>CM019071.1:86076603-87457879 GCA_009667805.1 Leptobrachium leishanense
GCTCCTCTGATCACACCGCTTGCCTGACAATCCGCAGCTCTGGCAGATGTGTGTAAACATGCTGCACCCCCTCCCCATGCTGTTCAAAGTTTCAGCGGCTGCAGAGAGAGGAGGGAGCAGCCATCCCTTGTCACTTACTGGTGGAGGGGGGTTATCAGTCCCTACATACACTCCTGACAATCAGAAGCATTCAGGAGCAACATGAGCTGCCAAGCGCTTCCGATTCTCTGCCTGGCCTGCCACTGCAGGAGGAGGGAGGCGCATTATGCTCTCTCCTGTTAGTTCTGGCTGGTGGTGAGGTGCCGGTACTGAGTGGTGAGGTGCCGGTACTGCGTACCCCCGAGTACTCCCTGAAAAAAAGCCCTGTACAGATCTATATATAATTTCTCTTATAGATGCTTTGTGGTAGAACCAGAAGGGACAACTCAATGGCTGTTACAAAAAAGGAACATACATTACTTTTTTGAGACCACCAGTTTTTAGCAACCACTGGTTCTGACTACTTTTTTCAGAAAAAGACCAGCAATTAATAACTTCTTGATACAAAATACCTCGTCTCGGGTTAGTGGCTCCTTCACTTGGCCAGGTTAGATGGATGATCCAAGTTTCTGGCACACAGCAGTGAGTGAGATGGTGTGGGGATTATCCTGCCCCTCATTATGCTGCCAGCTGCCGAACGTCATATTTATTGCCGTATAACACGCATATCGACGTATAACACGCAGGTAGAATTTCAGCCTCATTTTTTATGGAAAAAGTGTGTGTTAAAAGTTGATAAATATGGTAATACTTTGTGGTTCAAACCTGATGAGTGGAAGTTGATTCCTCATCACAGGATCTGGGGATTGTTATCATTTGTAACCAAAAATACATTGAGGCAGAAGACCAGCTTCCGAAATTAGAGATATAAAATTACCAGACATGATTACATCATGGGAAAGAAATGATTACGCCTATTTTTGGGGAAAAAATAGAATACTTTTTCAGAAAAAAAGAAATTACGTTGTAAGTAATTTTTACTGATAGAAGCATAAAAGGCAACATTGGAACATTGGAACTATTACATTCCATTTAAGTATATTTATGCCTCTTTTTCTTCAGACATCTTGAAAATAAAAATATAGCAAGGAATGCTTTCCATGCAGTTTGAGGCCACATGTGACTTTTAAAGTCTGCCTACCAATGTTGGAGTACATACATATCTTAAGCCCTGGTATTGATGAATGTAGAAACGGTTAATATTGGAAGATTATGATCTGTATTGCGGTTGCATCCTAAGAAATTAACCATTATGGAAAGAAGTCTCCTAGTAAATCAGTAAGAATGTGTCCAAATAAAAAAAAGTCCTTTAAAAAATAATTTTAAAAAGTCTTTTAAAAAATAAGAAAAATAAAAATTTTGTTTCACAAATACAAAAAAGTGTTGTAAAAAATTTAAAGGGTTTTTGCTGAAAATAAAAGGAATAAACAGTCTTTAAAAAAAAAAAGAAAGATATTACGTTTTTATATTGAATCCTATGGGATTTGGCCAAACCTGTGGAACTGAAAATCGGGACATTTTGCTGGAATTTCGGTGCAATCTGGCGTTCTGTGAATAGAAGACACGACAGTCTTTTATGGGACAATTTTGGTGCTGTCAAATGCTGCCGAATTGAGCAAACTATGGTGAATTGCACAGTATGTTGCTGTCCATTGGCCAGTGTTTGACAAATTGACAGCTTAGTGAATAGACTAATTGGTCCGAAACTGAACAGAGGAAATTCCCCGGGCAATTCCGGGCCAGTTTGGAGGTTAGTGAATAACCTCTATACTGACTAACTGAATAATAGTGAATAACCTCTATACTGAATAACTGAATAATAGTGAATAACCTCTATACTGAATAACTGAATAATAGTGAATAACCTCTATACTGACTAACTGAATAATAGTGAATAACCTCTATACTGACTAACTGAATAATAGTGAATAACCTCTATACTGACTAACTGAATAATAGTGAATAACCTCTATACTGACTAACTGAATAATAGTGAATAACCTCTATACTGACTAACTGAATAATAGTGAATAACCTCTATACTGAATAACTGAATAATAGTAAATAACCTCTATACTGACTAACTGAATAATAGTGAATAACCTCTATACTGACTAACTGAATAATAGTGAATAACCTCTATACTGACTAACTGAATAATAGTGAATAACCTCTATACTGACTAACTGAATAATAGTGAATAAACTCTATACTGTTAATATCAGACTATCAGGGTTATTCAGTGAAAGGTGAAAACCAGGAGAATTGTCAGGAGAAGAGAACAATCTAGACCAAATAGCAGATTTGGAAAATTAGATAAATGGGAGAATTTTTCTGGTTTGGCTATTTTGACCTAGAATTTTCACTTCTCCAGTCATTCTCTTGGTTTTTACCTCTCTCTGAATAACCCTGAAAGGCAATCTCTGCCTGTGTGCTATTGCTTTGTGTGTGTTTTTCCTTATGAGCAAGCATCATAGAATACATTATTTCACAGGAAGAGCCTTGAAATGCAAATTCACCAAATACGTAGGGAGAACAGGATTTTTGGAGGTTTCCCTTCTGCTCTGGAAGAGAGTGTCTGAGAATATTGCACAACATGTGTTGCTGAACCAGTTCTCCATGAAATTCTTTTCCAGGAAATATATATTTAATAATGATTAATGCAAGAGTATAAAATTGTGCGTATGATAATATACAAAAGTTATATAAAAATCTAAATAATAGGAAGTGTGTACTTACATATGACGGTTAAAACAAAATGGAAATAATTTACTATTTTTAACCTACTGTTAAAACCTTTTAAATAATAAAAATCTTTACAATTAGGTTCGCTAAGAGGTATGCTATATTATTATTATTATTATTATTCTTTATTTATAAAGCGCCAGCATATTCCGCAGCGCTGTACAATAAGCACAGTATAGACAGGGTTACAATACATTGAACAACATTTGACAAACAGTACAGGAGGAGATGAGGGCCCTATTCCCGTAGGAACTCACAATCTGGGAGGGTTGGAAACAGGAGGAGAGGACTGTAAGGTGAGAGTGATTGATGGTTGTGTCAGTGAGTTGGGTGGTAGGCTTCCCTAAATAGGAAAGTTTTAAGGGAGCGTTTGAAGGAAGAGAAGTTAGGGGAAAGTCTGACAGTACGAGGGAGAGTGTTCCAGAGAGTGGGGGCTGCGCGTGAGAAATCCTGCAGTCTATCATGGGAAGAGGTGATGCGGGGAGAAGCTAGGCGCAGGTCACTGTTTGACCTTAAAGTTTTTAGGTTAAAGTTATGAACTGCTAAAACAGTAAAGTTTTTTAAAATCACCTGTATAGAATACATTTAACCCCATAGCAGATCCTCATAAGTCCTTTAATAGGTTCTCTGCACTTTCGGCTGCTTCTGCTAATGTCCTTCTTTAATTTACTGTTACCAATCTTTGCAGTGCAACACTGATAGGATTCACAAGTTAATCAATAACTAATTAAAGCAATAAATGATCCTCAAATGGATTCCCTTCATAGTTTTTTTTCACATAACTATAATCATTCACATGTTCTATGTGTGAGCTCTGACGATAATATTAAAGAAATCTGAGATCTAGACACTAAAGTGTCTACCGGCTGGGTGGAGTGTACCGGCTGGGTGGAGTGTACCGGCTGGGTGGAGTGTACCGGCTACATCACTGCTCTGTGTGGAGAGAGCCTGTGGAGACATGGGTTTGATCCCAACAAGCACCTCTCCAGTATGTGTCCCTGGGCAAGACACCTAACGGTACATACTCGCCACCCAGGACATACTTGAAAACGAGAGAAATCTCAATGTATCCTTCCTGGTAAAATCCTTTCTCAAAAAATATATGGGGTTATTCAAAGAGCAATTTTGATGCTCCTTCGTTCCCCGCACTTCAGGAAATCAAATTCCCCAACCCTGCAGTGAATTCAGCATTTAATGCAGGGTCCCCAAAGTCAGGATCTGCCGAACACAGTGCCGACCAGCTGCCGGAAAAAACCAACAAGCCAATGAACAGTGTAAAAAAACAAAAAAGGACTGTAACTTTTAACGAAAATATCTGGAATTAACATATAAGATCCTGTGAATAATAATAAAAAGGTCTGTTACAGAAAAAGACCTGCTATTTAAAAACAAATTAAATCGGAAAAGAAAGATTTTGCCAATAAAAATAATCACGAAAATGCCTAAAATATCCTAAAAAATTTCAGCAAGCACCAAAGGGCCGTCGTAATGCAGGGAAATGTCGCCGCAAACCCGCCGAAAACTCAACACAAAACCCGGCGAAGGCTCACCGAAACCTGCAAAAACATCTGGATTAACCCCGCCGAACACGCCGGAAAAACCCGAGCAGGAGCCGATCACAGCGCGGAGCAGCCGCCGGAAAGACCCGACACGGCAGACGAATGGAGAGAAAAAAAAAAACGTACGCTTGAATGTTTGAAAAGTGAAACGCTGTGTGCAAAGAAACTACAGAACGAAATGTCTGAAATTTACATATAAGATCCAATGAATGATAATAAAAAGGGCTGTTACAGAAAAAAAAACGATTTTAAAACAAAGCTGAAAAAAATGTTTGAAAAAAAAATCCCAAAAAATGCCTAAAAGATCCTAAAAAAATCTTGAAATAAAGAGACCTTTTTACTGCAATTCGGCAACTTTTCCCTGCTGATTTTTGTTCTCTGAATAGACGAAGCATTGCTTCTCTATGGGGATTTCACTGCCCTTGAAAATGCACCAAACAGGCACCGTATGTGCAGGCAATTCGCCAACATTTGGCAAACTGCCTATTCTCTGGATAGCCGAATGGCCAGGAAAGGGAAGCGTACCCTGAATTTCACTGTTTGGTTACCTTTCGCCAGCAATTCGGATCTCTTTGAATAACCCTGTATAAAAAACACTAGCAGGGTTATTCAGAGAGCGGTGAAAAGCAGGAGAATGACTGGAGAATGAAAAATTCTAGGTCAAAATAGCCAAACCTGAAAAATTCTCCAATTTATCTCACTTTCCAAATCGGCTATTTTGACCTAGAATTTTTCATTCTCCAGTCATTCTCCTGCTTTTCACCGCTCTCTGAATAACCCTGTAAGTATAAGGAGCATCAACAAAATAAATTAAAACTGTAAATAGCCCAATATATATATATTTTTTCTCAATTTAAAGTTAGAAATATTGAAATTTAGATATTGATAGAGTTTATAACACATCTCTTGACATTGTACAGATGACTTTGACAGTACAAGCTGAGGATGGACCTCATTTCCTATGATGCTAATCATATGTGGTTATCATCTGTTCAAAATAAAAATCTATTTGTTCCGGCATCAGAAGAAAAGCAGATCTTCTCTGTTAGTTGCTAAAAGGAAAATATTCCTGTCATGCGCGTTCACAAATCCTTTAATTGGAACACAGAAAAGGCAGAAATAAATGCCTTCAGGACATCAAGAGAGAAGGATCACATTCTGTCGTAGAATAAGGAAATAGAGAACCAGGCTGGTGAGTAAAATATCCAGATTGAGAAATGCAAGTATTCCAGCCAGTCACAGGTTTCACTGTAAGACTCGAAACTCCTCCCGATGTACATGTCTGTCCCTCCCTATATATAACCTGCTGATCAAGAGGAGGATAAGTACCGTGAACCTGGCAATTTGGAGAGGAGACAGAAGCATTTCAGGTAAGTCACAGGCTCTGGTGTATTGGTTATTATAGTTAATTAATCTTTGTACTAGAAACTGGAGCAATTTAAATAATGCATTTTATTAAGTTACATAGTGTTAAACATTGCTTAAAAAGTGTTCATTAAATGTTTATCAAGTGTAACTTATCATTTATTTGCTTTCCTCGTGTATGAAAATAAATTTTGCGCTAAATGCAGAAATTTGAGGCTGCTTTATTATGTTTTAGCTTGGGAATGTAATCAAAAGGGTCATTTATTTACACAGATATACAGGGTTATTCAAAGTGATCCGAATTGCTGGCGAAAGGTAACCAAACGCTGAAATTCAGCGTTCGGTTACCTTTCCTGGTCGTTCGGCTATTGAGAGAGCAGGCAGTTCGCCAAATGTTGGCGAATTGCCTGCACATACGGTGCCTGTTCGGTGCCTGTTTAAGGGCAGTGAAATCCCCATTGTGAAGCAATGCTTCGGCTGTTCAGAGAACAAAAACAACCAGTGAAAAGTTGCCGAAATGCCCTGCCATTCGGTGGTTTCATTCGACAGGTTTATTCAGGCGAATCCCATAGGCTTCAATGTAATAAAAAATTTGTTTTAATGCAATATCTTAATCTTTATTTTTATTCTTTCTTTAGCAGTAAAAGGTTTCTTTATTTCTAGATTTTTTTAAGGATCTTTTAGCCATTTTTTGGGATTTTTTTGCAAAACAAAATTTCTTTTTGTTTTAACCACTTCAATGCTAAGGACGCGCTCAGCGCGTCCTCAGCATTGCCGCTGGTATGCGGAGGACGCGCTGAGCGCGTCCTCGCATTGGGGTCAGCGTTCGGCCGGGTTCCGGCCGATCGCTGGCCCCTCCGGTGCGGGCTGACATCCTGGATGTCAGCCCGGCATCCGGAGCAGTGGCCGCCATTATTATGTGTCATCGCGCCCCCGCGATGACACATAATTCAGGCGCCCCCCCCGCATGTGCGGAGGAGGCGCCTGAAAGGGAGGGGGGGGAGGTCCTTCGGACCTCTCTCCCTCCCGATCGGCGGCTCACAGGGGCTTAACCCAGGCATCATTTGGAAGGGCACAGCCTGCCCTTCCAAATGATGCCTGGCATTAACCCCTGGGGAGCTGGATCGCAAATCGGCGCTGAAAAGCGCCGATTTGCGATCCTTCCCGGGAGCTGGCCGACATCTTGGATGTCGGCCAAGCTTCGGGAACTCCCCAGAGGACTGGCGTCATCGTGCGTAGCACGATGACGCCAGTCCTAGCATTAACCCCTAACTGCCACGAACTGTGGAGATAGGGAGTTCCAATGAACTCCCTATCTCCCGATCCGTGGCAGTTAGGGGTTAAATTTTGATATCGTTGGATCGGCCAGAGCATGGCCGTTCCAACGATACCAAACATGAAAGTAAAAAAAATTGTAAAAAAAAAAAAAAAAAAGAAAAATAAAAAAAAAAAAATTAAAAAAAAATTTTTAAAAAAAAAATAAACACTTTTTTTTTTTTTTTGTTTTGTTAATGCAGCAATATTGTTCCCATTTCAATTATAATGTGAACAATGATGCTGCATTAACGATTTTTGTATGCGGTGCGTTTGTTAAAAATGGTGTCATTTTCCCCAAAAAAAAATGTAACGAGACCCCATCTCTAATTTTTTTAACAAGCGCACCCCATACAAAATATAACCGCAATTGCTCGCATGTTAAAGTGGAAAAAAACACTTTACACGCTGTAAATTATTGAAAATACATATTTTATTGCATTTTTTGTTATAATATACAAACATGACATAACGTATACATATAATAATGACATATTATGAATCTACCGAGTCTGACGGAAAGAACGATATATAATATGTCGATGTCATATACTAAAATAAGCCTTCAAAACAGGTTTAAACATGATGCGCAAAACAGGTAAAAAATGACCTCAGCACAGGGGCGGGAAAAGCCTCAGCAGCGAAAGGGTTAAATAATTTTTTTTTTTTCTGTAACAGCCCTTTTTATTATCATTCATTGGATCTTGGTGCCCGCGCACTATTAAAATATATTATGTGAATTTCAGCAGCAGATGTAATGACAGCGCTGTGCATTTTTCAGGTTTTCCAGTTACGAAGGATCTTGATGAGAAGACGATAAAAAGTGACCAGACGATATAGCAGCTCTGTGTATATGACATATATACACTGAACATACAGCATCATGGATGGTTTCCCTGCTGTGTTTTACAGCGAACCTGCTGTTCTCGGACTACTTGCAAATGCTGTCAGCGCTTTCCTAGTGTGCATGCAGAATTTTGCACTATTTAACACCTCGATCATTCCTTCTGGAGCAGAAAACATTCTAGCAGGTAAAGATTAAAGATTTCATTTCCATGATAACCTAGTTTAAGATTCCGATTTTTCATCATAAAAAATGAAGCTTATACAAAATGTATTGATTCAGAGAAATCACAAGTGAGTCAAAAATGCAGCTTTATTTAGATTCAGAGGGCATTTCTGTTTGTTCAGAAGGGCAGGTTCCTGCATAATCTATAGCACTGAAATATAAATATAATCCTTATCCTATGTTATATATGTATCTAAAAAACACAGTACTGTTAACTGAAATCCCCATTTGTACCTTTTACAGAAGAGAAAAGGCCTATGTATTTTATAAAGGATTTCTGTTCATTTTTAATCTCCCCTTCTTGCAGGTGTTCATCTCATCCTCATTGGTGGAGTTGCCCAACTCATAGCTGGATTCCTGTCTTTCCGAAAGTATGACCATCTAAGTGGGACTTCCTTCATAGCCTTCGCTGCTCTTTGGAGCAGCTATGGAGCTACTCGCATCGTTGTTGGGTCCGAAGCCAATCCACAGAACAGTTCATTAATCCTGCAAAATAGTTCGATTGCCACCTCTCTCCCTCCTATTCCTATCAATGAGAGCGCAGTTGCTGGACTTGTATCATACATATTCATTGCAGTCATCCTCTCTTTTTGCTCAGCTACGGTCAATTATATAATGCCTTTTGTGTTTGGGGCATTAACAATGACATTAATTTTTGAGGCTGTGGGACTTTTTGGTCGTTGGGCTCTAGTGGTTTCAGGTGTCCTTGAATTAATCATAGTCTTGTCTGGACTTTATGGCGGCGCAGCACTCCTTTTGAAAGGTATCACCCAGAGATATGTACTCCCAGGCTTCGGCAATGCTCTATTTAATGTCCTTCTTCTTGGATCTGCAAACAGTGGGTCTACAAAAACAGCATCAGAAGAGAAAAAGAAAAATACTAAGTATGCTGAACCTATGGCATTGGGTTACCTGTGCGATACGATCTCCCCATTTATCATGGCTTTTTACTGCTTTGGGTACATTAAAACATTTTATGTGGGAGCAATTTGGATCAGCATTAATGTACTATCTC
The DNA here is from genome assembly GCA_009667805.1 of Leptobrachium leishanense. Lineage (NCBI taxonomy): Eukaryota > Metazoa > Chordata > Amphibia > Anura > Megophryidae > Leptobrachium > Leptobrachium leishanense. Next base: position 86,085,710 of record CM019071.1, read on the forward strand.
AGCTCTGCTCCAGCTACTATAGCTATCTCAGAGATGATATTTACTTTGCTACAAAATTTGCTTTTCATGGGACCTTTTGGCTGGTAAAGTCTTGGGAAGAATTTACCCTAACAGTCGCTTTGGCTCCCAAAAGTATATCTGTTAGCAGACAGTTTATGGTTGGTGACTGGTTCTTCTTGGTGGCAGCATGTGTTCTCTGTTTTTTGTCACTAAATAAGGATATATTAGAATTAATACATAATATAGCATTTGTCCTGGTGACTATCTCCACAATCCAACAGATTCCAAGTACACCTGCATATATTTTCTTTGGAGTTACCTGCAGTATATTTACAGTTATTTCACTGTACTCGACATTTGCTAGTCTTGTGAACACCATTGCAGAAAAAGTGTTGATACCAATAGGCAGAGTTGTGATGAGCAGTTCAAAGTTCCAAGAGGTCCTGCTGTTTGGAAGACGCCTCCTAAGAAAATCGGGACAAGAATTAAATATTATGGACAATGCCTCATCTCATTTTTCAGACCCTCTGTTTTACATATGCAATGGTCTGGCTTCTATCGCTGCAATCCAGAGCACATTAAGATTTTCCAGTGAAGGATATCTATCCATACCCTGGGTGCTTATTCCCGGAACGATCATCCAACTATATGTCTGCAGGATTACTGTCCAAGGAGGTAGAAGATTCGGTTCTGTGCTGCCATTTTGCTATTCCGCTATTTGGGCTACCTGGGTCTGGCTGCGCTTTGCAGGTAAAATTTTTTTGTTCTAGTAAATATCTTTCTTTTCATATTTTATTAAATAGAAATAATATATTTATATAATATATATAATTTTATAGTTATATATTAAAAAATTGTATGTTGTATTATAATTATATTGTACTATTTGTTTTGTAGGTTCTGCTCTAGGCCTGACTGCAGATACTTATGGAGGATTCACAGTTGGTGCCGTTGCTTTCCTTATAATTAATGTGTTCCTGATGATCATGGGTATGTATGATGTGACATATGTATAACTAGTGTTGGAAACTGATTCGTGTTTTTAAATATACACAGTAAATCGCAGCAAGTTTCAAATTAGTGATGTACTAAATTATTTAAAGCGTTCTCTTGCATAACAAGATGTAACGGGTGGGAGCACACTTTCAAATCACAATAACACAAAATAATTGTAATACCATTGTGTTTCTAAGAGTGCAGCACCATAAGAAAATTATTTAGTTTGTGTAATTGTAATTTTGTGTAACATTTTTTTAGTATGAAAGATTTCTGAACTTCTACACCCCACATTCATGAAATTAAATATGAATACATTCCTTGTTTTCTCGGGAAGAGATATTATAACACAATTTTTATTGCCATTAAGGTTATAATTTAAAGATATAATTATTTTATAATTTCAATTTTTTTTCTCATTTACAGCAACGCAAGCCAATGTCATCATGTTCCTTGTAACCCTCTTCATGGAAATTGCTGTTGTGTCTTTCCTTCTCTTCACCCTCGGACGGCTGCCTCTCCCTCTTGAAAGTAAGTTTGCGAAAATGTTTAAGTAAGACTGGTCATACTTTAAACGTCTCATGAATTAAAGGTGGGCATGCTTTATTGCATGGTTTCCCAACTCCGGTTCTCAAGTGCCCCTAACAGGCCAGATTTTAAGGATTACCTTGGGTAAAAGGAGACTGAATCCTGCAATCACTGAGCAACTAATCATATCACCTGTGCTGTGCTTCAGATATCTGGAAAACCTGACCTGTTAGGGCTACTTGAGGACTGCGGTTGGGAACCACTGCTTTATTGCACTCATGTAAAGCATATATTCAAGTTACTCATTTATTCCCTGGTACAAATTGCTAATAATATTATATTGGAATTGTCTGTGTGAAACTAGGGAGACATTTCTCCTTAATTTATGTTTACTATTTTTTCCAATTTGGCACCTACCTCCATATAATGCAGTGCAAGGTATTACAATGTGTTTACTAAAGAAAAATAAAAGGCATTTAAAGCATAAAAATCAGTTCAGCATGTCAAATGAATTCATGTCTTTCAGAGAAATGTTGTCAAGTTCACAAAGGGTTAACTTATTTTTCTTTAAATGAAAACAGAATGTCTTATTCCTCACCTGTTCAAATTTAACGGATCTGTTATTTCATTTATTCTTCCCATGTCCTTATTCTTTATTTTATTCAATTATGCCTCTAATAAGTAACGTGTTTATTATAATCCAGATACATATGTGTCTTAAATCTTTATATTCTTTCATAGTGGTGAACTTGACAAACTGAAAAAGTTGAACAAATGTTATTTCCCTAACTGTTTATCACATGCGTCATATTTTTCTTCCTACTTGTTAGGAGGAAATAATTTAGCACTTTATCATTAACCTCAAGCTTTTATTTGTTTTAGTTACTGTGTTATCACTCTTCAGCATAGTCTGTGTCTATGGACTTCTGGCTTCGCTAGCAAACTGTATGTTTGGCAAAGAACTGATTCCAGTGGGACCGGCCATCTTCAAGGTAAGACAAACTTATAATGTAATCTTCCTTCTAAACAATAGGATTGTCTTTATACATAATGTTAGTAAAACACAACAATATTAATATTGCTGATTTCCAGTGATTGTTGCTTATTCTCCTTATCGTGATTTCCGCTTGCCTAAATACTAGAAAAATGTGTCATAGACAAAAACGCAAACGCTAATAGTGTAGCAATCAGAAAGGACATGCAGTGACAGATTAAGCTTTCAATGGACACAGAGCTAAAGAGTTTGGTAGCTTTCTGACTTCTCCACATACCCCCATTAGTTCATTATGTTAGATCCACTCACTTCCCATTGTGCCATTCTATGCACCGTGCCCATTGCACCGTCATCCTATCTTGTTGCCCCTCCTATGATACCATTATCCTATTATTCTCTAGGTTGTAGGAATTTGGTGCCAAAATAGTTAGCTTTTCCCTTTACATAAATTAGAGCCAGAACGTGGAGCTTCAGTTCCCATGTTAGTCCGGCCCTGGGGACATGTGATTATCCTTTTCCACTTTTGCTTTTTTCTCTGTAAACAATCAATGGAGGCAAGTTGTAAAGAAAACATATCTAACATAAGTATATGGTAGTCACAATTTAGTGTTAGTTTAGTGAATGTTTATTGTGATTAATTCCCCATCTGTTAACTCTTCTCATGATGATATTATTTTCTACCAACAGAAACAAGAGTCAAAGAGGAAGGATATCATGTCAGACTCATCGTGTGTTTTACCACAATCTCGTCGTACAAGCGGTTTGAGAACAATTGCCAATATATTAGAGACTGGAGGTGTGTGTGCTATTCCAACTGACACAGTCTATGCTCTCGCTGCATCCTGCAAACATCCAGAGGCAATCAACAGGATTTATAGCATCAAGGTGAGGGCATTATTTTATACCTAATCATTACAAGCCACAGAAATAATAAAGGATATACAAGACGTACAGTGGGATTATCCTCTGGGATAAGATGACTACTGATCAGATGACTATTAACTATATCAGAGCAATACAAAAATAGTGAACTATATCCAAGGAGACTCAATAAAAGATGAACCAAAACGGATGGAAGGAGCAATTTTATTTTTTGCTTCAGGGTAACCATCCATAGTGATTCACTGGGAATGCCAAGGATAATTACGCTACTGTTGAACAGATGTGATTCTTTTCCTCAATAAAATATATTCACTAGCATATCGTGAAACCTCCAAGCTAATGTGACTCAAATATGTTATATCACAAGACAGACAAAGGTTCAAGGTAGCAATTTTGAACCATATAATGTGCTGTTTTATGAAAAAATTAAACCATAGTTTAATTGTATCATTACGTCAACGTGTGATTCATGTATCAACAGGAGCGACCTTCAGAAAAACCCATTTGCATCTGTATATCTAACCTTGATCAACTGCGAGTGGTCAACCCTCCATTTAGCGCTCTTCTCTGGAGGTTCATGGATTTGGTATATCCTGGTGGAATTAGCTGCATTGTACAGAAAGGGGAATGGCTGAAAAACCTGGGTAAGTTAAGCATCTCTGGGCCAACATGTGCATGGAAAACACATCCTTTATACATATCTCACCTATACTCTACGCAACAGCATAATTTCATACAAATCATTGAACTCATACAAAAAGCAGAAAGACTAATGCATTAGTCTTTTATATGATTACTATTACATGTACTGTATATTGTCACCACATACCATTTATGTCCTCAGTAACCTGGTTCTGTTTGTAATACTCATATATTATAGCCTATTATTATATGTACTGGACTCCATTGGCATGAGACTAGAGTTCTCACTAGGTTTCCCTTTTCTTTTAGGAGTAGGAGCTGCATATGAACAAGTTGGGACATATAATTCTATAATGATAAGGGTTCCTGACCACTCAGTCACAGCCCATCTCACTGACATGACTGGACCATTGGCAATTACGTCAGCTAATCCAAGCGGAGAACCCGACAGCACCCACCATGACATGGTTATTACGTAAGTAATACATAAACATCTTTCTATCACAAACTAATTGATGTGTGTTTGGGGACCACTTGTGTTTATAAACCCTCTATCAGCAAACTGGCATTCCAGTGAAATGAGGAGCCTATAAACATGAATATGGGGTAGAGATTTATAGAGCATTAGAAGATTCAGGGATTTACTAGAAAGTTTTAACAAGGACATATTAAACAAAGAAGAGAGAAGGAGATACATAATTGTGTCTTCTGGTTTTTAGGGCACTGACACGTAGCAAAGTATATTGTTCAGTGTACAGCACAGAGTTTATTGTTCTAATTAGAAGCCGAATGGTTTCCCAGAACAGGTTGTGATAAAAACTGATGAATTTAAAGGGAGTTAAAGAAACTAGCTTTTCAAAGAGAAGTTGGCCACTTCTAGCAGTGTCATTTATGGACAAAACGTATAGTCAGAAATAAAGAAAAAAATAACAGAAGTAATTTAATGGAGAAGACTTTAATAAAAGATACTTAACCTACATTACGATTTCTCTTTCTCAGACGTCTGAGTGAAAGATTAGATGCGATTCTGTGTGATGGCTATTCCAATGAATTGGTGGGATCTACGGTGGTAATTTGCACAAAAATAGATGAAGGTGAGTTAAAGTCACTGCAAAATGCATTATTTTTAGAATATTTTGTTTAATCTGCGTATCCTAGACAGAGTCTGTAAGTACCTGCCAATATTCTTGGTCCTGCTGTGAGAGAAGTGTAGTAAAGCCATTGATCACTTTTGGAGAACCTCCGTAGAAATCCACAAGGGATCCTGAATATTACATACATGCTTTTGAATAGAACATATTTTTTTTAGGTTTTCCATGGCTGACTTTAAGCAATGCTTCTTCAGTTATTGCTTGATATACACACACATACACATATATATATATATACACACACGTATATTTACACATCTGGTTAAAAATCGACTGTATGGCCTATTTGAACATCATAAAAACCATATTGGGGTTTTAAATTACACTTTTTCCTAGTTTACACCCATTATCTGTTTCCTACCATTATCAAGTTTAAAAGCAGAGTTTGTGGACTTCACCCTCCTGACCTAAGCACGTTCCAGTTAAGTCTGCTTCTGCTTTGCTATTGTTCTGTAGAAACAGCAGTTTGTGCAGAGACTTAGCTGGTTAATAAAGGGCATGCGTTTAGATCAGGAAAACAAATGTTTGTTACAGAATCATCTTTTAAGGAGGAATAACTTGCAAAAGTTAGGAAATAAAAATTAATTTTTATCACGAGTTACTTGCTTTAAGATATGGAATTGGTAAAATGAAGGATCAGAAACCAGTTAATTAAGTCCCATTAATACCGGCTTCATATTATTTTATATAAAAATATATTTAAATATATATCTATACAGTATTAATAACAGAATATCTTTGTTTATTATCACGTATACTAACACAGTTCATTACTATTTTTAGGAACCATCACAATACTGCGAGAGGGTTGTGTACCATCCACAAGGATCATGCAACTGTTTGAAAAAGCGAAGAACACACAAGATGTTCTTTAGATGTGAAAATGCTTTCTAATATCTTAAAAACCAAGAACATTCCTGAATATTGTCGTGTCGTGTTCTGGCTCTATAACAAAGTTTCTTTATGGCCAGAATGTAGCATTTATGTAGCATTTGCAGTTCTGGATATTTTGTCAATGTGCACGAAGAAGAATTATTTTTACATGTAATTATTAAAAGCTGGATATTTATTATGAAATAATGACATAAGTTCTCTAAGGGGTTAATGTTTACTGAACCTAATGTCTGCTGATAAAAAGCAAAGTCCTGCAGGCAGGACCTCAAGCGACTCTGTACATACTGTATGTTTATTTATTGTTGTACATTAAGTGTAGATTAACATAATTTCATTATCAACTGTGATTTTTACACTAGCTGCTAAACATTAAGTGGTCACAATGAACAATGATGGTCCATCCCCAAATCAGACACCAACATTTTTTTGTATTTATTTTATATTTATTTTGGAGAGAGCTGACATATTGGGGGGGGGGGTGTTTTAAATAATAATTTATTTTATAATAATATTATATAGATTGTGACAACGATAAACTTTTGAAGGATTTAACTATACATTTGCTCAGATCTTCAATCTGTTTCAGCAATATGGTGGTAATATGTTTACAAACATTCATGTTAGCAAATTTTTCTGCTTTCTAAATTTCTTCAAAATTGACATTGAAATAAACAATTTATAAATATTTCACATAAAAATGAGTCAATCTATATTTGTTCATCTGAATTGTCACTTGAAATGTTTGACTTGGTTTGGTTATTATGTTTAGGTCTCCCCTGTTCCTATTATGTTAATTTACAAAAGATCTTAACATTCATATGTCAATGTGAGATCTGATTGTCCCTTTTGTTGATTGCAAAACCATTATGCAGATTTTGGATTTGATATTATCACTGTTTCTGTTCTTACCCTTTACACAAATAAATCCTTCATAGAGTTTTTTATATATTTAAATGTAAGGAACAAACCAGCACTAATGGTCCCACTCATTCGTAATAGAACAACTACATTCTCCTTTACAGAAATAGCCACGACAATCTTTATTTCAAGGTCAGCTTCTGGATACTTGCATACACAAAAGAAAAATGAATTATACAGTAAGAAATATTTGGCAATATTCACAATGTATTCCTTACTGTAATAACCTATTTGGCAGGCAGATGGTGCCTTCTACTGGCCAAATGGAGTTACACTAATTTCAGCTGCAGCTTATGGTTCCCTGCATCGGGTGTTGAAAACCGAATATTTCACAGCATTCATCAGCTGATATTTAAACAGTTTTAGCACCTCGGGCATTATGCCCACAGGGCTAAAACTTAGAGGGCACCTTCTGCAGCCCAAAAGAAAACATTTGCAGCAAACTACTTTCTTTTGACTTTGTCTGTCAGAGTTGCCGATCGAGATAACTCAATACCGGTACCTGATGGTGCCTTTGAAGTCCCGAGTTATCTCAATCTCTGCAGTAAAGGGGTTGATAGCACAAGGATCAAAAGTATGACCTCTGACACTATACATAAATTATCATTTTGCTTGTGACACAGTTTCTTACCAATGGTACGCTGGTTGAGTCTGGGGAGGCCCTGCCACCACTGGTAGCTTGGCAGTAAGGATAATTAGTGACACCTAAAATATTTCTAACAGAATTTTGAGAAAGGTGAGAATATGGAGACTGACCAGTTTTGCTCAAGAGTTGTGCATATTCCATTTTCTCTTTTATAATTAGAAAACGAAACAGTCTAAAGCTTCATACAATGGAAGTGAAGTGTAAGAATGTCATTTTGGTTAGGACAATGGGTATCTCTTTGGTCTTTGGAAAGTTGAACAATTGATGTGACAGTGCTCCCTTGTTTACTGTAGTCAGATGTGACCTTTGTAGTTTTAGAAGCTCTTTACAAAGTCTACCATAAATTCTCATGTACTGCAGGGCTCAAAATATAATGTCTTAAGCTCTCTGCCAAACAAACATTTTATGTGACAATGATTCCACCGAGCTGCGATCTCACGGCGTTCACGAGATCACGTGCACGCCGGGATCTCACAAGAACGCGGCTTGTGCGCGGTTCCCAATGAGTGGCCGGGCTGCAACCTTTACCGGCGGACGCTCGAAGGAGGAAGAACGCTCGGAGGAGCCTGGCAGAGCGGGAGACACTACTGGAGGCAATCTAGGTGAGTTGGGGGCCAATACAGTATATATGTGAAAGTTGGGGCCAATATACACGTGACAGCTGGGGCCAATATACATGTGAGAGCTGGGGCAATATACACGTGTGAGCTGGGGCAATATATATATATATATAACAGGAGCGGTGGGGTCGTGCCTATTCCCTGATGGGGCGGCTGCAACCACCAGATGTATCCAGCCCAGGAACATGAATAAAAGACAAGAAAAAAAATATATGTCATCTGCGCTTATTCCCATTATACAGTGTGAAACAAAACGCAATTAGAGGCTTTGGTTTCTATTAATGGCCATTAAGAGTATAAGCTCACCGCCACGTCAAGGCACCTCTAGTGAGAGTGAGTCCTATCCAAAAATGAAACCACAGGCTGCTGTGTAGCGAACCATCACTGCTCACGCTGCTTTTCAGTCATGAGGTAGACTGGTGGGCTCATATTTATGCCCCGCCAGAAACAAATCCACCTTGGGATCAAAAAACAAAGACACAGAACGGAACATGCTGCAATGATGACCTGGCTGAAGGTACAATAAAACATACATAGTACAGGAGGGGTGGGGTCGCGCCTATTCCCCGATGGGGCAGCTGCAACCACCAGATGTATCCAACCCAGGAACATGTATAAAACACAAGAAAAATAAATAGCGCAGATGACATATTTTTTTGTTTAAAATATATATATATTTTTTGAAAAACTGAAAAACAGTTTCTCTCTCACTCCGCTAATATCAAAATAAGGGAGAGAATCTATTGCCTTAGTTCAGTTAGTGCAGTGGCATTGTTTTATATGTAAAAGCATATATTGCCTCTGCTATAGAACAGAAAAATTTTGCTTTTACATTTTTTTATTTTTACACATTACATGGTCTTGTTTGGTATCATTGCAAAGACCAGTCTCTCCTCACTGCAGTGCCACGGTCTAGGTTGTCGATGAACCAATGCGTTGCCTCATCAGTTCCACACTTGCTGGCAGTGTGAGAAAAGAGAAGGTGAGTTAACGCAGCATCACGGTTCACTTTAGAACTGTAAATTGAAAAATAGTGCTGTGTTAGAAATTAAAGAAAAATATTATTTTGTTATGTTTTGTATCACTGGAAAGGCCATAATCTGGCCTTCCCAGTGATACCTCATGTGTCCCTCTATGACCTAGGGCTCTAGAGACACAGCGGTCTAAATGATTAAAAAAATGTATTTATAAAAAAATTCAAAGAGCAAGATGCCTCCTTGTGGCAGCCGCCTGTAGGCACATGCCTACTTATAAATCCAGCCCTGCTTCCTACCCATCTATACTGCACTGAGCCCCCCTTTTTTTTCTTCTCTTACTCCCCTCCCCTTATTTGTTCACTTGTTTTTGCTGTCAACCGCATCTTTTGTGCTCGTTACCATTTTAGGCTCCGGTCAGACGAGAGCAGCATTCACATCCGTGATGGCGCACAAAAGTACGTCCGTGATAGCATGACATAAAGTCCAATGGAGTCCCACACACGAAGTACGTCCGCACTGAACTGTGGACGCACAATGGGCGCGGCAAACGGACGCAAGTTAGGCAAGAACGAAGAACCCCTAGAACGGCCGCACAAAGTGCGCTGCGTCCGCAACGTCCGCATAGCTTTGTGTGTGAGTGATGGAACGTGGTCAGACGGACTGCATTTATACGTCCAGCATTTTTCACGGACAAAATGGTTTTGCTTTTTAATTAATTTTTCCCTCCTACATCCGTCAAAAATAACTTCAGTGAAAAAACGGACTGTGTGGCCACTACTGCGTCGTCCGTACTGCACGAACGTACAGTCCGTAGAAATCACGTTTGTATGACCCTAGCCTTATACATGCGGCTTTGATTTGTATGGCATATTTTCCTAAATAAAGATTATAAATTGCTTTTTAAAAAAAAGCTTAAAGGAGCAAAATTCCTCCATGATCATAGCAGATCAGCAGCACCTGCTGTGACCAACTCCATACAATTGGAGAGAGGTGGAAGTAGCAAGTGTTTGGGGCATGAGAATCCATGACATGTGATTTTATTCAGCTCCGGGTGGAAAGAGCAAGGATGTCAAACGCCATCCCATCAGATGTCTATTGCCTAGAATTCCCAAAAATCCTTAAATGCAGTATATGGCCAGAGAATTGTGAAACATGTACAGTTGTGTTCAAAATTATTCAACCCCCACTGAAATTGAGTGTTTTGGCCAGTTTGACATTGATTTTGATCATTCAGTCATCTTGCTTACAATTAAATCAAAGAGGCACGTGTAGGTCAGACAAATATAACATAACATTTATAATGAAATAACCACAAATGTCTTTTCTGTGCTCACATCATTATCAGTTTTATTCAACCCCCAAGTGACATTCAATCTTAGTACTTAGTACAACATCCTCTTACAGTTATAACAGCTTTTAAAAGTGAAGCATAGCTTGACACAAGTGTCTTGCAGCGATCTACGGGTATCTTCGCCCATTCGTCATGGGCAAAAGCCTCCAGTTCAGTCACATTCTTAGGCTTGCGCACTGCAACTGCTTTCTTTAAGTCCCACCAGAGGTTCTCAATCGGATTTAAGTCAGGTGACTGCGATGGCCACTCCAAAATGTTCCAGCCTTTAATCTGCAACCATGCTCTAGTGGACTTGGAGGTATGCTTGGGATCATTGTCCTGTTGAAAGTTCCAACGTCTCCCAAGCCTCAGGTTTGTGACGGACTGCATCACATTGCCATCCAATATCTCCTGGTACTGAAGAGAATTCATGGTACCTTGCACACGCTGAAGCTTCCCTGTACCTGCAGAAGCAAAACAGCCCCAAAGCATGATTGACCCCCCGCCATGCTTCACAGTAGACAAGGTGTTCTTTTCTTCATAGGCCTTGTTCTTCCTCCTCCAAACATAGCGTTGATCCATGGGCCCAAACAGTTCTAATTTTGTTTCATCAGTCCACAGAACACTATCCCAAAACTTCTGTGGTTTGTCCACATGACGTTTGGCATACTGCAGTCGACTCTTCTTATTCTTTGGAGACAGCAAGGGGGTGCGCCTGGGAGTTCTGGCATGGAGGCCTTCATTACGCAGTGTGCGCCGTATTGTCTGAGCTGAAACTTCAGTACCCACATCTGACAAATCTTTTCTCAGTTCCTCAGCAGTCACACGGGGACTTTTCTCCACTCTACGCTTCAGGTAGCGCACAGCAGTCAAAGTCAGCATCTTCTTTCTGCCACGACCAGGTAGCGTTTCAACAGTGCCCTTTGCCTTGAATTTTCGAATGATGCTTCCTATGGTCTCTCTTGGTATGTTTAACATCTTTGCAATCTTCTTATAGCCATTGCCCTTCCTGTGAAGAGTAATCACCTCTTCTCTTGTCTTCCTGGACCATTCTCTTGACTTCACCATGTTTGTAACCACACCAGTAAATGTCTAGAAGGAGCTGAGTATCACAGTCATTTTAAAGCTGCCTAATTGGTGCTTATTATGCTTTATTGCTGCTCCGTGACATCCACAGGTGTTTTCAATACCTGATTGAAAACACTTGAATGAACCTCTGTTCTTCAGAGTGGTGGTCTTTTAGGCCGGGTGCACACTAGACTAGATAAGACGTTTTTTGTAACGCACTAGCGCGCGTTAAAAAAAAAAAACATCGTACCCGACGCTCGTCCACGCCCCCTTGCGTTATCTTCCATAGGAGGATAGCGGAGCACCCGTCGACGTGAATCCTAGCGTTCTAGAATGGCGATGCGCTAGGATTCGCGTCGACGGGTGCTCCGCTATCCTCCTATGGAAGATAACGCAAGGGGGGGTAGACGAGTGTCGAGTACGAGGATTTTTTTTTTAACGCGCGTTAGTGCGTTACAAAAAACGTCTAGTGTGCAGCCGGCCTAAGGGGTTGAATAATTGTGTCAATGAAGAATTCACAAAAGAAACATTTACTACTGTATTACAAAACCAATTGATGTAATTTTAGTTGCATATGGTTCTTTAAAAAGTCCTTGTAGGATTTCATTCTGAATACAATTACAAATGTATACTAAATTCCATAAAACCCTTTACAACATTGGGGGTTGAATAATTTTGAACACAACTGTAGTTCATCGACATGCGAGGAAGCAGGATTTTGACATTCTGGATTTAGAGTTAAGACATCTAGTGAAAACAATACAGTACACAGCCTGTTCTTCAATTATTCTAAAAAGTGGAGAGTGAGTGATGGAACGTAACATGAAAAATACTTAAAGGTATCTTTATGATGGCAGTCTCTATTAACAAGTCAGGTTTTTGGTCTATGAACAAGAGGAGTTCAGGTTGGTGCTTGCAAGGTTTTCGGGGGTTCGCTGGCGGAATCTGAAATCTGTTTGTTCACTTTGATATTCCTGGATTAGAGGACATCTAGATTAGATTCAATAGAAGAATTGGAAAATACTGCCCATATTCCTCCATCATTATAGACTTGTGTTCTATTTGAGGAGATGGTTTGTAAGCGGAATGGAAGATATATCATTGTTGAAGTATAGCTTTAGTGAGATCAGGGTAGATCAGTAGCTGGGAATATACTGGCTGGAGTGCTGGTGGGTTTTTCTAAATTCACATTTTACTAAAAGTTTGTAAATAGCTTTTTCTAAATCTCCTAATCATCAACATCTTTTTGGTTCTATAATTGTATATTATAACCTTTCTAACTTAGGCAGGGGACAGACGAACGCAGTACGAACGCGCGTGCAGCAGCACTTTATTACGGCAGCAGTAGCAGCAAATGACTTCCAATGACAGAGAAAATATACGAAGTAGGGCCGCACAAAAGTTCAACCGCGCAACGCAAGCGGCAAAGAAACGCATTTTTTCGAGAACGTAGAACCGCTAGTACTGACGTACAGAGCGCGCTGCGTCCGCTGCTTCGGCATAGCGGCATGTGTGCGTGATTAGGAGACGTCAGACGCTGCACATGTCCGGCCAACATCACATCCATTTGTTTTTAATAGCTCCATCAAAAATCAAGGCCGAAATTGCGCACCGTATGACCGCTTTCACGTCTTCGTTGAAAAACTGCGTTCGGACGCATCAACGCACTTTTTGACGGTAGACGTGAAAAATGCGTTTGTCTGACCCTAGCCTCAATCAGACATTTCACTACTGTGAAAACCTTTTTTATATTTCCAAGCAATGGTGTCTTTCTTTACTAAACAGTAGTGAGTGTCATGGATATTGGAAATTTAGGAAAAAATAAAAGTTAGAGTAGGAGAATTGGTATTTTTTTTCAAATTTATTAATTAATCTTTTACAAGAAACTGTAAATTTTGCAATTCTGTCAATGATTACACTGAAATGACAGGTCTGATGGATGAATATGGTTTGCAATGGGTGAGTCAAAGGTGGGGTTTGCTCGATGGCCTTTTTTTAAGTATAAAATTCTAAACCCTTTAAACATTTAATAAAAAAAAATATTTTCATATTTGTTTCATTATTGAAAAAGGCAAATCTCCCAGGAGTTACAGTGTAAGCTCAATAACTTTATTCAAAAATCACTGGTGCATTAAAAGCAAAAAAAGAACACATAAGGCTTGATCTACAGGGCACATAGTATTGACCATTTGAGAGTCTATGTGAAAGAAATACATGAAAATGACATTTTATAAAATATGTTCAAAAGCTTTTTAGAACTTTAAAAAAGTACACAGTATAAAAAGAGGTGAGGGCTGGGAGAAGTGGGGGGGGGCACTCCTCATATCCTCCTGACCACAAAATATAAAAGTGGGCAGGATGAATAGAGTGTTCCTTGTAAATCAGTGTTCCTCAACCCTGTCCTCAGGAACCTCAACCAGGCCAGAATTTGCAGATCACCTTGGGGAGATGCAGACTGAATCCTGCAATCACTGAGCAGCAAATCATATCTCACGTGCTGTGTTTCAGAGTTCTGGCAAACTTGGTGTGTCAGTGGGTCTTGAGGACAGTTACAAGTTTTTATAAAGCGCTAATAAGTTCCGTAGCGATGTACAGTAGGAAAAGTTTGGGAAACACTGCTTTAAAAGGGATACTATTAAAAAAAGCGTGTTACCAGCTTTTTCTGCCCTGAACCCCTTTCCGCCGCACAGGTTGTGCCCGGTGGCGGGACGTAAGCTTGCTGGCTGCTGCAGCGGTCCCCTTGTCTAGCCCACCTAACCAGCTTCCGCGCATCATTGGCTGCAGAGAGATGGCCTGACTTCAGGGTGTCCCGCAGCAGTCAACTGGTGGGCGAGACATAAGACACTAGCAGGTCGTGCTATGCTTCCCAGCAGTGTTAAAGCTGCTGGTACGCCACATGGTGGGAAAAGATTAAATAGGCAGATTCTTCTGACAAAAAGGAGGGGTTTTGCCTGGCGCTAAATTAAGTATTAAATATTTAATTACGTTTTGAAGCAAAGATTAAACTTACACATTCACGTATCACCACTTAGATACTTTTGCAGCTTGCACCCAATTACAGACTTGCGCAATTTATGTACGCAAGTTCTACAGTGCCTGTGCAGAATGATCACAGGCGGTCTCAGAGAGGTGGCGTCAGATTGCCCTTGTGTGCTGAAGTCAATAGTGACCGATCTGGTGACGGCAGCTTGGATGTTCTAAATACCGACTGCAGGTGACACTGGGTGGGGGTGGAGGAAAATCTTCCACGTCATCCAGCATTTCTTCCAGATCAGGGCAGTGAGAGAAGTGGAGAAGGGGGCATATTTTAGACATCCTGGCCACTTTTAAAAGCAAAAGTGGTCAGGATGAGTAGGGTCTCTGTTTAATCACTACAGTCCCAAAAAAAAAGACTCCACTACTCGTAAGGATAACAGCTCTGTCAGGTATATTGGAAGGGAAAAAGGTAAAATGGATGCCTGTAGCCATTTTGTTTTTAAAGACAGTCTTTTCTTTCAATTTTCTCTAGTTTAGGAATGAACCAAGGTTTTTTTTTTAAAGGTTCATGGCTAGGTGAATTTTTTTTAGAAATACCAGACATGAAGGAACCTTAAAAATGTCTTTGTGTGATATAATGCCCGAGCTAAGTATTAGACGAGCCATAATTAAATTTATTGGTCTGTCTTAAGTCTTTAAAATAAAAAGATATTTTGTCATTTGGGTATAAAGAAATAAGAATTTAAATTCTGTAATGTATATATATTCACGAAATATATTTCTATAATCAAGGTATATTCTATTATATTTACAGTAGAAAATATATGCTCCAATAAATATTATATAAGTATATAATTGGTAAATAATATAGTTACTGGAGAATAGATTCTGTGAGTTAGCTAGAGAAAAGAATTCAACTGATAAAGACTCAGTAAGTAACTAGAAAGGAGTAGGGATATAAATTTGATATGACATGTAGAGACATAATGTCTATACATTGGGAGAAGAGAAGGTTTTTGTATAGATTGATCTTTTGACCCGAGATAAGAATATTAAAAAGAAATGGTGGGATTGAGAAGTGCAATACTGCCCTCTAGAGGATAGCAAATATTATATTTGATATAATGAAGGATATTGCTAGTGACGTCAAATTGACTATAATTGAAGTGGCAATGTTGGTTGCAGTCATTCTGGCACTCCGAGACCGAAATTCTGAAATGCTGAGATTCTGACACTCCGAGACCGAGATTCTGAGATGCTGAGATTCCGAGACATACACCACAATGCATTCAGACGTCCAGTACACATAGCAGTCAGAGACACACCACAATGCATGCAGATTCCAGGACATGAGACATTCCGAGGCTAACACACACCGCTAGCAGACTATTCTGGGACAATGCACTCAAGACTCACCAAATCTCTGACTCTCACCAAATCTCTGACTCACATGCATTGATTATCTGATATCGATAATTTTCACATATTCCAAAATATTACATCAGGAATTCCAAGGCAGACTCATTAAAATCCAGATTGGAGAGGTAATGTATGAGAGCTATTTAAATTAAGGAATTAATGTAATTATATATATTTGTGATATTTTTGCAACATAGACTGAGATTTCTCAGATTCTTGGTAGCTCCAAAAATTTCTATTCTGCAGATAGAAATATGAAGAAGTGGACATAAGGATTTATCCTAAAAGAAACGGTTGTAAGATTGATACAAATATATATATTGAATTTGGAAATTACTGTGATTGAAATTAATAAGCAAGGAATTATATAACTAGAAATAAAAAGCAAAAGATTAGAAGTTTAATTCTCGAGATTAGGGGAGGATTCACTAAATAAGTTTTATTACTTATCATTAAATTAGCTCATCTTTTGTTGATCCATGTAGTATAGATATATATATATATATATGTAGAAGATCTAGCTGGTTAAACATTGTTTGCTGGGAAATGCATGTTGTATTAAGCAGAAATGTTTATTAACCATTTGTGTATTAGTTACTAACTGATAAGGTAAATGATATTAATCATATATGCAGTTACTAACAGGAGATACATATATTGTGAAGCTAGTTTTTATGTGCTGATGGATTGTGGTTTATAAATCTTTGTTTATGATATGAGATTTGAAACTTTTTTGTATATGTAATAAATATATATATGTTTTTATCCGATTATTGATTATTGTATTTTTCAAAGCAAAACACAGACAATTAAAAGAATTTAGGAGAATTTCTAGGAAATATAAACGAGTGATATTTGTGTCTCGTGTAGGTTTCTTATGAAATAATAATCCCTGCCATATTGGAGGCTTGGCTGAGAAGTCCAATATATATAACGTGTTGTATTCACGTGCAGAGATTATATCCGACAGCTCCATCACCATTCCAAATTGTGCCTCAAATTGGCCGGCACCTTGCTACATGCTTAATGCTCCTATACCATGATTGCGCTAATTTACAGGGAGTTTGTGAATAAGGAGTGATTCAGTCGTTCGTTTTTCCACATCAGAAATTTTTAAAAAAAGTTTCATAACGGCTCCCAAACCAAAACCCGAGCTGTGAACACTAACAATAAGTGAGCTGTGTAACCAGCAGTTTGTTTAATGGTACACTAGTGCCCTCCACTGGCAAGCTGTGGTAATACTAAATACAATCAGGGTTATTCAAAGAGATCCGAATTGCTTGAGAAAGGTAACCGAACGCTGAAAATCAGCGTTCGGTTACCTTTCTTGGCCAGTCGGCTATCCAGAGAGGAGGCAATTCGCCAAATCCTGGCGAATTGCCTGACCATACGGTGCCTGTTCGGTGCCTGTTCGAGGGCAGTGAAAACCCCCTGAAAAAGCACTGCTTCGGCTATTCAGAGAACACAAACCAGCAGTGAAAGGTTCCCGAAATGCCTTGCCAATCGGTGGTTTAATTCAGCAGGTTTATTCAGGAGAATCCATAGGCTTCAA
The DNA here is from genome assembly GCA_009667805.1 of Leptobrachium leishanense. Taxonomy (NCBI): domain Eukaryota; kingdom Metazoa; phylum Chordata; class Amphibia; order Anura; family Megophryidae; genus Leptobrachium; species Leptobrachium leishanense. Next base: position 86,103,303 of record CM019071.1, read on the forward strand.
TGTTAAAAATATTCCCGTTTTAATTCAATATCTAATAAACCGTTCATTATAAAATTATGCAGTAAAGAGTCTCTTTATTTATAGATTTTTTAGGATATTTTAAGCATTTTTCTGATTTTTTTTTTTAAACGTCCGATTTTTTATTTTTTTTAAGTTTACTTCTTTTTTCTGTAACAGCCATTTTTATTGTCATTCCCTGGACCTCATATGTAAATTTCAGACATTTTCGCTCAGTAGTTTCTTTGCAAACAGTGTTTCACTTTTCAAACATTCATACAAATGGTTTTCCTAATGTATTCACTTCACTCTGTCTGCGGTCTCTGCTTTCTCTGCTTTTTCCGGCGGCTTTGCTGCGTGTGATCGGCTCCTGCTCGGGTTTTTCCGTGGTTTTCGGCAGGTTAATCCAGATGTTTTTGAGGGTTTTCGGCGTGCATTCGCTGGGTTTTGCGGTTTGTTTTCGTCGGGTTTGCGGTAGCCTTTCCCTGCAATTCGGGGACCCTGTGGTGCTTGCTGAATACACCGCAGGGTCACCGAAATGGGATCGGCAAAAGGAACCGAATTGAAGAGAACGAAAAGTCACCGAACGTGCAGTGACTTTTCGAATCTCTTTGAATAACCCTGTAGGAGTCAGTGAGTAGATGTAGAGCAGGGGTTAGAAACCTTGGCTCAACAGATGTTTTGGAACTACATTTCCCATGATGCTCAGTGCCTCGTAGCACCCTCCAGACAAGCACGTGACTCGGCTAAATTAGTGAAGGGTTAGCAATTCTAGAATGAGAGGGTCATATGCAAGAAGTGAATGTCACTTGCAGGATATGATTAAAGTCAGATAGCTTAACCTATTTGAAAGCACGCAAAGTCCTTAGTATTTTCTTCACTTTATTGGGAAAGTGACAGCAAATAAAAGGCGTATTTTGGGAAGAGAGGGCTTCTCATGGTATGCTTTGTTGAATCGAAAAGTCACCACACGTTCGGTGACTTTTCATTCTCTTCAATTAGGTGTGATTCGGCGATCCCATTTCGGCGACCCCGCGGTGTATTCAGCAAGCACCACAGGGCCGTCGTAGCGCAGAGAAAAGCCGCCGCAAACCCGCGAACACTCACCACAAAACCTGGCGAAGGCTCACCGACACCCGCAAAAACATCTGGATTAACCCCACCGAACACGCCGGAGAAACCCGAGCAGCCGCCGATCACAGCGCAGAGCAGCCGCCGGAAAAACCCGACACCGCAGACGAATGGAGTGGGGAAAAAAAAAATGTTCGCTTGAATGTTTGTAAAGTGAAACGCTGTTTGCAAAGAAACTACAGAACGAAAATGTCTGAAATTTACATATAAAATCCAATGAATGATAATAAAAAGGGCTGTTACAGAAAAAAGAAACGATTTAAAAAAAGAAAAAAATACGGAAAAAAAATGTTGACAAAAAAATCCCCAAAAATGCCTAAAAGAATCTAAAAATACAGAGACTTTTACTGCAGAATAAAATAATGAACGGTTTATTAGATATTGAATTAAAACGGGAATATTTTTAACATTGAAGCCTGTGGGATTCTCCTGAATAAACCTGTCAAATGAAACCACCGAATGGCAGGGCACTTCGACAACTTTTCACTGCTGGTTTTTGTTCTCTGAATAGACTAAGCATTGCTTCTCTATGGGGATTTCACTGCCCTCGAACAGGCACCATATGTGCAGGCAATTCACCAGGATTTGGTGAACTGCCTGCTCTCTGAATAGCCGAATGGGCAGGAAAGGTAACCAAACGCTGAATTTCAGCGTTCGGTTATCTTTCACCAGCAATTCAGATCTCTTTGAATTACCCTGTATGTGTGCGCTAGACCCAAAATAATGACTAACAGACCCCCTTATTGCTACCCACTTCCCTTCATTAACTACTGCAGCCACCACAGGTCTTCATCAATTATATGAAATGGAGGTGACCTGAAACGCCCCATTTAAACCCACAAAACACAGTTTAGTAGACTGACCCCACCAAACCCAATTTAATAGATTGTCTAGAATAGGGGTCAACATTTCCACTCGCCTGCTCACATTTAGCGAGTGGAATTTAAGTGAGGGTGAGTGGAAATTTCCATTTGTTTATGCCGGTGTCTCCCATACACATGCAGCAGTCCTCCGGACTGACCGGATCACCACTAGATAAGGATCTGCTGAGCCTGTGCTGCTTACTTAGGCTAAGGTCATTCGAACGCATTTTTCACGTCTACCGTCAAAAAGTGTGTCGATGTGTCCGAATGCATTTTTTCACAGAAGACGCGATAGCGGTCATACGATGCGCAATTTCGGTCGTGATTTTTTATGGATCCAAACCAGGAAACTTTGGGTGTCTGGACGTTATGTTGGCCGGACACGAGCAGCATCTGACGTCTCCTAATCACGTACACATGCCGCTATGTGGACTCAGCGCACTCTGTACGTCAGTACTAGTGGTTCGACGTTCTTGCAAAAATGCGTTCATTTGCCGCTTGCGTTGCACGGCCGAACTTTTGTGTGGCCGTACTTTGTGTGTGGGCCTGCGTTGGACGTCATTTGCTGCTACCATGGCCGTAAGAAAGTGCAGCTAAATGCACGTTCGCACTGCGTTCGTCTGACCCAGCCTTACTTGTTGCATGTTCACTCGCACGCAGGCTGCGTGCGAGTGATAGACGCCCCACAGCACCATCACTCCGCCAGTTACCGACCGTGTGAGGGTGTTTTAGAGAGGTCTCTTCCTCTCCACTCAGACAGGTCCGTGTTACATTTTCCCTGGTTTTGGCTGTGCCCCCTGGTGGTGAAGGGCCTTCATGTCTGTTTTTCCCCTGTACTGTGTTTGGCCATGCTATTCTGGGGCTCTGTGGTGATCTCCTGGTCTGGGGTCACATGGCCCAATCACACAGACCCACTCCCTATAAATATCCCAGCAGCACAGAGCCTCATTGACGGTTTGTGGAGTTTCATGGTGGTTCTGTCTGGTTTGTGTTCCCTGTGTTGCTGCAAAAAAATTCCTGTCCAAGTATTTTCTGGTTCTGACCTCGGCTTTATTCCTGACTATCCCTTCTGCCCACTCCTGGTACTGTATATACTGATCTGTTACAAGAATCGTCATACAGGCAGAGATTGGCATGTTTCATGTTTCATGTACCTTGTCTGTCTTAGTCTAGTATATATTCAGAGGCCGCTTATAAGGACCTCTTTAGTGTAGTCTGTCTGTCTGTTTTGACTGCCCTGCAGCCTACTCAATTCACGGATTGTCAGGTATATAATTGTGTTTCTGTCTTTTGTTGACTGCCCTGCAGCCTGCTCAATTCACAGATTGTCAGGTGTGTCTTTGTGTTTCTGAGCGTGTCCTAAGTGGTCGGAGCTTAGTGGCAATTCAGTTCTGTTTTTTGGTGCTCCTTGGTTTTGGAGAAATCAGTCTGTCCTTGTGTCTAGTCAGTAACTCACCTGCCTTAAGGGCTTCATCCCATGTTCCAAGCCACCACGATGGCCCAAGCAGGGGCTAACCGTTACAGTCCACCTCCTCCCAGTCACGTGCTCTCACTCACGCACATGTGATGAAGTTCAGGGACCATGTGCTTACTTGTTGGGAGAGGCAGCAGGGCCATCCAGATTCCCTGGAAGAGTTGTGAGTGCAGCTGCACTGTACCTGCTGGAAACATTCTGGATCCATTCCTCACACCCCAAGAATAAAAGGTGACATAAAATTAATCTGACCTCGTTGAAAAGCAGTGCTTTTTTCTGTAGGCAGGAAATGTAACACTGGCTTACTGGGAGAAATCCTAGTAGCTGCTCACACACAGGGCTGCTGGATGTTTTTAAAGTGAAATGATTAATGATTTAACTGTCAGGGGCTGTGATACAGTAATGCGCGGTGTGTATGAGTGTATCAGAGCTGTACAGCAATAAAACTCACACTCATACACAACGCACATTACTGTGAGTTTTATTGCTGTGGAGCTCTGTGATACGCTCATACACACCGCACATTACTGTATCACAGAGCTCCACAGCAATAAAACTCACAGTAATGTGCGTTGTGTATTATTATTATTATTATTACTGTACAGCTCTGTGATACACCCATACAAACCACACATCTAGCAGTATCAATTCATAAGAGAATTTAACAGGGTTCGTTTATGGGTGGAGTTAAGCGCCGGGTAAGGGTTGGGTGGGGAAACTGGTGGCGAGTAACTCCTAAGGCCTGGCTAGTAGCTTGGGACTTGAAATTTTGAGCCCTGGTCTAGAAACTAACAAGGCCTCAAGGCTATTAAGGATGGTCTCTTCAGGTAATGTGATTCTTATATCAGACAAAGGCAGAGCTTAATAAAAGGAATATTTATTATCACAAGAAAAATGGTCAATCTGCATATACAGGATAAAAATATTGTACAATTAATATTTACACCCACAAACAGAATTTCTGTTATTTATATTCTGTTTATTTTCCTATGTATTTATAAAGCTAGAATCTCTGCCCAGAGGAGCTTTGCTAGAAAAATGGCCATTACGTTCAATTGGATTGACCCCCAAAGTGAAGCACATGGCAAATCGTGCAGCTGAAATTTATACAACTCACCTGGCTCTCATTTCATGGGCACAGCAGGAGGTGGTAAGGTGGCCCCTTGCCTGCCCATTTCAACTTTTAAGCATTCTCCTCCCATGTTATCCATTACATCTCAGAACAAGAGAGCTGCTCCTTTGATTTGGATTATTGTAATCCTGGCGCCGGCCAAACCACGGAAGGTGTCATTTCTCCTTTGTCCCTGGTCCCATGCTACAGAGATGCGAACTGATCACAGACATGCACACATCCTTTAGGTCAACCGGAACCCTGTCGATCATTTCCTTTCATGCTCTGATGACAAAAGGTTTTACATATTCTAAATCATGCAGGCACACACTTTTACAGTTCGCCACTTATATATCTCGCCAACAGATTCTGTAATGCTGTACAAAATATTAATATTTTACCAACTGATCTGCGGACATAGCTTAAGAGAGGCTGAGCATCATGGGAACTCTTTAATCCTCAGCACTTTTACAATTGCTCTATAGTTGGTGGAGGGGAAAAAAAACAGAAAATTCTTCATTAACTCCATAGGGACCAGCGATTTTGCCATTTTTAGTCCGAAAGTGCCCACTGCTGGTTTTACATTTCTGCGCTGTTTGTGTTTAAACGAGTAAGAGGAAAATTAGGCCTATAGGACCCACATATATATTGTATACCATTTTTCTCACCCATAAATGGACTTTCTAAAGATACCATTATTTCCATCAGTGTTAATTTTTACAGCAAATTTTGATTTAGTTTTAGTCTTAGTCTTCTGACTAAAATGGCATTTAAATTTTAGTCAAATACTAGTAATCTTAAATGTTTTAATTTTAGTCTAGTTATAGTTGACTAAAATCTACTGTAAATTTAGTCAACTAAATTCTAAATGGTTTACTTAAAGTGTAATTAATGCATTATTTCATCATTTCTCTTATTATTCTTTATATACCGCCAGCATATTCCGCAGCGCTGAACAATGGACGCAATATAGACAGGGTTACAATACATTGAACAACATGTGACAAACCAGTACAGGAGGAAACTAGGACCCTATTCCCATGGGAACGTACAATCTAGAAGGGTTGGGGAGGAAAAAGGAGGAGAGGACTGCAAGGTGAAAGTGATGGACTGGTTGCAGTGAGGTATATCAGTGAGTCGGGTGGTAGGCTTCTCTAAATAGGAATGTCTCAAGAGAACATTGAAGGAAGGGAAACTAGGGGAAAGTCTGACCATACGAGGGAGAGCGTTCCAGAGGATGGGGGCAGCGTGTAAGAAATCATGCAGTCTATTAGAAATGTGTAATTTGTTTCGTTCCAAATCTAAATTCAGACAAAATTCACCATTTTCGTATTTTGGGAGCATTTCCAAAAATGAAATATCGAACATCCGAAAATTTTGAATTGATCTGAAATTTCGGCGTGATTTGGATATTCGGATCATTTGGTTTTTCGTTTGAGTTTCTTAATTTTTTTTTTATTGCTTATTTAAGAATGTGAAGTAGATTATTTATTCTTTTAGGATTTTTTTAGGCATTTTTTGGTGAAATTTTAGGTTTCCTAACTTTTTTTCTTATTTATTTTTTAATTTTATTGTAACAAGTGAAACAAGGCTTTTTAACCCATAAGTTTCAATGCAGCATATGAATCCACACACTGCTGGGCAGCGCCTCTCTGCACTATAATTAATGCAGCATATGAACCACACACTGCTGGGAACTTCCCAGCAGTGTGTGGATTCATATGCTGCATTAATTATAACACCTAAAAAATGAAAAACTGATCCGAAAAATGAATCGACCCGAATCGATCTGCAGAGAGGTGCTGCCCGGCAGTGTGCGGATTCATATGATATGCTGCATTAATTATACTGCAGAGAGGCGCTTCCCAGCAGTGTGTGGATTCATTTGCTGCATTGAAACCTATGTGTTAAAAAGTCTTGTTTTTCTTAAAACAAAAAGTTAGGAAACCTACAATTTCACCCAAAAAATGCCTAAAAAATCCTAAAAGAATAAGTAAAGAAACTTTCATTCTATTGGTAGTAATCTACTTCCCATTCTTAAATAAGCAATAAAAAAATGAAATAACTCATAAAAAAGCGAAAATCTAACTGATCCAAATCACCTGAAACGATCCAAAACAAGAAACTAAAGAAACCAGTAAGTGCAGCACTCAAATGGCATAGATTACCTTTTCTATACACTCAACAGAAGTCCTATATTCAATCAATATTGATCATATCACCTCTAAAAGAGACAATCACATTTATTTTTAGTGCAACACTGTTTTACAATAATTTCTGTTTAGAGAAAGGTGCAAAAAAACTCAGAGCCACCCTGGCTCTATTTTGAAAGAAGATGGACTCTTTACGGCCGTCCTCAGCCCCTTCCCGAACAGTATGTCCGTGATGATTTCTTTAAAAGACAAATATCGACATGGTGTAGGTCGAATAAACCACAAGAGCTATAAATTACATATGGATTCACTCACGAGGTTCTGAGCCTATGGGAGGCTCTCCTTATTCAGCATGCGGTCGTTTGTATGGTACAACCGAAACCCCAATAGAAAACTGGTAGGCAGGTGTTTTCTGGAAAAGGATTTATTAAAAATAACAGAGTTGCGTTTCGGTAGCAACACAGACCACCTTTTTCAATCGGTATAAATTCACTAAAATGTTCCTCCCTTTTAATTCAAGTCTCCAACCTGCCATAACCAATCATGATCCTCATTTAACCCACATGTTATCATGATGTGCTTTAAGTCCTTTTACGCGTCTCGGTGTTATTTAATCTGTGTTACCGAAACGCGTCTCGGTGTTATTTTTAATAAATCCTTCTCCAGAAAATGCCTGCCTACCAGTTTTCTATTGGGGTTTTGGTCGTACCATACAAACGACCGCATGCTTAATAAGGAGAGCCTCCCATAGGCTCAGAACCACGTGAGTGAATCCATATGTAATTTATAGCTCTTATGGTTTATTCGACCTACATCATGTCGATATTTGTCTTTTAAAGAAATCAGCACGGACACACTGTTCAGGAAAGGGCTGAGGACGGCCGTAAAGAGTCCATCTACTTTCATAAAAGAGAGCCACCCTGGCTCTGAGTTTTTTTGCACCTTTCTCTAAACAGAAATTTTTGTAAAGCAGTGTTGCACTAAAAATTTATTTTTTTGTCTCTTTTAGAGGTGTTATGATCAATATTGATTGAATATAGGACTACTGTTGAGTGTATAGAAAAGGTAATCTATGCCATTTGAGAGCTGCACTTATTTGTTTCTTTCTCTAGTATCTTTATATTTTAAGATTTGTACTGCATGATGGTGTGCAGTTCTCCATAGTGCTAGCGATCACATCTACATTTTCCACATTAGGTGGCAGTGGTGCAACATACATTTACCTTTCGGGGATTCAAAAAACTGACGAAATTACCCGAAACAAAAAAACAAAACAAAACGAAAAAAAAAGTCGTGCACAATCCTACAGTCTATCGTGGGAAGAGATGATGCGGGCAGAAGCTAGGCACAGGTCACTGTTTGATCTCATTTTATACTCCTGGAGTAAACATCTATTAACCTGTTATTTATGGTATTAAGGTCTGAACATGCAACACAGACGCAGATAACATATTTATCTTAAAATCCAGTTTCCATTTTGACAGCAAATTTTGATTTGGTTTTAGTCGTAGTCCTTTGACTAAAATGCCATTTTAGTCACCTGAATTATTTTAAATGGTCATATTTTAGTCAAAAACGTTATAATATTACTACTAAAATTAGACATATTTTTATTTGACGAAATTAACACAGATTTCCATCATATCGTATAATTTACTATAAAAAATGAAGAAAAAAACCACACTTTCGAACCTTAATCCCCAAAATCTACAACCCCCAAAAAATACCCTAGCTAGTTTTGAAATTTTTACATGTCTCTGCTTTTTAACCCCTTCACTGCGGAGCCATTTCACTTCTGCATTTTGACTGTTTTATGCTCATCATGTTTAAACATGATTTGAAGTCCTATTTTATTATACCCCCCCCCAGAGACAATAGTTTTTTTAAAAAAAATAAAATTTAACTTTACGTCAAACCTAGTCATGTTTGGTATCCTTGGAGAGGCCATGATCAGGAGATACGAGGATCCAAAGGATCCCCAGGGGGTTAATTGGCCAACTGACATCGCACATATGGGGACAATGTCAGTGGGTGGGTGAAAGGAATTTGGAAATATGGTAGCTAATTCACTGTATACATATTTCTATATTCTAGTAATATTTGATAGCTATATAAATATATAGGGCCTGATTGACTGCTCAGCAAATGCCTAATGTGTTCATGAGGTAATGCTGAGTCTGTTCTTTCTCTTGGCTTCCTGTTTTTTATTAAGGAGTGCAAATTTTCTATTCAACTCCACTTCCTCTTGAAACTAGAGAGGCTGGCTGGCCGAGAGGAAGGGAGGGATACACATGGTTATTGTTAATGCATCCTATGGAACATTCTTATTCCAAGAACAGGATATAGCTGTGACGTCAATTTAGTCGTGCCTACTAGGCAAGGACAGGAAATGTTTGTGTAAGTCTAGGTACTGCCCAAAGTAGAAAAAACATGGTTTGCTATATTACTGACGTATTGGTTTGTAATCCATGAATTTGTGACACTCCTATTTCTGACAAAACTACTGAATGTATGTAATTTGCCCCAGAGTAATAAGAACTACCCAAGACAGCACTTGTGTCCTGGTCTTTTATTCTCACTCGAGTTCTGTTTCCTGTATGATCACTGTGTCTGGTGACAAAGCAGCTATCTCCATCACTGGACCGTGGCCAATTCTTGTGATGTTCTTGCAGAATACATATCAATTTGGTATCAGAAGTGCAGATTTGAACTAATCAACTTGTCTTGGTGAGTATGGGTTACATATTTATTATTTATTGAACCTAATATTCATCATAGGCAACTTGCTTGTTCAAGTTTTTGAACTCGCATTATTTGATTTGATAGTGCAAGAGTTTCTTTTGAATGATTTGATTGTTTAAGTGATGGTGAATGAAAAATAGGATTTTTTACAATCGTCTGGGTAAAGAATAGTGATCCTTTCTCTTTGTTTCCTTGATCAATTGTTGGATGTCCCCGCTGTTAGTGACTCACATTTGAATTGTGTTGTAAAGAGTATTATATTTTAAATGATTAATACCTTTAAGTTTCCCGCCCCGAGAATTGGGTCCCTATTTACCTGACTACTTGTTATTTCCTATTTGTGCGTGTTCTCCCTGATAGTGTAGTTAAAAGGATTTTAAATAGAATGGAGATTGCGGTTTTGCGATTTGGCTCAGTGAGAATAGAGGAAACTGCGCATTTTTGCGACCCTTTCCCTCTCACCCTTTTAATTGCGCTGGCCCTTCTCCTTCCCCCCTCCACCGCGCCTTTTTTTTTTGCGATATGGGTGCCGAAAAATCCTCCCCTATAGATCCAAAAATAACGGGCAAATTAGATAAGCACTTCAATAAGAAGTTAATGCCCCAAAATGGCCCTGCTGAAACGCCCGCCGATTATGTACAACGTGTTGCTGGCGGATATTTCACCACACCCTTTATAGATTGTCTCGCTGGCTGGACTACAGCCATGCATTCTTTTGATCCATTCCCAAATTCAGGAAGCTTCTCTTCCTATCATATGTCCATGATAAAAGGCTTATGTCTTGGCGACCAGAAAGCTTTCCCATATTTCCAACCTGACTCAAATTGGGATAGAAAATATATGAAGGAATGTGGTAAAGTGTGGATTCACTTGTCCTCTTCATATAACCCCATTTCTAAAACTCCTAAAGATGTATCATGGTCCATAGATAATCCCCCACCTTACAATTCCTCTCCTCCTGCCCTTTCACAACCTACTCCCAAACCCTCTTCCCTTTATCCCAGCCTTGACCCTAAGACTTTGGCAGCTGTGATTACAACTATTGAAACCACTACTAATCCTCTGCCTTCCCCCGAAGCCCTAACACAAAATATAGGTGTTTTAGGTGCTATCGTAGGAATACCCCAGGTTGAAACAGAATCTGACACAGAACAAGATGAAACTAGCACATATGATTGGCAAAATAAAACCCCTAAGTCTAAATTCAGTACATCTTCATTTGTATCCACTTCCAAACCCAACCGTGTAGGATACTCTCCCCAAATGCAATCTTTTATTGACCAATTTGAACCCCAACTTCAGAACATACTAACTAGGACCCAATCTGGCAAAACTATCAACCCCCCTGCTAGATATCAGATGCCCTATTTAATTGCAGGAAATAATGTCGTTATTATGCCCCCTGAAATAGGAACTTTAAATTCTATAATTAAGGGTTCTCCTAGTCCCAGAATTTCCCCGACTGCGACAACACAATATCTTAAACGGGTGACACGAGGATTGCAATTAACTCAGGAAGATTACAAGTTGATCATTAATGGTGTCATGGGATATGCTGATGACACTGGTTTTGATTGGACTCGTGTTCTCTCACTTCAACCCCCCTATGCTCCTCTAATAGGTGCCCCTATTACACCCCAAAATTTGCCTTTACAAACATCGGTCCAGATTGATGATATGTGGACAGAAGTTTGTGATGAATGGACTCGTAATTATGGAGCTCGACGTTCTATGGTCGCAGCCATTGCATGCAAACAAAATGCCAAAGAATCTGTCACCGAATTCGTCCACCGGTTCCATAAGAACTGGAAGGAGGATGCCGGCATGACATTAGATGGAGATATTGGTCTCCTCTACACTCAAACTCTCATGGGTAATCTCAGAGATGATACCCAGAGAATTGATAAACAGGTTATTGATAACTGGCCAACAGTGGTACCTATTGATCTTAATAATAGGCTCCTTGTTAAAGATTCTGCAGGTTGCTTTGACCTGCAGCATTCTAAATATATGTTAGCTGTTTTTAACAGTCCTTCAGGTCCCCCAGGTAATAATGGTCCTCGCCCTAAACGGACTTATTATCGTCCTCAACACCCCACACGTACCCCAGGTACTTGTTTCATTTGTGGTGAACCAAATCACTGGCATAATGAATGCCCTCATAATCCCAGGAACATTGGCAATACTGCTATGAACCCCCAGCCAAGATCTCCAACAAGCAATGCTGTTACCTCTCCTAACAATGCCTGTGATCCACCTCGTCATAAGATTGATTGGCAAAACCAATCAAATGCATGATGTGGCCCAGAGGCATGCTCCATCTCATGTGTTCAGGTTTCAGAAACAGTTGACCATTTGCCTCTAGTGATCCTTAATTTGGAGGATCATAAAACCCCATTCCTTGTGGATACAGGTGCTTCAAATTCGACGCTTACAATAGAGTGGTGCTATTTCTTCAAATTATTCTCCTGCCTCTGTGTTTCATTCTTTTCATGTTCTCCCTACCCGTCCTGTTAATTTGTTAGGCAGAGATTTGCTTTCTTTGCTTGCTGTGTCTATTATCTGCATGCCATCTGGATCTTTACATGTGGATTCTCCATTCTTTTCTATTGAAGCTGCTCCCAGCACACTTCATCCCCCAAAAGCCCCTTCTCTCTCTCCACCTAACACTTCCTCCCATTCCTTCTCTCCTGTTCACTGTGCTTTCCTTTCAGCACCTGATCTCGAATTGTGTGTACATCCGGATGTATGGGCAATTGACGAATATGATGTGGGTTCTATCTCATGCACACCATATTCTGCAAAATTAAGAGAATTTGCTACTCCTGTCTATCACAAGCAATATAATCTGTCACCTGCTAAAGTTGAAGGAATACGGGAATTCATTCACCGCTTCCTTGCTACTGGAATTCTGCGTCCCATTGTAAGTTCGTACAACACTCCTGTAAATCCTGTGCCTAAAGGAGCTTTACTCAGGATTTCAGATCTCTCAATGAAATCATAATTCCTATTTCTCCAATTGTACCTGACCTCCCAACCCTTTTCACCTCCATACCCCCAGACTCCACACATTTTACAGTCATAGACCTAAAAAATGCCTTTTTTTCTGTCCCAGTACATCCAGATACACAACACATTTTGACCTTTACATTTGAAGGTAGTCAGTTTTGTTGGTCAGTATTACCTATGGGATTTATTAACAGTCCCGCGACCTTTGCACGTGCACTGCGTGAGATTCTGTTGAGTTACAGTCCGCTGGAAGGCTCCACCTTACTACAGTATGTGGATGACCTCCTCCTTTGTAGCCCCAGCCAAGCTGCATGTCACACTGACTCTGTTGCTCTCCTCAACCATCTACACTCAGAAGGCCACAAGGTGTCCAGAAAAAAGATGCAATTTTGCTCCACCTCTGTTGAATATTTGGGTTTCGTTCTCACTCAGGGATGTCGTGTCCTCTCACCGTCCCGCATTCAGAGCCTGCTCCAGCTCAAGCGTCCTGCCTCCAAAACAGACATGTTGTCCTTTCTAGGGATGGTGAATTTTTGTCGTCACTGGATACCAGACTGTTCCTATTATGACTCTGTTCTTCGTGCGTCTGCTGCGCGCACAGCTCCGGACCAAATTGTTTGGTCTCCGGACATGGTGTCTGCCTTTGATACGTTAAAGGAACTGTTGGCTACTGCACCAGCACTGGGGCTACCGAACTATAAACTGCCTTTCCACCTCTACTGTAGGGAGGATGGGCGCACAATGGCAGCTGTTCTTGCACAGGTCCACGGGGGGGTGCTGCGTCCAACTGCATTTTTGTCAAAAGTCATGCCACCTGTTGTTCAGGGAATGCCAAATTGTCTCCGCTCCTTGGCTGCCTGTGCCATGGCTGTGGAAACAGTTCAGTACTTAACCCTAGGTACTGACACAATTCTCCATACACAACACAATGTCTTGCATGTACTTCGTAACCTTTCTACCCAGCACATTTCTTCCCAACGTTTGTCTGGTTATGAAACTGTACTAACTTCTACCTCTAATTTGTCTGTCAAATACTCTTCTGTCACTTCTGGTCCTTCTGTTGTTCTAAACACTCTCCTGCGTCTACGCGAAGACCAAGAGGAGCCTCGTGAATTACATGATTGTCTTCCGCTCATTCAACTAACGACCTCTCCTAGATATGATCTTTCTGACACTCCTCTAGAAGGTCCTGATATTCGTCATATCTTTGTTGATGGCTCCTGTTCTCGTCCTTCTGATTCACAGTATCTGACTGGTTATGCTGTGGTTGAATTGCCTGACATTGTGCATGAATCTGCTTCCATTCCTTCAAATTCTTCGCAAGCTGCGGAACTCTTTGCTTTAACAGCTGCATGTAAACTTTTTAAAGATCTCCCTGTCACCATTTATACTGACTCTCGTTATGCATTTGGTGTTGTGCATGATTTTGGTGCACTATGGCATCGCCGTGGTTTTACTACGGCTGATGGACGTCCTATTTCTCATTCTGATCTGATTTCTGATCTCCTGTCTGCTATTCTATTGCCTTCTCGTCTTGCTGTTGTTAAATGCAAAGGTCATGATCCTGTTGACTCTTTTGTTTCTCGTGGCAATCACTTTGCTGACGCTAAGTCTAAAGCTGCTGCTCTTTCATCTCCTACCATTTCTCTTGTTCCTCACCCTCCAATTGTCACCTGCTACCTTTCTCCTTTTCTGCTGCCCCAGAAATGGATGCTTAAAGAACTCCAGGCAGGTGCTACTGAAGCTGATGTTTATCATTGGGCCTCAGAAGGCCTTGTGAAGTCTCAAGAAATTCCGCCTGATGTTAGAATTTATGAGAAAGGAGGGAGAGTGGGCTTACCTGCTGCAGCAGCGCCAATCTTTATTTTTTCTTTTCACGGTCCTGGCCACAGATCTCCCAAACTCACATACAGCCAAATGGCTAAGCATTTTTCTGTTTGTAATCTTAAGGCTATGATTAATTCCCAACTTTCTCGTTGTCTTATATGTGCCAGAAATAATACACAGGGCCCAAAAATTCAAACTCACCTACCGCCAGCTAATGATCCATTCCAGGAACTCCAAATTGATTTTACACACATGCCCACTGCAAAAGGTAACCTGAAATACCTTCTGGTAATAGTTGACAAGTTTTCTAGATGGCCTGAAGCCTTCCCTACTGCAAGAGAAAATGCCAGAACTGTTGCCAAAATTCTTTGTAAAGAATTAATACCCAGATATGGATGCCCCATATCTATTGATTCAGATAATGGTCCTGCCTTTACCTCCAAGATCACACAGGAATTGGTAAAATTAATGGCCATTCAATGGAAGTTTCATTGCCCATACCATGCGGAAAGTTCCGGAATCGTGGAACGGCAAAATAGAAATATCAAAAATAAACTTAGAAAAGCTACTGAGGGTACCTTCAAGAACTGGCCGGATTACCTTCCAGCCATTCTTGCAGAAATAAGAATGACCACCCATTCTGTCACTGGCCTCTCCCCCTTTGAAGTTCTCATGGGAAGACCCTTTCCTACCCCATGGATTCCTAAGCAAGGTCCCCTGGTAATGTTACCAGGTGATCTGGATGAATTTAGAGAAGCATATGTTACTCAATTGCTTAAAACATTGCATGATTTCCATAGAACGGTCTCCTGCTCTTTTCCGCCTCTCTCCACAGATCCTACTCACCGTTTTGTTCCAGGAGATCGAGTGCTCATGAAGGCCCTGCATCGTCACAAAACCATTGATCCACCATATGGAGAGCCGACTACTGTCCTTGCTGTGACCAGAACCGCCGTGCTGACTGATGAATCACCTTCCTGGATCCATGCATCAAGGATAAAGAAAGCGCCATTCATCCCTGATGACTTCATTCCTGATCCACCTGTGACCTCAACCCCAGATGTGGAATCGCTGACCCCTGCTTCTAGATGACCTCCTCCTGTGACGTATCCCACTGAATCTGGAGTGTGGGCCACAGCAGTTGTAAGCCCCTGCTAACCTGTTGGCTGGTTTCCCAGTTGAAGAATCGTTTTCCCCCCAATTTATTTTTATGCCTATTAACTGTCCTATTCAATCTGAAGAGATTAGATTCTCTAAAACTACTAACAATCCAGATGCCACTTTTATACGTGCTCCCCTCTTACAGGAACATCGTGGCACTGCAGTGATACGAATGAGATTTAACATTACTGGTAGAATGCCTTCACCAGAACCTAACAGAAAGGAACCTCCTTGCCAGGTTATAATGGATCATATGTATGTCCCTAATAATTCTGAGATGAATCTACAAGCCACTTTTCGTGTTTCCTTTCTTTATGGTAATAGTTCTTCTTCCTGGTTCAGCACCCCTTGGCATTCTAAGTAAGTGTCCTCCCCCCTTTGTTCTAACCCAGGTATACCAGATAAATGTGTAAGTTTATGGCAATGGATGGATAAAACTTTCCCTGTAAGTGTTGGCAACGCCAACGCTGCTGATTTCATGTTTGGATGTATTAACGCATCCCAAGTTAATGCTACCCATGTTTTGTTTAAAAATACTGTGTGGAATGTAGCATCTTTTGGGAAACTTAACTTACATGATTCCAACAGTCCAAAAGATTGGACCTTGCAAGTGGAAGATGGCACATACTCTAGTATGATAATGGTTGCAACATACTATATTGATGCTTATGCTACCTTGCCCCTTAACCCCCCTTTTTACTGGTTATGTGGTAAATGGGCATATTTGGTAATACCTAGAACTTATGTTGGTGAATGTGTTTTGGGTCTTATTGGTCCATCTCATACTATTCACCCTTATGTTCCGTCTGGTATGCGCATTGACCTACATAACACTGTACATCGCTCTCGTCGCTCCTCCATATCTGTCAACCTCTGAGGCAGAGCGATTTGGTGGAATCTTGCTACCCGCATATGGTGTTGCTCGTTTGTATTCTAAAATGAACCTTTTTGTAGACTTAGTTGATGACTTGTTTAATCACACTACACATGCTCTAGCAGTTCTTTCTGCTGAGCAACGTCAGATTAGAGATGCAGTAATTCAGAATCGTATGGCCCTTGATTATTTGTTATTGAAGGAGGGTGGTGTATGTGGTCTTCTTAATTTGACCCATTGTTGTTTTCACATTGACATTTTAGGTGAAGTTTCTCAAGATATACATGATATTTAGGAAATTCAAACCCAACTCAGGAAAGTATCAAGTCCCTTACATGGATTTGATTGGACTTTTGGCTTTAGTTCTATTTTTGGTAGCCTAGGTTCAACTATTTTACATGGTTTAATGTATCTCGTTATGATTATTCTTGTTATTGCCATTTTTTACAAATTGTTGATGCTGTGCCTTGAGAAATGTTGCGTTTCTAACTCACCTATGATGCCAGCCTATCCTATACTTCCACTCCCACCTACTTTAATTCCTCTTCAACGTTCCCCTCCTAAGAGTAATTACTAACCTCTCTTTTTCTTTTTTTTATTTCTACGTATTGGAATGATTTATATATATATAATATGATGACAATGTAACCCCACTTGTAATAGGTTCATTAGTTTAGTTTAGTTTAGTTTTCTTTTTTAATTAATGATCACTTGATTCGTGATCAAAAGACGGATTGAAAGGAATTTGGAAATATGGTAGCTAATTCACTGTATGCGTATTTCTATATTCTAGTAATATTTGATAGCTATATAAATATATAGGGCCTGATTGACTGCTCAGCAAATGCCTAATGTGTTCTTGAGGTAATGCTGAGTCTGTTCTTTCTCTTGGCTTCCTGTTTTTTATTAAGGAGTGCAAATTTTCTATTCAACTCCACTTCCTCTTGAAACTAGAGAGGCTGGCTGGCCGAGAGGAAGGGAGGGATACACATGGTTATTGTTAATGCATCCTATGGAACATTCTTATTCCAAGAACAGGATATAGCTGTGACGTCAATTTAGTCGTGCCTACTAGGCAAGGACAGGAAATGTTTGTGTAAGTCTAGGTACTGCCCAAAGTAGAAAAAACATGGTTTCCTATATTACTGACGTATTGGTTTGTAATCCATGAATTTGTGACACTCCTATTTCTGACAAAACTACTGAATGTATGTAATTTGCCCCAGAGTAATAAGAACCACCCAAGACAGCACTTGTGTCCTGGTCTTTTATTCTCACTCGAGTTCTGTTTCCTGTATGATCACTGTGTCTGGTGACAAAGCAGCTATCTCCATCATCACTGGACCGTGGCCAATTCTTGTGATGTTCTTGCAGAATACATATCAGTGGGGGGGTGACCCGGAGGCTTGGCTGGTAGCCAAGATGTCAGCCACTTCTGGGTATGAATTGCGATTCGGCACCTAAGGGGGTAAAGAGTGGTACCGCTGAAAAACGTCAGACTCTGCCCTCTCCGGGGGTACTTTATTTTTTTCTTTCTAGCTCCAGCTGTTGGGCAGGTAGAGTGGTCCAAAGGACCCCCCTTTCAGGTTCCCCCTGCAGGCACCGGGGGTGCTTGAAAATGACATCATCGCACAAGGCGATGACATCCTCGCGACGGCTGAGGCCCATAAAAACATCAGGCAGGCTTCAAAGAAGTAATTTCGACGTGGGACCCGGCCAGAGAGGCAAGTATAGGAACGGGGGGGGGGAAATTAAGGACCATGACGTACATAGTACATCCTTGATCCTTAAGGGGAATTTTCCCCAGGACAACAGTGGTCTTTTAACCTGGGGTCAGACGAGCGCACTGACTGCTCACAGTAACGGATGCACTTTGTAACAGATGAGATTGTGGTTACATTGTATCAGTTTTGACTGATGTTGAGAAAAATAAAAAAGCTGTATGCAGGGGTTTCTGTCACGTTCGCTATAGTGGTCACCCCTGATGAACGTGATTTGAATCCTTTTGGACAGACTTCTATGATTCTTGATTTTCCAGTAATCAGAACTGCTAATCCTAGCACCTCCAGCCAGGGAGGTCAGACAGAAAAAAAATACTAAATACCACTCAGTAGCAAATGATTTCGTGACCAAGTGTCTACTGAGCGAAAGCATGTTAACTGTATAAGGACAGAGAGAGTACTGAAGTGTCATACAACAGTAGTTAACATAATCACAGTCTAATGTATAATCCGAGTTGGCACCAAAGAGGGTAGTCGTACATGCAAGGTTGGCAACAGAGGTGGAAGTCGTACAGGCAGGATTGGCAACAGAGAGGACTCCCATATAGTTTGTCTCAGCAAGGCAGTGTGAGGGTTTAATAGATTCAGTACCGTGCGGGACAGGCCCACAATCAGAGACAGCGATATATATATATATCGACTTAACACCAGCAAGGCAAAACAAAGGGTTGATGAGTTCAGCACCCTGCAGGGCAGGCTTATAATCGGAGGTTGCGTGAAATAACTTGTACATACACTTGATGTCCGCAGAGAGCACTATCAGTATACAAAGGGAGTCAGAGAGAATCGGCAAACAGGCAGTCTGGGTCAAACACGAGCAGGGTCCTCATACAGGTGAAAACGGCAACTGGGCAAAGTAAACACTGAGACACACAAGTGAACACAGCTGGCGATGTGGGAATAACTCCACGTCAGGGCGACAAGCTGAATCACGCGCCCTGCATTTAAAGCTGGCGGCTCCGCATCATCACGCCAACCACGCCCCTCTAGATGCCAGCCTGAACTCCTGGCACCCGGCCAGTCAGCAATGGCGCCCAGACCCCCCAGGGAGCACCGCAGTAGCCTAGGATGTGACAGTTTCTCTACATCATTGCAGCTTTTTCATATCGATGCCATTTTGGCATCCGTTGCAACATGCGTTGCCCGTGTGTGAAAAAGTACACACGTGCTTCGTGTGTTGTTCTCTATTGACTGAAAAAGCGACAACAGTCAGCAAACAGTGCGGGCAGACAGACGTGAAAAGTGCGCTCGTCTGACCCCAGCCTTAGGAGTTAACCTCCCTGGCGGTATTCCCGAGTGTGAATCGGGGTTAAATTTCACTACCACGAACGGTAACCCCGAGCCACACTCGGGCTGGATGCATACTCACCTCCTCCTGGCTCCCTCGCTGTCCCTGCAGTGTGAGCTGCTTCCTGGGTGGCTCCCTGCGAGTCACATGGTGCAGGGGGGCTGGACGCAGCAAACTTCATTCATAATACTCACTGAATACAAATGGCAAAGTTTATGAACGGCCACTAGGTGGCAGTACAGGATAAGAAATAGACCATACCTCGTCTCACCCTTGTTCTCAGACAGATTTCAGTGTTTTTTGTTGTATTTTATTGTACATCATTTATTTGCATTATTTTGGATAATTATTTTTGGGATAATAAATTATTATGTCGTGTTTCAAGCTTTATCGGACTCAGTGTATTTACTATTTTTTTTAAATTAATTAATTAATTTATAAAGGATTTTACCAGTAAGGACTCTTGATTTCACGGATTTCAGTGCGTGATTCCTAATTATTACAGGCTAACTATGTACAAAAACACGTTTCCTTTAAAAAAAATTGAGACGCTCTTAGACACAAAATTTTTAAAAAAATTAGACCGCCAGGGAGGTTAATCCATTCGATTCTCTGGAACCTTCTTATTTTGGCCAAAAAATGTTAAGCCTACCACCACATCAAGGTAGACTCTCTGAGTAGGACCCTACACTAACCTACAGGGTTATTCAAAGAGATCCGAATTGCTGGCGAAAGGTAACCGAACGCTGAAATTCAGCGTTCGGTTACCTTTCCTGGCCATTCGGCTATTCAGAGAGCAGGCAATTCACCAAATCCTGGCGAATTTCCTGCACATATGGTGCCTGTTCGTTGCCTGTTTGAGGGCAGTGAAATCCCCATAGAGAAGCAATGCTTTGTTTATTCAGAGAACAAAAAAACAGCAGTGAAAAATTGTCAAAGTGCCCTGCCACTTGGTGGTTTCATTCGACAGGTTTATTCAGTAGGGATGTGCGTTTCGGGTTTCGGAATTTCGGAATTTTCACGAAATTTCCCGATTCGGGTCTTTCGATTCGGCCGAAAATCCGAAATTTTTTAGATCCGAAAATGTCGAATCCGAACAGGTTTCCGAACCGAATCGAAAATTTTTCGGAATTTCGAATGGACTTGAAATGTGTCAAATCGAAATTTATTTTCCCTCTATTCATGATTTCAGTTCCATTCGGGATTTCGGTACCATTTCGGTAAGTCTGGACATCGTATATTTAACTAGTATCGGTTATATGGCTGATTCTGTAAATTTTTTTTATTGTTTCCAAAGATCCGATCAGAATATTCGTATTTTGGTCAGATCCGATTCGTCCGCGGGTCGCGCATGCGCGCGCGCGCACATGTCGTAACTTTATTGAGCCAGTTTTATTGACAACTTTTTGAACAAATTTTTTTTTTTATTATTCTTCATAATGGCCGCTGCCAGAGAGGAGACCTCCTCGTCATCTCTTGATGAAGAAGTTCCACCTGCACCCAGGAAAAAACGCGCCCAAAATATGGCGTTTGAGGAGATGTTGGAGCTGGTCCGCATCTTTGATACCAAAGATTACGATTGCCAGAAGGGACCTTACCGCAGCAAGAATAACGCCAGGAAGGATCGTATCCTGGACAAGCTACGCGCCACCATTTTGGAGAAGTTTGGGAAGGACCGGACGAAGGACCAGCTACGGAAACGCTGGTCTGATTTAAAAGTACGCGAGGAGGAGCAGTTGAGACGCATCCGCCGCGTCATAGCGAAACGTAAGTGTCATGTTATATTGTAAAGCGCTGCGCAAACTGTTGGCGGCGCTATATAAATCCTGTATAATAATAATGTGCTTGCATGTGCTAATGTGCGCAGAAATACGCTGATTTATGTAGTCCTTTTTTCATGCAATGTGATTGTGTATAGCTTTGCGTTTTCACAATTCATCATACATGCAGTTTTGCCATAGCTCTTCTTTTTTGTGATTTTACGTATTCGTGAATTGTGATATTTGATGTATGTAGATGAAGTTACAATGCTGGATTTCTTTTGGCACTGTGTGTATAGTCTGTAGTGTGCTGGGGGGGGTTGTTGTGATTGAGTGATGCATACGAGATGACCGACAGCTTGCCCAATATTGACTCCCACCTGCGCATCAATAAAAATCTCTGCGTCTTTGCTAAGTGATAGGATGGGACATGTAGTTCTTCTGAAAGTGCATCCAAACAGAGCTGCGTTCAATACAGCCTCAGTAGCTGCTGCAGCAGTGTCATTGAATGCTTTAGATGCAAATTTCAAAACAAAATGGTGGATTTCTGTTGTTTCTGCAATATCCAGTTTTATTATTAGCAGAAACTGAAAGTGAAACTGAGGCTGAGGCATCTATAAAATAACTAAAAGCAGTCACACAATGCGCTTTGTACGCACACAACACAAATAATAGTTTTTATTGAATAAACGTAATGTTTACTTCTGAAAAAAAATATATAAATGAACGGTAATATATGTCTATGTGCAGAGGAAATAAATAAATATTTTGTGACTTTAGACCTATGAGATGGGAGTAGTGGGGGGTTAAGCTGGTAGTGGGTAGTGGAGGGGTCTCGCAATACTTTCGGCAATATATTGTATAGATATACCATTTTTTCCAGTCTGCATTATTTACATGTTATATTTTTTGGATTTGGCAGAAGACAGGAAGAGGGCACAGGACGCCGAATCTGCCCGGGCAGGGACCAGTGCCCCAGCGGAGGAGGAGCCACGGGTGTCCACCAGCGCTGGTATATACTGTTTTATTTAGCAACGACTTTTGGTCAAAAACAGAAACATTTTTTGTTTACTGTATTTTTTATTTCTTTAATTTCTTACATATAGCACTGGATATACAGACGGTGGTGGTGGGGGAGGAGGAGTCGGAGGAGGAGAAGGAGGAGGCCGCCAGCTCTGGTATATACTACTGTTATATTTTTTCAAGACTTTCAGTCAAAAATAGAAACCTGCTTTACTTACTGTATTTTCCTTCTTTCATTTATTGGATATATCGAAGAAGCCAGACCGAGCAATCAAGAGGCGATTGGCGAGCTTCGCCTGGCAGTCAGGACACTGGATTCCATCCATGAACTGCTGCAGGAACTCCGGGAACACCTTACTAACACCGCGGACATCCTGGAGCGGCAGTAAGAGTCAATACGGATGTGCCTCAGCTGCTCCTGCTCGCCTGCTTTGAGGTCGGACCAGCGTTTTCTGATCTGGTCCTTCGTCCCGTCTTTCCCAAACACCTCCAGGATGGTGGTGCGCGTAGCTTGTCAATGATACGATCCTTCCTAAAATTATTCTTCCTGCCGTAAGGGCCCTTACTGCAGTCATAATCTTTGTAATCAAAGATGCGGACCAGCTCCAACATCTCCTCAAATGCCAGTAATTCTAAAATGTATGTTTGTTTGTGTTGTTTGTGCCCCTGTTGGGCAGTTTGCCATCCTTGGCATGTTCCCTTCCCTTCCCCATTTTGTAAATAAATTTTCTATTTTTTCTATATTTTCCTGTTTGTGTGCGTTGCTTTACGTTAATAAGTTAATTATGTATTGCTTGGTTTCCACACTGTTAAACACGTCGATGCGGAGGACGCGCTCAGCGCGTCCTCCGCATGGCTGCTGGTATGAGGAGGACGCGCTGAGCGCATCCTCCCTTTGGGGTCAGCGTTCGGCCGGGTTCCGGCCGATCACTGGCCCCCCCGGTGCAGGCTGACATCCTCGATGTCAGCCCAGCATCCGGAACCGCCGCCGGTGAAATTAGGTGTCATCGCGACCTCTCTCCCTCCCGATCGGCGGCGTTGCGGGGGTTAACCCAGGCACCAATTGGAAGGGCACAGCCTGCCCTTCCAAATGGTGCCTGGCATTAACCCCTGGGGAGCTGGATCGCGAATCGGCGCTGAAAAGCGCCGGTTCGTGATCCTTTCCCGGAGCTGGCCGACATCTTGGATGTCGGCCAAGCCTCCGGGAACTCCCCCTGAGGACTGGCGTCATCGTGCGTAGCACGATGACGCCAGTCCTAGAGTGAACCCCTAACTGCCACCAACGGTGGAGATAGGGAGTTCAATGAACTCCCTATCTCCCGATCCGTGGCAGCTAGGGGTTAAAGTTTGGTATGGTTGGATCGGCCAGAGCATGGCCGTTCCAACGATACCAAACACTACAGTGAAAAAAGTTTTTTTAAAAAAATAAAAAATAAAAATATATTTTAAAAAAAATTATAAAAATTAAATAAACATTTTTTTTTCTTTTTTTTGGTTCGTTAATGCAGCAATATTGTTCCCATTTCAATTATAATGTGAACAATGATGCTGCACTAACGAGGTGCTGGGGCAATATCCACGAGGAGCTGGGGCATGTCCACGAGGAGCTGGGGCATGTCCACGAGGAGCTGGGGCATTATCCATGAGGTGCTGGGGCAATATCCACGAGGAGCTGGGGCAATATCCACGAGGAGCTGGGGCATGTCCACAAGGAGCTGGGGCATATCCACGAGGTGCTGGGGCAATATCCACGAGGAGCTGGGGCATGTCCACGAGGTGCTGGGGCATGTCCACGAGGAGCTGGGGCATATCCACGAGGTGCTGGGGCAAATCCACGAGGAGCTGGGGCATATCCACGAGGTGCTGGGGCAATATCCACGAGGAGCTGGGGCATGTCCACGAGGTGCTGGGGCATATCCACGAGGAGCTGGGGCATGTCCACGAGGAGCTGGGGCATGTCCACGAGGAGCTGGGGCATATCCATGAGGTGCTGGGGCAATATCCACGAGGAGCTGGGGCATGTCCACGAGGTGCTGGGGCAAATCCACGAGGAGCTGGTGCATATCCACGAGGTGCTGGGGCAATATCCACGAGGAGCTGGGGCATGTCCACGAGGTGCTGGGGCATATCCACGAGGAGCTGGGGCATGTCCACGAGGAGCTGGGGCATGTCCATGAGGAGCTGGGGCATATTCAGGAGGTGCTGGGGCAATATCCACGAGGAGCTGGGGCATGTCCACGAGGTGCTGGGGCATGTCCACGAGGAGCTGGGGCATATCCATGAGGTGCTGGGGCAAATCCACGAGGAGCTGGGGCATATCCACGAGGTGCTGGGGCAAATCCACGAGGAGCTGGGGCATGTCCACGAGGAGCTGGGGCATGTCCACGAGGAGCTGGGGCATATCCACGAGGTGCTGGGGCAATATCCACGAGGAGCTGGGGCATGTCCACGAGGAGCTGGGGCATGTCCACGAGGTGCTGGGGCATGTCCACGAGGAGCTGGGGCATATCCACGAGGTGCTGGGGCAATATCCACGAGGAGCTGGGGCATGTCCACGAGGAGCTGGGGCATGTCCACGAGGAGCTGGGGCATATCCATGAGGAGCTGGGGCATATCCATGAGGATGTCGGATGTCGGCCAAGCTTCCGGGAACTCCCCCTGAGGACTGGCGTCATCGTGCATAGCACGATGACGCCAGTCCTGGAGTTAACCCCTAGTTGCCACCAATGGTGGAGATAGGGGTTCCAATGAACCCCCTATCTCCCGATCCGTGGCAGCTAGGGGTTAAAGTTTGGTTCCAACGATACCAAACACTACAGTGAAAAAAGTTTTTTTTAAAAAATTAAAAATAAAAAAATATTTAAAAAAATTTATAAAAAAAAAATATATATTTTTTTTTTTGGTTTGTTAATGCAGCAATATTGTTCCCATTTCAATTATAATGTGAACAATGATGCTGCACTAACGATTTTTGTATGCGGTGCATTTGTTAAAAATCGAGTAATTTCCCCCAAAAAAAAATGTAACGAGACCCCATCTCTAATTTTTTTAACAAGCGCACCCCATACAAAATATAACCGCAATTGCTCGCATGTTAAAATGTGAAAAAAAAACACTTTACACATTGTAAATTATTGAAAAATCATATTTTATTGCATTTTTTGTTATAATATACAGACAGGTCATGACGTATACATATAATAATGACATATTATTAATCTGCCGAGTCTGACGGAAAGAACGATATATAATATGTCTGGGTCATATACTAAAATAAGCCTTCAAAACACGTTTAAACATGACGAGCAAAACCGGTAAAAATTAGCTCAGCACAGGGACGGAAAAGCCTCAGCAGCAAAAGGGTTAATTAAAAAAACACGATAGAATCGCCAGAATTATCGTATCGACAGAATGAATTATCGGATCCGAAAAACAAACCAAAAATTTATTATAAAAAATATATAAAGTAGTATTAAAAAAGTAAACCATAGTAGTTTTCATCAAAACGAATAGAGTTAGACAGCTTTGAAACGAGAACAGACGTTCCGAAAAACGAAAAGTTCCGAAAAACGAAAAATTGTCGATATACCGAAAACCATGTACAATTCCGAAAAACGAAAATTTTCCGAAATAACGAAAAGTCGATACAGAAACCTGGTAAAGTGACCCGAAAATACGAAAAATGGTCGATATTCCGAAAAATAAATGTACCCGAAAAACGAATCGAACCGAACCGAATCGAAACGGAAAGCAGTCGAAACGAGCCGAATCGAAAAGTTTAAAAATTCGAAAAATCGAATCGAATCGAAAAAAAAAATCGGTGCACATCCCTATTATTCAGGCGTATCCCATAGGCTTCAATGTTAAAAATATTCCCGTTTTAATCCAATATCTAATAAACCGTTGATTATAATATTCTGCAGTAAAAAGTTTCTATTTTTAGATTTTTTTTTTTCAGGATCTTTTAGGCATTTTTTGGGGATTTAGGCTGGGGTCAGACGAGCGTAGTGTTCACGTCCGTGATTGCGCCTAAAAGTACGTCCGTGATAGCATGAAAGAAAGTCCATTGGAGCCTGACACATGAAGTACGTCCGCACTGAACTGTGGACGCACAACGGCCGCGGCAAACGGACGCAGGTTAGGCAAGAACGTAATACTGCTAGAACGGACGTGCGGAGTGCGCCACGTCCACAACGTCTGCATAGCTTTGTGTGTGAGTGATGGAGCATGGTCAGACGGACTGCATTTATACGTCCAGCATTTTTGACGGACAGAATGTTTTTTCATTGTAATTTATTTTTCCCTCCTACATCCGTCAAAAATAACTTCAGTGAAAAAACGGACTGTGTGACCACTACTGCGTCATCCGTACTGACGATGTCCGTACTGCACGGACGTACAGTCCGTAGAAATCACGCTCGTCTGACCCCAGCCTGAGTTGTCAACTTTTTTTTTAAATCGCTTTCTATTATCTGTAACAGCCCTTTTTATTATCATTCATTGGACCTTATATGTACAGTTGTGTTCAAAATTATTCAACCCCCAATGCTGTAAAGGGTTTTAGGGAATTTAGTGTACATTTGTAATTGTATTCAGAATGAAATCCTACAAGGACTTTTTAAAGAACCTTATGCAACTAAAATGACATCAATTGGTTTTGTAATACAGTAGTAAATGTTTATTTTGTGAATTCTTCATTGACACAATTATTCAACCCCTTAAAGACTACCACTCTGAAGAACAGAGGTTCATTCAAGTGTTTTCAATCAGGTATTGAAAACACCTGTGGATGTCACGGAGCAGCAATAAAGCATAATAAGCACCAATTAGGCAGCTTTAAAATGACTGTGATACTCAGCTCCTTCTAGACATTTACTGGTGTGGTTACAAACATGGTGAAGTCAAGAGAATGGTCCAGGAAGACAAGAGAAGAGGTGATTACTCTTCACAGGAAGGGCAATGGCTATAAGAAGATTGCAAAGATGTTAAACATACCAAGAGAGACCATAGGAAGCATCATTCGCAAATTCAAGGCAAAGGGCACTGTTGAAACGCTACCTGGTCGTTGCAGAAAGAAGATGCTGACTTCGACTGCTGTGCGCTACCTGAAGCGTAGAGTGGAGAAAAGTCCCCGTGTGACTGCTGAGGAACTGAGAAAAGATTTGTCAGATGTGGGTACTGAAGTTTCAGCTCAGACAATACGGCACACACTGCGTAATGAAGGCCTCCATGCCAGAACTCCCAGGCGCACCCCCTTGCTGTCTCCAAAGAATAAGAAGAGTCGACTGCAGTATGCCAAAAGTCATGTGGACAAACCACAGAAGTTTTGGGATAGTGTTCTGTGGACTGATGAAACAAAATTAGAACTGTTTGGGCCCATGGATCAACGCTATGTTTGGAGGAGGAAGAACAAGGCCTATGAAGAAAACAACACCTTGCCTACTGTGAAGCATGGCGGGGGGGTCAATCATGCTTTGGGGCTGTTTTGCTTCTGCAGGTACAGGGAAGCTTCAGCGTGTGCAAGTTACCATGAATTCTCTTCAGTACCAGGAGATATTGGATGACAATGTGATGCAGTCCATCACAAACCTGAGGCTTGGGAGACGTTGGACCTTTCAACAGGACAATGATCCCAAGCATACCTCCAAGTCCACTAGAGCATGGTTGCAGATTAAAGGCTGGAACATTTTGGAGTGGCCATCGCAGTCACCTGACTTAAATCCGATTGAGAACCTCTGGTGGGACTTAAAGAAAGCAGTTGCAGTGCGCAAGCCTAAGAATGTGACTGAACTGGAGGCTTTTGCCCATGACGAATGGGCGAAGATACCCGTAGATCGCTGCAAGACACTTGTGTCAAGCTATGCTTCACGTTTAAAAGCTGTTATAACTGTAAAAGGATGTTGTACTAAGATTGAATGTCACTTGGGGGTTGAATAAAACTGATAATGATGTGAGCACAGAAAAGACATTTGTGCTTATTTTATTATAAATGTTATGTTATATTTGTCTGACCTACACGTGCCTCTTTGATTTAATTGTAAGCAAGATGACTGAATGATCAAAATCAATGTCAAACTGGCCAAAACACTCAATTTCAGTGGGGGTTGAATAATTTTGAACACAACTGTAAATTTCAGACATTTTCGTTCTGTAGTTTCTTTGCAAACAGCGTATCACTTTACAAACATTCAATCAAACGTTTTTTTTTCCCAAGTTCTTGATTTTAAAAGTTGCACAAAGAGACAAATAAGGTATGTCACAAGATGTGGCCTCGCAGGGCCATAAAAGTCATCTATGGAACAGCGGTCGCACAGGCCGATTAGGTCACCAGAACTCAAGAAAATAGAAATCACATGGGAAAGGTCCTAGAAAAAGGACAAATATAACAAAATATGCAAGTGTCTGCAACAGGGGTCCTTCGGAACAAAAAAAGGGGGTGGGGACACGCACACCTAGATGTGTCCAGGGACCCAAGAGCAAAAGAAAGGGGGGGGGGAGAAAAAAAAAATGAAAAAGGGAAGGCAAAGACCAAAAACGTTACCTTCCTGGCTCACTCCTATCCGTCCGAGGAACCATAGGAGGCCATGGAATTAGACTGGTCACCAGGTCAGGGTGCCCGAGGGCCAGGTATGGTAGGCAGAGCCGCGGTAGCTGCCACAGTGGAGCACCCCACGGCAGCCCCAAAATGCCAAAAAGTTTCAAAAAATAAAAAAGGGGGAAGGGGAGTTTAGAAATAAGGAAGGGTTCACGTCACCTTCAGGTGTGCAGGACGGCATCAGAAAAGACAACAAGCATTAGAGAGGGGGGTAAGGGTGAGGAAATAAAACAAAAATAAGAACATCCAAACTGTGAGACAAAAAATTATAAATCAGAGCACAAACATGGGCAAAAAGGGGGGGGGGAACAAAGTAAAGCTGTGCGAGCAGATCTAGTGGAACACTCAGCCGGGGTCTGTCAGCATTATTATTATTATTCTTTATTTATAAAGCGCCAGCATATTCCGCAGCGCTGTACAATAGGCACAGTATAGACAGGGTTACAATACAATACATTGAACAACATTTGACAAACAGTACAGGAGGAGATGAGGGCCCTATTCCCGTAGGAACTCACAATCTAGGAGGGTTGGGGTTGGAAACAGGAGAGGACTGCAAGGTGAGAGTGATTGATGGTTGCGTCAGTGAGTTGGGTGGTAGGCTTCCCTAAAGAGGAACGTTTTAAGGGAGCGTTTGAAGGAAGAGAAGTTAGGGGAAAGTCTGACAGTACGAGGGAGAGCGTTCCAGAGAGTGGGGGCTGCGCGTGAGAAATCCTGCAGTCTATCATGGGAAGAGGTGATGCGGGGAGAAGCTAGGTGCAGGTCACTGTTTGACCTTAGGGAGCGGGCTGGGGTGTATTTGGTGATTAGTGAGGACAGGTAGTGAGGAGCTGAGTTAGTGAGGGTTTTGTAGGTCAGGGTAAGGATTTTGAACTTAATTCTGCAGTGGATGGGGAGCCAGTGAAGGGACTCGCAGAGGGGAGCGGCAGAGACAGAGCGGCGGGTGAGGTGAATTAGCCTGGCGGAGGCGTTCAGGATGGATTGTAGGGGGGAGAGGCGGGACAGAGGGAGGCCAGATAAGAGATTATTGCAATAGTCGGGAGATTACCAGGGCGTGTATGAGTTGTTTTGTGGTGATAGCGGTAAGAAATGGCCGAATTCTGGAAATATTACGCAGTTGGTATCGGCAGGAGGAGGAAAGAGACTTGATGTGGGGGATGAAGGAAAGAGCAGAGTCAAGTGTAACTCCAAGACAGCGAACTTGGTTTGATGGGGAGATGGTGATACCCTCCACCGTGATAGAGAAGTCAGGAGGTGGGGAGGCATTGGAGGGAGGAATAAGTAGGAGCTCAGTCTTTGACATGTTGATCTTTAGGTGGTGGGAGGCCATCCAGGAGGAGATGCCAGATAAACAGTCACTGACTTTTGAAAGGACAGGGGAGAGAGATCAGGGGTAGAGAGGTAGATCTGAGTGTCATCAGCGTAGAGGTGGTAATTAAAGCCAAAGCTGTTGATGATTTTGCCCAGGGAGGAGGTGTAGATGGAAAAGAGCAGAGGACCAAGGACAAAGCCTCGAGGTACACCAACAGATAGAGGCAATGTAGAGGAAGAGTTACCAGCAAAGGACACACAGAAGGACCTGTTGGATAAATAGGAGTCAACCCAAGCGAGTGCAGTGTCACCGAGACCCAGTGAGTTGAGGGTCTGTAGAAGGAGGGGGTGGTCAACAGTGTCAAAAGCAGCCGAGAGGTCAAGCAGGATGAGAATAGAATAGTGGCCGTGTTTTTTAGCAGTTAGGAGGTCGTTGGTGATTTTGGTGAGGGCAGTTTCAGTTGAGTGTAGGGGACGGAAGCCAGATTGCAGGGGGTCAAGTAGGGAATTGGAAGACAGGAAGAGGGAGAGGCCGTTGAAGACTAGTTTTTCTAAGAGCGTAGAGGTAAAGGGAAGCAGGGATACAGGGCGGTAGTTGGATATACAGGGCGGTAGTTGGAGGACTCTGAGACCCTGGCAGGATCCCCAGCGTGCCAAGCAGAGACTTTGCCTTTTCAAGGGACACCGCCGAATGCGGTTTGTGACTCTGTATGACGGTCCAACAGCTGCAAAGACCCGAGAATGCACCACCACACTGCGGGTGATCACGAGGACATCTCGGGGAGCAGTCTCCTGGGCAGCAGCTGCCTTGCAAAGCCGCGCCACCGACAAGATCGGGGAGTCCGAAGGAGCATCATCGATCGGGAGTAGGTGAGTAATCAGTTCCGTGACATAGGTCAGAAGTCCTTCAGGTCCCACAACTTCAGGGATCCCTCGCACTCTCAGGTTTCGGCGGCGATGGCGATCCTCCAGTGATAGGACCGCAGAATTAAGACGGGCAACCTGGGTTTGAAGCTCTTCTAGAGTGGAAGTAGTAGCAGCGTGCATAGTCTCCGTCATCTGGACCCGGGTCTGCACCTTCGCGAGCTGAGACTGCAACGGTTCGAGCGCCGCACGTACCTCCTTTTATATCTTGCCGCCAGAGAGTCCGAAATTCCTCCATGACACCATGGACGTCCGCTGTGAAAATTGGCCAGAGGGCAAGTCCATCGTGGACCCAACCAACGAGGGCAGGGTGACTCTGGTTGGAGATTCAGACGGCAAACCACAGCCTTGGCACTGGACCTCCTCCGCACGTCCCACTCCCAGCGAGGTACGGATGTCTGGGAGGCACTGGCCCGCCGCCTCCCTAGACTTCACGGTCTTCTTACCCATAGAGGTATAGGCAGAGGGGTCTCGTCAGCAAAAGGAGCAATCCGCCGGATCTCAAATGTAGGCCGCAAGATGGCCACCGCTCATCGATAGTCCGTTCAGAGAAGATTGCAAAAACCACTGCGTCCTCACACCTCCTCAGTCGCCAAAGATGACAACCAGTGCTCGGGATAATCAGCGATCAAAGCTCCACCGGTGGAACTGAAGGACTCAATTTCTAGAAGTAAAATAAAAATAGTTTTTTTTTTCAGCTTTTCCAGGGTTATTCAAAGAGAATCGAAAAGTCACCGCACGTTCGGTGACTTTTCGTTTTCTTCAATTCGGTGCGATTTGGCGATCCCATTTCGGCGACCCTGTGGTGTATTGGGCAAGCACCACAGGGCCGTCGTAGTGCAGGGAAAAGCCACCGCAAACCCGACGAACACTCACCGCAAAACCCAGCGAATGCACACCGAAACCCGCAAAAACATCTGGATTAACCCCCCTCAAAGTATAAAATGACTCAATGAAGGCCACTAAACGGCAAGTCTTTTGGAGTTGAGGAAGGCTGCCATTAAGCCTGATCCTCTGGCCCATCCTAACCTCCCATCACATCCCCATCCTAACCATGTGAACAACGCCCCAGGGCCGGATGGAATTCATCTACGAGTACGGAGGGAGATATGAAATGGGTGTAGTGTCTGTATGGCGCCACTAGATGGCTCTATTGGCATAGGCAGGAAAATAAAAGGAAATGGACTGTATATAAAAACTAAAAATAAGTAGGAGACTCACTGCGTGAGAGGACTGTATTGACCAGAAATAGAATAAAAAAGGATAAAAATTATTATTAAGCAAAAGAATAGACATGTGCACAGCACAAAATTTCGTTTTGAACTAATGGATTAGTCCTAAAATGCAATTTATTTAGTTGCTAAAGAAATTCGTTTTCAGTTCTTTAGTATGAAACCTAATTTCATTCATCTGAAAACCAATGGATACAATTACTATTGTAGTGGCTCCTCAGAGGGCTGAGATTGCTGCTCGCTACAGTATCTCTCACTCTCAGCACAATGTGTCAGGCAAAGCTGTTACAGTAACTGACTGCTGCTCAGAGTTTCCGTAAAAATAGTAAATAACATTTTTATATATAAGAAGTTAGAACAATATTATTTCCTTGTTTTACTGAAACTCTGAGCGCTGTTACAGTCAGTTACTGTAACAGCTGAGCCTGATACATTGTACTGAGAGATAATATAACAGGCTGACGATCTCAGCGCTCACAGCCACTGGATTTAAAGGGCTAAGAAAAAAGGCTCCTCTCTGTATAATGTGTAGAACATCCTTCTGCATTAATTAATACCCCTCTCTGTATAATGTAGATAACATCCTCCTGCATTAATTAATACCCCTCTCTGTATAATGTATACAACAGCCACCTGTATTAATACCCCTCTTTGTATAATGTATAGAACATCCTCCTGAATTAATTAATGTCCCTCTCTGTATAGAACATCCTCCTCAATTTATACCTTTCTCTGTATAATGTATATAACATCCACCTGCATTAATACCCTTCTCTGTATAATGTATAGAACATCCTCCTGCATTAATTAATGCCCCTCTCTGTATAGAACATCCTACTGCATTGGCATGTGGAGGGTGCAGAACCTCTGAATGCAATGCTTATCCAGCACAAGAGTGAGGACTTTTACTTAAACTTTGTATCTCTGTGGGGGCGACAAAGGAATATAAAAGCAGGGGAGAGGGAAAATATTAACGTAAATCAGTCTGAAAGCTCAGAAGATATGACTGGTGCAAATTTATTTTTATAATAAAATAAAGCACTTTAAATCCAGGGAAAACATTCAAATAAATCACACTGAAGGCTCATAATGACAGAGTAACTGTGAGAGCTGGATACTAAATGAATCAGACGTAAAAAAAAACTTTATAACAAGCAGCACTGGTAGAGGAGAGGGACTTTATATAAAATGTGTATTATAGATGAGGAAAGGGGGATAGTGCTCCTGGATAATATAAAATGTATCAGACCTAAGCCCCTATTCTGCAGAGCGGGAGGGGAGATAACACACATTTTATAAAGTCCCTCTTTTCTCCCAGCGCTGCTTGTTATAAAGGGTTTTTTACTATCCAGCCCTCCTCTGTCATTAGCTTTCAGTGTGATTTATTTGAATGTTTTCCTTCTCCAGCTGCTTTTATCATCTTGTCTGCCTCATAGACATGCAAGGGTTAAGTAAAGGTTTCCTATCCTGTGCTGGCTGTCTGTGCTGCGAGTGAGTATTCTGGAGCTCTGTCACTGAGTTTCGGGTAGGGGTCGGGAAGGATTACGCATACAAACCTTTTCTGTAGGTTTGCGATGTTGCGCTCTTCATTGCTGGTCTCCTTCACTCATCAGTGTAATATCACAAAAAGGACTGAAACTAAAATGTAGTGCATTTTATTTTAGTTTCTTTCGTTTTCTGTACTGAGCAGTTTCGTATCTCTTGAGTCATACTAAAACTAAATTATCCCAAAATTCTGACTAAATCGTTTTAGTACTAAAACGAATGCACATGTTTTGAAAAGAATACATATGGAACCACAAAAAAATGTGACATCCGTGAATATACATAGGACGTGACTTAATAGTAAAATGTGTGCTGGAAAAAAAAACAAAAACAAAAAAACAATAAGTTCAAACAGTGTTAAATTTAATGAAATCTGCAAAAATAGATGATTTGTAGGTAACTCTAAGGCTAAAACACCATAGATATGGGCTGAACACAATCAGTGAGCAAGGTGCTCTATAAAAGGCGTGGTAATTTGTCCAGATGCTGGAAATAAGGCACAGTGCTTGATCCTTGTGCTGCAGTTAAAGTACTAAGCAAAATACAATAAATAAGTGCAAAAAAAAAGTGATTAATCCTTGAAGTCCATAAAAACAAATAAAACAATTAACGGAGAAAAAATGAAGTGAACAAAATTAAAAATGGAGTAAAAGATAGTGTGTATAAAAATAGTCCATACATAAAAAGAAAAAAAAAAAAGCTGTTTATACTGGCCAGATTCGAGATGCAGCAGCCGGGCTGTCCAAACAAACGGCAAATCCCCAAAACCGTTTAGGTATAAAGATGCAGGTTACAGAGCTGGTGTCCGGCGCTAGCACTCACAATCTTCAGTTTCAATAAAAGATATTCAGCCAGGGATCGAATCCTCAATGAAACAGTTGATGGAGGTAGAAGAAAAAAAAAAAGGGAAAAAAAATAAAAAAATGCAAGGGAGAAATTAAGTGCAGACTGTATCGTCCCAGATAGGAGTGAAAAATAAGAGATATACTCACATATTCTGGTGCCGATTTAAATAAATGGGCACCAAACAGAAGGCAGGTCGGTGGATTTAAATCAAGGGGCACCGATTCCCCAACCTCAGGTCCACAAGGCAGGAAACCAGATCCTTAGGAATATCTATTCAGGATGCCGAAGGAATAGATCACCCAGGATCAAACAGGGTGGAAATTCACAATCGGTTTTATTAAAACAATAAATAAAATACATTGCAAATGCGTTTCGCTAGAAGTAGCTTCATCAGTGGGTGTAATCATAACAGTACAATGAATCACTATAAATAGCTGCGTTGCTCATATCAGTTCCCGTAGCACAGCTTCCGGGTGATTAGCCTAATTGATTAATTTGAATATAGACAGAGGAATAAATAAAGTTACATTGAAAAAAAAAATCCAAAAAAAAATAAAAAATCAATAGCAGCAAATAATAAATGATTTTAAACGAACATAAAAATGCAGGGGTACAATAAACAAGGCATACAGGTATCATATAAATAAGTCACCACATATACTGTGATCATTTCGGGCAAAAACAAGGAGAATAAAGGAAGCAATGTGATCCTAAACACCTGTTGATAGGATCGTAGTGCGTGGAGAAAATGACAATCAGGGTAAAATATACAAACAAAAGGTGTCAAACCGCCTCCCTAATTTAAAACGTAGGGAGATAGTATATTTCATTAATCATATACAGCGCCAAATAAGTGGCCAAGTTCAGCAATAAGAAAAGAAAATGGATACGTTTTAGGATTTAAAGTAAAAAGACTCAGTTAAAACGCATCTGAGAAGTAATCCTGTATACAGACAGGTTACAAAGTAGGGTTATATAGCTCAAAGATAGGATTAATAGGGTATATGGAATCGTAAAAAAAAAAAAAGAGAAAATTGTAGAAGAGAAAGCAAAAAGCACCTAAGATAATTAAATAATGAGTAATATCATGAACCCGAACCCCATGCAAGTAAATGGGGCTGAAAATTTGGTTTTTAGAGTGCCCTCCAAGAGGGCATATATGCTACATATTTGCCATAAAAGGTGTATGGGGGTCCGGGTAGTGCCCTGGGGGACAGGAAACAAGGATAAAAAGTTTAAAAAAATAAGTTTTTAAAGGGACAGTGAGTTTTCCATGAAATAAGGGTTAAAAACTAAAAACGAAAAATTCCTTCAAATATCGTGCCTAGGGGGTCCCCATAACCTGCCCGTGAAGTGGCGGATTTGTAGGATGTATAGAAACACTTAAAAAACAAAAAATGATGTTTCAAATGACAGTAAATGCTTTTCCTTTAATCTATCCATAAACAACTGCTTGGGGCGGCAGTCTGTATGAAAAGAGGAGACATTTTCGGACACGCAGAAAAAGTTTACTGAATTTTTTGGCTAAATTATTGTGAAACTTATGCAGGCTTTGGATGAAAGTAACAATAGGTGCTTCAAAATTGGTCCTTTAGCGTCCCCAACAGTGCCATCACACCGTAACCCCTCTGAGGATATGAATCTGATACAGGCGTCAGTGGCAGTGCACCCAAATATTGTGCTTTTGGTGCCAGGCCTGCAAGTACTATCATACAGTAACCCCTCTGTGGTATTGTGGAAGAATGCAGGGGTGAACCTTGCGGTCCTATATTAAAAAAATATGCATCTGGTAAAGGCGTCAGTGCACCCAGATATTCTGCCTTTGGTGCACGACTGCAAGGCCAGCAAGTATCATCATACAGTAACCCCTCTGTAGTATTGTGGAAGAATGCAGGGGTGAACCTTGCGGTCCTATATTAAAAAGTTTTTTATCTGTTTTTGGGCGTCAGTGCACCCAGATATTGTGCCTTTGGTGCCAGGACAGCAAGTATCATCATACAGTAACCCCTCTGTAGTATTGTGGAAGAATGCAGGGGTGGACCATGTGGTCCTATATTAAAAAGATATGATGCCTTTCATGGCAGCTAGTGCCTTCACACCGTAACCCTTTTGTGGTATTGTGGAAGAGTGCAGGGTTGGACCCTGCGGTTCAAAAAATTAAAATTATATAAATCTGGCACAGGCGTCAGTGCAGCCAAATATTTTGCCTTTCATGGCAGCAAGTGCATTCATACCGTAACCCTTTTGTCGTATTGTGGAAGAGTTCAGTGCTGGAGGTTTTGTGAATGCAGAAGACATCCCCGATCTATTCCGTTACGTCAGCATCAGGGGGTTGATAGCTGCTGATCCAGGACTGATTCATTTTTATAAATGTCAGCCAGTCTACAGAGTCGGTGGACAGACGCACTCTTTTGTCTGTGACAAAACCTCCAGCGGCGCTGAACATCCTTTCAGAAAGCACGCTGGATGAAGGGCAACCTAGTAGCTGCATAGCATATTGGCTAAATTCTGGCCAGTGATCCAATCTCAACACCCAGTAAGCCAGTGGATCATCTGCTGGAAAGGTATCCAGGTCTGCCCTTGCCCCTAGGTAGTCCTGCACCATATGGTGAAGACACTGGCAATGGGTGCCTACATTTGACGTCCCTGGGCGTCGTGGACTAAAATTTTTTAAAAATGCATCAGTCAAGCGGCCCTGGCCTTCACCACTATTCCTCTGATCATCCGCAGCCTCAGAAGCACTTGTGTCAGCACTTGGTAATCTACCAGTGCGTGGAAAGGTGTTACACAAGTGTCGCTTTAGATTGTCCTCAAGTTTTTTCATCCTGTGCTCCCTCTGTGCGGGCAGGATGAGCTCTGCAACTTTACCCTTGTATCGTGGATCAAGAAGGGATTGCCAACCAGTAATGATCCCTCTCCTTGATAGTACGAATCCTGGGGTCCTTTAGCAGGCTTTGCATTATTAGGGAGCCCATGCAGCGTAGGTTGGAGGTGGCATTAGCTTCCGAGTCTTCCTGGTCAATGAGGATGACCGTATCGTGCACTTCCTTCTCCCAACCACGCACTAGCCCTTCTGTTTCTGGGCACACGAAACCCTCTCTTGAGGAATCCCCACCTTCAATGCCCGCACTACTTAAATATTCCTCCTCTTCCTCCTCCTCTCTGATCTGAGTAGGACCCGCTGGAATGCTGTCTGCGGAAAGACTGGGGCCTTGAGAGCTAGGGAAGGCCTCCTCCCGCTGCTCTGCCTCTAGAGCCACATCTATAATTCCCCGCAGAGTGTGCTCCAGCAAGAACACTAAAGGAATTGTGTCACTGATGCATGCACTGTCCCTGCTCACCATCCTCGTTGCCTCCTCAAATGGTGACAGTACAGTGCATGCATCCTTGATCATCAGCCACTGCGGAGGGAAAAAAAACCAAGTTGACCTGAACCTGTCCTTGTGTCATACTCACACAGGTACTCGTTGATGGCCCTCTGCTGCTTGTGCAGACGCTGCAGCATTGCTAATGTCGATTTCCACCTGATGGGCATGTCACAGATCAGACGTTTTGTGGGAAGGTGGAATTCTTTGAATTTCTGCCAGGCGAACACTTGCTGGGAATGACCGTCTGAAGTGGCTGCAGACTTTTCTGGCTTGGCTGAGAAGCTCTGGCAGCCCTGGGTACTTGGTTAGGAAACACTGTACCATTAGATTTAGGACGTGTGCTAGGCATGGTACATGCGTCAATTTACCCTTGCGTAGGGCGGAGAGAAGGTTGCTGCCATTATCACAGACGATCATTCCCAGCTCAAGCTGGCATGGTGTTAACCATCTCTGCACCTGGCCCTGCAGAGCTGACAGAATTTCTGGCCCGGTGTGGCTCCTCTCCCCTAAACAAACCAGCTCAAGCACAGTATGGCTTCTTTTTGCTTGAGCCATTGCGTAGACCCTGTCAGGTGTCGGTTTAACTGCCACTTCGCCAGAGACACAGAAGGAGGAGGAGGAGGAAGAGGGAGAGGTGGTGGTGGTGGAGCAGACAGACCTCATACAAGCAGCTTTCTGGAGGCGTGGTGGATGAACAAGCTCCAGCACAGAGCCCCATCTTGGAGCCCTCCCAGCTGCAATCAGAGTTACCCAGTGTGCCCTGCTGAGGATGCACCATGTCCACCACGACCAGAGGCACAGCCTCCCGACACAGGGGCTGCTTGCCCTCTTATCTGTGTCTGGGAGCGTCTGCCTGTCCTTTTTGTTCTTTCAGACATGGTGAGTGATATATATATTAAATATTTACAGAACTCTGATTCAACTCTGGTATAAAGATTAAAGATTTACAGAACTCTGGTATAAATCAGTGAGACCCTTTGATGGGTGGCAGTGAAACCTCCTATAAATCAGTGAGACCCTTTGATGGGTGGCAGTGAAACCTCCTATAAATCAGTGAGACCCCTTGATGGGTGGCAGTGAAACCTCCTATAAATCAGTGAGACCCCTTGATGGGTGGCAGCCAGTGAGAACACACGGATTATAACAATTCCCAAATATTTTGTAGAAATTAGTGACCCCAAAAATACTGCGTGGTACTGGCTGTGTGACAAGACACACATCACCTCAATTCACAAATGTTTTAAAGAAATTAGTGAGCCCCAAAAAAACTTGCTGGCACAGTGACAAGACACACATATCAATTCCCTGATATTTTGTAGAAATGAGACCCCCCCAGTAGCGTGGCAGACCGGCAGTAACAACACACAACAATCTCCTCTGAAATTTCCTCTGAAATTCGTGCAGAATCGGCGCGTGGAAACGTTATATATGAGCCCTTCTGCTCAGCACCAGTATTAAACAGTTAAAACCACACACAACACAGGTCACATGACACACCCCTGTGCTTAATCAATTAAGGCTCCACACCCCCTCTGTCCAAAGCTTCATTATTGTCTCCTGTTCCTATGAACAAGACCAGCTATACAAGCTCCAGAGAAACCTGCCATCGCCCTACCTATCCACCGCGTTCCCCTGCTCCTAGACCCATCGTGTTTCCCCTCAAGACCCGCTGTGTTCTCCCAGGAGCAACCACCCATCCAACCTCCCTAATCCCACCGTGCTCTCCCAGGAGCAACTATCCTATCTTCATACCTGGACACAAGGACTGCTTTCCCATCACCCTCAGCCAACCTGTGAGTTCCATTGTGTCCTGTCCCACAGTCCTCCTGTGTGATTCTCCTCTTCCACGAACTGTGTGCATCAGTGGTGTATTTTGGTCTAGGCCGACAAGGCCTAGGCCTAGGGCGGCATTTTCCAGGGGGCGACCGCCCGCACCTGGTGGCCCCACC
Source organism: Leptobrachium leishanense (assembly GCA_009667805.1). Classification (NCBI taxonomy): domain Eukaryota; kingdom Metazoa; phylum Chordata; class Amphibia; order Anura; family Megophryidae; genus Leptobrachium; species Leptobrachium leishanense. The sequence goes on from CM019071.1 coordinate 86,143,267, forward strand.
CCCAATTTTTTTTTACTTTTGCAAAGGATTTTACTAGGAAGGATACATTGAGATTTCACTAATTTTCAAGCATGTCCTGGGTAGGCAAGGCCTAGGCTTTCACTTTCCAGGGGGCAGCAAAAAACCTCACCACTAAATGGGTTACTCACAGAGCACCAAAATGACGCCAACATTTTGGTGTTCTGTAGTACCCTGCACTTCGGGAATAAAATTTCCCCACCCTGCAGTGAATTCACCAATTACCACAGGGTCCCCAAAGTGCATGGAGTCAGCCGCTGAATGCTGCCACCGCAAACACGTGGCCTGCTGTTTTCAAAAGATCTACTGAACGAAAATGTCTGGAATTTACAGTACATATTCTTATGATCATATGATTGATATTAAAAAGTTTCGTTACAGAAAAAAGAAAACCGTATTAAAAAAAGGGGGGTTGATTTTGCCAAAAAAATATCTGAAAAATGACTAAAAGGTACTAAAAAAAAAAATCAATAAAGACTTTTTACTACAGATTAAAATAATAAATGGTTTATTAGATATTGCATAAAAACGGGAACATTTTTAACATTGAAACCTATGGGCTTCGCCTGAATAAACCTGCTGATTGAAACCACCGAACATCAGGGCATTTCACTGCCATTTCTCTGCTGTTTGGTGTTCTCTGAATAGATTAACCATTACTTCTCTATGGGGATTTGCACTGCCTTCAAATAGCACCGTACTTGCTGGCAGTTCGCCAAACTTGTGTGTGAGCATATCAAAGAGCAGTGGTGTACTTAGGGGAGTGGCGGGCCACCCCAGGTACCAATGATTATTGGGGTGTCATTAAGGGGTACTAGGAGGTGCCACTGTCACTGTGTGTCAGCTTTGAGCGGTGTTCTCAACAAGCAGCTGAGCAGGGCGTTTGCATAAGGAATAAAATCGAATAGAATAAAAATCCCCCTCTCCTCCCTCCATAGCTCCTCCCCTGCCCCGCAGCAGCTCTAGGAGAGGGGAGGGGGATGTGATTTGTGTGCAGAGAGAGAAGATGACAGTAAACAGCAGGTAAAGGGGTGGTTTCAGCAGAATATGAAGCCCTGTCTGCTTACTGCTGTTTAAAGTGGACCTTTCCTTAACCAGCACTGCAGTGATAGAAATTTGTCATTGAGATGCCTGGCTCCTGGTGAGGCTGCGTGCGTGCAGGTCACCCGGTCCAGCCAGTCAGGTGGTACGGAGTCTCAGTACCACCTGACTGGCTGAACCACGTGACACGCAGCTGCTCGCCCTTTCGTTAACACGGACTCTCACTCTATTCTGGACTGAACACCCACCGGGAATGGAATCAAAGCCACAGTGCACCCTCTGGCAGTGGCACCCCACTGCTGACAAGATGGCTCCACGCACAGGCACAACTGCGATCCTAATGTGGCCTGGAGGGACCTCCTGCTGACTGCACACAGCCCTACCGCGGAGGCCGGTAAATAATTGCTGTGTGCTCATATTCACTCGGTTTGCTGGGAGGTTTATTGCAGTGGATTCTGATGCACTCATACACACCGCACATTGCATTGCTGGGAGTTTTATTGCAGTGGATTCTGATACGCTTACACACACCCCACATTGCATTGCTGGGAGTTCTATTGCTGTGGATTCTGTGATACACACTGCAAATTACTGCGAGTTTTATTGCCCTGGAGCTCTGGGATATGCTCATACACACTGCACCTGTGAGTTTTATTGCTGTGCAGTTCTGTGATATGCTCATACACAGTGCACATTTCTGTGGTTTTTATTGCTGTGCAGCTCTGTGATACGCTCATATGCAGTGCACGTTTCTGTGGATTTTATTGTTCAACCAATTAGAGCGGCTGTGATCCAGTATACTTAACATGCGTGGCTGTTCTTTGTAAAAATGCTTGAATTTAAACATTTCATAATTTTATTTATCTCAATAGATACATTTGAAATGGTATACAAAATATACAAGTAGGCACTTGGTATCCACTTTTAATATAAAGAGAGGAAAAGGCGGAGTTCTAAGAGGAAAAGGTGGAGCTTAAAGAGGAAGGGTGGGGATTAACCAGGAAGACGTGTGCCCTTGACAGGAAGGGGTGCCTCAAATTTAAATTAGGGGGTGCACGAGTTTAGTCAGACCTAGGGCAGCACAAAACCTAAATACACCACGGATGTGCATCCCCGAGACCTGCATATTGGGCACATCGATAGGGCAAAGAAATAGGAAGCCTCAGCGTCTGGAATAGGTCCCCGTTGCTCTATTCGATTGGATCGTGGATGTTGTAATCGCCAAATTTGGCAAAAAAAAGGAAGATAGATGGGTGTAAGGTAAAAAAAAAATTTAATTCCAAAATAAATAAATAGATAAAATAGCATAAATATGCTCAAAGCCCAACGCGTTTCGTCTACAGCTAGACTTTTTCAAGGGCAGTACAAATGTATAAACAGCAAAAATCATGGGCTTTGAGCATATTTATGCTATTTTATCTATTTATTTATTTTGGAATTAATTTTTTTTTTACCTTACACCCATCTAGCTTCCTTTTTTTTGCCAAATTTGGCGATTACAACATCCACGATCCAATCGAATAGAGCAACGGGGACCTATTCCAGACGCTGAGGCTTCCTATTTCTTTGCCCTATCTATGTGTGGAGTATTTTGGACCATCTCCAGGGAACCTCCTCAGCATTTTATCAGGAAAAGATAAGTTGATTTTCTGATTTTCTTTTTTCCTTTCTATCACCACTTGCCGGTTGTTATTATATTGGGCACATCACCTGAAAGGCAAGTACCTGCAAGGTATTAAACCTGACAGTAAATCCCATCCACTGCGACCCCCTAATCTATACTACTCTCTACTTCCTCATAGAACGTAATTAGGTTAGTCTGACATGATCTGTGTTTCATAAAACCATGCTGATTTTTCCCAATTACATTATACCTCCCAATAAATTCCTGAATATTATCCCTTAGTAACCCCTCAAATACTTTCCCAGCCACAGATGTTAAGCTCACAGGTCTATAATTCCCAGGCACAAATTTTAAACCTTTCTTAAATATAGGGACCACGTCAGCTTTTCTCCAATCCCTAGTATTTCAGGAATCAAAGAATCTTGAAAGATTAAGAACAGAGGTTTACATATTTCAACACATAGCTCCCTCAGTACTCGCGGGTGAATTCTATCTGGCCCTGGGGCTTTATTCATATTCACTTTGTTTAATTGCTGAAAAACCTTGTCCTGAGTCAACCAGTCACTTTTTATTAGTAAGTTTCTTAATCTTTCAAGATTCTTTTAGGAATCGTACCAGAGGTTTGGGGAAAAGCTGACGTGGTCCCTATATTCCAAAAACTTTCAACATGCCTCCCTGGGTATTATAGACATGTGAGCTTAACATCTGTGGCTGGGAAAGTATTTGAGGGGTTACTAAAGGATAAAATTCAGACATTTATTGTAAGGTATAATGTAATTAGCAAAAATCAGCATGGTTTTATGCAGTGCTTTTTTTCTGGAAAAATAGGTGGGGCTACTCTCACGCCCAGGGAAAAACGGATTATTAGGACTATTTTCGTGTCATAATAAACACTAGTTGTAGCTCACTTAAAGGAAGACACTATAGAAGGGAACCATATTTTTTAATACTATGTTCCTTTAAATGAACAACAACTATTGTCGTAACCCTATGGGGGTTATCCACTAAGTGCCTCTGTTGCAAGAAAAATCTGTATTGCAGTGGAGTTAGCGTTTTTTTGTTTATTTTGCAACGCTGGCACGGAGTGGATAATCCCCTAGTATTTGTGAGCACCACAGCAATGAAACTCACAGTAATGCGCAGTGTGTATGCACTCCACAATCCACCAAGTACTGTTTGAATAATATTGGAGGACTCTAATGAGAGGGTGTTTGACCCTGAGAACACCCAAACATGGTGGTAACAGCAGGACCAGGTGAACATACCTGTGTTGCCAGAGCTGATATTTTTAAATGCTGTTTTGAAGTGTATTTGGAAGCACAGCAGTTTATTCATTTGTTCTGAGGCCTGCCTGTCACGGAGTCCCTGCAGAGCACTGCAGCCAGGACATAAATTTCCAACTTCTCACCTTCCGGGGTGCACCACACACTGTCTAACTGCTGCAGAGGTTGGGGGTAGGGCGGCAATGTAGACATTAGTTACAGGTATTTATAAAGCGCCAACAAATTCCTTAGCGCTATACAATGGGAGAGACAGAATAACAAATATACATACACGGAACAGGAGGGAGGACCCTGCTCGCGAGTTTACAATCTAAGAGGCACGTCCTCCTCGAGGGGGCCAGGCACCAGCAAGGAGGAAGTGACCAGGAGGAGAGAGCGAGCGCAGACGTCCGTATCCAGTGGGGGGGGGGGTCTGCGGGGACCTGGCTGCATCTTAGAGGAGGAGCAGCAGGGACACAGCGTCAGGCAGATAGTTTTAAAATGTGGATTCCTGTCAAGACAAGTGACCAGGGATTAAATTTTTTTTTGCACCCCATCCTGGTCTTGCGCGCTCTTAGGCGGCCACCTGTACCGCCTGCCTTACAGTGCCAGTTCCTCTGATCACACAGCTTGCCTGACAATCCGCAGCTCTGGAAGACGTGTGTTAACATGCTGCACCCCCCCACTCCCCATGCTGTTCAAAGTTTCAGCAGCTGCAGAGACAGGGGGGGTGCAGCATATTTACACACATCTGCCTGAGTTGGGACACTGAAGAAACAGAGGGGTGATTTTATTTAACCAGCCCTCCTTTGTCACTTACTGGGAGAAGGGGTGGGGGGGGGGTTAACCGGTCCCTACATACACTCCTGACAATCGGAAGCCTTCAGGAGCAAGATGAGCTGCCAAGTGCTTCCAATTTTCTGCCTGCCACTGCAGACGGAGCATCATGCTCTATCCTGTTAGTTTGGCTGGTGGTGAGGTGCCGGTACTGAGTACCGGTGAGTACCCCCTGAAACACAGATGTGTTTTATGAAACACAGATCGTGTCAGACTAACCTAATTGCATTCTATGAGGAAAGAAGTATAAGTATAGATCAGGGGGATGTACCGAATGTTATTTACTTGGATTTCGCCAAAGCTTTCAACACAATTCCACAGAAGAGGTTACTATTTAACCCTTTCGCTGCTGAGGCTTTTCCCGCCCCTGTGCTGAGGTCATTTTTACCGGTTTTGCTCATCATGTTTAAACGTGTTTTGAAGGCTTATTTTAGTATATGACCCAGACATATTATATATCGTTCTTTCCGTCAGACTCGGTAGATTCATAATATGTCATAATTATATGTATACGTTATGTCATGTCTGTATATTATAACAAAAAATGCAATAAAATATGTATTTTCAATAATTTACAATGTGTAAAGTGTTTCTTTTCACATTTTAACATGCGAGCAATTGCGGTTATATTTTGTATGGGGTGCGCTTGTTAAAAAAATTAGAGATGGGGTCTCGTTACATTTTTTTGGGGGAAAATTACTCTATTTTTAACAAACGCACCGCATACAAAAATCGTTAGTGCAGCATCATTGTTCACATTATAATTGAAATGGGAACAATATTGCTGCATTAACAAAACAAAAAAAATAAACACTTTTTTTATTTATTTTTTTATAAATTTTTTTTTTAAAAAAAATAATATATTTTTAATTTTTTTTACAACATTTTTCACAGTAGTGTTTGGTATCGTTGGAACGGCCATGCTCTGGCCGATCCAACCATACCAAACATTAACCCCTAACTGCCACGGATCGGGAGATAGGGAGTTCCAATGAACTCCCTATCTCCACAGTTGGTGGCAGTTAGGGGTTAAGTCCAGGACTGGCGTCATCGTGCGTAGCTACGCACGATGACGCCAGTCCTCAGGGGGAGTTCCCGGAGGCTTGGCCGACATCCAAGATGTCGGCCAGCTCCGGGAAAGGATCGCGAACCGGCGCTTTTCAGCGCCGATTCGCGATCCAGCTCCCCAGGGGTTAATGCCAGGCACCATTTGGAAGGGCAGGCTGTGCTCTTCCAAATGATGCCTGGGTTAACCCCCGCAGAGCCGCCGATCGGGAGGGAGAGAGGTCCGAAGGACCTCCCCCCCTCCCTTTCAGGCGCCTCCTCCGCACATGCGGGGGGGCGCCTGAATTAGGTGTCATCGCGCTGCCGCGATGACACCTAATTCCGGCGGCTGCGGTCCCGGATGCGCGGCTGACATCGAGGATGTCAGCCCGCACCGGGGGGGCCAGCGATCGGCCGGAACCTGGCCGAACGCTGACCCCAATGGGAGGACGCGCTCAGCGCGTCCTCCGCATACCAGCGGGAATGCTGAGGACGCGCTGAGCGCGTCCTCAGCATCGAAGTGGTTAAAGAAAAATTGGTCTAGATGAAACAGCCAGTGTTCTATCCAAGAACAAGTATAACGGATAGGGTACAGCGAGTGGTTATAAATGGTACATTCAAAAGATGGACATCAGTGGTAAGTGGTGTCCCTCAGGGGTCTGTTATAGGACTAATTCTATTCAGTTTATTTATAAATTACATGACTTTGCGATGCCTATTTCAAGGTATCAGTGTTTGCAGATGATGCAAAACTGGGAAAAGTAATACAATGTGAGCAGGATGTTACTTTGCTGCAGAGGGATTTAGATTGGCAGATGAAATTTAATGTAGATAAACGCAAGGTTATTCACTTTGGACTAAAGAACACACAGGCTACTTATACCGAGTTAGGGAAATCAAAGCAGGAGAAGGATTTGGGAATAGTCAGACTTCAAACTACAGGTGAAACTCGAAAAATTAGAATATCGTGCAAAAGTTTATTTATTTCAGTAATGCAACTTAAAAGGTGAAAGTAATAGTTCAAGCCGTGATTTGTCATAATTGTGAGGATTATAGATTACAGCTCATGAAAACACCAAATCCACAATCTTAGAAAATTAGAATATTGTGAAAAGGTGCAATACTCTAGGCTCAAAGTGTCCCACTCTAATCAGCTAATTAAGCCATAACACCTGCAAAGGGTCCTGAGCCTTTAAATGGGGTCTCAGTCTGGTTCAGTAGGAATCACAATCATGGGAAAGACTGCTGACCTGACAGTTGTGCATAAAACCATCATTGACACCCTCCATAAAGGAGGGAAAGCCTCAAAATGTAATTGCAAAAGAAGTTGGATGTTCCCAAGGTGCTGTATCAAAGCACATTAATAGAAAGTTATGTGGAAGGGAAAAGTGTGGAAGAAAAAGGTGCCCAAGCAGCAGGGATGACCGCAGCCTGGAGAGGATTGTCAGGAAAAGGCCATTCAAAAGTGTTGGGGACTTTCACAAGGAGTGGACTGAGGCTGGAGTCAGTGCATCAAGAGCCACCACACACAGACGGATCCTGGACATGGGCTTCAAATGTCGTATTCCTCTTGTCAAGCCGCTCCTGAACAAAAAAACGTCAGAAGCGTCTTACCTGGGCTAAAGAAAAACAGACCTGGTCTGTTGCTCAGTGGTCCAAATTCCGCTTTTCTGATGAGAGCAAATTTTGCATCTCATTTGGAAACCAAGGACCCAGAGTATGGAGGAAGAATGGAGAGGCACACACTGCAAGATGCTTGAAGTCCAGTGTGAAGTTTCCATAGTCTGTGTTGATTTGGGGAGTCATTTCATCTGCTGGTGTTGGTCCACTGTGCTTCATTAAGTCCAGGGTCAACACAGCCATCTACCAGGAGATTTTGGAGCACTTCATGCTTCCTTGCGCAGACGAGCTTTATGAGGATGCGGACTTCATTTTCCAGCAGGACTTGGTGCCTGCCCACACTGCCAAAAGCACCAAAACCTGGCTCAATGACCGTGGGATTACTGTGCTTGATTGGCCAGCAAACTAGCCTGACCTGAACCCCATAGAGAATCTATGGGGCATTGCCAAGAGAAAGATGAGAGACATGAGACTGAACAATGCTGAAGGCCCTATTGAAGCATCCTGGTCTTCCATAACACCTCAGCAGTGCCACAGGCTGATAGCTTCCATGCCACGCTGCATTGAGGCAGTAATTGCTGCAAAAGAGGCCCAAACCAAGTACTGAGTACATATGCATGCTTATACTTTTCAGAGGTCCAATATTGTTCTATGTACAATCCTTGTTTTATTGATTGCATGTAATATTCTAATATTCAGAGATTGTGGATTTGGGGTTTTCATGAGCTGTAAGCCATAATCATCACAATTATGACAAATCACGGCTTGAACGATCTTGCTTTGCATGTAATGAGTCTCTCGCATATATTCGTTTCACCTTTTAAGTTGCATTACTGAAATAAATGAACTTTTGCACGATATTCGAATTTTTAGAGTTTCACCTGTAAGTAACAATGCCCAATGTCAAACAGCAGTCACCAAGGCCAGTAAGGTTTTGGCATGCATTAAAAGGGGAATTCACTCTCGGATGAAAACATAATTTTGCCTATTTATAAATCAATGGTAAGACCGCACTTTGAATATGCTGTGTAATTTTGGGCACCGGCCTTAAGAAAGGATATTATAGCGCTAGAAAAAGTGCAGAGACGGGCGACTAAATTAATAAGGGGAATGGAAGGGTTAAGTTATGAGGAAAGGCTAACAAACTTAAAGCTGTTTATTTTAGAGAAACGGCACCTTAGAGGGGATCTGATAACTTTATATAAATATATCGGGGGCCATTATAAACCATTGTCTGGAAGCCTATTCATTAACAGGACTATACACAGGACACGAGGTCACCCATTTAGACTGGATGAAAGGAAATTCAGCCTAAAGCATAGGAAGGGTTATTTTACAGTGAGAACAATAAAGCTGTGGAATTCTCTGCCTGTTGGGGTGGTTGAGTCAGAGACTGCACATACTTTTAAACAACGACTGGATGACTTCCTGCAAAAACAAAAGGGTTATAATATTTAATGTGTGTAAAAGCTTCTTGATTCAGGGAGAAATCTGATTGCCATTCTAGGGTTAAGAAGGATTTTTTTCCCAGGATGTTGCATATTGGCGAGTGTCACAGGACTGACATCGCACCCTCTGAGGAGAGACGTTAACTCCATTGTTCCCCACATTTAAATTCCCCAAGTACAGACTTTATTCCCTTTGTGTTCTGGTTTTTGCACCCATTCCCTTTCTTTATACACAGGGTTATTCAGAGAAAGGTGAAAAGCGAGAACGTTTAGACAAGTGAATATTCTAGGTCTAAAGAGCCAAACCAAAAAAAAAAATCTCTCACTTTCCAAATTGGCTATTTTGACCTAGAATTTTCACTTCTCCAAAAGTTCTCCAGAGTTTCACCTTTCTCTGAATAACTCTGACAACGTTTTATTGTGCAGAAGGATTGTTATAAATTGTGATTATGCAAGAATGTCATTGTTACAATCTGATGATCGGATTACACTTCCAGTAAACCTGCTTTTAGGAACATCTTTGTTAAACAGACATTGCCTGTTTTAAACTGTAATCTGTTAAACTTTCTAAACTAATTAAAACAATGGTGATTAAGTAATGTTCTCACTGTCTGTACCGGAATCTAATTAGGTTTCACCTTCCAAAAAGCAAATGTTGTCCAATTATCTGTTTCGGTCTGGTTGGGTCCCCCCAGCAGTTTCATGGGGTGGGGGGTTGTCTATGTAAATGAACCATGTGTGACCATATAAATGTATGTGTGAGTGTCCCTGTTTGAACACACAGCCTGCCGTCTCATTCAGGGTACTCACAATCACCCTCACCCCATCTGGAAAATCGTCCAATCCAGTGGGTCAGGGGCAGGAGATCGGGCTGCTCAGGGCACTGAGTTCCAAGCCACTCAGCAGCCGGGCCGATCTGCGTAAAGGAGGGTGTGTGGAGAGCAGGAGAGGCAGACAAGAGCGCTTCCGTCACAGCGAGTGCTTCAGACTGGGTTTTTTGCATTCTTTTGGATCAACAGCAGTAGGTGGATGTGTGAAAAGGCTGAACCTGATGGATGCAGGTCTTTTCTTTCAGCCTATGCAACTCCCCCACCCTAACAGTTTGTTTTTTTAAAACAAGTGTGGCCCATAAAAGTTTTAGATGAAAAAAAAGTGACTTTTCCAGTTCACATTTTATTTAGCATTTTTGGTTAAAGCATTCTGGCAAGACATGATTTATACATATAATGATATATCCAAATAATCAGAATCAGGTGTTCCAATCACTTCCATGGCCACAGGTATATAAAAGCAAGCACCTAGGCATGCAGACTGGGTCGCTCTCAGGAGCTCAATGAATTCCAGCGTGGAACTGTGATAGGATGGCACCTGTGCAACAAATCCAGTCGTGAAATTTCCTCGCTCCTAAATATTCCACTTTCAACTGTCGGCTACATTATAAGAATGTGGAAGTGTTTGGGAACGACAGCAAGTCAGCCACAAAGTGGTAGGCCACGTAAACTGACGGAGCGGGGTCAGCGGATGCTGAGGTGCATAGTGTGAAGAGGTTACCAACTTTCTGCAGAGTCAATCGCTACAGACCTCCAAACTTCATGTGGCCTTCAGATTAGCTCAAGCACAGTGCGCAGAGAGCTTCGTGGAATGGGTTTCCGTGGCCGAGGAGCTGCATCCAAGCCATACATCACCAAGTGCAATGCAAACCGTTGGATGCAGTGGTGTAAAGCACGCCACCACTGGAATCTAGCAGTGGAGACGCGTTCTCTGGAGTGACAAATCACGCTTCTCCATCTGGCAATCTGATGGACGAGTCTGGGTTTGGCAGTTGCCAGAACGGTACTTGTCTGACTGCATTGTGGCAAGTGTAAAGTTTGGTGGAGGGGGGATTATGGTGTTGGGGTGGTTTTTCAGCAGCTGGGCTTAGCCCCTTAGTTCCAGTGAAAGAAACTCTGAATGCTTCAGCATATCAAGACATTTTGGACAATTCCATGCTCCCAACTTTGTGGGAACAGTTTGGAGCTGGCCCCTTCCTCTTCCAACATGACTGTGCACCAGTGCACAAAGCAAGGTCCATAAAGACATGGATGAGAGAGTCTGGTGTAGATGAACTTGAGTGGCCTGCACAGAGTCCTGACCTCAACCTGATAGAACACCTTTGGGATGAAATAGAGCCAGGGCCGGCGCTGCCGCTAGGCGAGCTAGGCGGCCGCCTAGAGCGCAGGCCCGCCTAGGGCGCAGCGCCGGGCCCGAAAAAAATAAAATTGTGTGTTAGTGTTACTATTGTGTCCGCCGGCCGCGGCCCGCGGGAGCGGCCGGGGCGCCGCAATCAACACGTCCACTGCACCAACCAGGTCCTGACCGTCCAGGCTCCGCCCGCTCCGCAGTGCACGCAACATCAGCGGCGCCTGCACGTGTTGGGACTGGCGGCAGCACGCGCGCCCCGCCCCACGTCAGACGCCGCTGGAAGCCTGGGAAGGAGGAGGCGGAGTCTAGACTAGGCGCCGTCGACTTGACACTCAGAAGGAAGGGACGGAAGCTGCTCTCCTCGGTCGGCTGGACAGTGGACTGGAGACAGAGTCCTGCTGTGCGTGTGCCGCTGAGCCTGCTGCCTGCGCCGGCCTGCCTGTCAGGTATGGGGGGGGGGGGCGGCCCGGGGGGGGCGCAATTTCATGTCGGTGCCGGCCCTGCCGGAGGTCTGTGCGGGAGGGCGCAGCGCCCAGCTTGCCGGATGGGGACCTCAATGGGGAATTGCGGCCCATATTTACCCTCAGCCTCTCCTAGGCGTGGCCGGGCAGGCGTGGAAACACTCGGTCGTATTGTTTCACACGGTTCTCGGTCACATGATACTGTTTATTCTCTGAGCGGGGCTTTATGATCAAACTCAATCCTCATCTTTTCCAGTTAGTCCGTGTCGGTTGTACAGCGCTACGGAATCTGCTACCGCTTTGGGAGTTAGAATATCTGAGGGGGGGGCTGCCTGAATCCAGGAATGACACCCCTGGAGTGATTTCCCTTCTAGCCTATTTCCCTTTCAAAGGAAGCAACTCAGGGCAGAAAGTGGAGGGATCACCTGGCATCTCCTGGCTGGTGGTCGAGGAACGAACAGCCAACCCAGTAACGGTGGGAAAGGGCAGGGGCAGCGCCAGCAATGCATGATGATATAATGCCCACACGAGGACAGGGCATGATGGTTCCTGTTAACAGGATACCTACTTTCTGTCTAAGAAAAACAAGTTTGTTAGTGCAGAGAACAATGTGACAAGTTTCAGCCTGCTTGGCACAAGGGAGGGGGGGGGGTAGTAATGATTCAGATAGGGAACATGCTCCTGGGCATAAAGCAGGACTGTCCAGGTCATCATAGGTTGCTTGGCATGAAGAGTGCTGAGCCCCGTTCAATACCTCAGCAGCTGCTGAATTGCTGCAGTGCAGCAATTCAGTTTGCTGCAGCAGTGGATGCGAAATTGGAATCCAAGTTTGGATGCGAATTTTGAATCCAAAATGGCCAATTTTTTTAATTAAAGATTCAGATTGTTTTTTGGATCACTCGGACAAAATATGATAAAGAAAAGCAGTCAGCACAATTCCGTTTTGTACGCACACACCACAAAAGATAGTTTTTATTGAATAAACGTTATGTTTACTTCTGAAACACAATATAAATTGAACTGTAATATATGTCTGTTTGCAGGGGGAAATAATAAATAAATATTTTGTGCTTTGGTGAACAAAAACCTGAGAGATTAACATTGCTGTACGGAATTATTACTTGCTTCGTGGCGGCAGCCATCTTGCTGTACAGAATTGTTACTTGCTTCATGGCGGCGGCCATCTTGCTGTACGGAATTGTTACTTGCTTCATGGCGGTGGCCATCTTGCTGTACGGAATTGTTACTTGCTTGATGGCAGCAGCCATCTTTAATACGTCACACTCAGCTACTCGCAGCATCTCCTCGGGTCGCTGCAAGTGCTAAGTTAGCAGTGCTGAGCGCTGAGTGGTTGAACAGTGTTCAATGGCAAGTTGCTAACTTAGCACTTGCAGCGGCTGAGATATTGAGCGCGCCTTTTTTTGGGGGGGGGGTGCAAGTAGCTGGTCTTGCCTAGGGTGCAAAATAGTCTAGCACCGGCCCTGAATAGAGCATAGACTGAGAGCCAGGCCTTCTCGTCCAACATCAGTGTGTGACCTCACAAATGCGCTTCTGTAAGAATGGTCAAAAATTCCCATTAAACACACTCCTAAACCTTGTGGATAGCCTTCCCAGAAGAGTTGGAGCTGTTATAGCTGCAAAGGGTGGACCGACGTCATATTGAACCCAATGGATTAGGAATGGGATGTCACTTAAATTCATATGTGAGAGAATACTTTTTCTATATCTATCTATCGCCAAAAGAACAAAGGTCATTACCAAACGACCCTAAAATTACAGTAGTAAATAGGTAATTTACCCCTCTAATCTCCTAATAAAATTTTATTTTTTGTGTTGTTTATCGGTCTATGAACAGTCACCTGGTATGTTATAAAGGGTTTCATGGGTGTTCCAGGATGCTCATTGAGGGTTTCCATCTATATTTACTTCTAATGCTAGTGTCAGACGAGAGAGTCTGGAGAGCGGAAGGAACGTCCGTGAGAGTGGACGTTCCTTCCACTCGACACCCGTCTGGCCACCTCACGCTCAGCGCTGCAAGGCTCGATCCTCCTATGGAGAATCGCGCTTTGCCGGAGAGGCTTGGATAACGGATGCTGGTCGTGCGCGCGCGCACACACACAAGTGTGTGAATGGCCCCGTTGCAGAGCTGCAACGGATGCTGGTAAGCACGTCAGTGCGGGTGCACAGAACGCGCTCATCTGACGCCAGCCTAAAACTAAGTAACGACAACGCTGCAAGTGAAGATGGGGTGGTGCTTTGGTGCGCTGTTTCTCTATTCCTTACAATTTACAACAGGCATCTGAAACTCTGGCTCATTGTACACGTCACGTAGTGTGAACAATACCGCTGCCAGTATGTCCCTTCATGTCCCACAAAGACACAAGTACAGTTTTTTATAGTCATTCATAAAGAGTAATGCACCAAAATACAAGCAGTAACATTTTCTTCTGTTTTGGTTAAAATTGTATATTTTCTTTGAAAAAAAATGCAGTAACATGCTATCCATTTTACTTTTTCGGAACCCATAGAATAACCACAATGTTTTGGTTAATAAAATAATCTTACATGCTGCAAATGATTGCAATCTGAATAGAAATTTACGTGTACCATTTTTTGATATAGTTACAAAATATTTTGAATATCCCGACTCTGCTGGGGGGGGGGCAATTAGTCTGGGTCCTGCAATAAAACATGACTTCAAATTAGGTTTATACATGATTAGCACAAAATGAGCCCAGCACCACAGGGGTGAAATGGCCTCAGGTAGGGTTAAAATGCCCAGGTGCACTTTTGCTGCAATATCCCATCAGAGGATGGATATTGCAGGTCTTAAAGAAATGCATCTCATCCCATGAGCCATCAGTTTGTCTTCACCTGGAGCCAGTGCCTTGTTTAGCCATATGTGGGCAGAGCCAACTAGGGGGCCTGCTCAGCCATGTGTGATTGGCCCTCAGTGGTAAGGTCAGTACACTGATAGAGTGATCACAGCAGCTAGAGGCGCTATACTGAAATATGTGTGACCCATCACCCCTCCCCATACTGCATATGTTAAGCCTATAATACTTCTATATTTAACCAAGAAAAAGTCTAGCTTTATTTACCTTTGGCTCTACCAGATTTTAGCTTTTTTTTTTCTTCTAACCCTTTGACTGCCTGTCCTAGATTTTATGGTTCTCTGCTTTTGACCGAATTTTGTTTTTTATCATTGTGTGTGATTGTGTGTGTGTCCACTGCAGCCCTGCCTTTTTTCTGTCCTCCTTGCCGCTCCTTTGCTCTCCCTGCTTTCTCTCTACCCTTCTGTCAGTGACTGCACCCAGCAAATAAAAAACTGGTGCCCGTCTTACGCACCGCTATTATGAGGATTTGGCAAGGGTCTGCGAGCATGCCAGTGTCATGTACTGGCAAGAAAATCTTAAAAGGGAACAACCTTTTTTTGTTTATACAAAATATAAATGATATATATGGGAGTGGTTGCCTTTCAAATGAGCCCAACTTGTTTTGGTCATAAGTTTAAATGGAGAAAGTCTTAATTGCAAGGTATCAGTCTACATTTAACTGCACAAAACATCCAAAGAGAAAGGTGTATGTTCACCTGTATCTGATGTACTGGTTAAGGTGGTAGATGTGCCATAGTGGATGCTGCTATATAGTGAATGTGTTGACGGAGTCAATCCTCAAAACACTCCATCTAGAACAGGGGTTTCAAACTCAAATTACCAGAGGGTCACTGGACAAATTTTCATATCCCATGGGGCCGCATGCAAAACTTGAAACTCGCTTTTATTTATTATTAAACTGTTTTGTTTTACGGGAAAGTTTTTTTATTCCTGAACCTTGTGTTTTTTGGTATTTTTCGGGCGAAACATTTTATTCCTTCTTTTTAGAAGGTGTTTTTATTTTATTCTGTACAAAACTTTTCTCTTGTCTCTCCATCCTTCTGTTCCTCTGAGTCCATCTGTCCCTCTGTATGTGTGTCTCCATCCATCAGCCCTTCACTGTGTGTGCGCGTGTCTCCATCCGTCACTGTCACTCTGTGCATGCGCGTCTCCATCCTGCAGTCCGTCACTCTGCGCGCGTGCCTCTCCATCCTGCAGTCCGTCACTCTGCGCGCGTGCCTCTCCATCCTGCAGTCCCTGTCACCCTGCGCGCATGCGTATCTACTTCAGTCCGTCACTCTGCGCCCTCCCTTCAGTCCCTGCGCCCGGGTCCTCCCTTCAGTCCCTGCCACTCCGCACCTGTGTCCTCCCTTCAGTCCGTCACTCCATCCATTATTCCCAGTTTTTCACCTTGTTTTCTGTCCCCCCCCATGCTCTGCTAAATCCCCCAATCAGCCTTTCTTCTCTCTCCTCCTGCTCCCCCCATGCTATACTTACCCCAGGTTTCCCATGCTGTGCTTCTTGCCTGCCGAGTGCAGATGCCTCTGTGTGCAGAGAGCTGGTTGGAAGGGGGGGGGGGCGGAGCTAGCACGCAGGGCATGTTTCTCCTGTGTGAGAATGGGCGAGCAGCTTCGCAGAGACACTGTGTAGCCCAGCCTGTTCTGCTCTTTCCTTCACTGCAGCCAGCACAGACAGCCATGGCAGCAGACCGTGCAAGCGTCCCGCATGGACACCTTGCCGATCACTGTATTCTGCCACAGGCCATTTGTAAAATCGGTCCGTGGACAACAAATGGCCCGCGGGCTGGTGGTACTTTGAGACCCCTGATCTAGAAGGTACAATTTGGAAGGAGGAAAAAAACAACAAAAAAAAACCACCTCTAAAGCGCAAGTTTTTACCTGTACTGGTGGGGTACTTATCTACACACAAACAGTGTGTGCTGTTGATCTCACTGTGTGAAGAATATAAACTAATATTTAAAACAAGGGACCATATAAAAAAAGTGATGTGTATTAAAAAATAAAAAGACAGCCAAAACTTGAAGCAAATATTACTGTCTTGCCTGCTGGTGCCCCTGCAGTGCGGTCTCCAACAGAGAGGGCGTCAGTCTATGAATCAGGCCACTTTGAATGCTGCACCTGAGCAGAGACCTAGGCTTTAAATATCAGTCACTGACTGTGCTCTGAGCCCTGACGTGGTTTATTCTAGCCCTCAGCGCGTGTCTTCTAGCTCCTGCATTTGATTTTCTGGTTTGACTTCTGGCTTGTATATTTGACTGATTTCTGTGTTTATCCCTTGGCATATGTTTATCTCGTGTACCGACCTCTGGCTTGTTATTACTACGCTATCTCTCCTGTCCCTGATCTGTACTTTGGTCCTTGATAATGACCAGGTACTAGCTGCTCAGATTAGGGTTTTCCTTGCGTTGCTGGGTTTTGTCTATGTGCTGGGTGACTCTACTTAGTCCAATGCATAGATTACACAAGATATAAATGGTGAAGAGTACTCAGGTGCTGTGGTTTCTGAGCGAGTAAACCTTGAACTTGTGTAAGTATAAAATGTCCACTTCTGGGTACATGCAACAGAGCATGTAGAATTTATAAGCTGCAGAGGACCATCACCAAAATATAGGTGCATTACCATCACTGGACCTAGATTACCCATGAGGATACCGGGAGGAAGGTTAGTGTTGGAGTATTTTAATATCTGTAATATTTTTGATAGAATATATCATGGCCTGTTCAGTTTGTGAAGGATCATTAATCTTTCAGCTGTCAGCCAGTAGGGCTGGAGAGTTAAAGAAAACCACATGTGACCTTCTGACCTAAAGACTCTCAAGTTGCTGGTAAAAGCCCTCTTTGATGTAAGACCTGACCATTGATAAAGTTTAAACAGATGTCGAGGTCCTGGCAAATAAAGTCAGCAATTTTACAACGTTGGTGCTCTTTGGGAAGTAGAAGTTTGCGGAGCTCATTTTGACTGTTTTTAAACACGGTTTTAAGTCACGTATTATTATACCACCCAGACAAATTATAGATCGTTCTTTTCGGCAGATCAATAATAGATCATTATTATATGTATACGTCATGCCCTGCCAGAATGCTATAACAAAAAAAAAGGAAAAAAGTGAATCTTCAATCAACAGTGTGTAAAGTATTTTTTTTTCCCGCATTTTATTACCCGAGCCTTTGCGGTAGACTTGTTAAAAAAAAAAAAAAAAAAAAAAAAATTGAACTGGGAACCACTTTTTTTTTTTGGGAGAAATTACGTGATTTTAGCTAAACACCCCCCCCCCCTCCCAAAAAAAATAAAATAGTGAAGCATCATTGTTCACATTATAGTTGAAATGTGAATAGTGCTGCATAAAAATAAGCACGTTCCTATTTTTTACTTGTAGCATGGTCATGTTTGATATCATTCGAAAAGCCATGATGGCCTTTCAAACGATACCCTACATGACCCCCTAGCTGCCACCAATCAGGAGATGGGGGGGGTTTCAAAGAACCCCCCCCCTCCTCCTATCTCCACCATGGGATTTCCTAAGGAAATCCCTTGACAGCTAGGGGTTCCCTGGTTAACTGACATCGTGCCACGCCCGATGACATCAGTGGATGTGGGGAGTCCCAATCCAAGATGGCAGCTCCCACCGGAAAAAGGCTGATCTGGCACCGATTGGTGCTGGTTCATGGCCTTACCAGCAAGGGGTTAATGCCATACATCCCTGGAAAGGCCAGGCTGTGGCCTTTTCGGGGATGCCTGGCATTAGAGGGATCCAAAAGGATCCCCCAACCCCTTCCCATATTGGCGCTGCCCCAGCACCAGCGTGGGGGTGGGGGGGGCCACCTGTACTGACATCATTGCACCTGGCACGATTAAGTCAGTGTGCCGGGAGGAGTCAAAACAGCCGATCTGACTCCGCGGAAGTCAGATCAGCGAGGGAGTCGCTGGAGGAGGAGAGTATCGGCCGGAGGGGGGCTGCAGACACCGTGGACGTACGGTTACTTCCTGCGGCGTTGAATCCCACCTAATGCAGGAAGTAATGGTACGTCCTGCAGCATTAAGGGGTTAAAGAGCTTGCCAAGGCACTCCCTACTAGAGCCAGTTACCAGGGCTCCAGACCAGGGGAGAAAAAGAATTTGTGACTATAAAGTCCAACAAAGGACGCATTAACATACTGCACTATGAGAATGTCTCGGTCACTATTTCTCCTTGAGGGACATCGGAATAGACCACCTACAACAGAGGACGGTGTCACTCCTTAGTAAGCTGAACACATTGCGCCACCCGCAGAGCCAATTGAAGGGCTCCATCCTCATGAGTTAGATACGTTTATTTTTAACTCACTGGCCTTAAATATCTGGGCAATCCTGCACGATATTTTTTCTGTTCGCTTGGAGATAAACGGATCCCAAAGATACCCAGACGTGGACATTTTATACCTACAAGAGTTAAAAGGTTTACTCGCGGAGGAAACCACACCACTGAGTACTCTTTGGATTATAAAATTTGCCAGAAGCTTTGTTTTTTTTTTTTCTTGACATCACTTTATATGTGTTATAGGGCTGCGCAATTAATTGCAATCGAATCGTGATTTCTGACCCTGCGATTTCTAAATCGCATAAGGCTGCGATTTTCGGCTGTTAACTTCCGGCGGCGGCATGGTGCTTTGAGCGCTCGCAGGGGGAACCACGTGACGAGCCGCGTTCTCGCAACTCGTCACATGGTTCCCCAGGCGAGCGCCCAAGCTCCATGTGCCGCCGGAAGTTAACAGGGAGCCGAACACGCGGCGCGGCGCACAGAACACAGCGGCGCACAGAGGTGAGTGCACAGAGGTGAGCTGCGGCGCAGTATATCCATGTGCTGGGGCAGTATATCCATGTGCTGGGGCAGTATATCCATGTGCTGGGGCAGTATATCCATGTGCTGGGGCAGTATATCCATGTGCTGGGGCAGTATTTCCATGTGCTGGGGCAGTATTTCCATGTGCTGGGGCAGTATTTCCATGTGCTGGGGCAGTATTTCCATGTGCTGGGGCAGTATTTCCATGTGCTGAATACTGAATACATTTAGAATGTATGTAGCATGTTTGAAAAAGCAAAAACAATTGGCTAAATCGCAAATAAGATCGCAATATTCATTCAAGAAATCGCAATATGATTATTTTGTCAATATTGCACAGCCCTAATGTGTTATATGCTACCTTGTTTTAAGAAAACTGTATTTTCTTACCGTAAATATTCTTTTCCATAGTCGTAGCGGCAGTACCATGGGTTCATCTTCAATCCCACTTTTGGACAGGTTACCAAGCCTAAAAACAAAAGGACACACCTAGGGCCAGGTGAACCCCTCCCTCACCTGTGACTACTCCCCTGTTACCTATAAGAAGAGCCTGGCCCAGAACCCCCCAGTCAATGACAAGCAAAACCAGAGTAGAAAAAACACAGATCAACTTGGGAGGGAAGCGGTACTGCCGCTACGACTATGGAAAAGAAAATACAGTTTTTCCGTACAGATCAACTTAGGCAAAAACCAACATAACACAAGAGGGAGGGAAGCGGTACTGCCGCTACGACTATGGACAATAATATTTACGATAAGAAAATACCGTTTTTCCGTACGTCGAGCGGCAGTACCATGGGACATAAAAAGCCCCACATCGAGGGAGGGAACAAGACTCTACTGCGGGTGGTGTTTGAGTCTTGTTCCCTCCCTCGATGTGGGGCTTTTTATGTCCCATGGTACTGCCGCTCGACGTACGGAAAAACGGTATTTTCTTATCGTAAATATTATTGTCCATAGTCGTAGCGGCAGTACCGCTTCCCTCCCTCTTGTGTTATGTTGGTTTTTGCCTAAGTTGATCTGTGTTTTTTCTACTCTGGTTTTGCTTGTCATTGACTGGGGGGGGGGTTCTTTCTGGGCCAGGCTCTTATAGGTAACAGGGGAGGAGTCACAGGTGAGGGAGGGGTTCACCTGGCCCTAGGTGTGTCCTTTTGTTTTTAGGCTTGGTAACTTGTCCAAAAGTGGGACACCAGGTCCCGCCGTAGAGGCCGCAGCCAGGCCCAGGAAGCAGCCACCGACCAAGAGGAGCGAGACCAACCCCCCCCCCTCAACCTTGCCACCAGCCGAAGAAGCCAAGGAGAGAGGCCGACGAACCCACTGAGCAAGAGAAGGATGAGAAGCACCAGCACCCTAGGAGGCACCCCGAAACCCAAAAAAAACAGAGCAACACCAGTAGCCGACACGAACGAGAGAGACCATCAGGACTCCCACCACATCCAGGGAGAGCAATCAGCCCAGAGAAGAGACCGAGGCGTCACAGAGGGACCGCAGGACAGAACTAAGGAAAGGATGCAACACCACCGGGCTGGCCTGGAAAACAGAGGTGGGGCTGGGGGAAACACCCAGAACCTGCAGTCCCCCCACCCTCCAGGACGAGGGGAGAACCACGAGGAACACCGACAGCAGAGACAAAACCCAGAAGGAGGAGGCAGAGGGTCAAAGGGAGCACCACAAAAAACCTCCAGGACCAGTGGCAGGGCCCAGGGCGGAACCAAAGCCCCGACAAGGGTCGCAGATAGGACACAGCCCCCAACCCATCCGCACCAAGGAGGCAGAGCCAATGTCCCCAGAGCGACCAAAGAGATGGCAGTCACAGGCACCCCGAGAGTCCCAAGCCTCAACCCCACACGGAACCCCCGCTCCGGGACGCGCAGGAGCCAAGGAAAAGACACCGAGACCGGGTCCAGACGAAGCCCCCCCGGCACCAGGAGAGAACGTGCGCCAACCCTGACCAGAAGTTGCCGAGATGAGACCAGTTGCCGACCAGAAGGAGGGCCACGCGTCCATCGCCAACAAGGAACCTACAAGAGACCCAGAGAGGGAAGGACGGAGGCAGCAGCAGGCACTCAGCCAGTCCCAAGGACCCCAGCGAGAAAGTAGGGAAGTCCAGCAGAGCGTCCGAGAGTGGGAGGACCCAAAACAAGGACGAGACCGAAGCAACACCTCCGGAACCAGACACCGCGAGGCCAGAAAGGAAGGACCGTAACAACGAAGCTAGGCCCATCCCGAATGGCGCAATGACCCTGCGGTAACAGTGCAACGGCGGAATGACAGAAGCCAGAGCGAAGGCCCCCCCGAATGAGAAGGCATCCGGCAGAGCCAGACAGTCCACATCCCGGAGAGAAACGAAGCGAGGAAGTGCAGCAGAGAGGCCGGTAGCCCTGACATCGACGGACAGCCTGCCCAACCGCCACAACTCCGAGAACACCAGGGACAGGGAACAGATGCCCTGCCGGAAGACCTCACGAGTGTCGAGAACACCGAGGCCGCGGAGCGCAGATCACACTCGCAGACGCACCACCGCCCAGTCCAAGAAGGAGCCGCACAGAACAGAAAATAAAAAAGAGGCAAGAGCAGATGGCCCCAAGCCCGTCCAGGCAACCCTCCCCCGGGGAGATGGGGGCCGACCGGATCCACACGGCTCGTCCATGCATATGGACAGCGAAGGCCCGAAAAGCCACCCAGACGGCCCGAAGCCCCCAGCAAGGGAGGACAGAGCGCAAGTCCAAGGATCCCGAACCCCTGCGGGTCCAGACAAGTAGAGCCCCCCAGAAACGGCACGGCTGCCGTCGCCGCAAGCCCTTTCAGAGGAAAAACCCGCCGGGAACGGAGACACGACCGCCACCGAGCAAGGCGGACTCCGGAACACAGATGCGAAGGTCCAGGGAGGCCAGGCACCCCCTGCCAACGGGACAGGATATTGCTGAGCAGACCGCCGGCGAGCGCCCGAGCGGGACCTGGAACCACTAGGCCGCAGAGCCTAAGAGGCAGTGCCAACAGAATCCATCTGGCAGCATCCGAGACGAACACATATGTACAGACCAAAGGGCCAGAAGGGGCGAAAGGAGCCAACCGGTCCCCCCACCAGGAGACGGGAGTAGAGACCATGGAAGCAGTCCCGGGAAGGCACAGGGTCAAGCACCCCGTGACCAACAGGCCCCTGACCGAGAAGTCGACCACTATGAGGAGAGCAGGAAAGCATGACGAGGAGCAGACACAGACCAAACAATGGATCCACGCCGAACACGCTCCAAAACCAAGGTAGCCGAAGGCAGAATCGTCCGAACAGACGAACCCCAGCAGCCTGCGGACCCTGAACCGGCACACGAAAAGGAACGGAACGCCAGGAGCAGGGACAAAGGACCCTAGAATCCATGATTCCAGGCATCACACTTGCGATCCTGCGGATGAGCCTCACCCACAACGCCTCACCCCACAGCGTGCCAGGCTCCAGGACAGACCATAGAACGAAGACTGAGACTCCCCGGCAGCCGACCAGGACCGGAGCCAGACCGCTCAACGGCACACCAGAGGCCCAAAGCCCACGAAGCCAGTGACACGGAGGGAAACGCTACCTCACAAAGACGGCAAAAACCAACAACTGGCAGTGCCACTGAAGTGGAATCAGGCTGGAAGATGGTCGCCATTATGAGCCAGGCGGCCATCTTGTTCAGAATATTGGTTCACTTGAAAATAACTAGGTAGATTTCAGTAGAAACTAGAATGACGCTTACATAGAATTTTAGGAATGTGTTAGATTAGCAGAGAAGCAATTAAAATTGAGGAAGATCCGGGCCGCTCTTGGCACGGAGAGACAGGATGAGAAATAGTTACTGAGAGTGGCAGCTCTACACGGCAGTACAGCCCAGCCAGCCAGCACACCCAACCTGTAAAAATTGCAGTAATTATGCCAAGAGAAGAATGGCGCACAGCACCAGCTCTGCCGGCGGCCCTGCACACACTACTCCTTGGAATTCATGGGGTGTGGGCGGTGGAAAACCCCGCCCGGACTAGCTGTAAATATTCCCCCAGTGTACGTCGATTTAAAACCTGGTGCAACGCCTGTGGCTTTAAGACAATATCATATCCCACAAAAAGCCAAGCAGAATATCCAGACACATTTACAGAGACTTAAAGACCACGGCATATTGAAATTTTGCGTGTCACCATGGAACACACCCCTGTTGCCAGTACTGAAAGAGGGCACACAAGAGTACCGCCCAGGCCAAGATTTACGAGCCGTCAACGAAGCCACAGTAACTCTACACCCGGTGGTTCTCAATCCATACAAATTTATTGGCATTAATTCCCGGAGACACAAAATATTACACGGTGCTTGATTTAAAAAGACGCTTTCTTTTGCATCCGTCTGGCTCCAGTAAGCCAGCCCCTTTTTGCATTTCAGTGGGAGGAATCTACCACGGGAGTATGCCATCAAATGACCTGGACACGCCTCCCTCAAGGTTTCAAAAACTCGCCCACGATTTTCGGGTGCGCGCTCAGCCAGGACCTTCTCTCCAACGCTCAGCCAGAGTTGTTTTATTACAGGATGTAGATGATTTATTACTGGCTTCTCCCACAGAAAAAGACTGTTTATCTGCCACAAAAGCCCTGCTACATCTACTATGCCAAGCAGGTTACAGAGTGTCAAGAAAGAAAGCACAAATATGCAAACAAAGTGTAAAAGTACTTGGGTTTCCAATTAACAGGTACCAAGCGTGCATTGGGGGCAGAAAGAAAAGAAGCAGTATGTCGAATACCCCAACCGAAGACCAGAAGACAAGTCCATGAGTTTCTGGGAGCTGCAGGCTTCTGCTGCCTGTGGATCCCCAACTTCGCAGATATTGCCAAGCCCCTTCATCAAGTCACTAAGGGGGGGGGGAGAACATGACCCCTTCCTCTGGGAAGAAGAGCAAACAGCAGCTTTCCTAAAATTAAAGACTCTTAAATGGAAGCTCCTGCACTGGGACTGCCAGATCACAGCAAGCCCTTTCAGCTGTACGTGCATGAACACAATCAAACAGCAACAGGAGTGCTGATTCAGAGTTTCGGCTCCTGGCTAATGCCTGTGGCCTATCTCTCCAAGCAACTTGACCCTGTGGCCTGTCCATGCCTGAAAGCCATGGCAGCCACCGCAATGCTGATAGCAGAAGCAGACAAGCTGACCCTTGGACAAGTTCTTCATGTCAAGGTGCCCCATGCTGTCAAAGCCCTGCTGGATGTGAAAGGAAGCTACTGGTTCAGCAACAGCCGGATGACGAAGTACCAAGCTATGATGTGTGAGAATCCACGGGTTCATCTGGACCTCATCGCTACCTTGAACCCTGCTACTTTACTACCTGACTGAAGAGGATCCAGATCATGAATGCCTCCAAGTCATGGAAGTGTTCAGTAGCAGGCCAGATTTGAAAGACGTACCCCTAGACAAATACGATCTACAGTTGTTCACTGATGGTAGCAGTTACATGGATGATGGGAAGAAAGTCTGGCTATGCAGTAGTCTCAGCAGAAGAAATTATCGAAGCAAATCCACTACCAGGCCATACATCTGCACAACTGGCTGAAATAACAGCCCTAACCAGGGCTCTAGAAATCTCCAAAGGCAAAAGAGTGAATCTCTACACTGATTCCAAGTACGCCTTCATGACGGTCCATGCACATGGTGCACTCTACAAAGAAAGAGGCCTACTTACTTCCTCAGGACAACAAATCAAGTATGCAGCTGAAATCGCAGCCCTCCTAGAAGCTGTATGGAAACCAAGTGCTGTCAGTATTATGCACTGTCATGGCCACCAGAAAGGCCATGATGAAATCCCGAAAAGGCAACAGGCGCGCTGACCAGGCCGCAAAAGCAGCTGCAAAACCATTGCTAACAAATGATCAAGCCAAAGTCCTGCTCTGCAAGCAAGAGCCTCAACCTCCCATGCCAAACTACGAATTCTACATGAATTGGAGAAAATTTGAACCTGGGAGGCGAGTTCATTGAAATTATATTGCACAAATGGCAAGATGAGTACGAACTATTAGAACTCAATCATGACTATATCCAATGGCTTTTCCCAACCCAGTCTCAAGGCCGAAATTTCTACTCCACTCCTCTGAATCCTCAAGAGACACGCCTAATGATCAACACCTCAGAAGTTCAGCAAAGACTACGCAGAGCATACAAAATGATGCTGAAATTCTTCGGCGTAAAATTAATGGGGGGAGTGTGAAGAGGATACAAAAGTAACCGAAGTTGAACGAGTAGGAAATTGCGCTTCACGTTTCGAAAATCTAACAACCAACCCTCATAATAATCTACGGAGTACACGAATACTGCCAAGTTTGGGAGAGTTGGGAGCAGAAGAATACCAAGCCCCGTTGGTGAGGTTCTTCCTCAAGGAGATTCTTCTCAAAAACAAACTGCCAAGAATGAAGAAAAGTGCAATGAACTTTTTCATACCAGCAGTAAGAGATTCACAGGACAGACAAGATTTGCTGTTCTTCGCATGGCAATACCATTTCCCAAAAGAAGAATGTCTGGTGAAACCGTGGAGAATTGGCACGATACAAAGCAAAACCAGTGGTGGCTGCACTCCTACTGGCGCCACTGAGAGAACGGACACCCGTATATTCAGAGAAAGCGAAGAAATGGCTGTCAGAAGAACAAGGTGGATATGGAGAAGACGGATGGTTCCAGTTGAAGAATGGACAAATAGTCCTACCAGCAACATTGGCTCCTGAGATTGTAAGAACGCTCCACGCAAGTACCCATGGCGGAAGAGAAATGATGGAACAGCAACTGGAGCCACATTTCTACGTACCAGGACTGTCAGTAGTCTGCAAAGCAATAGCCCAGCAGTGCGTGACATGTGCCAAAAATAACCCAAGAACAGGCCCATCTCAACCTCCAGGGAAGCAGCCAATCGGGCTATCCCCAATGGCATCGTTACAGATAGATTTCACAGTGCTGCCACCCTGCAAAGGATACAAATATCTACTGGTAATGGTGTGTACCCTGACAGGATGGGTGGAAGCTTTCCCAACAAGAACAGAAAAGACTGTGGAAGTGGTGAAGAATGAAGAAGGAAAGAATACCACGCTATGGACTTCCTCTCAAGATAGGGTCGGACAATGGCCCTGCATTCATACAGAACTGTTTACAACAGCTTGCCCGCCTGTTGGGCATCACCTGGAAGCTACATACTGCCTATAGGCCCCAAAGCTCAGGAAAAGTCGAGAGAATGAACCGTACCCTAAAGACTTTAATGTCCAAATTGTGCCAAGAGACATCGCTAGGCTGGTTGGATGTGCTGCAGATAGTCCTCTTGCACATTAGGTGCAGGCCAACCCCCAATTGAAGCTAAGTCCATACGAACTTATGTTTGGACGGCCTACCCCTCTGATTAATGGACTAAGGGGGGACCTTCGGAGAAACTAAACTAAATGATCAGGTTGTACTGTTAGGTAAATCAATGCAGAAACTGAATACTTGGGTGGGAGATAATATACCTCATTTTTTATATCCCCCACTGCATAAGTATTGTCCAGGTGACTCAGTATGGGTGAAAGAGTGGAAAAATGACCCACTAGGCCCAAAGTGGAGAGGTCCTTACCTTGTCCTGTTATCAACCCCTACAGCAGTAAAGGTTGCCAAGGTGGTCCCGTGGATACATCACTCCAGACTGAAAGTAGCTGCAGCCAGTCCTGAACCAGCATGGAAGGTGGTCACCAACGAGACCAATCCACTGAGGCTAAAGCGGACAAAGACCACAGCTGTGAGCATCTGCATGATCCACCTGAAAGCACCCAAATGATTTCACAAGTGGGTGTTTTGGTGGACACAATAAGGCCTGACCATCCACCAACAGGGGAACAAAGGGATCCCCCGGGGGATACCCCAAGGGTGCTTTTTAGGGGCACAAACCCCACCCTTGATCAACCGGAAAGGTCTTGTTTTTGAAATTCCGGTGGGGAGGGATTGGGTTTATGTGACTGAAAAGAATTGTCCAAGGGATTTTGACATTTGGGGCATTTGTGGTACTGATTTTGTACCTTGCAAACTTGATTTATGGACTCTCACATGGAGCATGCCCCAGGTGCCCAAGCACCACCAAGAAAGTGGATATCTTCCATATCTGGAATGGTACGCACCCGGTGATGGAGAATCGTACTATGTGGAGACAAAAGCGAGAGGCGACGTCCGAAATTTTGCCAAGAGGACATTTACTTGTGCAATTTAAATATGACTGCTAAAAAGTCTGGGCAAACCGCATGCTGGGTGTGTAGTAGGTTGCACCCAGAGACAATCCACATCCCATTTGCTTCTGTTCCAATGAATTTGAGTAGGTTTGCGTCAGGGAATGTCACAATACATGCTTTTGATGCACCAAGGGAAAAACCAGAATCATTCAGTCCCGGGTATCCCATAATAGGGCCAGTATACCCACCAGAATGGTGTTTCCAACTAGGACCAGATAGAGAAACAAATAATGAGGGTGGAGGGTGCTATTCAAGCAAGTTTAACTGGACATCATACATCTACACATTTAAACACAAAGGAACAGTCAAATTTTCTATACAAACGATGTAGAAAACTCACAAGTGAACAAGAGGAGGTGATTGCGAAGGTGACAAATGGGAGGCAGAGTGCACTGGATATGATGAAACGACTGAGACAACTGACAATAGAGCTAGCAAAGGGAACACTACATCTGTCGCCATTTATATTGAAAGGGGGGTACCAGGTGTGTTACACATGGGTACCACCAACAATAACGGGAATGTGTCATCTGGCTAAATTGATCCCAATCCAGAGGGTAAGGGGAGAAGACACTAATACAGACACAGCACTCCACCCTAGGTACCCACTGGTGTTTGAAAGACAGAAGAGAGAGTTGTTTAGAAAGGCGGATCGAATATGGGCATGGCTGCCGGCATGGACTGGATGGGGAAGAGAGTTGATGGCAAGAATGAACAGTTATTCAGAATCTCGTCCATCAGACTGGCATAAGACTAGTATGGACATTCAGTTGCTGAATCTGGAGGTACGCGAGATACGGAAGGTGCAAATGATACATGATATCATTATATCTATATACGACATGGCACTGGAACAGAGCAGTGCGGCTCTGAATGGATTGTGTGAGATGACAATGCATTATGAATGTTGCACCTTCATCAGGAACACCACACATGATGTCCCTGACTATTACCAGGTAATCCAAGATCACCAGAAGGTAGCACAGTTACAGAACAAAGCAAGGAGGATCGCTGCTGAAGGCTGGAATCCACTCCGTGGGTTCGGAGCAATCGGAGAATGGTTCGGATCCATTCTGAGATTTATCTCACAGATTGGATCCATGATTCTGATGGTGGTGGTGATCTTGGTCGTAGGAACACTAACGTATCGCATAGGGCTATGTCTATGGCCCCTATGCAAGAGAGCACTGACACCCACACAGACACAAAAGATACCACTGATTATCCCACAAGACATGTTCCCGACGAAAATAGGTCCCCTAAAGTATGAGGAACTCAAGAATAACGCTAGTGGGGTGTGATGGCTACAAGCATCAGGAAAAGAACCTGAGGCTTGAGCCAAGGGGGGAATGAAGTGGAATCAGGCTGGAAGATGGTAGCCATTATGAGCCAGGCGGCCATCTTGTTCAGAATATTGGTTCACTTGAAAATAACTAGGTAGATTTCAGTAGAAACTAGAATGAAGCTTACATAGAATTTTAGGAATGTGTTAGATTAGCAGAGAAGCAATTAAAATTGAGGAAGATCCGGGACGCTCTTGGCACGGAGAGACAGGATGAGAAATAGTTACATCAAGGTCATAAAGGCCTGCAGAGAGACAAAGAGCATAGAAAACAGACCAGGTCTCATCTGTGACAAACATATGCTCTGGGGAGGTGGGCACGGCCCGGATTGAGTGCAACAAATCACGAACTGTCAGACTAACATGAAGTTTGCCAATTTACGGCCAATGTATGGAATGCCTTTGTAATTAACCAAGGGAGGTACTAACCCACGTGGGGTGGGATAGTGTACCCGGGAGGTGGGCTAATTGGGATGTACCTAATTATGTATTCGGTGTATAAAACCCCTCGGGGTGAGTTCGGGGCTCACTCTTTGCGATTTAATCCTGTGTGAGCATTGTGTGACGACACAAATAAAGTTTGCCTTTCCTGAAGAGACTCGTGTTCAGACAATCCTTGCCGGTCCGGCTTCATCCCGAGTGAACCTAGCAGATTCCGGTAACACCACCAAGAAGGGAAAGCAGGACCTCCGGTGGAACAGGCAGGTGCCCAAGCCGCCAAGCCATAGCCCAATGGTTACCGAAGTGGACAGAACATGGAGACAGGCCCCGACACCCTTCAGGTCCCACAACCAGAGATGTTGTGCAGGCGAACCAAGGAATACGCCACTAGGGCCCGGGAAGCCAGGGTAGTATAGGGACGCCAGAAGGAACCGTCCCTACCCCAGACATACCCATGGCAACAAGGGAGAGAAGGAGCACCCGAGCCCGACATCATGCCCAGGGCCCACAGCTATTACCCATAGGCTAGAATGGTTCCCCAGGGAAGAGACAGTGAGACGTCTCCCGGAGACAAGCAGGTCCAGTAGACAAACAGCGAAGCACATGGAGGCAACGGCATAGTGCCAGGGACGGTCAGTGGCCACAGAACCCCTACCAGGCAACCGCAACCGAGGAGAACTGGGAGAGGTAGGAACAAGGACCAACCCCCACAACAATCCCGCTCAGGCATCCAGGAACCCAAGAAGGACATCCAAGGGACCCCGAGAGGCAAAAATGAGAGGGGCCGGGGCAGCAGCAGACCGCATGGCTGCAAAACTGGCAGCAGAAAAAACGAGCCAGACACCAAGGCCGACCAGCCAGATCAAGAGGCCCACGCCTCGTAGCCCACCAGGAGCCAAAACTGCCAAGAGCCAGCCGTGCAGCGGTACAGCACGGAATGTGCAACCCCGGCGCTGAAGGGCATGAAACACAATCAGCCCCATGCAAGAACCTGCAGAGAAAAAAAACACTGAGGGGATCTGACCCCAAGCAGGCATGGCTATGTGGATCGGCAGCCCAGCGGCGTAAGCACACATCCCACAGCGGCCAGCCACCCTGGAGCCGCAACCATCAAAAGGCACAGGAAGCAGCCTGCGAAGCAGCCCACCACTAGGACACCAACCTGATCTGGGGCATGCGGAGGAGACACAGGAGCCGGATGAAACAGCCAACGCTGACCCACGGCCTTCCAGGCGAATGTCTGCACCAGGTGCGGCACCAAGCAGCCACGCGGCAAGATGGCGCCAAACCCCCGGCGCATGCGCAAACGCCGGAGTACCCCAGAAGTCGCGTCCGCAAGACGCGACTCCCGCGTGCAGACACTCCGGACTGCCCTGCAAACGTCAGCGCAGGAGCTGGCTGACCCCAAAAAAGACAACGCCCGGAGAAGGAGGGCCAGGCCGGGCCTGGGAACGAGAGGGAGAAGCAATGCGGCCGCCCCCGGAACCAGATTCCCCCAACAATACCTCCTAGGTAACCCTGTCCAAAGGACAGTAAGGAAAGACTGGGGGGTTCTGGGCTAGGTTCTTCTTATAGGCAACAGGGGAGGAGTCACAGGTGAGGGAGGGGTTCACCTGACCCTAGGTGTGTCCTTTTGTTTTTAGACTTGGTAACCTGTCCAAAAGTGGGATTGAAGATGAACCCATGGTACTGCCGCTCGACGTATGGAAAATATTTGTTTCTATTTTTCAAAGTGAGATCAACAGCACACACACTGTAGATAAGTACCCCACCAGTACAGGTATCGAAATGTAGACAAATGGCAAGAATAAAATATACATTGCTGTATAGTCACATCAGAAAATTAGACTGAAAAATAAACCATGGTGCAGCAAACACCTTAAGCCAATGACCAAACAAACAATCTTAGTACAAGTAAAGCATCAGAAACCATTTAATACACCCTCAAAACATGTCTGCTCTGGACATCAAGTAGGGTTGAAAAAGCAAGACTGAACAGTAAAGCAGTAAGGCATTTATTAGCTTGTTACATACAGGGACATTTTAAAACAAAAGAAAAATGTCAAAATACTTAACCAGGTCAAAATATACAAGGTCCATTACCATTTGTTTTTTCTATTCTAAAGGTGTTTTCGGAGGTAGTGTCGGAAGCTTCGCAGACATTGAATTACTGAAGAGGCTGCAAGTGCTGTATTGAAGGTATACAATTTTCTACAGCTAAGGTAACTGCCTATACAAGTTTAATGTCATCATCATAACCTCACTATCATCCGACCTTATGTCAAGGGCTTTCAAGAGACAGTTCAGCGCTTCCTTCACTTGCCCAGCATCTTTTAAGGCCTTTCCACGTTTCACAAGAGAGGAGTAGCTGTCATTGAATGTAACGACTTCTTGGCGATTTGTAGTTTGAGCTAGACAGTCCACCTGCTCTCCAGAGATAAGTTCCACCTCCCCAGTCGATTCATGGGTGGACGTTTCTCCATGTTTCTCATCTGCAGAGAAAGAGTCCTCTTCAGTAGAGTCATCTTTTTCACGGTCAAATGAACTTTTAACAAAACTGTTATACTCTTCAGAATGCACAAGGCTTTCCCCCTCTTGAGGTATTGTTTCCCCTTCTGGCTCTTCCTCTGACGGTACTAACTCTTCATCCACAACTTCCTTGGCCTCATTTGATAGAAGGGCAACGTCTTCTTCCTCACTCTCATCTGATTCACCATCTATAGTTTCTGGAACATCAGTTGCCTCTTCCACGGCCACCTGAATAAAAGACCTTCTAGATGCAATTGATCTACGTCTGCCGTGACTACTACTTTGGGAAAAGCGTGCGTCCAGTGTAGACCTTCCAAGTTTTGGTGTTGATGCACTGATCCCCTTCATGGAAGGACTGCTAAATGGTGAATTCATTTCATTCTCATCAATAGCAAAAGCTGAATTTTCTGTCTCACTGTCTGATAATACTCTCCTTATGGCTTTTTTTCTAGTAAAGTGGATCTCCTCACCTTCGCTATCCATGTCTACATTCAGTTGTATGTCCCCGTTAGAAGTTGCTGTCCCTTCCTGATTAAAAGTCAGAGCTCCACTTTGTTGGCTTTTTTCTACATACTCCAAACTGTTTTCCACCTTACATCTCATATCAGAGTTGCCCTGCATCTCTTTTTTTCTTTCTTTGATTTTACAATCCTCTGCTTCAATAGAATCATCCAATAGAAGAAATGGTTCCATTTCAGGTGCCACAGAGCTTTCCATGAAACTTTCCAATACCTTCACAGAACCAGGGCACATCTCATTTTCCATGGAATCATCTAATACAAGATTAAATTCACAAGGTAACTGGGGTCTTGGGACCGACTGACTACTTTCACATTGCTCCATTTTCATATCTACAGAGGTGTTTTCTACTTCAGACCTATGTAGCTCCCCTTCAACCCTACAAATACTTGGAGACAGATTTACAATTTCTGATGACATCTCTGGTTGTTGCAAAGTTAAAGGTTGTTCACCATTTACAAGTGCCTTAGAAGAAAAATCATTTAGTGCAGTGTTATAGGTCTGCTCCATGTCTTCATCTTTTAATGAAGAATCTACGGCTGCCTTTGTAACCGAAAGGTTAAACCTATTCTCACGATTGACGAGTGAGGATGCCAAAATGTGTGGATTTTCAGTCACAGACATAGCAGGAGACAGAGGACTACAAGATCTTCCATTTACAATGGCAGGTGAAGGGTTTGCAAATGGAGCTGGGTATAACTTTTCATCCTCGTCCCCACTAGAATCTAATACCATGCTGGTCATCTGGCAGCTGACATTGCCAATGTCATCTTCTGTGAGATCAATAGTTACTGGCTGAGAATTGACCGGTGTAGGTGTGAGAACAGGTTTCGCTTTTTTTCTCTCAGGTATGTCCATTTGCCGTAACCATGCGCCTTCAGATCCTTTCCGGACTTGATCCATTAATTGTTCATTTATCTGTGACTCCAACTGCATGAGTTCATGAGCCTTCTGTACCCTTTGTTCTATGTATTGAATGTCAGGATCATCTTCACATTGATAATCATCTTGTGAATTTGTTTGTGTGTAGATAAGGTCATGATCTGAAATGCCAAATATGTTCAAAGTGTGCAAGTAAGCAATGTGCTCATCGAGGCGAATATCAGATTTTCTTTGTGCCGCATGCATATTCTGGAGCTGAATCTGTGTTGAAGAAGTCTGAGTATCCTGTAATGAAAATAACTCCTTTAGCTCTTGCTTTGAGAAATAGCGGAAAGGGTTTTTCTTATCGCCAGTTGTTTGTCTTATTAAGGAGTCTTTGAATATCTGTCGTCTGTAAATTTTCTCTTCCACCGTCCCACAAGTGATGAGCCTGTAGATAACGACATTTTCTTGCTGTCCAATTCTGTAGGCTCTGTCGACAGCCTGAGCATCTGTGGCTGGGTTCCAACTGGGATCAAAAATTATTACACGATTGGCTGCAGTTAGAGTTAGCCCAACACCTCCAACTTGTGTTGTTAGAAGTAATACAGAATAACTTCGGTTGCTCTGAAAATTGCTTATAACCTTCTCCCTATCTGGAAGGGACACCGTGCCATCTATACGCATTACCTTAAACCCCCTGTTACACAAGATGCGAGCAATCATGTCCAGCATTTTCCTTGACTGAGAAAAGACAAGAGACCTGTGACCCTCCTCCTTTAGTTTATTTAGCAGCTCAATCAGAAGCATCAATTTTCCAGATTCCTCCATCAAAGCCACATCTGAAAGATGATCAAATTTTGTTACTGCCCCATGGTCGCCATCACCAAGTTGACAATCATCATCCAAGCCAAGTTGAATACAAGCTCGAGCAGAAAGTAGCCTGGGATGATCACATAGTTTTTTAAGAATGTTTAACTCTGCCAGAGGAGAACGAGTAGTCATTAATAATTCCTTGATTTGCTCCAGAGATATAAACTTGCGGTACACTTCTTCCTGAATAGAAGACAAGTACACCCAGAGTATCAAGTCATTCTTTCTTGTAAGTGATGGCATTGCAAGAGTTCTGACACTGGTTTCCAAAGCGGTTTTCTTTTCGGTCTGCCTTTTGTTTTGCACATCACTTTTGGTACGTCTCAGAAAATAGGGCTGTACGATTTTCATGAGGTTCTCTGAAATCTTGAGCCCGAGAGCTTTTTCACCGGGAGTGGAGTCTTTCTCTCTAGCCCGTGTAATTGGATTTTCATATTCCATTTTGAAAGTCTTTGATGTGCCCAGTAAAGTGCCTTGCAAAGCAAAATCATAAAGTGACCACAGCTCACGGAGGTTGTTTTGAACAGGGGTGCCAGTTAGGAGAACACGATTCTTAGCAGGGATTGCATAACAGGATTTGGCTGTCTTTGTGGATGACGTTTTGATTTTGTGGGCTTCATCAAGAACAATATAGTCCCACACAAACTCCCTGCCGTTGTAAGTGGAGACCTGCTGCCAGTTATTAAGTAGCATTTGATATGTGGTAATTAAGATGCCCCCCCTTCTCTGAATTTTTTCAAGGTTCCTTGATCGCTCTTTCTTGCTCGTACCATGAAACTCATTGAACCTCATGCCTGGCGTCCACTTTTCGAACTCCCTTACCCAGTTGCTTATCAACGTAGTTGGCATTATGAGCAGAACACATTTTATAAGTTCTGCGTCAAACATGCCAGAAAGAAATGCAATAACTTGAATTGTCTTTCCCAGGCCCATGTCGTCAGCCAAAATGCCTCCTTTCCGTCCATCCCTGTATAAACTGTAAAGAAACGCAATCCCTTCTTTTTGGTGCTCAAACAGCTTGTTATAAAGATCTTTATAGACCAGGAAGCCACTGTTTAACACATCCACAAACTGATCGTCTTGCTCCTCTTGTAGATCAAGCTGTTGGAGAGCTTCTTCAAGTTTTCCTATGCGACCTTTCAGCTTCTCACTTGGGTATATGAAGTGGGCCTTTTGGAAAAGCTCAATGGATTTTAAGAGGTTGCCATTCTTTGCTTCATATTTGGCTTCTTTCACAAACCTGCAATAAAAGGAAAACCATTATAAACATTTGGAAGGAGAAAAATATATATATATATATTTTTTTTTTATTGTGTTAATTCCAAACTAATATCGTGGTACTGCTGTTTATGGCAGTTGCATCCATCTGTAAAAATGGCTGAACAATACACACTTGGACCACAAATTGAGATTAAACATCTAAATTAATCTAGCACTGCAGCACCAGCTGGAAAAAAGGTATGTGGTTTATTAAAAATTGTGCTCTATTGAGGTTTACCTTTTTAGGCCGGGGGCACATGAGCGCACCTGGTGCGCCCGTACTTACTGGCACAGCCATGTGACGGGG
The DNA here is from genome assembly GCA_009667805.1 of Leptobrachium leishanense. NCBI lineage: Eukaryota > Metazoa > Chordata > Amphibia > Anura > Megophryidae > Leptobrachium > Leptobrachium leishanense. The sequence continues at coordinate 86,178,894 of CM019071.1, forward strand.
CCAGTTACACACTTGTGCACACGCACTTTATGCGTGCGCAGCAAGCGTCCACCCAGAAAGCCTCTCAGTTGACACGCTAGACGTGCGTCAATGGGTCTGCAAAGCACGATCCTCCATAGGAGGATCGCACCGAGTCCACTCAGTGGCTGCATCGAGTGGAAGGACCATTCACTCGCACACACCTTCCTTCCACGCTCGTGTGCATCCGGCCTTAGCTGAATAAAATTACAATACTTTCCCTCTAGTTGTCAAATCAATTCTTGCCATAGTCCATATACCGAAATTGACAGGAGTGGTGCGGAACAATCATCTTCATGCAGCTCTAGTACTTTAACAGGCACTAAAAACGTATGTACGGTTTTGTTCAACTTATATAGATTTGATACTACATTGTTAAGTGAAGTAACAGGTCAGTCAGCTTACATGCCAACTAAAAAGGGACACTACCAGTTCCATAAATTGCATCTAGATTACTGAAAATTACCCCCGGTGAGGTCATCCCACACAATACAATGATTTTATTTCGTGATCAACCAATAGACTCCATTCTATGGCCACGGCCACACAGTGAGGAGCAAGGCATATATGATACTATGTGGAATTCAGTTTACACCACGAAATGGATGCACCCAGTGACACACAGTAAAATAGTTTAACTAAACATAAGAGAGAAAACAACGCACATGTAAGATATCAGCAACATAAAACAAAATAAGAACATTTAATTTTTTTGGCGGTAGAGACACTTAACCACTTTGCTGCAAAAGACACGCCGAGCGTGCAAAAGACACGCCGAGCGTGCAAAAGACACGCCGAGCGTGCAAAAGACACGCCGAGCACAAAGTCACTTTGCAGCGGCGATCGGCATTTCGGATGATCCTGGTGGTCTCCCGTTGCGGGCTGACATCTTTGAGGTCAGCCCCACCTCCAGGACCCCAGCCAGAGGACTGACTTCATTGCGCCAGACGCGGTGATCTCTGTCGTTTCTGGCACCCCCAGCCAGAGCAGGGACAGTGCCCGAAGGATTATTAATTATTGTTATTTATAAAGCGCCAGTATATTCTGCAGCGCTGTACAATAGGCACAATATAGACAGGGTTAAAATACATTGAACAACATTTGACAAACAGTACAGGAGGAGATGAGGGCCCTATTCCCGTAGGAACTCGCAATCTAGAAGGGTTGGGGTTGGAAACAGGAGGAGAGGACTGCAAGGTGAGAGTGATTGATGGTGGCATCAGTGAGTTGGGTGGTAGGCTTCCCTAAATAAGAACGTTTTAAGGAGCGTTTGAAGGAAGAGAAATTAGGGGAAAGTCTGACCGTACGAGGGAGAGCGTTCCAGATAATGGGGGCTGCGCGTGAGATCTATAGCTCTCCCACAGAGGAAAGGCAGGCACAGCTGGAAAGGGCACAGTCTGTCCTTCCCAGGGGTGCCTGTCCTTAACCCCATAGCTGCTGTATCATGACCGGGTGCTGGATTGTGGTCCTCTCCAGGAGGTGGCTGACATGTTTGATATGTCAGCCAAGCCTCCAGGATCTCCCCCCCCCCCACTCACTGACATCGGGCTGGACGCAAAGTCAGTTCGGGAGTTAATCTATGGTGGAGAGGACCCCGTATCTCCCGATCGGTGGTAGAGAGAGAGTTATGTTTGGTATCATTGGAAAGGCCAGATCGGGTTCGGTCGAAAATAAAACTCATCTACAGTTATGAGAGACTGCAGGTGGGGATTGATGTTGATCGCACAATGTTAAACTTGTGCACAAAAAGACTGGATTTCAAGCAGTTCTAGGGAACTCTGCATTTCAGATGCCCTGACCACAAGAGAAAGAGCAGCCGTATGATAAAAGGGGGAAAAAAAACACTTAGAATAAAAATAGGAAGAAGCTGTGCTGTGAGCAACATTTGTAAAAGGAACACTATCGAAAAGGAGCCCCTCTTTTACGCCTTTATATAAAATTTTAAGGATGCACAGATACTACGATTGATGCCGATACCGCCATTTGCATGAGTACTCTGTACTCATGCAAATGTTCTGTTACCTGGAAGCCAGTGCTGGTATCCGCGGGGCTGGGGCAGCAGTCTGAATACGTTTAAAAGCATTTGGCCAGCATTCTAACTCAGCTGGCCGCATTACCAGCAGCCGCCGGGCTGTGACGCGATCTCACGGAGGGTCGTGAAATCTCACGAGAACGCATCACAACCAGGCAGCCACCCGGAGGGGAGTGATGGCCGAATGCTTTTAAATTCGGACAGCTTCCCCAATGTCTGAGGTCCGACTGGGTATATACATACGTGTCTGAGTACATACATAAGAGATGCACCGATACCACTTTTTATAAAGACCGAGTACAAGTACTGATACTTTAAAGTCATGTGACCGCTTTCCAATAAGAAGAACATACAGCATTGGTATGAAGCAGAAGGAGTGACAGGAGAGGGACAGAGCGACAGATGGAGAGGGATAAGGAGGCGGCACAGACTGGGAGAGGAGAGAGGGGGGAAGGCTGCCAGGAGGCAGGGCGCTCAGCCAGGGCCACAGGGGGTTCCCCAGAGTTGGTACAGCGACAAAAGGCTGAACGCAAGGGGGCAATCACAATGTGGAACAAAGGACCGTGACACACCCTGCAACCCTTCTCCTGCCAAGAGACAGTACTACCAGACACATGTCAACCTTTACAATGAATAATGTGCACTGGTGTGTGCAGCCCGTTTGGGGCAATGACAACTGTGCCAAGCTCTTCCCTTTCTCTGCCAGGGAAAGTCACACTATCCATGGCAATCATAAGATGGGCACAGACAGCCACAACAGCCTGTGTCACCTGTGACTGGCAAGGCCAGAGAGCCAGGCCAGGCTGTGCCCCCTCTGATCTGTAAAGCCAGGGGAGTCATGCCAAACTGTAATTCATAAAGGCCTGGGAGCCATGCCATTCTGTGCCCCCCCCCCCACTCTGCCTGGCTCCTCCAGGTGGCCTTGTTCATTCGAGCAGTCGCTGGCAAAGGTTGTAAGCCAGCCGCTCGCTGGGAACCACCAGCCATGATCTCCCGAGATCGCTGCTTGTGGTTCCCAGCGCGAGGGTGGGCTACAACTGCTGGCGGCCACTCAATGGAACAAGGCCACTCGGAGAGACCAGCCAGTGTCTTAGAGCACTCTACCAGCCGCGCCTGCCCCTCAGACACCGGCCAGCCCAGCGCTGGCTTCCGGTATTCGATGAGGTTTGGGGGGGGGGGGCCCATCTGCATGAGTACCGAGTACTCGTTCAGATCTCGGTATCGGCACATCCCTAATATACATATATGTGTCTGAGGTCCGAGTGGGTATACTGTGCACGCATCAGGTCTGAGAGGGCACATGCACATATCAGGTCTGAGCGGGCATACATATGAGATGAGGTATGGGGTCTGTGTGTGGTAAGGGTGTGTGTGCAGGCCTGTGCAGTTGGTAAATGGGGTGTTAAGTTTATTATTGAAATGTATGGCCTAAGTTGGACAGGCTTTCAGCAAAATCCTAACTATTTATTGGAAAGCGGTCACATGACAGTAAATAAAAGTATCAGTACTTACCTGAGTAAGTATTGCTGAGTAGCTAAAAAAAAAGTATAGGTACTTGTACTGTCTTAAAGTGGCATCATTGCAACCCTAATAAATTTTAGAGTAAAAATACTTCCCTTTTCTTCCTTGGTGCAAGCTTCTCGTCCCCATTGGCTCAGATGCTTCTGAATCCTGAAATCCTTGTAACTTTGCTATGTATCCAGAAAATGTGCATCGCTCTGGGTCTGCGCACGTTGCGTAAGCAAGGTCTGTAGACCTGTGCAGAGCAATGGACAAGACCTGCGTGCATATGTGCAGATCCGATCCATCAGCTGCTTCTCTCAGAACATCCAACACGTAAACGTGACTGACAACCAAGAAATTCTAAAAATTCTACAAAGAAGAAAGTCCCCTTAAGAATATATTTCGAACAAGAAGGATATAGTCCTACAGGGGTGTGGGAATTGTATCGCCCGATGCCCAGGACATGAAGATCCAGGCGCCGGCGAGTAGTTTTTTTTGAGATGCAGTCCGGCGGGCTAGAAGCCCGCCGGACTGCGGACTTAATTCCTGGGACGCCCCCAATACCGGAAGGCAGCATTGAGCTGGCTTGCCAGCATCTGAGGGGCTGGGGCGGCTGTCCGAACGCTCTAACGGCATTCGGACAGGCCCCAGCAGCTTACCGCGTTTCGTACGTCTAACGAGCGCCGTGGGCAAAGTCTTCCAGCGGCTGTTCATTGGGAAGCCCCCAGGCGCGATCTCGGAGTTCGCGCTGGGAGCAATCTTGCGGCTGGGGGCTTAGCAACGAGCGGCCGCTGGGAGACTTTGCACGCGGCACTCGTTAGAAGGTACGAAACTCGGTAAACTGCAGGGGCCTGTCCGAAAAGCACCCCATGTCTGGTCTGGTCTGAGGTGTGTGTACACACACACACACACAATGTTTGTATATATACAGAATTCTGAAGACACACACACTCAGTGTGTATGTAAGCATGTATGTATATATATATATATATGTACACACACTGCAGCCCTGCGTGTGTATTTACATACACATTGCAGCCATGTGTATGTATACACACACGGTACATACATGTGTATATATGTAAAATACACACAGGGCTGCAATGTGTATATATATTTATATTATACATACACACAAAATTGTGAGGAATAAAGACCTTTTATTTAAACACTTGTATCTGACGCTGCCTCTCTAGGCTGAATAAAGACCTCTATTTAAACACTATTTTATTGAAATTATCAGGACAAGTAGATTAGACTACTACTTAGTCCGTTGGACAAGTTGATTTTTTTTTTTTTAAATTTCCACACCCCCTGGTCCTAATAGTCCAATTATCAACCATTATTGTTCGCTGTATGGAATTATAACCATGTTTAAATATCGATTATTTGCTGAATATTTCCATATTGTTTCTGATCTAGCAGAAAACCGTAAAACTTAAGTAGCGATTTGGTTGATACAGACCTGCACAAACAGTTTTACGCCATTTTAATATATTGTAAACCGCAATAATAATTCACTATTATCTTCCACACCTAAGGGGACTTTCTTCTTTGTAGCTACTCTCCGTTTTTCGGGTGTCAAACATATCCCTTGGGGCTGCGTGTCATGCCCCATGACTCAGGGTTTATTTGTATATTTTAATGTTATGTGTTGAATCTGCCTTTTGCTGCTATATAGCTATTATTTCAGAGCTATTTTTGTTTCTGTTGGGTTCCCTTAGCCTTGCCGCTTCCTGCTAGTTCCACACCTTTTTGTTCAGTCTAGTTCTGAGGTACTTACTGGTCACCTAGCAGCCATCTTTGCTCAATGCTGGACAGAACTAAAGTCTTTTCACCTGCATTGCTGTACACCATTACAAAGATTGTCAGTCTGATCATTAAAGTTTTCAACTGGATTCATCTTTCTACGTGTCAGTTTTGCAGAGTTGACACTGTCTGCTGAACTTTCATTGTGTGAGTACTGGTCAATACAGACTTAGCTATTCAAGCACCAAAGCCTCACAGCTTTGCTAGGGAGGCAGAATACTGCATACATCACATCTCTTAACCACATATCCTATTCCACTACTTTCTAGCGCCCGTGGTTCCAACATCTCTAAAAATTCTAAATCCTGGCTGCCTGGTGACGCTGATCAGCTTGAATGTTAATGCCCCTTTAAGGTGAAAGAAAAAGGGGCGGGGCTTCTTAATATAGTGTGCCCCTGTAAGACCAATCAATGCGATATCCGCTTCTTGATGGAATATCCTCATAGGCAACTGCAGGTTCATGTCAAGCTACAGAGGCGCGTTCAGTTGCTCAGCTGCTACAAGTGCTAAGTTAGCAACTTGCCACTGAACGCTGTTCTGCAGCTCAGCACTGCTAATTTAGCACTTGCAGCCGGGTGGAGAGGTGCTGCGGGGTTAGCTGAGTGATGTAGGAAATATGGCCGCCTCCACGCAGCAAATAATCCATCAAGGAAATGTTCAGTTTGAAGTTTTGGTGGAGCAAAACACCAAATATTTATTGGAACATAGAAAACATTAAAGGAACACTCTAGGCTGAAAATCACCCCCCCCTTTAACATTATACCTATTTGCCCTACCTAGTTAATCAGTATTTTTTTTGTTATACTTACCCTAAAAACGACACTTTTCCCAACGGTGTTTTTTTTTTTAACTCACCTCCCTCCTCTTCCGCTCCCATCGTGGCAAATCTTCAACTTGGCCGAAGGTTTACATGCAAAGCGCGCATGCGCGCCTAGCACGTAAACCAGCCAACCAGCAGGCTTCCTCCCGGCTCCACCTTCTTCGATTAGGGTTACGCGCAAGAGGATGTGCGCAACACTAATCACAGCCGCTGACTTTTGCCGGGCGGCTCGCTCCCGCGGCGAGTAGGAGATGTCATCGCGCTGAAAGCACGATGACGTCTCCTACTCGGCAGAAGCTGGAAATAGAAATCTCGCTCTGCTGACTGACAGCTGGGAGGGCGGAGTAAAGTCCTCCACGTCTTTCAGCCGATCGGCTCAGCGGAGGCGCAGCGGAAGTAAAGGGCATACTTTAGGTGGTCATGTCATCCGTTTAACACTAAAGTGGTAATAAAACAGACAAAAGTGGATTTTTCAGAAACAGCACCTTTCATTAAGCAATCCTCTGCCCTTTCGCTTACATATTCACAGCCAAAGCGTTCAGTGAGACGGCTGCAGCAAACTGAACTGCTGCAATGGAAAATTCAGCAGCTGCTGAGGAACTGAACACGCCTCAGGTTTCCAGTTACCTGGTTATTTAAGCAGTTTGGTTTACAAACCTCTGAAATGCTAAATTGCTACCAATACAACTGACATGAGAAATGGCTGATACATGGAGCGAATGAGGCTCAAAAGGTGTAACAGTGAACGTACCTGAGCCCTTTCGTCTCCCTCGATTATGGACGTTCTAAGGAGGATAGTGCTGCTGACGGTCCCCCTCCCACATTCAGCTCATGGGTTACACAACAACCCAACATTTTACTCTCGATCAGGGCTGTCAAACTCTGCCCCCCCAGATGTCGAAGCCTACAATTCCCAGAATTCTTACATTGTAATCGATGGCTACGGAATAATGGGAGCTGTCATTCAGAATCATTTGGGGAGCCAGAGTTTGACACTCTGCTCTAGAGTTTAGCACAGCTTCCTCGTGCCACACCACTTACCGCTCGTATTTTTCCGCCTGCTCTTGAGAGATCTGTGTGCTGGCAGGAGAGCTGCAATCACCGGAGCCTCCGCGCTCCCGTTCCTCCATATCGGCTGCGGGCGGGGGCGTTATCAAACAGCGAGACTGTACAGCAATCACAGGAAACAGTGCCCGCCAGCTGCTTAAAACCAGCTCCCGAGTTGCTTAGCGAGAAGAGGCGGGGGCAGCGCGCTGGCGCTCCGAGCTGCGGCGCGTTTGATGACGTCACGCGACTGGTTGGTGAGTTCCATCAGGTGGAGGGCGGGTCATAACTTGTAAACATTGGATCCAAAAGATGACAGCGCTATTTTTAGTTAGAAGAAGAGATGAATAAGAAACATCCTTGCCCATAATACATGATTGATTAACGATTTTGTAGAAAAATATTGATGGGAAAACAATTTTGGAAAATAAAGACAAGGCAATAGTGCATCTAGAGAAAGTATAGAAGTCAAATTCTTCATTCCAAACAATTGTTCTATGCACATAAATATATGCATTAAAAAGGATAAAATGCACGGTACAGGCGATATAGAATGAGGAGAATACCGTCTAGGATACATTATATATACAGCAATTGGGGTTGTCAAGTCACCTACAGATCTAGTCAAATTTTTTATTACAAGAATGATATTAAAAATATTACTAAATTAAATATGTACTATAGAATTTTCCAATGATCCATCTTAGATCCACAGGATCCCTGGTGTTGCAATTACCTGTGTCATTAATACTAATGTAACAAAGGTCTAATTCTCCCCTTCTGAAAGAGCATGATTGGAACCGAAAGTGCATCAGTTTGAATGGTTTGGTTACGTATTTTAGAAGCTGTTTAAAGTACAAAACAAATGAGGTACTGGAATATCTAGATAATTTATGACATGATAATGGGTGAAGTACCGTAGATACTCGAGTATAGCGCGACCCGAATAGACCGCGATGGATAGAGATTTATTATGGAATTGAGAGAATTCTCAAGACTCGAATATAACGCGAGGAACAAAATTTTACTGTACCGGTAAATAATTAAAATCCTTCCAGGTTCTCTTAACAGTCAGGCTCCCCCTCAGGCCAGAGTGCTCTGCTTTAGAATGATTGCAGTTGTTGCCAAGTTTGAAGTCGCCGACCACCTGTCGTCTTTACTAGCGATTAGATGGCCAGCAGAGGCGAGCGAGGTGAATGATTGCCTTAAAGCAAGAGGGATTGATCCCACCTCTCTCAAATTCGGGATTTCCTGAAGTGTTTGCAAGCGTCAGGGAGCCCACATTCACTTCAGCGAGACTACTGGAACTTCCGGGAGACTTGGGATCCAGAGCAAGACAAGTTGTGTGTTTTTTTTGTTTTTTTTAACAGACGATGCAGATGTCTCGAATATAACGCGACCCTTCCAATTTTAAGGTACAATTTTGTCACCAAAATCTAGCGGTATACTCGAGTTTCTACAGTAATCCCAGCTGCATTTCTCACACATTTCCAATGGAAACAGATGACAGAACACCAACCAGTATGAAGAGAGTTTCACTCTTTTCCAATGTATTTTGCAAATACTCCCATGAACATGAGAAGCCCCTCACCCTGGATCTAGCATAAGAAGGCTTTTAAATGATGGCCGATAGAGATCAGTTGAGAAAAAGATGCACAATCCATATTTGTCTTATCTGCAGATTTTAGAAGAATTTGTTTTTATTCTTTATTACGCAAATCCATTGACCCATTTAATTTGTTCTGGGATATTTTATTCTTCAGAAATATTGTCCTGAGGTACCTTACAATTGGAAGCAATTGCGTGGTCATCTCTAAATGATAGAAATATAAATGTATTTTAAATGGAGTTTTAACATGGGTGAAAGGGTAAGAACACTTATCAGCCCACAGTCTTTACAGAGTGGGTAGCTTAAAAAAAGTGACGTTCCTGTCCATGTAATACTGTAGCCTTTGGTCTCAAGCTTCAGAATGAGGCATCAGAGCTCTGGAAGGCATAGCTTGGAATACAAATGGTACTTGAGGAGATATGCAATTTATGGTGTAGATTAGGTTTTGTCCAGACCAGGGCACTATTCCCTAGTGAATGCTAACTGTAGTGTTCGGATGAGTAACCATTAAACACTAGGATAAGTGACTTTAACGCATGACCCCCCCCCCATATTACCTTCTCAATCTTTAATTAGCGTTGTTATAAGTAAGGTATTACAAAGTCCTAGTGCTAATTAACACAGGGACCTGCAAGCCAAAACATCTAAAAGCTGGTGCTAAATGATTCCACTTTTGCAAAATCATTTAGCACTCCCTAAACCTTGATGAACAAAAGGACAAATAAAATGTCAAGTCTAGTGCAATTTCTGGCTTGCTCAGAGAGAGATAAAGTTAACCCTTTATGGTACAATTCATGGCTGGCTTGGTGTGATGAGGTTAAAGATGGTGTCCACTGGCACCGTATTCATGCGATGGTGCGATCATCGGATATCGTCTGAAGTCGTTAGACTGATCCTACAACATGCATGTGAATCAGCCCTCTTCCACTGCATCCGACCACCATCGGACGATTTCAGACTATTTTATGTGATTACAACAGACTAGCAATCCTTCCAATTGTCATAGAATTTGGTCAGATGAAATCGGACGATCTGGTACAATTTACATGAACAAGATGAATTGTATAGTTAAACTGCCATGCCGTGGCAGGGAAATTGCCCCATAGAGAAGTGATTCGGTGCAAAGCCCATAGGATTCAATGTAAAAAATATTTTATTTTTTGTTCAACCGTTTATTTTTGTAATCCGCAGCAAAAAGCCTTTTTTATTTATTGAATCTTTTCAGAATTTTTCAGGTATTTTTCTAGATTTTTTTAGGCAAAATTTTGAGTTGCAGTTTTTTTTAAAAAAAAAAAAGACGAGGCTTTTATTCTGTCGCCAAATGCGTCTTTTTTTTTCTCTTTGAGCCGGCTGCATTCAGCGTTGCTGTCCCTGGTGCTGAAAACTATTTCAGTACCAGGGAAAGGGATTTTTTTCCCCTGCTTCGGCTGCGCTGGACTGGGGCTGTCCTTGTTGCTGAAACTCTATTTCAACACCAAAGACAGTTTTTTTCTACCTACAGCAGAGTTGTTTTTTCCTCCACATCTGTTTTTTTTGCTGTTCGGCCTGTCCATCGGCTGACCTGGGTTGTCCACAGACGCTTCCAGTAGACGACCTTGATCGGCCTATGGCGATGTCCGGTGACCAAGTCAGTCGCCCAACTACGGTGCCAGTGGACAGGGTGCCTAATCCTTTCACTATCTAAACATCATATATCGTATATAACAATGTAATCAAGGAAGCAAAAGACAGCGTGAAGGAAAATTTACAGCATGTGTGCGGTTTTCCAGACACTCCTCTGGCCCACTAGTTAGACCTAAAATCTGTCTATGATAGAAGAACCACTATTTAGAGTGATAGGCAAAGTCTGTGGCAGTTGACACAGACATGGTAAAGCCTCATGAAGGATCCCGAAATTTCCTGCTATCAAGTTGAGTCTTCCTTTTATATGGAGTTGGATCCCCCTTTCCAGCTAAAACAGCCTCCACTCTTCTGGAAGACTTTCCCCCAAGAATATTCGAGTGTTACTGGGGGGGACATTTTTTCTGATTCAACCAGTAGAGCATTTGTGAGGTCAGTCACTGATGTTGTATGAAAAGACCCGGCTTGCAATCTCCTCTCCAGTACATCCCAAAAGTGTCAGAATGAGCTTGAGGTCAAGGCTCTGTAGGGCCAGGCAAATTCTTCCACACCAAACACACCCAACCGTGTATTCTGAACAGATGATCTTCTCAAAGTCAGCTCATAGCATAGGAGACAAAATCATTGAGAACTAATTGCGCAATACGTTTGTATAACACAAGAGTAATTTGGGAGCCTATACTGACTCTGGTGTGATGTGCCTCATGGGTGTTTTTCATGGGTGCCCATCCACCCTCAAGGATTCTTATAAGGATCTTGTATATGGAAAATATAAGCAGAAAAGATGAAGACTCTCCCTAGTGCAATTCTGTTATACACTTATTCCACAGAGAATGGCCGAGTTTCCACTTACTTTAGGTGGAGCCTGTCTGGCTCTAGGAACAGCATCAAGTGGGTTTTTATGGGAGAAATCCACAAAACCTCTCGCATACGAGAAGCAGGAAACAGCAGGGTAAAAAAAGGTCTTTAATAAAATGGACACTTTGTTTTACCATCTGATGAAGTTGGTACCCGACGAAACTCAGCCCGTCCCCCTGCAGCCAATGACGCGCGGCGGCTGCAGGGTGGGCCAAAATCAGTGCCTTGCGCGGCACCTGTCGGCTAGACATGTGCACAGCACAAAATTTCGTTTTGAACTAATGGATTAGTCCTAAAATGCAATTTATTTAGTTACTAAAGAAATTCGTTTTCAGTTCTTTAGTATGAAAACTAATTTCATTCATCCGAAAACCAATGGATACAATTACTATTGTAGTGGCTCCTCAGAGGGCTGAGATCGCTGCTTGTTACGGTATCTCTCACTCTCAGCACAATGTGGGCCATATTACATAGTTGGTGCTAACATAACCAGAGCTGTTGTAAACTTCCCAGAGCCATTATAGCCTATGGAGGTTTTCAGTTTACAACAGCTCTGGTTAAGTTAGCACCAACATTATAATACTGCCCCGTGTCAGGCAAAGCTGTTACAGTAACTGACTGCTGCTCATCACAGCGCTCAGAGTTTCAGTAAAACTAGTAAATAATATTTTTCTATATAAGAGGTTAGAACAATATTATTTCCTTGTTTTACTGAAACTCTGAGCGCTGTTACAGTCAGTTACTGTAACAACTGAGCCTGATACATTGTACTGAGAGATAATGTAACACAAGCAGCCGATCTCAGCACTCACAGCCACTGGATTTAAAGTCCTGAAAAAAGGATCCTCTCTGTATAATGTATACAACATCCACCTGCATTAATTAATATCCCTCTCTGTATAATATATAGAACATCCTCCTGAATTAATTAATGTCCCTCTCTGTATAGAACATCCTCCTCAATTTATACCTTTCTCTGTATAATGTATAGAACATCCTCCTGCATTAATTAATGTCCCTCTCTGTATAGAACATCCTACTGCATTGGCATGTGGAGGGTGCAGAACTTCAGATGTTGTGATGTTGCGCTCTTCATTGCTGGTCTCCTTCACTCACAAAAAGGACTGAAACTAAAATGTAGTGCATTTTATTTTAGTTTCTTTCGTTTTTTGTACTGAGCAGTTTCGTTTCTCTTGAGTCATACTAAAACTAAATTATCCCAAAATTCTGACTAAATCGTTTTAGTACTAAAACGAATGCACATGTCTACTGTCGGCATTAAGCCACCCCTGACAAGTGAAACCTGCCTGTCCTTAATGGGTTACATTTACTAATCCTAGCACTAACGCTTACATTTTGAGATGCTACAATAGGAACAACTATGTATTAGAATATATTTTTAAGTAATTTTGCAAATAACACTTCATACCAGGAGACAGTGCGGTGACCGAGACACACAGAGACAGAGACATAAGGGCATATACAGTACACTAACCTCTGAGTTGCACTGAATGGTGAATTTCACCATTCAGTGCAATTTTTGGCAATTCATATATTCATTAAGCTGTCAATTCGCAAAATACAGGTGAATTGACAATGAAGTACGGTGCAATCCGCCACAATTCAGCGGTGTCCAGCGGCACCGAAATTGTCCCATGGAAGACTATCGTGTCTTCTACTCAGAAAATGCAGATTTGCACCGAGCTTCCTGAGAAGTGCCCTGATTTTGGGTGTTTCAGTTCACCAGATTTAAACAGGCGATTCCCATAGGTTTCAATGTAAAAAAGTAATATGTTTTAAAACTTTTTAAGACCATTTATTCTTTTTATTTTTTTCAAAAACTCATTTTTATTTTTCATTTTTTAAAAGTCCTTTTTGTAGTTTTTTAAACGACATTTAAAAAAAAAGACTTGTTTGTTTTCTAACACACCTTTTTAATATTTTTTAAAGGATCCTTTTTATTATATAGACACATTTTAATTGATTGAAACTCCTATTAGGAGAATAGGAGACTTTCCTTTTTTTATTTTTACATTTCGGTGGAATTCTCCAATGCCAATTCAGTGCAATTTGGCAGTTATTGGCACAATTTGGCACTTGATTGAATGCACTGTGACATTGTGTTATTGTTATGTTGTGACTAATTGTTACCATATGTGTCAAATGAAACAATGAGAAAATTATTTTTGGTAAAGAGATGTGTGACCACTGAATTGCTGAGCAGCATTAAATGACTTATTAAAACGTACCCTTATTTTCTTAAATATATAGATACTGGCTTTGTTTTATCCACCCATATGCGGGTGTACTGGAGACTGGAAAATATAATAACTAACCACCGCTCTTTTTGTTTTTAATTTTATTAGTTAATATTTTTTGTTAAAATCATTCTCGGTCAGGACTTTCGGGAGGCGGACCTACAAGATGGCCGTATCTTAATCGTCCTCTGTCGACAAGGACCACGATTTGCAGATTTTACCCCTGCTTGCCCTGCCTGCTCGTCGACTTTTGGGGTGATCTCAGCTCCCACTCCACCTGGGACTGCATTCTTTCTCCCCCCTTCAACCCCTGAAGTGCCCAGGCCGCGAACGCGGCTGTCCCCATACCCGCCGTTACCGCGGGTGCGTGACCCCTTGGCGCTCAGACCGGAGTCTGAAGCACCCTGAGCTGCTCGCTTGCCCGACAGACACGTGGAGACCGCACTACCACCGGTAGACTTCCGCCCCATCGAAGCAGCCGCTCGCTCCTGAGACCTGGGGCCCACACACGGCGCACACTCTCATATCACCACGTGCTGCGGCCTACTTGACAGGCCTCTGGAACCTCCGTGCGGACAGAAGACACCTACACTTTTGTCTTTTACTGCCTGCGAGAGCCCTTCCTGCGCTGCCTGTCACACGATCACGGTGGAACCCCTCTAGCAGACCTGCGGAGTGGGCCTGTTCCTTGCAGATGGAGGGCCCGAAACTAACCCGCTCGCCCCACTTCCATGGCGTCCGTCGTGCTCCACAGCTCCCCGAGTCTGAGCCACGGACTTCTTGATTGCCTCAAGCCTTCATCGACACAGGAGAGACTTAATATCCACACAGGGTAGGACTCTTTCACTTCCAACTTACAAAACATACTTTCCCTCCCTCGTGAACAATTTTTTTTGTGGTTGCTCGCTGACGGTGGGCAGCCCATTCCTAACAATTTTTAACGATCTTTTCGCTGATCGCACACCATGCCCTAGCGATAGGAAATTTTTTCGGTGGACCCGTAGGGGTTCACTATACTCAACCAACAAATTTTTTGGAATACCTCGCTTTCTTACAGAGCTCTCATCGGTCTTCACTCAATTTTTCTGATGGTCCCTACAGGGTCCACTACTCCTGAACGTTAATTTTTTCTGCCTAACCTGGGGTTTTGCGGGCCCACACCCATCAAATTTTTTTCAACAAACATAATTTTTTCAGAGATCCCTGCAGATACCTCCATCTCTAGCCTACGAGTCCTGCGCTATTGTTCTCTCGACGACCTCATCACCTCTGTACACCACCAACAATGGATAGATTTGTCGCCTCGACCGCCAAAACCTCCAAACGCAACGCGACTAAATCTTCTGGTAAGGGCGCATCGGCGACGGCCAGATCCCCCGACTCGGTCAATTTCGGAATCAGGAAGCGCACCAGCCAGTCCCCATCTGACAGTCGCACTCCCGTCTACTACCACCACTCAGATGGCCGCATTTACCGCAATGCTTTCCCCACTGCCGTATGAGAAGTTGGGCCGTCTCTCGGCAACTATCGATCTGACACTTTCCCAACTCACCTCCGAGGCTCAGCGCCTAACAGGGGTAGAGGAGAGGATATAGACTCTGGAGGAAGGATTTGCACCCCTTCAGAATGCCACGGAATCCCATGAGTCACTTCTTTCATCTCTGTTAGACAAGGTTGATGATCTGGAAAATAGAAGCCGCAGAAACAATCTACGTATTGTGGGTCTCCCAGAATCTGTGAAAGGCCCACAGCTTCAACATTTCGTCACCTCCTGGCTCCTCACAGCTCTGGGAATATCAGATGATGTTGTGCTAACAATAGAGCAAGTCCATAGGCTGGGACCGGACCTTTCCCCCTCATTGAATCGACCTCGCACAGTCATTTTCAAATTATTGAATTTTATGGACAAAATCTGTGTTCTCCAGGCATACAGAAAGGCGGGTACCCTAGACTACCAAGGAACTACTCTACGCCTTCTCCAGGATTTCTCCGCTTCATTGGCTGCCCGCCGCCGGCGTTCGCTCCTATTTGTACACGATTGGCAGCGTCCAACATAAGCTTTACGCTACAGTACCCAGCACGCCTCCGGGTCCACCTTCACGGTCAGGTCGCTTTCTACGATACACCAGATGACGCCTCGACCATCTTGAAGAACGACCCTGGACCCTCGCAAAACCGTCGCTCACCAGCGCCCCCGTGATTATGCTGAGGGCTCTACAGATGGACTGGCATTGCCGACGAGGCATGTCTTTACTACCGTATGAATTCTTCCACTTTCTCTTATTTGTTACTGTTGTTTTTGTTCTGCTTCTGTGTTTTGCAGCTGACCCCACCATAATGGACAGGAAATGCATGCAGGTCACCGCCTCGCTCCTAAGGGACCTCGCGTTGGTTTGTCACTGTATGTTTTTCCTGTTCGATCACATGCTAACCCAATTTTTTTCCAGGGGCAGACGCTCTTATGTTTCTTTTAGGTTGTATATAGTTAAATTGTTTCGGACCGGTCTTGTACAGCTCCACCGACAGGTAACAACGTCTTTCACTAGACCTCAGGGGAGGGGTCCGCGGCTGGTACGGCCCCTGCCCCTCTTACAACTTAGTTCCTACACAGCACCTTTTCAAACTAGATTTTGGCAACCCCCATGACACATGATACTCCCATCACCCTTCCGACATCCGCAGCTCCCCAGATCTCCACCCGTAACTCCTTCAAAATAGTGTCCTGGAACGTAGAGGGCCTTAACTCGCTGATTAAACGTAAAAAGGTGGTGCAATACTTGAAACAGTTTGACCCCGATATAGGGCACTATTACATTGTTGACGCAAACGTTAACGCTCACTTGCGTGAGCATTAACGTTTGCTGTAGGGATGTGCGTTTCGGGTTTTGGAATTTCGGAATTTTCACAAAATTTTCCGATTCGTGTTTTCGGATGCGGACGAATTTCCGAAAATTTTTAGATCCGAAAATGGCAGATCCGAAAAGTTTTCCGAGCCGAAACGAAATATTTTCGGAATTTTCGAATGGACTTGAAATGTGTCAAATCGAAATTTATTGCTTTGAAATGAGGAGAACAGACGTTCCGAAAAAACGAAAATTTCCGAAGTTACGAAAAGTCGATACAAAAAACAAGCAAAGTGACACGAAAATACGAAAAACGGTCGATATTCCGAAAACATGTACAATTCCGAAAAATGAAAATTTCCGAAATTGCAAAAAGTCGATACAAAAAAAGAACAAAGTGACACGAAAATACGAAAAATGGTCGATATTCCGAAAAAAATATGTACACGAAAAACGAGTCGAACCGAACCGAATCGAAACAGAAATCGGTCGAAACGAGCCGAATCGAAAAAGTTTAAAAATCCGAAAAATCGAACCGAAAAAAAAATCGGTGCACAAGCCTAGTTTGCTGCGGTATTTACCGCATATTACAATCCAAACGCAAACGGGTTAAAAAACCCATTTGCGTTTGGTACCTTGCGCTCCTCTGCGCGAGGTTACTGTACTTTGTGCTCCCTATGTCTAACATGGGGAGCGCAAAGTGTTAATCAGCGCTGGTATTACAAAGTCCCATCGCTGATTAACGTCTGGCTGTCAGGAAAGTCTTTTGACTGTATTTAGGCGAGAGAAATATAAGAGGAACCACTATGCAGTAGTCTTGCCTGTACGTGGCAAGTACCAGAGTCAGGAGGAATGATATACGTTACGCTACCTGTCTGCTGGTACCATTGGCGTCAGGTTCGTAGTTGGTCAGACGATATAGATGAGTCCCCAACAGAATATACAAGACGTCTAGATATATATTTTCTGGTTATATGATCCGTGAGAGTAGTCAGAGGAATCGCATAGGTCAAAGGCAGGCAGAGTTCAATACAGAGTCGATATTCAAGCAGAGGGTCAAAAGCCAAAGGGATCAATCAATATAGTTCGCAGGATTAAGGGTAATTAGCTCAGTTTCAAATAGAATATTAGAGCGACGACTTACCCCACCGGTGTCTTCTTTATAGGGTATCTTGTTAGGCAGCTGGGGATAGAGCCGACGTCATCCGTCTGCGCCGGTATCTCTCTAGGCCTATAAGGCCGATCGGGACCATGCGCATGCGCGAGGGGTCCGGTCTATCGGCGAAGGAGGTTCCGGTCTGTGTGCAGCCATGAGACAGCGCCGATGCTCCAGGACACCGCGTCGCTGCCATTCGGGGACCCACCGAAGGCGCCGGTACAGGGTCTATGATGCCGGTAAGGGTAGTATCCTGACATAACCCCCTCACAAGGCAACCACTCCGTGGGCGATCGGGGTGAGCTGCATGAAAACGGCATACCAAGGAAGGCGCATTGACATCCAGCGCTGATATCCAGGAATCCTCGGCAGGACCATAACCCTTCCAACGAATGAGATATTGAAGATTCCTTCTATATATACGAGAGTTAAGGATCTTCGATACTTTGTAGACATCGTCGACACGGGCGTCCACCGGACCCGGAGGAGGGGGATTCCGATGGATGAAAGGATCCGTAGTCTTTGGTTTGAAAAATGAGACATGGAAGACGGGATGTATCTTCAGGGAGGCGGGAAGCCGTAGGCGAACCGTCGTCGGAGAGAGAATATTATCAATTATGTAAGGCCCAATAAAGCGGGGGCCTAATTTTTTCGAGCGGCAGTTTAATTTGATGTATCGGGTAGATAGCCATACTTGATTTCCTTTTTCATATAATGGAGCAGATGTTCTTTTGCGGTCAGCATATGTTTTATATCTCCATTGGGCTCTCTGTAACATTCCTTTGACTTTTTCTGTTATTCTGGTGATAGATTGCAGTCTATCATTCACTGCAGGACAGGGGGTGTAGAATGAAGAACCTGGTAACATTGAGGGATGCCTTCCGGTATTGATAAAAAAAGGGGTCATAGATGTGGATTTATGAATTTGGTTGTTGTAGACGAATTCAGCTATGGGTAGTAGATCATTCCAGTCGGTTTGTAGATAGGTTACGAAACAACGAAGGTATTGTTCCAGTGTACCGTTAGTGTGTTCAGTCTGTCCATTTGAATGGGGATGGTAGGCGGTAGATAAGGACCGTTTTATATGTAATCCTTTACAGAATTCTAGCCACAACGTAGCAGTAAATTGAGTACCTCTGTACGTTACTACGGTTTCCGGTAGGCCATGTAAACGGAATATTTCTTTGCTGAAAATCATGGCAGTGTCTTTAGTGGAAGGAATTCTTTTAGTGGCAATGAAAATACTAATTTTAGAGAAGTGGTCTACTATTACCATTATAGTGGTATACTCGTTAGACGATGGGAGGTCTACTATAAAGTCCATGGAAATATCCTGCCAGGGGGCTTCTGGTATTTTAAGAGGTTGTAGTAGACCCTGTGGTTTTCTTTTATCATCTTTAGACCTTATACATACTGTACAATGGGTTATATAATCCTTTATATGTTTTGTCATTCCAGGCCACCAGAATATACGTTCTATGCTTTTCATTGTTTTATATACTCCGGCGTGACCTCCTAGAGGCGAGTCATGGAAATGGTTGAGTATGCTGTTCTTCGCTTCAGGGGGGATATATATCGTCTCTCCTTTATATAATACCCCTTTTTCTAGTTTTAGTTGAGCCGTCTTGTCATTCTTCGTAGAATATTTTTTGATGTTATCCCATAATGGTATAGTTGTATTAAGGAAACAATTTCTTGGAAACACATAGGATATCTCTGATCTCTGTTTCGTCTCTATGCTCCTAGAGCGGGCATCAGCTTTGCCATTCTTTTTCCCTGGTCTATACGTTATTTTAAAACGAATCTAGAAAAGAAGAGAGCCCATCTGGCTTGTCGGGGCTTTAGCCTTTTCGCTTGTCTTAGATATTCTAAGTTTTTGTGATCGGTATATATCGTTATGGGATGTATTGTACCTTCAAGAAGATGGCACCACTCTTCAAGTGCGGACTTTATTGCGAGAAGTTCTTTATCCCCGACGTCGTAATTTATTTCAGCTGGAGACAATGTCCTAGAATAGAAGGCGATAGGATGTAACCTTTGATTTTCTTCTTGGAATTGCGATAGTATAGCACCGATGGCGGTGTCTGACGCATCAGTTTCGAGAAAGAAAGGCTTCATTGTATCCGGCATACGTAGTATGGGAGCTGTAGAGAATAGATGTTTCAAGTAACAAAAGGCTTCATTAGCGGCTATTGACCATTTGAAGGGTATGGATAGTTTGGTTAAGTACGTTAATGGTTTCATGATTCTGGAAAAATCTCTGATAAATTTTCTATAGAAATTACAAAAACCAATAAAACATTGTATCCCTTTCTTATTCGCAGGTATAGGCCATGATTGTATCGCTTTGATTTTGGAAGAATCCATCATTATTTCGTTAGGTCTTATTACGAATCCAAGAAATTCTAATTCGTCTCCTCTTTTGATTCTCACCAGGTTATATGCTCCTCGGAGATCTAGTTTTGTGACTACTTTAGCCGTCTTCAGTCTATCCATTAATTCGGTTATGAGCGGTAGAAGGTATTTATTCTTGATAGTTATCGCGTTCATTGCTCTGTAGTCGATACATGGGCGTAGTCCTCCATCCTTTTTTCCTACAAAAAAATTGCTGCTCCAGCGGGAGAGGTTGAGGGTCTTATAAAGCCTTTAGTTCAATTTTCATCTTCCTCCCTTGCGCCCGCGTTTTAACGCTAAGAGCGTAATAGGGCCCATAGTTTTCCTTCAGGAAACATACTGGACTACTCAAGACCAGTTGCTACGAGCCCCGTGGGTGGGTTATCAAACGTCCTCTGTCTATACTCAAAAGTCCAGGGGCAACGCAATTCTCCTACACAAACGACTCCCCTACTCAGACCTGATGGCAATCAACGACTCAGAAGGCAGATATACTTTTCTCAACCTAAACATTGGACACAAACCATTTCAGCTACTCAATATCTACGCCCCCAATGGTCCGAAACTACCATTTTACAAAACACTGCTCCCATTTCTTCATCAACATTCCTCCTCCTGCAGGATTGTGGGTGGAGATTTTAATGACGTACCAGACTCTATACTAGTCAGGGCCCCTGGTCGTACACCATCCAGGGGACGCCTACATCCCTCTGGTCCCAACTTCCTCCTGAATCACTTTAACTTGGTAGACATTTGGCGCATCCACAACCCAACGGACAGGGATTTCACAAATTTATTCTGATCCCCACAACTCATTTTCCAGATTAGACCTATTCTTGATCTCGGACTCTCTCTCTCTTCCCGAGCATTGCACACCACGATTGGCCCGATACTGCTTACAGATCACGCACCGATCGCGCTTGAACTAACAGTCGGGACCCTGCGGCCCTATACCCACAACTGGCGCTTCCCTTCCCACCTCATGACCTCCAGACTGTTCAAGCCACATGTAGAACTAGCATGGAATAACTACACCGACGACAACATACAGCATACGGACGAGGTTAATCTGTTCTGATCCGTTTCCAAAACGGTGCTCCAGGGCCGGATAATTGAGTTTACTGCCCATAAACGAAAGGAGGACTCTCAACATCTAATTAGGGCTCACCCAGATTTGCTCAAGAGCTACAGGACCTACCTATTGGACCCAACCCCCGTAGCTCTGCAAATGTACAAGCAGGACAAGGCCAGATATGACACATTAGCCACCGACATCGCACATCGCTCATGGCAACGTCAGAAACACCGGTTATATCACTTCGGCAATAAACACGGTCGCCTTTAGCTAACCTCGTCCGATCTCAGATGTAGACGCGACCCTTCATTTCCCAACTCAAGACTACAGAGGATACCTTACTCACAGAACCGGTGTTCAGTCGAAAAATGCCCGTTTGTCGAGAAATGCCTGGCCCCAGCTTGATTGGCAGGTGTTGTGACGTAGGTCCACCACGCGCATGCGCAGTGGGGGCCAGGCATTTCTCGACAAACGTGCAAAAAAAAACCCTTTGTCGAGAAATGCCTGGCCCCCACTGCGCATGCGCCTGGTGCACCTACGTCACAGCACCTGTCAATCAAGCGGACGTAGGTGCACTCGGGCACGAGCGTCGAATAAAGCAAGCCAGCGTCTCCGCCCCCTGCAGAGCGCCCACCCCCCGGCCAGCCTCTCCCCCCCGGGCGCACAGTAATGCAAGGGAACCAGCCAGCCGTCCCAGCCTCACCTCCTCCCCCCGGCCAGCCTCTCCTCCTCCCCGGGCGCACCGTAATGGAAGGGGATCAGCCAGCCTCTCCTCCACCCCCCGGCCACTCGCCCCCCCCCCGGGCACTCACTTATGGAAGGGAACCAGCCAGCCGTCCCAGCCTCTCCTCCTCCCCGCGGCCACTCGCCCCCCCCCCGGCACTCACACACAGGGTGGGAGGGATTGTATCAGCCGCCCTGTCCCAGCACTTCTCCCCGCACTGAGAGTCACAGACTCCGGGTGGGGTTGCTGCCTTCTCCCCTGGGGAACCATGGATCGCAGGAGAGACCGGGGGTCCTTTGGAGCCCTGTATCTCCGTCCCTGAGCATGGCAGGAGGCTGGGTGAGGGTGTCATTGGAAAGTGCAGAGTCTGTTCTTTCTAATGATACCCACCATGATTGTGTAATGTGTAACATTAATCACCAATAATTCATTAAATAAAATTACTCTTTTTTTTAACACTGACTTTTATTTCATTTTCACTTGGTTTTATATTGGTGATTAACTTTACACATTACACAGACATGGTGGGTATCATTAGAAAGAACAGACTCTGCACTTTCCAATGACACCTCACCCAGCCTCCTGCCATGCTCAGGGACCGAGATACAGGGCTCCAAAGGACCCCCGGGTCTCCTGCGATCCATGGTTCCCCCAGGGGAGAAGGCAGCAACCCCCACCCGGAGTCTGTGACTCTCAGTGCGGGGAGAAGTGCTGGGACAGGGCGGCTGATACAATCCCTCCCTCCCACCCTGTGTGTGAGTGCCCGGGGGGGGGGCGAGTGGCCGCGGGGAGGAGAGGCTGGGACGGCTGGCTGGTTCCCTTACTGAGCGGCCGTGGAGGGGGAGAGGCTGGCCGGGGGGAGGAGGAGAGGCTGGGACGGCTGGCTGGTTCCCTTACTGAGCGGCCGTGGAGGGGGAGAGGCTGGCGGGGGGTGGGTGGCGATCTGCTGGGGGTGGAGACGGTCCCCTTGCATTACTGAGCGCCCGGGGAGGAGGAGAGGCTGGCCGGGGGAGGAGGTGAGGCTGGGACGGCTGGCTGGTTCCCTTACTGAGCGCCCGGGGAGGGGAAGGCTGTCCGGGGGGTGGGTGCTCGCTGGGGGCGGAGACGCTGGCTTGCTTTATTCGACGCTCGTGCCCGAGTGCACCTACGTGCCAGCACACAGCTGATCGGCCGCTTGGAAACAGCTGATCGGCGGCTTGATTGGCAGGTTGTGTGACGTAGGTGCACCAGGCGCATGCGCAGTGGGGCCAGGCATTTCTCGACAAAGTTTTTTTTTTGCACGTTTGTCGAGAAATGCCTGGCCCCCACTGCGCATGCGCGTGGTGGACCTACGTCACACAACCTGCCAATCAAGCTGGGGCCAGGCATTTCTCGACAAACGGGCATTTTTCGACTGAACACCGGCGCCCAACGTTAACTATTTTCGGTCATACTTCGCAGATTTTTACAAAGCTGGCCCTGACGATTGTCCCACTCAATTGAACCTTTTCCATAGGGCACAAATTCCGAAAATGACCCCGACTGACCGTGACGCACTCTCTGCACCCATCACGCATGTTGAAATACGTAAAGCGATAGCCTCCCTTAAAAATGGTAAGGCTCCGAGACCCGATGGGTTTGGGGCGGAATACTATAAACTCCTCTCTCTGGCTCGGTGGTCCCACACCTGACCTCTATTTACAATAATATTTTACAAGGGGAAGATACCCCTCCGAACTTTAATGAGGCACGGGTGGTGGTGATTCCCAAACCCGGAAAAGGATTCTATTTTAGTCACTTTGTATCCACCTATAGCGTTACTTAACACTGACTTGAAACTGCTGTCCACCGTCATGGCCGGTTGCTTGCAGGGCCCCCTAGTGCGTCTCATAGGCCCCCAACAAACAGGCTGCCTTAACAGCCGACACTCCACCATCAACATCCGCAAGGCCATTGCAGCGATATGGTCCTCTTCCCTAACACCACATTCCTCGAATCTCCTACTGAGTTGCGATGCAGGCAAAGCGTTCGACAGAATCTCTTGGGCTTACTTAGTCCGTTTTATTAAGTTTCATCATTTCGGAAAAGTGTTTCTAGCTCTCTTTTGCGCGCTCTATCTCAGCCCCTCCACGGTGATCACGGCGAATGGCCTTAATTCTACTCCCTTTGTTTTAGAGCGCGGAACCAGACAGGGCTGCACCTATCCCCGTTACTTTTCAATCTCGCCTTAGAACCCCTCATTTGCATCCCGGAAACGTCCCCGGAGATCACTGGCATCCACCTATCGCCCTCAGTGACACTAAAAGTTTTAGCTTTCGCTGATGATTTGTTACTATTCCTTTCACACCCTGCCTCAGTGGATTCGCCACAACTAACTCTACTAGATATGTTTCGTGTGGCCTCGGGTTTCCAAATTAACTACACTAAGTCGCTTGCTCTGCCTTTAGGAACCAAGACCCGTGGCCCTTGGCTTAGACAATTTCCCTTCTCCTGGGCCCCCCACACCCTTTATTAAATATCTGGGGATCATCCTACCGGCCGATCTCTCTCAATTGTATCGACTCAATAATGATCCCCACTTAACTCAAACCAGGTCACTGCTAGACGCCTGGAGTTCACTTCCCCTATCTTATTTGGGAAGAGCCTCCTTGATTAAAATGACCCTCTTTCCCAAATTGCTCTATCCTCTACAGGTACTACCTCTACTACTAAAACCTACAGACCTCCGCCTATTGCATAAGCAGTATGCAGCATTCATATGGCAAGGTAAACAGGCACGTATACCGCTCCCTAACCTTCAACAATCCATAGCTAGAGGAGCAATCAACTTTCCAAACATACTTGATTATAACCTAGTGGCACTATATCGCTATGTTTACGATTGGCTACACGACACCTCACATTTCACACCCCTCCGGTTGGAACAAGCACTACACTCCCCTCCTCTTCCCTGTCAGCATTCCTACACCAACATTCCCCCAAACTCCCTCCAACTGCGGGTTCTATCCCTTATGGATCTAGCTAACCCATTAGACACACAATTACTTACACGCTCATCTCCCCCACCCTCTACTTCTGCGACTTATGCGCTTTTGCAGCTCATCCACCACGATCTCTTGGACGGCGATATCTAAATGGACCTGACCTTTCTCCGCAAGACCTGATAAGTGCCACACTAGTATCCTGACGTTTACTTTCCTCCGCTAGCTACTGGGACATGTTATGCAAAATACTACATCGTGCATACATGGCACCGGATAGAATGGCCAGAGCTGGACCTTTACCAACCGCACACTGTCTGAAATGTCACCACACCCTGGCTGATTTAGAATACTGCCTATGGTCCTGTCCATTCATACAATTATTTTGGGATAAGATACGACAATTTAGTAGGCAGGTCCTCAGACTGGAAATCCCCCACACTCCAGATTGGGCCATTTTCAATCGTCCGACTCCCCCCACTCCCCCAACATTTCTCTAAATGCCATAGATTCTGGCTTATCCTTTTAGCAGCGCGGGTAAGAAAGCAATTCTGTCCCAATGGATTTTCGCTACTCCTCCCACTTTTCGTCTGGTGTACGAGAGGATTTATGCCATATTTCTGGCCGATTGACTGAGGCGTCCATGCATCAGAATGAGAAAACGCATGGACCCCCCCTTATCCGAACACTCCCATGCGTGACCAAAACCTCCCTACGACACACCTTTTTTTGTGCTCCCTCCTACTCTTTGCAGATGTAACGAGGAACCCCACCGATCTCCCAGGACCCACCAGACCTCTCCTTGAATCATTTCCTCGCCTCTGCCTCCTCAGAGGCCCCGGTTAATTGCGTGCCGCCCTCTCCATGTGTAACGTGGGTCGAGGACCTGACCTGACAGAATGGGGGTTGTGAGCCTAAGGAGCAGTGAAAATAGACAGAATACAAAAACATATATTAATTCTATAAACCATGAATTTAAACCTAGATTAGGGATCCAGAACAAAAACAATAAACAGAGTCTTTGAACTCAAGGCAAGAAATATTAATACAAGGAAAACCAGATATAACAATGGAGGTCCAGAAATCAAGAACATAAAACAAAATAGGCAGAACTAAACATAGAATAAATGCAATACATAAACCAGAAATCAAAGCTGCATGACATGGGGATTACAGGGAACAGAAATAACACGAGAACAGAAACTTATACACAGAAGTCCTGAAAGAAAGCAAGAAAAAACAGGACTGACCTTGACCAGGGCAAACTAGACATAAATCCTGCAGGAAGGCAGGAAAAACAGGACTGACCTTCACCAGGGCAAACCAGACATAAATCCTGCAGGAAGGCAGGAAAAACAGGACTGACCTTCACCAGGGCAAACCAGACATAAATCCTGCAGGAAGGCAGGAAAAACAGGACTGACCTTGACCAGGGCAAACCAGACAAAAATCCTGCAGGAAGGCAAAAAAAACAGGACTGACCTTGACCAGGGCAAACTAGACATAAATCCTGCAGGAAGGCAGGAAAAACAGGACTGACCTTGACCAGGGCAAACCAGACATAAATCCTGCAGGAAAGCAGGTACATGCAAGATAACAAAAACAGGACTAATCTAGACCAGGGCAAACCAGACAATGGACTAGTAGACAGAATGAGACCGCCACCTACTAAGGGAATGGTCTCTATTTATACAGAATGGTCCCAGGTGAACCAATGGAGTCCAGGTACTAACCAGGCTTGAAATCCAAGAAAAGTCAATTGAGGCCAGAGGTGGCGCCAGAGACATTAAAAGTCCAGACAAGAATGTTCATTTTAACCAGAGGGAGCGCAGGACGTCACTCCATGCCACTAAGGGCAGCTGCTCTCCGTAATCGTTACAGCTGGAGATGTATGTTTATTTCCCATTGCATTCGAGTTTTGATCGCCTTGTTTCCTACTGTTTGTGTGGTATCTCTACTTTCAATTTTGGATGCTGGAATTTCGTAATGCTCTTTTATTCCTAACTGATGTGTTACACGTTGTGCATTCACTTGTAATTCTGTACTGCTCCGGAACAAATAAAATAATAATAAAAAAAAAAAAACATTTATGGTCTCCACATTTAAGTCTTTATTAAAGGTTAAGTTTTATGTCATTATATATCACTGTGTGTCTTTGCTCAAGCAAGTCCACAGTATCAGTTTAAAACTTATATTTCATATTATCAATATTATTATTATACTTTATTTATATAGCGTCAGCATGTTTCGCAGTGCTGAATTACTCTTACTACAAATCTATGGTTCAGAGTCATTTTATGACTCAATTTAAGTGATGCATTTAAAGTCTGCAATGTGGTTTTATGAACAATAGATGTCGCTCTGATACTGTGGTATTACAGAGCACTGATCCAGAAGTGAAACCTGGTTGTCATTTTGGTCCCCAGATGTAATGAAGAAAAGATATGCTACATAGTACATAGTTACAAAGGCTGAAAAAAGACGTGCATCAATTGAATTCAGCCTTTTAAAAAATACCTACTGCTGTTGATCCATAAGAGAGCAAAAAACCCCAGTCTGAAGCGTTCGCCAATATACTACATACTGGGAAAAATTTCCTTCTTGACCGAAGATAGCAGTCAGACTTGTCCTTGGATAAAGCAGGTGTTACTCACATATTAAATATTATAACCCATAATATTACATTTCTGAAAGAAAACATCCAGTCGTTGTTTATATTTGAAAGTTTTTTATTTTATTTTCCAAGCGAAAATATCACATACAATCT
Source organism: Leptobrachium leishanense (assembly GCA_009667805.1). Classification (NCBI taxonomy): domain Eukaryota; kingdom Metazoa; phylum Chordata; class Amphibia; order Anura; family Megophryidae; genus Leptobrachium; species Leptobrachium leishanense. The sequence continues at coordinate 86,206,384 of CM019071.1, forward strand.
GGTAAAGCAGGCCTCGCAGTGCCAAATAGGCATCAAATATACTTAAAGCTGTAGAAAGTATAAACATCCGAGAACCTCTAGATATCGGCAAAATCATCCCCAATTGGGGGATCTCATCCAAAAGTAGAAATGGGAAAATAAAAAGTGACCTCACAGGGCCAAAGCGTATCATCTAATAGGCAGCGCAGGAAAAAGAAAAAAAAGGGGGGAATGGGGAGGGAAGAGAAAATATAGGGGGGGATGAGGGAAAATGGCAAAGGCCATATCGGTGCCGCCCTTGGCACATACCCAGCCTGCCGAAACCAGACCACGGGAGAGGCCATGGGGGTAACTGGCACCAAGCCCGGGCACCCGGGGCAAAGCTGTGCTCCAGGCCATGCCTTAACTCCTGGGACTACCCAGTGTAGCCAAGGGAAAGAAAATAAAGGGGGGGGGTACAGAAGCAGGGGGGACAACATCATAACACTGCTAATATCTAAAATCAAATGTCTCAAGAAAAAGAGGTTGTCCATAAATCAACAAGTCTCAGCTTGAGGGGGGTGGGATTGAGAAAAGAAAAAAAAGGTATGGGGAATGCGGAATATCACATCAGGGGCTCAAAGACGGAATCAGCTAGGTAGCAGACAGTCAACCAGGCTCCGACGAGGGTGGATTCGAGGTTCCAGCAATTGTAGAGGTTGGTCTCCGGCGAATCCCTAGGGAGTCAAAAACGGGCCACGCTTCACCAGGTTCCCCAAAAACATACGGCACGTTGTCAAAAATAAAAGACATAGTTCCGCCAGCACCCCATCTATATCGAATCTCCTTAACCCGAAGTCAGGCCACCACCTCCCAAAACCTCCGATGTGCCGCCAGGGTCAAGAACGGTATGTCATTGTATAGGGATATCACGGAGAATTCGAAAGTAATGATTCCTCGGGCCGTGGGCAATGACATCAACCATTGCTTTGTGGGAATTTCCCAAGCCACTGCGATTATGTCTCTGGACGCCTATTCAGGAGCCGCCGCCGACTTCCGAACTCGAACTGCCATACCAAAGACCTCCGGAGCCCCGTGACGGAGCTTCAGCAGATGTGCCGCCAGCGGGTCTCCTCCGTCCAGAAACAAGGCCCTCTAGGCTCTAGGGCAGCCCTCGGGTCAGCCGAATCTCCGGAGCCTGACAGGCAGGATATGGCCAAATAAAAGTGGGTAAATCTCTCGGAATTACTGTCTCTATGCCGGAGCTCCTGCAAAACGCGGCCTTTCCCGTCCGAGTCTAGCTCCGCCCACCCAGTCGTTGTTTAAAGGCTGTACTAAGGATGCACGATACCACTTTTTTAAGACCAAGTACAAGTATCGATACATTTCTTTAATGTCAAGTGACCGCTTTCCAATAAATAATTAAGGATTTTTGTTGAAAGCCTGTCCAGGTTATGTTAATATTGAAATGTATCGCCACACACCCCATTTGCCCACTGCTGCACACACCCTGACCACACATACACAGACCTCTGATACATGTATACTTCACACAGACCTCAATATATATACATCTATATATATATATAGTCATGGCCGAAATTGTTGGCACCCCAGACATTTTTCCAGAAAATCAAGTATTTCTCACAGAAAAGTATTGCAGTAACACATGTTTTGCTATACACATGTTTATTCCCTTTGTGTGTATTGGAACAAAACAAAAAAAGGGAGGAAAAAAAGCAAATTAGACATAATGTCACACACAACTCCAAAAATGGGCTGGACAAAATTCTTGGCACCCTTTCAAAATTGTGGATAAATAAGATTGTTTCAAGCATGTGATGCTCCTCTAAACTCACCTGGGGCAAGTAACAGATGTGGGCAATATAAAAATCACACCTGAAAGCAGATAAAAAGGAGAGCAGTTCACTTAGTCTTTGCATTAGGTGTCTGTGTGTGTCACACTAAGCATGGACAACAAAAAGAGGAGAAGAGAACTGTCTGAGGACTTGAGAACCAAAATTGTGGAAAAATATCAACAATCTCAAGGTTACAAGTCCATCTCCAGAGATCTACAGGGTTATTCAAAGAGCTCCGAATTGCTTGAGAAAGGTAACCGAACGCTGAAAATCAGCGTTCGGTTACCTTTCTTGGCCATTCGGCTATCAGAGAGCAGGCAATTCGCGAAATCCTAGCGAATTACCTGAACATACGGTGCCTGTTCGGTGCCTGTTCGAGGGCAGTGAAATCCCCATGAAAAAGCACTGCTTCGGCTATTCAGAGAACACAAACCAGCAGTGAAAGGTTCCCGAATTGCCCTGCCATTCGGTGGTTTCATGCGGCAAATTTATTCAGGAGATTCCCATAGGCTTCAATGTTAAAAATATTCCCGTTTTAATTCAATATCTAATAAACCGTTCATTATAACATTCTGCTGTAAAGAGTCTCTTTATCTATAGATTTTTTAGGATATTTTAATCATTTTTCTGATTTTTTTTTCTTTTTTTAAAAGTCCGATTTTGCTTTTTTTTTTTAAGTTTACTTATTTTTTTCTGTAACAGCCCTCTTTATTATCATTCCCTGGACCTCATATGTAAATTTCAGACATTTTCGCTCAGTAGTTTCTTTGCAAACAGTGTTTCACTTTCACACATTCATACAAACTGTTTTGCTAATTTATTCACTGCCTCTTCTGCTGTGTCTAAGGGTGCGATCGGCTCCTGTTTGGGTTTTTCTGTGGTTTTCGGCAGGTTAATCCAGATGTTTTTGCGGGTTTTCGGCGTGCATTCGCTGGGTTTTGCGGTTAGTTTTCGTCAGGTTTGCGGCAGCTTTTCCCTGCAATTCAGGGGCCCTGTGGTGCTTGCTGAATACACCGCAGGGTCACCGAAATGGGATCGGCAAAACAAACTTAATTGAAGAGAACAAAAAGTCACCGAACGTGCAGTGACTTTTCGAATCTCTTTGAATAACCCTGAGTGATTTGCCTTTGTCGACAGTGCGCAACATTATCAAGAAGTTTGCAACCCATGGCACTGTAGCTAATCTCTCTGGGCGTGGACAGAAGAGAAAAATTGATGAAAGGTTGCAACGCAGGATAGTCCGGATGGTGGATAATCAGCCCCAAACAAGTTCCAAAGAAATTCAAGCTGTCCTGCAGGCTCAGGGGGCATCAGTGTCAGCGCGTACTATCCGTCGACATTTAAATTAAATGAAACGCTATGGCAGGAGACCCTGGAGGACCCCACTGCTGACACAGAGACATAAAAAAGCAAGACTACAGTTTGCCAAAATGTACTTGAGTAAGCCAAAATCCTTCTGGGAAAACGTTTTGTGGACAGATGAGACCAAGATAGAGCTTTTTGGTAAAGCACATCATTCAACTGTTTACCGAAAATGGAATGAGGCCTACAAAGAAAAGAACACAGTACCTACAGTGAAATATGGTGGAGGTTCAATTATGGTTTGGGGTTGTTTTGCTGCCTCTGGCACTGGGTGCCTTGAATGTGTGCAAGGCATCATGAAATCTGAGGATTACGAAAGGATTTTGGGTCGCACTGTAGAGCCCAGTGTCAGAAAGCTGGGTTTGCATCCGAGATCTTGGGTCTTCCAGCAGGACAATGACCCCAAACATATGTCAAAAAGCACCCAGATATGGATGGCAACAAAGAGCTGGAGAGTTCTGAAGTGGCCAACAATGAGTCTAGATCTAAATCCCATTGAACACCTGTGGAGAGATCTTAAAATTGCTGTTTGGAAAAGGCGCCCTTCCAATAAGAGAGACCTGCAGCAGTTTGCAAAGGAAGAGTGGTCCAAAGTTCCAGGTGAGAGGTGTAAGAAGCTTATTGATGGTTATAGGAAGCGACTGATTTCAGTTATTTTTTCCAAAGGGTGTGCAACCAAATATTAAGTTAAGGGTGCCAAGAATTTTGTCCAGCCCATTTTTGGAGTTTTGTGTGACATTATGTCCAATTTGCTCTTTTTCCTCCCTTTTTTTGTTTTGTTCCAATGCACACAAAGGGCATAAACATGTGTATAGCTAAAATGTGTTACTGCAATACTTTTCTGTGAGAAATACTTGATTTTCTGGAAAAAAAACTGTCTGGGGTGTCTGGAAAGACTCTCTCCCTGCATCTCTCCTCACTCTGTCACTGCCTCCCCCCTCGGCACCGAACTGAGATCAGGGTTCGTCGGGATAGGCTGCTGCAGGTGAGACAGAGACAGAGAAAGCAGCCGCAAAGTCCTACAGGCAAGTTTCTAAACTGCCTGGGCCCTGGTGGTGCATGTATCATGTCCAGAGACGAGCTGCCAGCCTGCCACTGCAGAACCATCCAAGTGGTGCACTGCACATCCTGATTTCTAGCCCATCCTTGCGTCGCGTATCGGTGCAGTCACTCTCCGCCACGATGGTCCTCACCTCTGAGACAAGAGTGGATACATTGGGGGGGGGAAATAGGGCAACACCAGCAAAAAAAATTATGCTACCCCCCTGGAATTTGCTACTTGGAGCCACGGCTCCAAAGTTATCCATGGTCGGGCCGGCAATGCTGAGTCTGATGTCTGGGTATACATGTATCTGGGGTCTAATGAAACTGTGACTGATGTCTGGGTATTAATAGTATTTATTTTTGTAGCTTCTGAATAAAACATTCAAGTGTCATTTCATAAGATAATTTAAAAGGGTGCTTTTAAGGACAGAGTTAAGGCCAGGGTAGGGGTTAGGCGAGGCAACTGATGGCGAGTAACTCTTAAGGCCTGGCTAGTAGCTCAGGACTTTAAATTTTGAGCCCTGCTCTATTGTGTGAGTGTAGATTCAGATGTAGAAAACTGTATGTATGTGATTTGCTCCAGTCTCCATTTTGTCCAGCCTACCATGGGTCCAAAGGACAAAGGATTGCATGGCCCCAAGATGGAGGATACAGCAAGCCAGCTGATTGGAGGCTTTTCCAAGACCTCATCTGCCTAATCCCCTGGACAATGGGGGAGCCTGAAAGGGACCTGATAGGGAACAGGAGGCTGGGAAAGGAGCCAATCAGTGTTGGTTGTGTGGGCGGGGGAGTTGGTAATCTGTGTGTGTGAAGTTGTATAAATGACCCTGTTGAAACCCCTAAATACAACAATTCACTGTTTTAAGGCATACAGCTCGTCTGGTGTTTTATTTCAGGGCAAATCACATTCACCACGGAAGACACTCAGCGGTTTTCCGAAACGCTACCTACCCCAGAAGAGGAACATCAAATCGACCCCAGATGGCACCACTTCCATACAGCGGCCCCTCACAACGCCAAAGCCATTCCCAGCACCTAGGACCAGCGGATCAGGCTGCTAGGGACTCCGAGTGCCGAGCCAATCGGTAGTCAGGCTGATCCACAGCAGGGGCATCTGGACTGGAGAGCAGGACAGCCGACGGACAACCATCCCGTCACACTGGTGAACAGCGGTGGGATAAGCTCTTCCAACCCCAAAATGGCTAGCTATGCAAGTTGCAAAAGGGACACGCTTCAGGACCTGCTGGAAAGCCGTGGAGGGACCGCCGGCTCAAAGACCAAAGAAGCTCTGGTTGAGGAACTGATCAAAATGGACCAACAAAATGGGGGCACAGGGACCACCACCTCGGAGACTGCGATCCAACGAGCCATCGAAGACATCCAACGACAAGATGAGCAGAGAGATCGGGAGCTTGAGCAGAGAGACCGAGAGCTGGAGCAAAAAGCACAAGAAATAGAACGAGAAAAGGAGCGCCAGCATGAACAGCGGATAGCTTAACTTCAAACGGGCCGGGTAGAAAATCCCAACCCAGGGACACCAGCGCCCAGGAAGGTACCCTTCCAGGCGTTCAAAATGTTTAACGAGGCGGAGGAAGAAATTGAGGGCTTCCTCCAAAACTTTGAAAGACTATGTCAGGTACATGGAGTACAACGTTCCACCTGGGTCGGAATTTTGGCCAGCAAACTTTCAGGCCAAGCGGCGGAAGCATACAGAACAGTCCCTGACGAAGAGTCCATGGACTATGCGCAGGTAAAGCAGGTCCTGCAGGCCCACTTCGCCATCACCCCAGAAGCCAGTCGGCTAAAATTCCGGACCTCACGCCGGCCCAACGGCACGACACATGTGGAATGGCCCCACCGGCTGCAGCGTGATTTAAAAAACTGGTTCCAGGGTAGTCAAGCCCGAAAAATCGAGGACATTACCCAACTAGTGCTACTGGAGCAGTTCCTGGAACACACAGCCATGGCGGTGTGAGATTGGGTGAGGGACAAAATGCCCCAAACGGTGCAGCAAGCTGCTACATGGGCGGACGAATATATGGACACCCGGAAGACCAGTGGGGGCGATCGACAGCCTGCTCCTCGACCCCCCCTTGCCCGTCCACAATTTTGACCCCCCCAGCCCGTTGGCCGGCATCTCGTCCCGCAGCCCACACCAACTCAGCTGTAACCATCCGTTGTTATGCCTGCAACCAAGTGGGACATTATCGCCAGAACTGCCCTAACCGACCCCCCCCATACCAAGAGACCCGGCCCGTGCAGCACCACCGGCGGCTCACTGTTATGACAATGAACCCCTATACCAGGACAGTCAGGAGGAGTGGGGCATGCTACACGAGGCAGACCCCATACAAGCCGCTGCCGCCGCCGCCAACCGCCAGCATCATCGACAGGCCGTATCGATAAATGGGCGGGCGGCTCCGTGATTCAGTGGCCACCATCACCCTTATCCGACCCCACCTGGTACCCATGAAGGCCCGATCTGGCCCGACCATTTGCCGTTCGAGTAGCCGGAGGTAGAGTGCTACGCCTGTCCACCACCCGAGTCCATCTAGACTAGGGCTCCGGGACAAGATCCGTGCAGGTGGGCCTATTGGACAACTTGCCCGCCGAAATTCTCCTGGTGAATGACCTGGGACGTCTGGTCTCCGCCTACGACACAGACGCCGTACTACCCGTGAGGAGGGCTCCTATACAGATACACCGAGAGGGTGGTGTTAGAGATTACTGACTTCTTTAATAGCTCCGGGATATATTAATTATGACGTATATTTTTCTTATTGTAGATATACATAGATATATATATATATTATTGACAGTGCCTCCAATACCAGTGGTATAAATTGGTATTTAACCCTTAAGATAGGGATTAATAACCAATCAATGAATATACGTCTTAACAAATATATGGTGCGTTATCCCGAGTTCTTTTGATGCTATCTAGATATTTTAGACACAATAAAATCAATAAAGATGATATGAGACTGCGTAACGGTAAAACAATTCAAACCAAAATTTATTCACACGTCAAGTTTCATACAATCATATGTTATCAACGGATTAGCAAGATACAATTTCACAAGTGATTATAGATCGTGATTACTAGCCATACTGCGACACGCAATAATCTAATGGACAAATATTTTAGGTTTATAGACAGCACCACAGATATACACGCCTCAGTTCTTAAACACCAAGCTCTATTCTATTCACTTAAACCTTTCCCATTATAAACCAATCCTCCACCTGGTTAAAATAAACACTTAGTTACTGGGCATCACCTGCAGCACAATTTATTATTGTGGGGGCCTATTCACTAAATGCAACTTCCTTCAGGGAGATACACAACACACTCGATAGGTAGACTATCTCTTCCACAGATCAATCACAACACTTCATTCAATATACGTTAACCCAAAGCTTCTTATTGACTTACATGGATTCAATCGAAAGGGCTGCAAGATGGATATGGAAGGAATTATGCTAGTTTTACGAATGGGGCTGACGGCACTTGACATATAAAAACTATTTCACGGTTCCAGCGTACCTCACTATGGGTATACAATTGATCTTTAGATGTCCACATCCAGTATTCTTGGAATATAAATAATTTCACTAAATTATTGCTCAAGTATTTAGCCGGTAATAGTTTCTTCCTTAGCACTCCTCTGCAGTGGAGTGGAAAGGCTGATTACTAGTCTACTGATTAGGCTTCAACAGCAAAATAATTCATTTATATTCCTTTAATTTGTGATGGACATCTAAAGTAAGGACTACGTAATTAGAAAATAGATATCAAGATATTCAGGCATACTTTACCATCCGGTTAGTGAAGATAGAGTGGTGGAAGATTAGGGTGTGGTCACTTCTTATTGGGGGGCTGATGATATTTGCCCTTTCTCCCCTCCAAGCGTCCCTCAGGTGTCTCTCCAAGCTTTTCTCAGTGTGTTGATCTGCTCTGGATTGTCCCCTCTATATAGTGGTCTTCCGCCCTTTTTTAGATCTAGCCCATCACTATGTGGCCTCATTTGATTGGAGGATATATATATTCATCAACTCCAGGGGTCTGTCCAGGTGTTATATTACCTGGCCAGCAGATGGCGTTCTCAGATCAACCATCAACCTTCTGCAGGAATTATTTTATGTATTTGGCCAATCTTTTACTGGTTTGGGGTCGTTTTATTCCTATATCCCGGGACTTTTGATTTTATTAACAATATCAAAATTTGGGGGTGTGGCCTGACCGAGCTCCAAGATGGATTCCTGAAGTGTGTGCTCCAGCGTGTTTGCCACTTAATTGCTTATATTCAGTGGATCACACAAGCAAAGATGAAGGGAAAACAAAGGAGAACGACCACTACTGACGCAGGAACCCCCAAACCTACGCTGCAGGGCTCAATGGACGCTTTCATGCAAGCGCCGCTCGCATCGCAGATGAGGCCTAGTCAAACGGAGGCAGCCTCTCCCTTGCCGTCGGAGGCCTCGTGGAGGCAAGATCACCCACGCCTGAGGCGTATGGAGGAAATGATGGCATCCCTGCCCTCCAAACAGGACCTACTCGAACTGGCCTCGACGCTGGGTGAAACACTCAGGGGCGAGGTATCGGCGGTCAAGACGGGCCTGGTGGAACTGGAGACGCGGGTGCTTAATCTCGAAACTGCGGCACAACACGCGGCGCCCGATTTCAACGGAGGCCCTAGCGCCCCGGTTCTTTCGACGCTACTCCGCCGCATGGACGACTTAGAGAACCGTTCTCGCCGCCAGAATTTGAGGATTAGAGGGGTGGAAGAGACGGTGTCCGAGCTACGTGAGTACCTGGCTCGTCTATTCACATCTATATTACCGGATGGCACTGTCTCCCCCTCTGCTATGGATCGGGTGCACAGAGTGTACCGGGCCTCGACATCGGAAGGCACGCAAAACGGGCCCCGTGACATCCTCTGTCACATCCCTGACTTTCGAGTGAAGGAGATGATTGTAAGGGCGGCAAGGGCCCAACGATCCTGGGACTTTGAAGGGGGCAGTATAGAGATTTTTAATGGCTTATCTCGATTCACACTGATAGCCCACAGGCTCTGCGGCCAGTGACCCTAGCTCTGGGGGAATCCCATACAGATGGGGCTTCCCATTCTCCCTGCACGCCTCCTTCAATGGAAAGAACGGAGTGATTAAATCCCCACGAGACATGTCTGAATTTCTCCGGGAGATGCAACTACAGGAGGTGCAGGTACCAAACTGGGAGACTGCTTTGATGGAGGAGTCCACATGCCCTTTTTATGCTCCCTCACGAGACCAAGGAGACAGCGGAGACCTCGAGACCGAGTCCGTCCGCAGGATGGTGGGATTACGGATATGCAGGAGTTAGAAGGGGCCCAGTGAGACTCAGGGAACTCTGCTTGAGACCCGCCGCGAGCGGCACCCTCTCTCGGCCTGCCTGAGTGAGGAGATCATGGAGAAATATTTACTTAAGGGGAGGGTTGATGTGACTGGGAGCATGATCTCCAACCTCTTATGCCGCAGCGGCAGGACAGATGCCTCGTTTGTTTGTATGTCCAGATGCTGGACCGGTGTGCTCTGACATCTTTCTACACTGGATTTGCTTTTGGCGGCGCCTGATTGCTGTGTGTTCAGGGGCGGTGACGCCATACCTGGAAAGAATGTGTTGTGATGTGGAAGGTTACCCCTTGAGGTCTAAACCGCACACCCCAATCCCCTGAACTCAAATAGCGGGAACATTGTTCCATTAAGGGACCCTTGGAAGTTCTGATACTTGAGAACCACGTTGCCACGCCTGCCAGGGAGTATGGTGGGGGAGGGAGATGTGGCGGACGTTCAGTAGGTTTCTAGCGTCCTCTGTAAATATGTTGTAGGACATTTGAAATGAGTTGACCGGAGTGACGGAAGGATTCGATGGGGAGACATGTCCTCCGACTAATGCATAAACTAATGCATAACTAATGCATAAAATACAAAGTTTATTTTTAAGGAGGAAAAAAATTTTTATATACCAATGCTCCTCCTGTTCTGGAGAAATAGTTTTTAAAAAAGTGTGCGGGGTAGCGGAGAACTACAAGTTGCACCAGGCTTGTAAGAGCAATAGGTACAATGGTCACAAGGAGGATAGGGGTAATAATATATAAGAGGGGGAAAGGGGTGGGAGATAAAAGTACGGAGGGAGGGGGTGGGGGGGTACTAAATAATGCATAAAATACAAAGTTTATTTAAAAAAAAAAGAAAGATATATATATATATATATTTTGTTTTTTGATTGACTACTTACGTTTACAGTAGTTGGGTTTGTTCTAAGGAGTCCTGCATATCTTAAATATCTTAAATGAGACTATTTTCCACCTTAATGGTATTAGATACCATAAGAGATGAGTTCACTGCAGTCGACAATGGGGGGGAGGGACCTGGGTCGACTTGGTTGGGGATTTAAGAGTTTCTGTTTAAAACCGGAATACCCGGTAATTCTAGATTTCTGTTATGCTACTCCGAATCTGAGTTATATTTTGTTATATGCCGGGTCCCTGGACACTGTCTGATGGGATGTAATGAACCTGGGCACCGGGCGTTGGATGGTGCCGGAGGGACGGTGAATAGAGCTGTCTCCCATATGAGTAACATAAATCGTCTCGCCTGATGGATGTGTTCTACTTACCCGTACTCTTTATGTATGTTTTACATTGAATATTTACTGCACATGTATTGCTTCATCTCGCTGATCCGCTGACGAAGATTACTCAATATCTTGGCAACGCGTTGGCCTCTGGCCTGTGTTTTTCTATTCTCTCTTTCTTATTTCTTCTCTCTACTCTTTCTGGAAAGCAATCAGCCGATTGCCTCTCCTTTCTTCTTCTGCTTCTTTTTCTTGTTTCTTCTCTGCCCACCCCGAGGCATTGGCGTCAACTTTTCTCGGGAGGCCTGTCCGGAGTGGTAATTTCCCCTTGGACAGGTAACCCGACGGACGCTTGCGCCTCACCGAACTCTTAGTGTTCTTTGCTTTGTGTGTGTTCTCGGTTATAGTGTATGTTGTGAGTTCTACTTCTTTTACTCTTCTCTCCCCCCCTCTTTTTTTTTCCCCTTTCTCTTCTCTCTCTCTCTTCTGGGGTCTGGGAATATGTCTAACAGAGGTGTGGAGGGCGAAGGCGGCGCTGGCTCTCCCAGTACTGAAGATGGGACAGCTTTTATACCACGGTCCTTACGCTTCTTGACTTATAATGTTAAGGGACTCAATATTCCTGAGAAGCGCGGACGACTTCTCCGGGAACTGCAAGCACTACGTGCTTCGGTGGTCTTCCTACAAGAGACTCATTTTCGTGCAGATGCACATCCCCAACTTCTTACTCGAGCATTCCCTGTGGGATTTTTCAGCAATTACACCCTTGGCAAATCGCGTGGTACAGCGATTTTATTCACTAAAGATATCCCTTTTAAGGTTACGGATACTTTAAGCGATGTCGAAGGCAGATATCTATTTGTTAAAGGTACGATATCAGGGGTGGCCTATACTTTCGCCTCTATATATATGCCAAATTCCAACCAGCACAGAAGCCTTGCACGACTCGGGAAAATCCTGACTAAGTTCCAAACGGGCATTCTAATTTTGGCGGGGGACTTAAACGTCCCCTTGGATCCCCGGGTGGACACTTCCCGCCGTCAATCGACTATCCCACCAAGTTCTATTAGACATCTTAAACGTACGTTAGACTCACTACACTTGGTGGATGTTTGGCGTGCACTGAATTCAGGGTCCCGAGATTTCACATACTACTCGTCGGTACATGCTTCTTTCTCGAGAATCGACTATCTCTTCACGCAACAACATCAGCTGCACTTACTTCATGAGTCAGATATTGGCACCCGTACGTGGTCGGACCTCTCCACTCTCCACGTGGATGACACTGACCTCTCCACTTTTCCGTCCGAGGGAAAAATCATGGAGACTGAATACACACCTGCTTGAGTACCCCGGTTTTTCGGCGGAATTGTCCTGTGCCATTAAGCATTACTTTGAGGAAAATGTAGGGGTAGGTGATGTCTCGGAAGTTACAGTTTGGGAGGCTCATAAGGCGGTTGTAAGGGGCCTGCTTATTAGCAAAGCTGTCGCACTAAAAAAGGCCAAATCGACGGAGACAGCAGATCTTTTGGAAGGCATCAGACGCCTGGAACAGTCCCATCTTCATTCATCAGACGAAGCAGAATTTAGAGAGGCTACATTACTCAGGCGACGACTAAATTACATCCTTAATGAAAATCTACGACTGGATGCGGCACGCGCTAAATGTCACTTTGCTTTAAAGGAAAACAAGCCTGGGAAGCTGCTGGCGCACTTGCTCCGACACCGCCGGGAACTTAATTATGTTTCCAAGATTAAAACAGAGTCGGGTCAAATTTCACCTCGACCTGATGTGATTGTTAAGGAATTTGAGTCATATTACCGCAAGCTATATGATATGGAACGGTCGACGGGACGAGTAGACGCACAACCAGCCATCTCCAGCTATTTACAAAACAAGATTCATTCCACGCTGTCACCCGAGGAGCGGGAGACGCTATCCGCCCTGTTTACGTCGCTAGAACTTTCAACAGTAATGAAACCGATGAAAAAGGGTAAAAGCTCCGGACCGGATGGGCTGCCAGTTGAATATTACAAACATTTCGCATCAGACTTGTACCCGAGAATGCTTTCAGCCTTTCGATCGGTGGGAGCAGATACTGCTTTTCACCCCCACACGGTTGCGGCTACGATAGCAGTCATACCGAAACCGGGAAAAGACGATTCAGAATGCAAAAATTATAGACCCATATCCTTGCTGAACGTGGACGCAAAAGTCTTCGCGAAACTCCTGGCAGAGCGCTTGAAACCGCTTTTGACAAAACTGGTACGACTGGATCAGGTGGGGTTTATCCCAGGGCGGGAAGCCAGGGACGCCACCTCTAGAGCATTAGGCGCTGTGGCTTATGCCAAAAAGTCAGGGGAGGAGATGGTTCTCCTATCAATGGATGCCGAAAAGGCGTTCGATAAAGTGAGCTGGTCCTTCCTGTTTTTGGTGTTAAGGGGTATGGGGCTCCCTGAAGCTTTCCTGGACCAAGTGCAGGCTTTATATACGAACCCGTCGGCGTGTGTCCGGTGAATGGAGCACTTTCTGTACCCATTCCGTTTTGTAATGGTACTAGGCAGGGCTGCCCCTTGTCGCCGTTACTATTTGCATTATACCTAGAGCCACTCCTAGAAGCAGTTCGCTCTACCGACTCCATCACAGGAATCCAAGGCACATCTACCCACCACGTGGTTTCTGCTTATGCGGACGACCTGCTTTTTATGCTGACGAAGGCTGAAACATCATTGCCAGCGGTGGCGAGGGTCTTGTCGGATTTCGGTAAGGTTTCCGGATTCCGGGTGAACATGGACAAGTCAGAAATCCTTAATGTGAATCTCTCACGGGGAGGTGTAGCTAGATTGAAGCGGTCGGTCCCATTTACGTGGTGTACTGACCGTATGAAATACTTGGGAATTTGGATCTCGCCGTCCCCAGCACAGCTCTATGCTCTTAATTACCAACCACTGCTAGATGTCTTTGTCTCAGAGTTATCGGGCTGGTCGAAAAAGTTTATTTCTTGGTCAGGGAGGATCAACACTTTGAAGATGAATGTTATGCCCAGGCTCTTGTATGTACTTCAGACGGTCCCGATTTCCTTGCCGGCCAATTTCTTCAAACTGTTCCGCACTGCAGCCCTGCGTTTCATTGGCCTCACGGAGGCCCGCAGGTAAGCTATGCGACGCTGTGTCGCCCCAAACTGGAAGGGGGTTTGGCGTTACCAGACACTAAACTCTATTACTATTCGGCTCACCTTACTCGTCTCCTGGAATGGTCCCTCCAAAAGTCAGAGAAATTGTGGCTGGACCTGGAGGAAATGCTGATGGGAGCTCCTCTATGGACCCTACCATGGATTCGTTGCCGGGGCCCGTGGGAGCAACAAAGGTCCTGGTGCCTCACCACGGAAACGTTGGGCATCTGGAGACGATTGCGTATGCAATTTGGACTGACGTCCTCGATTTTGCCACTCTTACCGTTACGGGATAATCCCGACTTCTCACCAGGGGTGTGCGCAGCTCTTATAGCGCGGTTTGACCTACCAGACAGGATCACAGTGGCTGCTTACCTTAAAGACGGAGCTCCTCCCCCGTTGCAGGATTCGGATGGGACTCCTCCGATTCGCCTCCAGGAACGGTTCAACTATCACCAAATCCGATCATATCTGCGCGCCTTGAAGGCGGGCTTCAGTCTGACTCGCCCTCTTACTCCCTTTGAGCAGTTTTTTTAAAACGGTATTCCACTTGCTAGTAGTGTCTCCACCCTATACCGCATGCTCCTTGGGCATTATGCGGAGACCCCAGCCTTTAGAGACAGATGGGGCGATGTGCTAGGGAGAAGCATCTCCGACGAGGAATGGAACAAAACTTTCACGCTCATCCACAAGGGAACTGGATCTTTACACTGTACAGAAAATTCCTATAAAATCCTTACATTCTGGTACCGGACCCCAGTCAGATTACAGAAGATGTTCCCCCTACATGATCCGCAATGTTGGCGGTGCAAGGCGGCGTTCGGTGACTTTCTACATATCTGGTGGTACTGCCCCAGGATCCGGGTATTCTGGACTATGGTTCACACCGCAGTCCGTGCCATCTCAGATATGGATATTGAGTTCGCTCCTTCTACCTATCTCCTGTTGCAATTCCCTGCCTCCATAAAAGTCATGAAAGGTTCCATGGTATTGAGATTGGTGACGGCGGCCAAATTGTTGATACCGCTGCATTGGGGTACTTCATCGATACCCTCCTGGAGACATTGGGTAGATAAGGTGGAATTCCTACGCAGGTTGGACAACCTGGTAGCAAAAGATCTGGATCGAGTTGAACAATTTGTAAGGAATTGGTTCCATTGGGACAACTATGTGAGCGCAGCGCCTGAGAGGCGCCTGGAGGTGGCAAGGCCTGACCCGTGTGCGAGTGCAGGTACTGTCGAAAGCTGAACCGCGGTGTTGGAAATGCCACAATACAGTTACATTGGAGGTCCCGGTAGAACATGTTGGGACGGAGAGCTGCTTTTGTCCCAGGAACCCGAGCGTCAGTAGGGGCGACAGGCCCTCCACCTTGCGACCAACCCACCCCCTCTTCCTTCTTACCTTCACCCCCCCCTTTTTTTTCCCCTTCCTCTCTTTTTCCTCCCTCTCTTCTCCCCCTTTCTCTTTCTCTCTTTTCCTTATCTTCTTCCCATGCGCTGATCTGTTTCCTCTTGCTTTGCACTCATTATCTTTGTCTTCAACGTTGTCTTGTCTATTCTGTTTGTTTGAATGTCTGTCTGTAGTACTCTTCTGTGTATACTACTATACCTGTACTCTCGCAGCACGGAAGACGGAATTAAAGGCCTCGGAAATTATTTCCGGAGGCCGAACAGCTTTGGTGATAACAGGTATCAGCAGTTGTTTCACATGACGCATCAATGCTGGTTGTGAAAGTTTTTCTTTTTTCTAAATATATGTCAACTACACATAGGTGGAGACTTAAACTCTCCCTGTCATACCGTATACTGTATGTGTTAAGAAACTGGTGTTACCAAACAACATAAGCTGCTGTGATCCATGTTTATATATGTCTACTTGTTAATAAAAAAAATTTGAATACAAAAAAACCCACAAAAAAACAATATCAAAATTTATTTCTATTGTTGAATCGTCGGCATATTTCGCCACGGCGTGTGTGTATTTCATACCCCCTTTACTTAAATCCACAGGTATGTGTGTATGAGAGGATTCTGCAGACATACATTAATTCATTCATTCATAATCAACAGACTTAATCTGTTTTATAAATGTTAGTTACACAAGACATTTGTTATGTAATAATCAACTGAATGTGGTATGGCCTCTGTTTTTTATAAAACGCCAAGATTATCTATTCTAACTGACCACATAAATTAAATATCCAAATACCATATAGTGTTAGATCATATCGCCAAATAGCATAGTATTACAAGCTGGTTAAACAAATCATTTAACCTTCTCTGGGTTTTTTTTTTTCCTTCTACAGGTTGGGCAGCCCATTGTTCAAGTGTTATATGGCTTCATAGCTTTGATCAGCAAGGTTAAACTATGTGATCTAACATCTGGTTATTTTTCTTACAACCAGAATTAATTAAGGACAATGGATGTTCTTCCCTTGTTTGCTGATAGATCACGAGTCTAGCTTGTTACATTGTTTTAAAACGCATATTCTTGTTTCATTTTAAACACGCAGACAAGTTGTTTGTGTGAAGCAATTCCTGGCCCCAAATTTAACAGTCCTGCGAAATATAATGCGTTATAGAAATTTCATATCTGAAAAGGTCTGACATAATCCCCCTTTTCAATATCTACTCATCTAGATCCATGATTAGGAATTGACATGGACCAATTGGATAGGAAATTTTGCATCTGTATGGTAGCCTTAGTCTTTAACAAGTTGTTAGGCATTGACTCCATCTGGTAATTGGTGCAGGAAAAAAAATTGGTAAATACATGATTGGTTCTCACGACCATCCCCCTTTTGTGGTTCCCCCATTTCTTTTACGAATGGGGTAATCTGAGGGTGAATCAATGAACTCCAGTTGATGAAAAATGAATTTGAATCAAGCAGTGTTTTCCCCGTGTAAGGACCATTCAAGCGAAACATCTTGTGGCTTGTTGATCTTTTCATCTATGGAGGTTGATTTTCATACAACCAATAATGCACTTGTCGTCCTCCTTCCGTTTCTTTGGGTATCCTTTATGACAGGGTGCTCCCATGACTTTCCGTCACCTCCAGCATGGCTGCTCCTGACATCTGAGTCTTTAGGACACATCTCCATGCGAGAGACCAATTGTCACTTTACTCATCTTATCTTTCTAAAATGAGATAAACTTCATAAGAATTGATATACACAACATGTGAATATTTAGGTTAACACTTCATCTTTGTGACTTTGGACTTTAGGATCATGGTAAATGGAAACGGGTAATCTTCCTCATTTCTGATTTATACCATGCTTTCCCTTAGATGCAGAGTGGCATTTATTTTAATTTTAATGCATTTCATTAAGACAGTGACACATAGATTATTAACCCTTTCAATTCTTGTGAGCCATTAAGTATATCATCCCCCTTTTGTGGGCTTGCTTTCCTAATAGGGGACTGAATAGGATATCGCCCTGTAGAGATAAATAATATATACGTATTTATATATATTTTTTTCTACAAATTTAATTTCTTTGACCGTATTAACGATTTAAAACCAGTGATTGGATTTGGCCTTCCCACGAGGTTTACTCCTGCAATCATGCAGTTATTGTATGGATCAGTGACGTGCAGTGAGGTCAGTGGCTGGTGAGGCACTGGCTAGTATCAGAGCCAGATATACACAGGATATGTAGGTTCAGTTTCAGTACTCCCCAGGATCTGGCTTCTCTCAGGGCTCCCCAGGAACTGGCTGTTCAGGGCTCCCCAGGATCTGGCTGTTCAGGGCTCCCCAGGAACTGGATGTTCAGGGCTCCCCAGGAACTGGCTGTTCAGGGCTCCCCAGGATCTGGCTGTTCAGGGCTCCCCAGGAACTGGATGTTCAGGGCTCCCCAGGAACTGGCTGTTCAGGACTCCCCAGGAACTGGCTGTTCAGGGCTGCATTGATTGGCATGGACAGTCATGTGATTGTGCGAGACAGCACAATCACATGACTGTCCATGCCAATCAATGCATGGGACGCCTGCCTCCCATGCAGGTGTTTTTGAATGGCTTGGACCAATACCACTTTCCTATTGGTCCAAGCTATTCCATTGCTCTCCCAGGGCCTCTGAGGCACTGGGAGAGCAATGTTCAGGAAGTGGGCAGTGCTCGGATGTCTGTTCATTGAACAGACACGCCCGTTGCACACTTCTTGGCAGCCTACACGATTTGCGTAGCATCCCACTATGCAAATTCCATAGGCACACTGCTGCAAGAAAAAGAAAATAAAAAGAATGTGAGAAGACGGACGGAGCCAGCGGGGGAATGCGGAGCAGGTGAGTTTGTCTTTGATTTATTATTTGTGCAGCTGCAGCCCTTAATGGCAGATGAGGCTCTGCCTCACCTGCCGCCCCTGACTGCACGTCCCTGGTATGGATTTATTATAACAGACCCTGTTAATACCCGTTCCTAACCTCCGAGGGCAACTCCATGAACTGGTGTTGAGAATCACTTTACCTGGGGTAGGGAGATTCTCATCCTTACCCACCGTACAGAGAACCTTAGGTTTCTTGTAGGCTAATGCGCAACGGGTAGCTGGATTTCCATCGGGGCATCTGGCTACGTCGATCTCTTGAGAGTCGGTTGCGGTTAATGGCCTGTTTATATCAGAGGGACTAGAAGTAGGCTGAAAAGTAGGAGAGTGGTTAGCATCCAACAGCTGAAATCCCCCTTTACATACTTTAGATTCCTTATTAATATGTAGACCTGGGGATTAAATGGTGTTAGGTTGTGCCACCTCTGAATTTCATTCAGTCGTTCCCTCTGATTCAATAACATCTGAGGTGTTATTGATCCTCAGGCCCTTGGGTGGCCACTGGATTTATCCCTAAAGAGTTATCAGGCCGCTGTGCCAATACATACTCGGTTATCTCCGCCAATTGTTCAGCTAATTGATATAACCGGTATTCTAATTGGTTTATTCGGTCGTTCGGATAATTTCGGTTAAGGTATCTATTTTCTGCGGATCCTATTACGCTCGGGCCTAAAATTATTTGATGTGTCAGAATCAGCATTACTACTTCTGTTCTGACGGTGTGATCTGGGCCTGGGGTCTCCTGTCTGACCTCCCCTTCTATTTTCAGGAACCCTAACGCAATGGGGTATCCTACCTTTTTGAGGGAGATCACCACTTTGAGGAGAATCACTAGATTGGGGATACCTATTTCTTTGGGCAGGCCTAGGCCCTTGGGCATATTCCCTGTGACTATTGTGCGGTCGTGGCCATTGCTCATACCTTCTGCAGTCATTGGGTGACCTCTGCTCCCCACTTCTTGGTGGGCGCGGGGCAGGCGTGACCCTGGGGTTCCTATCTGGATTATTCCCTTTTACCACCTCAGCGTATGATTTTCTCCTAGCAACATATACCTGGGAGGCATCCTGATATTGCTTAGGGTCAACTTGGCTTGTGGTATGGGCCCTTTTATCCGTCATATATAGGCCTTGAAGGGATCCCCCTTTCGCCCTGTTTAACATAATCTGCGGGGCCACTTACAGAATCTACCCCGCTGTCTTTGGCATGCTCTTTTAAATGAGGGGCAGCATCAGGCTTATGGTCAGAGGAAACAGTTTCTGTTTGTCTACCCTTTACCTGGGATATGGAGTCTATCCGGGTTTTTAGTACTTCTTTCTTCAAAGTTTCCAGTGAGCATTGAATTTCATCTGTGTCAGTTTCAACACTTTCATCACTGCTTGACCCCTCGGACTCACTTGTCTCCATCATGGCAACCTTTTGTATCACAATTCGTGTAGCCATTGCACAACACAAATACATTATGGAGGGCCATGATTCCATTGTAATGCAATTCCTTGTTTCCTTGTCTTTTGTGTTTGTAAACAAATCCAAGAACTTACACACATCCCCTTCCTTGTCCCACATATTGTGTACAAGACTTTGGAAAAAAGGGTTTTAGGGAATTTAGTGTACATTTGTAATTGTATTCAGAATGAAATCCTACAAGGACTTTTTAAAGAACCATATGCAACTAAAATGACATCAATTGGTTTTGTAATACAGTAGTAAATGTTTCTTTTGTGAATTCTTCATTGACGCAATTATTCAACCCCTTTAAGACTACCACTCTGAAGAACAGAGGTTCATTCAAGTGTTTTCAATCAGGTATTGAAAACACCTGTGGATGTCACGGAGCAGCAATAAAGCATAATAAGCACCAATTAGGCAGCTTTAAAATGACTGTGATACTCAGCTCCTTCTAGACATTTACTGGTGTGGTTACAAACATGGTGAAGTAAAGAGAATGGTCCAGGAAGACAAGAGAAGAGGTGATTACTCTTCACAGGAAGGGCAATGGCTATAAGAAGATTGCAAAGATGTTAAACATACCAAGAGAGACCATAGGAAGCATCATTCGCAAATTCAAGGGAAAGCGCACTGTTGAAACGCTGCCTGGTCGTGGCAGAAAGAAGATGCTGACTTCGACTGCTGTGCGCTACCTGAAGCGTAGAGTGGAGAAAAGTCCCCGTGTGACTGCTGAGGAACTGAGAAAAGATTTGTCAGATGTGGGTACTGAAGTTTCAGCTCAGACAATACGGCGCACACTGCGTAATGAAGGCCTCCATGCCAGAACTCCCAGGCGCACCCCCTTGCTGTCTCCAAAGAATAAGAAGAGTCGACTGCAGTATGCCAAAAGTCATGTGGACAAACCACAGAAGTTTTGGGATAGGGTTCTGTGGACTGATGAAACAAAATTAGAACTGTTTGGGCCCATGGATCAACGCTATGTTTGGAGGGGGAAGAACAAGGCCTATGAAGAAAAGAACACCTTGCCTACTGTGAAGCATGGCGGGGGGTCAATCATGCTTTGGGGCTGTTTTGCTTCTGCAGGTACAGGGAAGCTTCAGCGTGTGCAAGGTACCATGAATTCTCTTCAGTACCAGGAGATATTGGATGACAATGTGATGCAGTCCGTCACAAACCTGAGGCTTGGGAGACGTTGGACCTTTCAACAGGACAATGATCCCAAGCATACCTCCAAGTCCACTAGAGCAGTGATCCCCAACCCTGGTCCTCAGGGCCCACTAACAGGCCAGGTTTGCCAGATATCTGAAGCACAGCACAGGTGATATGATTTGCTGTTCAGTAATTGAAGGATTCAGTCTGCATTTCTCCAAGGTAATCCTTAAAATCTGGCCTGTTAGTGGGCCCTGAGGGACAGGGTTGGGGACCACTGCACTAGAGCATGGTTGCAGATTAAAGGCTGGAACATTTTGGAGTGGCCATCGCAGTCACCTGACTTAAATCCGATTGAGAACCTCTGGTGGGACTTAAAGAAAGCAGTTGCACTGCGCAAGCCTAAGAATGTGACTGAACTGGAGGCTTTTGCCCATATCGAATGGGCGAAGATACCCGTAGATCGCTGAAGACACTTGTGTCAAGCTATGCTTCACGTTTAAAAGCTGTTATAACTGTAAAAGGATGTTGTACTAAGTACTAAGATTGAATGTCACTTGGGGGTTGAATAAAACTGATAATGATGTGAGCACAGAAAAGACATTTGTGGTTATTTCATTCTAAATGTTATGTTATATTTGTCTGACCTACACGTGCCTCTTTGATTTAATTGTAAGCTAGATGACTGAATGATCAAAATCAATGTCAAACTGGCCAAAACACTCAATTTCAGTGGGGGTTGAATAATTTTGAACACAACTGTATATCAATGCGAACATATCGGTTGTGAACTGCGTTTGAACATTTAGGTTGCTACCCCCTTTTTTTGCTGGGGCCATACCTTAGTTACAATATTGAGTAGTGCTTGTCTTCTGTACTGCTCGTTTCGCAAGATACTATGATGCCATTTACTGCTCTGTCTGTTCTAATGTTATAATACTCTTTATTTTGTATCTGATCCTTCAATAAAAATATTATATAAAAAAAATAGAGTTCCTTTTTTGCCCTTAAATAAATGGGCAGAGATTGCTGACAGCCACTGCCCAATTATTTTTTTCTTTGCTTTCAGTTTTTTTTTAACTCACCTTGTGACATACTTCAGTCATCAGCTTAACCAATCAGGCTGCTACTCCGACCAAGATGCACGCTCCAAGACTCTCCAGGAGATGATACTAGTAGTGCCACTACTTGGCTTGGTAAAATTTCCTTCAGTTACATTGGTCTTTTCTCATCCATTACAATGAATACTGGATAAAACTAACAGGTCTATTCACTAAAGGTGATTTTCAGGAGAAGAGAACAATTCTCTTCCAAATAGCCGATTTGGAAAGTGAGATAAATGGGAGAATTATTCTGGTTTGGCTATTTTGACCAAGAATTTTCGCTTCTGCCAATTCTCCTGAGTTTCACCTTTAGTGAATAGACCTGATGGTTGTGTTATTAGATGTTTCCAGTATTCATTTAAATGCAATTTCTCACAGTATACCATGAAAAATAGAATTTCCTTATACAAATGCCAGTTCACTTTTTGCAATGTAATCTGCATTTTAAAAAAAAGGCGAACAACTCTTAAAAGCAGATTCTACAGTACCTCTATTTGCAAAACAATGTGGTTATGCTGTGTATTAGAAAGGTGGATTTAATGTGTATGTTTGCTGTATCTTTCAATTTAAAGCAAACTGTGATCATGATGATTCATTGTTCATTACAAATCAAGAGGCCAAGGATTCCACACAAATCGCACATCGTGCAGATCTACAAATAAATGAACATCTTGTTCTGGACAGAGACGAAAGAAGACAAAAAAAGTAAATGTCTCCAGGGGATGGTGTGGAAGATTTGTTTTATGTGGCCTACCCCCCCCCCCTCCACTGGTGTTGCTATGGAAACTGAGTCAACTCGTGACCTGAGAGAGACAGAGATCGGGAGAAAGAGCTTCAATGGGTTTTCGTAATGATATGCTCCTTTGTTCTTTGGATTTTGCACCTTCTCTGAAAGTAAAGTCATGATGGAACAAGACACAGTAACACACTCTTTATTAAGATTACATTTTTTTTTATTTACTACATTTTTATATAACATACAGGCTGTTATATTGCACTCAAATGCATTTCTAAACTCAATTTGAAATGCATGGGAACCTACTGATGTCTAAGAATGCATATTTTTACTAGGTTCTTGGAGTGCTGCTTATGTTTTAACTTACCAGCAGGTGTGTGTCTTCCAAATTGCAGTTTAATATCGTAATGTCCTCTAAACACCAGGTCAATAAGTCGCCATTGTAGCTCTGACCATGTTTTGTCATAGGGTGGAGGTGTGATTACCTGCTACCTGCCTGTAGTCAGTTCTTGTTTGACGATATAAATATAGATAGATATTGAAAATTGTCAGATAAGCTGCTTGTGGGTTTTTGTAGTGATCATATTGAGATCATTAGCAATGCAGCCTCCTATACAATACCAACACAATTAAAAAATAATATCTGGATGTGTGCATAATGCCTGCATATGAACATTATAGTAACACATTGACTCTGTATTGGGAATTTCATTAAATATAACCCCCTGAATCATATCGCTATGACATAATGAGTGAATCCAGAACTCTCCCTGTATTCTGCCCTCTGCCTGGCTGTTGGAGGCAACAATAAGGGCCCAGTCACCTCCTTAGCGCTAGAGCTCACACACGTGAGCGTTAGCGCTAGGTTAAAAGAGGTTATAGCGGGATGCCCAGATCAGATCCCGATCTCTAATGGGTTTTAAAATCTGTTAGCTCATTGGTAATAGCCCTTTCTAGTACTAGCTTACTGTACTTGGCGGCGCTCCCTATACTTAACATGGGGAGCGCAAAGAGTAATTTAAGATCACAAAGTCCGAACGCTAATTACGCACCGCAGCGGCTAACTGAAAAGTTAGCTGCTGCTCCAAGCTGGTGCTAACTGATACCGGGTCTGCAGAATCAGTCAGCACCAGCTGTAACCACCCCTCATCCCGCGGTGCGAACAGCGGCCTGATCTGCTGCTTTTGGCCGCCGGGAGCAGAATGAGACTGTGGGAAAAAAGTGTCCAGTCTCCCTCCGCAAATCACTCTGTGGCCCTGCCAGATCTCGCAAGAGCAAGTACGTGCAGGTCACATGTGTAACGTTGGGGGCTTCCAGCCTTTCCGGTGTGCTTGACGGCAGCATGTCTGATGCTGCTCGCTCACCAACGCCCGGTTTAAATTGAAACAGGCAGGGAGGTGGCTGCATGAGGTGCGGCTTGAGAGGGGGGCGCGGTCTGGTGAAGGTCTTTTAAAAACCAACAGTTCCTTCTAAGCAGTGCCAGATCGTGGTTATCCATACCTGAGCTCCCTGTACTTGAATTCTCTCGTGATTGAACCTGTTATTGACCTCTGCTTGTTTTCTGACTATTCTGCCTTCCGTTGCCCTAGACTATTTTCTTGTACTACGCTCCTGCACTGATATCGACCCGGCTATTCCCTTTGACTATTCTATACTCTGTATTCCTGATTCTGGCTCGTCTGACTACCCCCGTGTTGCTGACCTGGTTTTGTATTACGACATTGTCTTTGATT
This sequence comes from Leptobrachium leishanense, assembly GCA_009667805.1. Classification (NCBI taxonomy): domain Eukaryota; kingdom Metazoa; phylum Chordata; class Amphibia; order Anura; family Megophryidae; genus Leptobrachium; species Leptobrachium leishanense. The sequence goes on from CM019071.1 coordinate 86,230,887, forward strand.
AACCCTTTCTGTCTAGCTAGTATACCTGGCCAATTCTAAGGACCAGACAGTTATGGATTCTTCTACGGCTACCCTGTTGGTAGCTTTTGGGCTCTGTGGAGTGTTGGGCTTTAAGGACTGCGTGGTGGGATCCGGGAACCGTGACATTACGATCTGGCCAAATGGATCCCGCAGACTTAACACAGCATTTGAGTAACTTTGTATCCAGACAGGACGAGCAGGACCATAGAATGGATCAGTTTGCTCTCGCCTTACAAACTATCCTGACTCGTACGGCTCACGTGGAACCAGCTGGGGTTGCACCTCCGCCTGCTATACCTCTGTCCCCTGTTGTTCAGACATCCCAGGTACACATGACTGCTCCTATAAGGTTTGACGGTACTCCCTCGGAGTGCCGGGGATTTTTGGTCCAGGTGGATATTCATTTTAAATTAAATCCACAAATGTTTATTACTGACATAGCCAAAGTGGGGATCATTATTAACCATCTGTCTGGCAGAGCGTTGACATGGGCGACTCCTTTATGGGAGGCAGAGAAGCCTATCGGACTGAACTATAAAGAATTCATAGCCGAGTTAAAACGTACGTTTAATCCTACCAGAAAGGCCAAGGTAGCTGGCAAATCCTTGTTCCACATACGTCAAGGGAACAGGACTGTGTCTGATTATACTATAGAATTTAAAACGTTGGTTTCTGACGTGAACTGGACTAATGAGGCTCTGGTTCTGGCTTTTATGGAGGGGTTATCGGAGTCATTGATGCATGAGTTGGCCCCTCGTAAATTACCTGAGGTGTTGAGTGAATTTATAGATTATTGTATAGATCTGGATGATCAGATAAGGGACAGAAGAACTCCAAGAGAGAAACCTAAGAGACCGTTACCAAGGTTGGCCCCCATCTTTCAGGCACCACCAAGAGAGTTATCCCCTCCCTCTGACCCTATGCAACTAGGCCATACTAGGCTTACAGAGGAAGAGAGAACAAGGCGTCTTCGTGAGGGATCGTGCCTGTATTGTGGTTTAAAAGGACATTTACAACTTCAATGTCCCACTCGCCCTAGAATGCATGATAAGTCAGAAAACTACCGCACCTAAGGCAGCTGAGGAGACAGGCCTTGGATGTGACGTTCATGTCTCCTGTCAAAGACACTAGACTCTTGTTACCAGTATCCGTGGCTTGGGGGACCAAGACCACGCATACTACCGCTTTTGTTGACTCTGGGGCTGCTGGTAATTTCATTGATGTTGAATACGCTTCCTCCATTTCTCTCCCTCTGGTTGTAAGAGAGACACCCTTGGCCGTCGAAGCCATAGACGGTAGGCCGTTATCCTGCCCCAGAATTACTCACGATACTGTTACAGTGGTTCTTACCACTGGTCTCTTACATAAAGAAGAGATCATATTTCAGGTTATCCATTCACCTTCCAATCCTGTTGTGCTTGGTTTCCCTTGGTTGGTGGAACATAATCCTGTCATTGATTGGGCTAAGGGAGAGATACTGTCTTGGAGTCCTGCTTGTTTTGGGACTTGTTTAATACCCATTCAGCATATTGGTGCCCTGAACACACCTACAGCTCCTCCATTGTCTACAGAGGTTCCTGACTGGTATGCCGACCTCAGGGCTGTATTCGATAAAAGAGAGGCAGAGAAACTACCTCCACATAGACCGTATGATTGCGCCATAAATATTCATCCAGGTACCATGCCTCCTCGAGGCAAAGTATATCCTTTATCCATAAAAGAGAACCAAATCATGGAGGAGTACATAAAGGAGAATTTGGAGAGAGGTTTTATCAGACGTTCCTCTTCTCCAGCAGGGGCTGGGTTCTTTTTTGTATCTAAAAAAGAAGGAGATTTATGCCCGTGTATCGATTATAGGGGGCTTAACAAGATCACCATCAAGAATGTGTACCCTATCCCTCTTATATCAGAACTGTTCGACAGGTTAAGGGGATCATCAGTATACACAAAACTCGATTTGAGAGGGACTTACAACCTGATACGTATAAAAGATGGGCATGAGTGGAAAACAGCATTTAACACCAGGACTGGGCATTATGAATATCTGGTCATGCCGTTCGGTCTCTGTAATGCTCCAGCTGTATTCCAGGATTTCATTAATGATGTGCTCAGAGATTTTTTGCAATCCTTTGTTATCGTATACTTAGACGATATACTGGTTTACTCTCCTGATCTGAAAACCCACCATGAACATGTCAGACAGGTATTAGCAAAATTACTAGACAATGGTCTTTATTGCAAACTGGAGAAGTGTTTATTCGACATTACTACTGTAAAATTTCTTGGGTACATTATCACTCCAGATGGTTTTGAGATGGATCCTTCCAAACTCACGGCCATCTCAGAATGGCCTCTCCCTCAAGGCCTCAAAGCCATACAGAGGTTTCTGGGGTTTTCCAACTATTACAGGAGATTTATCAAGAATTATTCTGCTGTAGCCTCTCCTATCATTAATATGACACGTAAAGGTCTGAAGAACCAGGTCTGGTCTTCACAATCCAAACAGGCATTCGGAGCTCTCAAACAGGCTTTCACTTCTGCTCCCGTGTTACGGCATCCTGATCCCAGAATTCCATTTGTTCTTGAGGTTGATGCTTCCGAGATAGGCATTGGGGCTGTCCTATCTCAAAGAGAGTCTCCAGGGAAGCCTCTACATCCTTGTGGGTTCTTTTCAAGAAAATTGTCACCAGCAGAACGCAATTATGATATCGGTAACAGAGAATTGCTTGCTATTGTGTCTGCCCTGTCAGAGTGGAGACATTTGTTGGAAGGTACTCTTGACCCTTTGTTGATAATCACTGCTCATAAGAACCTTATGTACATCAGGGATGCTAAACGTCTGAACTCGAGACAGGCCAGGTGGTCATTACTACTGTCTCGGTTTAATTTTGTGTTGACTTACAGACCAGGTGACTGCAATGTAAAGGCTGAGGCCTTATCTCGTCAATATGACCCATATGAATCTAATACACAAGACCACAATCCTATAGTTCCTCCTGAACGTATTGTGGCTTCCACGAACTTGTCTCTTTCCTCGCCTTTTCTGGAACGCCTCCAAGCAGCTCAAATGGGGGCTCCACCTAACAAGCCTCCAGATATGTTGTTTGTGCCTGAAAAGGAAAGACAAGAATTACTCATAATGTTTCATGATTCAAAACCAGCAGGTCATCCTGGTATTACTAAGACTCTTACCAGTATCTCCAGACAGTTCTGGTGGCCCACCATGCAACAGGATGTACGTCTGTTTGTTTTGGCTTGTCAAGTCTGTGCAAAACCAGTAAAACCTTGCCTGTCGGTCTATTGCAGCCTTTACCCATTCCTAATAGGCCTTGGTCTCATCTATCCATGGATTTTATTGTGGACTTGCCGAAGTCCAAGGGTCATACTGTGGTTCTGACAGTTGTAGACTGCTTCTCCAAAATGGCTCATTTTATTCCTTTACCTAAGCTTCCTACAGCCAAAGAACTGGCGGTCGTCTTTGCTAGAGAGATTGTACGAATACATAAGGTTCCATCTGAAATAGTCTCTGACAGAGGAGCTCAGTTCGTCTCTTGTTTCTGGAGGGATTTCTGTGCGGAGATGGGGGTGCGCTTGGCCTTCTCTTCAGCATATCATCCACAAACCAATGGGGCAGCAGAGAGGGCAAATCAGGGTCTCGAGCAGTACATACGTTGCTTTACCACACAACAACAAGACAATTGGTCGGAGTTGTTGCCCTGGGCTGAGTATGCACGTAATAACGCCGTTAACAAGACCACTGGCCACTCTCCTTTTTCTGCTATCTATGGTTTTTTCCCTCCGGCTCTACCGCTTCAGTTTGCTGAACAGGCCATCCCGGCTCTCGATGAACATCTCACACAACTACAGGATATTTGGAGACAGATTTGCGAAAACATGGAGCGCAATGTTGCTGTCCAGAAACGCAAGGCTGACAGGCATAGGTTACAAGCTCCTTCCTACAACGTGGGGGAGAGAGTTTGGTTGTCCACTAGGAATGTGAAGTTGCGGGTGCCTTCTATGAAAATGGCACCTCGGTTTATCGGTCCATACAAGATCATTCGCCGCGTTAACCCTGTGGCTTATGCTCTTGCCCTTCCTAGACATCTTCGCTTGCACAACGTCTTCCACACCTCCCTACTGAAGCCTTTGTTGTGTAACAGGTACACGCGGGTCGTTCCTCCTCCTCCACCTGTTCAGGTTGATGGAGAGACGGAGTATGAGGTTAGGAAAGTTCTGGATTCTAGGCTGTTCAGGGGTGCTCTGCAGTATCTGGTCGATTGGGTGGGTTATAGTCCGGAGGACCGGTCCTGAATTCCGGCTTCCAACATGTCTGCCTCTAGGTTGGTCAGGGCGTTCCATGCCTCGCACGCAGATCACCCTGGTGGTTGTCCTGCCACTCGCCCCGGTGGTCGTCCTGCCACTTGTCCTGTTGGTCGTCCGGTGGCCACCCATGGAGAGGGGGGTCCTGTAACGTTGGGGGCTTCCAGCCTTTCCGGTGTGCTTGACAGCAGCCTGTCTGATGCTGCTCGCTCACCAACGCCCGGTTTAAATTGAAACAGGCAGGGAGGTGGCTGCATGAGGTGCGGCTTGAGAGGGGGGCGCGGTCTGGTGAAGGTCTTTTAAAAACCAACAGTTCCTTCTAAGCAGTGCCAGATCATGGTTATCCATACCTGATCTCCCTGTACTTGAATTCTCTCGCGATTGAACCTGTTATTGACCTCTGCTTGTTTTCTGACTATTCTGCCTTCCGTTGCCCTAGACTATTTTCTTGTACTACGCTCCTGCACTGATATCGACCCGGTTATTCCCTTTAACTATTCAATACTTTGTATTCCTGATTCTGGCTCGTCTGACTACCCCCGTGTTGCTGACCTGGTTTTGTATTACGACATTGTCTTTGATTAACCCTTTCTGTCTAGCTAGTATACCTGGCCAATTCTAAGGACCAGACAGTTATGGATTCTTCTACGGCTACCCTGTTGGTAGCTTTTGGGCTCTGTGGAGTGTTGGGCTTTAAGGACTGCGTGGTGGGATCCGGGAACCATGACAACATGGCCTGAAAGCACAATCCTCCTAGGAGTCCTATGGACTCCAGATGGAGAAACTCACGGCAGCGCATTAGCGCCACCGCGAGTACGCTGGAGTGCAGTGGTTGTTACGGGCCAGGCTGCTTAACTCAGATCCTGCCTCGTAATCTAGTTGTTAAACAGGGACCCTAAGGGGAAATTTGCGAATGCAAGTTTTTCCCCTTATCGTCCTCGTTTTAGCTCAAGGCACACGATAGTGCCTTAAGTTTGTTAATGTTTTTGTTAAAGAGAGGTGAGGTCTGAAGTTTGTAGATTGGTTCAACTTTTCCCAGAGGAAACAATCAATTGGAAAAGCCCTTAAACATATCTGATTTTATTATTTGAATACTCATCTTCAATACATGTTTAAATAAAAGTATGTAGCATAGAGATTAAAGATATATCAGCTGCAGTTACATGAGAAAAGACAATTTTTGTGGCCACAAATAAAAGTTCTCCTGTTCTCCTCTGTCCCCAACTCCTCTGTCCCCAACATGCCTTCCTTATCTTGTGTCTGTTTTCTGAATTTCTAATATTGTTAGTTTAATTCCCTACTCACTAACGTAAAGCACTGTAGAAACGGTAGGTGCTATCTAAATTATGATAATAACATAATTTCAAATGAGTCACGCACATGATGCATGTTTGGCACATGGCCAGTCACTTGTTCCTTCACAGCACAACCCAGGATTAATAACAGTGTGCATGAACCTGCAGCATAATTTAGTATTAAATTTTACAAATAAACCAGAAGTGTTAAATGAAGCATAATATACACACCCTATCCAAGGCCCAGAGGCATGTTTGCATGACACTAATCTGTTAATTGTTAAATGTTTTAATTTACATTCCTGCTTCTGTTTGTTTTGTTTTCCACCTGATGCAAGCAACTCACCATCAGGTATAGTATTGTAAATTTTTATACCAAAATAGTTAAATATAAAGGGCTAAATTACATTCTTCACGCAAAGGTTAACGCTCACTTGCGTGAGCATTAACGTTTGCTGCGGTGTTTACCACATATTACAATCCAAACGCAAATGGGTTAAGTAACCATTTGCGTTTGGTACCTTGCCCTTTTCAGCACGAGGTTACTGTACTTTGTGCTCCCTATGCTTAACATAAGGAGCACAAAGTGTTAATTAGCGTTAGGATTACAAAGGCCCAAGCGCTGATTAACGTCTGGCTCTGGTTAGTGGAAAGTTAACCAGAGCCAGGACTTGGTGTTAACAGATTCCGCTTCTGCAGAATCCGTTAACACCAGGCTAAAAAAATTAAAAATTGAATGCTATACTCACCTCCTGTCCCGCAGCGAGGACCGTGGCTCTGTCCAGCAGGAGCAGGGAAAGACTGGGGGAAAAAGTCTCCCCAATCTCTCCCTGCGTATCACTAGACAGACCGGCCGGATCTCGCGAGGCGAGATCCGGTTGGTCATGTGAACGGCAGGGGGGAACTCAATAGAGTCCTATGGACTCCATCGAGTGGATGCTCGCGGCTGCGCTCAGCGCTGCCGCGAGCATCCCTGATTTTACCGCGCGATAACAATGCAAGCAGCATTTTTTGCACCTGCATTGTAATCCAGCGTTAAAACACGAAGATGGTAATTTAGCCCAAACTATGGGGAAAAAAGTTCTGATGAAGAAATGGAAAGGTAATTTGTTGTGGTAAGATTATATACTTATTTGTAGGTTGGTCAGCAATTTCACAATCGTCACAAGATACATGGGATCATAGGTGTGCATAGGGCGTTTGCCTGGTGTGCCCAGACACACCCTAATGGTGGGTGAGATGGTCCTCTTTCACTTCCTACATTAACATTTTAGATGTCCTTTATATGGTTCATGATGAATAGCATAAAAAAACGACAGTTTCTCTGAAGGCTTGTTATTTTTAATGAAAATTGTGCATGTTGTGCAAAATGTTCTAAACATAAGTGTTCAGTTAATAAATGTTCTGTGGGTGCGCACCCTAATGTAACGAACGCACAGTGCATGGGATACATTATAGTAGTCAATGGGCACTGTTCTATTGTGGACGTAAACATGGAGACAGTAAGCAATATAATGTGTGCTTTCAGATTTCTCTTTCCGTCTCAATGTTAATGTCCTATTCCAGGAAAGCTGTTCTCTCAGCACCTCGCCCCGGAACACTGTGCGAACCTCCTTGATACCCGCAGTACCACTTCCACGCCACCTTGAGTATGAGTTCCTGGAGTCCAGAAAACTCCATGGAGGCTTGCGCTTCTGCGTGTGCTTGCTCTTGCGAGGTTGGACAGTGCCGCGGAGTGATCCCAGAGTGATCGTGGAGGAACTATTTGTTCCCAGTCTCACGCTGCTCCTGGGGAGAAGAATCAACAGATCAGGCCATCCTTTTCACAAGCATCCGCAGTGCTGCAGTCGGATGGCTGATGCTACATATTTACAGAGGCTAAGTGTAGTATGGTAGCGCCGGCCTAAATAGGGCACATGGATGCCACCCTATTGCAAATGGATCCCTATTAGGGATGAGCTGTTCCGGTTCGGACGGTTCGGAGTTCGACCCGAACTTTGGCAGTTCGAAAGTTCGCGAACTTCGAACTTTTTGGGTGTGTTCGGTCCGAGTTAAAAAAAAAAAAAAGAAATTTTGAAAAAAGTATAGAAAATGCTTAAAAAAATACTAAAAAATCTAGAAATAAAGAGACTCTTTACTGCAGAATTTTATAAGCAACGGTTTATTAGATATTGAATTAAAAACTAATGTATACGTGGAAAGATTATCAACTCTAAATGACCTCTGTTCACAAACGGGCATAACACCAGGTGTTTTTAGTCTGGTAATCAATTTGATACATTGTATACTATACTTAGGGGGTGGGGTGGTGTCTGCTTCTGATTGAGATTTGAGAATTAATTTCCCTCCTAAAACATCCTAATATGCTGCATTTTACTGGTGTTTGAAAAAAATTCAAAATAACATCTAAAGCAATGTTATTTTTCACCTCGGGATTAAACATTCACAGGGTTATTCAGAGAGCGGTGAAAAGCAGGAGAATAACTGGAGAAGTGAAAATTCTAGGTCAAAATAGCCAAACCAGAAAAATTCTCCCATTTAACTCACTTTCCAAATTGGCTATTTGGTCTAGATTGTTCTCTTCCCCTGCCAGTTCTCCTGGCTTTCACCTCTCTCTCAGGGTTGTTCAGAGAAAGGTGAAAACCAGGAGAATGGCAGGAAAAGAGAACAATCTGGACCAAATAGCCATTTGGAAAGTGAGATAAGGCTAGGGTCAGACTAACGCATTTTTCACAGCGATCGAAAGTGCGTCCGAACGCATTGCCGTATTTTTTCACGGAATGCGCGAAAACGGTCATACGATGCACATTTTTCTGCGTGATTTTTTACAGATCCAAACCAGGAAACTTTGGGTGTCTGGACGTTATGTTGGCCGGACATGAGCAGGGTCTGACGTCTCCAAATCACGCACACACGCCGCTAGTGGACTCAGCGCACTCTGTACGTCCGTACTTGCGGTTCTGCGTTGTCGAAAAAATGCGTTCATTTTCCACTTGCGTTGCGCAGCCGGTCTTTCGTGCGACCGTACTTCGTATATTGGCCGTCATTGCCCGTCATTTGCTGCTAGTGCGGCCGTGATTAAGTGCGCCTAAACGCACGTTAAAAATTCGCTAGTCTGACCCTAGCCTAAATGAGAGAATTTTTCTGGTTTGGCTATTTTGACCTAGAATTTTTCATTCTTCAGTCATTCTCCTGCTCTTCACCGCTCTCTGAATAACCCTCACAGGGTTATTCAGATAAAGGTGAAACTCAGGAGAATGACTGAAGAGAAAATTCTAGGTCAAAATAGCCGAACCAGAAAAATTCTCCCATTTATCTCACTTTCCAAATCGGCTATTTGGTCTTGATTGTTCTCTTCTCCTGCCTGTTCTCCTGGCTTTCACCTCTCTCTCAGTGTTGTTCAGAGAAAGGTGAAAACCAGGAGAATGGCAGGAAAAGAGAACAATCTGGACCAAATAGCCGATTTGGAAAGTGAGATAAGGCTAGGGTCAGACTAACGCATTTTTCGCAGCGACCGTCAAAAAGTGCGTCCAAACGCATTGCCGGATTTTTTCGCGGAATGCGTGAAAACGGTCATACGATGCACATTTTTGGGCGTGATTTTTTACGGATCCAAACCAGGAAACTTTGGTTGTCTGGACGTTATGTTGGCCGGACATGAGCAGGATCTGACGTCTCCAAATCACGCACACACGCCGCTAGTGGACGCAGCGCACTCTGTACGTCCGTACTAGCGGTTCTGCGTTCTCGAAAAAATGCGTTCATTTTCCACTTGCGTTGCGCAGCCGGACTTTCATGCGACCGTACTTCGTATATTGGCCGTCATTGCCCGTCATTTGCTGCTAGTGCGGCCGTGATTAAGAGCGCCTAAGCGCACGTTAAAGATTCGCTAGTCTGACCCTAGCCTAAATGGGAGAATTTTTCTGGTTTGGCTATTTTGACCTAGAATTTTCCATTCTCCAGGCATTCTCCTGCTCTTCACCGCTCTCTGAATAACCCTGACAGGGTTATTCAGAGAAAGGTGAAACTCAGGAGAATGACTGAAGAGAAAATTCTAGGTCAAAATAGCCAATCCAGAAAAATTCTCCCATTTATCTCACTTTCCAAATCGGCTATTTGGTCTAGAACTTTCCATTCTCCAGTCATTCTCCTGCTTTTCACCGCCAAAAAATCAGTAAACTTTTTCTGCGTGTCCGAAAATGTCTCTTTTCATACAGACTGCCGCCCCAAGCAGTTGTTTATGGATAGATTAAAGGAAAAACATTTACCGTTATTTGAAATGTCATTTTTTGGTTTTTAAATGTTTCTATACATCCTAGAAATCCGCCACTTCACGGGCAGGTTATGGGGACCTCCTAGGCACGATATTTGAAGGAATTTTTCGTTTTTATTTTTAACCCTTATTTCATGGAAAACTCACTGTCCCTTTAAAAACGTTTTTTTTTTACTTTTTGTCCTTGTTTCCTGTCCCCCAGGGCACTACCCGGACCCCCATACACCTTTTATGGCAAATATCTAGCATATATGCCCTCTTGGAGGGCACTCTAAAAACCGAATTTTCAGCCCCATTGACTTGTATTGAGTTCGGGTTCGGATCCGAACATTTAGAAAGTTCGGGTTCGGCTCCGAACCGAACTCGGGGAGTGTTCGGCTCATCCCTAATCCCTATGCAGAAGCTTAGATCGCCTAATGGGCATACTGGTGAGCATGGGCGTGATATTGTATATTTTGCAGTTAAGACATTTTTGCTGCTGTCCTTTTTCATGTTTTTGTTTTCAACCCAAATGGGAAGTGCTTGGTGTGTGTATAAATAAAACCCACCATTTTTGCCTCTTAGCTGAAAAGCAGCAAGAGAGCATGCAGCTGCTCAGAGGAGCGGCTTTTGGTTACATTGGTTAGGTGCTCACTCAACCAAGAGGTGCCGTGATGGGGCGAGTGAGCTTACGCTTCAATGACCATTCAAGCAAACTAAAACCTCTAGTTGTGTTTTGTTTCACATGGAATTGTATAGAAACGAGCGCAGATGACATCTTTTTTCTTGCTATATTTTATACATGAACCGGGTTGTTACTCCTGGTTGTTGCAGCTGCTCTGGTGAGTACAGGCGCGATGCCGCTTTTTCTGTATGTAGGGGGGAAAACCTGCGCCTTCCCGCTTTACCTCCATATTACGGGGCAGGCGTTAATTTAGCAGCCTGCTCCATAATGCAGCTCTAAGCCTGACGGTACTAACATGCCGCCCCGAGTATCCCCTCTTGGAGTCCATAGAACTCCATGGAGGGTTGTGCTGATGGGTCACATGACCTGCAGGATCTGGCCTGCCGTGGGATTCTACAGGTCCGCGGAGTGATCTCGTTGGGAAACTGGGGACTATTTGTCTCTAGTCTCACTCTGCTCCCGGCAGCCTGAAGTGGTGGATCGGGCTGCCGTTCTCGCTGCAGTATGAGAGGTGAGTATCTGATTTTTGAGGGGGTTTTCAGCTGGCGCTAAATGGTTCTGCAGAAGCGAAATCAGTTAGCACCAGCTCGTAGCTGTGGTTAACTTTTCAGTTAACCGCAGCAGGGTGTAATCAGCGTTAAAACTTTGTAATCCTAATGCTAATTACCGTATTTTTCGCTCCATAAGTCGCACTTTTCTCCCCCCAAAAAGTGGGGGGAAAAGTGGGTGCGTCTTATGGAGCGAATGCCCCATGATATGCCTCAGGTCACCTGCCGCCGCCGCCGCGTTCGGCTCCCTCTGAGCGTGCGTCCGGTGGCAAGGAGCTTGGGCACTCGCCTGGGGGAGCCACGTGACCGCGATCTCGCAAGATCGCGGTCACGTGGCTTCCCCAGGCGAGTGCCCAAGCTTCCTGCCGCCGGACGCACGCTCAGAGGGAGCTGAACGCGGCGGCGGCAGGTGAGCTGAGGCATATCCGGGGCTGGGGCATATCCATGAGCTGGGGCATATCCATGTGTGAGCTGGGGCATATCCATGAGCTGCTGGGGCATATCCATGTGTGAGCTGGGGCATATCCATGTGTGAGCTGGGGCAAATCCATGTGTGTGCTGGGGCAAATACATGAGCTGGGGCATATCCATGAGCTGGGGCATATCCATGAGCTGGGGCATTATCCATGTGTGAGCTGGGACATATCCATGAGCTGGGGCATATCCATGTGTGAGCTGGGGCATTATCCATGTGTGAGCTGGGGCATTATCCATGTGTGAGCTGGGGCATATCCATGTGTGAGCTGGGGCATATCCATGTGTGAGCTGGGGCAAATCCATGTGTGAGCTGGGGCATATCCATGAGCTGGGGGACAGTATCCATGAGCTGGGGCAAAATCCATGAGAGGGGCTGGGGCAATATCCATTATTACACTATTTGATTCAGAATATTTATTTTCCTGTTTTCCTCCTCTAAAAACTAGGTGCGTCTTATGGTCAGGTGCGTCTTATGGAGCGAAAAATACGGTACATAAGGAGCGCAAAGTACAGTAAACCTGTTAGCTTTCGCATTGTAATTGCGCTAGGGCCAGTTAATTTAACGTTGACGCTCACATAGCTGAGCGCTAACATTAGCTTTAAGATTGTGATATTGCCCTAACTCTTTTAAAGTGACAATTACAGAATTACAGACATATATTATGAGATCAAACCATACATCTAATGTTCAAGGAAGAAATGGGCTATACCTATTACAATGTCCATGTGTGGCACAGTGTGTGGAGTGTGTATTACAATGTCCATGTGTGGCACAGTGTGTGGAGTGTGTATTACAATGTCCATGTGTAGTAGAACTTTGAAACAATATATTAAAAAAATTAAAAGATCATAATGTAATTGTAATAAGCGTACATACTTTTCACCAGCAAAATTTAAATGGAAGGGAATTGAACAGGTAAATTTAAAGGGTCACTAGCACATATATAAGCTGTAACTAGATTACTTGTTTATTACAAACAAAACCACCTTATAAAACACATGCTGATGTGTTTATTTCTTTTTCTGAGGTAATTGCATGTAAAAAGGAAAAATACAATTATTTTTAATCTCTTCTTTTCATGTTGTGCATTTTTCCCATGATGCAACATTTGCCAAATCTAATGGTGAGTTTACTTTGTGACTGCACTTAATCCTATACAGTATTTAACAGTTAATGAGGTGGAGAAGGGAATTTTAGGTTAGATGACAGGAGGTCTATTGTGATTCAGGCTACTCGCTAAGAGCTGGTGCTGAATGAGATAAGACAGGAATCTTAAAAGACTTCTAATCTACCCCCATGATGTTCTTTGAATACATCCCACACAATACAATGATTTGAGTCATTAATCGACCAATAAACTCCATTCTATATCCATTGCCACACAGTGTTAAGCAAGTTATGGAAAGATACTGTGGGGAGGGGGGGCAGTTTACAACACAAAGAGGGTTATTCAAAGAGAATCGAAAAGTCACCGCACGTTCGGTGACTTTTCATTCTCTTCAATTTGGTGCGATTTAGCGATCCCATTTCGGCGACCCTGCGGTGTATTCAGCAAGCACCACAGGGCCGTCATAGTGCAGGGAAAAGTCACCGCAGACCCGATGAGCACTCACCGCAAAACTCGGCGAACGCACACCGAAACCCGCAAAAACATCTGGATTAACCTCGCCGAACACGCCGGAGAAACCCGAGCAGCTGTCGACCAGAACGTGGAGCAGCCGCTGGAAAAAGCCGACACTGCAGATGAATGGAGTGAAAAATAAGAAAAAACAGTAGGCTTGATTGTTTGAAAAGTGAAACGCTGTTTGCAAAGAAACTACAGAACGAAAATGTCTGAAATTTACATATAAGATCCAATGAATGATAATTTAAAGGCTGTTACAGTAAAAAGAAAAAATGATTTAAAAAAACAAAAAACAAACATTTTTGCAAAACAAATCCTGAAAAATGCCTAAAAAAGATCCCAAAAAATCTATAAATAAAGATATTTTATACTGCAGAATATTATAATCAACGGTTTATTAGATATTGAATTAAAACAGAATATTTTTAACATTGAAGCCTATGGTATTCGCCCAAATGAAACCACCAAACAGCAGGGCAATTCGGCAACTTTTCACTGCTGGTTTTTGTTCTCTGAATAGACGAAGCATTGATTCACTATGGGGATTTCACTGCCCTCGAACAGGCACCGAACAGGTAACATTTGGCTAACTGCCTGCTCTCTGAATAGCCGAATGGCCAGGCAAGGTAACCGTACTCTGAATTTCACTGTTTGGTTACCTTTTGTCCACAATTCAGATCTCTTTGAATAACCCTGAAAATATCACAAAATGGATGCACCCAGTGACACATAGGGTGGGTTCACACCTAAGCATCTTTGTATATGCACGTAATACACTCTTATTTACGCGCGTTCACGCATACGAAAAACGCACGAACATGCATTGCAGAGCGTTTGCGGCTATGTCTATGGCCGCAAACTCACTGCTATGCGCACCAAAGAAGCCCCTGGACTTCTTTGGGCGCAGGACGTTTTAAAGCGCGTTCCTGCGTGCTTTAAAACGCCCAGGTGTGAACTGGTCCCATTGAAAAGCATGGGATTTCCCCGTCCATGCATTTTAAAGAGCGCAGGAACACGCTTTAAAACGTATAGGTGTGAATGGGGCCATATAGAGTAAAATATTTTCTTAACTAAATATACATGAGAAAAACAAAGTACATGTAATATATCAGCAACATAAAATAAACACCATGAGGACATTTGGGGCCATATTACAAACTTGGTGCTAACTTAACCAGAGCTGTTGTAAACTTCCCAGAGCCATTATAGCCTATGGAGGTTTTAAGTTTACAACTGCTCTGGTTAAGTTAGCACCAAAATTGTAATACTGCCCTTCATTTTTTGTTGTTAGTGGCCTTTGTGAATAGAAAGGATGTAATATCTTAAAGAGATTGGCTGTCAGGAGTCAATTTTGATTATCAGCGCTCCAACAGTCAACCAAGCACCCAATAGATATCCCTCCATTAGCATGCTCTAGGGTTTGCGAGTTTGATATATATGCATATGTGCGGCAAAGAAAACTTTGACAGGGAATAACACCCGTTTGTCCTAGCTATGTGTCAGCAAAAATATGCTTGCACATATAAAGGTAGCGATTCCCTGTCAAATGAGCGAACTTGAGTTGGGTATGACAGTGCCGCCACATTAAGCGCTAAAAACCCTTTGCGCCCTTTTGGGTCCCCTGAGCTAAAATCGGGATGCTAAGGGGAAAAATTAACGTTCGCTAATTTCCCCTTTGTGTCCTGGTTTCACCAGCGGATTACGAGGCAGGTGCTGAGTCCAACAGCCTGGCCTGTAGTGGCCGCTAGGCTCGCCGATGCTTAGGACAGTGTTAAAGCGCCGTCACGAGCATCCCCTTCATGGAGTAAATCGGAGCGGGCCGCCTTTCTCGCCGCAATATGAGAGGAATTCAGTATTTGATATTGGGGATATTTTCAGCTGCTGCTAACTAATTTGGCAGCAGCGGAATCAGTTAGCAGCAGCTCAGAGCGGGTGTTAACTTGTCAGTTAGCGACAGCTCTTAGTAACTGGCGTTAGGACCTTGTGATCATAACGCTAGTTAAACTCTGTTTACAATTTGCACTCCACATGTTAAGTATAGGGAGCGCAAAGTACAGTAAGCTAGCGGTATAAACCAGTAATACCGATTCACTAACAGTTTTTTTTATCCCGTTAGCGCTCCGCACAGATCACCTCCGATTCGTTAGCACATCTTTTAAGCTATCATTAACGTGAGCACTCATGTTAGCTTGAAGGAGGTGAGCCCTTTGTGTGGGCCTGCGGATGTAAAAACAAATTTGGCATGTCACGAAATTTTACTCTTTTTATCCAAGGAATGTCTTCTTAACCCCCTTCGCTGCAGAAGACGTGTGGGGAACGTTATGGGAGACTCCCGCTATATGCGGAGGACGTTCCCCACACGTCTTCCGCTTGGCGGAAGTCAGACGCTGCTTTTGGGACCCCGCCCCTAGTGGGGGCATCATCGCGTCAGACGTGATGATGTCATTTTCAGGCGGCCACCTGGGAGATCGCCTGAAAGGAGGGGGGGATCCTTTCGGATCCCTCTCCCTCCCGATTGGGAGCAGGCTCCAGTTAAAGCCAGACACCACTAAAAAGGGGAGAGTCTCCCCTTTCAGGCGATGCCTGACTTTAATCCCTGAGGTGCCGGGCGGCGCCGGATCGCGGCCTAGTTCCGGTGGGGGCTGCCATCTTTGATGGAAGCTCCACCTCCAGGTCCCCCCTTGTCATCTGACATCATCGCGCATGACGCAATGACATCAGTTTGCTGGGAAACCCCTAGCTGGCCGGGGATTTCCCAAGGAAATCTCATGGTGGAGATAGCAGGTTCCTTTGACCCTCAATATCTCCCAAACAGTGGCAGCTAGGTGGGTTATGTTTAGTATCATTCGAAAGGCCAGAGCATGGCCTTTCCAATGATACCAAACATGATCATGTTTAAAGTAAGGGGGAAAAAATAATTAAATAATAAAAACGTCTTTTTTTTGTGTGTGCTTTTTTTATTAATGCAGCATTATTGTTCCCATATCAATTATAATGTGAACAATGATACTGCATTAATGATTTTTTCTATGGGTGGTTGCTTAAAAATCACGTAATTTGCCCCCCAAAAATGTAAGCACACCTCATAGAAAATATAGCCGCAAAGGCTCGGATGATAAAATGTGAAAAAAAACACTTTACAGGCTGTAGATGATTGAAAATTCTAATTTTATTGCATTTTTTGTTATAATATTCAGGTAGGGCATGACGTATAGATATAATAATGATATATTATGAATCTGCGGAGTCTGACGAAAAAAAGGATATATAATATGTCTGAGTCGTATAATAAAACGTGACTTCAAATCGCGTTTAAACATGATGAGCAAAAGCGGTAAAAATTTGCTCAGCACACAGACGTGAAATGGCTCAGCAGTGAAGGGGTTAAAATATGTCACTTTTCATGGCAATACAATATGATAATTGCAATCTTTAAAATATCCTTGCTGTTAGAACAATATGTTAACTTTATGTTAAGATCCAATATATTTGAATTGTGCAGCCTGATGCATAACTGCAAAACCATAAAACTCTTAGCAATTTAGGCCACAAAATCTCAGCAGGTCCTTCAAGAAATTTAATCTTGAATCCTTCCTAAATGATCTCAAACAGCTCCCATGGTACAGACTAAACCTAATCCCAGACCTGGATTTTGTAATTGAATACTTTCAATCCGAGCTCCTGAAAGTCTGGAATACCCATGCCCCGCTGCGTAAAGTGCGAGTAAAAGGGGCCCATCTCCCCTGGGTTACAGCTGATCTTACACAAATGTACCAGCTTAGAGATTCAATTTGGTCAAATTTCTAGAGTACTGGGTCCAGGAACGATCACTGTGAATATCGAAAATGGCGGAATGCATGCACAAAACAAACAAAAATCACTAAAGCCCAATACTTCAATGAAAATCTAAACAATAACATATCAAACCCTAGAAATTTTTGGAAAATCATAAGTAACATACAATCATCCCCAGTCCACTCCCAGCCAGCTGCTTTCAAAGTAAATAACCAAACCCTGCAACACCCCCTAGATGTAGCAAATGCCTTTAATAATTATTTTTTTGGATGCGCCACCACCCTGATTGCTAAGGTAGCAAATTACACACTTTCTGAAAGGCAGCATGCAGGTCAGGCCCCTCCAACTGTGCAAAGACCCTGTATCGGAGAAAAATTCAGTTTTAGACCAGTGCCTGTCAGTGTCATTACTAAACTTCTCCGAAATCAAAAAATGAAATGCCAGTCTGGACCTGATCAATTCCCAGCAATGCTGCTGAAAATCAACGCGCCAGCAATTGCAAAACCTGTTGTAACTATAATCAATGAATCACTGGCAACTGGATACATAACCAAACTCTGGAAGACTGCGAGAGTGGTACCTATCCATAAAAGTGGTGACAAGATTTTGGTATCCAACTACCACCCGATATCATTGCTCCCAATAATGTCAAAAATTCTGGAAAAATGTGTCTACACTCAATTATGTGATTTTTATTAGTATTGGAACTATTTAACCCCAGATCAATCAGGCTTTTGTCCAAATCATTCAACTACCACTGCCCTTTTAAAAGTTTGTACTGATATCCAAGCTGGCATGGAACAAGGAAACCTAACTGGAGCCATCTTCCTTGATTTTGCCAAGGCCTTTGATACAGTAGACCATGGCATCCTATTACAAAAATGTAAAAACGCTGGTATTGGTGATCGCACGCTAACCTGGTTTCAATCATATGTATCTGATCGGTCGCAATATGTGTCCATATCTGGCAGCCCCTCCCTCCCCCTCCCAGTCACATGCGGTGTACCCCAAGGCATGATACTTGGCCCGCTGCTATTCACAATATTCATGTACACATGTACACAGACGACACCGTAATCTATACCAGCAAACCAAATCTCCCGCAGCTGGAGGCCGTGCTGCAAGAGGTATAAAAGTGGATCAAAGATAACAAACTTTTTCTAAATACTGACAAAACTGTTACGATGCTCTTTGGTACAGCACCTAAACTACATAAATTACAAACTCCCCATCTAGGTGTCAGAACATGATCAAATGACATGTTGACCACAGTCACTTCTCTCAAATATCTAGGTATGTGGTTAGACCCGAAGCTATCCTTTGGCCCCCACATCGAAAAACTCTCATCTAAACTTTACCCCAAACTAGGTGCCCTGTACAGAAACAAATCCTGCCTGAGCCCAGCGGTAAGAAAGCAGATTGTACAGCAAATGCTTATGCTAGCTTTTGAATATGGAGATATAGTGTATGCAGCCGCCCCGCAAACACACCTTCATTTACTTACTACATTGTATAACTCATTCTGCCGCTTTTGGGGTACAGTGTAACTACATGACCCACCATTGTGACATGTTAAAAGAGCTAAACTGGCCATCGCTGGAATCTCAACGTACTCTTCACCTTTCCAACCTGGTGTTAAAGAGCTTTTCTGGGAAACTACCACCCTACTTGAATAGGCTGCTTCCCCCAGCAGTTTCCTCATCCTATAACCTCAGATCCAGGACCTGCAACTTACTTGCAATACCACAATACAAAAAGACAGTGGCTCGATCCTCCTTTTCCTACCGAGCACCACAATTATGGAATAACCTCCCAGACGCCAAGAAATCTTCCCCCAGTCTAAAGTCACTTAGGCTAGGGTCAAACGAAATGCATTTTTCGTGTCGTCTGTAAAAAAGTGCGTCCGAACGCAATGACGTATTTTTTCACGGAATGTGCAAAAAAGGTCATATGATGCGCATTTTCGTGCGTTATTTTTTTTTACGGATCATCAATAAAACACTTTTTGCGTCTGGACGTTATGTAGGCCGGACATTAGCAGCGTCTGACGTCTCCTAATCACGCAAACACGCCACTAGCGGATGCAACGCACTCTGTACGTCAGTACTAGCGGTTCTACGTTCTCGAAAAAATGCGTTCAATTGCCGCTTGCGTTGCACGACCGAACTTTCATGCGGCCGTACTTCGTATCTTGGCCGTCATTGCCCGTCATTTGCTGCTACTACGGCCATGATTAAGTGCGCCTAAACGCACGTCAAAAATGCGTTAGTCTGACCCCCAGCCTTAAAAGCTCCCTATTAACATACCTCAGTACAGAATGCACCTGTAAACATGTAACATAGTGAATATATTTATTTTCTGTTGATCTGTATATTTGTGCAATTTCTTTTTAATATTTTGCATTTTATTACTTTGTATTTCTGTAACACTGTAACAATTCAATGTTCTTGAACTCAGGACATACTTGAAAACAAGAGAAATCTCAATGTATCCTTCCTGGTAAAATCCTTTATAAATTAATTAATTAATTAATTTCATTAAAATAACGTTCTTTGATATTAACATAAATGACTTTTTGATTGAAATATATAGCCCCGATTGGTCATTCATTTTTGCCTTTATTTCACTTGTACGGTCATGTTTACATTAAATTGGGTAGGGGGGCAATTTTTGTAATGCCTAGGGTAGCACCAAGCCTAAATGTGTCCCTAGGTCTTCTCTTACTGCAGATGGCATATTATAGCGCTGTGCTCAGGAAGAGCACAGACAGCGTGCCAGATATAATTGATCTTAAATGAGGCCAATTTAATTATATTTGCAGTTAAGCTGGGTTATGTAAGCAATCGTAAAAGCTTGGGTTGAGTCCTATTTACAATTAATTGTGTTATTCTCTTCTAAACATGTGCTGGCAATTCAAAACACGATCAAGAAGGTGTTGGTGAAAACATAATATCCCTCGTTAAAACACAGAATTGTAGGCACATGTGTATAATGAGACATTATCTGTCTTACAGACACTGAAACTTTGCTGTTTCGTTTAATGAAATATTCTTGCAGTATTCAATTGTATCCAAAATATATTCTATCTACTATCAACTGAATCATGATTCTCTTTACAAAGGCTTACAAAATAAGAGTAGAGGATGAATGACGGATTTTTTACGGATTGTGACAATTTTTATTGAGGGCATAGGTGTCTCTAGGTGCCTTAGTTTAGTTATATATTAAGGGCTAAGGGGCAGATTTTATCCCTCACAGTATACATTTTATTTTTTTCCTTTATTAATGGCATTTTATTTCGAGTTAATGGGTAGGCGCCATGTCTCACAGTGTATATAGTTTCATGTTTTCTCTTGATAACTGGCATTTTAGGAGTTAATGAATAGGCTGCATGCCCCACATTGTATTAATTTCATATTTTCCCTTAATGGCATTTTAGGGGTTAATGGGTAGGCTACAAGCCTCACTGTCAGGTTTTGTACAGGACGGTACCGAGGTGGCAGGATACTGAGCCCGGGATGCGGTGATGCACCAGTACAGGGGTGTGCGGTGAGCAGTGAGTTGCTGCAGCAAGCAGCACAACAATTGGTTTGGAGGTGAGGAACAGACAGGTATAGGGCTTGACAATAGGGAAGCAGGAAACAAACCAGGGCAATGAGATCTTGGACACACTGGATACTGGAGGGTATGGACACAGGAAAGGCTGGTAACGATGGTAAGGTTTGAGGTTCAGGATCACGCAGGAGAGCCCCAGCATAGGCCCTCTCTCACTGTTAGTGGTTTGGCAATGCTGGAGCAAGGAGGAGAGGGGGCGTGTCGGGTAAGTCATGTGACCTATGGTGTGTGTATTTTAACTGAATATGTGCTGGATTTCAGCGCTGGAAATGAGCAGCACAGGAATGAAGCTGCCTTCAAGTGCAGGCACAGATCAGATGCACAATACTTGAAGGGGGCTGCCAAGGCACAATTCAGGAACCTGACACTCAGTCTATTAATTTAATGCTTTCCTCTGATTAATGGCAGTTTATGGGTTAATGGGTAGGCTACATGCTTCACAGTGTATTCATTTAATGTTTTCCCTTGAATAACGGCATTTTAGGGTTAATGGCTACATGCCACACATGCTACATGTTTATTATTTTTATTGTATTTCCCTGCTTTAACCCCTTAGGGACCGCTGACGTACCATGTACTTCCTGCCCACGGGTCTCCCTTAGATCTGCGGACGTACATGGTACGTCAGCGGGCTCCTAACCTCCCCCCTGCTGATACTCACCTCCCTCACCGGCTCCCACAGCGTGTCTGGCAAGCTGGGATCTTGACCCGCCGTTTCCTGGGGGCCGGAACATCGCGTGATGATGTCATCGGCAGGCGCCGGTAGCTAAAATTCAGGAAGGGAAGTGGGGCTCCTTCAGAGCCCTCTATCTCTCCAACCGTTAACCCTAGAGCGATGCAAGTTGCACCGCTGGAAAGGGGAGATGTCAGCAAAGTCTCCCGGTCCCCCACCCACTGACATCCTCACCATATGTGTGAGAATGTCAGTGGGCCAGTTAACCCCCTAGCTGCCAAGTGGAGATAGGGGGATCCTTTGGCAGCTGGAGGGTCATCTTTGACATCTTTGGAAAGGCCTGATCATGGCCTTCCCAATGATACCAAACATGCCCAGGTTTGGTGTAACAATAAAATAATTAAAAAATAAATAATAATAAAAATAAATAAAATTTTTTTTTTTTAAATAATTTTTTGTCTGGTGGGGGTTAGTTAAATAGGACCTAGGCTGTCATCTAAAAATAATGAGCATAAAACGGTCAGAATGACCTCAGCGCGCATAGGTGAACTGACTCAGCAGTGAAGGGGTTAAAAACAAAAATATATCAAAATTGGGTATTTCTATTCTCGGGACAAAATTTTGAAACTATTTAGCTGGGGTCTTTTTTGGTGGTTGTAGATTTTGGGGATTAAATTACAAAAAAGTGTGTTTTACCATATTTTCATCATATTCATTTTTTTATAGTAAATTATACGATATGATGGAAATAATGGTATTTTTAGAAAGTCCATTTAATGGCGGGAAAAACTGTATATAATATGTGTGGGTTGAATAAACGAGTAAGAGGAAAATTTGACCTAAACACAAACAACGCAGAAACATAAAAACAGCAACGGGCACTAAAGAGCGGATTCGCGTAAAACCACCCGGTCTCTAAGGGGTTAATGGAGTTTTAGGGGTTATTATGGAAGTTAGTCTCTAAAGGGTCAATTCATCTTTAGATCCTTTGCTTTTTGTCACATTTCGGGGAATCAATTTTGCCGAAAATATGGTGAATTCTGTATTTAGCGAATGATAACTGTAATTTGTGAAAATTAGAGTCGCTGAAGCAGTTATTGGACATTAGCAAAAACCACCGAATTGCAGCAAATGAAATATTGAATTTATGTATCAGATTAGTACCACATAAAGGTATCACTGCACCATATTATTTATGGCATCACATTACTCTGAGGTTTTGAAATCTTATTTATATATACTTTCGTTTTTTCAGTGGATGATTTAGTGGCAAAAATTATTAGTGCTCCCGCAGTATTGACTGTGGAATCGTATGCGCCCCCCCCATATGTTGTTCCTAGAGTCGCCACTGATTGAGGGTGCAATCAAAATACAGTAACAATATGGGCATGTAGGTGACAAATATAATTTTTCAGTGATATTAAATGGTAAATAATACATTTTGTACAGGCAATGCAATCACTAGTTTTATCTTACAAAAATCAGATTTATATGAAAGATAACCAAGTACCGATGAAAAAGTAAA
This sequence comes from Leptobrachium leishanense, assembly GCA_009667805.1. Lineage (NCBI taxonomy): Eukaryota > Metazoa > Chordata > Amphibia > Anura > Megophryidae > Leptobrachium > Leptobrachium leishanense. The sequence continues at coordinate 86,253,718 of CM019071.1, forward strand.
CACAAGATAAAACCAACAACCATAAACCTGAAGCATTCTCTGACCAACGTGTCGAAAGGGAAGGACAAAAATGATTTGAACAGGTTAGGCATTTGGGAAGTGTAGGTGATAGGTACACTATGTTAGGGAGCTGTTGGCCGTCTGCCATTTCCATGGAGTACTGTGCTGTTTATTTGAGCAAGTATTTTATTTTAGCACAAAATGATAACTCAAGGGCTGAGAAATAACACTGCCATGTGGAGACAAAGCTTTCAACCTGGAGTTCTTTGTTAATAGTGTGGATCCAGTCCTTGCGAACTAGGTGAAACAATTTAATAAAAACCATAGTGGAATGGGAGTGAGTTTGTTGGTTCCAGTTATGAAGTATTGTTTTGTGACCTACTCCAGCAACAATGGCCAAACTTTTTTTATGGGTGATGTTGTAGGATGGGGTAGGACCCAAAATAAGGAAGTCTGGGGAGAGAGGGAGAGTAGTCTGGAGTTTGGTTTGGAGAGAGGCATGTATAGGTAACCAAAATAGGGAGAGGGGAGCTACAGTAGAATAAGTCAGCCTTAGCTTAGCAAGCTTTTTCCAATTTTTGGCTTGCTATTAACGTCTCTATCAACAACTGAAACCAGAATATTTTTCAGCTGCTGGCTGATACCGGCAGTGGCACTGCTGCTGGTATTGGTTCTATAGGACTCCATGGAGCCCTGCATTAGCTTTGCTTGAGCTCACTTGAACGGGATAGCAGTTTCCATTGGTGAACACTGGGAAATATTTGTTCCATGTCTTCCTGTGCTCATGGCCAGAGTATGAGGTGAATTGCCGTGCCCTTTTTACCATGGGATCTCAGATAGGTAAGGGATTTTTCCAGCCATCTGCATAGTACTGTTAAGTGATTTTCCAAGACCAGAATCTCATAAAATCAAGTTCTGTATGCTGGTGTTTTCTTTTTTTCAATTCCGGCTTCAGAGAAGAACAAGCTACATTGACGTAGCTCGTTCTTCCCCATCTAGCCCCAATTTAAAAGCTCCTATTCAAAGTATAGCAACTGCAGAGTTGCAGCTCATTTGTATTATCCAAAGGAGACATTAAGGTAAAGGTTTTAGGGATTTAGTTTTTTTGTTTTGGAAGTGGTTGGCAAGGTGAATTTTACTAGTGAGGGCAGTGGAGGGGTTGGAGAGCACACAAGCGAGTTGTTGGTGGAGAACAGTTGTCAAGGGATCAGAGATTGAGAGTAGGGATGAGCTGTTCGATCAAACTTTTTGGGTGTGTTCGGTTCGAGTTCGCAAAAAAAAAGAAATTTTGAAAAAAGTATAGATAATGCTTAAAAAAAATACTAAAAAATCTAGAAATAAAGAGACTCTTTACTGCAGAATATTATAAGCAACGGTTTATTAGATATTAAATTAAAAACTAATGTGTACGTGCAAAGATTCTCAAATCTAAATGACCTGTGTTTTTCAAATGGCATAACAGGTGTTTTTAGTCTGGTCTAATCAATTTGATACATTGTAGACTATACTGAGGGGGTGGGGTGGTGTCTGCTTCTGATTGAGATTTGAGAAGTGTTAATTTCCCTCCTAAAACTTCTAATATGCTGTATTTCACCGCTTTTGCTCATCATGTTTAAACGCGATTTTGAAGCCACATTTTGTTAAATTACATGTTAGATATCGTTCTTTTCGGCAGACTCCGCAGATTCATAATATATCATTTTTATATGTATACGTCCTGTCCTGGCTGTATATTATGAAAAAAATGCAATAAAAATTGATTTTTTAAACATCTGCAGTGTGTAAAGTGTTGTTTTTTCACATTTTATCACATGAGCGTTTGCGGTTATGTTTTCTATGGGGTGCGCTTGTACAAAAAATTAGAAATGAGGACTTGTTACATTTTGTGGGGGGAATTACGTGATTTATAGCAAACGCACCCCATAGAAAAAAATCATTAGTGCATCATTGTTCACATTATAATTGAAATGTGAACAATATTGCTGCATTAATAAAAATAACACACAAAAAAAATACATGTTTTTATTTTATTTTTTATTTTTTTACTTTATACCTGGTCATGTTGGGTATCATTCGAAAGGCCATGCTCAGGCCTTTCGATTGACACCCTCCATGACCCACTAGATGCCTGGAAATATCGGGGTTCAAATGAAAATGAAATTTTGATGTGTCTGAAATTGAAACTTACGTGACAACTCTTTTTTTTTTTTTAGTTAATTTATATTTGTTCAATACAGTTAATTTTAATTTGTTTAATAGAGTTAATTTAAAATGGTTTAATACAGTTTATTTATATTTATTTTACCTTTAGTATTGGTGCTTTTCAAACTTTATTCTTAAGTAAAAAGAAATTTAGCAGTTTCATGTTGTGTGTTTTTTTTTTTTTGGGGGGGTGCAAGTAGCTGGTCTTGCCTAGGGTGCAAAATAGTCTAGCACCGGCCCTGACCGCATGGCCCACCCCTGCACTCTTCCACAATACCACAGAGGGGTTACTGTATGATGGCACTTGGGTGCACTGCCACTGGTGCTTGTATCAGATTCATATCCTCAGAGGGGTGAGACTGTGTGATGGCACTGTTGCCGACGCTAAAGGCCCAATTTTAGGCTAGGGTCAAACGAATGCATTTTTCGCAGCGAACATGAAAAAGTGCGTCAGAACGCATTGAGGTGTTTTTTCACGGAAAGTGCTTAAACGGTCATACGATGCGCATTTTTGTGCGTGATTTTTTACGGATCCAAACCAGGAAGCTTTGGGTGTCTGGACGTTATGTTGGCCAGACATGAGCAGCGTCTGTTGTGTCCTAATCACGCACACATGCCACTATGCGGACGCAGCGCACTCTGTACGTCAGTACTAGCGGTTCAGCATTCTCTAAAAAATGCGTTCATTTTCCACTTGCGTTGCGCGGCCGGACTTTCGTGCGGCCTTACTTCGTATATTGGCCGTCATTGCGTGTCATTTGCTGCTAGTGCGGCCGTAATTAAGTGTGCCTAAAGGCACGTTAAAAGTGCGCTAGTCTGACCCCAGCCTTAAAGCACCTATTGTTACTTTCATCCAAAGCCTGCATAAGTTTCACAATAATTTAGCCAAAAAAATCACTAAACTTTTTCTGCGTGTCCGAAAATGTCTTCTCTTTTCATACAGACTGCCGCCCCAAGCAGTTGTTTATGGATAGATTAAAGGAAAAGCATTTACCGTAATTTGAAACGTAATTTTTTTGTTTTTAAGTGTTTCTATACATCCTAGAAATCCGCCACTTCACAGGCAGGTTATGGGGACCTCCTAGGCACGATATTTGAAGGAATTTTTCGTTTTTATTTTTAACCCTTATTTCATGGAAAACTCACTGTCCCTTTAAAAACTTTTTTTTTAAACTTTTTGTCCTTGTTTCCTGTCCCCCAGGGCACTACCCGGACCCCCGTACACCTTTTATGGCAAATATCTAGCATATATGCCCTCTTGGAGGGCACTCTAAAAACTGAATTTTCAGCCACATTGACTTGTATTGAGTCCGAGTTCGGATTCGGATTTGAACATTTGGAAAGTTCGGGTTCGGATCCGAACCGAACTCGGGGCGTGTTCGGCTCATCCCTAATTGAGAGGATATTAAAGAAAAAAAGTAGGTTTGCTTGGCAACGGCAGATATGTACTACCTTAGAATGAATGTGAATTAAAGAAAGCTTGACAGTGTGAGCTCCTCTACAGGTACTCATCGGTACAGGAGCATCTTTGTAGGTAGCATTAGCAAGTGTGTGTAGCGTGCCACTGCTTTAGTTTTGGTCTATGATGGTGAATGGTAGGCAGGATCGTGTCAAGTGTGGAGTACATGTTGTATTCAGTTGTAGCAAAATCAGGGCAGGAAAGCCAGTTATTTTGAAAATTGGAGATTGGAAAATATTGGAAATTTGTACTGTGTTTACTAAGTGGAGTCTTCCGTATGTTCATTGAGGTGGTTGGTGGATTGTTGGGCTTGGATGGAAAGGCTTGATTGTAGAAAAGGTGATAATGTTCAGAGATGAGCAATGGTTCTGCAGGAGAAATTAGATGCTGTGTACAGACTGGAATACTGTAGATGAGGTCAATGTTATGAACACTGAGGCTGTAAGAGATTTTGACTGTTGAGAGCGCGTGAGGGAGACGATTAGAGAAAGACGATTGGTGGCAGCAGGGGAAGATGGGTTATTGATAAGGATGGTGAAACCTCAAGAATAAATAGTTGGTGTGTTAGAAGATGAAAGAAAGTGAGACAGCAAAACAGAGAAGATATCACAAAACCTTAAAGTTGATCCAGGTAGAAGTTAGATGATGGCAGCCTTCAGCGAGAATGGGAGAATAGACGACTGCAACAAAGTTTGAAAAAGGTGTAGGGAGTATTAGGTAGTGTGACGGCTGAGCAGAGTCACGCTCAGCGAGTAAGTGATGATCTCGAGAAGGCCAGACTGCAGATTTACCAGCTGAGAGCAGACGGGGAGATAGAGCAAATCAAGGCCCTGCTGCTCGAGAAGGCCCATCAATAGGTTCAGCAGCAGGTTGATGCAGAGACCCAGCAACGCCACAGTATTGGTGAGCAGCTGCGACAATCCGAGAGTATGCTATACATTCCCCACCTGGAAAAGGAGAGGCTCCAGACAGTGTGGCATCAGCAGATACAGGCTGAACTAGAGGCAAAGACTGTGCCACTAGAGGAACAGCTGGCTGCCGAGATCATCAGGCAGCAGGCCGTCGGTGAGGAGTTACCGGGCTCCTTTTGAATGTTTTGGAGGGGGCATCAGCAAAAGGAGAGACTGGGGACTGTAAATGCTGACTGGGTTCTGATCCTGGGTCTACAGAAATACCCTGGAGACAGAAAGATGAAGGGAGGAGGGTCAGTGTGCCCTATAAGGAACATTTTGTCTCTGTGGTCTGTAATGTCCTGTTACCTGGCCCACACTACTGCAGTGAATCTTTGGACTCACTGGACAAGAGGGGTGACTTGCCTCTTGCCCAGGACTATGGGCCAGGGACCGGGGATACCCCGCCAACAATGCTTTTGGCCAGCACCCTGGAACTCTACAGACGGCGCAGCAAAAGGGACAGAGTGAGAAATCTCGTCAGTGGCAAGCGATCCGTTTGGGATCTAAGCTTGTCCTGACGATTTGGAAGGGGGAGATATGTGACGGAATGGCCACCACAATGTTTATTTGGCTTTAATTTTCTTATATTTTGTTGCCCCTGTAGTTAGGGTAGAGTGATGTGTGATATACTGTGCTGTTTTGCCTCTGTGTATCTGTAACAGTAACAAGTTTTTACAAAGCACTAACAAGTTCCATACCACTGTACAATGGGTAAAACAGAATAACAATATACAAACAAGTTAGACAAACAGAACAGTACGAGAGAGGATCCTGCTCCAGAACGTACAATCAAACCATTTGCTCTGCTTTCTACCCAACCCCCAGTAACTGGTTTGGACTGGATATCACAGCCACTGTCCCCAGCCTTTGTTAGAAGACCAGGGCATGTGTGTGTGGTGGGAGGGGGGCTATTGGGAGGTTTTGCAGCATGGAAACGCTGGGGCCTGTTTGACTTTTGAATTTTTGTAACTGAGTGAAAACCCAAATAAAGCCATAGTGAGTTAGATGTTTACCCTGCAAGGGTCATCTACAACCTTTTGTCACAGTACTAAGTGTCGTCTAGTCTGTAGAGCTATGATCACCTTTACTCTCACCTCTTAGTACAGCAGAAGGGAGACCTAGATGGACGGATGGACCCAGCTTGGGGTACAAGGATTCGTCACAGGTAGTGTCCTGAAAGGAAAATCAAGGTGAGACTAGTAACCCAATCATACCGCCTTGCTTCTCAGGCCTGGCTTTGTGAGTGAAGCCCAATATATTTGAAGGCAGCAATGACGGTAGCAAAGTTTTGGTGATAGCCATGAGGTTGTAGGAGTTGGCGATAAAGAGTTTGTGAATGGACGGAAGTTTATTGCAAAATGTTCCTGAGCACACATCTTTTCTTGTTGTTGTAGTTTCTAGCTGCCAGCCCAGTCATATCTGCTGCTCTCCCTGGCCACATTTTTGGTTGGCCCCAAATGGGGAGTTGCTTGAATGTCTATAAATATAACCCACCAGTCTGTCTCTGTGTTGAAAGAGACCATTGGGTTATCAGCTCATTTCCTGCTAGGTGTCCAGCATCATGCATCTTATTTGATTTCTAATTAACATAAAAGTTTATATGTCGTACTTTTTTTAGTTGCAGAAGTGAAAATGTAAGGTGAAAGAAAACAAGATGGTAGCACTTTTAGTAAGTGTTTAGTAGTATTAAGTTTATAATTACATCTCCCTATATCGTACCTCATTGTAAGTTTTATATTTTTTTTCACAGCAAATATTTCTTTTTCACAATTTTTGTTATTGGATTTTCACAATTTTTTGTTTACTCACGAGACTTGCCTTGCCATGGTGGGTGCGCTTACACTTGTAATGGCCATTGTATGTAACCAAAAATCTCCTGTGTTGTAGGCGTTACAGGATTTTGAGTACCTATGACATTATGTGTTTAATGTTGCGCAAGAGTGGTAACACAGAAAAACATACAGGGCTTACAAAGGGATCAAGTCCATTCAGGTCCCTCAAAAGGACAGTTTCGCCTCGCTGCTTGGAGGACTCGGGGCAGTTTGTCACACCTATATAACAGTGTAATCAGTCAATCACACTTGTAGACAAAGTGAATCAAATGTTGTTCCAAAGGTTAGAAACATTATTTAGCAAAATAGTCTTCAGTCTGATTTCGGCTTGTTTTGGATGACTTATCCATGGATTTATTGAGGGGAAACTCCCAAATTATTCAATATACAAGACAATAATGTCCACTTTGACTATCAGGGATGCCCAGTATTGTTAAGGTCAGGAGAGGAGGCATTAAAATTATTGCAGAGACCAGAATGTTCATCATCAAATTTTCCATTGGGAGTGGATTCAGTCTCAGAAATGTCAATAATGTCCTTGGGAAGAAATTCATAGTCCTAAGACTCACCAGAAATGGTAAATGGGGAAGTATTTTACCTTTATTGGGCTACTTGCCTTTTTGATCATGGCATAGACATAGGTGTGTGCACGAGGTCTGCTGGGTTTGCCTGGGCACACCCTAATCCCAGCTCGCGGCACGCTCTGGGTCTCGATTGGCTGCTCCCCATCGACAGTTTACCTCTACAGTCCACACTATACAGCCCTTGTGGTCCGGGTGGTTTTGGGGTCTGCAATGCAATCTGTGCTTTGCACACAGACCGCAGAGCACATCACACACTAGACTGAAGTGCTGCAATCTCTGATGATTTGTCAGCTGACCTCCAGCGCTCACCAAGGTCACTAGTGACCGGCAGTCGGGAAATTAAAATATCATGGCTGCCGGTGACTCTGGGTGGGGTGTAAGAAAGGCCTTACTTCAGCCTGCATTTTCACCAGATCGGGGGTGCTGGGAGGATGGGGAGAAGACTCTTCACATCCTGAACACTTTAAAAGTGTAAAGTGTTCAGGATGAGTGAAGTGTGATATTGACAATACCATCCATCATGGCCTAGACTGAGGTTATCCTCAGACAAAAAAAAACAATTATTTTAAATCTGAGGTAAAAGGATCAATCACAAGGGCAGAGGCATAGAAAATATATCTATTTGTTAAATGGGGAGAATCATGCAGTAGGGACTAGTCCTGAATTTCACATGAGCAGTTCAATGTAAGATTTAATAGATTACTAGAATGTAGCTGGAGTGCAGCACTGTATTATGTTATACCGTATCTTCTGTTTTGTTTAGGTAGATATCCAGAGCAACATACTTGTAATTTAATTGTGTCATGCAAGTACAAACACAGAATGTGGAAATTAAATATCAACTTTGCCATTCAGGGGTTTGGAGATATTGGTGAGGAATTTCTACACCAGCTGATCGTAATATCATTTTACAAAACAATTCTTCTGAGGCAGGCCAATTATGCAATCTTAATTGCGTTCGCATACATCTTGTCACATAGCAAATTATGAAACTATGGAAACATTCCGTCCTCAATTGAAAAAAATTTCAGAACTTAAGAACTCGTAATATTAAGTTAATCATTTCTCTTTCATAAGTTATTTAGTCAATAAGTATGTATGAGACGTAACTAACTGATTTGAATTCACTTTGTACCTTCAAATTTTGCATTTTTTTAGTAGACATTTTATTGATGTTATTAATAAACATGCTTTGTATTACTCGGGAAATGTACTTGGAGGAACAGCAGAACCTTTATACACCATTCTGTCTGCGTGCTGACTGGTAATTCTGTAAAAAAGTAATAACAAAGAGGTAGTTTAATAACAGATGGGAAGTACAAAAGCTTTATTTTACTGAAAGCAGAACGGAAACTGTCTGGCACACTTTGTCTTTAATATACCAATGTAAAGCAAGGCACCTCCTGTTTCTCAGTCCCAAATCAATGTATTTGTTTTTGTTACTTATCTATTGTTTATTTTATGATCAATGTGAAAATATATCTTCTAAATTATTTTCAAGTTTAAGCCATTACCCTTGCTTACAATTAAAACCACATTGTCCTATTTATGTAGGTGGACTAAGTTATTGATACACCCTTAGCTTGTAATGTGTGAGGCCTTTATCTGAAAAAAGCTGAAGATAAAAGGGTGTGGATAATCAAGGCATTTCTATAGTTATCCAAACTAGCTCGGTGACACACATTAGAGTCAAGAAATATCATTTATCAAAACAGTTTAAATCACTTAGAAAAAAATCTATTGTTGCCCCTCCCCCTTTTTCTCCTTTCATTTTTTTTCTTTGTTGTTTTTTGAGAAAGGATTTTACCAGGAAAGATACATTGAGATTTCTCTCGTTTTCAGGTATGTCCTGGGTGGCGAGTATGTACCGTTAGGTGTCTTGCCCAAGGACACTTACTGGAGGGGTTGCTCCTTTCATTTACCGCCAGGGACGTCCTGACGGCAAAGCGGTCCTAAAAGCCGCGGGGCAGCATAGTATGCCCCGCAGGCTCGTAGGCCCTCCTTCAGTTCACCTCCTGCCCTGACGGGCGGAACACGTCATTGCCTGTTGCAGGACTGCCTGATTTCTGGATGACTTTTCCAGGGACCCGCGTGCAGAGGAGGCTGGGCGTAGGCAGGCATAGGGAGCCAGCAGGGCGTTTAGACCAACCAGGGAAAGGGTTAATAGCTTTTATATTTAGATGTAAATACTCACCTTTTGTCCAGGCGCACTGGGCTCTCCATCCTCTTCCACTCTACTAGGAGCCCAATATGCTGTGATAAATAGACATAGGCAATGAAATGTATTAAATAAAGGGTATATTGGATAGATCACAATACATAAACAGAATAGTATGACTGGAGACTTGGAATAAGGGCAAGGCAGGAATGGGACTGACAGAGGTAAGAGGAGGGAAGAGAATTCACGGAAAGGAAGAACAATACACAGAGACACTGATGGTAACACAACAGAAGACTCACGAGATACACAAGACAGACGAAGTACAGAAGTCAAGTAGCAGGGCATGTTGAAGACAAAACTGGTTGCAGGGCAGTAGGTAGACAGTCCAGATATGCAGGGGCTCTGTAGGTTGGAGACCGGAGTTGTTGAGGAGTGAAGACTTGAGACCGGGTTGCTGAGGAAACTGGAGACCAAGGTTGCTGTTTTGTCTAGAGGCTGGAGACCAGGAAGGGGAGACAGGGAACAGGGTATAAGGCTCTGGGAACACAGTTTGAATAGGCAATGCTTCCAGTAGGCTTACACCAAGAAGTACAATGTTGAAGCACTAGAGGAATGGTGTGTCTCCTTTATATAGGGGAAAACAAGGACTGATAAGCAGGAGCACCTGTGGTGCCTGCAAGGGAACCAGAACTGTCTTAAACAGACAGGGAAATGTGGAAGAGGTGCTGCCTGGGTATTTTCATAAAAGTGCAGCACCAACTTGGGCCTTCTTATGGCGGCGTGTTCTCTGGCTCGGAATATGACCCTCTAGGACTCCCAAATGCGGATGTCCCTGGAGCTTTTTATACAAATTGCTTTTCTCAGGCAAATTGAATACATAAGGGACCCCACGGTGCTGTCTCCATGATCACTTACTACTGCAAGCATTTGGGAGACAGGATGATGTGAGCTCGTAGTGTGCTGACATCATTGGTCTCTGAGCTAGTCCCCCCCCCCAAGTGGGATATTTAAAATGTGGTCTGCTGAATGACAGCTATGTGGGCAGAGGAAAACCTCCACTTCACAAAGCTGTACTAGCTAAATGAGGCTGAAGAGGGATGGCACTCAGCTTGACCACTTCAGTTAGGTAAAGTGGTCAGGGTGTTTAGAGTAGTCCTTTTAAGGAGTGCAATTGTACCAATAGTGTGTAGGTTTACATTATACACCCGTACATGACCATGCAGAGCAACTACTGGATTGAAGACACTTCCTCAACATTGTCAGACCTTTTTAATAATCTCCAACAACATACAATAATGGATTGCTAACTGCTGCAATATTTTTGAGTTCACTCAAATGTCAGTTATAAGTCAGATTCTAAATGACCTGCTTGGCCTAAATGCCACATATCACTTTAAATTTTAGATCAGTCCATGCTGACTATGTGCAAGAGCTGAGTCATTTGCAGCGCACATGCCTCTCACAGAACATCCTGAAACAGGAGATGTACTGTTAGGGATGTGCAAGAGTGTTATCTGTGGGATGTGGACAGTCCTGATAGCAGGCTACCAGTGAGGGATGTGCCGCACCATGCGGCAGGACAGCTTCAACTGTTATGTAGTTCATCTAATGTGATAATAATGTCATTACTGCTGTTGAAGATGAATGACAAACTGTATATCACAATATGAGTGGTATAAACACTGGAGACATATACTGTAACACCTGATTTCAACATAAACGTCCCCTCCTTCTGGCGTCAGTCATAAACAGAATAAATACCGTATATACTCTGGTATAAGCCGACCCGTGTATAAGCCAACCCCCCTACTTTTTCCCAAAAAACCTGTGAAAACTTATTGACTCGCGTATAAGCCTAAGTGGGAAATGCAGCAGCCACTGGTAAATTTCAAAAATAAAAATAGATACCAAAAAAAAAAAATACCAATGAGGCATCAGTAGGTTAAATGTTTTTCAATATTTATTTCAAATAAAAACAGTAAACTGTAAAAAACTGGATATTGTCCTTGCTCTCACATGGATATTGCCCCAGCTCACACATGGATATTGCCCCAGCTCATGGATATTGCCCCAGCTCACACATGGATATTGCCCCAGCTCATGGATATTGCCCTAGCTCACACATGGATATGCCCCAGCTTACACATGGATATGTCCCAGCTCACACATGGATTTGCCCCAGCTCACACATGGATTTGCCCTAGCTCATGGATTTGCCCCAGCTCATGGATTTGCCCCAGCTCTCACCTGGATATTGCCCCAGCGGCAGCCAGCTCTCACATGGATACTTGTCCCAGCTCCGGATCCAGCAGGGGTTGAGGGGGCCCAGATGCCGGGCAGCGGGAGTGCCTGCCCGGTCCTGAACAGCTTGAGTCCGTCCGTGTTGAAGGGGATGCGGCTGCGTGCGTGCGTGCGCAGGTCACGCGGTCCGGCCAGTCAGGTGGTACAGAGACTCAGTACCACCTGATTAGCCGGACCACGTGACCGGCTGCGCCTGCACGCAGCCGCATCCCCTTCAACACGGACGGACTCACGCTGTTGACTCGCGTATAAGCCGAAACGCGTTTTTTTGACACAGAATCTGAGTCAAAAAACTCGACTTATACGCGAGTATATACGGTATATAGAATTGGGGTAGATCTATAAAACAATTCAAACCATAATTGTGCAGTATTATAGACAACGAGATCAGTGGCGTCACTAGGGTTGGTGTCACCCGGTGCGGTAACTTATGGTGTCACCCCCCCGAGTTTTACGGATTTTTTTTTAACTACTCTTACTCCTAAATCAGTACTCCCATATAACACTGAATGCTCATACACACAGCGCACATTACTGTGAGGTTTATTGCTGTGGTGCTCTCTCATATGCTCACACAACTTTTTGCCAACTGCCAGCAAGTACAATGCCTGTTCGAAGGCAGTGAAAGCACACATGGATATATATTGCCCCCAGCAGCTCACCCATGGGTATATATTGCCCCCAGCTCACATATCGATATATTGCCCCAGTTCACAATTATATATTGCCCCCAGCAGCTCACCCATGGATATATATTGCCCCCAGCTTACATATGGATATATTGCCCCAGTTCACAATTATATATTGCCCCCAGCAGCTCACCCATGGATATATATTTCCTCAGCTCACATATGGATATATTGCGCCTCAGCTCACATATGGATATATATTGCGCCTCAGCTCACACATGGATATATTGCCCCAGACCAGCTCACACATGGATATTGCCCCAGCTCTCATGGATATGCCCCCAACACACATGGATACTGCCCCAATCACACATGGATATGCCCCAGCAGCTCTCATGGATATTGCCCCAGCTCCTCTCATGGATATTGCCCCAGCTCTCATGGATATGCCCCCAACACACATGGATACTGCCCCAAGCACACATGGATATGCCCCAGCAGCTCTCATGGATATTGCCCCAGCTCCTCTCATGGATATTGCCCCAGCTCTCATGGATATGCCCCCAACACACATGGATACTGCCCCAAGCACACATGGATATGCCCCAGCAGCTCTCATGGATATTGCCCCAGCTCCTCTCATGGATATTGCCCCAGCTCCTCTCATGGATATTGCCCCAGCTCCTCTCATGGATATAATGCCCCAGCTGCTCTCATGGATATACTGCCCCAGCTGCTCTCATGGATATACTGCCCCAGCTGCTCTCATGGATATACTGCCCCAGCTCCTCTCATGGATATACTGCCCAGCTGCTCTCATGGATTTTGCCCCAGCTCCTCTCATTGATATTGCCCCAGCTCATGGATATGCCCCAACAGCTCATGGATAATGGCCCCAGCTCATGGATATTGCCCCAGCAGCTCATGGATACTGCCCCAGCTCTTGATTTTGCCCCAGCTCATGGATACTGCCCCAGCACATGGATATACCCCAGCTCATGGATTTGCCCCAGCTCATGGATATAGTGCCCCAGCTCATGGATATAGTGCCCCAGCTCCTCATGGATATGCCCCAGCTCATGGATATTGCCCCAGATCATGGATATACTGCCCCAGCTCATGGATATTGCCCCCAGCTCATGGATATAGTGCCCCCAGCTCATGGATATGCCCCAACAGCTCATGGATAATGGCCCCAGCTCATGGATAATGCCCCAGCAGCTCATGGATATTGCCCCAGCAGCTCATGGATACTGCCCCAGCTCATGGATTTGCCCCAGCTCATGGATATAGTGCCCCAGCTCCTCATGGATATGCCCCAGCTCATGGATATAGTGCCCCAGCTCATGGATATAGTGCCCCAGCTCCTCATGGATGTGCCCCAGCTCATGGATATAGTGCCCCAGCTCCTCATGGATATGCCCCAGCTCATGGATATAGTGCCCCAGCTCCTCATGGATATGCCCCAGCTCCTCATGGATATGCCCCAGCTCATGGATATAGTGCCCCAGCTCCTCATGGATATGCCCCAGCTCATGGAAATAGTGCCCCAGCTCCTCATGGATATGCCCCAGCTCCTCATGGATATGCCCCAGCTCCTCATGGATATGCCCCAGCTCATGGATATTGCCCCCAGCTCATGGATATTGCCCCCAGCTCATGGATAATGCCCCAGCTCATGGATAATGGCCCCAGCTCATGGATAATGGCCCAGCTCATGGATTTGCCCCAGCTCATGGATATAGTGCCCCAGCTCATGGATATAGTGCCCCAGCTCCTCATGGATATGCCCCAGCTCCTCATGGATATGCCCCAGCTCCTCATGGATATGCCCCAGCTCATGGATATTGTGCACCAGCTCCTCATGGATATGCCCCACCTCATGGATAATGGCCCCGCTCACCTCCTGGCCGCGTGTTCGCTCCCTCTGAGCGTCTGGCGGCATGCAGCTTGTGCGCTCGCCTGGGGGAGCCACGTGACCAGCCGCGATTGGCTGGTGACATGTTTCCCCCAGGCGAGCGCCGAAGCTGCATGCTTTGGACGCTCGCAGGGAGCGAACATGCGGCGCAGGGTGAGACATCCGCCCTTAGGGTGACGGTGTCACCCTAAGGGCAGGTGTCACCTGGTGCGGGCCGCACCACCCGCCCCCACGTAGCGACGCCACTGACCGAGATATAATATCGGCCCCCTTGGACCTCACTCACAAATGTAGTAACATAATAGGCACATCATCATTATACCACTCCACGATTCCATCGGTCCTTCAGAAGTATCTCAGCGTTTTCCGGAACATCAAGGAAGATTCCTTGCGGTTAAAACGTGGATTTATTGGGAATTAACAAATTAAAAATTGCACCGTATTTTGCTGTCAATTCACCAGTATTTGACGAACTGTCTGCTTAGTGAATAAATGAATTGGCCCGAAATTGCATCAAATGGTGAACTTCACTGCCTGGTGCAATTTAGGGGAAAATTCAGAGGTTAGTGAATAACCTCTTATTTATGTTTTAACGAGCATGCACCTGTATGCTGTGAAGCATTGTCTCTTTGTTTTCTATTTATTCTGTTGTCTAGAAAATTTTATAAAATTTTAAATAGTACATTTTTTTATTACGTCTTTAACCCAAAAAAAAAATATCTGATAATGTATCTGGATCTCATAATTAACTTCCAAAATGTTATTAAATTGCTACCTATACTTTTTTAAAAAATGTATACCTTTGTAATATTGTTAACTACTTCTTTTTTGTACCTGTTGTATGTTTTTATGGCAGTCTTGTAGCAAGATAATGAGTCTAACCAGTGCTTTTTTTTATTGAAAAATAGGTGGGGGTACTCTCACGCCCGGGGAAAAACTGATTATTATGACTATTTTCATTTCCTCATAAACAATAGTTGTAGTTCACTTAAAGGAAGACACTATCTTTGGATCAACAGTAGTAGGTTATGTGAGAGAGGCTGAACCCGATGGACGCATGTCTTTTTTCAACCTATATAACTATGTAACTATGTAATAACTATGTAACTATGTAACTATAAAAGGGAACCATATTTTTTAATACTGTGTTCCTTTAAATGAACTACAACTATTGTTGTAACCCTATGGGGGTTATCCACTAAGTGCCTCTGTTGCACGGAAATTTTGTATTGCAGGGCAGGTAGCTGTTTTTTTGTGTTTTTTGTTTGCAACGATGGCACTGAGTGGATAATCCCCTAGCATTTGTGAGCACCACAGCAATGAAACCCAGTTTTGCTGAGTATGTATGAACTCCACAGCAATAAAACTCACAGTAATGCGCAGTGTGTATGAACACCACACTGATAAAACTCAGTTAAGCGCAGTGTGTACTGTGTATGAGCTCCACAGCAATCAAACTCACTACCGCCTTACAGTGCCAGCTCCTCTGATCACACCGCTTGCCTGACAATCCGCAGCTCTGGCAGATGTGTGTAAACATGCTGCACCCCCCCTCCCCATGCTGTTCAAAGTTTCAGTGGCTGCAGAGAGAGGGGAAGCAGCCCTCCCTTGTCACTTACTGGGGGAGGGAGGTTATCAGTCCCTACATACACTCCTGACAATCGGAAGCATTCAGGAGCAACATGAGCTGCCGAGCGCTTCCGATTCTCTGCCTGCCACTGCAGGAGGAGGGAGGAGCATCAGGCTCTCTCCTGTTAGTTCTGGCTGGTGGTGAGGTGCCGGTACTGAGTACCCCCGAGTACCCGTTGAAAAAAAGCCCTGAGTCTAACACATAAGGGATTATTCAATAAGAGCCGAACCTGCCATCGAATTGCACCAAACTGTGAATTTCACCGTACGGTGCAATTTCGTGGCAGTTCGGCTATTCAGAAGGCTGTCAATTCGCCAAGTATTAGCGAATTGCCAGTCAAATACGGTGCAGTTCACTTCAGACTGCCGAAATTCGGCAAGTGAAATTGTCCGATAGAGAAGCAATGGTTAATCTATTCAGAGAATGCGGAACTGCACCGAAATGTTGGCGAAATGCCGAGATTTTTGGTCTTTCAACAGGTTTAAAAAGGTAAATGCCATAGGATTAAATGTAAAAAAAAATAGCGTTTCATCATTTTTTTTATTCAACCGTTTATTCTTTTCATTTGCAGCAAAAAGTCTTTTTATTGATTTACTTTTTAGAATTTATAGGTATTTTTCTGGATGTTCTAGGCAAAGTTTTTGATTCCCATTTTTTTAATGCCTTTTTTTTTTAAATTCCCAGTCCTTTTTATTATTTTTTATAGGACCTTTTTATTATTTCCATGCAGTTTCATGCATTTGTGTTGATTTAAACAGCGTTTTTAAAAGAGCAGAGTTCCATTTTATTTTTTTTTTTTTCACATTTGGCGTCGTTCGGAGGCTGATCGTCTTTCTTTGGCTGTGTGCGGCGGTCAGTTCAACGGCGTTGGGCAGATTGTCCGCTGTTTTCGGCAGCGTTCGGTGGTCTGTTCTGCGGGCGGCAGCGGTGTTCGGCAGACTGATCAGGATATTCGGTATTCAGCGGTCTTCTGCGGATCCTGTTCAGAGCACTTCGGGGACCCTGTGGTGAATAGTGAATTGCCGAAGCACACCTAGGTGCGCCGAACAAGATGCATAATTTCTGTGCTCACTGAATATCCCTCACAGTTGGCTCAGACGCATTCCTTGTATACAGTACACAGATCCAAATAACTCTTGAGCTGAGCACGTCTTCTTTGTACTCAATCGTGTATTCTATCGCTAAGCCTAATTAGCCGACATAATAAGTGGTACTGCACCTTAATATTATGCTTTAAAGCCGTATACAGTAAAGAGTATTATGCTGCTGTCTTGACAGACAGATCTCTTGTTTTCAGTCAGCAACAGCATAAGTCAACTGCACACTCTGTTTAGGGAGGGGTTTCCTTCTGAAACAAAACCTTCCACTAAACACAGCAAACTGCTAAAGCCCATAGCACGCTCTCTTTTAATCGCTGTTAGAACATTTTAACACACTTGCTGCTCTTCTGTCCCCTGCTGCACTCACTTGTGTCCTCTTACGTAAAATCATGTCACAGTAGCACAGCCTCTTGGGGAGTAGGAGGACTCTTAGTTCAGCCTCACATAAATGGGATGTGCCAGTTAGAGAGGCAGAATCTCTTCCTAGTCTCAGCTGAGAGGTGTTTGCATACTGAACTGCATAACAGATAGGCAAGTGCTGGAGTAGTTCTCTGTTATGACAGGCAGCTCGACTAAGAAGTAAAACTAAAACACAGATCACAAGTTGGACTTTCTTTTTCCACCACTCTTAGAAATCAGACCGCAGAGTGAGAAGGCTGCCTGCTCTCTATGTGGAATAGTAGCAAATAATTTTTGTGGTTGCCCAAAACAACATGAGTATGTCGGAGGACGACGGCTGCCGCTCGCCAATTGGCTTAGACTGTTGTAGCTGCTGCCTTGACCTGGCCTACAAAAGTGAGATGGAAGAAAGCAATGGCGAGAATAACAACCTGGGCAGTCCAACAGTCAGCAATTTCCGTCAGCTGAGAGAGAAATTAGTCTTTGAGAATCTAAATGCAGATAAGTTGAACACGATCATGCGACAGGACTCCTTGGAACCTGTTGTGAAGGATCCATGCTACCTCCTGAATGAGGGCATTTGCAACAGCAACATAGACCAGACCATGCTATCCATCCTCTTGTTCTTCCACAGGTGGGTGAAGTGTCTTACTTTCTATGGGATGAGAATACCTGGTGATTTTTGATTGAGATTGTATGTGTGGTTGTTTGTATGTCTTAAAATGAAGACTGATGTAGAAGCTGTCACTCTCCATCTTTTCTTATCAAAGTATATCAACAATAAAGGAGACAAATCAAAGTTTAGTTTTGATAAATGTATTAGGAAGAATTATTTGTAAACTGACATAATATCTAAAGATATGTTTTACGAGAAGTAGTTAGATAAAAAAATGACAGCAATATGTATTATCTCAGAAGAAGACAGAGAAATGCAAGGGAGCACTTTTTGAAAAATATCACACTATCATTATTATCTACTCCACTAACTAAATGTTCTGGTGCTTTATACAATAGGAATGAGCGAAAAAGAAGTGATCATGTAGTAATCTTTACCTACCGATCACTGCTACTCAATGAGTCACATTTTTATAAGAATTTTAAAATGACATAAGCCTCCACCCAAAGTAGTAGTAAGTCCATAAACGCCGCTCATTTGTACCTACTTGGTATATTGACATGACATATAAATGGGGGGAATTCAGTATTTTAGGGTGGGGAACTATGACTTAAAGCCCATCAACAAATCCTTAGCCCCAAGCACACTGCACATGTCCATGAGGATAACTTGCGGGGACATCTGTCCCCCTGATCCTCCAAATTCCTACGCCCATGCTTCATGAAATATTTCACTTTTATTCAATGGTGAAAGAGCGCACACAAACAGTTATAAATATTTTTATCAATGTTCAGACTTTACAAATATGACCAAATGAGATATTTTGCTGATAGTTCGATTAACTCTTTTCTTTTTGTCAGCGCCTATGTTTAAAATCACCATGGAAACATAATTAAATTGCTCAAGCGAACACTTCAAACAAATGTTTGCTCATGAAGACAAAAGAAAATTTTGTAAAATGCACACACTTGTCACCCCATTCATGTTAATGCCTTTAACAAATAGCTCAATATGTCTCTGTGATGGGGACAAATGTATGAATTAGTTGGAAATTTGCCTCAAATGTCTAAAATTCTAGCAAAACATTTTGGACCCTAGTCTCTCCCTACCACTAAAATTAGGATGGTAACAGGGAAAACCTGCGCCTACAGGTTTCCATGTAGCATCCCCATTTTAGTGTTAGATTCCGAAGCAGGCACTACTTCAGCACCTTGCTCCGGAAAGAATTGCTACCCCTCAGTGATACTGGCGGTAGCACTTCCGTGCTACCACGATTATCACCTCCTGGAGCCCATAGTACTCCATGGAGGGTTGTGTTGCCGGGCCTTGAGTCCTGCATAGTCTCGCTCTCTCATGAGATCGCACAGCGCCGCGGAGTGATCGTGGGGGGAGACTGGGGACTATTTGTCCCCAGTCTCACTCTTTTCATGGCCAGGAGAAGCGGTGGATTGGGCCACCGTTCTTGCCACGGGATGAGAGGTGAGTATCGGATTTATTGGAGGGTTTTAGGGGGTGCTAATTGATTCTGCAAAAGCAGAATCCTTTAGCACCAGCTTTTAGGTGTCGCTAAAATTTTGGCTTGCGCATCGCTGCAGTAATTAGCATTAGGACTTTGCAATACCTTACTTATCCTACCGCTAATTATTATTGCGCTCCCCAGGTTAAGTATAGGATGCGCAAAGTACGAAAAGCTTGTACAAGCTAGCACAATCACCAATGGATTTTTCAGGTGTTTACTGTCAGGAATGTAACATGGGGGACATGCGTTAATGTCACTTATCCTAGTGTTAAAGTTACTTATCCTGGCGTTAAAGCTTACTCACCCGAATCCTAGTGTTCTCTAGGGAATAGTGCCCTTTCTTTTTTATTGTTATAGCACAGTAGTGTAAAAGACTGAAAAAGTGTATAAAATTTGCACAATGAGAAATATCGTATTCAGAATTGGAATTCACACCAATTACATCAGGTGCATATAAACTCCAGAAAATAGTAATGTTGTCTGGAGATGTTGGTGGACTAACTTGTTTTAGGGCTTTATATCATGGCTCATTGAATCAAAAAAGTTCTTAAAACTATGATGTGTAATGCACAGCTGATTCCAGCATTTAGGAAAAGAAGAGGCGGTCATATTATGTTGTAATTATGAAATAAGGAGTTTTCCTTTTCAAAAATAAGTGTATTCAGCATCAATCTAAGTCAGTGGTTCCTAACCGTGGTTCTCAAGTATCCCTAACAGGTCAGGTTTTCCAGATATCTGAAGCACAGCACGGGTGATATGATTTGCTGCTCAGTGATTGCAGAATTCAGTCTGCTTTTCTCAAAGGAAATCCTTAAAACCTGGCCTGTTAGGGGTACTTGAGGACTGCGGTTGGGAACCACTGATCTAAGCAGAATGTGTCCATTGACCCTGTAGCTGGTCTTGGACAATGTTGCTCATACATTTCTTATGCAAAAACTCCTTCCATATAACAATTCCTCAATCTCTGTCAAATACTGTATACATGTCCATAAGTGGGGGGTTCTGTCAGTCCCCGGTCCTATGCCCATGTATCACAATGGAATTACCAGGTATTTATTTTTAAACCTCACTTTGCATTTCTCTCATATTTGCCAGTCAGCACCCCCCCCCCCCACACACACACACACACATATACTCTAAGTGATGTGCGACGTAGGGGAAGAGTTCCCTAGATAGGTTTTTGCTCATTCATCCAGGCTTGTATGCATGAGTTCTATAATTTTCAAATTTTTTTTATGAGACACCTCACGATACACCGTATAAAGGTTAGCAGAATCTTGAATTTGATTATTTCTGTTTCCCTAGATCTATTACTTCAGAAATATGTTGTACATGCCACTAGGGCTGCAACTAACGATTATTGTCATAATCGATTTTTTTTTGGCCGATTATTTTTTCGATTAATCGATTCATCAGATAACAAAAAGTACAATTTTTTTGTTTACTTGAAGGAACACTATGTAAAAGAAATCAAACCCCTCCTTTTTCCCTTGCCTTTTTTTCTTACGCAATTTACGTAGTGTGTAACCTTTATACATACATATGGAAATTGCATATCTTGTGTACTTTTTGCACACAAGGTAAGTGAGTGTGTGGTCAGAGTGAAGCAGTAAGTGGATGGAGGGACTACAAGTGGAAGGGAGTTTGGGCAAGGGACAGGACCTGTGCGGGAGACAGAGTTTGGGGTAAGGGACCAGACCAAAGGCAGGTATGGCTGCTTTGGCCGGAAGAGAGGGAGATAGGGAGGGTGGTGGCACAGGACTCCAATTCCAAGTAAGGATAAAACACCGGCGGTACAGCTCCTCCACCCACCGGCAATACTATAGTTCTGTTACTATTGTAAATTAAATAAAAACTAAGTGGTTATGTCTGACATAACTCTAGAACTAGAACTTAAATCAAATTCCCTGACACTGCGGTGAATTCAGCATTCATTGCAGGATCCCCGAAGTGCAGGGAAAAGCCGCTGCAAAACTGCCTATTTAAACAAAAGCAGCAAAACCTTCGAAATTATCGGATCTGATAATTTTGGTGGGTCCGGGAACCTGCAGAAATTTTTGGATCTGACCAGCTGCCAGAAAAAGCTGACAATCCAACGAACAAGGTAAAAAAAAAAAAAGGATTGAAAGTGTCACATTTGAGACGCTGTTTGCAAAAAACTACTGGACAAAAATGTCTGGAATTAACATATAAGGTCCTATGAATAATAATAAAAAGGTCTGTTACAGAAAAAAAAAAAATTGCCATTGAACAGGCACCATATTTTGTTGGCAATTCGCCAAAATTTGGCGAACTGCCTGTTTTCAGAATAGCCGAATGCCCACAAAATTGCACCGTATGGGGGAAATTCACTGTTCGGTGCAATTTCGGGGTCAGATCGGCTATCTCTGAATAACCCCTTAAATCACACCAAAGTAAAGCAGTGACACGTCTTCAAAAAACAGCTCCTATATAGTGTCTAAGATCATTATCATTTAACTCAGTCTGTCTCTAAACAGTGTGCTGTACATAGGCCAATTAATCAGTCAAAGGATTAGCCCCTTCCCAACTGCTGACATACATAGTACGTCCAATCAGGAAGTCCCCTTAACAACCGCAGACGTACATAGTACAGTATGTCACGGTCTCCTAGCCTCCCTCCCTATATTCACCTCTCTCGCTGGGCTCCCGCAGTGGACTGGCAGGACGGAAGCCTGACCCGCCTTTTCAGGGGGCCCGGCAGGAGCGATGATGTCACCACGGTGGGATGATGTCATCACCAGGCGCCCCTGGCACCTGCATTAAAAAATGAGGAAGGGGAGGGTGGCTAATTTGCAGCCCTCTATCTCCCCAACCATTAAAGTTACAAAAAAACAAATGGTTCCACTGGAAAGGGGAGAGTCTTCCCTTTTCAGTAGTGGCTCCCTTTAACCCTTTCATTGCCAGATCGCAATTTGGCGCCAATCGGCACCGAATCGCGATTCAAATCCAGAAGTGGCTGACATCTTGGATGTCAGCCAAGCCTCTGGGTCACCCCCCCACCTGCTGACATCCTCACCATATGTATGAGGACGTCAGTGGGCCAGTTAACCCCCTAGCTGCCAAGTGGTGATAGGGGGATCCTTCGGATCCTCGTATCTCCCGGTCCATGGCGCTAGAGGGTCATGCTTTATATCAAGAGGCCTGATTGTGGCCTTTCCAATGATACCAAACAGGACCAGGTTTGTTGTAAAAAAGAAATTAAAAAAATAAAATAATTAAAAAAAATTGTCTGGGGGGTCTAATAAAATAGGACTTAAGCTGGAATTTAAACGTGATGAGCATAAAACGATCAAAAACATGTAAAAATTGGGTATTTCTAATCACAAAACTAAATTTTGATTTGATTAGATTTTGGGGATTAAATTTTGAAAAAGTGTGTTTTTTCGATTCTTTCATCATATTTCATATTTTTTTTATAGTAAATTATATGATATGATGGAAATAATGGTATCTTTAGAAAGTCCATTTAATGGCGGGAAAAACGGTATATAATATGTGTGGGTTGCATAAACGACTAAGAGGAAAATCTGACCTAAACACAAACCGCGCAGAAATGCAAAAACAGCAGAGGGCACTTTTGGACAGACTTTTGTAAAACCGCCCGGTCACTAAGGGGTTAATCGATAATGAGAATAGTTGACAATTATTTTCATTATCGATTAGTTGTCGATTAGTCGATAAATTGTTTCAGCCCATAAATGCCACTTTTTAATATTCCTCTTAAAATGGTTGTATAACAGCCACATCACATAGAAATGAATGAAGGGTTTTGGTTGTGACAGTTCTCCTTCGGTGTACATAGGGAGAATTCTGACGTTAACTATGTGTCCTGTCCCTATGATGTGCCACACACCACCATCAACATGATTAGAAGAATAATCTTGGCTATTTTGGACTTTAACGTTTGGTCAGGGAGGTATTTTGCCAACACATAATGTTCTGATAAAAAACAAGGCATATGAGGTGTCCCTTGCTTTGAGCTTCAGTTGGTGATAAAACGCTTTATTAATTTATTTTAAGAAAACAAAATGTTCTCATTGTTTATTGGACTTGAGCACAATAATACTTCTGAATCACCTGGCAAAGATACAACTTAGTACCAAGTCAAGGCTTCTAAAGTATGGCCGCAAGCAGTCGCTGTCCTTGACGTGTATAAGTTCATATAAGTTCATTGGGATTCAGTTCCAACCTGAAATTTGGAATTATGATTATAATTGACCTATAAAACTAAACCATGAGAGAATTAGGAAGATACCTTTGCTAGTTTGGCCTCTTTAGACGTTTAATACTTCTCGGGAACATAGCATTCCTTCTGTGTACTCTTTAGCATTGTGACTAATGATGCCTGTAGAGTGACCGTGCAAACACAAGACATAAGCAGGGATGACATATATCAAGGGACAAACAGCAAGATCTGTAGAAGCCTGATCTGAATTTCAAAAAAACTCTCAAAGCTATGATTTATAACGTATATTTCTATTCATGGCAGGGGTTGGAATGATATTAGCTGCCGATTTAAAGACCAAGTTATGTAGACATGTTCAGAGATGCTTGTCGGGGATTTAAATGTTGAATACTGGATTATAGCCACACACGTTTTCATATCACAAAATTTATTTTTTACCCCTTAGGGACTACATAAAGTATGCTTATATGCTTAGTTTTAAATTGCTCTAAGGAATATTTTGCAGATATGATTGTACTGTTATAAGATACCTGTCCACAAATTGCAGCACAGAGAGATCCTTTTATTGATACTAGTAGAGAGCGTGGTGGACAGCATTAAATACCTGTCAGAAAGAAACTGTTCCTTAGTGAGCAGAAACACCATAAGAGGTATATCTAAGAATGAGCGTCGGCTCGGAGTGAAAAGCCATCCAGCAGGACCACTGGCCACTCAGTCTATGTGCCTGATTGATTGTCAATGCTGAGGACCAATCCTGCATCACTATATGATGGCCCCCAGTTAGCTCCGCCCTCAGAGTGGTGGAGCCTGTCACTGGATCGGGGTTAGTACAAACTGCAATATCTAATTATGGGATAAGATTTTACATTGCGCTTTAAAATCAATCCGATATCCATACCCAGGTGAAAAATCACAGATAAAGCGCATTTGGTTGGATGTTTGGGAACTACATCTCCCATGATGCCCAGCCACTCACCAAGTCAGGCTGAGCCTTATGTAAAATGTATTTCCAAAACATCTGCAGGGTTTTTGTCGGTGTTTGCATTTATTTGTACATTTATATAGAGGAAAAATTGTAAATTGTAAAAAATTAATAATTAGCATTAGGATCACATAGTCTGTAAGCCCTTACCGCTGGGCGGGTTGTGCTGCGTGCCAAATGTTGGGTAGGAGCACATAGGCAGATTGAAGCCTGCTTCAAGGCCCGCCCTCCCACGGTGAAGACGGCATAGTACGCTCCGCAGCGGTAAAAGGTTAAGTTTGTTAAATATGGAGAAAAATAAATGTTTGAAAACATCTATTTTTGTGATCTTCTTTAAATCTTTTCCGCAATTTTTTTTTAAATGAATGAAAAAGTGACTGTTACAGCAAAATTGAACTCGTAAGCTTTCGGTCTCATTTCTGCTAGAAATTAGTGTATAGAGAGAAAGAGTAAAGCAAGAGGAAAGAAATCCCTGGATCTATAAGGAAGGGGGACATGACTGCTGGCCTGTTCCAGACAGTCCGGTTTGTTCTGGATTATCATTGGAGGTATTGCAACAATATTTCACTTACCTGGTATATAGGTGAAGGTGAGGGAGGGTTTTGCTTCTTTGATTCCTGCCAGCCTTGGAGAAGCTTCAAGGGTGGACACTCACCTGGTCTGTGTGGGTTGCTCGCCTTTGTGTCACAGCTTTTGTCGGCAAGATTCCTTGCCAGTGGTAATGGATGCTAAGCCAAATCGCCTATGGGTGGGCCTTGGGGAAACGAGCTCCACTTCTTTTCGGACAAGCGGGGTGACAAGCTCTAGGTAAAGATTGGATGAACTGCCCATCGCAGGGTAGCGATAGGGTCAAGTAGTTGCAAGGAACAACGGACGTTATATGGTTTGTTTTACTAAAGCTGTGGCCTATACCTTTTCCACAGAATTCATGTCTGTGTGTTATTTGTTATTAACCCTTTCCCCCGCAGAGCATACTATGCTGTCCCTGCTGTGAGTGGGCCTTGAAGCCGCCGGGCATACTAGTACACCTCGTTGACTTCAACAGGCCTCCTTCGCCCTGCCCAGCAGTCGGCACAAGGTTCGCCGTTGGCTGCAGGACGGCCTGAACTAAGGTCGTCCCTTTGTAGCCAACGACTCGCGTCATTAGCTCTGCGGTACCTGCTAGTCGGGCCAGATGAGGCTTCCGCTGCAGCGGCCGGCGTTAACTCCCTCCCGCCAGGCAAAACCTGCCCAGTGGCATAGCATTAAGAGCAGAGGTTGGGGGAAGTCACGGGCTTAAGCAGCAGGAGCTATGGTGCAAGTAGAAGAAATAGCTTCTGGAAAAAAGTCTTACTAGTGAAATATAATCAGTAATGTGTATTTTTTACTTCCATATATCCCTTTCAAATACATTTTTATTGCACCCTTATTGCTTGGAGTGGGAAATCTGTGCTGGTGTCTGTGTCATTTTTTTATGTTGCTATTTTGGCATGGACTTAATCATTCTGAGTGGTTAATTATTGCACACAGCGTGACAAAGTGAAGAGGTCGTGATGTTCTTAGAACGCATAAATATAGGCATTTCTATTTACTTCACAATATGCTTACATAGAAAGTGTTTTATGGCAGACAAGAAACATCTGCTTGCTTTTATTAGCAGTTTGCTTAAACCTTTATCAGCCTGAGACCTTTGGGAAGGAAATGTAATATAATAGGGGTTTAATATGATAAGTGTTATGAAAAGTAATATATGACACTTCTAAGGACTTCTTCATTGTCATTAAACAAGGTTTCTATGACCAAAGGCATTTTCAGTTTATGTAAGTGCTTTACGGGGACTGGACGTCTATGTTGCCAGTTATACTGGTATGCTCGCATGCCTGTCTGACACCCCTCTTTTGGGAATGGTTGATGGTATAAATGGTTAGGAAAGACATGCTCTCTTTGTGTTTGCATCTATATGTGTCAGGGATTTTCTGAATTGACATACATTTAGGATTTGTTCTTGTTGTCACTGATTTCCAGGGCTACCCCTCCCCCCCCACAACATTCAGCCTATGCAAGTATAAATATAGGTTTATGGCTAGGTCATGAGAAAGTAATTTTAGTGCACTTTTTCCACCCAGTCCTTCAAACCTCATCTTTTTTAAAAAAATGGAACTGCATAACAAAGCTGTGGCATATTCCAAAGATATAGCACTGCATCTTCGATTGTAAGCTCTTGAGCAGGGTCCTCTCTCCTACTGTTCTGTGTGTTTATCTTGTATGTATATTTGTTGTTCTGTCTCACCCATTGTACAGCTCTATGGAACTTGTTAGCGCTTTATAAATACTTGTAACCGTACCTGCATCTATAAATACGAACACACTGAAAGGAACAATAAAAAGCTGCATGAGCTGAGGCATGAGAGTGGGTACAATACTATGGGGCAATAGCGCTCCCACAGGAGACAAACCCTGGGCCATTTGGTACTTAGTAACACACCTTGAAGAAAAAAGGATACCTGTGGGGAGAAGACTTGCATCATGTCTGTTACATCCCACGCATGTGTCTTGAGCCATAGCCAAAAGCAATCACATTCCCACCATATGTGGAAATGGGTTCCTGGTTCGATCTTTACACAATGGACAGAGCAGATTTATGTTCTGCTGATAAATGGGGTATGGTACCAAAAAAACCATCAATATGGGATGGTATTATTATTATCATCACTTGTATAGCTCCAACGCATTCTGCAGTGCTTCACAATAACCAATGGGGAATGAGGTAAAATTACAAATAAACACGAGTCAGATACAAGATGTGTTGAAGGCCCTACTCAGAGGAACTTCCAATCTAGGGGAAATGGGGTTGAGGAACACAAGAGGAGGCTTATTGGTCGTCAGGATCACTAAAACTAATGTGTAAGAAATGGTGAGGTCCTGGAAATGACCTCTATAATGATATGGGGTAGATGAGGACAGTGTGTCAGCATCAGTAATATGATACACTAATCTGCAAAGATGGCTTTTGAGGGATCTGAGAGTCTGTTAGGGCGATGTAGGTCATTCTACAGCACTGGCGTGTATTAAACACATTTGTTATATTAATTTACTTAATTATAGTTTATGAAACTTCTAGTTTGTTGTTAATACTTATTATTTTAATTCATATCTGTGCCACACAGTAAACCGAACTCTGCATTTTATCACTCCACTGGATGAGAAAACAATAAATGCACCACCTGGCCTGTCCTTTAAAGCCATGTTAACTTTGTTTTCATCTATATCTTTATCCATATTTTGAATTTTGTTAACAATGTTAAGCACCCCACGTACTGAAGCACTGATAGAGTACCTCACTGATTCAGTACCCAGTTACATCGCCATGGAGAATAGAATAGGAGAGGATTTGAACAATTCCATTCTCTACACATTTTCCAGTTTGACTCACGGAGTCTGTTTTCATTTATTAACCTATAAGTTTAGCAAGCGAAGAAGTAGGCTGACAGTGTACTGGTGATTTTACCTTTCAAGATCTAATTAGGTAAATCAAACAAACTTAAGTCCTGACCTTTGAACTTCTTTACTTAATAGGAACTTATTAGCTACAGGAAAATAGAAAAATATTTAGTGTTATGTGTGTGCGGTGGTTTGTGTCTTAACAAACATATGTGAAGCTGTCTCTCCTGTGAAGGTCACCATGTCTTGACCCTACAGATTTGACACGACGAATAGATCCTGCGCCTCCCCGCTACCTTCACTGACTTGGAGGTAGACTCTCCCTTTTTTCACCTCTACTTCTCTCTATTTTTGCTAGCTGTCACATTCTCAGACAGATGTTTACTAGCTACAACATACTGATTTGAGCCAGGGAATCATTTTCACTCACTTTGCATTCAACAGTCATGTTATACCAAGATGTTTTACTATTGTTCTGATATATGGAATACTTTGTGTATTTACCAATATTATAAGTGCAGTATATATTTTTTTCAAGACAAACATTGGCTGCCTACAGTTTTACTTTTCAGTAAGATAAATTTACACTACCCCTTAAATCCTTCTTATCAGTTATAGAGTTATAAGGAACTTATTCATGAGCAAATATCTGGTTTTATGACGACTTCTGCTGAAAAAGTAAGGGTGCAGGGAAGTTCAAAGTCAGTACATTTTTACAATGTTTGATTTTGCAGGAAGCCTTCACTTGCTTACTGCTCTGGATAAGATCTCTTCCAGATCTCAGATTTTAAGCCGGGGGCACACGAGATGTTTTCTTTAACGCACAGTGCGTGCATTAAAGAAAACGCCAGCGCACCTGCATCCACTCGATGCCCCCCTGCCCCCCTCAGCGCTGCAAAGCACGATCACGCAGCCCCATCGACGCTCATCCTAGCGCATCATCACCTAGGATGCGCGTCGACGGGGCTGCGCGATCCTCCTGTGCTCAAATGCGCATGCGCGCTGCATTTGACGCCCAACGTCACATCAATCCTAGCGCAACAGCCTTTGTGTTTTCAAGACGGATGTCTTCAACGTGCGTTATGCGTAGCGCGCGTTATGCGTATGGTCTTCACGTTATGCGTAATTATATGCTGCAAGGCGCGATAGTGTGCACTAAAAAACGTCTCGTGTGCACCTGGCCTAAGGTACTGATGGAAATTCTGTAATGACTGCTTTAAAAAGTTGTGTCACTAACCATGATGTAACATTCATAATGCTTTGTCATATGACTATGCTCACATGAAGCTCTTCAATTCTGAATCGATATTCCAGTCTTCTTTTCTGCACCCATACTTTTCTTCAATAAATTTTCTTTTTGTGAAAATTAAAAAAAAATTTAACGTCTCAGATCAATGTTGCCTGCAGGTCAGGAATCTGCACTGTTTCACTTTTTTTTCAAGTATATTTAATTGAGTAGTGTTAGCATTTCTGTATTTTTGGAAGTCCACTTTACATACAGCTCCACAAAACATGTTGCAGTTGTGCTAAGAATGTATTGTCAAAATAAATATATTTTTTTTATTTATGAAAGACCAACCACTCATCGGGTCTTTCAACAAACTGGAAATTGTAGGAAATTTAGAAGAAAGTGGCAAATTTTGGGAAAAATTGCTTAATAGAGTTTTCCTGCCTTAGGGATTTTGGCCTAAACTTTGCATTTCCTTATAAAACCTGCACAATTCCCATTTTAGTAAGTAAATCTTTTTATTCAGAGATGGATTACTTTTTTTATTACATAAACATATCAGAAGACTTACTTCAGACCCCAGAACAAGTCAGTTCACATAAACCCACCATAACCTAAACACACATGTGACATTTTGGCTTTCTGGTAATGGTGTAAATATTATCAGTGATAGGCTTTTAGTTAACTATTTTTTCTACATTCAGACAGTGTCTTTGTGTGCATGCATGTGCATAAATATTCCTGAGGGAGCTCGCTCAGGAAGAAGGTATTCCTCAAGAATGTGAAAGAAGAAAAACCCGGAGGTTATAGTGTGAAGGCGCTATAGAGTTAGATCAAATAGCAAAGCAATATACTTTTAAGCAGCTCACTAGTTGAGTGTATCCTTCACTCCAAAACCAGAATCTAGAGAGAAATCACTATACAGTGAAATAGGAGCGCTAAAGATTAAACAAAGATCACATGTATCTCAATATATATAAATGAGAAGACAAGACAAAAGAAGGTCTATTTTTCTTTCTTTCCTTGTTCTTATTTCTTTCAGTGGAATAATAAATCTGTTAAATGGCATCGACTTCTAAAAGAGACAAAAAGAGAATCTCATTGCATAGTATCAGTGTACACCAAAAAATCAGAAAAAATAAGATTTTTCACTCACAAACAGGGAGTCTGCAAGACTCCAAATGTATGCCTTTAAGCCTCTTCTGGGGGCTCCACCCATCAGCAGGAAAAGAGATTCAGGAAAAAAGATTCACAATCCTTATTCTTACAGGCTTGATAGTAGCTTTGAACCGGAGGTATACTTATGATCTCGAGAAAGGAATCAATAATAGTGTAATACTGTAAATTAATTGAGAATAGAAAATCCAGAGAGGGTTACACTCACGTGTTACAGAGCCTCTATTGAAAGTGGCTCTGTATAAGCGCCTGGGACCGCTAATCAGAGGGGTCCATCCTCGGTACTGGATTTCCGCTGGAACACAGCTCCACCGTAGAACAGTTCAACCCAATGCACAGATGTGGCAAGTAGAGAGGTAATGGCAAAAAATTAAAATGAAGATAAAAGTAAAAAATAATAATAAATAAAAATGGCCAAAATATAAAACAATGAAAATTTATTAAAAGACAAAACACCAAAGAAAGGTGTATAAAGTGCGAGACGCGTTTCACCTGCTGCTGCAGGCTTCCTCAGTCAAAAAATTATAATAAAAAAGTTTTTTATTATAATTTTTTGACTGAGGAAGCCTGCAGCAGCAGGTGAAACGCGTCTCGCACTTTATACACCTTTCTTTGGTGTTTTGTCTTTTAATAAATTTTCATTGTTTTATATTTGGCCATTTTTATTTATTATTATTTTTTACTTTTATCTTCATTTTAATTTTTTGCCATTACCTCTCTACTTGCCACATCTGTGCATTGGGTTGAACTGTTCTACGGTGGAGCTGTGTTCCAGCGGAAATCCAGTACCGAGGATGGACCCCCTCTGATTAGCGGTCCAGGCGCTTATACAGAGCCACTTTCAATAGAGGCTCTGTAACACGTGAGTGTAACCCTCTCTGGATTTTCTATTCTCAATTAATTTACAGTATTACACTATTATTGATTCCTTTCTCGAGATCATAAGTATACCTCCGGTTCAAAGCTACTATCAAGCCTGTAAGAATAAGGATTGTGAATCTTTTTTCCTGAATCTCTTTTCCTGCTGATGGGTGGAGCCCCCCAGAAGAGGCTTAAAGGCATACATTTGGAGTCTTGCAGACTCCCTGTTTGTGAGTGAAAAATCTTATTTTTTTCTGATTTTTTGGTGTACACTGATACTATGCAATGAGATTCTCTTTTTGTCTCTTTTAGAAGTCGATGCCATTTAACAGATTTATTATTCCACTGAAAGAAATAAGAACAAGGGAAAGAAAGAAAAATAGACCTTCCTTTTGTCTTGTCTTCTCATTTATATATATTGAGATACATGTGATCTTTGTTTAATCTTTAGCGCTCCTATTTCACTGTATAGTGATTTCTCTCTAGATTCCTCAAGAATGTGACACTCTTTAAATGGCCTTTTGTTCTAGTGCTTGGTTCCTGCAAAATATCCAGTGACCCTCTGATCCTTTTGTATTTACAGAATAAACCATCCAGTCAAATTAATAATTTATAAATACAGTAACCAGCACAATACACTGTCACACGCTCACACAGACGCAGGCACATCGCAATAGCTAATAGCTTGTTAGGTATAAGCAAAGGAGAGGTATTCCTAGGCATTTGCCTGGAGCAAACTTTTCATGGGCTGGAATGTGCAGAACACTATTTAGAATATGCGGTTCAACTTGTATAATATTTAGAGTCACCGTCCAAGCAGACAAGTTCTAGCTGTCAACGTGCCTTGTAACCATTATACTACACTGAGACAGATGAAAACAACATGAAGATGATATCTATACGGTCTCCCTCCTGTAACTAACTCGACGCTGCTTCAGGAAACATTGTTATGCACATGTTAAAAATACGTTTTTAAAAAGGTCTGGAAGCCACTGCAGCATTTATTTAGTAATAAGTGTCTGGGGTAACGAAGTAACAAACACCAATAAAGACATTGTTAATACGATGCGTCAAGTTCTCCTTGACTTGGGAGTATGAGAGAATTTTAGCCAG
This sequence comes from Leptobrachium leishanense, assembly GCA_009667805.1. Classification (NCBI taxonomy): domain Eukaryota; kingdom Metazoa; phylum Chordata; class Amphibia; order Anura; family Megophryidae; genus Leptobrachium; species Leptobrachium leishanense. The sequence goes on from CM019071.1 coordinate 86,286,008, forward strand.
CGCAGACTAACTTGTGGGGGTTTGATTTGAAAATATAGAGGTGTGCATTGGGCTTCTGTAGCTTAGTGTATGTACATACATCAACTGCAAAACCATGACTGCTTAGGCCTTCCCGGCCCATACCCCTTTTACCCATAATATAAATAAACACAAACACTTATATAAGTTAAATGTATATTTAACTATATACATAACAAATAACTCGCAGTGCTTTTAATCTCCATTCTGCCCTACCGCACCAATGCAATAGGCAGTTCCACCAGTATACCAACCAAGAGCTTTCCCCCCCCGCAAGCAAGGTTCGTCTCCCCAGAACCCCACCCGAAGGCGGCTTATCCGTCCTTAAAGCGCTGCTGTCCAGGGAAACCCGCCAAAAGCTGTGACACAATGAAATCGAAATCCAAGGGTGGATGGGTGGGCATCTCTTTGAAGCACTTCACACACTGTCGGGGAACAAGAGGAAGAACAATCCCCCCAGCACAAGCATATATAGCCCAGGTAAGAAACATTGTTGCAAACACTCCACCAATAACTTTACAGATCCTTCCTTAACTGACAGGCCCCGGCCATCAGTCTTGCCCCCCTTCCTGAAAGGTCCAAGGGGTTCTAAACTTTGAATCAATTAAAATTCACCGGGCCCTATTACATTCGCACGGTAAACGCGTGAATTTTTGTGTGAAGCGTCAAACGTTAACGCACGTAAATTAACGCTGATATTACAATACTCACGCATTTTTAATCCATCAAAAAATAACGCGCGTAAAACAGACGCGCAAAAACGCACGCATAGTAACGTTACTTGCAGAAATCAATGCGCGGACTGTTTTTTTCACGCGATTCAGCCAATCAGAATTAAGAACCACAATTGTCTCACGTTAAATTTTTGCGCCTGTCAAAGTTAATCTGTGCATATATGCTGTATCAAAAAAAAAGCACGCATAACGTCTCAAATTTATTGGTTTGGTATGTGTAGAATGTATAACTATACTTTGCTGCAGTGGCGTCACTAGGGTTGGTGTCACCCGGTGCGGTAACTCATGGTGTCACCCCCCCTGAGTTTTGCAGTTTCTTTTTTTAACTACTCTTACTCATAAATCAGTACTCCCAAATAACACTGAATGCTCATACACACAGCGCACATTACTGTGAGGTTTATTGCTGTGGAGCTCTCTCATATGCTCATACACAAATTTTTGCCAACTGCCAGCAAGTACGGTGCCTGTTTGAAGGCAGTGAAAGTGAAGGCACACATGGATATATATTGCCCCCAGCAGCTCTGGATGTATTGCCCCAGCTCACAATTATATATTACCCCCAGCAGCTCACCCATGGATATATATTGCCCCAGCTCACATATGGATATATTGCCCCAGCTCACATATGGATATATTGCCCCCAGCTCACATATAGATATATTGCCCCTAGCTCACACATGGATATATTGCCCCAGACCAGCTCACACATGGAATATATTGCCCCAGACCAGCTCATACATGGAATATATTGCCCTAGACCAGCTCACACATGGAATATATTGCCCCAGACCAGCTCACACATGGAATATATTGCCCCAGACCAGCTCACACATGGATATATTGCCCCAGACCAGCTCACACATGGATATATTGCCCCAGCTCACATATGGATATAACCGATTTATTTAACCAATCCTTGTTAACGGGAGTTGTCCCAGAAGACTGGAAATTAGCAAATGTTGTGCCCATTTACAAGAAGGGTAGTAGGGAGGAATCGGAACTATAGGCCAGTTAGTCTTATGTCAGTAGTGGGGAAATTAATGGAAACCATGTTAAAGGAAAGGATTGTTGAACATCTAAAAACACATAGATTACAGGATCAGAAACAACATGGGTTTACCTCAGGGAGATCATGCCAAACTAATCTTATTGATTTTTTTGATTGGGTAACAAAAATAATAGACAAAGGTGGTGCAGTAGACATTGCTTATTTAGATTTCAGTAAGGCTTTCGATACTGTTCCGCATAGAAGGCTTATCAATAAATTGCAATCTTTGAGCTTGGATTCCAATATGGTTGAATGGATTAGGCAGTGGCTGAGTGACAGGCAACAGAGGGTTGTGGTAAATGGAGCATGTTACCAGTGGGGTACTGCAGGGGTCAGTACTTGGACCCATTCTCTTTAATATTTTTATTAGTCATATTGCAGAAGGTATTAATGGTAAAGTATGTCTTTTTGCTGATGACACAAAGATTTGCAACAGGGTTGACGTTCCTGGAGGGATCAGCCAAATGACAAATGATTTAGGTAAGCTAAAAAAATGGTCGGAGCTGTGGCAATTGAGTTTTAATGTGGATAAGCGCAAGATAATGCACCTGGGACGTAAAAACCCAAGGGCTGAATATAGAATATTTGTTACAGTCCTAACCTCAACATCTGAGGAAAGGGATTTAGGGGTTATTATTTCAGAGGATCTAAGGGTAAGTAGTCAATGTAATAGAGCAGCAGGAAATGCTAGCAGAATGCTTGGTTGTGTAGGGAGAGGTATTAGCAGTAGGAAAAGGGAAGTGCTCATGCCACTGTACAGAGCACTGGTGAGACCTCACTTGGAGTACTGTGTGCAGTACTGGAGACCGTATCTCCAGAAGGATATAGACATCTTAGAGAGAGTTCAGAGAAGGGCTACTATAATGGTGTAAGGCTTCAAGGAGAAAAGTTACCAGGAAAGGCTTAATAATCTTAACATGTACAGCTTGGAATAAAGACGAGACAGAGGAGATATGATAGAAACATTTAAATATTTAAAGGGAATCCACAAAGTAGAGGAAGGGAGTATATTTAAAAGGAAACAAAGTAGCAAAACAAGAGGACATAGTCTTAGATTAGAGGGGCAAAGGTTTAAAAGTAACATCAGGAAGCATTATTTTACTGAGAGGGTGGTGGATACATGGAACAGCCTTCCAGTAGAAGTGGTAGAGGCCAAAACAGTAATTGAATTTAAGCAGGCATGGGATAGGCATAAGGCTATCCTAAACAAAAGATAAATCCACGTAATGTATCCATGTAATTGGGCAGACTTGATGGGCCGAAAGGTTCTTATCTGCCGACATTTTCTATGTTTCTATGATATATTGCCCCAGCTCACATATGGATATATTGCCCCAGCTCACATATGGATATATAGTGCCCCAGCTCACATATGGATATATTGCCCCCAGCTCACACAGGGATATATTGCCCCCAGCTCACACATGGAATATATTGCCCCAGACCAGTTCACACGTGGAATATATTGCCCCAGACCAGCTCGCACATGGAATATATTGCCCCAGTCCAGCTCACACGTGGAATATATTGCCCCAGACCAGCTCACACGTGGAATATACTGCCCCAGACAGCTCACACGTGGAATATATTGCCTCAGACAGCTCACACGTGGAATATATTGCCCCAGTCCAGCTCACATGTGGAATATATTGCCCCAGACCAGCTCACAAGTGGAATATATTGCCCCAGACCAGCTCACACGTGGAATATAGTGCCCCAGACTAGCTCACACATGGATATATTGCCCCAGACCAGCTCACACATGGATATATTGCCCCAGACCAGCTAACACATGGATACATTGCCCCCAGACCAGCTCACACATGGATATATTGCCCCAGCTCACATATGGATATATAGTGCCCCAGCTCACATATGGATATATATTGCCCCAGCTCACACATAGATATATTGCCACCAGCTCACACGTGGAATATACTGCCCCAGACCAGCTGACACGTGGAATATATTGCCCCAGACAGCTCACACATGGAATATATTGCCCCAGTCCAGCTCACATGTGAATATATTGCCCCAGACCAGCTCAGACGTGGAATATTGCCCCAGACCAACTCACACATGGATACATTGCCCAGACAGCTCACACATGGATATTTTGCCCCAGCTCACATATGGATATATAGTGCCCCAGCTCACATATGGATATATATTGCCCCAGCTCACACATGGATATATTGCCACCAGCTCACACATGGATATTTTGCCCCCAGCTCACACATGGAATATATTGCCCCAGACCAGCTCACACGTGGAATATATTACCCCAGGCCAGCTCACACGTGGAATATATTAGCCCAGGCCAGCTCACACGTGGAATATATTGCCCCACTCCAGCTCACACATGGAATATATTGCCCCAGACCAGCTCACACATGGAATATATTGCCCCAGACCAGCTCACAAGTGGAATATATTGCCCCAGACCAGCTCACACGTGGAATATAGTGCCCCAGACTAGCTCACACATGGATATATTGCCCCCAGACCAGCTCACACATGGATATATTGCCCCCAGACCAGCTAACACATGGATACATTGCCCCCAGACCAGCTCACACATGGATATATTGCCCCAGCTCACATATGGATATATAGTGCCCCAGCTCACATATGGATATATTGCCCCAGCTCACATATGGATATATAGTGCCCCAGCTCACATATGGATATATTGCCCCCAGCTCACTCGTGGAATATATTGCCCCAGACGAGCTCACATGTGGAATATACTGCCCCAGACCAGCTCAGACGTGGAATATATTGCCCCAGACCAGCTCACAAGTGGAATATATTGCCCCAGACCAGCTCACACGTGGAATATAGTGCCCCAGACTAGCTCACACATGGATATATTGCCCCCAGACCAGCTCACACATGGATATATTGCCCCCAGACCAGCTAACACATGGATACATTGCCCCCAGACCAGCTCACACATGGATATATTGCCCCAGCTCACATATGGATATATAGTGCCCCAGCTCACATATGGATATATTGCCCCAGCTCACATATGGATATATAGTGCCCCAGCTCACATATGGATATATTGCCCCCAGCTCACACGTGGAATATATTGCCCCAGACGAGCTCACATGTGGAATATACTGCCCCAGACCAGCTGACACGTGGAATATATTGCCCCAGACAGCTCACACATGGAATATATTGCCCCAGTCCAGCTCACATGTGGAATATATTGCCCCAGACCAGCTCAGACGTGGAATATATTGCCCCAGACCAGCTCACACATGGATACATTGCCCCCAGACCAGCTCACACATGGATATATTGCCCCAGCTCACATATGGATATATAGTGCCCCAGCTCACATATGGATATATATTGCCCCAGCTCACACATGGATATATTGCCCCCAGCTCACACATGGAATATATTGCCCCAGACCAGCTCACACGTGGAATATATTACCCCAGGCCAGCTCACACGTGGAATATATTAGCCCAGGCCAGCTCACACGTGGAATATATTGCCCCACTCCAGCTCACACATGGAATATATTGCCCCAGACCAGCTCACACATGGAATATATTGCCCCAGACCAGCTCACACATGGAATATATTGCCCCACTCCAGCTCACACATGGTTATATTTTCCCCCAGCTCATATGGATATTTTTTCCCCCCAGCTCATATGGATATATTTGCCCCCAGTTCATATGGATATATTTGCCCCCAGTTCATATGGATATATTTTCCCCCCAGCTCATATGGGTATATTTTCCCCCAGCTCATATAGATATATTTGCCCCCCAGCTCATATGTATATATTTGCCCCCCAGCTCATATGGGTATATTTGCCCCCAGCTCATATGGATATATTTGCCCCCCAGCTCATATGGGTATATTTGCCCTCAGCTCTCACCTCCTGTCTGGAACACCGGGAGGGTGCCTGTCTGCGATCTCGCGGCTGGCTGGTGTATAGAACACCAGACAAGCGGCAGATATTCACGCTGGCGGCTGCACATAAGAGAAAAAAAGCACGTGGCCGCCGGCAGGATCTTCTCGGGGGGAGCGCTTGGGTGCCCCCCCAACTGGATGCTTGGGGCCACCACCCCCCTCTGCACGCTGCGCTTTGGTGTCACCCTTAGAGCGGGTGACACCTGGTACGGGCCGCACCCCCTGGCCCCACGCAGCGACGCCACTGCTTTGCTGCGTATTTTTTTTTGGGCTGATGTATTAGATTTCGGCCAGGTTGATAGAATTTGCATTTAACACCAGCTTTTAGGAGTTGCTAAAATTATGCGCGCAAAGGCTGTGCGTTACAAACTGCACATAGATTGTAATACCATCCGCGTACCAGCGCAAAAACGCATTTGGGCGCACAATGTTAAGTATAGGACGCGCGCAGTACAGTACGCTCCAGCAGCGTTCGCGCAGGTTCACAGACATATACGTGCGTTTGTTGCGCTGAGATTGTAATACGATGTTCTGCGCAAAGGGTTTTGCCCCTCGCGTTAATGCGTTTTTACGCGGGCGCAAACGTATGCGCAAGGATTGTAATAGGGCCAACTGACTTTTATGAGACTGGTATTGCGGTACAAACATCATGTCCCCCTCTCTGGAGTAGTGTTATTCTTACTGACCCCCCCAATTAACGCATTTCCTCTTTTTGTTGTTGATATTCTCATGTCTATACATTCAACATTTTTGCTTAGTAGGTGGTTGTTTAACATCATCACCTTATCTGCTATCCTTTTTAATCTACATATTTGTGTATGGCTTTTCTACCACCAGAAAACTATAAAGGAATGCGTTTAAAGAAATAAATTCATTACGAGCTGAAATGTTGGATGTGAACATATTTTTTAATATAGTTTAATAAAATTTTGTTGATTTCATAAAGTCCATGAGTGCGTCCACTGTATGGTTTTGATAGATAGGTATTTTTGGACATTATGCACCTGGGCAACTTTTTTTACTTCAAAAATTTTCACTAATCAAGGGAGTGCATGCGTCAGGAGAACTGGCCTGTTGACTCGGGCAAATTCCTGCCTGACCGTTGCTTCAATGTCTGGGAATATGGCCAGCCTGACTGCCTAGCGATTCTATTTGCACAGGGCATCCCGGGTCATATCCTCATTGTGGCATGGGTCAGATGCGAGGGGAGGTCAGATGCGAGCTCCCTTAGCACTGGCCATTGGACTCTGCTGGAGCCTGAGGTTTCAGACCTTGATCAGGCTGCAGACTAGGCTTACTCACATGGCCGTGCTCCGCCAATATGGCAGCCGGCCCGCATTGCGCATCAATGACGTCACCAGCGTCTTGATTGGCAAGGGAGGAGCTGCTGGTGTAAAAACTAGGTCAGCTCAGACAGTCCTCAGTCCAGAATTGCAGTAGTTCCCTTGTTCCTTTTCTCCTACCTATATATTGCATCTTTTTGTGCCTGACATTGGTCACATTTTGTGACCCTGACTTGGCTACTCAGCTGCCTGCCCCGACTTCAGTCTGTATATCGACCTTGAGTATTAGAACACCCCTGGGTACCTTTGTTTGGGTGTGTGTGTATATACATACACAGTATTAGCAGAGGATATTTTATGCCTATACGTACTACAGTATTGTGCACGTCTGACTAAAGAACCAGTGAGTCACTGGGCCTGTTGCCAAAATCATGTACATGGTTTACAAGGGGCCATTGATATAAATATTTTGTTTAGAGCAATTATTCATCATGGGGGTTGTTCTCAAGTGATGCAAAGAGCTGTGTTTCTTTCTTAGTACAGCAGCTGTTCGACATTCAGAATCTTTAAGAAGAGAAGGGTGTGATTAAAAACACCTGACTAGACTCCGGAACAGAGCAATTTCAAGTTATTTCAAAACACCTGCTTGCATGTATGTATTTATTGAGAAAGGTCAGGTCAGACCTCTGCCCTTATGCCTCCATTGCAGCTTATATTTAGTTTAATTAATGCTATCCACAAATTAAGCTGTCTCTATTTAGGCAAAGTGCCTTAATACAAACTCATGCCTAGACTGTCACTCAGTCTGCTCATCAAAGATTTTTGCTTGGTGGCATCCCAATATTTTCCTTAGATAGGTTCATGTGGGTGCACCTGCGTGCTGTGACAGAGAGCATGGGTTGGGTAATAGGATGTCTGAGAGAGTAATTGAGGGAAGGTATTTAAGACCCAGAATCCCGCATGGCCTCTATCCTCTCACACAATTATTGCCAATTACTCAATTAAGCAGCAGGTAAATTCCCAGGCTGCTGACTCCTTGATGGAAGTGTTTTTTTTTCCCAGACTGCTCAGAGCAGGGCGGGGAGAAGTAACACTTCTAAAGAAATGCTGTGTTTAATTCCTTTTGTTTTTTAGATTATGGTTTCTAGACAGGAGTCCCGTATGTATAGTGAGAGCTCTCATTGAGCTAGGCTTTGATTTGTAGTTTTTTTTGTTTATATCACCTGCAATTGGGCAAGATACCTAACGGTACATACTCGCCACCCAGGACATACTTGAAAACGAGAGAGATCTCAATGTATCCTTCCTGGTAAAATCCTTTCTCAAAAAAAATAAAAAAATTGTGATGCAAGCCAAGTGTGGCGTTTGTTTATGGAATAAAAGAACTCTCATTTTGCACAACTTCCAGTCTGCAGCTGTGTATACCCTAGAGGACTGTATTGTTTAACCAGAACCAAGTATCCCAGATGGTTGCTGTACTATAGTGCGTTTGTTGTATTTACGGAACTCACTAAACAACATGGCTTATAAAAAATTACTGTAAGCCCTCCTGAATAGACCATGATGGTTTTGCTGATATTTCTTAATCTGAATATGATGGCAATTGGTGAATCTGGAATGTTACGGGGTAGGATGACCTCTGGTAGTTTTTGTGATCACTGACTGTGCCTGGTTAGAGGCCAGAATGGAGCATAGGGCTTGTTTTAATTAGGCCCCATAGCTGAAATCGAGACTTTTTTGGACGTTATTCTGCCATTTTCAGGTTCGGGAAATCCAAATGTGAGTTTACTGGCCTTTCAATTCCCAATACAAAATTAAATCAAATGTTAACTCCCGCAGCTTTACTTTTCAATGAAAGTATTGGTTATGTTGATTCAATCCAATTTTTTTTAGAAATCGGTATGCCGAAAAATCATTTTAGTTGCTGGTTCATGCTCTTGTCATTTCACAATTTGATTTCTGCAACTCGCTCCTCATTGGTCTCCCCAACTCCCGTATTACCCCTTTGCAATCTATAATGAATGCAGACGCCAGGCTTATTTTTCTCAACAGACGCATCTCTCGTACCAACCCACTCTGCCAGTCCCTCTATTGGCTTCCTGTACGTTCCTGGATACAGTTTAAAATACTGATGCTCACGTTCAAATTGCTCAATAACTCAACTCCTCCCTACATTTCTTCATTACTCTGCAAGCACGTCCCATCCAGACAACTCTGATTAGCAGACGAGCTCCTCCTGTTATCTGTCTACACACGCACAGCCAACTCTCGCCTCCAAGACTTCTCACGGGCAGCACCAGTCCTGTGGAATGACTTGCTTCGCCCTATCAAACTCTCCCCTAATCTTCAGGCCTTCAAGAAATCCCTCAAAACCCATCTCTTCAGATTAGCATACCACATCACTGATGCAACTCATCGCTCTGCTCATCTACTCACACATGATTGAAGCTGCTTCTATGGCCCCACCATTCCCCGCCCTAACCACTGACACTAATGATCCTGCTATCTAGTAAAATTCCTCTTGTTTTACTCAACCCCAATCCCTCTAGATTGTAAACTCCTATGAGCAGGGCCCTCTACACCTCTTGTTTCCATCATATGTCCGCTTATCTCGTTCCCTTAGGTTATTGTAAAGCGCTGCAGAAACTGTTGGCGCTATATAAATGACGATAATAATAATAACAACAATAATAATGGTGTTGGTCAATGGATTTTCAGGCAGGGAAATAGTGGGAATTAGACTGAAATCTTTTTTTAAACATAGAATATTTCTAGTAGTCATTTTTAAAGTCACAAATCTGTATGGTGCTGGCCAAAATGAAACCTTTTTTTTTTTTGGTCATTTCATCAGTTAGCTTTTTTCAGATCAGCAGCATTTTTTGAATATTAGCTCTAGCCGAATTTCTTTTAACATAATACGCCGATATTTTGAAAAAACATTCAGCCGATCAGTCATAGAAGTTAAAGTGAAATCCATTGAGAGGCCAGTTCCGTACGTTTACCTTGATCGTTTGTGTCATCAACTCCCTAACATTGTGTATGGTGATGAGTTGGGTAAACTGACACATATCTGTTTTCTCTGAGTTCCATTTTTATTTGACTTGTTTATCCATTTAGATTGAGCTGCCAACTGGCCTGTTCATTGTAACATTATTCAGAAGGTCATGCTATCATTATCTCTCTCTTAAAAAGTCAGTGCTTATGTCAGACATTTGTGGATAGAATCCCCTTTATGTAACAGAAACCTAAACATCTTAAAATGTTAGTATCATTCTATCCTGTGCTTTCATGTCCCGCACAAGTAAAGATGAGCAAACTCCGAGAGGCACACACAGTCAGAAAAGTTATTAAATATAATATATGTGGCAGAGATTCAGCATCACAGACATTAAAGCGGTTGAGACTGGATAAACTTTGTGGGCTCTTGTTGTGTCTCAAATCAGCATCACATTACAGAACATTACATACCACATATCAGCTTTCAACACCTTGTAAATCTTGTTTTCCAAGCATCACCACACCTCCTTTACATGTAATAAATGATCAAGGGTTTTACAGGACTCAAACTAAGTCAGTGGATCCCATAATAGGAACTCTATTCAGAGCTGGAAATTTCCAGTAGTTCCCCTTGCCAGTAAGGGATAAAAAAAAAACAACTTGCAAAATCTTGAAATGGAAAAAAATGCATTTCTTCGTGTATTTCATTGGGTAGTCTAGTGGTACATAATTCCCAAGTGTCACTAGTTTGAAAGGGCAATCCACAGTTTCAGCCCAAATCCTTTAGTGTTTCTTTTCTTTTCTGATGTCCCTCATGGGCTCCAGTTATGCACATTGGGGTGTCCAGGTAAAACGATACATTTCCCAGTTAGCAGCCATTAAACAATACATGTAATTAAGGCTATTTGCATAAAGAAATCATCATTATTAGCTGTCAGATCATCTAATATATCTTGGAATCGCTATGGCTCCAGCCAAAACTCCAGCAACATTCAACAAGTGGTCTTCTCTGGCCATTTGCAATGTTGGAAAGTATGGGAAGAGAGTAAGCAGTTCTACCCTGACTGATGTTGATATTTGCATTAAATACATAGACATATATTCCATTCATTGTGTTGCTATTACTATAATCAGGGGTGAACTGACTGCTCATGGGATCTCATTGTGTCCCACAGACACACAAAAATTGTACCGACTTGATGGAGTAGAGGTAACATCACTGCTCTGTAACCGTGGACACACAGGTTCCCGGCCAAAGCACCTCTCCAGTGTGTCCTTGGGCAAAACACTTAACGGTACATACTTGCCACCCAGGACATACTTGAAAACGAAAGCAATCTCAATGTATCCTTCCTGGTAAAATACTTTAAAATAAATAAATAACAGCCACATAAAAAACTACCACTTACACTCAATCCCCATATGTATTTCCTTTTGGTACAAAATTTATTTTACCATAATTTTTTAAAAATAAGGTAAGAAAATTCTCTAGGACCTGTCTCAAACTCGGGATGCAGTTAGGTCCCCTTCAGACTTACAGAAGACTGCCTCAGGAATGATAGTGGTGGAAATCGTCCACTTATTGCAGCTCTGGTTGTGCCTACGCTGCTCCACAGAAATGCCAGCAGCACACCAACAAGTATTTTCCAGGTTTATGCACAGCAGCCATCAATCCAAAATTAACACAGCCGGTGGCGACTCTAGGAACCATATACAGTGGCTGCACAGAAGGCTTCACATTCAAAATTAGGGTTGCACAAATAACTAGAGGGAGGTCTCAATACTGGGATAGTCTGGGATTAACCAAAGTGTTAAAATGACTAAATAAAAGGCACTAAACCAACTAAAATGGAAAATGTTATGATCACAAGTACGTTGTAGTATACTAAAGCATTTATAGTCACTGCCAGACACCTTGGAAACTTTGACAAACACGCAGACACACACAAGATAGGCAAAGACAGATACAATGACACACATAGATGGTGACAAACACTGAAAGACTTAAAGAAACTGACAAAGACACTGAGTTTACTAACCCGGGGCCACATTACGATCTCCACGCTAAAACGGGGGCGGTAGGGAGAAAAAACTGCACCCACAGTTTTCTCCCTACCGCCCTCGTTTTAGCATGTAATTACAATGCAGGCGCTTAAAAAGCTGCCTGTGTGGTTACTGCACACTACGGCCCGGGATGCTCACGGCAGCGCTGAGCGCAGCTGCGAGCATCCACTCTATGGAGTCCATAGGTCTCCATTGAGCCAGACGCCAACGGTCACGTGACCTGCCGCATCGCGCCTCGCGAGATCCGGCCGGCCAGCGTAGTGATACGCAGGGAGAGACTGAGGGACTTTTCCCTCCAGTCTTTACCTGATCCCGCCGGACGGAGGAGGCGGTTGGAGCCGCGGTCCTCACCGTGGGACAGGAGGTGAGTATACGATTAATTTTATTATTTTTTTTGCTGGTTTTAACGGATTCTGCAGAAGCGGAATCCGTTAACACCAAGTCCTGGCTCTGGTTAACTTTGCACTAGCCGGACTTTAATCAGTGTTGGGACTTTGTAATCCTAACGCTGATTAACACTTTGCGCTCCCCATGTTAAGTATAGGGAGCACAAAGTACAGTAACCTCGCTCTGAAAAGCCCAAGGTACCAAACGCAAACGGGTCACTTAACCCATTTGCATTTGGATTGTAATATGCGGTAGATACCGTGGCTAATGTTAATGCTCAGGCAGGTGAGCGCTAACGTTAGCAGCAAGAGTGTAATGTAGCCCTCGGTGTTTTCAGAAAAGTGGTGTGTAACTTCTGTTTTCTTATCTGGTTTTATTGGTGTCCCGCTGGTCTCTGCTTTTTTCCAGGGAGGAACTTAGACTGGCCAGCTAAGAAAATATGACTGGCCCAGCTCTGGAGCCCACGAAGCTCTGGATTTGTGGTCTGAGAGCACAATGCACCGTCCTGTCCAAATCCACTAACAATTGGTCTTGCACGTCCTCCCCCTTGCCCTCCAATCAGTGCTTTAGGCAGGGGCGGATCCAGACACAGGTTTCGGGGGGCACTCTACCAGTTTTGGCTAAGAGCTGGTGTTGGGTTCGCAGTGACAGGCAGAGACGCACCTAAGCGCAAGCTGTGTTGTTACACTCACTCTCACCCCAGAACATTGCACAGGATCTGTCCTAATGTGGCTCATGAGCCCTGCAAACCCTTTCCATACGAGGGGCCCAGGGTACCCCCCTCCCAGCACATACCCCTTGAAGCTATGCAGTGTAAGGTAACCCAGGGGAGGGCTGCCTAGTGCACCCTTTCCATGCTGGCAAGACACACGTGGCACCCCATCTGCATAGCCCTGCGAACCCTTTCCATACCATGGGCAAAGGGGACCCCCCTTCCAGCTCACATGTAATATATTGCCCCCAGCTCACATTTATATATTGCCCCAGCTCATATTTTATATAAATTGCCCCAGCTCATTTTATATATATTGCCCCAGCTCACATTTTATATATATTGCCCCAGCTCATTTTATATATTTTGCCCCAGCTCATATTTATATATATTGCCCCAACTCATTTTATATACATTGCCCCAGCTCATTTTGTATATATTGCCCCAGCTCATATTTTATATATTGCCCCAGCTCATTTTATATACAGTATATATTGTCCCAGCTCATATTTTATATATTGCCCCCAGCTCATGTGGTCCCAATCGGTCTCCTCTGCCGTCTGCCAGGGCCCTCTCCGAGTGCTTTTCTTCGTACGATCGGCTGCCAGCATGAAGCTCGGCCGCTTGCCTGGGAACCACGCACAATCCACGGTCTCGCAAGATCCCAGAGTTCACAAGATCTCGAACTCCACAATCTCGCGAGATCGCGGCTGGTGGATCCCAGGCAAGAGGCCAATCTTCATGCTGGCGGCCACTCGTACAAAGAAAAGCACTCAGAGGGTCAGTAATATTTTTTGGGGGGAAATTGCCCCCCCCCCCCGATCTGCCCCTGGCCCTAGGTTCAGGCATTGTTGGAGATTTCAAGAATACTCGCCTGACACAAATCATTCTCTTTTCCTGCGGAAGAATACATCAGCTGTACAAAACATACAACTTCAATAATACAACTGAGTGTGCGTGGGAGGAAAATACGCAACAACAAAAAATTGTATGAGATTCTGAACAAAAGGCTTTATACAAACTTGTTGAATTGCCCATGGATATATACCTTTTGACTGTCTACATGTAAAAAAATATATATACTGTGTAGCCATTTTGTTTTTCTGGGATGGTAATAAGGCTACAGTCTTTGCGTTGCCTACAGCGAGCACGAAACTCAAAACTGTCCTGTCGAATAGCTAAACAATTTAGTTATTTAGATGTTATCTATTCCATGCGAGACATTAAATTAATGAGTGGGGCTGCACTGTTCCACTGATTAATGGCGTGAGTCGCTGTTCCGTCTTTGCTAGTGTAGCGCTCACTCCTGGAGGAGCCGCTGAAAATGAACCACGGGTCAGTCTCCCCGCACTAGGGAATAAATATACTCCAACACAGTTGTGGGTGTTTATCATTTAAATAGTTTACTAAAATAATAGGCAGATGTTGAGATACGGTATTCACAGATATTATTACAGTACTTTCGTATTGTGATAAAACGCGTAGCGGAAAAGAAACGAAACACGAGGCTTCGTATTTCGGAAAATAAAATATTCGTAACCGAACATAAAAGAAAATGCAGTTGCACGAATATTCGGAAAAGGGACACGTAGCGGAACCCCAGAATATACAATCACTTCGTATCACGGTAAACGCGCAGCGGAAAAGAGAAAAATATATTCGGAACGTATCTTTACCCCTGTTCCGATTCGTAACAAAAATGAGTCCTGCACAGGTTAAGTCCCGGAATGTAAAAGGTGTGTATGTGTATGTATGGTACCCGGGTACTGTTCAACTGGCCAGTGAATTTACTTAAAGAATGTCTTCGACTAGTCAAGTTGGGGCCCTGTGGACTTTAAAGAGAAAACAGCAGCGTATTCTTTGTATTACAAACGGCCTTGGAGGCCTCTCACCCATCCACCGGTTGCTTTAGGCTCCGCTGACCCAGGACGTCTCTCCGCTCGATCTTGACTGGGGATACTAGCGGCCGGATCCGTTGTCTGACTTCCCGTAGCTTGTCCACGACTTTGGCCCAGCTCACCGCCGGCTCCCAGTACCCGATCAACTTGCGGTGACTCTTTACTCGAGGTCTTCGGTTGGTTCAATCTGCAGCAACTCTGGAACCTTGGAGGGCTCCTTCTCCTTAGGCGGAATCACCCGGTAAAAGACTTGACAGGCTCTCTTGCTCTCAGGCCCAGGCCTTCTTACGATCTATCGCACTGCGTCTGCTCTCTCTCGTTCCCTGGCGCGCTCTGGCGCGTTCTCCACGAGGCGGAGGATGTAAGGGTCCAGTCCCCACCCACTTCCTGTCTCCTTGCAAAGCATGCCGGGAATTGTAGTCCCAATGTCCAGTGTCTCTGATCTCGATAGTCTCCATCTTGTGGCCAAAAATAGGTACTGCCACAGCAAGATTTTAACACAGCGCTACACTAGCGTTTGGCTTTAGCAGCTGCTTGCTGCAAGTTTACGGTTCCTATACTTCAACTGGAGATTTGCAAGCAATTCCCTGAATGCTATTCTCGGCTTGAGACAGTAACCAAAAAAGTAATCGAGCTATGCAATATGTTAGTCAGCATTCATTTATAACTTGCATTTACAATAACCTCAATTTATGGCAAGTTCATTGAAAAATGGACATCCAAATATTTGAAAAAACAAAGATCACTATTCCATAATTGGTGCTAATGTAGTGACCCGGAAGCAGGGTGAGACTGGGAACAAATAGTTCCTTGTATCCCACTTGCGAACACTCCGCAGTGCACTACATTCTCGCGAGAGCGAGCTCGTGCAGAGCTCACAGCCCAGAAGCAGAAGCCTCCATGGAATCCTATGGACTCCGGGAGTTGATACTCACAGTGGCGCAGAAGCACTACTGCGGGTATCAGGAACCTTAGTGTCGTGTTATGGGGCGAGGTGCTGAGATAGCACCTACCCCGGAATAGGACATTAACATGGAGACGTTTGGGGACGATGTTGGCATCCACTATGGAACAGGGCCCCGAGTCAGGTAAGCTGCTTAAAGTAAATGTGAATCCATCCATCAGATGTTTAGAATAAATAGTAACTTTATACACTGGGGGCCATATTACATTACTAATATTAACGTTAGCCTCCCCTGTGTAATCGTGCGGCGAACCATATTACAATCGGAATGCTAACAGATTAAAAATCCCTTTAGCGATTCGGATCTTGCGCTTTTCAGCACAAACTTACTGTACTTTGCGCTCCCTATGCTCGAAAGTTAACCACAGCTAGGACCAGGCACTAACTGATTCCGCTTCTGCGGAATCAGTCAGCACCAGCTGAAACCACCCACCCCCCAAAAAAAATTACATACTCTACTCACCTCCCATCCCATGACGAGAACGGCGGCTCCATCCGCTTCTTTTTGCCCACGGGAGCAGAAAGAGACTGGGAGAAAATAGTCCCACAGTCTCCCTCTGCAAATCACTACGCCGACCTGCCGGATGTCGCGAGGCGAGATCCTGCAGGTCATGTGACCAGCAGCGGAAGACTCAATAAAGTCCTATGGACTCCATGGAGGGGATGCTCACGGCAGCGCTTAGCACTGCGCGAGCATCCTGAGGCTTAGCGCCGTGTCATGGGGCAGACTGTTGGTTTAGTGCCTGCACCGGAATATCACACAAAAACGTGGACGCTAAGGAGAAACCTGCAGGAGCAGGTTTTCCTCCTTAGCATCCCCGTTTTAGCGCCGTGAATGTAATAGTGCCCTGGGTGTAAAGGTGTGCTGGGGTGTGCTTGGTGTGAAAAGGCAGTACTAATGCTGGGTAAATTAATCCTGTTTAGGTCTCAACCTACAGATTTGGATGCTCTCAAGATAAAACACATGAACATAAACATTTTCTACATCTGATTATTGCCTAGCAAAAATGTGTATCTTATACTGAGCTTTCTAAGGGAATATTTGTGATGAATATTTGTTCCTCGTGAGCACACCCTAATGAATTGTGCTACGCATGCCAGAGATTGGGTGTTTCTTGGGTGATATGTGTGTACGCCTATGCACATACTACATTGCGTGCTGCTTAATCCCTGAAGGCTATTACATTGCATCGAACTCATACAGGTGTGAACTGGAATCTGCAATATAAATTATAAACCTTGTATAATTTCATCTGTTCCAGATGACAGAGAGACGTGCAAGCAATTTATTTATTTATTTATATAAAATATCGATCATACAAAACAAACACAACAGCTGACAGCTTTTCCACAACAAAATATGGATGACAATTTATTTTACTTTAAACAGAATAACGTGACTTTTAACCTCTATGGGCATCGTCACCTGGATTTCAATATACCTTTTTCCCTAGAATATTTATGATGTAATTTGTGCTAGACTTTACATAGCTGAATCATGACCAGGTGGGGCTACACCACCCAAAGGCTTCTGTACAACCTAAGTGAAGAGCATCTGTAATTTATGTTCATCCTGTCACACAAAGCTATCAGCCTGCAGCACAAGAAAAAGATTTATGGATGCTGTAATTGAAAGACGTTTAGACTAAATGATAAAAGAAATCTAAGACTTTCTACAGTAAATACTACTACTTATTTTTACCTCAAGGGGTGAAGTGTCAGGTGCTTATCTCCCATTTGAAAGGAGCATGTCAGCTTGCCATACCTTCACTCTAGGTTTACTGGCGGTCACCACAGCACACTGCTTTCACTGGGAATTCTGATCTGGTGTCACAAATCTGCGGAAACAAGGGGCAGAGCCTAAAAACAGGTTCAGCTCCTCTAATATTTGGACAGGTGTCTATCATATGACATTGAGAAATTTGGAAACATGTTTGGTCCATACAATGTCATGAGTGATGTGGTAGGAGTATGGACCAACTCTTGAAGGGAAATGTTAGCCTGCTGCATGTATTTTCGTGAAATGCTCAGTGCAAGAAAAGTAGTATATTTAATGCTCTGATTTTAATATGGATCTATTTATGGGGTTGGAAGAGTTAGAACAGCAGAGGAAACTAACCCAAGAAGAATAAGGAAGCGTAGTTCCAGATCATGTTCCAGGTAATTTGGGATTAGGGTTGCCTGATGTGCCACGTTTTCCAGAATATTAATGGAAGGAATGTGGAACTACTCCTCTGCAGTATGCAGAATTCATAGGCTGCAGAAAAGTAATCAATTCCCTATGTAAGGCAATGTGATTTCTTGCCTGCTGCTTAAGAGTTCTGCATTCTACAGGTGAGCCCCATACCAATTTCACGGGGTCCCCATTAGAATATAGGAGTCATATGTGTCCTCTAATAAATGATTGAGGTGATGTTTCCAAAAGGGCTCCTGATGATACTAAAGTGCCTTACCTAAGACACCATCAGTGTCACTATTGTCCTATGAAACCACACAAAACCCATTAGAATATGCACAAGCAAAAAAATCGCAAATGGGATAATAAAGGTAAATGGCAAACATTTGCGACAGGCGTTTCCATTTGCAGCCTGCCTTTAACCCTTGAATGCCGTGGGGCGTACTATGCCGTCCCTGTGGCAGGTGGACCAAACACTGTGGGGCCGGAATAGCACGCCTCGCAGCCTGCCCATAGACTCATTCTGCCATAATTCAAGCGGGATCGCTGATAGGCATCATTGGCTGCCACGGGACCACTGTCCACTACATCAGTGGGCTTGCAATATTTCTCCCTCTGCGTGTCTTGCATGTTTAATCTAAAATGGGTGGTGCCACTGGCTCACTGTGGTTATGTGCACCCAAATAACACCTTGACATGCCCACTATAACACCCCCTAATGGGAGAGGTCACATTCTTACATATACACTACAAATATCTGTCTAGTACTTATTGCCATGTCGCTCATGATTGTCCCTGACCTTAGTCTGGCTTATTATGGGAGAGACCAACAGATGTTGAACCACCTTTGCCCTACATCTGGTTCCATGCTATCACTGCTCCTTTACTATATAAAAACATCTGAGATGGGAGGTCAGGTCTGCTGTATATCAATTATTATACTATGAAGTACTAATCACTCTTATTATACTCCTGAGGACACCAAACTTCATGGCGAAACGTGTAGAATGAGTGATATTACATTTACTTTTTAGTTCACTATGGCATTTTGTTTATTATAGAGGAGACTGAATTTTGAGCATTCTCAGCTTTACTCTTTCTTTCATACATTTGGTGGACATTACCTACATTTTGTGGATCCACTTTATTTGTACTTTATCATCATCTGGGTAACCTATAACATTAGTATAGTACTGTTACCGTTACAATTAGTTAAAGTTACGGTAATTTATACAGTGCCAGCATAGTCTATAGCTCTTTACAGTGGGGGAGTACAAACATGAGACGTACGAGATAAATGAGGAAAAGACGACCCTGCCCGTAGGATAACTGTCCAGTTAATACAGCACTTTAACTAAGGGACAATCTAAGGTACAGGGTAAGTGAAACAAGTTTGAGCAGAGGGAAAGTGAAGCTGGTGGCCAGAAAGAATATAGCAGGGATTGCATGGGAAGGACCACGAGCTTTGGCTTCGTAAGGGTGATTAGAGGGAGAAGTGAAAACAGCTGTAAAGGAGACCTGAAATTTGGGACCAGGTCTGGCTGGGGAAGGTGGGTGGGACAGCAGAATGGAGAATGATGGGTGGGTTAGCAGAATGGACTTCAATCTGAGAGCTTGTGGATCTGATGCTATATAGAGAAAGTAGAACAGTGAGAATTAGCAAGAGTGACCAGGTTGTATGGAGGTATTTCATCTCATATTGTTGAGTTCTGGACAATTTGAAAGTAAAGAGATTCATTGTGCTTGTTGCACTCTCTTAGACTGAAAGGAATCATCAAAAGGATGAATGACAAGACTTGATTGGCCAATTTGTTCCCGTTTACTGTTTTTTATCATCGGTGTTGACATGTTTAGATAAATGTGATTGCAAGCAGCACACATTTGCCCTCAGAGCAACTGGAACTTTGAGTATGTTAATTGGAGATTGAACATTCAGACTTGACAGTGTTTTACCGATCCTCCATAAGAAACAATAGAGGAAATGATAGCCAATTAACCCACTGTCACGTCATGACACTGACCTTCAGCTAAAGAGGTTCATCATGATTTGGAACTACATCTTGCATGATGCTCATCTATTCACTCAATAAATTTGTGTATAAAATAACCCCTAGATTTATAATCACCATATCTTGTCAGATATATAAAGTAGTAAATAATAGGTATAGGCTTTGGTTATGGAATTGAGCACTCACCGCAGGGTCCCCGGTGTGCAGGGAAAACCTGCTGCACACCCGCCGAACAACTGCCGAAAACCCACCGAAAACCCGCCCTAACCGCCACAAAAAGCACACGAGCATGTCGGAAAAAGCCAACAAGCCACCGATCACAGCACAGACCAGCTGCCAGATAAAGCCAACAAAGCTGACAAACGGGTTAAAAGAAAAACAAAATGGTACGCTTGAAAGTTTCAAAATTGAAACGCTGTTTGCAAATAAACTACTGAACCAAAATGCCTGGAATTTACATATAAGAACCTATGAATGATAATAAAAAGGTCTGTTACAGAAAAAAAACTGCTATTAAAAACAAAAAGGAAAAAAATTCCGAAAAATGCCTAAAAGATTTAAAAAAAAACCTATAAATAAAGAGACTTTTTACTGTAGATTAAAATAATAAACAGTTTATTAGATATTGAATTAAAATAGGAATATTTTTAACATAGACGTCAATGGGATTCGCATGAATAAACCTGCCGAATGAAACCACCGAACAGCAGGGCACATCGACAACTTTTCACTGCTGTTGTGTGTTCTCTGAATAGATTAACCATTGCTTCTCTTGGGGATTTCACTGCCTTCGAACAGGCACCGTACGTGCAGGCAATTTGCCAAAATATGGCGAACAGCCTGCTCTCTGAATGGCCCCGAAATGTCGCCGTACGGGGAAATTCCCTTTTCGCTGACATTTCGGGGCCAGATCGTCTCTCTGAATACCCCCTATAGTTTTTTATTTTCATAGTTCAAAGCATGGGGTACAGAAAGAAAGAGGGACAAAGGGAACATTGCAACAAATCCGTAATATCCGCAATGAGTATAAGAGAGAAACAGTACAAAGTGGGAAGAAAAGAAAACCATCATATAAAAGTATCACAATGCAGCATCAATTAAAAAAAATACATAGGGAGATGGAACTCAGTTCAGGTCAACACTATTCAGAAAATTGGCCATTTTTTAGAGATATTGCCCGACATGATGGATGAATGGGGACTATTAGTGCAGACACATCTGGGGTGGTATAAGGAGCATAAATTCCACAATAGCCATGGATCTGTGGCAGGAGCCTTTTGCGACGAGCTGTGTCGTTAGCCTTTCATACGAACAAAAGTTTGAGACAGTGTCTTCCATCTCTTTAAGTGTGGGTACCTTGGGCGTCTTCCAGTACCACACTACCAACAACATTGTAGTGGCAACTACATGGTATAATATTATTTTCTGTCCACAGCCAATATTTCGGGTGTACTCCTAGAAGCAGTACCTCTAGTGTGAAAGGAATATCAACCTAATCTAATACCTTAAAACGGAGAGAATGTACTTGCTTCCAGAGTATTTGTAGCAGAGGGCAGTGCCACTGCACATGTATGTAATTTCCCGTATCTCCCTGACACCTCCAACACACACGAGGGAGTATTTGTGTGGTCATGGCCGGAGCTGCTGCTAGGCGACCGCCTAGAGTGCAGTGCTCACCTAGGGCGCAGCCGGGCCTGACCACTTAAAAAATTGTTTGTGTCCGCAGGGCAGCCGGGGGCGGCCGCGTACTGCAGCCAGCCCCAATACGTTCCGGCGTCGCCGCTGGTGTCAAGGAGACGGAGGCATGGACTTGGTGCTGGCTGCGGCTGGTGTAGCGAGCATGCCGCCTGTGCCGCGCGCTCGCGCAGCACCGCCGGCACGCTCGCTACACCAGCTGCAGCCAGCACCAAGTCCACGCCTCCATCTCCTTGACGCCAGCGGCTGATGCTTCGATGCTGGCACGTATTGGGGCTGGCTACAGCACGCGCGCCCTCACGTCAGTCGCTGGCATGAAGGAGTCAGAGAGCAGACGAAGTGCCGATTGAGAGAGACGGAGCTGGGGGAAAATATACCCATGTAAGAGCTGGGGCAATATATCCATGCATGAGCTGGGGGCAATATATCCATGCATGAGCAACAAAATAAAAGATTGGTTTGAAAAAATATAAATTAATTACTTCACTAATATATAAAAATATGGGGTATTTAGGGCTCTATTATACATTTAGGGCTCTATTACATTCTTTGCGCAAAAACGCTCGTGCAGCGTGTTAATTTGTGCGCGAAGCGTTAAACGTTAACGCGCGTAAATTAACACTGGTATTACAATCCGAGCGCCTTTTTTCATCCGTCAAAAAATAACGCGCATAAAAAAGACACGCAAAAACGCACGCGCATTAACGCTGCGCGCAGCTTTTAAAAGACGTTAAAATTATGCGCGCAAATGCTGTGCGTTAAGAACTGTGCATAGATTGTAATACCATCCTTGTACCAGCGCACAAATGCATTTGCGCTCACAATGTTAAGTATAGGATGCGCGCAGTACAGTACGGTCGTGCAGGGTTCGCGCAGGTCCACCCGCGTTAGACGTATGCCTGCGTTTGTTGCGCTGACGTTGTAATACGACGGTCTGTGCAAAGGGTTTTGCCCCTCGCGTTAATGCATTTTTGCGCACGCGTTAACGTTTGCGCGAAGATTGTAATAAAGCCCTTAGTATATTTTAATTCTTCAATGGATGGCTTGGCCATAGTGTGACTCCTGCACATAAAACACAGTTTATATTTTGTCATCCTACAAGAAAGATCCAGATTATAATTCTAACAATAGTGAGGGAAATTCCTTTTGTTGTGGGTATAGCTGCGAACAAGATTTTAATAGACTTGTTGTGGAATTTTAGCGTCTTCCCACGTGCCCATGAATGCAGTCAGTAATTATATCAAACAAAATATCAACAAAACATGTCTTGGTGCTATGGATACTATTTCAAAATGTTTCTTACATCATGTACTGTTATGTTTTATGCCATCGTGTAGCAGCATTAGGGAAAATCATAAACACGATGATTGTTCTTTTTCTTTCTAAAAAGCATTAGTTGTTTAAGAGTAGCTGTGACACCAGTATATTTAGTGAGCGTTAAAAGTCTTAAAATTTTAATTCAATAATTACAAAATAATAAAGACAATCAGGGTTATTTAGAGAAAGGTGAAACTCTGGACAACTTTTGGAGAAGTTAAAATTCTAGGTCAAAATAGCTGATTTGGAAAGTGAGATAAATGGGAGAATTTTTCTGGTTTGGCTATTTTGACCTAGAATTTTCATTTCTCCAGTGGTTCTCCAGAGTTTCACCTTTCTCTGAATAACCCTGAATGTAACTTGCAGGGTTATTCAGAGAGATATGAAAAGCAGGATAATGGCTGGAGAATGGAAAATTCTAGGTTAAAATAGCCGATTTGGAAAGGGAGATAAATGGGAGAATTTTTCTGGTTTGGCTATTTTGACCTAGAATTTTCCATTCTCCAGCCATTCTCCTGCTTTTCACCTCTCTCTGAATAACCCTGTTGGTCTTTAAACGATGATAAATGAAATCTGTTTTGTCAACATTTAGACCTAATTAGCTGGCCTGAAAAAAGAAACCTGCTGAATTGGCAGTGAAATACAAGGGAAAGTTCTAAAGTCCTAGGTCGAAAAAGTCATCCTCAAAGAATATTGCAATTGCAAAAAAAAGTCAGTTTCTTCTATTGTGGTCTAATATTAAGTCCATTTAAATCTTCCATCAATTCGAGTGAATAATAACTTACTGAATAAATTTTCCTACTATCTCTTACCTATTCCTTTTTATTAGGCTTGTGCACCGATCTTTTTTTCGGTTCGATTCGGTTCGATTTGTTCGGATGTTTAAACTTTTCGATTCGGCTCGTTTCGACCGATTTCTGTTTCGATTCGGTTCGGTTAGGATCGTTTTTCGTGTACATTTTTTTTTCGGAATATCGACCATTTTTCGTATTTTCGTGTCACTTTGCTCGTTTTTTGTATCGACTTTTCGGAAATTTCGGAAATTTTCATTTTTTCGGAACGTCTGTTCTCCTCGTTTCAAAGTGTCTACGATAATTCTGGCGATTCTATCGTGTTTTTTTTATTAAATAAAGATCCTTTTTTTCTTATGAATAATTGAATATACATTTCACAACTTTATTTAATCATATTAAAATGATAAATTTCGATTTCACACATTTCAAGTCCATTCGAAAATTCCGAAAATTTTTCGTTTCGGCTCGGAAAACTTTTCGGATCTGCCATTTTCGTATCTAAAAATTTTTGGAAAATCGGCCGCATCCGAAAACACGAATCGGGAAATTTTGTGAAAATTCAGAAATTCCGAAACCCGAAACGCACATCCCTACTTTTTATAAGTATACTAGCTCATAAATTAACCTCCAGTGTGTTATATTGTGTGCTGGTGCGTTTCAGTGGTGGACAATATAAATAAATCAAAGCAGAAACCCTTTTAGTGTTTGTTTCCTTTCATACAGTGTTTAAAGCAGACTCGAATTCATTCGCTAGACTTGAAACTGTAGACTGACTTGTACATTTTTGGCCAAAGTATCTATACAGGAAGTATTCTCCAGATCTTTTTCCAGCTTTGCTGTTATGAACTTGCCGTTCTTTTTGTAGGATGTTCTACCAATTTTCCATTACGACACAACTTGTGACGTGAACATTAGTAATTACATACAAAAGAATACCCACGTCCATCAGGCTTTTCTAGCATCCCCTTTTCAAACATTGCAGTACATTTTTATTGTATTGGCCCATTAGCCTAAACTTTGACTGTTAACCAAGCCTGGACTGACCAATGGACAAATCAAATACAAAGTTTCAGGGGCCACATTGGTTGGGGGATGAAGGTCACCAAATGATTCCCATTACTGGTGTGACGAGAGTCCCTTTGTACTTGGGGTACATGGACCTAGAGATGTATTTGGGAGGTACAGGCCTGAGGTTCTGTATTCTTTCACTGCCCTCTCCTATGTTGAAGTCACCCTGTACCTACAATTCTAGGTGCAGGGTGTTTGTGTCATCCGTAATTGTTATTATCATTATTATCTATGTTTATCTGTTACTATCTGTTTATAGGATTACTGTGTGGGTCGACTGTAGCCTTTTCCAACTCCCCCTATCTAGAATATTTTAACATCTGTTAAAGGTTGGAGTGATCTTCGCTTATCTGTCTTGATTGGCAAACACTGCCCTATTATCAGATACTGTATAATCTGAATACCCTGTTTATCCCCGCAATCTACTATTGTTCTGGTTTGTTGGAATGTTGTGCTATGTGTCTTGGTGCCCAGAGATAATCCCATTATCTGTCCCTGGTCTAATTAGTTGACAGAGAGCAAGATGCCAGCAGTGGCATTATAGAGTCTCCTTAATGGCTGTGACATGTCCAGGATTAGGAAAAACCTAAAGAATCTAAGATAAGAAAATTTACCATCAGAATCAGAATAACTGAGTAACCGCTTATACTGCTTATATATGTAATACTTTGAAAAAGGAGGGTCATTTTCACCCAGAAATGCCATTTTAACAGGTTAAACCAGAAGTCAGAAAAACAAGTTGATCTGTGAGGAATGTATGCTAGACTATTTTTGTGAAGAACCGGTTCTATTCTTCATCGTTCAGTGAACTTTTAGGAAAATTAATGCATGTGACATATCAATATCTAAAAAAACAAGACGTGCTGCTTATAATAACCTTAGTTTTAAAGTGCAAACACAGAAGCTGATTATGAAAACAGATTCTAAAATATTGAAAAATGTTATATATATATACACAAGATTATTCATATAGAGCCAAAACCAAAGTTTTCGTTATAGATTGTAAAGGAATAAAAGGATATTTATAAGAGTTTCAGAAAGGATACCTCCTCTTATGTTGAACACCTCCCACCACAGCACGTTCTGGAAGCACCTGCTAGGTGGCAGCACAGCCACAATAACCATACACCCACATGAGTAGAATTCCCACAGAACAAAATGGCTTACTCTTTGGAACTGACACAGGGTTACTTCAAGAAAGATGGCACAACATACCACACCTCACATGAGTCAATGGCGACAATCCAGAATTTTTTTTGTGGACCATGTAATTTTCAAGACACTGGGTTCACCCTAGTCTACCAATCTCACCAGCTCAGGTTTCATATAGTTGTGTTATCTGAAGGAATGAGTATTTTGAGCATTTGCTGTGATGGGATATGCTCAACATAAGAGGAGATATGTTTCCTGAAACTCTCATTAATTTCTATTCATTCCTTTAAGATCTGTAGCAAAAGTGTTTGGGACAGGTCTATATGAATGAATGTTTTGCTGTCACTCACTTCTAGTGGCATCTAAGGGTGACAGCTGTGAGAGGAAGAGTAACTCAACCGGGCTCCCCTCTGTTCACTTTTTGTGCCTGATTGACCAGTCAGCATGCTGGCATCACCGCCGAGGGTATCATGCTGATCTGTAAGACCAAAGCAATATCCGTCTCTTAAAGTAATATCGTAGGTATACTGCACCTGGCTGGTACATTGATACCATTTTACAAATTAGTTAAACATACATTGAAAAAAATAAAACAAACATTATGAGAATAATACTCCAGCAACGTCAGCTGTTTGTGATTTGCACCTGAATTGTTTTTGACCAATATTCTTGTATCTTTAGGCCGGGTGCACACGGACCGTTTTTTTAACGCACAGTACGTGCGTTAAAGAAAACGCAATGCACCAGCGTCCAGTTGACTCCCACCTGCAACCCCGTCGACGTGCATCCTAGAGCATCATCACCGTCGACCTGCTAGGATGCGCGTCGACGGGACTGCACAATCCTCCTGCACTCAACAAGTGCGCATGCGCAATGAATTTGTCGCCCGACGTCGCGTCAATCCTAGCGCTACAGCCTTTGTGTTCTCAAGAGGGACGTCTTCAGCGCATGTTAGGCGTAGCGCACGTTACGCATGTGCGTGTGCGGATCCAGCCTAATGATACGCAGCGACACGCGTTAGTAACGCGCGTCACTGCGCATAAAAAAATGTCCCGTGTGCACCCGGCCTTAATCTTATTAAACTTGAGGTGACTTTCCCTCCATCACATGATCAGGGGCTTAGTATCCTTATAGGTCCATACAGAGCTCAATATTGCATTGCTGGAGGGAAAACACTGGTGGTACCATTTCTTTTACAATTCTGATGTTCACCAAAAATTCGGCACAAATTTTGTATGTAAGCATCTCTCGAGGGGGACTCTGCTCTCACTGGTCTATTCAGCTGAGGAACGTGTGAAGTGAGTTTCCTGGTGCATGTATCTCTACTTTAGGTAACAGATTCTGCTCCATTTTTTTATGCCAGTGTAGCTTTTTAATGACGTGACTTTTTTTTACTTGATTTTACTATACTTGACCTATAGTCGCCATTTTCATGGTATATCAGGAAAAATAAATACTGTTTTGAGTTGATTGATTTATCAGGTTGTGTACTCAGTCAGCAACTGCAGAAGGTGGTGCAAGAGATGTGTGCACTGGAGGAAGCTCTCCCCACCTTCCCCAGCTGAATAGACCAGTTGGAACAAAGTCCCCCTATGTGCGTTGGGGAGAGGAGCACCACCAGCAAATACCTAAATGGGGAAGGGTAGAATAAGTTAAGAAATTCCAAAGTACAAACCCGACTCCTCTAGATTACAGTTCGTTTACCTAATGGTGTTAAATAATATTTGAAAACGGCAGTATCCAGGTCTTAGGGCTATATTACAAAGTTGATGCTAACTAAACCAGAGCTGTTGTAAACTTCCCAGAGCCATTATAGCCTATGGAGCTGTTAAGTTAACTGCTCTGGTTAAGTTGGCACCAACATTGTAATACTGCCCTATAATGGCTCTGGTAAGTTTACAAAAGCTCTGGTTAAGTTAGAACCAGCTTTGTAATATGGCCCTTAGTGTATAACGCTTTCATTGCCAACAACGGGCCCTATTACAATCTTCGCGCAAACGTCAGCGCGTGTGCAAAAACGCATTAACGAGAGGGGCAAAACCCTTTGCGCTGAACGTCGTATTACAATGTCATCGCAACAAACGCGCGTATACCTCTACCGCGGGTGAACCTGCCCGAACGCTGCGTGAGCTTACTGTACTTCGCGCCTCCTATACTTAACATTGTGAGCGCAAATGCGTTTGTGCGCTGGTACGCGGATGGTATTACAATCTATGTGCAGTTTGTATCGCACAGCCTTTGCGCGCATAATTTTAGCAACTCCTAAAAGCTGGTGTTAATGGCAAATTCTATCAGCATATATGCGCAGATTGACTTTGACAGGCGCAAAAACTTAACGACAATTGTGGGTCTTAATTCTGATTGGCTGAATCGCGTGAAAAAAACAGTCCGCACACGGATTTCTGCATGCAACGTTGCTGCGCGCGCGTTTGTGCGCGTCGGTTTTACGCGCGTTATTTTTTGACGGATGAAGAAATGCGCAAGGATTGTAATAGCAGCTTTGTTTTACGCGTGTTAACGTTTAACGCTTTGCGCAAAAATTCACGCGTTGCGTGTGCGTTTTTGCGTGAACAATGTAATAGGGCTCAACATGTATACGTGCTTTTCCATTGCAATGAAAAACAAAAATTTGTATATTAAACCAAATTAACATACCTTTTAGAGTTCTAGTTCACATTACGTATCCAATGCTTCAAATAAATATTACAATAACATTTACTTCTACAAAGGTGCTTGGTAGTTAAAGGGTTAAAGGATACTTGTTAGTTTCTGGCTTATTCTTTGATGTCATTCTGAATAAATAGCTGTTGGAAATGTAACTATATCTTTTTTGCTAGTTAGTGGAATGAGTGAAGTAAATACATGGGAATAAATAAACCATGGCATCTCCTAAAATGCCAGTGCAGTGTATAAATAGAACCAGTTTGCTGAGTCTATGCCCCCCGCTGCCTTTGAAAGGTTACCAGGCTGGCGGGGTGTATAGTCTGTGTCAGGACATTACATGAGGATCCTCACTTGACTTTTTATTGGCATGGTGGTGTAGTACACACAGACAGTTCAGCGGTATAAGCATGCAGACATTACAGCACTATAAACATATAGCAACGGAAAAACACACAGAGTAAGTACAGCAGGATAAGCATGTAGGCAATGCAGACATTGCAGCACTATAGCCATACAGCAGAGCAGAACACATTACGATCTTGTCGCTAACGTTAACGCTCACCTGCGTGAGCATTAACATTAGCCACGGTATCTACCGCATGTTACAATCGAAACGCAAACGGGTTAAGTAACCCGTTTGCGTTTGGTACTTTGCGCTTTTCAGCGCGAGGTTACTGTACTTTGCACTCCCTATACTTAACATGGGGAGCGCAAAGTGTTAATCAGCGCTGGATTACAATCTACTAGCGCTGATTAACGTCTGGCCGCAGTTAACAGAAAGTTAACCAGAGCCAGGACTTGGTGTTAACGGATTCCGCTTCTGCAGAATCCGTTAACACCAGCCAAAATATAAAAAAAAAGTAATCAGATACTCACCTCCTGTCCTGTGGCGAGCTTTTCAGCGTGAGGTTACTGTACTTTGCGCTCCCCATGTTAAGTATAGGGAGCGCAAAGTGTTAATCAGCGTTAGGATTACAAAGTCCTACGCTGATTAACTTTCCACTAACCAGAGCCGGACGTTAACCAGAGCCAGGACTTGGTATTAACGGATTCCGCTTCTGCAGAATCCATTAACACCAGCCATAAAATGAAAAAAAGAATCGCATACTCACCTCCTGTCCCGCGGCGAGGACCGCAGCTCCAACCGCCACCTCCGTCCGGTGGGACCAGGGAAAGACTGGGCGAACAAGTTCCCCCAGTCTCTCCCTGCGTATCACTATGCTGACCGGCCGGATCTCGCGAGGCGAGATCCAACAGGTCATGTGACCGCCAGCGTCTGGCTCAATGGAGTCCTATGAACTCCATCGAGTGGATGCTCGCGGCTGCGCTCAGCGCTGCCGCGAGCATCCAGGGGCGTAGCGGTCGCTACCAATGCAGGCAGCATTTTTTTAACCCAATATCTACTGTTAAGGTAAATATGATGTTAGGAACAAAGACTCAGTTATATAAAACAGTTTTATTACATATTTATAGCTTTTTACAAGCTCATGTATATATATTGGGACAGAGTGCTTGGGTTGGGTAACAGACTGTCTGGAAGAGTAATCGGGGGAAGGTATTTTTGGACCCAGAATCCTGCATGACCTTATCCTCTCACACACTTGTTGCAATTAATTAATTAAGCAACAGGCGAATTCTCAGGCTGCTGACTCCTGGAGAGAAGTGTTTTAATCAGACTGCTGAGAGCAGGGCAGGGAGCAGCAACACGTCTAAGAAATGCTGTGATTTTCTTTTGTTAATTAAATTATGTTACCTGGATAGTCAGGATCGCTGTATGTTTAGTAAGTGCTCTAATGGAGATAGGATTTTGTTTGTGGTTTTTGTTTAATCACTTGCAATAGTGATTGAAAGTCAAATGGGGCGTTTGTTTATGCTGGATTAAAAAGACCTCTCATTTCCACAACTTCAAGTCTACGGCTGTTTATACCCTAGAGGCTGGAACCAAGTATCAAAGTGGTTGCTGTAACACAATATCTCTATTATATAACTCAGTTACTCATATGGAAAATTGAACGAGTTTAATGGAATCTGTGTAAATAGAATTTATTCACATTAACATTATTAGTAATGTATGTATGTTGTGATATTGCAAAGACATTTATACATAAATAGATATACAGTATAATATATCAATAACATTTAATATTCAGAATAAAATTACAAGCATAAATAAAACCAAAAAAACAACAAAGAAACTCAATTTTCCCTTGTGATCCTCTTATTGATGCAAATCGATCCACCAAGTGATCCTAGAAAACGTGAGACAGACAGCCCTCAGAGCAATACAGTCTGTAAAAAGGGGCTATAAAATGAAATAAAAGTGTGGCTTCCTCCCTACACATTTAGGCTAAGGTCAGACTAACGCAGTATTAACGTGCGTTTAGCCGCACTAAATCACGACCGTGCTAGCAGCAAATTACGTCCAATGCCGGGCAGCATATGGAGAACGGCCGCACAAAAGTGCGGCCGCGCAACGCAAGTGGCAAACGAATGCATTTTTTTGAGAACGTCAAACCGCTAGTACTGACGTACAGAGTGCGCTGCGTCCGCATAGCGGCGTGTGTGCGTGATTAGGAGACGTCAGACGCTGCTAATGTCCGGCCAACATGACGTCCAGACGCAAAAAGTGTTTGATTGATGATCTGTACAAAATCACGGAAGAAAATGCGCATCGTATGACCGCTATCCCGTATTCCGTGAAAAAATGCGTCCATTCGTTCGAACTCACCTTTTCACGGACAACGCGAAAGATGCGTTAGTCTGACCCTAGCCTAAATTGGTGAGAATTTATTGTTCATCAAACTCACTCCCTAATCCGCGGAGGCTGCTGTAATGGCAGCACACTTATATCGGATGGTGCTGGTCTGCATCCAGCCGTTATATATAACTCAATTCACCTGGAAGGGAAAAATATTATCCTGAACTAGACACATTTCACTGTTTAAAGCTCCATGCCCATGTCCCACAGACGGTAACGTTTATAATAAACTGAAGTTAGGGAGTTTCTTTCCACAAAAAAATAAGAATGGCAAGTGCTAGCAGGTACAGCATGGAATGAAAGAAACCCAAGCGGATAACAACTTGCCCAGACCGGCTTTATTGCTGTGCAGTGGGCAGTGAATGTTTTGGCTACATCATGATACCGTATCCATAACAACCAAAGAACAAAATATAATGTAACCAGTGAGTCTATGGCGCTCAACAAGCAAAGTGGAACTTCTTATTAACACCATAAAAAAAAAGATTCTCAAAGGATGAAGATGTGCAATTTGTTATGTTACTATATTACTATTAGTCATATGCCCATAGGCATCAAACTGATTTCAATGTGTACAAACAGTAAAATAAGCAGGGAAAAACCATAGGACTTGATTCCAGCCGTGATGCTTATTATTGAACTGCTAATGGGCAAAGGTGGCCTGAGCCATTAACCAATTTGTGGTACCCTATTACTGGCTCTATTTTGAGTCGTAAGAATAGGCCACACGACCCCTCGTATCGTCTACTGTGGACCATAGGACTCCATGGAGATTTGCACAAGCCTTGTGTGAGACCTTCATACATAAAAAGAGGTTGAAGCACCTTAATTAGTAGCAATTTTAATCCTTTATCTTGCATTTCATTTTTTTTTTATCTATTTATTAATCTTTTACAGCAATATTGCTGGAAGGTGTCAAACTCAAGATCTTATCTTGTATCTTATCTTGCATAACTTCATATGGAATCAGTGTTATTAGCCTACAGACAGTACTGAGTGTTCTCGGATCTCTCCTTGTATTTAGCATTTTACCTTCCAGTTGTCGAGCAGCAGTAATGTTTTGTTACAACGAGAGTGGGGGGGGGCTGCATCTTTTAGCTTCTTTACAGTGATATGAGGTGTCATGGGTGAGATCTCACTTAGAATTTAGTTTTTCCTCGGATGAACACTAATCTTGCATCAACGACAGGGTCACACGAGCGCGGAGGGAACGTCGGTCAGAATGGAAGTTCTTTCCACTCGGACACCCATGTGACCACTTCGTTGAGTGCACGTTAGTCCTAAAAAGCACGAGCCTCCTATGGAGGATCACGACTTGTTGACCCTCCAACGTCCACTGCAGCAGGTCAACGGGCAAGAAAACTGCATGCCTGTTGTAACTTGTGATAGTAGTACACAAGTTACACCGTGTGGCCCTCCCAGTCGAGCTGTCATAATGCTACAACGGACGCTGGGAGGGGGGTCACTATGGACGCGCTTAGTACACTCGTGTGACCCGGGCCTATAAAGGTAAATGCTACAGTTCAAGATTTTCTTTCAAAAGGAACCTTCTAATTAAGTTTTGCTTACAGACTTATTAACTCTAGAGAGGTTTCTTTAGGGAATCAGTAAATATTGACTGATTCATATTAGGAGTTACTAGACCTTGCTAGTATCTGGTAGAAATGTTTGTTTTGTCTATGTATATGGGGTATTGCTTTTAGGACCACAGTATCTTACCTAGACCTGATCTGAGACAACTGACAGTGGGATCAAAATAGTCAGTTGGCAGCTGCAAAAGCATCGCTCCCGTGGAATGCACTCCAGTCCCAACCTCTCAAAGCCACCAATCAAATGGAACCAGGTTCTCCTACTGGTGGGTTGGGGACCATTTGCAATTTAAGGAGGTGAATAATATACTCAAAGATCAGACTGGTATACTAGTCACAGCATATAGCTTTTGATTAACAATGTGAAAGATTATTGCTCCTGCTGAATACATCGAATTAAAAGCTGCTAATATTCATCACATCTTCACATCCAGAAATTCTGGCAAGCAATTCAATTTTCTTACAATTTTTTTCCTCTCTAACTATCCATGTAAGATTCTGTAACTGTGTTCTGTTTATTTGTGTTGTCTTCCCGCTGTGTGAAGGCCCAGAAGAAGAAGGGAGGGCTCTGGACAGAGGTTGTTCTGGTCTGGGGCGTAACTGGGATGCCAGACATTAAGAACTGGGAGTTCTGCCAAAGGCTTTATCAAAGGAAGCAGATCGGCCGGCAGCTGGAGATGGGAGCTTGCCAGATGTCTCTCTCTTTTCTCTCTCTTGCAGTTCTTCATGTTTTCTTTAACTAATTTTTGCAATTTTCATTTTCCTTTAATAGGTTTGATTTCTTTATCTTATTCTTTTTTCACGTAGTAAAACGTATCGTCCGCCTTTCAGTCTGTTCTGTCTGCCCTGTCTCCCTTTGATACTTTTAATTTTTCTCATACCACAAACTTGCCGTTTTAGTATTCTCTGTTCCTATAATATTCTATTATTCTGGGCATTTTTTGTTTCAACAATTGATTTTGTTTTCATGCTGCGCTTGCATTTTTTTTAAATTAAAAGCTATTTATCCCTTTTTACTGTATTATTCCAAATAATAAAGTGTGTCAAGCATAATACTGATTTATTTGTAGGCAATACTCACTCAATCTGCATAAAAACACACTTATAAGATTTTAGGATTATTCACTAAACCTGTGTCTGAGTCGACAAATGTATAACCAATTTTACGGCAATAGAGCTGTGCTAAAAAAAAAAAGCAGAATTCTTTCAGCTCACCTTCTCTTAGACCAAGATGCCCCTTCCCCTTATCTATTCTGCACAGAACACTTACTAGAGAAAAAAAACTTTAGCCTTTAAAAGAGGATTGCGAAGTAATAACTTTAAAAGTTCAGTGATAAATGTCTAAAATATGGATTATCCTTCTCA
The DNA here is from genome assembly GCA_009667805.1 of Leptobrachium leishanense. Taxonomy (NCBI): domain Eukaryota; kingdom Metazoa; phylum Chordata; class Amphibia; order Anura; family Megophryidae; genus Leptobrachium; species Leptobrachium leishanense. Next base: position 86,320,645 of record CM019071.1, read on the forward strand.
ATTCTCCAAAATTCCCAATAAGCCAGGTGATGAGGCTTGGTGATAAATGCTAGGCTCCCCATTCAGAACTATTCCTTGTCCAAGCAATCTAACAGGTCCTTCTACATGGACAAGAATCACGTAAAAATAAGGACTTTCCATAAAAGCGGAGACACTTGACTAGTTTCACAAATGGCCAGAGACTACTATTCCATTAATTTAATGTCTTTAGATGTTTACTTACTGGCTCCAGCTGCTATTCCGACCTTTCGAGGTATTTCTGAGTAGGCTCGGAATTAGCGGCAGGTTAATGTACATTTATTGCACCTCCTATCCTTTGGAATAGTAAGAGACCAGAGAGCTATTCCTCTGTAGCTTGCTGTTCTCATGAGCTGGTATTATAAAAATAGACGCAGTCCTCAAAGTCTGGTATTAAGTGCTTTAGTTTTTTTGCAAAATCACTTAAGATATAAAAATAAACCCCCAAAATTCTAAATTTTCCTCTGGTCCCACAGAGCAGAGGGCAGCAAGATCCTCTGGCTGAGAGTAGGGGAACACTGGAAACAAATAGTTCCCAGTGTCCCTCCGTGACCCCTCATGCTCAGAGTATGTGCAGGCTCACGCTTGACTTCATGAAGTTCTATGGACTTTTCCCTTAAGAGCTACCTGTTTCCCACACGGTGTCTGACACCAACATAGATACTTCTAATACTTCTGAGCTGTCAGTGGATAACAGCAGCGGTGCTCTTACTACTGCTGTAACCACCTCCAAGAGACCATAGGACTCCATGGAGCCATGTTCAACCCCGCTCAAGCTCTGTTCAGAGAATGCATGGATTCGTGGAAGAGCACTGGGAACTATTTGTTACCAACGTTCAGCCGCGTATGGAGAGAGGTAATGGCGGATCACACTGCTTTCTTCACTCAGGGATCTGAGGTATGGTATTTTCTAGTGGGTTTAAAATAATGTGATATGCTAAAGTGCAATCACTTAAAGGGATATGCATGTCTAGAAATATTTTTTTTTAAACTGACATTTAAACACTTTTATACCTATAGACAAACTAGAATAAATCAATAAAAGTTTTAAAAATGTGAAAAAAAAATTATTTTCTTGCTTTAAGCTCTGTCATTTCATCTTCTCTGACACCCCACAGCTAGGGGTGTGTCTTCAGGTCATAATTCCTGAATATAACCCGCCTCATCCACACCCACTACTCCACCCACTATTCCACCTATCAAAGCTTCACATGAACTACATTTCTTGTTCCATCTTGCCCACAGCCCCCCATGCACCCCACTACTTCATACTCAGCTCTTACTCTCACCTAGTGTGTCTCCTCTCTCATCTTGGATTGTAAGCTCTTGTGCAGGGTCCTCTCTCCTACTGTTCTGTGTGTTTAACTTAAATGGACATTTGGTTTTCTGCCTGTCCCATTGTACAGTGCTACGGAACTTGCTAGTGCTTTATAAATACCTGTGACTGTGTGAACGAACACAAGCTGTGCAGCTCAGGACCTCGGACAGGGAAAACTGAGGAACTGAATATTAGCATCTCTACAACTGTGAAAGCAAAACTCACTCACCTGCTGACTAACTCACACACTCACTTGCACTCTCTCACACACAGACCGACTGACATGCTCAATTGCGCTCTTTCATTGTTTACATACTCACCAGTGGCGTAACTAGAAACCCGACGGCCCCAGGGCAAGAATCCATGAAGGGCCCCCTCCCCAAAAAAAAGATCTATATTTTTACTTTTTTTTCCCTGCAATATAAAAAAGATAGTATTGCCCCCAGCTCACACGGATATATACTGTATATTGCCCCCAGCTCACACGGATATATACTGTATATTGCCCCCAGCTCACATGGATATATATATTGCCCCCAGCTCACATGGATATATTGCCCCAGCTCACACATGGATATTTTTGCCCCCAGCTCATGGATATATTTGCCCCGGCTCATGGATATATTTGCCCCAGCTCATGGATATATTGTACAGTGGAAAAATGTGGAGAACAGACACTCAGAGCAAAATGAAACGTGAACCCCGTCGCCCAGAGCACCAAAAGTGCAGTCCCAAACCACACCAAATACAACAAAAAAGACAGAGAACCGGTGCTCGGCGCTCCCGCGTCCACAGTATAAAGAGAATCTCTTCCGTATAGAGAAAAAGATATACGTTATAACATAGGGTAAATATTTTACTGTCTTGGACAATTCATAGTTCGTCGGAGTATTCCTAAAAGGAAAAAAAATGTATGATAGTGAAGTCCAGCTTTCACAAAAATGAGGGGGGGGGGGATGGATCCACTCACACTTTCCAGAGCCTCGTTAGGCTCGATCACCTCGCCTGCGGGTGTTTCACACGGCTCACCCGATAGCCCTCAGTGGTTGTCTCGTCTTGTAGTCTTGGTATCCCTTCAGGATCCTAGGTAGTCCACAGGTCCTCCAATGGTTGAGTACCAATGGCCCTCAGTAGTCAGCTTATCTTGAGGCCTTGGTATCCCTTCAGAGTCCTGGGTAGTCAATAAGTCTTCCCTTAGACGGTCACTCCCTCTCACACGCTTTCTTGTGCTGTCTGTCTCTTGTGTGCACTCTCTCCTTTTCTTGTGCTTTTGTTGCTTTATCTTGCTGTCTTTCTCTCTTTACCATTTCTTGCTGTGTCTCTGTGCTTTCCATTGCTGTCCCTCTCTCTGCTGTCTCTTTTTCTCCCTACGTCTATGGATTTTTTGTAGTAGCTGGGGGTGAAAGTTCAGCCCCGCCCTCCCCTCAGCTCACAGTGTAGGAGAGAGGAGGAGCAACTCAGAAGCACATGCTCAGTGTGTTTTTTAGCTATACCTAGGTATGCACACTGATGGGTTAGCTTGCCTCCTGAGGTGGGCGTGGAAAACACCAAGAAAGAAAAGCAAGCAAGTAAATATGAAAAAAATATTATATTTACTTTCTTTTTATGCCTGCTGAATGACACTACTGACTCATTCAAATGGCATAGCATGGTTTTAAAAGCACATTAGCAAAGCATGCATGTCCCTTTAACAACGTGGTTTAGAAGTTGTTATTCATTGCTAATAACAGCTGGTGCAAATGAAGAACAAGTAAGTTTGGAATAGCTTGTTCTTCATCTGTTACCTGCATATTTACTGCTCCTATATAAAATATAGGGGGGCATATTACATAGTTGGTGCTAACTTAACCAGAGCTGTTGTAAACTTCTCAGAGCCATTATAGCCTATGGAGGTTTTCAGTTTACAACAGCTCTGGTTAAGTTAGCACCAACTATGTAATACTGCCCTATAATGGCTCTGGTACGTTTACAACAGCTCTGGTTAAGTTAGCACCAACTATGTAATATGGCCCAAGATCTTTTCACATACTGTAAGGAAATGCAAGGTCTGAGATGCAAGCAGAACCTGTGCCTCGTTTGAAATAAGAAGAGAATAAATTAAACTAAATTCTTGAGCCGTTATGTTGTCCGGTTCAAGTGCTTAGCTTAACAACAAACTAGGAATCCGGCCCAAAACCGGAATAGGGGCATTATTATTTCCTTCTTTAAATCCCATAACTAGTGTTAGCAATGGAAGCGTTCTCCCATCGTGTTACACAATCATATAACACAATCATAGCTCTGAGATATATATGCTTAAGTTCAATCAATATAAATTAGTTAGCATTAATCAATGATTAACTATCCATATCATCATTGTGTTCACAGGTATTTCTTGTCTCTTGCCAATAAATACAAACTGTCTGTGTCTGAAACATATTAAGGGTGTGAATAAATCATCAATTATGTCTGCTAAGATATTAATTCATGACCTACTTCGTGTATACAAGACGCTTTTATTTCTGATTTAGGCTAGGGTCAGACGAGCGTGATTTCTACGGACTGTACGTCCGTGCACACGGACGTACGTCAGTACGGAAGACACAGTAGTGGCCACACAGTCCGTTTATTCACTGATGTATATTTTGACGGATGTAGGCGGGAAAATAAAATAAAAAGCAAAACCATTTTGTCCGTGAAAACTGCTGGACGTATAAATGCAGTCCATCTGACCACATTCCATCACTCACACACAAAGCTATGCGGACGTTGCGGACGCAGCGCACTTTGTGCGGCCGTTCTAGGGGTTGTACGTTCTTGCCTGCCTTGCGTCCGTGGGCCGCGGCCGTTGTGCGTCCGCAGTTCAGTGCGGACGTACTTCGTGTGGCAGGCTCCAATGGGCTTTCTGTCATGCTATCACGGACGTACTTTTAGGCGCAATCACGGACGTGAACACTACGCTCGTCTGACCCCAGCCTTAAAGGGTTAAATCCCTATGATCATGCAACAGCACACAGGAATTTCTTAACAATTTGCCAATAATTAGAAAGCTTTAGTGTGCTCAGGATAAACAGATGTGTTTGCTCAGGATTTCTGAGTTTCTTGGTTTACGCATGCCTACATGGTTTCATGTGTGATTGAAGTTGATTATATTTACTCTATTTGGATTATTCGATGAGTTGAAGAAGAAATACACAGGAAATGCAAAGTAATCAGACTGAATATTAGCGTTAGAAATGTTTGCTATTCCCTCTCACTCACCCACCTAATAATGCAATGGTTATCCTTATTCTTATTCCTTTTTTTATTCACACTGATTGTGTATTTATGCAGACCTCCGTGTGCGTTAGATTTTAGTTCTATCTTGGTCCTCTTTAATTTATGTACACCAACAGGGTTATTCAAAGAGATCCGAATTGCTGGCGAAAGGTAACTGAATGCTGAAATTCAGTGTACAGTTACCTTTCCTGGCCATTCGGCTATCCAGAGAGCAGGCAATTCGCCAAATGTTGGTGAATTGCCTGCACATACGGTGCCTGTTCGTTGCCTGTTCGAGGGCAGTGAAATCCCCATAGCTTCGTCTATTCGGAGAACAAAAACCAGCAGTGAAAAGTTGCTGAAATGCCCTGCCATTCGGTTGCTTCATTCGACAGATTTATTCAGGGGAATCTCATAGGCTCCAATGTTAAAAATATTCCCGTTTTGATTCAATATTTAATAAACCGTTTATTATAATATTCTGCAGTAAAAAGTCTCTTTATTTATAGATTTTTTAGGATCTTTTAAGGATTTTTCGGGACTTTTTAGCAAACGTTTTTTTTTTTTAAAAAAATTTAAACGTTTTTTCTTTTTCTGTAACAGCCTTTTTATTATCATTCAATGGACCTCATATGTAAATTTCTGACATTTTCGCTCAGTAGTTTGTTTGCAAACAGCGTTTCATTTTTCAAACATTCAAGCGTACTGTTTTTTTTTTTTTTAACGGAATTCGTCTGCGGTGTCGGTTTTTTTCCGGCAGCTGCTCTGTGCTCTGATCAGCTCCTGCTCGGGTTTCTCCGGCGTGTTCGGCGGGGTTAATCCAGATGTTTTCGCGGTTTTCGGTGGGCATTCGCCTGGGTTTTGCAGTAAGTGTTCGGCAGGTTTTCAGCGGCTTTTCCCTGCACTACGACGGCCCAGTGGTGCTTGCTGAATACACTGCAGGGTCGCCGAAATGGGATCGCAGGTGCAGGTTTTCCCCATTAGCGTCCCTGTTTTAGCACAAAGGTTGTAGTAGGGCCCAGAGTGTGCATGCAATATGCTAGCAGCGGGATAATTTCCTTGACAGTAAACATGAATTCTTTTAAACGACCTGCAAAAACACAGATTAACATTTTTAACCTAAAGTACTACACAGGCTGCTCTCTCCCTGTTCTGCTGATTAAGAGGATTTTTTTTTTCTGGTGGCGTTAACAGTATTTCCTTTTTCCTGTGATTATGTAACAGACTGCATGTCTGGGCAAAAAATAGAAAAGACTGAAAATCCCAGGACTGCTGTAAAAATAAAGGTACATGTGTTTTTCTAGTAGTAGAATATAAAAAATCTTTCCAGGCTCTTAAGACAGTATCTTATCAATCATTTTTGATAATAAATACGGGTGCTAGATTTCAAATCAGGTGTACACTTACCAGAGCCATTAAAGGTTATGGAGATGGTAGATTTGCAACTTCTCATATTAAGTTTAGACCTGATTTGGAACCTAGTCTCCTGGAACATTACTGTTCAGCAATCTAGGCCTCTATTCCAAGTGAGCCATTACTGTTGTGATCTTCTCAGTAACATCGATGCAAATTTGGTTACAGGCATACTGTACTGTTGCACATCATCGACTGCTTACCTCTTTAACTTTAACCATGACCAAAAACCCCACCCACAGTGACCAACAAGAACTTAACTTAGTGGATAAGACATGCCTGTGTTCCAAATTCCATAGGCGCGTGTCTACGCAGAACGGCCTTCCATGGTGGCTTTATTCATTCATCTTACATATGCTGTCAAGGCATTACTTATTTACTGCCAAGACCAAAGGACAGTCCAGCTATATAGGGAAATGAAAGTTAACCCAGACAACAGCTTAAAAATGGAGAAGGAGTGTGGAATGTTCTGTCTGCTGCTCTGTTAGGAAGGGTAAGGGAGGTCCCCTTCTATTTATATTTCTACCTCTGCAACATTGTTAAACTTTTTTACCACCAAAAACCCTTCTCCAGAGCCTTAAACTACCTGCACAGGCCAACAGTCATGGGTCCTCTTCCCTATAGGTCCGGGGCTTTCTGTATAAAATAGTTTGTTGTATATTGTAATATAGTATGATACAATGACTTTATGGCTTGCAACAAGTTTTAGTCATTGTAGCTTGCTATTATTGTGTTAAAGGGACACTCTATCCAGCAATGCATAACCACATAAGCTAATTTGGACTGTGATATGCGTATGTCCCACTCCTTCCCATCCGCTGACCCTGGTGACTGGAACAACACATGGAGGGCTGTCAATCACTGGTCCTTAGAAAGCGTTGCTTGGGTATGGTATGTATTGGAACCTCATGGATCTAAAATTATGTGAGCATGCTATTGTACGCCGACATAATTCAAATGTTGTCAGAGGTTGCTGTATCTCTCGTACCTATACATTTCAGTTCTGGCTGCCCTTTAGGGTGATAGCAGTCTGTTTGCATATTGTATTAACTTCTCTGTAATAGCACCAAAAAGCAAAAACCTTCTGAGACCTGAAGAACTCACTGAAGGGCAGGTCACATATGCCAGGGCTCAAAATTTCCACTCGCCTACTAGCATTTGCGAGTGGAAATTAAGTGAGGGCGAGTGGAAATGCACTCACAGGTAACACAATAAATATTTTGTGCTGTGTATTTCAGTGGTGCCACCGTGCAGCCCCCTTCCGCAGGCTATAGGGTGGCAGTGAGCAGCTGCCTAACTGATCAATCTCATCTGTCACTGGCAGGGGGGTGAAGAGGAGCTTCCCTGCCTCCTTTCTCTGCTCACACTGGGGTCTGATGACTGGGTATACATGTATTTGGGGTCTGATGTCTGGATATTAATGTTATTTTTGTAACTTTATTCTAAATAAAACCTTTAACAAAGTAATGTCATAAGATAATTTAAGGTTGTGTGTTTAGAGGCAGAGTTAAGGGCTGGGTAGGGGTTAGGTGGAGCAACTGGTGGCGAGTAAATCTTATGGCCTGGTAAGTAGCTTGGGACTTGAAATTTTGAGCCCTGACATATGCCACCATCCATTGTCAGCACTCTCATAAAACTTGTTTTTCTTCTCCATAATTTAAGAAGTCAGTTGATTGAACCATCATCCGCATGCCAACCGAGTAATGCACCGAGAGGCATCTGAATGAATTCCTGTGGGCTGGTCACAAGCACGACATTCGTTAAGGGTCCAACATTGAAGCAGCTTTTTGGAGCTAGGACTCTGGCACTTGGAAGTGAAACAGGGAGACTTTGGTGTGGGTCAGAGGGAGAATGTAAACCCTCTGGGCAAAAACACAGGTCAGAAAATAGGGTGATCCCCTTTTTAGCCTAAACTGTTTCTTTTAACCATAACAAGGATGGATATTGCCATCCCATGGCATTATGATGGGTGCTGTTGAAATGGATTTGTACATTGATACATACATACGTGATATCGACAAAAACAGTGGATGTAGTTGGAAAAGGTTACATAACGACTTTCTGTGCCACAGAGTCCAGATAAGAATTGCTTCTCAGCCACCAATTTAACAATGCATGATTATATTATATTGATAGAAGTTGTAATTTAACTCCGTTTTGATGTTTAACCAGCGATTGTTTAGTTTTATGTAATTTCTGCTTTGTTCCAAACACTATCGAGACACTCTTATCATTGTTTAAGAACAGTCTGTACAGCAGCTTTGAGTTATGATAAGTTTCGCAGAAAAGACTGCAGTGTCACCTGCCTACATCTGCACATTTCAAATATTTTAAGTGGGAGTTAAACCAATACAACTCTGCTGGGGAATATTGATCGTGCTGTTCAATATTTTATGATTTGGTGTTCCAGAAAGTTTAGAAAATCTAGGAAAATAGTTCCATTGCATTGATCATTTTCCATTGTAGCCTGAGGCGCATTTGCACTTTTTCCTTTAAAAGTACAATGAGATTGTTAAAAAACATTGAAACTAAGCGATATATAATAAATAATAATAATATATCAGCGCAGATTAATCTCTATAACATAGAGCAATACATTGAATTTTAATAACCCTGAAGGACAAGATAAATACAATGACAAGTGAATCCTGCTTTTTAAATGTTTTACAATCAGTTTTTCATTTGAAAACTGAAATTTCTGCTTCCAGAAATGACTTGAACTTTTATATTTATCACCTTTTTAATACCTCTTTAAATATTTAAATATCTTTTTATATATCAATCTATATAGTTTCTTTTCTATTCTATTTTTTTACAGCACAGTACACAAACCTATTTTTCTTCCCTGTGTATATTTGTTATCATTTCTATTTTGCATTTAATTCAAAAACTTTATCAGAATACTTTTTTGTCAGCATTAGAAGCTGTTATGCAAGGCTTTTGCATGGTCTGCCAACTGGCTATGTACCACTGATATCATCTCTGCCATGGCCTTAATCCCTAATCTTGTGATGACCCTTCACATACCACTCCAGTGTCTCTTCTGCCCATCATTTTGTCCTTCAGTCTTGTAGATGAATCCAAACTAGAGACCCTCTTATTTATGTTTTCAGGAGAAATAGCTTACTTTTGTAGTTCTAGGTTTACCAGTTCAGGTTCACAGTTCGCATTCATCATTTTAGGTTTTAATTTCTTTCTCCTTTTTTTAGGCCAGATATCTCCTTCATGCATTGACTTAGGCACAATTTAGGTGATGTGTGATAACTATTTAGCTGCCCGGCCTAACATCCATATAGTAAAAGTTAATTAAAGTGCACTTTCCTACATTCTGTCTTGTACCTCTCTGTCATATTTTCCAAGTTCTTGCTAATCTCATCACCAAAATTGGGAAAAAACAAGATTCAAATCCATCAAGCTCAACCTTTCACTCATTGTTTATCTACATGATCCTAATTAAGTGATTTATTATTCAAAGAAACTTTATTATGCTTCACAAGGAACTGCAAAATATCCAGCACTATGACAGATCAGGAAGAGTTACGTGCAAATATGTGGTGTGTTGGGTGAACTACACTCAAAACAACACTATATCTTGTCTTCTAGCAAATAGTAATGCCAAGTGAGGCCACTAAGGTCATGAGAGGTCAGTACAGGTCAGGTAGCATTATGATGACCTAGGATAGTCTTGCACTGGTCTGTGGTACAGACAGACATAACATGACACCAGCCAGTGTGTCAAATGGAGAAAGGAAAACTAAAACCAGACCTTGGAATTTGAATGTCGTATATATACAAGTATAACAGAATCAATACATGTCATAATAAACAAACAGAACACTGAGGAATCACTTGAACCAATGTCTAAACTAGGCTTAACCTTGGTACATTACATATCAAATCTAGGTAGACATCAGCTACCTAAAATTTAAACTGTACACTGATAACACAGTAATGGACGTTTAAAACAAATATAAATGAATGATACCTAACCAAAGGGGATAGGATACCACACCTTCGCGTGAGAGAAGGGATTGTATGTATGTGGTGCTTAAAACAACAAAAAAATTGAGTCTTCCTTCACTCGCTTACCATACTATGCCCTGAAGAGTCATTGGTCAGTTCCTAGATTTACTTGATCATAGGCACCACCATGTGATCACATCGTTTTTTTTCACAATAAGAGGCCCCAACTAAAGTTCCAGACCCTTAATGGGCATGTATGTCTTGATCAATTGTAGCAAGCCATCAGCAGTGCAAAAAACATGTAGGCGCCCTCATTGAGTAGGGGAAAGCAGTACTTAAGGCCGGGTGCAGACGAGCGCACTCAGAGTGCAAGGAACGTCCGTTAGAGTTGACGTTCTTTCCACTCGACGCCCGCCTGCCCCCCTCAGCGCTGCAAAGCGCGATCCTCCTATGGGCACACAAGCGTATGACCGGCCCCGTCGCAGCATCACATGGCTGCGACAGGCGCACTAAGTGCATTCGTGTGCACCTGGCCTAAAATGACAGGTATAAACAAGGTACAAATAAACAATTAAAAACCTCTCTCTCGCCACGTTTCACCACTTACCAACTGCGGCTTTCTCAAGAGCCTGGGTCTACCCAGATTTGCTATCAATACATGTCATACCTGTGTAAATAATTGTGTATATAACAATGGCTGATGCATTTTGAACGTGTTTGTAGCAGCATTGAGATATGGAAACTAAGGGGATTACTCACAAAGCTCTGATATTTGGCATAGTTGCAAACAACGGTGAAAATTGCCATTGTTGCAACTGGAACAAATATTGGAGTTTCTCAAAAGGGAAATTCAAACAGTAGCAGAAGAAGCTTCATGGATGAAGCTTCTCTACCGTTGTTTATATTTTTCATTTATGAAATGCTGAAGTTTATCGCTGTTTCAACAATGACAATTTTCTTAATTTCTATGTGGAACAAAATTAAACACAGGCGCTTACTGAATAACCTAATTAATTTTTTATTGTGTTTAGAAATTTTTAAGTAAAAAAATCAGAATGTGTTATGGGTCCTCATATGTGAAGGACATTGGAACTATACTATTTTATAATATCTCAGTCTTTCCCAGTCTCCCAATTCACTTTGTAGATTGTGTGGCATATCAAAACATCAGTAATGGGCGAAACTGGTTTAAGGGACCAATCTTGCTTAACTTATTTCAGCATTTATAGATCTAGTAACCCATGAAAGGATTATTGGCTTTGTAAAGCAGTCCCAGCAGTCATGGATTAAAGTAAAACAAGGCACATGCTTGTTAAGAGAACTGTAAGAATGCATTTGGTGGTTTACATGGAGAGAAACACTATAAGCCAATATTTAGTTTCAGGCTGCCACTTGCATTTCAATTTCTTGACTAAACAGAGTGTTTTAGCTTAATTCTCTTGCTGCATGGCTAATTAATCCCTTAATGCGATTTCATGAGTCAGAGCGAGGATTTTTTAAGGAACGTTTAAGAAGTCAAAAGCGATGGCAGATCCTCTAGAGGGAGCATAATAATGAAAGAAAACAATGACAATGTACCCCTTCCTACTCTCTGCCAGCCTAATGACAGTTCTTATGAGTTTAACTATGGGCACACAAGCGTTTTTCAGAGCGGAAGGAACATCCACGAGATTGGATGTTCCTTTCACTCTGACGCCCGTGTGGCTACCTGGCTGAGCGCAGTTAGTGTGCTCAGCGCTACAAAGCAAGATCCTACTATGGAGGACCGCGCTTTACCACCCCGTCAGTGTTGATAGTAGATTTTTGACAGGGAGACTGAAATCACGTCCGGTGGTAGCACGCACAATTCGTGCGCACGCTACCCTGTGTGGCCCTCGTATGACCGCAGCCTTACTTGGGACATGCATTCTCCTGAAGCTCTCTGCATTTCAAGGTTTAGTTTGCTCCTACAATGAGGCACCTCTGGCACAGAGGCGTGCAAAACCAGGGGAGTGGTCAGTTCTCCAAATGTATATATTTTTTGTATATAGAGGAATATATCTATGTTTGTGATATAAAATATAAGTATGGACAATAATTCCCTCTTAGACATCTCAACAAATGAATTACTCAGATAATTAAAGCAAGAACACAGTCAGAGAAAATGCCAGTGCCGCTGTATAATGTTAAATTGCCGTTTAGCTTTGTGTGCTTTAATACATTTTATACTTGAAATTTTTTTTGAGCTTTGGAAGAAAAAGTAGAAATTAAAAGTGAGAGCATTAACAATAATATCTCCTTCTGTTCGTTCCTGCATCAAGTAATTCATTAAAAAAGTCAGATATAAAATGAGTAAGTTATCACAAATTTTAGGCAAAAATCCATTTGTTAAATGAATATTTTAGATGGTTTACATGCCTCTGTTGGGAATCCCAGTCACACCTCTGTTGTATTGCACTGACGTTCCTCCACTTTTGTCTGCCATGTTTTGTCCTGCACTGAGTCATTTTTTTATCTAATTGAATTAAAATTGCAAGTCATTTTGAATCTTTTAGCACTTTTATAGATATACACCAGAGGGGGATGCAAACATCCTGTCCCTAGGCAAACATCCTGTCCCTAGAGGTCCGGATTCAAACAAATTCAATGATCTTCATTATTCCTTCTTTTACTTTTCTCTAATCTTACAAAAGGCAATCTGACTTTGTATGATTTTCTAATTAAGTACATTGGAATGTTTAATATATTATAACCTAGAATAATTATATGTAAATTACTTATAATCAAAATAAATGGGGCAGGGTGTATCCTAAGTGCCCAATGATTCATTAAAGCTTGTTAAGGGATAAAGGGGCCTCACCAAGAAGAAATGAACTGATAGAAATTAAAATAACCAAAAGAACACAAAAAAAATTGAGTCACAGTTCATTTAAACAACCCCGCCTTTGGGAGCAATTAATATGGACATTCAGAGCCTCCAAAGGAAAGAGAATTAATAAATCAATATGATTCCTTAGCAAGACGTAGACACCTCCAGCTCCAGAGATGGATTGAGCATGCAGCAGGTACCTGACAACTTATAATTCAAAAGCCCCAAAAAGTTACATTTGTAAAATGTTTTATGAACATGTTTTGATGGGGAGCACATGAATGTGTTTGAGATCGCTGGGGGTGCCTCAAAACTTTGTTGGCATTCAATAAAGTCTGCCTATATGTCCACCTCTATTCTTGCTCCTTGGCACTTGGAGGCTCATGGGGTGATATTCTCTTCTGCATTTTACGTTAGTGGACAGGTTCACTTTCCCTGCAACATCTCATAAAGAACAATATGAATCTCATCCCTCAATGAGATATCACAGACGTTACACATTGCACCGCCATATCCATCTTCCATGGGCGTCACCGAAAGCGGGTCATTGCTTAGCGATGTGCTAGCGGTTATCTGCGGTGACACCAGCATGCTGATTCATCAGTCAGGACGTCAGCAGTCAATCTGCTGCCTGGAGTGAGTGGAGAGCGTTCTGTAAGAGAGTTCTTCTGCGTACAACTGTCGCTCACTCCTGAGCGATAACGATGTTCTGATAAGAATTTACTGAGAAATTTCCCATGTATTATGTTAGCGAGAAATGCTAAAACATACATATGGCGTAATTCCATATCACATGATCCAACTTCTGTTGGGCATGACTAGTGCACTTTAACTCCATGGAATTGGCCAACGTTGGTGGTTATAATTCAAGAAAAACTCTTGACAAAATAGTAGTAACAAAAATACATAAGACACTTTATTGATAAATACATAATCCATGCATAAAGACAAACAGTGAGCATATTAAAAATACAGATCCTTGGTAGCGATCTCTGTATTAATAACCAACTTATTTGGGTACCTTGCCAGGGGTAGGCAATCCTGGTCAGCCGCAACGTTTTGGCCACAGGACGTTTGTCAAGGTCAAGACCTTTGACAATTCTTTTTTATATATATATGAAGTATTTTACCTGGAAGGATACATTGAGTTTTCTCTCGCGTTCAAGTATGCCCTGGCCAAAAGCATACCTGGGCCGTGACAAGATGATGGGGAAGAATATTTTTTTTTCATAGGTGCGATTGCATGTCATGCAGCGATAAAAACATTTGGTACCTCTTTTTCCGCAAAAGAAATGTGTAACATAGAAAAGCAGGAGAGAACATATTATACGAGTTTTAAAATGTGCTAATATTAGTCCCTCGTGGCCAAGTGCCGATACACGCCTTATCCTTGTATCCCACACATAAGTTCTAAAGACAGACTCCAAATCCATTTGGAACAACAGATCAGAAAGCACTAAATATAATGCTACATAATGTTCTAGACAGAGAAAAAAGCATTCTATCTCATTCCTCTTTCACAACCCTGTCCTTCCACTTTGTGGTGTACTGTTAAATCAGATGTCACTTGTCATGTGTCTCTCACGTTTTTTGTCCCATTTCAACATTATTCATGTTTGATGAGTGGTGTTATTGTTGAAACATACAGGGTTATTCAGAGAAAGGTGAAACCCTGGCGAACTGCAGGAGAAGAGAACAATCTAGACCAAATAGCCGATTTGGAAAGTGAGATAAATGGGAGAATTTTTCTGTTTTGGCTATTTTGACCTAGAATTTTCACTTCTCCAGTCATTCTCCAGAGGTTCACCTTTCTTTGAATAGACCTGATAGTCACTGGCTAGCCTATTGATTTAATATTCCACATTTAAAAGAATGTGTGTATATTTATGCCTCTTTCCTTTTCATAAAATCCTTACTGGGCCCTTATTCCAGCCTTAACCTGTGACTTGTAACTTGGAAAACACTGCTTGTGGTAGCTCATTATTGTTCTAAGATTTCCACTGCTGTTCCAAGTTTAGCTCAAGCTTTTAAACGCTGACCTCTACTTCTACTAATGATATCTGCTCATGGTCCCATGGATAGTGAGTGCCAAAAAATGTATAAGCGATATTGCCGTGAAACGCAAATGAAAGATGAAAAGTAGACTATAAAATGTTATTACATACCATTTTAAAACAAGATTAGTGTTCACCCTGGGAAGAAAGAGAACTCTGGGTGAGATCCCTCTTCTGCCACTGTATTACTGTAAAGAAGCTACAAGGAACAGTTTTCAAACCTCACTATAACAAAAAGTATAACAATTTTTACTGCTGCATTACAACAGCCAGGGAGGGGGCAGAATACAAGGAGAACTCTGGGTTCACTAATGTACAGAGTGAGTACCATATTCACAGGGTAATGGCTAAAAAACCCTGTATAGTATACAGTAGATAAATAGTGTTACTGCAATTGTTATATACAGTCATTATACCCACACACAGTTATTTTTATATCTTATTGGTATTTGTGGGAGCTACATTGCTAATAATCAATAGATACGATTAATATAGCACTTTTTGAGTAGTGTGTTTGTGTGTGTATATAATATATTTTAGACACATCAGCCACATGTAATAACATAAGTTTAAACATCACTGTTTGACCATAACGAAAGCAATTCTGAAAAATATGTTCATCTATTTCAAAATGTATCAGCTCTCTCTAATAAGGAAAAGAAGACTGAGGAATCCAATTAATCGGATACATTTCTGTTACCAACAACTAGATTCCGTGATTCAGATCCTACTTTAATAAGCACTTTGTGTGCTCCAGACTGGTGTGTATACAAATGTATGCCAGACTGTTACATAAGACCTCAAGTGTTTTGAAACGAGGTCACGCACTGACGTGTAATTAGAGCACTTTTTGGATGTAGTCACTCGTCGGTGGAATTTTAATCTCCAGCCATAATAATATTTAAAGTGCTCATATTATCATATTGTATTTGTCAAGCTGTCGCCTGCTAACCAGATTAGTGAGTGCATACAGGATTCCCCACCTGTCTGCTTCAGTCAATAGAGTACCTGTCTATCCTTCAGGTCCACATTAGTTTAAGCGGTCATGCTCCTGACAGTCATTGTTGCTGCATCACCTCCTCCCAGTGAATTCATTCTTTACTGCTGAGGAGCACTTTCACATGCTACTCGTTAGTATGTAGATATTTGTTATGGGATAAGCTGCGGGTTGTTCCCACAGGCACCCCAGGGGTTGTGTTCCCCTTCCATGAGATACACAAGCAGCTTAAATTAGCTTCAGTTTTATTTTTGTTGCCTGCTTCTCTCCATCTAGATTCCACGATATCTGTCAGGAGTGACCGTTTGAGCTGCTAATAGACTTGCACCATGAACCTGTCATGATTCCAACAACCTGTTTTGCGGCTCAGCGTCATTCTTAACTTGAGTCTTGGGTAGTGTCCTCGTTTGACCACATCTGGTCCCGCACAGTGCCGCTGGACTCATTTGTACACCGATGGTTTTTGACAGTGTGTCTGCTCATCAATTTGCTTCACCATTGCCTCGTGTTTTTGGGGTCTCACGTCATTCACGCTCTATTTGACGCACTAGAACGATGCTGACAAATGAAAACATTCCTTCACATATTTAAGACTCTGGCTCACTTTGTTGAGGGCTCTGTTGCATTTTTTCGTACACCAAGAGCACGTGTTATTGTATGCTGATATGTTTTGTACCAACCTTGGTTATTCTTTCTGGTTATTCTGATCTCTAGTGTCTTAATATCCTGGCTTGCTTGACTACCCTCTGTGTTACTGACTGTTGGCTTGCATGACTGACCCTTTCTGGTTCTGTCCTCTGCTTGTTTATTTACTACTCGTATTGCGTGTTTTGTTCTTTAGCTAGCAATATCCATCAATTTCAAGGATGGTATATTTAGGTAGTGATAATATCTAGAACCATATCATAGTACAGAACGTAGTGTGTTCCCCCATTTGGGTCTCCGTTTGCAGCACCGGATCCCACTACTGCCACCAGTGAGACTGGTGGGTGACGGCAGGTCTGGGATGAACGAACTGGTTAGGTCTGACCCTGATCCTTGGAAGATCTCCATGTTGTTCTTGTTACAATGTGATTTATATCTGCAATGGAAAATATGAATGATGTGGCAACCTTAGTTATGGGAGTGAAGGGAAGCTAAAGGTTAAGGGGTGGGGATGTTTTAAGACTTTGGAGATTTTAACGTTAGAGCTTTCATGGTGCTGCTCTCCGTAACTACCATTGTTTTCAATGTAAATATTTGGTATAATGTATCCCTCGTGATGTGATTACATTTTCAGGCATTATTCCAATGTGCAGCAAGGTTTATACGGTATAGTCTAAATGTCAAACATCTGATTTGGTATATATACTCCTGTACAAGGCTGAAAGAGCACTAACCTGTTAGCAAGTGAAACAATAAATAGTTATTATTGCTAGACTATAATAGCAGATACAAACCAGTTAGACCAGAAGGCAATATACACATTCCTCTGTTCTCACGTAAGGTTTTTCATTAAACTGGGATTTTGGGGGAGAAATTGCTGAATTCAATACTGCCAGCATTTACTCACTGAATTGAAAAATAGAATTTATTTTAATCCCCTCCCAAAATAAATAAATAAAACACCGTTTACAAACAATTGTGAAGTTACCACAGGATCCCAGACCATTTTAACCAAAAATGGAACTTAAAATGTTCAAAAACAACATGCAGAGGCGTGTCTGGTTGCCGAGGAGAGCAGACGCCATTCTCTTGTGCTCCGACCATCGCCGCCTGAAACACGGTGTTTGGGTCCACGCTGCAGGGTAAATTTGGCGCCCTCTTCTCTGTCTGCTCACTGAAGGTCCCGGGATCCCGCTCTTGCAGTTTTGCGGTAGCGGCAGCGGCTGGTGAGTGCTTTGGTGGCCTCTCTCCCCGTGCCCACTCACTGACGGCGGCCATCTTGGGGCCTAAGCACCCGCTGTCTACTCCTGTGATACCATCCCTGTGCACATGGGAAAAAAAAAACAAGAACGATGCGGAGGATGAGGGCTCTCGCCTACCTGACATCAGGCAGTCGTTGGGTCTGAAGGAGAGCGATGTCGCCGGGGTGAGGTACTTACTGGCCTGGAACCCTCCGGCGAGACCTCTCAACCTACTTCTGTGGCAGTGAATCAGGGTGACTTGCCGCCAACTGATGCAGCGCCGACGCTGACAGAGGCGACATTACATCAAGTCATGGTTGAATTTCGTGGACACTGGCGCCAGGATTTGCAGAAGGTCCGCTCTGATGTGGTGACCCTCCAGAACCAGATAGACCTGGTTGATACCAGAGCTTCGGGAGAGGAGAAGGCTCAGGCTGCGACTGACACCCAAGTACAAGATCTTCAGCGGCAGGTTGCCCGCCTTGGATCGGCGGTGATGGCGCTTGAGACCTGGCACAGATGACGTAATTTGTGGCTCAGGGGGATCCCAGAATATGTCGCTGGCGAGGGGCTCCTACAGTTCACCGTGGGTCTGGTGTCCCACATCCTGTCGGTCTCTGCAGACACTGCGAGTTCCCTGGTCTTGTCGGCTATACGCCTCCAGAAGGTGGCTTCTGCACCTGTGGAGGCCCCCCGAGACGTTCTTCTGATGACGCGAGATGGGACCACTCAAGCTAGGATTATGTCTGCAGTTGGACCTACGTACCGTGTCACCTACGCTAACAGTGAGGTCACCATTTTCCAAGATCTACCTTTCCTGATGACTGTGGCCCGCAGATGCTTTAAAGGGATTACCGCCCTGCTTCGCCTGCATGGAGTTCGTTATAAATGGGGATCCTCAGGCTCTCTAATCGTGTCCTCTGCTGGGGAGACCCTCACCGCGATTACCTTGGACGAGGTGCAAGCGCTGGTATCTAGGCTGCGTCTCGGACCTGTGACGCTGCCACCTGAAGCTCTTCCTCAGGAACTCGGTTGACTGCTGTTTTGCCCCAGACACTACCATTTTTTCTTTATTTGATGAGACATATTACCTGTATGCCTTTTTTCTGATGGTCTATTCACAACAGCCCTTGGCGGTTATGATAGTGCCCCCCACTTACCCCTAGTTTTTCCCCCTTTGTGTTTTTGGTGCTTGACATGCTGCAATGGTGTTCCCCCTCCCTTTTTCGCCCCCTCCCTCCCCCTTTTTTTATTTTTTATTTGTGGCATTTTTCGGGGTGGTACCGAGGCGTGCCACTGTGGCATTGTATGCCATGCTTGGCCCTTGGGCTCCCGGGCCTCGTGACATTTCCCTCCATGGCCTCCATGGAGTGCACCAGGAGCGTCACGTTGATGTCCCTTGCCGTTCCTCCCCACTCCCCCCCTTATATATATATATATATATATATATATATATATATTTCTCTTTTTCTTTCCTCCCCATTTTGGGTCACCATCGGCTCCCTACTGCTATGTTTTTTGCACCCCCCCCCGTTAACACCTTTTCTTGTTCTATACGCCTTTCATTCATGTTTCCTGTTTCATATTCCCTGCTGCCGCATTACTGCTATCTCTGGAAGCTACTATGTTATGTGCGGCCCTGTGTGGCCCTTTACTCCAATATTTGTTTGATTGATGACGAAATTACAAAATAAAAATACTTGAAAATCAAAAACAACATGCTCCAGCTTTTGGCAACAATTTGTCGTTTCCTAAACAAGTCTCTGTTTGTATGCAAATACCCATCTAGAGATGCTGCTGATCCTTTATTGGAGCCGACAGTTAATTTTTGTATACCAAAAATCAGCAGGCCACACCAGGAGCTTGACCATATAAAATTATTTATTGTGGAGCGGCCACAGGGGTACTGGATTCAAGTGACGTTTCAGTGAAGTGCCTTAGTCATGCGTGGACTGCGGATCCCAGACAGTGGAGCACACAGGCGCTGATCTGGCATTTGATGAGTCCCCCGTGTTAGCCACTCTGTGTTTGACTTTCCTTGTAGTTAACTTTTGCAGGCATCTCTGCCCTATGTTGGGTAAAATAAAAACACAGGGGCCCTTTTCTGCTCCTGCAGGCAACAATATCATAGTTATATAGGCTGGTAAAAGCCATGCGTCCATCAGGTTCAGCCTTTCACACATCACCTACTGCTGTTGATCCAAAAGAAGGCAAAACACCCAGTCTGAAGCGCTCGCCAATATGCAGCATACTGGGAAAAAAATCCATCTTGACTCCAGAATGGCGTCAGATTTCTCCTTGGATCAAGAAACTTTTACCCACATATTAGATATTATGACCCTTAATATTATGGTTTTGCATCATACATGGATGGATAGCCATTAGCAGCTCCCGGTTACCAACTCTATGCGGATTCAGCTGCTGTAATAATGATTCAAGTCAGAAAATGTGGGAGCTGCAGACATACCAACAGTGACGCTGCAAACGGCAGCTTGTACCAGCTTCTGGAGTCCATATGACACCATGGAGCCCAGGGCTTACATATGCAGGGTTGCACTGAGGCTCCAGAAGAAAACCAGGAACTATTTGTTACCAGTGTTCTACTACATGCAACGACAGGAAGTGGTGGACCTAGACACATTCTGCACCGTAGGATCAGGGGTGAGTTTTTGGTCAGTTTATTTTTCAGTGTTTAGTGATTTTGAAAAAGCAAAAATACTTAACTCCAGACTCCGAAAGCCAATATTCTTTGCATAATACCAAGGGAATATATCACTGCTCTGTTGCTGAGTAGTCATTTACAGCTCCTGTATAAAGTATAGGAGCCATTAATGTGCAGTGACTTGCCGTTATTGAGAGCCACAAGCAAAGCTTTGTGCAAGGTAAGAATGTCGGCTCAAGCCGGTAAGTTAATGGCAGGGTTGGTGTAGGTTCCTGAGAAAGGTAATGCTGTCATAGGAACGAGTCCTGTCAGAGGATGTGAAATGAAACGACATAAAACAAGGAGGAAGAATAAAAAAGGTAAATTGTTGCATTTGCAATATGTACTTACAGAGGTCAGAAAACGATTTGCAAACCCGGATAAAAACCAAAAACCCACATTGTGCGCAGGCCTTTTTCGATGTTTACCTCAGCTCTGCCGGTTACACAATAATATGTTCCGTTACAAAATATTTACTTAGGTTACGAAAAACTGGCTTTCATTGAACTTGGTGTTTAACATCCACTTTATCGCAAGGTTTTACAAACCATATGATAAGCCCTTTGCTAATTGTTAGATACCCACATCCCCTGGCATCGTTTTGCTGTCCTAAGACTTGCAGTAGTGACCTTGCACCTGTCCGTTGAACTCCTAATGTAATAAACAACTGCACACAAGGGACATTTACTTATCAGCAGACCTGTCACTTTTGGCAGAGCTGAGATTGAGAGGGTTTAGCTGTGAAGCGATTTGCACCATTGCCCTCAAAAGGGTGCCATCATATCAGCTCACATGTGCCCCATGATGACCAACTTCCCCGCTGAGCAACTAATCAGGGCTGCTAATGCATCAGCACTTGTGCATGGGCTTCTAAAGCCCTGATTTTAACTATATAATAACCATGAGTGCCATTAAACAGGGGCTCCTTGTGCTTTTTCCCTCAGTTCTGCTGAAAACCTGGTTGACTGTGGAGACGTACTAATATCAGGGACGTCCCCAGGTGAGCAAGACACAGGTCTAGGGCTTAACAGTAATGGGCCCCGCGCTACGGAAAATCAATATAAGAGTGCACAGCTCACATGGGATTTGATTTTTTCCAGGTAGGCCAGATGTCGAGAGTAATTTCTTGGTGCAAACACCAGAAAGTGTAATATGCACTGGCAGATACACTAACCCACCTGTCATTGCACCGATCCACTAGACCAGTGATTCTCAACCAGTGGACCTTCAGGACCCACAACTGTCCTTGGTCATTAAGTTGCGACTCAAAAATAATTGAATTTCTGAAACATAATTTATTCTACAAAACAACGTGTGCAACATTCTACAATGTATACTCTTTTTAAACAATTGTATAAACAAACAGGGATTCCTTCCAAAATGGATAGTGCAGTGATCACAAAACTAGTGAAAACAAAAGTGCTGTTGAGGCAAAAACCCAATAAAATAAACTGTAATTTAAACATATGAAATTTATTAGAACTTAAGGGAAAACTGGGGATGCGTCTTGCTCTTAATAAGTGTCTCAAAGTCTGGGGTGATGGCAGACAAAGCAACTCTAATTTAAATTACTAGTGAATGAATAATCACATATTATAAAAAACGTAGCAAACTCTTCTGCTTCGCGCTCCCCTGCCATCTGTCTCTGCGCACATTATTTTTTCGCAGCAGCCTGCCCTGCCTGAGCCTATGCAATTTGCGTAGCTGAACGCTACGCTAATCGCATAAGCCGAAGCTGGCCAAGAGATTTAGAAGTCTGCAACACGCGGCTGGCGCTGCCTATTTCCTGAACCTACGCTCTTCAGTGCCTCAGAGACACTGAAGAGCAATGGAATGGCTTGGACCAGTTTTAAAGCAGCATTGGTCCAAGCCAGTCAAAAAACACCTCCATGAGAGGCTGGCCTATATAAATATACTTTGCTTCACTAAGATGTGCATTGTGCACAGTGGCTCCTGGTGTTGGGAGTACAGAGCGTGCTACCAGTCACTGAGTCCCACCCCACACCTTCCCATTACAGATTCTTTCCCCCTCCCACCTTGCCAATACAGAGTATCTTACTTGATGCAGCGGGTCCCAGGTGGCGCCTGGGAACATTCAGAGGTAGCCGCGCTGCCTGGGACCCACTGCCGCAGGTAAGATGCATCAGCGGGTCCCAGGCATTAGAGAGTCCTGGGGGCACTTGCCCCGCGACCCAGTCCGCCCCTGGTTGCGACCCACTTTTGGGTTGCGACCCAACACTTGAGAAACACTGCACTAGACCACCAGAGGAAAATGTTGGATGTGGCCTCTTATGTAGTGACTCAATACATCATGCATGGGCAACATTACGAACCTCAGATGTTTAGGGACTACATTTCCCATGATACTCAGAATATTTACTCTAACTGATCATCATGGGAAAGTCAGTTTAAAAACATGTGTTATCCAGGTTGCTAAAAATTGCTACAATTATAATCTGATATCATAGCTGAAAATAACGGAGTATATTGTCCTGATTTTATTAATAGGATTTAGCGCCTTCAAGTTCCTGTAAGCACTGTTAGGGTCCAGGCATAAATTGAATACACAAACGTGTTGACAAAAATTGGGATTGACCAAGAAATTTCAAATTATAATGCAAACTGAGCTGGAAAATATTTGAAGGAGTGGAGTTCTATTTTTGCCTAGAAATTGATATTACCATGTTATCCCCTTACTCCTATTACCATTATAGCTATTACACCCTGTGAGTATATGAATGTGCTCATTAATTAAAGCACAGAGTGTTCCAGCTTGTCTTTTGACATGTAGCATCTAAATGATAAACGTAAACATCTCTTATACCCTGATGGAAAATTTTAAGACCTTATTAAATAAAAAAAAAAGTAGTAACTCATAAATCTGTTTGCGTACGTTTTCGGAAACTCACATTATGTTCACTTTAGAACTCACCACTCCTTTTTAAACTACACAGGATCAGTGTGAAAACAAAATATTTTATGTTTATTTGAAAAGCTGAAATGACTTTGTGTCCTGTATTGTTTTGTCTATACCATACTGTAATAGTAGGACATCATGTTCTTTAGACTGTAAACATGCTGCAGGCTGGCTGATAAAGGTGCATGCTACAGGCCACTAGGGGGAGCCAGACACAATGTATTACCTAACTCAGTACAGACATGAGAGCAGGAGACAGGCTGCCAGAAGTGTGAGGTTGCTTGCAATGTATGATGTTTATTATTTGTATCAGAAGAATTGGTATATTATTAATCTCATAAAAACTGGATTATTCGGATTTCTGTACTTCTAGTGTTGCAGAATAAAAATGTCTATGTAAATATAGCTAATGATATATATATATATAGTTTTTTTTTTAATTAAAAAGAATATTTCCTTAACAAAAAATCAAACATGCTATCATGAAGGAATAATAAAGTCAATGATGTATGCAATTTGAAAAACAAATTCTCCCGTAGATATTAATCTTCAATACAACCAGAATAAACAGCTTCAAACTTTAAGATTCCACATAGTAATGTGTTATAAGAGCAGGGCTGGACTGGGACAGAAAATCATCCCTGGATGTCATCCAGACCGACCCAATTTAATTATGCAAATACGCACAAAAATAGTATATAAACCAACCGGATCACTCAACCAATCGCTCTACAGAAACTGGAGTTGCTGCAGAGCGATTGGGTAAAGCACCGCAGTGGCACTGAGGTAAAGTGCGCACCATGCCTTAAGGTGAGGTGGATGCGCAAAGGGTCTCACCGGCACGGTGGCCGCAATATGAGACTGTGGCAGACTGCGTCTGTTTTACAGACAGTGAGGAAGTTCTCACTCCACCCATTAAGGGCAGTGCGAGCTGCGCGATGAACCAGCATTCACACTGGTCCACTGAGCCATCGGCCCACCGGGAATCTCCCTGTAGCCCCTATGGCCAGTACATGCCTGTATAAGAGACATTAACATTTTTGCTGAGTTTGAAAAACATAAAAAATAAAGTAAAATAACATAGTTATAACAAAAACAAAAATATCCTGGAATCAGCATTCCACATTATCCTGCTAAGTGAATAAACTCCACAGTGACCGTTTTCAGTTCAGAGACTGAGATTATCAGGGTTATTCAGAGAGAGGTGAAAACCAGGAGATTGACTGAAGAAGTGAAAATTCTAGGTCAAAATAGCCAAACCAGAACAATTCTCCCATTTATCTCACTTTCCAAATCGGCTATTTGGTCTAGATTGCTCTCTTCTCCTGCCAGTTCTCCTGGTTTTCACCTTTCTCTAAATAACCCTTTAAGTGTTACTGAGGTTGCAAGTTTCATATTTCTGCAAGAAATGCACGATACAAATACAAAATAACTTTGATATTAAGGCTCCGCTCAGGCAAGCGCAGCGTTCACGTCCTTGATGGCGCACAAAAGTACGTCCGTGATAGCATGACATAAAGGCCAATGGAGCCCCAAACAGGAAGGTACGTCCGCACTGAACTGCGGACGCACAACGGCTGCGGCAAACGGACGCAAGTTAGGCAAGAACGTACAACCCCTAGAACGGCCGCACAAAGTGCGCTGCGTCCGCAACGTCCGCATAGCTTTGTGTGTGAGTGATGGAACGTGGTCAGACGGACTGCATTTATACGTCCAGCATTTTTGACGGACAAAATGGTTTTGCATTTTAATTTATTTTCTCTGCTACATCAGTCAAAAATAACGGCAGTGAAAAACGGACTGTGTGGCCACTACTGCGTCTTCCGTACTAACGTTCGTCCCTACTGCACGGACGCACAGTCCATAGAAATCACGTTCGTCTGACCCTAGCCTTAGATATTGCTTACATTTTTAAAATCATTTAAAACCCATATTTTACTCCCAAATGCAATCGTTTGGTTTTCATAAAATACATTTCCATAATTTTGAGTTTAACAAAATTACATTTACAAGTATTTATAAATCGCCAACAAGTTCCATAGCACTGTACAAACCATATGCCCTTTTCTACTGTGTCTAACTATGTTTTTATATGCACACAATAGAAAATACATTATAATTACTGTGGCTTATTTGGACTGTACATGAAATAGATTGCGTGTCTCCTGCCAGGCAAAAGGGAACAATAGTTATCCCTTCAAGCAGCCACCTCGCACTGACAAAACTTTGCATAATTCATACCTGTACCTTCTTTACACTGTTCTGAGAGGGCCTTATTCACTCAACAGCACACTGGGCCGAAACGAAAATGCTAATACAGCAACTTACAGATCTGTTCACTAACTGTTAAACTCTGGAGAATTGGAAGGAGAAGTGAAAATTCTAGTTCAAAATAGTCAAACCAGAAAAATTCTCCCATTTATCTCACTTTCCAAATCGGCTATTTGGTCTAGATTGTTCTCTTCTCCTGCCAATTCTCCTGATTTGCACCTTTTAGTGAATAGACCTGACAGTAATGTAGTAGGAAAATAAGTCTAATGTCAATCAAGTTCAACTTTCTAGATATCTCTGCTGCAGTTAATCCAATGCCCCCCCCCAAAAATCAAACAAACAAATAACAAGGACTCAAGAAGCATTTGGAAGTTGTGCCCAAAAGTGAAAAAAATGTTCTTTCATAAAAAATAGCAATGACATTTTTCCTTGCAGTAAGTCTTTGAATTTTGCACACTCACTTTTTCAGCATGATACAACTCACTATTTAGGCTGGGGTCAGACGAACGCAGTGTGAACGTGTGTTTAGCTGCACTTTATTACGGCCGTGGTAGCAGCAAATGACGTCCAATGACGGCCAACATACAATGTACGGCCGCACGAAAGTTCGGCCGCGCAACTCAAGCGGCATACGAACGCATTTTTCCAATAATGTCGAACCGCTAGTACTGACACACAGATTGCGCTGCGTCGGTATAGCGGCGTGTGTGCGTGATTAGGAGACGCCAGGCGCTGCACATGTCTGGGCTACATCACATCCATTTGTTTTATATAGCTCCGTCAAAAATCACAGCCGTAATTGCGCACCGTATGACCGCTATCGCGTCTTCCGTCAAAACGTGCGTCCATGCGTTCAGATGCACGTTTTGACCGTAGACGTGAAAAATGCATTAGTCTGACCCTAGCCTTAGTCCCGTGTCAGACGAGCGCAGTGTTCACGTCCGTGTTGCCCGCACATAAGTACGTCCGTGATAGCATACAATTGTGGTAAATGGAGCACCGCACACGAAGTATGTCCGCACAGAAGTGCGGACGCATGACGGACGCGGCAAACGGACGCAGGTTAGGCAAGAACGTAATACTGCTAGAACGGACGTGCAGAGTGCGCCACGTCCGCATAGCTTTGTGTGTGAGTGATGGAATGTGGTCAGACGGACTTTTATACGTCCAGCATTTTTGACGGACAAAATGGTTTTTCATTTTAATTTATTTTCCCTGCTACATCCGTCAAAAATAACGTCAGTCACAAAAATGGACTGTGTGGCCACTACTGCGTCTTTCCGTCAAAAAGTGCGTCCGTACTGCACGGGCGCACAGTCCGTAGAAAACGCGTTCGTCTGACCCAAGCCTTAGCGAATAAGCCCACATGGTATAAAACCCTTTAACGCAACTCATGTTGTTTATGCATATGAAAAATATATGTAAACATATATTTGGTCAATCCCTCACAAAACTAACACGCGTTAAAACACACAGGAGATTGTACAGCGCTAAGAAATGTGTCGGCGCTTTATAAACACTTGTAACTATAACTGTGAATACATTTCAAAAATTGTAGGGTGAGCTGGCAGTGCATTGCGGATTGTAGGCCAAAACAGTACACCTGAATAAATTACTTTTACTGTAAGTATTTTTAAATTCAACACTTTTTGACCTAAAATTTTCATTCGGCAGCCAGTGCGCATTTTAGTGAATAATCCCCCTTTGGCATTTTCCTCAAACCATCACTTTTCAGAAGTACTGTACTTTGATATACAGTAAGGGTGTAAATATCACTTTATAAAGCCCTGCTTTCATGTCTCCGCGTTGCAGCTAAACGTTCTTTTTTCTATTCGCACAATAAACACTTGTAAATATCACTATACTTATTTGGCACAGACAGTGTTTTTTTAACGCAGACTTTGTTGCAAGAAGCTGAAGTTGTTTTTGAGCTTTTGAGGTTTGGAGGAGGGACAGAGAGTTTTGCGAAGTCGCTCAGCTTTGCATATTGAGGGTGACACCATATGATGTCAGCAGTAGCTATTTAAAGAGGTGGAGCTCTGAAATAGCATTCAGTCTGTGGCTTGTTGCATCAGCAGCCGGGCAAGCCTAAGCACAGTGCAGGGTCTCCATACAAAAAAACACAGTGTTCTCTTAAGGATCTATATATTTTTTTTATTTTTATGAAAACCACAGTTATCCTTGCAAAAATGACAGAAATGTATCAGTTTCCAATGGAGGTTGCTGTGTATGAACTGCACAATTTCTCCATATCGTTTTTTTCCTCCTTTCTGGGAGCAGACGTGGTATCTGTAAAACTGGATAACAGGTAAATATCTTTTAGAACCTTGTGCAGTATACTTAATTCGTACGTTATTGCAGAAGTTTGCTTTTCAGCATAGAAATCTGTAAAAATATTAGTAAATGTATTTAGCATTTCATATAATATTGCAGTTATACCTGATACAATGTCACAATCCTCCATCCATACTGTTTGGATGCCAGGAATTTAATAATCTAATAGCGTAGTTTATCTACCTGTCATCAATCTACATACAGTGTGTGTGACTGTGTGTATATATATGTATATAGAGTGTGAGAGTTTGCAGATTTGGTATATGTTTGCATTCCATTGTTTATGTTTTTGTTATTTGTCACCTTGTTCTTTTCTATTAAATATGGTGACTTGTTTCTTTGCACCTAATAATAAATATACAGTATAGCGTCAGTTAATTGTTGTTTTACATAAGGGGAGAAATAAATAATTTCTGTAATATTTGGTGCAAAATCAGTTTAAAATGATCATTAGTTCCGTATATTTGAATTCTATCTTTTATCATCCATTCGTTCTGTTTCATATCCTGCGGCATCTTTGTATTCTGCGATGGATGGATTCTGGTTAGAGCAGGATAATCCTGGTTTAGACTGGAACAGCCTTGTCTGTTTCCTCCTCCTTGTTTGTCAGAGAATTGAAAGCGACTTGCTTTGTCTGAGCTATTGAGACAGCTCCCCCTCCTCTGCCTCCAGGGCAGCGCTCATACACAGCAAAAGTCAGCACAGTAACCACGACGATCACTATTAAGTAGGCTTATTGAATCAGCGGACATAAACGAGCAAAACAATAAATATTGCATGTATGTGAATGTGATCCACTTCTATTGTGTCTGACAAACACCTGTTTTCTTTCTGCAGTGCGTCTGGAGCCAGCGTGGTTGCAATCGACAACAAAATCGAGCAAGCCATGGTACGTATCACCCCTGTGTTTTTATGCAACCCTACAATTAATAGCATGAGCGATTGGATCATAGAATATCTGACCTGCTATCCTTAAAACATTGCACTTTCTGACTACTATCACCAAGAATTTATACATAAATAATATGCGTTATATAAAAATCATAGGCAGCATTAGGAAATCTACATCAAAAAGTGACAGGAGACGTCGGTAAGAACCCGGTATTAGAAATAGCTGAGCGTGCACATTTAGAAAAGCAGGGAATCCTTTGTTAATAGTGGACAGCCGGTGCAAGATGTTGTGCATGCTACGTGTGCAGCCCAAGCCCCTTCCCTATGGATATATCCTATGGCAGGCTTTTTGTTGCTGAGCTGATTTCCCTGCCGAGGCGCTGAGATCTCATTGGATGGAAAAGGACTGCAGTGCAAACTGCAGAGAATGCCAGCTTCAGGATGGAGGAATCCCATTCTTTGCAAAGGAAATTGCTGCAGAGCCCACCAAAAAAATCTATTCATTTTGTTAATCCTTGCTTCTTGCAGCACCTGCACGGCTGGATGATTAAAACCCCACGCATGCTTATTTAAAGCCCATCATCCAAATCTATGAAGCCTTTGATGGCACGGTTTGAATATAAAAATACGACTAATTCTGCCACAAAAGAACGATATTGCTCTTACATAAACACTCAACTCTGATTGGATGTGTTTATTTCCCGTGTTAATCTGTATATTTGTGGTTTGGTTTTTTTTATATCTTGCATTTATTACTTCGTATTTCTGGAACGAGTGTAACAATTCAATGTTCTTGAACCCAGGAGATGCTTGCAAACGAGAGAAATCTCAATGTATCCTTCCTGGTAAAATACTTTGCAAATAAATAAATAAATTTGGAAGCCTCTAGGGGTTCAGTAAGCAGTTTTCTTTAGGAGAATATAAGGGAATTTCCAATCTTATCCCAAAAACGATACTCTAAAAGAATACAAGCATAATCAGATTCAGCTGAAATCTACAATTCTTTTGCCATTTCTCATCAATCCACAGCTTAGGCTGGGGTCGGACGAACGCAGTGTTATTGTCCGTGTAGCCGCACTTTAGTACGTCCGTGGTAGCAGATAATCATGACCAATGAAGGCCCACAGACGAAGAACGTCTGCACGGAAGTACGGACGCGGCAAACGGACGCAAGTTAGCAAGAACGTCGAACCCGCTAGGACGGACGTGCGGAGTGCGCCACGTCCGCAACGTCCGTATAGCTTTGTGTGTGAGTGATGGAACGTGGTCAGACGGACTGCATTTATACGTCCAGCATTTTTGACGGACAAAATGGTTTTTCATTTGAATTTATTTTCCCTGCTACGGCTAGGGTCAGACTAACGCAGTATCAACGTGCGTTTAGCAGCACTAAATCACGGCCGTGCTAGCAGCAAATGACGTCCAATGCCGGGCAGCATACGAAGAACGGCCGCACAAAAGTGCGGCTGCGCAACGCGAGTGGCAAACTAACGCATTTTTTTCGAGAACGTGATACCGCTAGTACTGACGTACAGAGTGCGCTGCGTCCGCTAGCGGCGTGTGTGCGTGATTAGGAGACGTCAGATGCTGCTAATGTCCGGCCAACATAACGTCCAGACGCAAAAAGGGTTTTATTGATGATCCGTACAAAATCACGGACGAAAATGCGCATCATATGCCCGCTATCGCGTATTCCGTGAAAAAATACGTCCATTCGTTCGAACGCACTTTTTCACGGACAACGCGAAAAATGCGTTAGTCTGACCCTAGCCTAAATCGGTCAAAAATAACGTCAGTCACAAAAACGGGCTGTGTGGCCACTACTGCGTCTTCCGTCAAGATGTGCGTCCGTACTGCATGGGCGCACAGTCCGAAGAAAACGCGCTCGTCGGACCCTAGCCTTAGTAAACAATATAACCCCGTCTATATTTTTTATTGTATCAAAGGTCCTCTAGAATAGATGTTTTCCTGTCTACTTACTGTGCTTCTTTGGGTGAGGAATGCAAAAGGAATATGTACGTGCCTCAGTTTTGAGGTGAATCATATCCTACAATGTGTTAATGGCTAATGCAGAAATAATGCATTTAGTAATAATGATAATGAATGCCTTATTGTTTATTTACATTTTTAAATAGTGTATGTACATGTCCGTATCAGGACAGGCGCATGCCAGTTGAGTTTGGTGTATTTAAAATATTATGTTCCTTTGCACTTACGGTTTTTCTTCTTTTTGTTCCAGGATCTGGTGAAAAACCATCTAATGTATGCAGTACGAGAAGAAGTAGAAGTTCTAAAAGAACAAATTAAGGAGCTTGTTGAAAAGAATTCTCAGCTCGAGAAGGAAAATTGTCTACTCAAGAACCTGGCCAGCCCTGAACAGATGAAGAAGTTCCAATCTCGACTCCCTTCAGATGAAACAACAGGAATTCAAAGTCTAGATTTCTTCCACACATCATCCCTTCCACGCTCAGCCGGCTCTGCAGTTTAAGTGGCTCTGCCTTAGGAGTGGGCAGAGCCACTGAACTTTTCCTACTTGTCTCCTTTGATAAATGAGAAAAAAATGTAATTTTTTTCCCCCCTCTTTAAAGTGTCATTTTGGCCTGGAGGGTCGTTGACTAGCCTTAACTGACATCACGAGATGTATCAAGGTTAGCGTGAGCCTCCTCACACGTCTTTTCATAGATGGAAGAGTGAGAGAAGCCACTCACGGACTCTTTAAGAAGAGTTCAAGCCAGAGAGGGCTTGTTCACTATGGGACTGGCCTTTCCTGGTATCAAGCTATTGATGCAAGGCCAAGATGATATCAACTTCTGCTGAAAAAGGCCAAAGAATGCTGTAGACCGAGTTCACCATCTGTGGAATACAAAGTCGAAAAGAGGATCTCTCGTGCAGACTTTGCAATAATATGTTCCATTGTTGGAAAAGCAGAGACACTGACTTCCAGGAACAAGAAGAAGGTGAAGGACAGTTCCTCCAGTTACAGTTGCATTTACAAAGCATTTTTTGTCAAAACGCATTGGAGATCTGTTTTTGTTTGGTTTTTTTTGGCTATCATCAGCCCTGATGAATAGAGATGGTGATGGACTCTTCAGATCACCATGAAGCGCTCTCTAGGGTTTACTCATGTGATGTTCGATGGTGGTTTAGCAGTTACTGAGACGTCTCGCTGGAGACCTGAGCAAATGCTGCATTTAACATGGACAGTGTTATCATCTATGTTCTTTTTCAGTTTTTTTTATACATGTCTAGAATACAATGTTTTATTTGTCTGTCTGGTTTTCATCTGTCTCAATGCCAGAGCACAATGGCTGACAATGGGCCTCCAGATTAAGCTCACACAAGACACTTTAAACTCCGGGAAATTAAAAAAAAAAAAAACTAAAAAAAACAATGGACATTACTTGCTGCAATATTAATGACTTATGGACTAAATTTACCAATGCTTTCCTTTATAAGGTTCATTGGGATAATATTTCCTGCTGTTTTGTTTTACTGTTATTGATTACTGCAATGTACATAACCTAACTAAACCTGCAATAAATCATTTTTATATACATTATGTATATCATTTGTTTGTTTATCGCTGCCTCTACTTCTTACATTTCTGTTCTCAGATATCAGGCTTACTCACTGTACAGAGAATTGCACTTTTTACGACAGGGATCTCAAACTCTGGCTCCCAGATGTTTCTGAACTACACCTCCCATGATTCTATATCCATTTATTGCATTCAAAGGATTCTGGGAATTGTAGGCAATAAACAATTAAGGGGGCAGACTTCGAGATCACTGTTTTGCACATAAGAAAGCCAAACAAAACTATTTTTTTCTTCCACATTGGATATTGTGGCTTCATATTTGCACAAAATCACTGCTCATTGAATAAATAGGAGTTCTAATAAGAATTAGGTGATAAATCTCATGAAATCACTCTTTGTACACTAATAAACTCATTTGTTTGGGGAATTTTAACTGTTTTCTGGGTTTGCATATTCCCCATCCAGCAGGTCTACAGCTTTATAGATTTACTCTTTATTATTTAATTTGCAAATTTATTTTTCCAATTAACAAAAAAAAAAACACACAGAGGTAAAATAAAATCCCAAATTCAGCCTGTGTTATAAGAACCAAAAATGCTTTCTTAATTATTAATGTTTGTTTTTATAAAGTAAAAATACTATTACTTTCCAATGACCAAGTGATTTATGCCAGAAGCAGCCACTCAAGAAGTGGGGGGGGGGAATGATAAATGAGATTTCTGTATTGACATACAGGTCTATTCAATAAAGGAGAAACTCCGGAGAATTGGAAGGAGAAGTAAAAACTCTAGGTCAAAATAGCCAAACCAGAAAAATTCTCCTATTTATCTCACTTTCCAAATCGTCTATTTGGTCTAGAATCAGGGGTCAGCAACCTTGGCTCCCTGATGTTTTGGGAACTACGTTTCCTTTGTGGCTCAGTCAACCTAATGGGTGACTG
Organism: Leptobrachium leishanense; assembly: GCA_009667805.1. NCBI lineage: Eukaryota > Metazoa > Chordata > Amphibia > Anura > Megophryidae > Leptobrachium > Leptobrachium leishanense. Next base: position 86,353,971 of record CM019071.1, read on the forward strand.
AGGATCGTGGGAGATGTAGTTCCCAAAACATCAGGGAGCCAAGGTTGCTGACCCTGGGGATTGTTCTCTTCTCCTGACAATTCTCCTGATTTGCACCTTTTAGTGAATAGACCTGACAGTAATGTAGTAGGAAAATAAGTCTAATGTCAATCAAGTTCAACTTTCTAGATATCTCTGCTGCAGTTAATCCAATGCCCCCCCAAAACAAACAAACAAACAAACAACAAGGACTCAAGAAGCGTTTGCAAGTTGTGCTTAAAAGTGAAAAAAAAACAGCAGAATACATCTATTAATATAAAAAATATACAGATCTACTCAAAGAAAGGTGAAACTCCGGAGAATGACTGGAGAAGTGAAAATTCGAGGTCAAAATAGTCAAACCAGAAAAATTCTTCCATTTGGTCTAGGTTGTTCTCTTCTCCTGCCAGTTCTCCTGAGTTTCACCTTTAGTGAATAGACCTGTAGATAAACCAGTTGCTCTTATAAGGTATCACTGTGCCGAGTTTCAGTAAACAGAGGATTTCCCATTTCTGTACAGACGACAGTGACTAATTTAAGCTTATGTGGGGGTAGGAAGGAAATCAATCTTTTTATAGATTTTTTACAGTTTATTGTTAGCTCACTAAACCCTATATTAGTGATTTGTCAGGAGGTAGTCACCAGCTATTTTCAACACTTACGCTGGCGAAGGGATTTCTTAATCTACCCCCGCTCACCAGATAATCGTGCAAAGGAAGAAATAGGGAGTAGCCACAAGGAAAACATAAAGACAGCAAAATGCCATGAGATGCTATCACAAAATCTGTTTGTATTCCTGTTGCCGGGGCAACGGCAGCTCACACCCACAATAGGTCAAACTGGCAAAAAACAAGCCCGATTATTAAGATGGGACTTTCACCTTTGTACTTAAACAGATATCAACACATGACAAAATCCAACAAGAAGCACTACCGTGGATCAATATTAACGGAAAAATAAATACAAGTATCTGAAAGGACAAGTAAAATGATTTACAAACCAGTTGTTTTCTTCATCAGTTGTCGCTTTTTTTAAAAAAAAAAAAAATAATAACTTTTATGAAATGCACTCTATGGTGACATCGGTGATGATTTTGTTTGGAATATCTAAATAAAAAACAAAGCAAAAAAAAACAACTTACTTAGGCTGGTTCAGACGAACGCAGTGCGAACGCGCGCGCAGCCGCACTTTATCACGGCCGTAGTAGCAGCAAATGACGGCCAGTGACGGGCAATATACGAAGTACGGCCGCGCAACGCAAGTCGCAAACAAACGCATTTTTTCGGGAACGTGATACCGCTAGTACTGGCGTACAGAGTGCGCTGCGTCCGCTAGCGGCATGTGTGCGTGATTAGGAGACGTCAGACACTGCTAATGTCCGGCCAACATCACGTCCAGACACAAAAAGTGTTTTATTGATGATCTGTACAAAATCACAGATGAAAATGCGCATCGTATGACCGCTATCGCGTATTCCGTGAAAAAAATACGTCCATTTGTTCGAACGCACTTTTTCACGGATGACGTGAAAAATGCGTTCGTCTGACCCTAGCCTAAGGTGCTGAAATTTAGCAATGTGGTCTTCCTAAAGCAAAGATAGTCACACAGGGTTATTCAGACAAAGGTGAAAACCAGGAGAACTGGCAGGAGAAGAGAACAATCTACAACAAATAGCCAATTTGGAAAGTGAGATAAATGGGAGAATTTTTCTGGTTTGTCTATTTTGACCTAGAATTTTCACTTCTCCAGTCATTCTCCTGTGGTTCACCTTTCTTTGAATAGACCTGATAGTTCAATATTGCACAATGTAAGGTAAAGTACATGAAATAAGTGAATAATCCTGCATGATCCATGTTGATTATTGTAGCAATTCCTATCACAACGAGGCTGTCATTGATACAATGGAAATCACAACACTGGGGAATAGCATAGTAGTTGTTGTACAGTGTTAATTATATCAATGCAATTCTACAATCAGGTAGAACCAAACATTCAGAAACATGTAAGATGTTGCACACTGGAGTAGCCTATACGCATAGATATGTGGCTGTGCTTCCCAAGAAGGGAACAACACAAGGCCCTGACGTGTACAATGTCAACAATGCGGACTGTAGAACAGAGAGGTGCAGAGAGGTCCTTTGGGAAACAAAACGACAGTAGTATTAAATGGTCCTTGGAGTTGGACATGAAGTTATGTAGGGGGCAATGCGTTGGAGGGTTCGTAGAAGTTCAAACAGAGCAGTTGGGCAATGGGCAAGGAGAGGTTAGCACTTGGGAAGAAGAGTAAGAGAGAAGGTAGAGGAAGGGCGGACTCTTTTCCAATTTTTTTTATGCTGTCGCATTCATGACACAGGGATGCAGGTAGAACCCAAAGTTGAGGACACAAAGCCAGCAAACGGGTTGTGGTGCAAGAAAACAGGTGGGTTTATTCACAAGGAGTAGGTAAAATAATACAGGTCAGGTAAAGCAATGGGAACAAAACAAATCAGGTAACATAAAAACAGGTCTAGCCATGAATGTTAATGTCAAAGCATTTGAGGCTAGGGGCGGCTCCCTTAGCTTGGATGCCCACAGATTACCTCATTAAAGCCTGAGGTCTCCCTCAGGCCAGGCGGGGCAGATTCAAAAGTCAAACAGATGCAGCATGAAAAGTGCTGCCGTACATCAATCTTTAGCAGATCTGGCTTTGCAGCAGGTCTTTTTTCAGCCTCTGCGAGTCCCTGGATCTGGTGCGTGACAGAGGCCAACCTTTTTTTACATATTTCTGATTTATATGATTTTCACTTTTTATATTTTATTTACAATGTAAAACGGATTTTTTTTCTTTTTTCCCCTCATATAAAGTATTTATATAACAAGAAAAAAGTTTAATCTGTGCTCATTTCTATATAATTCCTTGTGAAACAAAACACAGAGGTTTTGGTTTACTTGAATGGCCACTGACGTTTAAGGCACCTCTCGGTAAGGTGTGGACCTAATGGAACCATAAGCCGCTCCTCTGAGCAACTATATACTCTCTTGTGGTTCCCCGCCCTCTTGGGGGAATGAAAGAAGGGAATATGGGTACCGTGCACAGAGAGCTAAAACTGGATAAGGACCAATAAATTGCACCAGAAAATAGCCAAGACTTAATAAAACATCAGTGGAGAAATTTACATGTTTTTTTTCTTCCATCTTACTGTAACGGTAGCTATATCTCTTCCCCAAGAGTAGTTGAGATCCTTAAGGGCAACAATACTTTCTTGATTAACACAGAAATTGCATAAAATACAGGTTGTAACTCAAGAGCCAAGGGACTCAAAGGACTAGCTGAATTGCCTCTAGGCTCCGAGGGTTTTGAGACCGACAGAAAGCCTAGGACACGCTCAAACACAATACGTGGGACGACAGTCCGTGAAGTATTCAAGGTGCAGGGCAGTCAGGGTTAAAGCACTAAAACACACAAACAGCGTAATACACATGATAGAGAGAGCGTGGTCAAAGCCAAGCCGGGTCAATAACAGGAGCAGGAATCTCATACAAAGCAGGGTCGTCAACAGTAAATTCAATCAGATGCAGGAAGTAGCGGTGCGTGAAACAAACTCCACAACAGGGTGACGAGGCAACTCCTTGAGCCCTGTTTTAAAGCCGGTTGCTCCTGGTGACCACACCTGACCCTGCCCCTTCAGATGCCGATCTGCCAGCGGTCCCCCTTTTTGCCCAGACCCCCCAGCGAGCACAGTGGGGGCTGAGGATGTAACACTTGCTCGAGTCTAATTTCACCCTATTGTGGGGAAATAAACATACTTTATTTTACTGCCATTTCCACCCTTTTCGTGTTATCATTGTTGCCTTTGAGGAGCTTCCGACGAGCTGCATCCTTCGAGGGCATCCTGATGATCGGGAGAACATAGGTGAGTGGGTTGGCCTAAACAATTCGGGAGGCTACCATATGAGGGCTGGAAGCTCTCATCAAGTGTGAGTCACCATTTGGCCACTTTAAAAGTTTCTTATATCCAATGTCTTTTGCAATATTGCACTATATGCTGTACTTTTTTGTCTTTGAGGTACTCTCAATGTATATTTGATGAAACCTTTTGGTATACAGAGAACACTCATTTACAAAAGGATATTCCTTCCATATCTGGGAATTTCTGACAGATTCTATCGACATCCAATGTATGCACTGGCGTCGCTAGGTGGGGTCGGGGGTTCGGCCCACACCGGGTGACACCACCTCCTAGGGTGACACCCTAAAAAAAATATATATTTTTCTTTTACACAAAACTATTTTATCAGGAAGGATACATTGAGAATTCTCTCATTTTCAAGTATGTCCTGGGTAGGCAAGGCCTTGGCTGGCACTTTCCAGGGGGCAGCAAAAAAAACACCACTAAAGGAGATATTCACAGAGCACCGAAATGCCGCAGACATTTCAGTGTTCTGTTGTTCCTTGCACTTCAGGGAATCAATTTTCCCTGGTGAATTCACCGCAGGGTCCCTGAAGTGCAGGGAATCAGCCACCGAATGCCACCACAAACCCATCCCCCGCTGTTTTAAAAAAAAACTTCTGAATGAAAATGGCTGGAATTAACATATAAGATCCTATGAATGATAATACAAAGGGCTATTACAGAAAAAAACGCTATTAGAATTTTTTTTTGGAAAATGCCTAATAGATACTAAGAAAAAAAATCAACAAATAAAGAGACTAGGTATGTGCACCAATTTTTTTTCGTTTTGGCTCCTTTCATTCGTAATTCGACAATTTTCATTTCGGATCATTTCGGCCAATTTCCGTTTCGGTTCGTTTCGTTTCGGCTCATTTTTCGTATTGACTTTTTTTTTCGTGAAATCGGAAATTTTCGTGTTTTCGGTGTGGGAAATGTTTTGCCCCATAGACTTCAATGTTAAAAATATTCCCGTTTTAATTCAATATCTAATAAACCGTTTATTATTATATTCTGTAGTAAAGAGTCTCTTTATTTTGAGATTTTTTTAGGATCTTTTAAGCATTTTTTGAAAATTACTGAAGTGGAACCAAAATTATGAAATGAACGAAAATGATTTCCGATTCTGAAAATTATTAGTTTCAGACGTTTTCAGATCAGATCCGATTCGGAAAATCGGCCAAATCCGAATCACCGAATCGGGCCGATTCGTGAAAAAAACTAATCGGTCTGAAACGAAACGCACGTCCCTAAAAGAGACTTTTTACTACAGATTAATAGAATAAACGTTTTATTAGATATTGGGTAAAAACAGGAATATTTTTAACATTGAAACCTATGCAGGATTATTCAGAGAAGGGTGAAAACCTTGAGAATGACTGCAGATTTGAAAATTCTAGGGCAAAATAGTCAAACCAGAAAAATTCTCCCATTTATCTCACTTTCCAAATGGGCTATTTGGTCCAGATTGTTCATTCTCCTTGCAATTCTCAAGGTTTTCACCTCTCTCTGAATAGCCCTGATGGTGTTCGCCTGAATAAACCTGTCTAATGAAACCACTGAACATCAGGACATTGCTCTGCTGTTCGATGTCTCTGAACAGATTTACCATTACTTCTCTATGGGGACTTTCACTGCCGTCGAACAGGCACCGTACTTGCTGGCAGTTCACCAAAATTTGTGTGTGAGTATATGAGAGAGCTGCACAGCAATAAACCTCACAGTAATGTGCGCCGTGTGTGAGTGTATCACAGAGCTCCACAGCAATAAACCTCACAGTAATGTGCGCCGTGCATGAGTGTATCACAGAGCTGCACAGCAATAAACCTCACAGTAATGTGTGCTGTGTATTATGAGCATTCAGTATTATATGGGAGTACTGCTTTATGAGTAAGAGTAGTTTAAAAAAATAAAATAAACGTAAAACTCGGGGGGGGTGGGGTGACACCATGAGTTACCGCACCGGGTGACACCAACCCTAGTGACGCCACTGAATGTATGTATCCCAATGATGTTTTATTAAGTCTTGGTTATTTTCTGGTGCAAATTATTGGTCCTTATCCAGTTAGCTCTCTGTGCACGGTACCCATATTCCCTTCCTCCATTCCCCCAGGAGGGCAGAGAAGCCCTGCCTTGCTTATCCATTCCATTCATCCACTATTTGATATTGGGAAGATATCTTCGGCTTGGCGTTTATAGCGATCTCCGCTCTACCTTCCCAATTGTAAGCGCACTCCCAACTTTCATTCCACATCTCTTGTGGTTCCCGGCTAAGAGGCAGAATGGTGGGTTTTATTTAAACACTCATCAAATACTCCCAATTTTGGGTTAAAAACAAAAACACAGAAAAATGAACAGCTGCAAAAGTATTTATATAGCCCAAGTATTTCTCCATTTTCTGTGTTTTGTTTGAACTGTATTAGTTTTCCCTGTAGGTAATATAAAGAACCTGATCTGTCCAGGCGACCTCAAACAAATATGTCTTTCAGTATAAATCTGACAAATGCTAACATGGTTGGTGCCAATATTAAGAAGATGATATTTCTACCCCTGGTGTCACACTGGAGTTGCCAAATCAGCCATGTTTTCCTGGACATATATCATTATTCCATGTAGAGGGAAAGCACAGGGAAGATACTGCCCTGCAGTATGTAGAGTATATTGCATATGCTGAAGGAGGGAAATCCATTACTTAGTGCAGGTAAACTCAGATTCCACTGTGAAGTCTTGCCTGCCGCATGTGGATTCTGCTTCCTGCGGGGTCATATTTTATTAGTCAGAATAAATTATATGTGTCCAGGAAAACATGACCAATCTGGAAACTTTATGACACACACGTTTGATGCTCCCTCACATTTGTCTTTATTATGCAAAGCTCCAAGATAAATTATAATATAACTCAATGAACTAACTGTTCTATATATTCCCTATGCTTTGTTCAAAATATTGAGAGCTGAAGGTCCTTTCACATCTTGATCATAAAGCTTGGTTTCACCCCCTTTCTCCTCCTGCCAGCTCATGATTTCCTGAGCCCCAGATTGCTGCCAGGACGGTTTAGCAGATTATGCAGATGGTTTCCTGTACAGCGTGGCCCATGGCAGACTAGTAATATTGAAATCCTTATTTGTATAATGTCTTTACAAAATAAAGTGAAGAAGTAAAACCAAAAATTACGAAATTGAAGACGTAAACAAGAGCAATTATACAGAAGCAGGTAGCTGCACTCAACGCAAGTAATATGGCAGGCCAGATATAATGCTGGGTGCTCATGGGACCAGTGGGATACCATTAAGAAAGAACAAGAAACCAGGCACTCCAACTCAAATGATGGATTTTAATGGAAGGTGCAACTTTTCAGGAGAAAGTTCAGGTTGGACCAAAAAGTTGCTTCTTCCCTTAAAAGTCACCATTTATTCTTTCATTATGGTATAAACAAAAGCATTGTCAGAATTATTTCTGCTTGTTATGTAGCTAGAGAGACCTTGAAAATGATAATTTCATGTTATGTTACTAAACATCCAGCCATCCAACCATAGCTTAAACAAGGTGTTCTACGTAATACTTTGAGGATGGGGTAGTTGATGTAGGATTAAGTGGAGGAGCCGGGTAGTTGTGAGTTAATTTGCATTCACCACTGTAGATCCATGCAAAACAAAATGCATCAGAGGTTTTGGTTTACTTGAATAGGCAATAAAGTGTAAGCCCCCTTTCACGTCACGGCACCTCTGGGTCAGGTGGGTCCTACCTAATGAAACCAAGAGCTGCTCTCTAAGTAACCTCATATCCTCATACTGTTTGTCACTCATGAGAGAGACTGGTGGGTTTATATTTATACCCTTACCAGGAACAATTCAACTTTGGGATTAAAAAAAAATAAAACACGGAGAGAAGCGTCAGCAATAATGGCTGGGGATACAACAAAATATACATATATCTTCTTTTTAATCCCAAAGTGAAATTGTTCCTGGTGAGGGTATAAATATAAACACACCAGTCTCTCTCGTGACTGAGAAGCAGCTCTTGGTTTCATTAGGTAGGACTCACCTGACCCAGAGGTACCGTGACGTGGCAGGTGAGCTTACGCTTTAATGGCCATTCAAGTAAACAAAAACCTCTGATGTGTTTGTTTCGCATGGAGCTACAGTGGTAAGTGCAAATGACAACCTTTTTTCTTGTTATGTTTTAGGCTGAGGTCAGACGAACGCATTTTTAACGTGCGATTAGGCGCACTTAATCACTGCTGCAGTAGCAGCAAATGATGGGCAATGACGGCCAACATACGAAGTATGGCCGCAGAAAAGTGCGGCCGCGCAACGCAAACAAACGCATTTTTTTGGGAACGCAGAACCGCTAGTACTGATGTACAGAGTGCGCTGCGTCCGCTAGCGGCGTGTTTGCGTGATTAGGAGACGTCAGATGCTGCTAATGTCTGGCCTACATAACATCCAGATGCAAAAAGTGTTTTATTGACGATCCGTAAAAAATCACGCACGAAAATGCACATCGTATGACCGTTTTCGCTCATTCCGTGAAAAAATACGTCAATGCGTTTGGACGCACTTTTCTACGGACAACGCGAAAAATGCGTTTGTTTGACCCTAGCCTTATACCTGAAGTATTGCCACGATATATTTTTCACTTCAGCTGATGTTAAATTGTCCCTGGTGATCTGGTAACTTGTGCTTAATGGTGACTTCCTTGCATTAATATTGTGGGCGGCACATGTCAAATGTGAAAAGGTGACAGTCTCCTCTCACCATGACCACTTCATTAAGCTTAAGTGGCCATGAATACTACAGTATAATTTTAGTGTAGGTCACCTGACGTACCATGATAGTACAAGCAATGCTTTGTGAGTATCATTCGAGTGTATTTAAAAAAACATAAAATTGATATAAAATGTTAAATGAATAATATTTTAAGAAATCATTAAAGAACTAGCTCTACGTGTTAGCTTAAAATCTTCTGCAGCTATTACAATTGAGACAATGTTGCAGCTGCATACTATGAATTTACTTCTCCATACAGACTTTGACACCTGGTGTTAAGTGATTTTGTAAAAGCAAAATCACTTAACAACTCACCTTAAATACTCACCTCTGGCCCAACGTTGCAGAGGGCGGGAATATCTGCCACTTCCTCTTTGTGCGAGCAACGGAAGTGGCTCCATTAGCAGTCCCTGCACAATTGAGCTCTTGCAGAGCTCGTGCAGAGATGCCCTTGGCACCATGGAGTCCTGTGGACTCCAGGAGTTGATACCTCAGGTGGTGTGAAGCTTCACTGCTGGTATCTGCCTGCGGCTCACAATTGGTCAGAACCCAGCTGCAGATACATTATGTGGGTCAGAATTTGATCATTAACAGAGCTGGTAAAGTAAATCGGATCATAACAATTTTCTCTCTTACCATCACCCTGTTACCATCTAGGTTTATTTTTTGTGTAAAATATGTTTTATTGGCATAGAAAATCAGGTAAGTCAAGTACAAGGCATACACATAGGAACTATAGAAGCATACAATTGCAGTGTTATATCTTGTGTAACCAATAAAGAGGCCATTATTCTCTAAAATAACATACTGTATGTATAAAGAGAACCATATAAGAAAAACAAAATAGCAACAAACAAAAACCAAAATACAGTGAACAAAATATTCAAACCATCTAGGTTTAAATTGTAACAAAGATATTAGGGGAGGGGGCTCAGTTTTAGATTGGTATGTGGATGTGAAGGAAACCAAACGGCTATAGGCTAACTTGAACTGAATCCCTCACAGGATGAGCACAGCCGCGAGCATCCACTCGATGGAGTCCATAGGACTCCATTGAGTTCCCCCCTGCCGGTCACATGACCTGCCGGATCTCGCCTCGTGAGATCCGGCCGGTCGGCATAGTGATACGCAGGGAGAGACTGGGGGACTCCCCCAGTCTTTCCCTGCTCCCGCCGGCCGGAGGAGGCAGACAGAGTCGCGGTCCTCGTCGCGGGACAGAGAGTGAGTATGCGCTTCATTTTTTAATTTTTGAGGCTAGTGTTAACGGATTCTGCAGAAGCGGAATATGTTAACACCAAGCCCTGGCTGTGGTTAACTTTCCACTAACCAGAGCCGAACGTTAATCAGCGCTGGGACTTTGTTATCCAGCGCCGATTAACACTTTGCGCTCCCCATGTTAAGTATAAGTAGTGCAAAGAACAGTAACCTCGCGCTGAAAAGCGCAAGGTACCAAACGCAAACGGGTTACTTAACCCATTTGCGTTTGGCTTGTAATATGCGGTAAACACCGCAGCAAATGTTAATGCTCACGCAAGTGAGCATTAACGTTTGCGTGATGATTGTAATTTAGCCCAATGTATTCCATCCTGTTACAGAAAATCACCTGTTTATGTCAATTCTTCAACCATTACACAGAATTATTTTTATACTGCAATGGGATCAATTAGAAGTTCTGCTAATGACGTAGCAATAAATCACCAAACCCTTTTATTCCATTCATTACTATCCATGGTGAAGAAGATCAGGACCAGCCTTCACCCCAGAAGAAGATGTAAATGGCCAAAAATGTCTTCTTTACCAAATTCTAAGTGAAGGGCAAAGTAGAGAATATATACTGACAGGATCATAAACTCTTGTTATTGCATATTGCTAATGTATTCCCCACTGCCCTTTAGACTGACATTAGACACATTGATGTCATGAAAAGCTACACATCCGTGATTAATATCATGTAAGTAACAGCGTGAGAAGCAGACTGTGACTCAGGCAGCATACTAATGGTCATATATCTATACGAAGGCCTTTCTCGGCCTGGATTGTTTATTATTGAGTTGCCAGGGATACTAAATAGTATGGTTTCCTGCTCTCCAACCTCCCCCCACTTCTCTCTGTTTCTGCTACTGTAACACATTTATCATGTGCAGCATTGTGGGCCCAATGAGCTGAGGGGCTGCACGTCCCTTAAAAACACATTTAGTTCATCCACCTATTATAATGGTTTAATACACACTAGATAGTAGATGCATAGTAATAGCAATAACTGGACTCCTAACACCGTAACTGCATTTATATATCAATAAAGTATGCTCCCTGTTTTCGACATAAGCAATAAATATTGTTTTATGTTGCTCGCTCTAGTCTAACATAAGCCCAACACGTAGATTTTATCGGTGCTTCATATTTTTTTGTCTTTTGCGTGTCGTTCAGTTTTCTCCTCTAGACCTTTTTCTTAACTCTCCTCTCTTGTGTTGTTATGTCTTTGTTTGCCAATTCAGAAGTTTACTGGATTGAATTTAGTGTCCTTTCTCAACCTCACGCAGGGAGGGAACAGACAGACAAACACGACAGAGGCTCATATCGCTCCATCTGCACTGCGCTCTCTGAAGTTTACATTCACAGATTGATTTCTCCGTGGAATTTTCCATTTTATTTGCCACAAATCTTCTGGAATATTTTAATGTTTACTCATCTTGTTCGACGGTTGCAATTGCTTTATTTTTATATGTAGGAGTGAATAATTATAACAGTTGAAAACAAAAAGTGCCACAGTGGTACAAATCTTTTGCAGAATTAAAGTCTATTATTAATCCTTAACTGAGTGTTGAAAAACCTCCTATAGAGCCCTCTTATCTAACATCGATTACATTCCCTTATACAGCAGGCCTTTGATTCTTTGAGCCAAAAGCTTTATTTTAAATGTCAGACATAACAAAAAAGACCAAATCCTCTCTAGCTGCAGTGTCTATATCCAATCATGTTTTTTAATTTTTAGAGGCATCAATAAAACAGTTCACCGAATCAGGGATGGGGAGAGGGTCTCATGAAAAAATAAAGGATGGGGTATAAGGTTAAGGGAACGTGTTCATATTTCCTCAAGCAATTAGGCATTTCAGAAAAAAAGACCCATGTCTTATGGAGTGACGCAGCTCATTATGACAGTCAACTCATCCCTTAATTTAACATCCTCGATTAAGGGTTTCAAGAGTTTTTACCCAAAAGTTACATCCATATGCTGAGGTAGCCTAATGAGTAAAACATTCTTCTAGAGCAATGAGTAAGTATGTAGCACACATCAGGTTCAGCTGAACTGCCTGGGAATGGTATCTGGTTTCCTTTAGCTTTTAGCTAGAGACTTTGAGCTAGATTACAAAGCTCACGCTAAAATGGAGAAACCAACAGGGAAACCTGCATTACCCTGTACCGTCCCCATTTTAGCGTGAGATTCTGGGGCAAGGCAAGCACTACCTCGGCACATCACCCCGGAAAGCAGCGCTAACTGCTGGGATACTCACTTCAGTGCTTCCGCGCCATCACCTCCTGGAGTCCATAGCACTCCATGGACAGTTGAGCTGCCCAGCCGCGAGCCCTGTGCGATTTTGCTCATGGGAGATCATGTGGAGTGATTGCAGAGGGAGATTGTCCCCAGTCTCACTCTGTTCCCGGCAGACAAAAGCTACAGATTGGGTCACTATTCTCGCCACAGGATGAGAGGTGTGTGTGACGAAATGGCCGCTGCAATGTTTATTTGCATTTATTTTTCTTTACATTTTATTTTCTCAGTATAAAGTGTAGAGTGTTGTGTGTTGTCAAAGTATGTACTGTATGTTACAGTTCTAAGTTGTTATATTTTGCACTCACAAAACAATAGGAGAGGACCCTGCTCAAGAGCTTGCAATCTAACCTTTTGTCTGCTTCCACCCCCCCCTGTAAGTAATGGATTCTTTTGTCTTCACATGCTCCCATCAATCCACATTTTCCTCCACCAGAAAATCAATCACATGATTGTTATCTGACTCCAGCCATTGTTCCTCGGCTGGGTGTGTGTCCATTGTTTCTGTACCTGAAAACCTGGAACAACAAATGTAGAATGCTTTATTTACATCTGCAAAGACTTCTCTCACAGTTTATGTGTCGGCTATTCTGTGTGCGCATACGATCACCTCCTAATTTCAGCAGAAAGGGACGCCTGGGGTACCAGGATCCTTAACAGTGTGTATCTGATTTATTGGGGGGTGGGTTAGGTGGTACTAAATGATTCTGCAAAAGTGTAAGCATTTAGCACCACCTTTTAGGACATGGTAAAAAAAAAAATTAACGTAGCCTTGCAGTAATTAGCGCTACTAATTTTATCCTAATGCTAATTACTGATTGTACATCCTATACTTAACATGGGGAGTGCTAAGTACACAAAGCTCGCGCAAGCGAAATTGATTTTTACCGTGGCGTTAGGCATGTAATGTGGAGGGGCATGCATCAAAGTCATTAAACCTGACATTAACGCTTAAATATCTGAATGCTACAGTTAGCATAATCTACAAAGGGATCTCTGGAACATCATGAAAAAAGCTATGTTGATTATCTACTAATTAGTCTTAGCATTTTTCCGTTCTATACATTTTTGTCACTAGGACCAAGAGAACTTTCAGTTTTGAATTGCGGTCTTCAAAAGCTTGATTGTTATAACTGGCTGATTCATCATTACGTCCAATGGTGTAGGTCATAAGAGGTTAATTGCTCAATGAAGCACAGTGTATGTTTGCTCTTCTCTAACAGAAATCAAAGGACATATACAGTAAGCTGTGGAATTTCTTCTTGAATCGCCCATGATGGCCTTTGTAGTGGTCATCCTATTCCACTAATTCATTTTTGCCATATCATTTCCAATGGATTTTCTCTACGGATGATCATTATTCTTGTGTTTCTCCTGGGTGACTAGGAGCATGCTATTTATTTTTCACACAGCAGTATGTGCAGTATATATAACTTTACATCAGTCTTAAAGAAAGTCCATGAGTTTGGATACACACAAATAAACAAGATGCATCACCTTGGAATTCTCTTTATTATTTGCCATTAATTTTAATCTGGAGTGAAAGCAAAATTTATGAAATATTTTATACTTCACACATAGAAAGAAAACAAAATAAATAGAAAAGTAACTTCATTCCTGTGCTATGAGCCATTATAGTCAGGGGATGATCAATAGTTGCCATACATTGTGACTCAGTTCCAGTTGAGCCACTAGCTTCTACAAGTGAGCCGTTAACTCTTGTGGCACTCGCAGATTCACCTTCTATTCTAAGTTAAGATATAAATCCTGTTAGAGCTAGAGCCTTATTAGTCTATCCCAAATTATGGAAAATCAAGTTCTTGAAACAATGAGTTTCCATAAACCTTAAGTTATGCTATAGCTTAGTTATACTTGGGTATAGCTGCAGGTTACAAATGTGAGGTCTTTGAGGTCTAAAGTGATTGAACCTATGTGGAGATCTTTTTAAAATGACTGGCACAACAGGTTTATTTTGATCTTGTGAGTTACCATTCTGCCCCAAAAGCTGACAAGGAACCAGTAAATCAATCTGCTCGGAGAAAGCATGACTCCGGGCAGCATGTCAGACGCTTCGGCTGCCCAGAGGCTCCCAGCATGAGCCGCGATCTGCTGCAGTGCTTGGGAGCAGGGTTCCTGAGCAATAGCACCAGTCTGGATCGTCCCTAATCTGGAATTATTAAAATTAATATGGTTCAGAAAATTCTGTTTTTTGAAGTCTCAGGATTTTAGAATTCTGGATAAGGGTGCCCAACCTGTACATCTCTACCTTCATCTGCAAACTGACATTTATACTAATACAAGTCTGTATTCCATAACCTAAACTGTCAATATACCCTTGTAGGCCTTCACAATTAAAGTATATTGGGCTAACACATGGTTTTGAGGCTTATCATGAGGGGCCTCCTATTTGAGCTCTGCCTTAGGTGTCACTGATTCTAGACCCAATTCTGTAAAGACCTGCTGAGAATAGGGCATCTCTTTCGATGACATTTGTATATAATGTTAGGCAAGCCATAGTCATTGGATATTTTTACTTTTAAGTGGTGTGTTGAGTGATATTTTTATATTCTGATGCTATTTATGATTGTTATTTTTTTTTTGTACCAGCGATTGGTCAAATCTTTGTTAGAATAATAGTAGCAACATTGGATGTTCCCTCATTCTTGCGAAATATAAGGCACTGTACCCTTGTTGTAACCTTAAGAGTTCAATCTATATGCGTTTTAGCAACTACAAGCCATATACATGTATATCACACATTTGCATTAGCTGTAGCGGGAAGTCACTAATATGTGCCTTAAACAGTGGTTTAGCATAATGCCACACTAAAGCCAGGTATCCTTCCTGGTAAAATACTTTATAAATAAATAAATAAATATTGAGCCAGTTACTATGGGACACATTTAGGAGATTACCAACTAATTGCATAATTATTTACCAGCTGAATGGAGTAGAGGTAACATCACTGCTCTGTATTCGTGGAGACCCAGGTTCGAATCCCAACCAGAGCACCTCTCCAGTAAGTGTCCTTGGGCAAAACACCTAATGGTACATACCTGCCTACCACACAGTATTAGCTGTGGAGTCCAGTGGTAACGTCTCTGACCTTCGACCGTGGAGAAGCAAGTCAAATCACGTTCAGCAAATCCCTCCAACTGTGTAGAAACAAGTCTCAACTTTACAGGAAGCAGGTTCAACCTAACCACCAGGTCGCTGATCTACAACCATGGAAAGCAGACTCCGATCCCACTCAGAAGACACCACCAGCAAGTGTCCTTGGGCAGGAAACCAAACGATATTGATGCGCCTACCTCACAAAAATACTTGTACTTCTCATAGATTGTAAGTTCCCTTGGGAACAGGGTCCCCCTGAATTAGCCCATATCATCCATGTGTGGTATTCCAGTGTATCAACCCTTTGTACATCGATCTTGCAAAGTGCTTCAGAATCTGTGGTGCTATATAAATAAAGGATAATTATTTCCAGTATTCTGAAAACTGGAAGGATGCACTCACAATCATTTTCTTGGTCACTATGTTTGTATGATTTATTCACTGTTGTCAATGAGACATGTGCATTGTGTTAGGTTTTAACCAATATGATTAATCACTTGACTGTAAAGGACGCGCTCAGCGCATCAAGCCAAGTGGTTCTCCTGTGCTATGAACGTGCTGAGCGCGTCCTAGCACAGGAGGCAGCGATCGGCTGGGATTCCAGCCGATCCCTGCACCCTCCAGGGACAATAGACATCATCGCTCTAGCACGATGACATCTATTACAGGCACCCCCCCCCCCGCGAGTGCGGGAAAGGTGCCTGACGGGGAGGTTCTTTGGACCTCTCTCCCTCCACATCCGTGCGGGGCAGCCGAAAGAGGCAGGCACCGTTTGGAAGGGCACAGCCTGCCCTTCCAAGCGGCAGCTGTCTTTAACCCCTAGGGGGCTGGATCGCGATGTCGGCTAAGCTTCCGGCATCTCCCCCTGATGACTGGCATCATCGTGCATAGCGCGATGACGTCAGTTCTGGAGTTAACCGCTAGTGGTTCCAATGAGCCCCCTATCTCTCGATCCGTGGCAGCTAGGAGTTAATGTTTGGTATCGTTGGAACGGCCAGAGCAATGATATCAAACATGTCCATGTAAGATGTAAAAAAAAAAAAAAAATAATAAAACATTTTTTTTGTTTTGTTAATGCAGCAATATTGTTCCCATTTCAATTAAAATGTGAACAATGATGCTGCACAAACGATTTTTTCTATGGGGGGGCGTTTGCTAAAAAACACGTAATTTCCCCCCCAAAAATGTAACAAGTCCGCATTTCTAATTTTTTTAACAAGCGCAATCCATAGAAAATATAATCGCAAATGCTCGCATGGTAAAAAGAGAAAAAAAACACTTTACACGCTGTAAATTATTGATAATTCTAATTTTATTGCATTTTTTGTTCTAATATAAAGGCAGGTCATGATGTATACATATATTAATGATATATTATGAATCTGCCGAGTCTGCCGGAAAGAATGATATATTATATGTCTGGGTGTATAATAAAACGAGGCTTCAAATACGCGTTTAAAGATGATGAGCAAAAGCAGTAAAAATGAGCTCAGCACACAGGTGTGAAATGGCTCAGCAGCGAAAGGGTTAAATTGTTTATGCAACGATTTAAATAATGGAATCATTCACATTTTTTCGAGTGAGTCTGAATAAATCCAGTCTTGCGTGAGCTACTGGGGCAATATATATAAATGTGTGAGCTACTGGGGGCAATATATATATCAATGTGTGAGCTACTGGGGGCAATATATATATCCATGTGTGAGCTACTGGGGGCAATACGTATCAATGTGTGATCTTCTGGGGGCAATATATATCCCTGTGTGAGCTTCTGGGGGCAGTATATAGCCATGTGTGAGCTGCTGGGGGCAGTATATAGCCATGTGTGAACTGCTGGGGGCAATATATACCCATGTGTGAGATGCTGGGGGCATGTGGGTTGTGCGTTGTATGGGAGGGGTTTATGGGTGTGGTCTACTGTGTAGGCATGGCACAAGGGGCCCCACTAACTCCTATTGCCCAGGAGGCCCCATTACTTGTCACTCCGCCCCTGGACTCAATCTACAAAGAGGTGCCTTGATGGGGCGAGTGAGCTTACGTTTCAATGGCCATTAAAACAAACTAAAACCTCGGATAGTGTTTTGTTGTACATGGAATTGTATAGAAACGAGCATAGATGACATATTTTTTCTAATAATAATAATAATAATACGCTTAATTTACAAGACTGGATTAATTCAGACTCACTGTGTGAGCATTAACGGTAACTTCGGTGACTGACTACCGCATACGATCCAAACGCAAACGGGTTTAGTCAGGCCCGTCTTTAATATTGATTGGACCCTGGGCAAACCTTTTCTTGGGCCCCCTCGAAAGCCCGCTCACTGCATAATTTTGCTCTCTGCCCTCAACATCCCCAAAAAAGAAAAAAATAATAATGTAAACATAAAGAACTGTCAAACAAGTCCTTAGATTGATATGAAATAGTATTACATTTATACACTGCACATTACTGAGGAGCTCTGTGATACACTCATACACATTGCTGTATCACAGAGCTCCACAGTAATGTGCAGTGTATAAATGTAGTATTATTTCAGAGCTTCACAGCAATAAAACCCACAGTAATGTGCAGTGTGTATGAGTGCTTCACAGAGCTCCGCAGAAATAAAACTCAAGAGTACTGTGCGGTGTGTACAAACATTAATTAACAGTTGTTTTAACATCGTGGGGGCCACCAAGGTCTAGATAATTAATAATTAGTCATGCAGGTTGCATGGCCCTGGCAATACACAGGTATTGCTAGTGAGAACTTGTATCTTACATACATGGCTCCTGCACAGGTGACATGGAGATATGATTAGAGAGTAGAGCATGGGCTGCCCTATTCCATAGAGAACATCAGCTGTGGTGTTCAGGTGAGTAAGCGTTAACATCAGGATAAGTGACTTTGGCACATGCCCCCCATATTACATCACTAATGCTAAACCCATTACAGCATCAGTGATTGCATTAGCTTGCACGAGCTTACTGTACTTTGCGCTCCCTATACTTTGTAGTCCTAATGCTAATTACCGCACTGATGTGACAACGAAGAACTTAACCACAGGCTAGAAGCTGGTGCTAACTGATACCACTTCTGCAGAATCATTTATCACGCCCCCAAACCCCCCCAAAAATCAGATACTCACCTCTCATCCCGCGGCGAGAACGGTGTGCCGATCTGCCCCTTCTGGCCGCCAGGAGCAGTGTGAGACTGGGAACAAAAAGTCCCCAGTCTCCCTCTGTGAATCAATTGGCGGAGCCTGCAAGATCTCACGAGAGGCGAGATCCTGCAGGTCACACGGCGGGCAGCACAAGCCTCCATGGAGTCCTATGGACTGCAGGAGGTGGTACTCACAGTGGCGCTTAGCGCTGCATTACGAGGCAGGCTTCTGAAGTAACACCTGACCGGTAATATGGAGCTAAAACAGGGTTACTAAAGGGGAAACCTGCAGGCGCACATTATCCACCTTAATGTCCCCGTTTTAGCACAGGGCAAGGAAAAGTGCCCACAAGCTCTCATATGGTGAAAGAACAGACAGGGGGAAAAAAGAGGAAACCAAAATAATATCCTGGTATAGAACATGGAGGAGACATTCCATAATGATAAAATAATAGTTACAGCTCTCATTACTGACCAGTCCCTGAGTTACGCCAAACTCCCACATATACAGGGTTATTCAGAGAGCCAAACTGTTTTCCACATCACATACCCAGCACAGCAGAGTGTTTCACATCACATACCCACCACAGCAGAGTGTTTCACATCACATACCCACCACAGCAGAGTGTTTCACATCACATACCCAGCACAGCATGTGTTTCAGATCACTTAGCCAGCACAGCAGAGTGTTTCACATCACATAGCCAGCACAGCATGTGTTTCACATCACATACCCACTCCACATACCCAGCACAGAGTGTTTCACATCACATACCCAGCAAAGCAGAGTGTTTCACATCACATACCCAGCAAAGCAGAGTGTTTCACATCACATACCCAGCAAAGCAGAGTGTTTCACATCACATACCCAGCAAAGCAGAGTGTTTCACATCACATACCCAGCACAGCATGTGTTTTAGATCACATAGCCAGCACAGCAGAGTGTTTCACATCACATACCCAGCACAGCATGTGTTTTAGATCACATAGCCAGCACAGCAGAGTGTTTCACATCACATACCCAGCACAGCATGTGTTTCAGATCACATAGCCAGCACAGCAGAGTGTTTCACATCACATACCCAGCACAGCAGAGTGTTTCACATCACATACCCAGCACAGCAGAGTGTTTCACATCACATACCCAGCACAGCAGAGTGTTTCACATCACATACCCAGCACAGCATGTGTTTCAGATCACATAGCCAGCACAGCAGAGTGTTTCACATCACATACCCAGCACAGTAGAGTGTTTCACATCACATACCCAGCACAGCATGTGTTTCACATCACATACCCAGCACAGCATGTGTTTCACATCACATACCCACTCCACATACCCAGCACAGCAGAGTGTTTCACATCACATACCCAGCACAGCAGAGTGTTTCACATCACATACCCAGCAAAGCAGAGTGTTTCACATCACATACCCAGCAAAGCAGAGTGTTTCACATCACATACCCAGCAAAGCAGAGTGTTTCACATCACATACCCAGCACAGCATGTGTTTTAGATCACATAGCCAGCACAGCAGAGTGTTTCACATCACATACCCAGCACAGCATGTGTTTTAGATCACATAGCCAGCACAGCAGAGTGTTTCACATCACATAGCCAGCACAGCAGAGTGTTTCACATCACATACCCAGCACAGCATGTGTTTCAGATCACATAGCCAGCACAGCAGAGTGTTTCACATCACATACCCAGCACAGCAGAGTGTTTCACATCACATACCCAGCACAGCAGAGTGTTTCACATCACATACCCAGCACAGCAGTGTTTCACATCACATACCCAGCACAGCATGTGTTTCAGATCACATAGCCAGCACAGCAGAGTGTTTCACATCACATACCCAGCACAGTGAGTGTTTCACATCACATACCCAGCACAGCATGTGTTTCACATCACATACCCAGCACAGCATGTGTTTCACATCACATACCCAGCACAGCAGAGTGTTTCACATCACATACCCAGCACAGCAGAGTGTTTCACATCACATACCCAGCACAGCATGTGTTTCAGATCACATACCCAGCACAGCAGAGTGTTTCACATCACATACCCAGCACAGCAGAATGTTTCACATCACTTACCCAGCTGGGAGGGACCCTGCGAGAGAAGGGGAACTGCATATTGAAGAGGAGGGGAGGAGCCAACCACATCGCGAGGCCTCACTTCCTCTCTGCGGTCACATGTCCTTACGAAGGGGAGACAGCACGCGGGGCCATGATTTTTGCAGGTTGGGAGCAGCTGCCTTGGGCCCCCTACCAATGACTGGGCCCAGGGCAGCTGCCCCTTTTACCCCGCGCTAAAGATGGCCCTGGGTTTAGTAACCCGTTTGCGTTTGGTACCTTGCGCTTTTCAGCGCAAGGTTACTGTACTTTGCACTCCCTATACTTAACACGGGGAGCACAAAGTGTTAAGCAGCATTAGGATAACAATCTACTAGCGCGGATAAACGTCCGGCTCTGGTTAGTGGAAAGTTAACCACAGCCAGGACTAGCTGTTAACGGATTCCGCTTCTGCAGAATCCGTTAACACCAGCCTAAAAATAAAAAAACAGAAGCGTATACTCACCTCCTGTCCTGCGGCGAGGACCGTGGCTCTGTCCGCCTCCTCCGGCCGGCGGGAGCAGGAAAGACTGGGGGAAAAAGTCCCCCCAGTCTCTTCCTGCATATCACTACGCCTACCAGCCGGATCTCGTCATGTGACCAGCAGGGGGAAACTCAATGAAGTCCTATGGACTCCATTGAGTGGATGCTCGCGGCTGCGCTCAGCGCTGCCGCTAGCATCCTGGGGGTTAACACGCGGTAACAATGCAGGCAGCATTTTTTTTGCGCCTGCATTGTAATCCAGCGTTAAAACATGGGCACAGTTTTTCCTCCCTTGCGCAGCGTTTTAACGCTAGGATTGTAATACAGTCCATTGTCTTTGCATTTATTCTACATAATAAATTATATGTAACAAAATGCTACTGCCTTAAATTAATATAAGCTTATAAATATTTGTACAGCAGGTATATTAATGACTTTGTATAACCCTGTGGATATGTACCTAGCTCATGGGGAAATATACTGAGCTAGTGGTCTTTGAGTCTAACAAAATTCAGCTGACTATGCATAACATGGGATGTCTGCACACAAATGATAGATAATTTACGTACCTATCTGTTCTAAAAGTTAATCATACATCAGCCTTCAGCACATATTCTTATCAGGACAAGATTTCGGAAAAGCTGTAGACTGTAGTCAAAAATAACTGATAAATTGTCAATCAGATGCATGACATTTTCTGTTTTATTCTGTAAGCATTCTGTCACTAAGTTCTGTTGTTGGGTGGCAAGGCTGCTCTTTTGTGCGTCATGTGGGTAGAGATCTTCCGGAACATTATGTCCCCATCCAGTTTTGCGGTTTGTGGTTTTGCATGATCTGATTCTATGTAATGTTGGAAAGTGTGAAACTGAGACAAAACAGAGTTTTGTGTATGTTGTATCAATGCAAACACACTGACCGACACCTGTTCTTTAGTTTTCTCTGTCATGACTAGTTAAGATTGGAGTTCCATTTCTGAACATTGAATCCTTTTGTGAGGAAAGATTGGGGACCTTGCAGCTGCCTGCATTAGATAATCATTGACCCTAGGGCGTTTTGTTGCCTTGTCAGCAGAATATTGTCTAGTTGTTGTGATCTCTTTGCGTGTCCTGCTTAGTTTCTTTGTCTATGGGCTGCAATCAAATCACCAGAGCTTTGTACAAGATAACCTAACAACTATTTAGAAAACAAATGTTCGATAATTTGTGCAAGCATCTAATGTCTCAGCCCTGGACGACTCAACAGTTGTACATAAAGTGACACACTGACATTTAGCTATATATTGTGTTATTTAATAAACGGCGAACTCGCCACCGAATTGCAATGAATGGTAAATTTCACTGTACGGCAGTTCGTCTATTCAAAAAGCTGTCAATTTGCCAAATACTGGTGAATTGACAGCGAAATACAGTGCAATTTGCTGCAGAGCGGCTTCGACAGCAGTGAAATTATCTCATAGAGAACTAATGGCCCAGGACATACTCGAAAACGAGAGAAATTTCAATGTATCCTTCCTGGTAAAATCCTTTATAAATAAATAAATAAAATATATAAATGGTTAATCTATTCAGAGAACACCAAACTGCACTGAAATGGCGAAATGGCCAGATTTTTGGTGGTTCAGTTCGACAGGAAAATTCCATAGGATTCAATGTCAAAAAATATTATCGGTTTTCATTTTTTTATTGAACAGTTTATTCTTTTCATTTTCAGCAAAAAGCCTTTATATTTATTGATTTTTTTTAGAATTTTTGTGGTAATTGTTTAGGCAAAATTTTTTGATTCACTTTTTTGTAAAGAATAAAAAAACGCCATTAACAGACCATTTTTTATAGGACCTATTTTATTATTTCCACACATTTTCATGCATTTTTATTGTTTTAAACACCTTTTAAAAAATATAGTTCTGTTTTTTTTCTGCAGTTCGGCAGTCAGTTCGGCTGTTCGGTGGGCTGATCGGAGGTTGGCACACTTCGCGGACCCTGCGGTGTGTAGAGTATAGTGAATTCACCGCAGGGTCGCCAAAATGGAATTGCGGAATCGCACCGAAGAGTGCTGAACGAAAGACCACGAAATGTCCCTGAAATTTCGGTGTTCTTTGAATAACCCTTTAAGAGCCATAACCACTTTGGCGTAATATACCAGTTTTGTGTAAATTGAATCTGTTTATCCTCAAGCTCTTTCGAGTAGCTTTACAATGCTCTTAACATTCTCAGCATCCCAAGAGACCTTCATACATTACAGTGCTGTAACGAGATTAATGAACGAGATTACTTTCTAGTTGATTGTGCTGAGTGAACGAGTGAGAGTGCCGGGGTATGTAAAGAACTGGATGCTCTGATTAAATGCAAACTTACATCCATTGGCACAGTCACACTAGGGATGGGCTGGCGGTTCGATCCGAATAGGAGTTTGATTCGGCCATTCGGCGAACATCGAACGTTGCTCGCCCACAATGGACCACAATGCACTTTTCCACTGGCCTGAAGCTTGTAAATGGCTACAGTCTTGCACCTGACCACAGGTCAGGTGCAAGACTATGCCAATCAGGGCTCAGAGTCCTGATTGGGCAAATTTTGCCCAATCATGGGCTCACAGAGCTAAGTCCCGCAGCACATTATATAAGGCTTCCGCGCAGCCCCAGCACGTGTTTTTTTTGCAGGAGTGAGAGTAGATTGTTCCTTTATGTGTGTCTCACAGACGTCTAGCAGATTTCTGTTAATTGTAATCTGTGTCTTCTCAATGCCAGCTATTGGGGTCTCACTTTCTTCTAGCAGATATCTGGGAATTTTAATCTGTGTCTTCTCACTGCCAGCTATTGTGGTCTCACATACTTCTAGCAGATATCTGAGAATTGTAATCAGTGTCTTCTCACTGCCAGCTATCAGGGGGTCCCACATACTTCTATCAGATATCTGGGAATTGTAATCTGTGTCTTCTCACTGCCAGCTGCTGCCAGGCTATCAGGCTGTGTCACCGACTTATACCAGAGTTGTTTGAATTTGAATCTGTGTGTTGCCACTGTAAAGGCTATCAGGCTGTATCACTGACTTATACCAGAGTTCTGGGAATTTGAGCATGCGGCCGCCGGATGACAGACCTGCGACTGTGCGTGCTAGCCGGCCAGGTGCATGTGGCAGAGAGGCGGCGCAGGGAGGGAGCCACTGCACCTGCAGCCACAGCAGACCCCCCCCCCACAACCAGGATCCAGGGAGCCTCCACTGACAGACCACCAGGCTAAGGTAAGGTGACACATTTCTAAAAAAAATTCAATCCAAGGACATTTTTAAATGTCCCAAGGAACATAAAACAAAACGTTTTTTTTTCTTTATATTACTCACCTGATTCCTGGATCCACCAACAAGCGCAGCCTCCCGTCTCCCACGCTGTTAGACGATGCATACGCCGGCGCGTCATGTGCAGCTATTGCAATCATTTTAATATTTGAATGCAGAGTCCACCCCTGCACTCTTCCACAATACCTCAGAGGGGTTACGGTGTGAAGGCACTAGCTGGCACCAAAGGCCCAATTTTAATGCACCTGTTGTTACTTTCATCCAAAGCCTGCATAAGTTTCACCATAATTTAGCCCAAAAGATCACTAAACGTGTTCTGCGTATACTAAAACGTCTCCTCTTTTCATACAGGCTGCCGCCCCAAGCAGTTGTTTATGAATAGATTAAAGGAAAAACATTTATCGTCATTTGAAATGTAATTTTTTTCTTTTTAAATGTTTCTATACATCCGACAAATCCGCCACTTCACGGGCAGGTTATGGGGACCTCCTAGGCACGATATTTGAAGGAATTTTTCATTTTTATTCTTAACCTTTATTTCATGGAAAAATCACTGTTCCTTTAAAAACGTCTTTTTTTTTTAACTTTTTTCCCTTGTTTCCTGTCCCCCAGGGCACTACCCGGACCCCATACACCTTTTATGGCAAATATCTTGCATATATGCCCTCTTGCAGGGCACTCTGAAAAATCTAACGTTCGAGTCCCATTGACTTGCATTGAGTTCGGATCATGTTCACGTCCGAACTCGAACTTTGGAAATTGTTCGAGTTTGAATGCGAACCGAACACGGTGGTGTTCGACTCATCCCTAAGTCACACAAGCAAAGGTGAATCAATACAAGGTCCTGCAGTTGATTTCCCTGGTGACACTTTGGTTGAGCCAAATCATTGTATTGGAGTGGTAGAGCAGAGTTTGCATACTCCTCAACACTCTCATCTTCTCAGTGGGTGCTAATAAACTTCAACTCCTTAGCCTGAAACATAGCATTCAAAATTTCCAAATATTGATGGCACATGTCAATGATTGGGCTTGGAGATGTTAGTGATACATTTGCAGGGTTATTCAGAGAGCGGTGAAAAGCAGGAGAATGACTGGAGAATAGAAAATTCTAGGACAAAATAGCCAAACCAGAAAAATTCTCCCATTTATCTCACTTTCTAAATCGGCTATTTTGACCTAGAATTTTCCTTTCTGCAGTCATTCTCCTGCTTTTCACCGCTCTCTGAATAACCCTGTAGGTTTTGTCTTGAAAATTGCCTTAGCCCAGATCTTGATACTTTATTTTAGTCTGGCATCTGGTTTCAGAGGCCATCAGAACCAATCTCACTAGGCTGAACTTTGTCAACCAACAAATTCAATTACACAGATGTGGGTGAGTGGCTCTATGGCTATAATGATACATTGAAAATTTACTTTTGGGAAGAAATGGCTATATTAAAATCACAGAATGAAACAAAGAATAAGAAATTTGCAGTCAATGTTTGCAATTTAAAAATGGTGTATGTGAACAGTAAATAAAAGTTAAAGTCATGGACATTTATGGCGAAACGCGTTCTGGTAGCTATAATTTTCATTTTGATTTGTTTTTATTAAAATGCTGATTACATTTGCTGCTGTCTGCTGTTCATCAGTCTAAAGAAGGTTGTGGAATTCCTTTAAAATTCCAGAGACGATTTATATAGAGCCATATGCGGCTCAGGGATGTGTAAGTTGGCAATGGGCACACTTTACTGTGTACTACTATTTTGATTATACAGAACTACGCTAGGGGTTTCCCCGCCATATGTCTGCTTTACTGTATATCCCAGGGTGGTGAAATACAAAGATCATGGTATAAAGGGGATGATTGATGGGCACCTGAAAAGGAATTAAGACCCAGTAGGCGATTCCACCCAGAGCCGGATGTATGCTCAGAATACTGTGAGTCTGATTCACCACACAATCATCTGGATTTTTTTGTATCAGACATACTGCGCAATCGTTATTTTTCTTTTTTCCACAGCTCTTCTAATGCATTTCCCAAGGATAACGTGATTCAATATTGTGGACATATATTATGTGTAGTCTCCATATACCAGTAAGCTGAGGCGAACAGGCGCTACGCTGCGATTGTGTATTTTAGGTTGTGTTTGGGATGTCTGACTTACTGCAATCTACAGTTACAAAGTGGTTTCTGACTTTTTATCGGATGAGAACATGTTGCTCTTCTAAAACACAGTACGTGAAATACATTAAATAATACACAAGTTCTTAAATAAAATCTAGAAGTAATTTTCATGACTTGGATATCATTAGTTTTGCTGGTGACACTAGACTAGAGATGCAAGGTTATTCAGAGAAAGGCGAAAATCAGGAGAACTGGCAGGAGAAGAGAACAATCTAGACCAAATAGCTGATTTGGAAAGTGAGATAAATGAGAGAATTGTTCTGGTTTGACTATTTTGACCTCGAATTTTCACTTCTCCAGTCATTCTCCTGAGTTTCACCTTTGTTTGAGTAGACCTGTATATTTTTTATATTAATAGATGTATTCTGCTGTTACACTGGAGAATTAATTTTTCAGTTGTTCTTTTACTTGCAACCAATATACGGACCACCTCTGTATGAAATATTTTGTACTAAAGCAAATGAATGCAGAATTTGACATACTGGAAAGCTGGACATACTGGAAATATTGGACATACTGGAAATGTCGAGAGAAGCAGTAAACAACTAGTGTCGCCCTGCAAAAATAATTCTAGTGGTAAATACATACTGTTCATAGGTTACTACAAGTTACAGTTACAAGTATTTATAAAGCGCTAACAAGTTCCATAGCGCTGTACAATGGGTGAGACAGTATAACAAATATACATACCCGTTAAACACACAGAACAGTAGAAGAGAAGACCCTGTATCACTATTTGTAACCAAACATTAATAGCGCTAATGACAATATTACTGTTAGCAGTAATTCTATGGGTAATAAGCTGCTGTGAGGGACTGAATCGGTGACAAACTTTGTCCTGCATCCCTTCCCCTATGGACAAGTTATACAGCTTCACTGTATGATATGCTGCACAGAACCGGCAAGAGACACGCTGGCTCTGCACGGTATTTCCTTTATAAAGGGTTATGCAGTGTCTCCCAGCTTGTATCTCACTGGTGCTGCTGCAGTATGAGCCTCGTGTCTCCCCTCCTGCTTCGTCATCCTAACCAGATTCTGACAATCGGTAAACTCCAAAATCTATAATGATCGATGTCCCGTGCATTTCAGAAAAGAGGTGTCTGGCCTCTATGCCTAACCCTTATTATATTCTAATATTGCATTTAAAATGTACGCAGATGGGCTTTTATGCAAATATTCATTGTATTTCAATCCAAATTATGTATTCATTTTTTAATTGGTGCTCTATGCTCAAGTTTCTATAAAGTGTATCAGTTACATGTATAAAACATAACAAGGAGAAAAAATTTCATCTGCGCTTATTTCCATTATACCGTGTGAAACAAAACACAATTAGAGGTTTTGGTTTCTGTTAACGGCCATTAAAAGATTAAGCTCACCCGCCGAACGTCAAGGCACCTCTAGTGAGGTTGAGCCCTCACTAGAGGTGCCTTGTCGTTCGGCGGGTGAGCTTAATCTTTTAATGGCCATTAACAGAAACTAAAGCCTCTAATTGCTTTTTGTTTCACACGGTATAATGGGAATAAGCGCAGATGAAATTTTTTCTCCTTGTTATGTTTTATACATGTTTCTGGGCTGGATACATTTGGTGGGTGCAGCCGCCCCATCGGGGAATAGGCGCGACCCCACCCCTCCTGTACTATGTATCAGTTACAGTTACAAGTTTTTATAAAGCGCTAACAAGTTCCGTAGCGCTGTACAATGGGAGGCAGGACAACAAATATACTTACAGGTTCAATACACAGCACAGGTGAGAGGACCCTGCTCAAGAGCTTACAATTTTAAAGGATAGGGGTGACACAGTAGGTGAGGGTTAATAGAGAATGTGAAATAACGGAGTGCATGTCGGCTGCGAGGGAAGATGTAGTGGGAAATGTACAGAGGGGGATTAGGGAGTGAGATGATAGGCTTCTCTGAAGTAATGTGTTTTCAGAGACTTCTTGAAGGACTGGGGGAGATGGGGAGAGTCTTATGTTGCGGGGGAGGGAATTCCATAGACAGGGGGCAGCTCGAGAGAAGTCCTAAAGGTGGGAGTTGGGGTGCGGGTACGTGAAGCTGATAGAATCAGATCAATGGCAGAGTGAAGTGATCGGGATGGGATGTACCTGCTAATGCTAATAAGGGGGGAGATGTAGGCAGGGGCGCGGTTATGGAGAGCTTTGTATGTAAGCACTAGTAATTTGAATTGGATTCTGAAGGAGACAGGAAGTCCGTGTAGAGATTGACAAAGGGGGAGGTGTGTGAGAGGTATGGGAGGTGAGGTGAATGATCCTGGCACAGGCAATCATAACAGACTGCAGAGGGAGAATATCGCTTTTCCAATTTTGTAGCATAAGTGCCTTCATCAAGTATGAATGATGTGAAAGGGGAATTTGAAAGAGAGGAACACCTTGTTTCATTTCAAAGTTGTTGTATCCATGTCCGTACTTTAAAAATAAACTTTCTGGAAAGATCTTCATTTGTAATGTATTTTTGTCTTGGTTTCTGTATCCTCGTTGAGTGAGTGTCTCCTCTCTTGCCAGTTACATACTGTATCATTCCCCTGGCTTCTTATCTCTCAAGATGATGCGTTTCTTTCCCTTGCTGTTTGTTCCAGTTTGTCCTTACCCCTCTGGATCTCCTAGATATATCTTTTAACTCTGTCTTTGAAGGGTGAAAAAGTAATGTGTGTAAGTGATCGTGGGCCTCACTTCTTTTATCTCCTGGGTATTACACAGTTTAATGATAGACAGTACTGGAGCTGCTCATCCTGTAGTTCCTTTGGCTAAACTATCTATTCCCATCAATGGTTTTTGATTTAATGCCATTTAGTGATATTTCATGTGAAGTGTGCCATGAATTATTTCTGCTGATCCCTCTCTTACTAACCAATCTGCACTTAGAAACATTTCCAAACCTGGCTATTTACTATTTCCCCTGCAGTAACTAATTAGATTTTGAGGATCAAAAGGTCTGATCAGGGTGAAGTATTTTTTTTTGAGTTGACTCGGTTTGCGCTTAAAGTGACCCTTTTATGCCAAAATAATTTGAACTCATTTGACAGAGAATCACAAATTTTACACTTTTCAGCATTTGTTTGCTGACATATACTTGAAAAAGGGATTTCTTCCCTGTCAAAGTTTTGCTGTCCCTTATGTCATTGCAGCATACCCAGTGGGTAGGGTCATGATTTTTTTTAGGTGACAGTCCCCTATCAAGATCAACAAATGAATGCATTGAGGTAATCAGAAAATGAGCAATACTCTTACACAGTAAAACTAGCACCAAACAATGAACTGCTTCATAGCAAAAAAGGGATGCATGCGTTTCAGATATAAAGGCTGTGAAACACATGGGCCCCTCCTGCCACTTAGCGCCAACTATGAAGTATAGCCCTAGCGTTATTGTCTAGATATGTAAACAGTTACCCCCTAAACCCCCCCCAATCTATCCGATACTCGCCTTTCATCCTGCGATGAGAGAGGTGGCTCGATCTGCTGCTTCTCGTCCCTGGGAGCGGTGTGGGACTGGGGACAAATAGTTCCCAGTCTCCTTCTGCAATCACTCTCCAGTGCTGCCCGATCTCTCAAGAACGAGATAGCACATGGCTCACGTCCCAGAAGCTCCACCCTCCATGGAGTCCTGTGGACTCCAGGAGGTGATACTTACGGTGGCGCGTAAGCGCTACCGCAAGTATCCCAGCATTCTGGGGCAAGGAGCCCAACTAGCGTTTGCACCTGAATATCGCACTAACATGGGGATGCTATGGGGAAGTCTGCAGACCCAAGAACTCTGCAATAGGCTTGTGCACCAATTTTTTTTTCGGTTCGATTCGATTTTTCGGATTTTCAAACTTTTCGATTCGGCTCGTTTCGACCGATTTCTGTTTCGATTCGGTTCGGCTCGACTTGTTTTCGTGTACATTTTTTTTTCGGAATATCGACCATTTTTCGTATTTTCATGTCACTTAGCTTGTTTTTTGTATCGACTTTTCGTGATTTCGGAAATTTTCGCTTTTTCGGAACGTCTGTTCTCCTCGTTTCAAAGCAATAAATTTCGATTTGACACATTTCAAGTCCATTCGAAAATTCCAAAAATATTTCGTTTCGGCTTGGAAAACTTTTCGGATCTGCCATTTTCGGATCTAAAAATTTTCGGAAAATCGGCCGCATCCGAAAACACGAATCGGGAAATTTCGTGAAAATTCCGAAATTCCGAAACCCGAAATGCACATCCCTACTCTGCAAGATCTCGCAAGAGTGTGGCCCCAGCAGAGTCAGAAGATGTATATCTTATATGGGTGCTACCAGTAGACATACAAAATACAGTGCACTCAACCAAACCATACATCTAAAGAGGTTAAAAACATGTAAGTTTGGTTTGAAAAGATGGGGATTCAGTTACAATATGTGGTCACATTAGTAGCACTGTCATAAGATATGCATGTTCTGGCTGTGCTGCCCTTTGGTTGTGTGTGTGTGTAATGAGAGTTCTAACCACCTTCTCGGTATCCATCCCATCCTGTCCTGTATCATGGTTTACAGGTTCTTCATTTGCTGGGTCTACTAAACTTTGTTTCCTGCAGAGAGCTCAGTGAAGGATGGATGTGCCTGATAAGAGAGTTAATCTCAATAAAACAGACCTTAGGTACCTGAGTAATGGGGTACAATGACTTTTGTGGAAGGCTTACACAATATATGAACTCTCTTTTTAGATGGATGGTTAGATTAAGTGCACTGTATTTGGTATGATATACACACACACACAAACACATGTTGAGCATCCTTTATGTGGAGTACTCAGGACCCCAAGCATTCCATATTTTGGATTCTTCCGAATTTCGGAATCGAGAGAATCCAGTGTCTGAGAGTAAGAGAGCTGGGGCAGGGGAGCCGGGATCCACTGCAGGGTGGTGCAGCAGCTATTGCACATGCTGGGAGAGCTGTGAAAGCCCATTTTTAGGGACATGCTACACAAAGCCAGCACGTTTCTGTGTAGCCACAGCGTCTGACATGCTGCACAGAGTCTCCTAGCATGCGCGACATTCTGCTGCAGCTGTCGGAACAGCACTGCTGAGCAACAGGACCCATTGAGGCCGTCAAGGACTTAAATATAACCAAAATCCAGAAGGCTTTCAAATTATCGGATTTTGGCATCTTCTGGATTTTTGAATTCCATATCAGGGGTGCCCGACCTGTATGTAATATATATTGTTTTGTATTTTTTTTTATCAAAGGACATCAATCTCCTAAATTAATTAATTCTATAATTGTTTGACTAAGAATGTAAATAATTAAATAATGCCTATCCTTTTTTTCCTCTCAGTGCCCTGACAAGCGCAACAGAACCAAGCACAGCTGACTGACAAGTGCAACAGAACCAAGCACCGCTGACATACAAGCGCAACAGAACCTAGCACCGCTGACTGACAAGTGTAACAGAACCAAGCAGAGCTGACTGACAAGTGCAACAGAACCAAGCACAGCTGACTGACAAGTGTAACAGAACCAAGCACAGCTGACTGACAAGCGCAACAGAACCAAGCACCGCTGACTGACAAGTGTAACAGAACCAAGCACAGCTGACTGACAAGTGCAACAGAACCAAGCACCGCTGACTGACAAGTGCAACAGAACCAAGCACCGCTGACTGACAAGTGCAACAGAACCAAGCAGAGCTGACTGACAAGTGCAACAGAACCAAGCAGAGCTGACTGACAAGTGTAACAGAACCAAGCAGAGCTGACTGACAAGTGCAACAGAACCAAGCACAGCTGACTGACAAGTGCAACAGAACCAAGCACCGCTGACTGACAAGTGCAACAGAACCAAGCAGAGCTGACTGACAAGTGCAACAGAACCAAGCAGAGCTGACTGACAAGTGCAACAGAACCAAGCACCGATGACTGACAAGTGCAACAGAACCAAGCACAGATGACTGACAAGCGCAACAGAACCAATCACATACACTTATATTATCTTGACATTTCTAATCGACATTTGTGTTCATATGCATATATCATTAAGGAACACTTATTTATAACCTGTAAAAAAATCACCAGCAACATACTTTTGCAAAAAATGCAGATGTGAGCTCAAAGTGGATAAGTGGGATAATTCACCCAGGCAGAAAAATGACTGGGGAAACAAAAAAACCTCCCTAGATGTCCCACATAAAGTTGATGCTTTTGCTGTATACCTGTGGGGAGATCAAATGACCTTGTTGATACATTGTGGATGTTATTAAATTAATCGGAACTGCTAGACTAAATGTCGGCTCTCTTCATACCCCACTCTTAACTTAGCCTTCAACCCACTGTAACAGTGCGCCGGGGTGCCAGGTTGGCAAGAAAAGTGATAGATGATAGATACATTCCTCCACGAATCCTTAGATTCATCATCTAAGGTAATGCCAGCATAAATTTGGAGGTAAAGAAAAATAGCTCTTTACCTTTTATTGCTAAAACAAATCCTGGGGCTGGAGTTACTAGGCGTCTGATAGAGCTCTGGGTGGGACAGTCTCCTAGTTCCATGGACTGTAGTTTAGTGACAGGACTTCATTAGTGTGCAGCTGCACCTAGCAAAGGTGTGTGTCTCAGTGCAAGGAGAGACTGTGTGCTGAATGCAGCAAGTTCTGTGTTTGGAGCTATGTCAGCAGGGCAGGGTTCTGTCTGTGGATGGATTGTAACTGTTCCCTTAGACCAGTATTTCCCAAACCTGTCCTCAGGACCCTCCGCCTCGCCAGGTTTGCAGGATATCTGAAGCACAGCACAGGTGATATAATTTGCTGCTCAGTGATTGCAGGATTCAGTCTGCTTTTCCCCAAAGTGATCTGCAAAATCTGGCCTGGTTGACGGTCCTGAGGACAGGTTTGAGAAACACTGCCTTAGAGGAAACGGACTCAGCTCAGAGGACAATCACTAAGTACCCAGTAAGGCTCAGTGGAGTACATTGAGACTAGTTCCCTACACCACCTATGACCATGCCCATAACGGAGTCAATTCAGGTGCCGAATCTGCCATTCAATCGACAAAAACACTTATACAGGGTTATTCAAAGAGATCCGAATTGTGGCCGAGAGGTAACCGAACAGTGAAATTCAGCGTTCGGTTACCTTTCCTGGCCATTCGGCTATTCAGAAAGCAGGCAGTTCGCCAAATGTTGGCGTATTGCCGGCACATACGGTGCCTGTTCTTTGCCTGTTCGAGGGCAGTGAAACCCCCATAGAGAAGCAATGCTTCGTCTATTCAGAGAACAAACCCAGCAGTGCAAAGTTGCCAAATATCCCTGCTGTTCATTGGTTTCATTCAACAGGTTTATTCAGGCGATTCCCATAGGCTTCAATGTTAAAAATATTCCCGTTTTAATACAATATCTAATAAACCATTGATTAGAATATTCTGCAGTAAAAAGTCTCTTTATGTATAGATTTTTTTGGATCTTTTAGGCATTTTTCGGGATTGTTTTGCGAAATATTTTTTATTTTTTTTAAATCGTTTTTTCTTTTTTCTGTAACAGCCCTTTTTATTATCATTCATAGCACCATATATGTAAATTTCAGACATTTTCATTCTGTAGTTTCTTTGCAAACATCGTTTCAATTTCAAACGTACTGTTTTTTTTTTCTTCACTCCATTCATCTGCGGCTTTTCCGGTGGCTGCTCTGCGCTGTGATCGGCGGCTGCTCGGGTTTCTCTGGCGTGTTCGGCGGGGTTATTCCAGATGTTTTTGCGGGTTTCGGTGTGTGCGTTCACCAGGTTTTGCGGGGAGTGATCGTTGGGTTTGCGGCGGCTTTTCCCTGCACTATGATGGCCCTGTGGTGCTTGCTGAATACACCGCAGGGTCGCCAAAATGGGATCGCCAAAACGCAGCAAATTGAAGAGAATGAAAAGTCACCGAACGTGCGGTGACTTTTCGATTCTCTTTGAATAACCCTGATAAAGTCCCTTGCACCAGACTCAAATACAAAATAATATCTCTGGTTGGTAGGGAAACTGGCAACCAAAAGCTTCTTTGTTGCTCCCTTCTCTTTGCCGAATAAAAACTGTACATCAGCTAAATCCAGATTGTGAATATTGCATGTTACTAGAAAATGCAGTTTATGGCAGTGGGGAGATGAGAAACATGCTGCGTTGTGTTCATTCTGCCCATATAAACGTCTGACAGATTTGCATTTGGAAGCTGTGCATACGAATTGGCAGAGTTTCCATGAGAGGGAAGTACAGGCTGTTCTTTGCCTAAAACAAAACAGGAAACTTTGTTTGGAAAGACTGATTTGGCCATCATCCATTTCACCAAGACAGCCGAGCCCTGCCTTAGAAGGTGAAATATGGAGTTAAAAATTGGGGCTCATTGAATTATGTAATTGCCGTGAATACTTTTTGTTTCCGGAATGGACTAAACTCTAAAACATTTCTTGGCCTTTGGAATATATTCATTCTAAGAATAAAAAATATTCCACTCCCTAAAGAACATGCTGGCCTTAAGTTGAACTGACCCCACATAACTGCTTCTGCTGCCAATAGCTGAAAGTAAAACTTTTATTTGATCTTTGATTACTTTAACAGAAAAATCAGTGGTGACTGAGCAACAAAGTAGCTTTTGGTTGCCAGCTTCCCTACCAACCAGAGATCTTATTTTGCATGTGAATCTGGTGCAAGTGTTTTTGTCTACTGAATGTTAGATTCGGCACCTGAATTAGCTCTGTTATGGGCATAGGTGGGTTGAAGGCTAAGTTATGGGGGGGTATGAAGAGGGCTGACATTTGCTCTAGCAGGTCCGATTAACTTAATAACATCCACAATGTATCAGCAAGGTCATTTGATCTCCCCACGGGTATACAGCAAAAGCATCAACTTTATGTGGGACATATAGGGAGGTCTTTTGTCTCCACAGTTATTTCTCTGCCTGTGACTGTAGTGGCCCGTCTGGCATTTGCTGTATGCTCAGTATAGACATGGCTCAGTTCATGTTACAACAAAATAAATAAATACATTGGTAATTATCAGTAGGAAAGATTCCGTTAATTGTTCCAGATTGTGCCAGGAGACATCTGTGGAGTGTGGAGATGATAAAAAATATAATTAAAAAACTCCATAGAGTTGACATGTCCATGCATGGCATCTGGAGCTCGTAAGGTGCATCTCCCTTCTTTGTGCTGCCCTGCCATTTTAGGGCCACATTACAATCTTGACGCTAATGTTAACGCTCACCTGCGTGTGCATTAACGTTAGCCACAGTGTCTACCGCATATTACAATCCAAACGCAAACGGGTTAAGTAACCCGTTTGCGTTTGGTACCTTGCGCTTTTCAGCGCGAGGTTACTGTACTTTGCGCTCCTTATACTTAACATGGGGAGCGCCAGGGCTTTTTTCAGGGGGTACTCGGGGGTATGCAGTACCGGCACCTCACCACCAGCCAGAACTAACAGGAGAGAGCATGATGCTCCTCCCTCCTACTGCAGTGGCAGGCAGAGAATCGGAAGCGCTCAGCAGCTCATATTGCTCCTGAACGCTTCCGTTTGTCAGGAGTGTATGTAGGGACTGATAACCCCCCTCCCCCAGTAAATGACAAGGGAGGGCTGCTCCCCCCTCTCTCTGCAGCTGCTGAAACTTTGAACAGCATGGGGAGGGGAGGTGCCGCATGTTTACACACATCTGCCAGAGCTGCGGATTGTCAGGCAAGCGGTGTGATCAGAGGAGCTGGCACTGTAAGGCGGTAGTGCGTTTTATTGCTGTGGAGCTCAGACACACTGCACATTACTGTGTGTTTCATTGCTGTAGAGCTCATACACACTGCGCATTACTTTGAGTGTCATTGCTGTGGAGCTCTTACACACTGCACTTTACTGTGAGTTTTATTGCTGTGGAGTTCATACGTACTCAGCAAAACTGTGAGTTTCATTGCCGTGGTGCTCACAAATGCTATGGGATTATCCACTCAGTGCCATTGTTGCAAAACAGATTTTTCTTGCAACACAGGCACTTAGTGGATAACCCCCATAGGGTTACAACAATAGTTGTAGTTCATTTAAAGGAACACAGTATTAAAAAATATGGTTCCCTTTTATAGTGTTCCTTCTTTTAAGTAAGCTACAACTATTGTTTATGAACATGAAAATAGTCATAATAATCAGTTTTTCCCCGGGCATGACAGTACCCCCACCTATTTTTCCAGAAAAAAAGCACTGGGGAGCGCAAAGTGTTAATCAGCGATAAGATTACAAAGTCCTAACGCTGATTAACATCCGGCTCTGGTTAACGGAAAGTTAACCACAGCCAGGACATGGTGTTAACGGATTCCGCTTCTGCAGAATCCATTAACACAAGCCTGAAAAAAAAGGAAAAAAGAATCAGATACTCACCTCCTGTCCCACGGCGAGGACCTCGGCTCCAATCACCTCCTCCGTCCAGCAGGAGCAGGGAAAGACTAGGGGAAAAAGTCCCCCCAGTCTCTCCCTGCGTATCACTATGCTGACCGGCCAGATCTCGCGAGGCGAGATCCGTCAGGTCATGTGACCACTGGCATCTGGCTCAATGGAGTCCTATGGACTCCATCGAGTGGATGCTGACGGCTGCATCCTGGGCCGTAGTGCGTGGTAACAATGCAGGCAGCTTTTTAAGCGCCTGCATTGTAATTTCATGCTAAAACGGGGGCGGTAGGGAGAAAGCTGCAGGCGCCGTTTTTGCTCCCTACCGCCCCCGTTTCAGCGTGAAGATTGTATTGTGGCTATAATGTATATATATATACACTATATTGCCAAAAGCAGGGGCGGACTGACCCATCGGGCACTCGGGTGCCATCCAGAGGGCCCGCGGGTCAGTAGGGGCCCGGTCTTGGGATGTACTGGCTGGCTCTGCGGGCCCCGTGGCCGCCAGTTTCTTGCACCCCCTTCTCTCCGGTGAGAGCTGTTTAACCTGTGCAGCCGGACGGCAGAGCCAGGCTGAGCCGGCGCACTGTGAGAACGGCACCCAGTAGCTCTCAGCCTGTCTCCAGCTCCCACCCACATGACGATTGCAGCCTGCCTCGCATGGCGCCTCCCCTCCGCGTCACGTGATGCGTATTATTATTATTCTGTATTTATAAAGCGCCAGCATTTTCCGCAGCGCTGTACAATAGGCACAGTAAAGACAGGGTTACAATACATTGAACAACATTAGACAAACAGTACAGGAGGAGATGAGGGCCCTATTCCCGTAGGAACTCACAATCTAGAAGGGTGGGGGTTGGAAACAGGAGGAGAGGACTGAAAAATAAGCGCCCGAACAGGGACATGAACCCTGGACCTCAGATTAAAAGTCTGATGCTCTACCGACTGAGCTATCATAGTTCACGTTGATGCAGGAGAGCAGAGCAAAATGCGCGAATCTGCGATCGGAGCCTGCAGAGGTCCAGCCATGCCATCCAGCCTGCATCTGGAGTCGGAGGACAGAGAGGCCGTGAGATTTTGTTTTTTGGGTGTGGAATAAAGTGAGTGGGGGTGGAATAAAGTGAGTGGGGGAGGAATAAAGTGAGTGGGGATGTGTGGAATAAAAGTGAGCGGGGGTGTGTGGAACAAAGTTAGTGGGGGTGTGTGGTATAAAGTGAGTGGTGTGTGTGTGTGCAATAAAGTGAGTGGGGGGTGTGTGGAATAAAGTGAGTGGGGGTGTGTGGAACAAAAGTGAGTGGGGGGTGTAGAACAAAGTGAGTGGGGGGTGTGGAACAAACGTGAGTGGGGGTGTGGAACAAAGTGAGTGGGGGTTGTCTGGAACAAAGTGAGTGGGGGGTGGAATAAAGTGAGTGAGGGTGTGTGTGGAATAAAGTGAGTGGGGGTGTGTGAAATAAAGTGAGTGGGGGTGGAATAAAGTGAGTGGGGGGGAATAAAGTGAGTGGGGGTGTGTGTGAAATAAAATGAGTGGGGGTGGAATAAAGTGAGGGGGGATGGCATAAAGTGAGTGGGGGTGGAATAAAGTGAGGGGGGGCTGTGGAGCTCTGTGATACAGTCATACACGCCGCACATTACTGTGAGTTTTATTGCTGTTGATCTCTGTGATACGCTCATACGCACAACACAATACTGTGAGTTTTGTTGCTGTGGAGCTTTGTGATAGGGTTATTTTTAAGAGATCCGAATTGAGGCCGAAAGGTAACCGAACAGTGAAATTCAGCATACGGTTACCTTTCCTGGCCATTCGGCTATCCAGAGAGCAGGCAATTCGGCAAATCCTGGCGAATTGCCTGAACATACGGTGCCTGTTCGGTGCCTGTTCGAGGGCAGAGAAATCCCCATGAAAAAGCACTGCTTCGGCTATTCAGAGAACACAAACCAGCAGTGAAAGGTTCCCCTAATGCCCTGCCATTCGGTGGTTTAATTCGGCAAATTTATTCAGGAGAATCCCATAGGCTTCAATGTTAAAAATATTCCCGTTTTAATTCAGTATCTAATAAACCGTTCATTATAAAATTCTGCAGTAAAGAGTCTCTTTATTTATAGATTTTTTAGGATATTTTAAGCATTTTTCAGAATTTTTTTTTTTTTTAAGTTTACTTATTTTTTCTGTAACAGCCCTCTTTATTATAATTCCCTGGACCTCATATGTAAATTTCAGACATTTTCGCTCAGTAGTTTCTTTGCAAACAGTGTTTCATTTTCAAACACAAACGGTTTTGCTAATTTATTCACTGCCTCGTCTGCGGTCTCGGCTGCTTCGCTGGTGTGATCGGCTCCTGCTCGGGTTTTTCGACGTGTTAATCCAGATGTTTTTGGGGGTTTTCGGCGTGCATTCGGTGG
This sequence comes from Leptobrachium leishanense, assembly GCA_009667805.1. Lineage (NCBI taxonomy): Eukaryota > Metazoa > Chordata > Amphibia > Anura > Megophryidae > Leptobrachium > Leptobrachium leishanense. The sequence continues at coordinate 86,393,310 of CM019071.1, forward strand.
GTTTTGCGGTTTGTTGTCGTCGGGTTTGCGGGAGCTTTTCCCTGCAATTCGGGGACCCTGTGGTGTTTGCTGAATACACCGCAGGGTCACCGAAATGGGATCGGCAAAAGGAACCGAATTGAAGAGAACGAAAAGTCCCCGAATGTGCAGTGACTTTTCAAATCTCTTTGAATTACCCTGTGTGAGTTTTATTGCTGTGGTGCTCTGTGGTGTTTATTGTATCATAAATGTATAGTATCTTTTAAAGTGATAGGCAGTTTCCCACATTTGCCACAGGGACTTTCTGTGCCGCGGTGCAGCTTTAGCTGCAATGAGTGGGTGGTGGCTGCTGCAGCAGAGCGTTGGCCATCTGTAAGTCTGAAGGGGGCACAATGGATTCCCCAATTCGCTGCTGGGCCCAAGTGGATTTTTTTCATCACAATTTAATGAGTTAAAAAAATTATTTAACACAACAATGTACATGGGGTGTTGCGTTGTAGGGGGTGGGGTTTTGTATGGGTTTGGCCTCTTGTGGGTGTGGCACAAGGGGGCCCCATGGTCGTCTATTGCCCCATTAGTTGTCAGTCTGCCCCTGGTCAAAAGTATTCGCTCACCTGCCTTGACTCGCATATGAACTTAAGTGACATCCCATTCCTAATCCATAGGGTTCAATATGACGTTGGTCCACCCTTTGCAGCTATAACAGCTTCAACTCTTCTGGGAAGGCTGTCCACAAGGTTTAGGAGTGTGTTTATGGGAATTTTTGACCATTCTTCAAGAAGCGCATTTGTGAGGTCACACACTGATGTTGCACGAGAAGGCCTGGCTCTCAGAATACCTTTGAGATGAATTAGAACGGAGACTATCAGGTTGAGGTCAGGACTCTGTGCAGGCCAGTCAAGTTCATCCACACCAGACTCTGTCATCCATGTCTTTATGGACCTTGCTTTGTGCACTGATGCACAGTCATGTTGGAAGAGGAAGGGGCCAGCTCCAAACTGTTCCCACAAAATTGGGAGCATGGAATTGTCCAAAATGTCTTGGTATGCTGAAGCATTCAGAGTTCCTTTCACAGGAACTAAGGGGCCAAGCCCAGCTCCTGAAAAACAACCCCACACCATAATCCCCCCTCCACCAAACTTTACACTTGGCACAATGCAGTCAGACAAGTACCGTTCTCCTGGCAACCGCCAAACCCAGACTCGTCCATCAGATTGCCAGATGGAGAAGCACGATTCGTCACTCCAGAGAAAGGACGCGTCTCCACTGCTCTAGAGTCCAGTAGCAGCATGCTTTACACCACTGCCTCCGATGCTTTGCATTGCACTTGGGATGTATGGCTTGGATGCAACTGCTCGGCCATGGAAACCCATTCCATGAAGCTCTCTGCGCACTGTTCATGTGGCCTTCAGATTAGCTCAAGAAGTTTGGAGGTCTGTAGTGATTGACTCTGCAGAAAGTTGGCAACCTCTTCGCACTATTTGCCTCAGCATCCGCTAACCCCGCTTCGTCAGTTTACGTGGCCTACCACTTCGTGGCTGAGTTGCTGTCGTTCTCAAACACTTCCACGTTCTTATAATACAGCTGACAGTATACTGTGGAATATTTAGGAGCAAGGAAATTTCACGACTGGATTTGTTGCACAGGTGGCATCCTATCACAGTTCCACGCTGGAATTCACTGAGCTCCTGAGAGCGGCACATTCTTTCACAAAATGTTTGTAAAAACAGTCTGCATGCCTAGGTGCTTGATTTTATACACCTGTGGCCATGGAAGTGATTGGAACACCTGATTCTGATTATTTGGATGGGCGAGCGAATACTTTTGGCAATATAGTGTATATATAACAACATGTACAGCCAATTGAAAATAGTAAATAACACGCAGGATTATGAATAAGGAAAATTGCATTTACTGGATAATCTATGGCAGCAATCACATTAGAGTTAGCTCCTTCCTCTTGGCTGCTTCTGGCAGGAAATATACTTTTTCACCCCTTAATTCCAGCCTTGGTTTCAAGCAATAGGTGTGTCGCTAATGAGGGTGGGAAACATTGCTGCAATGGATGTATTAAGGAAAAGGAAATTATGGTAAGCATAGAGAAATGTTCCTAATACCTGGCTAATCCATGACAGCAATCACATTAGGGAGGGTCATACCCAAACAACTCCCAAGATTGTATACTACAGAATATAAAGTTTTAAAAAAACTGAATAGGGTAAGAAGGGAGATGCAAAATAAATAAAATACTGTGATAGAACATTGACAACCAAATTCAGCATCCTTCTTAGCCTGGACAATTACGGAATAGTAAGGCATAAATGTATTGGCCCAACCAGTACATCGCTCTCACCTTGCAGTCCTCTCTTCCTGTTTCTACCCTCAACCCTTCTAGATTGTGAGTTTCCACAGGAAAAGGGCCCTCGTTTCCTCCTGTACTGGTTTGTCAAAATGTTGTTCAGTCTCAATGTATTGTAACCCTGTCTATATTGTGCCCTTTGCTCTGCGCTGCAGAATATGCTGGCGCTATGTAAATAATGTATAATAATAATTCCAAGTCACAGTAACTACAAATACTATCAATCAGGAGTTGTGCTTCCGCAGCTCTGGATGTGGATATACTGTAGTTCTAGTCAGGGCCAGCCCAAGCCACTGTGCTGCCTGGAGTGATGGATAAAATGCTGCCCCTCCCCCAATAAAACATGTATGAGCAATAAAAGTCACCGTAATGTGCGGCGAGTATGAGCGTGTCACAGAGCGCCTAACAGTACTTGAAAAGTGCTGCCTGATCCCAGGGATCACTTGGATAATGTGGGAAAACAGCGCCTTGGCTCCTGGAGGAATCTGTGGTGCTCTAACTAATGTATGTTCCCGGGCAGCATGTTTGTCCTTCCTGATGGGGATGAGGTGCCCCCTGAGGAGCCACAGGTCACACACACAGAGCTGTCACTTGCTGGGAATCCGGCACATCTGCTCACAGGGCACCGGAGCCCCCGCCGGCCAATCACAGCTCCCCAAGTGCCGAGTAATTGGCAGTATCTGGGAAGCAGGGTGGCAGCATGTCTTTGAGGACTGTACCGCCCCCTCCACTGGCTTCACAGACCGCTGGATGCCCCTCCAGCCTCACGGACTAAGCCGCTCCACACATAGCGAGCATTGGTCAGCGTGAGACACACCCTCACCCGCTAAGCACAAGGCTAGTGAGGCCTAAGGCACCACCCAGCCCAGCTGAAACGGACCCACCCTTGAATCATTGTGGGCACTGGCGGCAGGCCGTGCAAGGGCCGCTCACAGACACCAGTGTACGTGAGCGAACACCTTGCCGATCACAGCCTTTGATAGGGTGGTGAAATGCCGCCCTGACAAAGGGCCGCCTGGAGCGGCTGCTCCACCCCATTTCATGTACGGGACGGCCCTGCCCTGGTGCTAGTAGAATGCACTTTTTTCTCCAGGAAGTTCAACCGCCATTGCTTGATATACCGTAGTAATCACCAAAATGATCCAACAACTCAACTGTTCAATAGAAGCAGCTTCTCCATTCTAAAGACTGTAGATAAAGAAACAATCTGAATTATTCAAATATAAAGTGAAGAAAAAATATTTAAAAGGGGCATTCTAATGAATTTTATTTCCTTAAATAATTGGTCTGACAGCATCTACTCTGTAATATTGTTTCTATATATTTTAGGTGAAAATACTCACCTTTTCTCTCATGGCGTGCATTGGTCCTGCCCTTCAGCTCAGGGCTTCTGAAATGTGAAAGTATCAGCAGTTTCTTTTTTTAACCCCACCCCCTCTCAACTTACCTACCTACGCAATTTGTGCTTTGTTTAGAATTTGCATACTTATATATGCAAGTATACCTTAGCACCTGCAAAGTATGATGGAATGGAGCTGCACGCTTCTAGATGCCAGGAGCAGAGTGAGACTGGGGAAAAAAAAAACAGTCTCCATCTGCGATCATTCTGCGGGATCTCGTGAAATCTGCACGAAATCGGCCCTATCCAATGATACCCAACATCACTATGTAATCTTTAAACACATAAACAAAAAAGTAATAAAATGAAATACACTTAAAGTTCTTTTTTTTGTTCTAAAAGCAGCGGCATTGTTTTTTTTCCCCTTAGAAATTTAACAATGCTGCTGCATTTATTTTTTGATATATATTTTAATAAAATACTGCATTTTGATATAACATTAGTTTAATAAATAATGTTATATATAATTGTTTTTGAGTTTTATTTCTATGGAACTCTGTGACTCGCTTATACACACCGCACATTACTGTGTGCATTATTACTGTGGAGCTTTGCGATATGCGCATACACACCACACATTAGTGTGAGTTTTATTGCTGTGGAGCTTGTGATATACACATCGCATATTACTATGAGTTTAATTGCTGTGGAACACTTGTACCCACCGCACATTACAATGCATCAGTAATGTATAGTATCTTATAAACCTGAAAAGTGATCGGCAGCTTCTCACATTTGCCACAAGGACCTTCTGTGCTGTGGCGCAGCCTTAGCTGCAATGAGTGAGTGATGGCTGCTGCAGCAGAGTGGTCGCCATCTGTAAGTCTGGAGGAGGCACAATGGATTCCCCCAATTCACTGTTGGGCCTGAGTGGATTTTCTTAACTCAGTAAATTCATTATTTTGAAAATTGTGTTAATAAATTAATTTGTTAACTCAACAATGTACTTGTCAGTTGTGAGTGTTTTATTGGGGGTGTGACCTTCTGTGAGCATGGCACAAAGGGCCCCATGATCTTCTATTGCTTGGGGGGGCCCATTAGTTGTCAGTCCGCCCCTGTTTTCAGTTAGCAGCACCAGTGAGTAATTAGTGTTAGGACTTTGTGATCCTAATGTTAATTACTCCTTGCGCTCCCCATGTTAAGTATAGGGAGAGCAAACTACAGTAAACTGGCGCCAAAAAGCGCTAATACTGATGGGCTAACGAATTTATTAATCTGTTAGCGATCGGATTATAATCTGGCCGTAATGCTATCACCTCAATTAACCAAGTTTATGTGACCGCTAGCACAAGCGTTAAGGAGGTGATAGAGCCCTCATTGTACGCAGACAACAGAGTTCAGAGATCTGGGCGAGGCTGGATCATATAGTCAGGGAAGTGCCATCAGTTGAGTGTATAATAGGCCACAGCCTGCAGGTGGGATGCCATGAATTTAATTACATAGACTAAAAAAAGAAATGCGTCCACAGGTTCAGCCTTTCACACATCACCTACTGCTGTTGATCCAAGTTCTCAGCAGAGGTCATGGAAGAGCCAAGGCCTAACAGATGGGTGGGCGAATATAACGCTCTCCTGGCTGACTGGGGAGAGAAGCCAGCTAAAATGCTGGGGACCATGGTTCGATTCCAGTAAGGGGTGTCCTCATCTGTCTATAGTGTTCAGTATGAACAACAATGACACTGAATTCAAAATGCAATATTGACCCTTTAAGGACCAAGGGTCTTCAAAGTCAATGCATTTATGACGGAACATTTTTGTCATTGGTCCTTAAGGAGTTAATTTTACAAAATGATGATTATTAAAAAAATAAAAAATTCTTCAACATAAAACATATATCCTTAAGAGGCAACATGCTCTGTGTCCTTTGGAGAGTTAGGCTGAACTCTTAGAAGACAGTTAAATTACAATTAGCCAAGTAAGTGTAAATTATGATGAAAGTCTGGACTTAAACCGAGATATTGTCCATATCCTAAAGGACAGGAAATGATCCCGGATCTAAGGGGTCAGAAGGTGAGCATCTATAATTTATTTCCTGCCCTAAAAACAGCCAAGAGGGGGGAGCTAACGTTAATGTGATGGATTATCCGGGCAAAGGATTTAAAATAGTTGGAAATATGGCTTTGAGTTTTAACTGATCATTCTCAAAGCGACCTTCCAAATAATTTTATGCATTTTTCACATTAAAGAGAAAGCATACAGAATGTCCATAAGTGCATTATTCTCTTTATAATAAATTTAATTCAGATATACAGGGTTATTCAAAGAGAATCAAAACGTTACCGCACGTTCGGTGACTTTTTGTTCTCTTCAAATCGGTGCGATTTGGCGATCCCATTTTGGCAACCCTGTGGTGTATTCAGCAAGCACCACAGGGCTGTCGTAGTGCAGGGAGAAGCTGCCGCAAAGCCGCCGAACATTCACCGCAAAATCCGGCGAATGTACACGGAAACCCGCAAAAAAATCTGGATTAATCCCGCCGAACACGCCGGAGAAACCCGAGCAGCTGCCGATCACAGCGCAGAGCAGCCGCTGGAAAAACCCGACACCGCAGACGAATGGAGTGAAAAGAAAACAGTACACTTGAATGTTTGAAAAGTGAAACGCTGTTTGCAAAGAAACTACTGCACGAAAATGTCTGAAATTTACATATAAGATCCAATGAATGATAATAAAAAGGGCTGTTAGAGAAAAAAGGAAATAGGATTTAAAAGAAGAAGCGGAAAAAATATTTTTGCAAAAAAATCCCGAAAAATGCCTAAAAGATCCCAAAAAATCTAAACATAAAGAGACTTTTTACTGCAGGATATTATAATCAACGGTTTATTAGATATTGAATTAAAACGGGAATATTTTTAACATTGAAGCCTATGGGATTCGCCTGAATAAATGAAACCACCGAACACCAGGGCAATTCGGCAACTTTTCACTGCTGGTTTTCATTCTCCGAATAGACAAAGCATTGCTTCTCTTTGGGGATTTCACTGCCCTCGAACAGGCAACGAACAGGCACAGTATGTGCAGGCAATTCACCTACATTTGGCGAACTGCCTGCTCTCTGAATGGCCGAATGGCCAGGAAAGGTAACTGTACGCTGAATTTCACTGTATGGTTACCTTTCGGCCACAATTCGGATCACTTTGAATAACCCTGATAGATAAAATCTTGATAAAAAATAATTCTGAAAAATCAGTTATTCTGTAACTGTGACAGCTACTCTTGGAATTATATATATATACAGTTGTGTTCAAAATTATTCAACCCCCACTGAAATTGAGTGTTTTGGCCAGTTTGACATTGATTTTGATCATTCAGTCATCTTGCTTACAATTAAATCAAAGAGGCACGTGTAGGTCAGACAAATATAACATAACATTTATAATGAAATAACCACAAATGTCTTTTCTGTGCTCACATCATTATCAGTTTTATTCAACCCCCAAGTGACATTCAATCTTAGTACTTAGTACAACATCCTTTTACAGTTAGAACAGCTTTTAAACGTGAAGCATAGCTTGACACAAGTGTCTTGCAGCGATCTACGGGTATCTTCGCCCATTCGTCATGGGCAAAAGCCTCCAGTTCAGTCACATTCGTAGGCTTGCGCACTGCAACTGCTTTCTTTAAGTCCCACCAGAGGTTCTCAATCGGATTTAAGTCAGGTGACTGCGATGGCCACTCCAAAATGTTCCAGCCTTTAATCTGCAACCATGCTCTAGTGGACTTGGAGGTATGCTTGGGATCATTGTCCTGTTGAAAGGTCTAACGTCTCCCAAGCCTCAGGTTTGTGACGGACTGCATCACATCGTCATCCAATATCTCCTGGTACTGAAGAGAATTCATGGTACCTTGCACACGCTGAAGCTTCCCTGTACCTGCAGAAGCAAACCAGCCCCAAAGCATGATTGACCCCCGCCATGCTTCACAGTAGGCAAGGTGTTCTTTTCTTCATAGGCCTTGTTCTTCCTCCTCCAAACATAGCGTTGATCCATGGGCCCAAACAGTTCTAATTTTGTTTCATCAGTCCACAGAACACTATCCCAAAACTTCTGTGGTTTGTCCACATGACTTTTGGCATACTGCAGTCGACTCTTCTTATTCTTTGGAGACAGCAAGGGGGTGCGCCTGGGAGTTCTGGCATGGAGGCCTTCATTACGCAGTGTGCGCCGTATTGTCTGAGCTGAAACTTCAGTACCCACATCTGACAAATCTTTTCTCAGTTCCTCAGCAGTCACACGGGGACTTTTCTCCACTCTACGCTTCAGGTAGCGCACAGCAGTCGAAGTCAGCATCTTCTTTCTGCCACGACCAGGTAGCGTTTCAACAGTGCCCTTTGCCTTGAATTTGCGAATGATGCTTCCTATGGTCTCTCTTGGTATGTTTAACATCTTTGCAATCTTCTTATAGCCATTGCCCTTCCTGTGAAGAGTAATCACCTCTTCTCTTGTCTTCCTGGACCATTCTCTTGACTTCACCATGTTTGTAACCACACCAGTAAATGTCTAGAAGGAGCTGAGTATCACAGTCATTTTAAAGCTGCCTAATTGGTGCTTATTATGCTTTATTGCTGCTCCGTGACATCCAAAGGTGTTTTCAATACCTGATTGAAAACACTTGAATGAACCTCTGTTCTTCAGAGTGGTAGTCTTTAAGGGGTTGAATAATTGTGTCAATGAAGAATTCACAAAAGAAACATTTACTACTGTATTACAAAACCAATTGATGTCATTTTAGTTGCATATGGTTCTTTAAAAAGTCCTTGTAGGATTTCATTCTGAATAAAATTACAAATGTACACTAAATTCCCTAAAACCCTTTACAGCATTGGGGGTTGAATAATTTTGAACACAACTGTATATATATATATGCACTATATGAAGTATTCTGTACTGTAGAACTAGTTCTACATAGTGGATTTCTGCAAAGGTGTGCAAACCTTAGCAGAAATTCTCTTAACACAGAACTAGATCTACAGCACTTTGGACAGATGGAAGAAAATAACTGTTTCAGTTGCAGAAATATGTATTTTGCCCTTAAGGGAAAAACATTTTTTCCACGCAACGTCTGGAAGCTCATATTACCATTTCAAGTATAGACAAAATTCTAATAGAAATTACAAGATTGTTACGTAAGCACATGTTTTGTGGCAGACTGTTGGATTATATAACTTCTTAGATAAACCTTTGTGTGTAAAGAGACTGTTAACTCACGCAGTACACAATCAAATTCCTTTTGAAATGTGTTTACTGAAGAATAGAGCTCAATAAAACGTTTTGAAATGGAAAAAGTGCTGAGAAAAAGTCTGTGGATTTAAGGTTTGTCTGTATTCCTAAAATATAAACTAAAATACTTCAGATCTCTAAACAACATAGTTGTTTAGCAAAAGAAAATCCCACTTTTGCTTTGCAGTTAACTCCTTCATGGCTGACGCTTTTCCAAGTTTCTGTCATTTTGTCACAGAGGTCTTTTCTTTTTTGCTATGTGTTCATTCCATGACAATTTTCTGTTTCCTCATTCTGTGCTCCCATGCATATTGCAGTAGCAGTATTTTTTAAAGGAAGTTAGCATTTTTCTTATGATTTTACATATACTGTATGTGTGTGCATATGTATGTTACGGTTAAAGTCCGAAGTGCGGTTAATTTTAGGATTACCCGGGTAATCCTTACATTACCCAAGCATCGTTAGCCAAAGTCCGATGTGAAATGAAATTTCGGACTTTATACGGGTAATCTGCAAAGTATCCAGAGGCCTCGGGGTACTCCGGTTTTCTGCTGTGTTTTACCTGGATGAAACGCACATTACCCTAGTGTTGCTGGATAAAGTCTGATGTGAAATGACACATCAGACTTTATCCAGGTAAACTGAAAATATCCAAACGCCTCAGGGGACACAGATTTTCTTCGTTTTTTTTCAGCAGGTTAAAGTTGACTGAATACCGAGGATTACCCGGGTAAAGCTGCAAACTGTTATCTGACCGATAAAAAAAAAAAACAACACAATTTTGTTAACCAAATTGTATCCACAGTCACATACCGCACTAAATAACCATCAGGTTCCTCTGCGCCTTAATTGTGTGAAAATTAATTTATGAAGATAAAGATATTATATAAAGAGTATTGAAGAAAAGACTCCTCTATAACAAAATAGAGGTATTGACTCTCTAATACCATTAAAATAAACCTTTATTAGTACACTTAAACATACAAAATGTAAATTTCGTATGTTTAAGTGTACTGATAAAGGCCTATTTAAGGCTAGGGTCAGACTAATGCATTTTTGCGTTGTCCGTGAAAAAGTGCGTTCGAACGAATGGACGTATTTTTTCACTGATTACGCGATAGCGGTCATACGATGCGCATTTCCGTCCGTGATTTTGTACGGATCATCAATAAAACACTTTTTGTGTCTGGACGTTATGTTAGCCGGACATTAGCAGCGTCTGACGTCTCCTAATCACACACACACACCGCTATGCGGCCGCAGCGCACTCTGTACGTCAGTAGTAGCGGTTTGACGTTCTCGAAAACATGCGTTCGTTGGCCACTTGCGTTGCACGGACGAACGTTCGTGCGGCCGTTCGTCGTATGTTCCCCGGCATTGGAAGTCATTTGCTGCTAGCACGGCCGTAATTTCGTGCGGCTAAACGCACGTTAAAAATACGTTAGTCTGACCCTAGCCTTAATGGTATTAGAGAGTCAATACCTCTATTTTGTTATAGAGGAGTCTTTTCTTAAATGTAAGTAGGTGTTTAATCACCAATCTCTCTAATTGGTCCATCATAACGTTAGAGAATCATAATTGCATGATCCAAGACGGTTGTTTTGATCTTTATATATAGAGTAACCTAATGGTCATTATGTTTTATAAATAATATATAAGCACATATGACACATAATAAAGATCATGTAACTCTTTCACGTTCATATAAGAAACATATCCTGTTACTCTGTATATTCATTATATCCTTAATACATTTTAATGGTTGTCTTTTGCCATTATCATTGATAATATCCATAGATAATAGCAAAATTCACTTTTACACAAGTGGGGTTGGATACTTTGCAGATTACCCAAGTGAAGCTGTGGATTGTCCTCAGATTAGCCGGCTGAAAGCTTCGGACTTTTATCTGAACGATAACACAATTCGGTTTTAACCAAACGGGGTTGGATAGTCTGCCGATCATCCGGGTAAAGTGCAAATTTTTCAGCTCTTCCAGACTGTTACCCAAGGGCAGTTGATTAGTCCTAAAATTAACTGGGTAAAGTATGAATGTTTTATTTTTTGCAGCTTTACCCAGCAGTTTTGGTTAATGTCAGGATTACCCGGGTAATCTTAAAATTCGTCGCATTTCGGACTTAAGTCGTAAAATATATATATATATATATCGTGTATTAAATATATATATATATATATATATATATATATATATATATTATTAGTTTCAACAAACTAACTTTCACATAAACGTCCAATCTTTATTGTAAATGAATCGAGGTTTCGGCTAGTTCGAGCCTTTATCAAGACCAACAGGGTTATCCAAAGAGATCCGAATTGCTTGAGAAAGGTAACCGAACGCTGAAAATCAGCGTTCGGTTACCTTTCCTGGCCATTTGGCTATCCAGAAAGCAGGCAATTCGCCAAATCCTGGCGAAATGCCTGAACATATGGTGCCTGTTCGGTGCCTGTTCGAGGGCAGTGAAATCCCCATGAAAATGCACTGCTTCGGCTATTCAGAGAACACAAACCAGCAGTGAAAGGTTCCCCTAATGCCCTGCCATTCGGTGGTTTAATTCGGCAAGTTAATTAAGGAGAATCCCATAGACTTCAATGTTAAAAATATTCCTGTTTTAATTCAATATCTAATAAACCGTTCATTATAAAATTCTGCAGTAAAGAGTCTCTTTATTTATAGATTTTTTAGAATATTTTAAGCATTTTTCTTAATGTTTTATTTTTTTTTAAAAGTCCGATTTTTTTTTTTTTAAGTTTACTTATTTTTTCTGTAACAGCCCTTTTTATTATCATTCCATGGACCTCATATGCAAATTTCAGACATTTTCACTCTGTAGTTTCTTTGCAAACAGCGTTTCATTTTCATAGATTCATACAAACTATTTTGCTAATTTATTCACCTCCCTCGTCTGCGGTCTCAGCTGCTTCGGCTGCTTCGGCTGTGTTCGGCTCTTGCTCGGGCTTGGTTTTCGGCAGGTTAATCCAGATGTTTTTGTGGCTTTTCGGCGTGCATTCGGTGGGTTTTGCGGTTAGTATTCGTCGGGTTTGCGGCAGCTTTTCCCTGCAATTCGGGGACCCTGTGGTGTTTGCTGAATACACCGCAGCGTCACCGAAATGGGATCGGCAAAAGGAACCGAATTGAAGAGAACGAAAAGACACCGAACGTGCGGTGACTTTTCGAATCTCTTTGAATAACCCTGCATGGGTCCTGATAGATGAAATAGTTAAAAAAAAATTGTTCATTTTTAATATCTCAGAACAAATATATCTGTGCTAATCTTCTATTTTACACATTATATAGTTGCTATCTTTGCATCCCTTTTCTCAAATAAATGTTATTTATGATTAAAAGTTTGTCAATAAAATGTATAGATCAAGTGGTCGCAGTGGATGTGATTTATTTGTATTTTGCCAAAGCTCTCGACAAAGTTCCACACGAGGTTACTATTTAAATTACGAAAAATTGGTCTAGATGAAAATACTTGTTCTTGGATAGAATATTGGATAAAAGATAGGGTACAGAGTGGTCAGAAATGGTACATTTTCAAGATGGACATCAGTGGTAAGTAGTGTCCCTCAGGGGTGTGTTATAGGACCAATTCTATTCAATTTATTTATAAATGACCTTGAGATAGGCATTGAAAGTCATGTATCAGTGTTTGCAGATGATACAAAACTAGGAAAAGTAATACAATGTGAGCAGGATGTTACTTTGCTGCAGAGGGATTTAGATCGATTGGGGGACTGGGCACTTAAATGGCAGATGAAATTTTACGTAGATAAATGCAAAGTTATGCACTTTGGAGTGAAGAACACACAAGCAACTTATACCCTAATTGGTACCGAGCTAGGGAAATCAAAGCAGGAGAAGGATTTGGGAATAATCATAAAGGGTTATTCAAAGAGAATCGAAAAGTCAGCGCACGTTCGGTGACTTTTCGTTCTCTTCAATTCGGTGTGATTCAGCGATCCCATTTCGGCGACCCTGCGGTGTATTCAGCAAGCACCACAGGGGCGTCATAGTGCAGAGAAAAGTTGCCGCAAACCCGCCGAACGCACACCGAAACTCGCAAAAACATCTGGATTAATCCCACCGAACATGCCGGAGAAACCCGAGCAGCCGCCGATCACAGCGCAGAGCAGCCGCCGGAAAAAGCCGACACCGCAGATGAATGGAATGAAAAAAAACCAGTAAACTTGAATGTCTTGAATGTTTGAAAAGTGAAACACTGTTTGCTAAAAAAAAGGGCTGTTACAGAAAAAAGAAGAAAACGTTTAAAAAAAAAACCAAAAAAAATTCTCGCAAAATAATCCCCAAAATGCCTAAGATATCCTAAAAAATCTATAAATGAAGAAACTCTTTACTGCAGAATATTATAATCAACGGTTTATTAGATATTGCATTAAAACGGGAATATTTTTAACATTGAAGCCTAAGGGATTCACATGAATAAACCTTTCGAATGAAACCACCGCAGAGCAATTCGGCAACTTTTCACTGCTGGTTTTTGTTCTCTGAATTGATGAAGCATTGCTTCTCTATGGGGATTTCACTGCCCTCGAACAGGCAACGAACAGGCACCGTATGTGCTGGCAACTCGCCAACATTTGGTGAACTGCCTGCTCTCTGGATAGCCGTAGGGATGAGTCGAACACCACCGTGTTCGGTTCGCTTTCGAACTCGAACAATTTCAAAAGTTCGAGTTCGGATGCGAACACGATCCGAACTCAATGCAAGTCAATGGGACTCGAACGTTCGATTTTTAGAGTGCCCTGCAAGAGGGCATATATGCAAGATATTTGCCATAAAAGGTGTATGGGGGTCCGGGTAGTGCCCTGGGGAACAGGAAACAAGGAAAAAAGTTTTAAAAAAGACGTTTTTAAAGGAACAGTGAATTTTCCATGAAATAAAGGTTAAGAATAAAAACGAAAAATTCCTTTAAATATCGTGCCTAGGAGGTCCCCATAACCTGCCCGTGAAGTGGCAGATTTGTCGGATGTGTAGAAACATTTAAAAAGAAAAAAAATGACATTTCAAATGATGGTATTTTTTTTTCCTTTAATCTATTCATAAACAACTGCTTGGGGCGGCAGCCTGTATGAAAAGAGGAGACGTTTTAGGACACTCATAACAAGTTTAGTGATTTTTTGGCTAAGGCTAGGGTCAGACGAACGCATTTTCACGTTGTCTGTGAAAAAGTGCGTTCGAACGAATGGATGCATTTTTTCACGGAGTACGCGATAGCGGTCATACTATGCGCATTTGCGTCCGTGATTTTGTACGGATCATCAATAAAACACTTTGTGCATCTGGACGTTATGTTGGCCGGACATTAGCAGTGTCTGACATCTCCAAATCACGCACACACGCCGCTAGCGGACGCAGCGCACTCTGTACAACCGTACTAGCGGTTTTACGTTCTCGACAAAATGCGTTCGTTTGCCACTTGCTTTGCGCAGCCGGACTTTTGTGCGACCGTACTTCGTATATTGGCCGTCATTGCCCGTCATTTGCTGCTAGCACGGCCGTGATTAAGTGCGCCTGCACGCGCGTTCGCACTGCCTCAGTCTGACCCTAGCCTAAATTATGGTGAAACTTATGCAGGCTTTGGATGAAAGTAAAAACAGGTGCATTAAAATTGAGCCTTTGGTGCCAGCTAGTGACTTCACACCGTAACCCCTCCGTGGTATTGTGGTAGAGTGCAGGGGTGGACTCTACATTCAAATATAACAATTATATGAATCTGGTACACGCGTCAGTGCATCCAAATATTGGGCCTTTGGTGCCAGCTAGTGCCTTCACACCGTAACCCCTCTGTGGTATTGTGGAAGAGTGCAGGGGTGGACTCTGCATTCAAATATTAAAATGATTGGAATCTGGTACACGCATCAGTGCACCCAAATATTGGGCCTTTGGTGCCAGCTAGAGCCTTCACACCGTAACCCCTCTGAGGTATTGTGGAAGAGTGCAGGGGTGGACTCTGCATTCAAATATTACAATGATATGAATCTGGTACATGCGTCAGTGCACCCAAATATTGGGCCTTTGGTGCCAGCTACTGCCTTCACACCGTAACCCCTCTGAGGTATTGTGGAAGAGTGCAGTGGTGGAGGTTTTGGGAATGCAGAAGAGATCCCTGATCTATTCAGTTACATCAGCATCAGGGGAGTGATAGCTGCTGATCCAGGACTGACTCATTTTCATAAATGTCAGCCAGTCTACAGAGTCGGTGGACAGACGCACTCTTTTGTCTGTGACAAAACCTCCAGCGGCACTGAACGTCCTTTCAGAAAGTAGGCTGGATGAAGGGCAACCTAGTAGCTCCATAGCATATTGGCTAAATTCTGGCCAGTGATCCAATCTCAACACCCAGTAAGCCAGTGGATCATCTGCTGGAAACGTATCCAGCTCTGCCCTTGCCCCTAGATAGTCCTGCACCATATGGTGAAGACGCTGGCAATGGGTACCTACATTTGACGTCCCTGGGCGTCGTGGACTAAAAAAATTGTAAAAGGCATCAGTCAAGCGGCCCCCTTCACCGCTCTTCCTCTGATAAACAGCAGTCTCAGAAGCACCTGTGTCATCACTTGGTAACCTACCAGTGTCTGGAAAGGTGTTACACAAGTGTCGATTAAGAGCGTCCTCAAGGTTGTTTTTTTCCTGTGCTCCCTCTGTGAGTGCAGGATGAGCTCTGCAACCTCACCCTTGTATCGTGGATCAAGAAGGGTTGCCAACCAATAATGATCCCTCTCCTTGATAGCACGAATCCTGGGGTCATTTAGCAGGCTTTGCAGGATAAGGGAGCCCATGCTGCGTAGGTTGGAGGCGTCATTAGTTTCAGAGTGGTCCTGGTCGCTGAGGATGACCGTATCGTGCACTACCTCCTCCCAGCCACGTACTAGTCCTTGGGTTTCTGGGGACACAAAACCCTCCCTTGAGGAATCCCCACCTTCAATGCCCCCACAACTTAATTATTCCTCCTCCTCATCCTCATCCTGTCTGATCTGAGGACCCGCAGGAATGCTGTCTGCGTAAAGACTGGGGCCTCGAAAGCTAGGGAAGTCCTCCTCTTCCTCCCGCTGCTCTGCCTCTAGTGCCACATCTATAATTCCCCGCAGAGTGCGCTCCAGCAGGAACACTAATTTGTTCACTGATGCATGCACTGTCCCTGCTCACCATCCTCGTTGCCTCCTCAAATGGTGACAGTACAGTGCGTGCATCCTTGATCATCAGCCACTGTGGGGGGGGGAACCAAGTTGACCTGAACCTGTCCTTGTGCCATACTCACACAGGTACTCATTGATGGCCTTCCGCTGCTTGTGCAGGCTCTGCAGCATTGCCAATGTCGAGTTCCACCGGGTGGGCATTAGTGATGAGCCGAGCACCCCCGTGTTCGGTTAGCATTCGAACTCGAACAATTTCAAAAGTTCGAGTTCGATCTCGAACACGAACCAAACTCAATGCAAGTCAATGGGACTTGAAAGTTCCTTCAAATATCGTGCCTAGGAGGTTCTCATAACCTGCCCGTGAAGTGGCGGATTTGTGGGATGTATAGAACATTTAAAAACAAAAAAATGACATTTCAAATGACGGTAAATGGTTTTTCTTTAATCTATTCATAAACAACTGCTTGGCCGGCAGCCTGTATGAAAAGAGGAGACATTTTAGGACGCGCAGAACAAGTTTAGTGATTTTTTTGGCTAAATTATGGTGAAACTTATGCAGGCTTTGGATGAAAGTTACAATAGGTGCTTTAAAATTGGGCCTTTAGTGTCGGCAACAGTGCCGTCACACCGTAACCCCTCTGTGGTATTGTGGAAGAGTGCAGGGTTGGACCCTGCGGTCCAATATTAAAATGATATGAATCTGGTATAGGCGTCAGTGGCAGTGCACCCAAATATTGTGCCTTGGGTGGCAGCAAGTGCCTTCACACCGTAACCCCTCTGAAGTATTGTGGAAGAGTGCAGTGGTGGAGGTTTTGGTAATGCAGAAGAGATCCCCGATCTATTCAGTTACATCAGCAGCTATAACAAAACCGGGTCAGCAATGTTTAGGCACTTGTACTGCGCTACTGTATATGGTGAGAATCGATGCACACCTGTAGCAACAGGAAGCAAACAGAACAGGCAGGAAATACACAGAGAGAATAGTCAAATGGCAGGCAAAGTCGGCAACAGATCGGGTCCTCAGAACAAGCAGGGTCAGTAACAAGTATACAAACTGATTCGGTAAACTAGCGATGCGGGAATAAAGGCTGAGACACACTGAGCATGTAGCGACGCACAGCGAAGCGAAGAGAGGCAAGCATTTTGCAGGCTTGACTTCACTCCGCTCTGCCTCGCAGCGTGTCTAAACTGCATTAGGTTTGCTTCTCACCGCACTGGACAGGAATAGGGATGAGCCAAACACCCCCGAGTTCGGTTCGTATTCGAACCCGAACTTTCTAAATGTTCGAATCCGAACTCGAACTCGAACTCAATACAAGTCAATGGGGCGGAAAATTAGATTTTTAGAGTGCCCTCCAAGACGGCATATATGCTAGATATTTGCCATAAAAGGTGTATGGGGGTCCGGGTAGTGCCCTGGGGTACAGGAAACAAGGACAAAAAGTTTTAAAAAAACATTTTTAAAGGGACAGTGAGTTTTCCATGAAATAAGGGTTAAAAATAAAAAAGACAAATTCCTTCAAATATCGTGCCTAGGAGGTCCCCATAACCTGCCCATGAAGTGGCGGATTTCTAGGATGTATAGAAACACTTGAAAACAAAAAAATTACATTTCAAAAGACGGTAAATGCTTTTCCTTTAATCTATCCATAAACAACTGCTTGGGGCGGCAGTCTGTATGAAAAGAGGAGACATTTTCGGACACATAGAAAAAGTTTAGTGATTTTTTGGCTAAATTATTGTGAAACTTATGCAGGCTTTGGTTGAAAGTAACAATAGGTGCTTTAAAATTGGGCCTTTAGCGTCGGCAACAGTGCCGTCATACCATAACCACTCTGAGGATATGAATCTGATACAGGCGTCAGTGGCAGTGCACCCAAATATTGTGCTTTTGGTGCCAGGCCTGCAAGTACTATCATACAGTAACCCCTCTGTAGTATTGTGGAAGAATGCAGGGCTGGACCTTGCAATCCTATATTAAAAAGATATGCATCTGTTAAAGGCGTCAGTGCACCCAGATATTGTGCGTTTGGTGCCAGGCCAGCAAGTGCATTCATACAGTAACCCCTCTGTAGTATTGTGGAGGAGTGCAGGGTTGGACCCTGCAGTTCAAAAAATTTAAATGATATAAATGTGGCACAGGCGTCAGTGCAGCCAAATATTGTGCCTTTCATGGCAGTAAGTGCCTTCACACCATAACCCTTTTGTGGTATTGTGGAAGAGTTCAGTGCTGGAGGTTTTGTGAATGCAGAAGACATCCCCGATCTATTCCGTTACTTCAGCATCAGGGGATTGATAGCTGCTGATCCAGGACTGATTCATTATTATAAATGTCAGCCGGTCTACAGAGTCGGTGGACAGACGCACTCTTTTGTCTGTGACAAAACCTCCAGCGGCACTGAACGTCCTTTCAGAAAGCACGCTAGATGAAGGACAACCTAGTAGCTGAATAGCATATTGGCTAAGTTCTGGCCAGTGACCCAATCTCAACACCCAGTAAGCCAGTGGATCATCCGCTGGAAACGTATCCAGGTCTGCCCTTGCCCCTAGGTAGTCCTGCACCCTATGGTGAAGACGCTGGCAATGGGTGCCTACATTTGACATCCCTGGGCGTCGTGGACTAAAAAAATTTAAAAATGCATCAGTCAAGCGGCCCTGGCCTTCACCACTATTCCTCTGATCATCCGCAGCCTCAGAAGCACGTGTGTCATCACTTGGTAACCTACCAGTGCCTGGAAAGGTGTTACACAAGTGTCGCTTTAGAGCGTCCTCAAGTTTTTTCATCCTGTGCTCCCTCTGTGCGGGCAGGATGAGCTCTGCAACTTTACCCTTGTATCGTGGATCAAGAAGGGTTGCCAACCAGTAATGATCCCCCTCCTTGATAGCATGAATCCTGGGGTCCTTTAGCAGGCTTTGCATTATAAGGGAGCCCATGCAGCGTAGGTTGGAGGTGGCATTAGCTTCTGAGTCTTCCTGGCCAATGAGGATGACCCCATCGTGCACTTCCTCCTCCCAGCCACACACTAGCCCTTGTGTTTCTGGGCACACGAAACCCTCCCTTGAGGAATCCCCACCTTCAATGCCCCCACTACTTAAATATTCCTCCTCCTCCTCCTCCTGTCTGATCTGAGTAGGACCTGCTGGAATGCTATCTGCGGAAAGACTGGGGCCTTCAGGGTTAGGAAGGCTTCCTCTTCCTCCCGCTGCTCTGCCTCTAGAGCCACATCTATAATTCCCTGCAGATTGTGCTCCAGCAAGAACACTAACGGAATTGTATCACTGATGCATGCACTGTCCCTGCTCGCCATCCTCGTTGCCTCCTCAAATGGTGACAGTACAGTGCGTGCATCCTTGATCATCAGCCACTGTGGGGGGGGAACAAAGTTGACCTGAACCTGTCCTTGTGCCATACTCACACAGGTACTCATTGATGGCCCTCTGCTGCTTGTGCAGATGCTGCAGCATTGCTAATGTCGAGTTCCACCTGGTGGGCATGTCACAGATCAGACGGTTTGTGGGAAGGTGGAATTCTCTTTGAATTTCTGCCAGGTGAACGCTTGCTGGGAATGACCGTCTGAAGTGGCTGCAGACTTCTCTGGCCTGGCCGAGAAGCTCTGGCAGCCCTGGGTACTTGGTTAGGAAACGCTGTACTACTAGATTTAGGACGTGTCCTAGGCATGGTACATACGTCAATTTACCCTTGCGTAGGGCGGAGAGAAGGTTGCTGCCACTATCACAGACAATCATTCCCAGCTGAAGCTGGCATAGTGTTAACCATCTCTGCACCTGGCCCTGCAGAGCTGACAGAATTTCTGGCTCTGTGTGGCTCCTGTCCCCTAAACAAACCAGCTCAAGCACAGTATGGCTTCTTTTTGCTTGAGCCATTGTGTAGACCCTGTCAGGCGTTGGTTTAACTGCCACTTCGCTGGAGGCAAAGAAGGAGGAGGAGGAAGAGGGTGTGCCGAGAAGGAAATGTAACGACCCTGTCCATGCTTCCTGGACCACGTGTCTAAAGTCACATGCACCTTGCTGCTGACTGCCTTTCCCAATGACTCGATAACATCATCTTCCACGTGCTGGTATAGTGCTGGAATGGTCTTGCGTGAAAAGTAATGGCGTTTTGGAACCTGCCACTGTGGTACAACACATTCAGCAACTTCACGGAAGGGAGCAGAGTCCACCAGCTGGAAAGGCAGCAGCTGCAATGCGAGTAATTTTGCTAAGCTGGCATTTAGACGCTGTGCTTGGGGATGGTTGGGACTATATTTTTTCTTACGCTGCAGCAGCTGCGACACCGTAATCTGACTGCGTAAATCTTCAGCTGATGGGATGCTGTCACATTGTGAGGAAGGACCTGGTACATCCATTACTGTAGCATTATCCCTGTCAGTGGAGGTTGTAGGCAATGACATGGCAGGACATACAGTGGGGGTAGAGAGAGATGAGGAGGAGGAGGACCTACGCAAAGTTTTGTGCCAACGGGATGTGTGGCAGGAGGTCATATGTCGCCTCAAGCATGTGGTACCCAAGTGTCCGGTGTCTTTCCCACACTTAAGCCTCATCTGACATAGATTACAAATAGCAACGGTGGGGTCTGCTGCACATTTCTTAAAGAACTCCCAGCAGACAGCAGAGTTCCTGCTTGTGTGCTTCGAGACAACAGCGCTCTGCCCCGGAGCAGCTCTGACATCTGATGCCTTGGACTGGCTAGTGCTACGGTTGGTCATAGAGGTTGTTGTGCCTCGTGTTTGCTGTGCCTCCTCCTCCTCCCCCTCCTCCTCACTTGATTCCTCTGTTCGATCTGGAACCCAGGTGGAGTCAGTGACCTCATCATCAATGTCATCTTCACCCCCTATCTCCTCGTCACTGGAGCCAACTTGGCAGTATGCTGCAGCTGCTGGGGCAACATAAGTGCCAGTTATTTGTATGTCATCACTGGCACCCCCTTCATCTAGGTTGATTATACTCCCTTCCTCAACCTCAGAGATTGAATCAGAGCACTGTACTTGCTGCGCATCCTCAAGTAGCATGTCACTGTCACTGTCATTGTAGTCAAACAATTCAACTGACTCCTCCGTGTGTGATAGCGATTAGCGAGGCTACGGCAGGAGTAGCTGTGGACATGGAGGCTCCATTAACAGCTGCGGGCAGCTGAGGTGGACTGTAAAGCACTACAAGCCTGGCTGGCAGAGGATTCGGAGGATGAGGATGGCCTGGTTAGCCAATCCACCAAATCCTCTGTATGTTGCTGCTGCTTAAGAAGACGGCCAGCACCAGTTTGAAAGGACAAGCGTCCCCCTGCAGAGGATGCACCACATCCACCACGACCAGAGGCACAGCCTCCCGACAAAGGGGCTGCTTTCCCTCTTATCTGTGTCTGGGAGCATCTGCCTGTCCTTTTTGTTCTTTCAGACATGGTGAGTGATATCTAGATTAAATATATACAGAACTCTGATTCAACTCTGGTATAAAGATTAAAGATTTCCAGAACTCTGGTATAACTCAGTGAGACACCCTGATAGCTGGCAGCCAGTGACAAGACACAGATTACAATTCCATCCTATAAATCAGGGTGACCCCCTGATGGGTGGCAGTGAGAAGCCACAGATTACAATTCGCATAAATCTGCTAGAAGTATGTGGGACTACCTGATGGGTGGCAGTGAGAAGCCACAGATTACAAATCTCAGAAACCTTCTATAAATCAGTGAGACCCCCTGATGGGTGGCAGTGAGAAGCCACAGATTACAAATCTCAGAAACCTCCTTTAAATCAGTGTGACCCCCTGATGGGTGGCAGTGAGAAGACACAAATTAAAAGTCTCAGAAACCTCCTATAAATCAGTGAGACCCCCTGATGGGTGGCAGTGAGAAGCCACAGATTACAAGTCTCAGAAACCTCCTATAAATCAGTGTGACCTCCTGATAGCTGGCAGTGAGGAGACACAAATTACAATTCGCATAAATCTGATAGAGGTATGTGGGACCCCCTGATGGGTGGCAGTGAGAAGCCACAGATTACAAATCGCATAAATCTGTTAGAAGTATGTGGGACCCCCTGATGGGTGGCAGTGAGAAGCCACAGATTACAAATCTCAGAAACCTCCTATAAATCAGTGAGACCCCTGCCCTGATGGGTGGCAGCCAGTGAGAACACACGGATTATAACAATTCCCAAATATTTTGTAGAAATTTGTGACAAGAGACAGATCACCTCAATTCCCAGATATTTTTTTTAACAATCAGTGACCCCCAAAATACTGCATGGTACTGGCTGTGTGACAAGACACAGATCACCTCAATTCCCAAATGTTTTTTAGAAATTTGTGACCCCCAAAATACTTGTTGGCAGTGACAAGACACAGATCACCTCAATTCCCAAATGTTTTGTAGAAATCTGTGACCCCCAAAATACTTGCTGACAGTGACAAGACACAGTTCACCTCAATTCCCAAATGTTTTGTAGAAATTAGTGACCCCAAAATACTTGCTGGCAGTGACAAGAGACAGATCACCTCAATTCCCAGATATTTTGTAAAAATTAGTGACCCCCAAAACACTGCGTGGTACTGGCTGTGGGACAAGAGACAGATCACCTCAATTCCCAAATATTTTGTAGAAATTTGTGACCCCCAAAATACTGCGTGGTACTGGCTGTGTGACAAGACACAGATCACCTCAATTCCCAGATATTTGTTAGAAATGAGATCCCCCCAGACCCCCCCAGTAGCGTGGCAGACCAGCAGTAAGAACACACAACAACTATCTCCTATGAAATCTCCTCTCAAATGCGTGCAGAAGCGCTGCGTGGAAACCTTATATAGTGGGCTGCGAGACTTAGCTCTGTGAGGCTATGATTGGGCAAAATTTGCCCAATCAGGCCTCTGAGCCGTGATTGGCATAGTGTTGAATCTGTCTTGCACCAGACCTTGGTCAGGTGCAAGGCTGTAGCCAATTACGAGCTTCATGCTAGTGGGAAAGTGCATTGTGGTGTTTTGTGGTGCATTGTGGTCGAACATGCGGCGAACACCCGGAAATGTTCGGAGTTCGCGACCAGAACGAACAGGCTAAGTTCGGTCCGAACTCTGAACCGTCCGAACCGAACAGTTCATCCCTAGACAGGAATCCACTAACTAAATTAAAATGTACACACAAAACCGTTTTATTTTCACAAAGCACATGTTATATAGGCAAAAAAAGTTTTTACTCAATAAAATACATCAAAAATTAATGTTAATTTAATAGGAATAGTATAAAAATATATAAAAAAAAGGTAACCCCTCATCATATATATATTATAGGGACACAGAGCGCTGTGTATAGAGTAGGGATGCATTGATACCACACACAGACATATACGTATATATCAATACGCAGACCTATATATACGTATATATCAACACACAGATATATATATATACACCCACCCACAGACCTCAGACCATATATACACAAACGCACATGGAGGGGTGGCATTTGGACAATCTCAACTAAATGCGCCCCCCCAATTTGGCTGATCCCTACAGAAGAAATGTTGAACCCGACAGAGCAGAGAATATATATATTATTCTCTGCTCTATCGGGTTAAACATTTCTTCTGGAGGGATCAGCCAAATGGGGGGCAATTAGTTGCCAAAATGTGTGTGTAATACAAGTCTGGATATATAGTACAGATGGGGTGGGGTTGCGCCTATTCCCCAATGGGGCGGCTGCAACCACCAAATTCATCCAGCCCAACAACATGTGTGAAACATAACAAAGAAAAAAATGTCATCTGCGCTTATTCCCATTATACCGTGTGAAACAAAACACAATTAGAGGTTTGGTTTCTTATTAACCCCTTAGTGACCGGGCGGTTTTACACGAATCCGTCCGTTCGTGACCGCTGCTGTTTTTACGTTTCTGCGCTCTTAGTGTTTACGTCAAATTTTCCTCTTACTCGTTTATGTAACCCACACATATTTTACACTGTTTTTCTCGTCATTAAATGGACTTTATAAAGATACCATTTTTTTCATCATTTCATATAATTTACTATAAAAAATATTGTGAAATATGACACAAAAATTGAAAAAACACCACTTTTTCGAACTTTGACCCCCAAAATTTCTTATGTATTCAACAACCGTCAAAAAAAATTAATTCCTTAGTAGTTTCTAAATTTAGTCCTGAGTTTAGCAATACCCAATGTTTACATATTCCTCGCTTTTTCCTTATTTTATGCAACAATAAGTGCAAGTAGCACTTTGCCATTTCCAAGAGTTTATTTTTCAAAACTAGTGATAGTGACATTGTAACACTGATATCTGTCACTAATTCCTGAATAACCCTCCACATATACATATTTTTTTAAAGTACACAAATCAAGGTATTAAACTTGGGGTATTTTGACTCTTTCCATGCAAACCATTTTACCACAAATCTATGCCAAAGTTTGAGAAAAAAAAAAAATTGGTGATTTTTTTTTTTGAACGCAATTTAAGAATACATGTACTGTGAACTTTAAGGTTTACTGCCAAAAAGCACCCCAAAATATGTTCAGCAACATCTTCTGAGTAAATTGATACCACCCAAGTATAGGTATGTCGGGTCATTTGGGGGCTAAAAGGCCTTATTTGGGGGTGCGCATTTCAGTTTCCAACTTGGAATTTTCACATTTCGGCATCATGCACCCATGTCCTATTTGGGACATTTTTGAAGCCGGCCAAAGTAATTTACCCCATCAAACCATATATTTTTAGAAAGGGCACACCCTAGGGTGCTTCAAAGAGTTGTATTTTAACACTTTCCATGCACTAGCTCTATGTCAAACTTTCAGGTAGTCACTTTTTGTGTTATTTTTTCACACACATTGTACTTTAGGCATGAATTGTCAAATCCAGTTATGGGTTACAGCCAAAAAAACACCCCAAAATATGTTCAGCAACATCTTCTGAGTAAATTGATACCACCCATGTATAGGTATGTCGGGTTATTTGGGGCTAATAGGCCTTATTTGGGGGGTGCGCATTTCAGTTTTCCAACTTGGAATTTTCACATTTCGTCATCATGCACCCATGTCCTATTTGGGACATTTTTGAAGCCGGCCAAAGTAATTTACCCCATCAAACCATATATTTTTAGAAAGGGCACACCCTAGGGTGCTTCAAAGAGTTGTATTTTAACACTTTCCATGCACTAGCTCTATGTCAAACTTTCAGGTAGTCACTTTTTGTGTTATTTTTTCACACACATTGTACTTTAGGCATGAATTGTCAAATCCAGTTATGGTTACTGCAAAAAACACCCCAAAATATGTCAGCAACATCTTCTGAGTAAATTGATACCACCCATGTATAGGTATGTCGGGTCATTTGGGGCTAATAGGCCTTATTTGGGGGGTGCGCATTTCAGTTTTCCAACTTGGAATTTTCACATTTCGGCATCATGCACCCATGTCCTATTTTGGACATTTTTGAAGCCGGCCAAAGTAATTTACCCCCATTCAAACCATATATTTTAGAAAGGGCACACCCTAGGGTGCTTCAAAGAGTTGTATTTTAACACTTTCCATGCACTAGCTATGTCAAACTTTCAGGTAGTCACTTTTTGTGTTATTTTTTCACACACATTGTACTTTAGGCATGAATTGTCAAATCCAGTTATGGGTTACTGCCAAAAAAACACCCCAAAATATGTTCAGCAACATCTTCTGAGTAAATTGATACCACCCATGTATAGGTATGTCGGGTTATTTGGGGCTAATAGGCCTTATTTGGGGGGTGCGCATTTCAGTTTTCCAACTTGGAATTTTCACATTTCGTCATCATGCACCCATGTCCTATTTGGGACATTTTTGAAGCCGGCCAAAGTAATTTACCCCCATCAAACCATATATTTTTAGAAAGGGCACACCCTAGGGTGCTTCAAAGAGTTGTATTTTAACACTTTCCATGCACTAGCTCTATGTCAAACTTTCAGGTAGTCACTTTTTGTGTTATTTTTTCACACACATTGTTACTTTAGGCATGAATTGTCAAATCCAGTTATGGGTTACTGCCAAAAAACACCCCAAAATATGTTCAGCAACATCTTCTGAGTAAATTGATACCACCCATGTATAGGTATGTCGGGTCATTTGGGGGCTAATAGGCCTTATTTGGGGGGTGCGCATTTCAGTTTTCCAACTTGGAATTTTCACATTTCGTCATCATGCACCCATGTCCTATTTGGGACATTTTTGAAGCCGGCCAAAGTAATTTACCCCCATCAAACCATATATTTTTAGAAAGGGCACACCCTAGGGTGCTTCAAAGAGTTGTATTTTAACACTTTCCTTGCACTAGCTCTATGTCAAACTTTCAGGTAGTCACTTTTTGTGTTATTTTTTCACACACATTGTACTTTAGGCATGAATTGTCAAATCCAGTTATGGGTTACTGCCAAAAACACCCCAAAATATGTTCAGCAACATCTTCTGAGTAAATTGATACCACCCATGTATAGGTATGTCGGGTTATTTGGGGGCTAATAGGCCTTATTTGGGGGTGCGCATTTCAGTTTTCCAACTTGGAATTTTCACATTTCGTCATCATGCACCCATGTCCTATTTGGGACATTTTTGAAGCCGGCCAAAGTAATTTACCCCCATCAAACCATATATTTTTAGAAAGGGCACACCCTAGGGTGCTTCAAAGAGTTGTATTTTAACACTTTCCATGCACTAGCTCTATGTCAAACTTTCAGGTAGTCACTTTTTGTGTTATTTTTTCACACACATTGTACTTTAGGCATGAATTGTCAAATCCAGTTATGGGTTACTGCCAAAAAACACCCCAAAATATGTTCAGCAACATCTTCTGAGTAAATTGATACCACCCATGTATAGGTATGTCGGGTCATTTGGGGGCTAATAGGCCTTATTTGGGGGGTGCGCATTTCAGTTTTCCAACTTGGAATTTTCACATTTCGGCATCATGCACCCATGTCCTATTTGGGACATTTTTGAAGCCGGCCAAAGTAATTTACCCCCATCAAACCATATATTTTTTAGAAAGGGCACCCTAGGGTGCTTCAAAGAGTTGTATTTTAACACTTTCCATGCACTAGCTCTATGTCAAACTTTCAGGTAGTCACTTTTGGTGTTATTTTTTCACACACATTGTACTTTAGGCATGAAAATCAAATCCAGTTATGGGTTACTGCCAAAAAACACCCCAAAATATGTTCAGCAACATCTTCTGAGTAAATTGATACCACCCGTATAGGTATGTCGGGTTTTTGGGGGCTAATATAGGCCTTATTGGGGGGTGCGCATTTCGGTTTTCCAACTTGGAATTTTCACATTCAGTCATCATTGCACCCATGTCCTATTTGGACATTTTTGAAGCCGGCAAAGTAATTTACCCCCATCAAACCATATATTTTTAAGCTGGCACACCCTAGGGTGCTTCAAAGAGTTGTATTTTAACACTTCCATGCACTAGCTCTATGTCAAACTTTCAGGTCACTTTTTGTGTTATTTTTCACACACATTGTACTTTAGGCATGAATTGTCAAATCCAGTTATGGGTTACTGCCAAAAAACACCCCAAAATATGTTCAGCAACATCTTCTGAGTAAATTGATACCACCCATGTATAGGTATGCGGGTCATTTGGGGGCTAATAGGCCTTATTTGGGGGTGCGCATTTCAGTTTTCCAACTGGAATTTTCACATTTCGGCATTCATGCACCCATGTCCTATTTTGGACATTTTTGAAGCCGCCAAAGTAATTTACCCCCATCAAACCATATATTTTAGAAAGGGCACACCCTAGGGTGCTTCAAAGAGTTGTATTTTAAACTTTCCATGCCACAGCTCTATGTCAAACTTTCAGGTAGTCACTTTTTGTCGTATTTTTCACACACATTGTACTTTAGGCATGAATTTCAAATCCAGTTATGGGTTACTGCCAAAAACACCCCAAATATTGTTCAGCAACATCTTCTGAGTAAATTGATACCACCCATATATAAATTTGTTCTGTTGTTTTTGGGGTGCTACGCCAATCTTTGACATGTGCTTGTCAATTTTCTAATTTGACTACAGTATCTTCTTTGCTTATCTTCTTTTAGGGGCCTTTTTAATACCCCCAGTTTTATGAACGTGCATATATTTGGTAAGCTAACACCCCAAAGTATTGTAAATGGAGTGTTTTTATGCTATGGATGCAACCGTTTGCTCCAAACAAATTGGATACAGTTTGGTGGTCATTTTTCATTTTCACACCCCACATCAGTTTTGGACTGTGATTTAGGAGACACTGTTGTTTGTTACTGCATGAAAACTCTCCAGGTTGTTTTCTGCAAGGATCTCCTGAGTACACCCATGCCCCCCATGCATAGGTTTGCCAGGATTTTGGGAAGGTTCAAATACAATTTTTATGACTTTGTCATTGGAGTTGAAATTGAGATTATTTCTTCAACTAGGCCTATCTTGGTTTTGGGTCTACCGCATACCCCAGTTTGAATTATTGCCAGAAAATTGTTTATATTTGTTATGTTGGCACCCTAAGGTATTGCATATGGAGTGCTTTGATGCCATGGATGCAACGGTTTTAGCCCAAAACATTTGAGAAGGTGTGTGCGGTAATTTTTCAATTTTCAGATTTTTACGCCCACAGTAGTTTTGGACTGTGATTTAGAAGACACTGTTGTTTGTTACTGCATGAAAACTCTCCAGGTTGTTTTCTGCAAGATCTCCTGAGTACACCCATGCCCCCCATGCATAGGTTTGCCAGGATTTTGGGAAGGTTCAAATACATTTTTTTGACTTTGTCATTAGAGTTGAAATTGAGATTATTTCTTCAGCTAGGCCTATTTTTGGTTTTGGGTCTACCGCATACCCCAGTTTGAATTATTGCCAGAAAATTGTTTATATTTGTTTTATGTTGACACCCTAAGGTATTGCATATGGAGTGCTTTGATGCCATGGATGCAACGGTTTTAGCCCAAAACATTTGAGAAGGTGTGTGGCGGTAATTTTTCAATTTTCAGATTTTTACGCCCACAGTAGTTTTGGACTGTGATTTAGGAGACACTGTTGTTTGTTACTGCATGAAAACTCTCCAGGTTGTTTTCTGCAAGATCTCCTGAGTACACCCATGCCCCCCATGCATAGGTGTGCAAAGATTTTGGCAAAATACAGCACCAATTGTAGAACATAAAAATGTACGAATAAAATGTAAAAGTCTGGTGCCTGTCAAACTGGGGATGCTCTCTAGGGGGCACAGGCTGTTGTCACTGAAGTGCATGAAACGCAAAATTTTCATACCTTCTACGTGACATTGATTGGGGGTAAATGGGGTAGAGGCAGATGGGGCTACTGCTCCAGTAGCGAATTGGGGCTTCTTTATGATGCCCTCAGCATAGTAAGTGCCCAGAATTTCAGAAATTCTGGCACATCTAGCGGGGGTCCATTGCTGCCTTGCCAAGTAGGAGTCTGGCTTCGCAGCACAATGCTGATGGGCATACAGATTTGATTGGGCCACGATGTGGCCCAACAAATCATCCCCCATAAACACCTGCAAAAACTGTGTGGCGGTAAATCCTGCAACATCAATATTGATGCCAGGATTTGCCGTGAAAGGAGGGATATCTGGCCTCTGGCGATGAGGCACTACCCACTCCTCAGCTGGAGCTGTGCGTCTCCTGCTGGCAGGTGGTGACCCAGGATGATTCAGGATGATCAGAAACATCACTAGATACATCAGCCAGCGTAGATAATGTATCTAGCGACGTCTCTGAGCAGTTAGCGGGGTCGAAATGAGGGTCTGAGTCTGACGCAGATGCCTCAGATTCTGACGCCAGGATGGCATATGCCTCCTCGGCGCTGTACACCCTCTCAGACATTATATATAATAGATTATAAATTTTTTATAATTATTATATATATATAAGCGGATTGTTGGTTCTTAGAAGAACCGTTGGGTTTCACAAGAAAATACAAATAAACACCTAAATCTCTCTAAATCCCTCTAAACCTGCCTCAATTCTTCTAAATCTCCCTAAAATCTCTCTAAATCTGCCTCAATTTTTCTAATCTCACTAAATCTCACTAAAATCTCTAACCTGTCAAAATCTGATCTCTCTCTCTCGCTCACCAAAACACAAGTGAGGAGAGGGAGGGAGAATCACAGAGGTCAGAGCCAATATTTACAAAATATTGACCTGACCTGACAAATTAGAAATTTTATTTTGATTTTTTCTAACTTCTGATTGGATGTTGCTAGCCTGCCTCTCTGATGAGGCAGGCTAGGAACATCCCACTCAGCCCAAGATGACCCTGCCCTTAGAACCCTAACCCTAGCCCTAACCCTAGCCCTAACCCTAGCCCTACCCCTAACCCTAACCCTAACCCTAACCCTAACCCTAACCCTAACCCTACCCCTACCCCTACCCCTAACCCTACCCCTAACCCTAACCCTACCCCTAACCCTACCCCTACCCCTAACCCTACCCCTAACCCTAACCCACCCTAACCCTAACCCTACCCCTACCCCTAACCCTACCCCTACCCCTAACCCTACCCCTAACCCTAACCCTAACCCTAACCCTACCCCTAACCCTAACCCTACCCCTAACCCTAACCCTACCCCTACCCCTAACCCTACCCCTACCCCTAACCCTACCCCTAACCCTACCCTAACCCTAACCCTAACCCTACCCCTAACCCTACCCCTACCCCTAACCCTAACCCTACCCCTAACCCTACCCTACCCCTAACCCTACCCCTAACCCTAACCCTACCCCTAACCCTAACCCTACCCCTAACCCTAACCCTAACCCTAACCCTAACCCTACCCCTAACCCTACCCCTAACCCTAACCCTACCCTAACCCTTCCCCTAACCCTAACCCTAACCCTAACCCTACCCCTAACCCTAACCCTAACCCTAACCCTACCCCTAACCGTCAGTTTATTTTATTTATTTTTATTTTTATTTTACTTTTTTTTTCACTTTTTTTTTTACTTTTTTTTAACTTTTTTTACACTTTTTTTTACTCTGCTGGGTGCCTTGATCCCTCGAGGCACCCAGCAGAGCACCTGATCACTGATGTGATCGTTTTTGTACTGAGTGCCACGATACCTCGTGGCACTCAGTACTTCCTGCCGCTACCGGAAGTGATCGCTCGGGGGGAGCGATCACGGACGGACCGGCGCGGCAGGTAAGCATATTGCAAGGATGCCTCGATGTCGAGGCATCCTTGTAATATACTCAGAGCAGCTGGAAGCGATACCGATCGCTTCCAGCGCTCTCTAGAAGTGCCGGGCACCTCTCCGGTGTGAAACCGGATGTTTGATCGCTCCCGGGAGCGATCACATGGTGCCCCGGCACTTCTAACCGCCATTGCACGGCTGCCTGGACTCCCAGGCAGCCTGCAATGGCGTTTGAGCTGCTGAAGCGATCCGATCGCTTCCAGCGCTCAAAAAACGGCAGGACGTACCATGTACGTCAGCGGGTCTAAGAGAGACCCGCTGCAATGACGTACATGGTACGTACTCGGTCCTTAAGGGTTAATGGCCATTATAAGACTAAGCTCGTCCGCCAGAGTCAAGGCACCTCTAATGAGGGCGAGTCCTATCCAAAATGAAGCCACAGGCTGCTGTGTAGCAAACCATACCTGCTCATGCTGCTTGTCAGACATGAGGTAGACTGGTGGGCCTTTATTTATGCTCCCCAAAAATTTGCCCAATCAGGACTCTGAGCGCTGATTGACATAGTCTTGCACCTGTCTTGCACCTGACCTGTGGTCAGGTGCAAGGCTGTAGCCAATTACGAGCTTCAAGCCAGTGGAAAAGTGCATTGTGGTCCATTGTGGTGCATTGTGGGCGAACATGCGGAAATGTTCGATGTTCGCCGAACGGGCAATGTTCGATTCAAACTCATGTTCGGATCGAACCGCCAGCCGATCCCTAGATAGCCGAATGGTCAGGAAAGGTAACCGAACGCTGAATTTCACTGTTCGGTTACCTTCCGGCCACAATTCTGATCTCTTTGAATAATTCTGATAGACTTCAAACTAAGTAACACTGCCCAATGTCGAACAGCCGCCGCCAAGACCAGCAAGGTATTGGCATGCATTAAAAGGGGGGTTCACTCTCGGGATGAAATCATAATTTTGCCTCTTTATAAATCAATGGTAAGACCTCACCTTGAATATGCCGTGCAATTTTGGGCACCTGTCTTTAAGAAAGGATATTATAGCAATAGAAAAAGTGCAGAGACGGGCGACTAAATTAATAAAGGGAATGGAAGGTTTAAGTTATGAGGAAAGGCTAACAAGCTTAAACCTGTTTAGTTTAGAGAAACAGCACCATAGAGGGGATCTGATAACGTTATATAAATATATATGGGGCCATTATAAACCATTGTCTGGAAACCTATTCATTAATAGGACTATACACAGGACACAAGATCACCCATTTAGACTGGTCGAAAGGAAATTCAGGCTAAAGCATAGGAAGGGTTATTTTACAGTGAGAACAATAAAGCTGTGGAATTCTCTGCCTGTTGAGGTGGTTGGGTCAGAGACTGTAAGGACTTTTAAAAACGACTGGATGACTTCCTGCAGACACAGAATATTAAGGTCTATAATATTTAATATATGGATAAGCTTCTTGATCCAATGAGAAATCTGACTGACATTCTGGAGTAAAGAAGGATTTTTTTCCCAGTGTGTTGCATATTGGTGAACATTTCAGACTGGGTTTTTTGCCTTCTTTTGGATCAACAGCAGTAGGTGATGTGTGAGAGGCTGAACCCGATGGACGCATGACTTTTTTAAGCCTATGTAACTATTGTTCACTTTTCAATTATAAAGTGAGCAATGATGCTGCATTAACTCACCTTCTCATTTCCCACAATGCCAGAAAGTGTGGATATGATGGCATAATGCATTTTATTTCTATGTTCTTAGGCAACAGCATTATGTGCTGTTACTTATAAATGCAAACAATGCCACTGCCCTAACTAACCTTCTCTTTTCCCACGCCAGGACAAAAATTGGAGCTTATTAAACATTGGTCTACCTTAAACACAAGCCGCTTCACCAGTGCGAGGAAATTGGAGGTCCTTTGGACCACTATACTACCAATCTTTACTCCCCACAAAGCATGTTAGGTCAGACTCTGGCCTTTCTAATGATACCAAACACGACCATGTAAAATGTCATGTAAAAAAAATAAATAAAACCACACAAACATAAAATTATTTTTTTAAGTTGTATTTATTATTCCAAAGCAATAGCATTGTCCATTTGTCACATAACAAGAGTGCCCGATAGAATATATAACCACAAAGTCTTGGATGATAAAATGTGAAAAAAAAATATTTTGCAAGCTTTAAATTAAACCTTAAATGGAAATTTACGTTTTTTTTTATTTTTTGTTATAGCAGTCTGACAGGACATGATGTATACATATACTAATAATATATTTTGAATCTGCCGAGTCTGCTGAAAAATAAGATATACATTCTTCTGGGTCCTACAACAAAACATGACTTCAAATTGGATTTAAACATGATGATGAGCACAAAATGGTCAAAATTAGCTCAGCACAAGTAGGGTGAAATCGCTCAACAGTGATGAGGTTAAGCACCAAATGCAACATGCTTACAAAACAACAGTTTTATTCCTGAAAATAGTGTTTATAAACAAGTAAATTTTAAATTTGATTATATATTTTGATCAAAGTAATTTGTATTATTATTTGTTAAGGACCAACATATTCCGCAGCGCTGTACTTTTTTTGTGTGTTTTAGTGCTGCTGTTTGCAGCTTGTTTTATGTATTTCCACATAGGATTGAAAGAGATGAGACACTGGTTTCTGTTTCTCCACAGGGGGCACATTAATCCTGCTTAAAAAAGTTTTGAAAAATGGGGTCTTGATATGGTAATGACATGGTAATGATTTTCAATATATTACATTACAAAATCGAGTTATCTCGATTTTGGGAGTGAAAGGGTTAAATGGAAAAAATTTGTTTTTTTGGATAAATGCCTCTTAATAAGTTTCAGGCCCTATTCCAAGTAAGCACGGGTTTGGCAGCTGCAAAGGCATAAATCCTGCACGAGCCTTTATGGGTTTGTGGTTGGCAGATTTCAGCTCAGTTATGAATCAACTAGTAGACCTGTGGTTGGACTTGTAGTTTTTAAGGCTCATGCACCTCTGAAGTCCATCGGACTCCAGGGAGTACTATTTCAAATGTGATATGCAAATTTGATTAACACCAGCTTTTTTGTAATTCTATCCCCTCATACTTGCATAAAAAGTGACTCGTGTCAAGTGTGGTGTACCGGGGTGTGACGGGTATGAACCCAATATTCAGTGGTATGGACCCAAGACAAGTACTGCTGTACAAATGAAGATTATTGAAAAATCGCAAGAGGCAAATGACAGGGCAGGGTATGTGATAAACAGTAGGGATGAGCTGTTCGGTTCGATCTGTTCGGAGTTCGCATTGAACATCGGCCGTTCGACTGTTTGCGAACTTCAAACTTTTTGGGACGTTCGCCAAAAGTTCAAAAAAAATAATTGAAAAAAGGATAAAAAAATGCTTAAAAAATACAAAACAATCTAGAAATAAAGAGACTATTTACTGCAGAATATTATAAGCAACGGTTTATTAGATATTGAATTAAAATGGGAATATTTTTAACATTGAAGCCTATGGGATAAAACATTCTTGTTACTAAAACATCAAGCAGACATGGCCCTCTAATCAGGCACTGTAGAGGGCAGCCTGCAGGTGCCCCCCAAGGATCCCCTTGAGGAGCATGCGGCTGCCAGATGACAGAGCTGCGACTGTGCGGGCTAGCCGCCCGGGTGCATGTGGCAGAGACAGGCAGGGCAGGGAGGGAGCCACTGTACCTGCAGCCACGGCAGATCCCCCCCCACAACCAGGATCCAGGGAGCCCCCACTGACCACCAGGCTAAGGTAAAGTGACACATTTCTAAAAAAATAAAATCCAAGGACATTTTTAAATGTCCCGGGAACATAAAATAAAACTTTTTTCTTTCTCTACCTGGCTGAATGTATTTAATTATATATATAAGATACATTCAGCCAGGTAGAGGGGGTGGCATGTGGGCTGCGCGGTGTCTCAGGCAGTGGTTTGTGTTTTTTGTGTGTATATTTTTAGCAAATTTATAGGGGAAGGTAAGTGCAGATATGATATATATATAGATATATTCTTATAAATATATAGCCAGACTTGTATTACACACACATTTTGGCAACTAATTGACCCCCCCTCCATTTGGCTGATCCCTCCAGAAGAAATGTTGAACCTGATAGAGCAGAGAATAATATATATATTCTCTGCTCTGTCGGGTTCAACATTTCTTCTGGAGGGATCAGCCAAATGGGGGGGGGGGTGCATTTAGTTGAGATTGTCCACATGCCACCCCCCCATGTGCGTATGTGTATATATGGTCTGAGGTCTGTGGGTGGGTGTATATATATATCTGCGTGTTGATATATACGTATATATAGGTCTGCGTGTTGATATATACGTATATGTCTGTGTGTGGTATCAATGCATCCCTACTCTATACACGGCGCTCCGTGTCCCTATAATATATATGATCAGGGGTTTCCTTTTTCTTTATATTTTTATACTATTCCTATTAAATTAACATTAATTTTTGATGTATTTTATTGAGTAGAAACTTTTTCTTGCCTATATAACATGTGCTTTATGAAAATAAAACGGTTTTGTGTGTACATTTTAATTTAGTTAGTGGATTCCTGTCCAGTGCGGTAAGAAGCAAACGTAATGCAGTGTAGACACGCCGCGAGGCGGAGCGGAGTGAAGTCAAGCCTGCAAATTGTTTGCTTCTCTTCGCTTCGCTACGCTGTGCGTCGATACACACTCAGTGTGTCTCAGCCTTTATTCCTGCATCGCTAGCTTACCGAATCAGTTTGTATACTTGTTACTGACCCTGCTTGTTCTGAGGACCCGATCTGTTGCCGACTTTGCCTGCCATTTGACTATTCTCTCTGTGTATTCCCTGCCTATTCTGTTTACTTCCTGTTGCTACTGGTGTGCACCGATTCTCACCATATACAGTAGCGCAGTACAAGTGCCTAAACATAGCTGACCCGGTTTTGTTATAGCTGCTGATGTAACTGAATAGATCGGGGATCTCTTCTGCATTACCAAAACCTCCACCACTGCACTCTTCCACAATACCACAGAGGGGTTACTTACGGTGTGAAGGCACTTGCTGCCACCAAAGGCACAATATTTGGGTGCACTGCCACTGACGCCTATACCAGATTCATATCATTTTAATATTTGACTGCAGGGTCCAACACTGCACTCTTCCACAATACCACAGAGGGGTTACGGTGTGACGGCACTATTGCCGACACTAAAGGCCCAATTTTAAAGCACTTATTGTTACTTTCATCCAAAGCATGCATAAGTTTCACCATAATTTAGCTAAAAAATCACTAAACTTGTTCTACGTATCCTAAAATGTCTTTTCATACAGACTGCCGCCCCAAGCAGTTGTTTATGAATAGATTAAAGGAAAACCACTTACCGCCATTTGAAATGTCATTTTTTTATTTTTAATTGTTTCTATACATCCTACAAATCCGCCACTTCACGGGCAGGTTATGGGGACCTCCTAGGCACGATATTTGAAGGAATTTTTCATTTTTATTCTTAACCTTTATTTCATGGAAAACTCACTGTTCCTTTAAAAACGTTTTTTTTTTTACTTTTTGTCCTTGTTTCCTGTCCCCCAGGGCACTACCCGGACCCCCATACACCTTTTATAGCAAATATCTTGCATATATGCCCTCTTGGAGGGCACTCTAAATTTCGAACTTTCGAGTCTCATTGACTTGCATTGAGTTCGGTTCGTATTCGAGTTCGAACTCGAACTTTTGAAATTGTTCGAGTTCGAATGCGAACTCAACACAGGGGTGTTCGGCTCATCACTAATAAACAGGACACAGGGCTGGTGCGATGGGTTGAGATTTGAGCTTTGAGACAGACAGAAACCAAGACATAGCAATAAGATACGGGAGAAGGAGTTACAAGAGACAAGACAGGAAACAGACAGGACACAGACTAGACACAGGAACTGTCTGGTATATTACAGAGGAAAAATTAAAATGGATGTCTGTAGCCATTTTGTTTTAAATAGAAAGTCTTTTCTTTTTCAATTTTCTCTAGTTTTAGAAATAAACAGAGATTTTTTTTAAATAGTTCACGGCTAGGTGACCAGACATGAGGGAACCTTAAAATGTCTTTATTTGATATAATGCCAAGCTAAGTGCTATAGAAAGGAATTTACTCAGTTTGAGAGGAGTGGAGACATAAATCTAACTTGGACAGGACAGACTCAAAGTCTAAGACTGAGAATAGAGGGTCTTTGTAAATCAGATTGTCCTCTTGACCTTAGATAAGAGATATTAAAATTAAATGGTGGAATTAATCTGAAGTGCAACACTGCCCTCTTGAGGATAGTAAATATAATATTTAATATAGAGAATAGATTGTCCGTGACGTCAAATTGACTATAATTGGAGCCGCACTGTTCGTTACAAGGCATTCAGACTTACACAACAATGCATTCAGACTTCCAGGACACGACGATGCAGTCAGATTATTCCAGGACATAATGCATTCACGCAGATTCACGCAAGCAGACCATTGCTAGGAGATCATCCCAGGACACAATGCACTCAAAATTTCACACCAAATCTCTAACTCACATGCATTGATTATCTGACCTTGATAATTTTCAATTATTTCAAAGAATACATAAAGACATAAAGAATATTCAAAGGCTTTAACTCATTGAATCCAGATTGGAGGTAATGTATGAGAGAGCAAATTAAGGTTAATAAATTATATATATTTGGAGTATTTCTTGCAACAGATAGACTGAGATTTCTCAGATACTGTTAGATCTAGAGTCTTCAAAATCTTTCTATATCTGCAGATAGAGATATGAAGAAGAATCGGATATAAGGATTTATCCTAAAGATACTGTTGCAAAGATTGATATACCGATATATATATATTGAATTTGGAAATTACTGTGATTGAAATTAATAAGCAAGGAATTATATAACTAAAATATAAAAAACAGAAGATTAGAAGCTTAATTCTCAATATTAGGGGAGGATTCACTAAATAAGTTTTTATTACTTATCATTCTAAAAATAGAATAAGTGATAGCTCATCTTTTGTTGATCCAAGTAGCATAGAGAGATACATATATCTCTACAAGATCTAGCTTGTTAAACATTGGTTTGCTTGGAAATACATGTTAATTGTTTTCATTAAGCAGAAATGTTTATTAACCATTTGTGTATAGTTACGAACTGAGAAGATAAATGATATTAATCATATATGCAGTAACTACCAGGTGATACCTATATTGTGAAGCTAGTTGTCTATGTGCTGGTGGATGGATTGTGGTTTATAAATCTTTGTTTATGATACGAGATTTGAGACTTTTTTGTATACGTAATAAATATATATATTTTTATCCGATTATTGATTAGTGTATTCTTCAAAGCAAAACACAGACAAATAAAAGAATTTAGGAGAATTTCTAGGAAATATAAACGATTGATATTTGTGTCTCGTATAAGTTTCTTATTGAATATAAATCTCGACATGTTGTAGTCAC
Organism: Leptobrachium leishanense; assembly: GCA_009667805.1. Lineage (NCBI taxonomy): Eukaryota > Metazoa > Chordata > Amphibia > Anura > Megophryidae > Leptobrachium > Leptobrachium leishanense. The sequence continues at coordinate 86,432,126 of CM019071.1, forward strand.
GTGCAGAGATAAGTCCCTACAGAACTATAGAGCAAACAATACAAGAGGGGCTCACAGGAGGTCAGGCAGTAACGAGGGAACAGGTTGGTACACTGGACTAGGAGGCACAGGGTCACAGGTTTAAGGGCAGGACACTTGGCAGACATAGGCGGTATCTGGTATAGTTGCAGACAACAGGAGTCTCTATTACTGGTGCAGATAGCTAAGCTCTCTGGTATGGGTGCGGAAAGTGGCGGTCATGGGTACACAGGCGGGTAGACTGCAAACAGGGATAAAAAGGAGCACTGCAGCAAGCGTCACAGATTTATAACTTTTGATATGGAAATCTGACAAAACTGATACCGTTCCAAGGAATGTGTATTTTCCTCCTTTCAGATGGACTTTGACTTGGAGCACCTTGGAACTTGGATTACAGGCACAGCTGGGATCAGTCACAGGGAGCATAGGTATCAGAGTACCTCAGTTTGAATCCCCACTTACACACAATGCAGAAACATTAAGGATAGGCCACACTTCTCTTAAGTATGTAGCCCATATGGCTATATGGGGTTCACCTGACTTCCTAGTAATGGAACTCCTGAAACCAGAGATGGAAATCAATGCCTGGAATGGGTCATCGGACATGAATGGTGCTGTTATGGTTCAAATGACTGTGGCACAGGCTTTCATGCATCTCTTAATCCCTTGGCATACTATGTGACACTCGTTTATTGGCTCCCTCTTCAATCATGATTTTTGTACGTGAATAAACTTGCAGTTCAAGTTGTAAGAGAGCACAGCTGCTAATATTTTGCAAGTGGCGTTGTAAGAGGTAGCGACTCTCTTGCAAAAGAGAACAGCTCCCCAGGAATTGAAAACTCTCTTGGGAATCAATAAATATTCCAATGGTGAGCAATTTAAGTCATTTTTTTCAACCAATTATGGGCCCTATTGTAGCTCAGATGATACTAGGAAGTCACTAAAGAGTGAATTCTACAAGAGCCTTTAAACCCTTAGTGGCTCCCTATTACTGTCTCTACGAAAGCCCATTTGTTAACTCTACCAGTTGATCGAATACAGCCCTATGGTTGTGACTGCAGTCCTAGAGGACAAGAATACTGTGGAAAAGCTTTAGGCCCCTATTACACTGTTCGCGCAAATGCGCTCGCGCAGTGCAATTTTTTTTGCGCACGCAAAAAAACGTTAGCGCGCGCAAATTAACACGGTATTGTGATCCGAGCGCATTTTTTCAGCCTTCATGTTTTTTCGAGCGCAAATCCGACACGCAAAACCGGGTGCAAATGACCGTTGCTTGCAGGAATCGGTGGGCAGACTGTTTTTTCACGGGATTCAGCCAATCAGAAATAAGAACCATCATTTGCTAGGTTTCGGTTGTTGCGCCTGTCAAAGTCAATCTGCGTATATGTGCTGCAACAAAAAAAATTAAACAATTTACTAATTTTATTGTTTGGGTATGTGTAGAATGTGTAACTGTACTGTGCTGTATTTTTTTTTTTGTGCAGGTTCATTTAGTTTCAGCCAGAAAGTTCAGATTGTTAGTTAACACCAGGTTTTCAAAGACGTTAAAATGATGCGTGCAGACGTCGTGCGTTACATTTTGCGCTAAGATTGTAATACATGCGCGCATACGCGTACTAACGCATTGGTGCTCATAATGTTAAGTATAGGATGCGCGCAGGAACTTGCGCTCGCACTGGGTTCGCGCAGGGTCACTCGCGTTGGACGTTAATGCGCATTGTTTGCGCGAACATCGTAATATGACGTTATGCGCTAATGTTTTTTCCTCGCGCAAATGCGCATTTGCGTACACGAGGAATGTAATAGGGGCATTAGTTTGTTAAAAAAAAACACACACAAAATTTTTAACTATTGAGACTTGGACAGGTGTATTTTTTTTTCTTTGGTAAACTCTGTGTATACTGTTACACTGACACATATACTATATATGGGGTAGCTCCTTCTGTTACCTTTTATCCATACGGTTACACTGACATACGTATGGGGTCATTCCATAGGTTACTGTCAGTCAAAAGAATACAATCAATGCCTTTTTTAATACTGCTTGTTTGATTTCTGTGCTCTCGTGTAAGCAATTTATCTTCCAGAAAAATAAAATCAAAATTTTTCCTGAATCTGTTAATCTGCTATCATGTTACAATTTTCAATGTTTTATGAGGCTATCAATATAAGCTCACCAATACCATACATTGTATAGATACAAAAGTTTTACAACAGATGACAAGGGTTTTGCTCAGAAATATTTGACGCGATTGAACTGTTATATAAAATACGCAACATATCATTGCATGGCTTTATCAATACTCAAGTCATTTATCACATTGGATTGCACCTATAAACCTGTAGCAAGCGTCACAGCTTAATAACGTTTGATATGGGAATCTGATAAAACTGATAGTGTTCCAAGGAATGTGTATTTTCCTCCTTTCAGATGGACTTTGAGTTACAGTATAGAAAATTATTATTTTCTGGATAAGCATCTGACTTTAAGCATAATATCACCTTTTCTAGTATGAACTTGGGAAAATTATAAAATTAGAATAACAGGAAAAAAGTACAAGAATCACTGTCCGTGTAACTTTCCACCAATTTACCTCTTAATAAATACTTCTTGAAAGCAAACTATACTATTACCCAAAATAGGAAGGGGGATCGGTATGGGCGCTCTTAACTAGATGAGAATGGTTTTTTGGTTTTGCTGCCGTCTGGGGGATGGCACAGACTCTCGAAGGTGTGTGCGGATATCAACAGGAAAAATAGGGGGTTCCCTAGCGGCGCAGCAGTTATTACATATAACAGATTACAATGTTTACAATGATTACAATGATTACATTGTAATCTGTTATATGTAATAACTGCTGTGCCGCTAGGGAACCCCCTATTTTTCCTATACTATTACCCACTATGACCACTTAAGGTTAAATAAGCCTTCTTCACTTCTCACCACCAAACAGCTATGACAGCTACTCGAAGAGGTCTTACCTTTGCTTTGACAGTTAATGTGTCAGTTTCCTGGCATGTATATATTGTTGAACACAGTACTGTCTCAATAATAAAATCAAAATATACAGTTTTCCATCAATCTTCTATCAATATCTCTTTCCATTTGTTGCGGTATCGCTACAATGGAAGAAAGTTATGAGGATTGTTTTGAAAAGTGGTATGGGTGGCATGTGGCACTGTTTCTCAACTCTGGTCCTCAGGACCCACTAACAGGCCACATTTCAAGTTTTCCGTCAATCTTCTATTGATCTTTTTCCATTTGTTGGGGTATCGCTACAATGGAAGACAGTTATGAGAATTATTTTGAAGAGTAGTATGGGTGACATGTGGCATTATTTCTCAACTCTGATCCTCAGGACCCACTAACAGGCCATATTTCAAGGATTACTTTGGGTAAATGCAGACTGAATACAATCACTGAGAAGCAAATCATATCACCTGTGCTGTGATTCAGATATCTAGCAAACTTGGCCTATTAGTGGGTCCTGAGGACCAGAGTTGAGAAACATAGGCTGAAGAACTGAACTGAAGTACTTGCACTTTAAAAGGTCACTGGATGGTTTACTGTAGCCACAACCCCCCTCCCCCCCACAAAAACAATTGTGGCTGCCAACATTTGCAAATAATTCCTCAATGACATTTGGTACAACTCTATACCCCCATGAAGTTGGTTAGGGCTCGATCATCTTGGAGTTACTTTGTTGTCAAACTGCTAAAATGAGCTAAAATGGTTGAATTATTTCTTAATTTGGTATGAAATTTACTGTCATCATGTAAATTATCCACATTTACCGGATTAATGAACTATTATTTTAGTATTCATACCTAATGAGCCATTATTAGAGATGTACGAATGTAGCTGAAAGGAGTAGATAAGAATAAAAGAAAGAAACCTGAGATTAGGTGAGTTTGAAAGCAATAAAAAAACAATCTTTGTTGATGAGCCAGAGAAATAAATGTAATTTTTGCGATAAGGAAACTATGAACAGCTTTGAGAATATTGAATGCATGCCAGCAGGTTGTCAAAACATTAGCATTATCAGACAGAATATTTTCACAAGCATTCAAGGACTTGACAGATTTTGATTTGCATATTCAGCAGACTCAAAGGTCAAGTCCCAGAGCGTTGCCTGCCAGCAGCAACTTTGAATATAAAGCATTGTGAATATTACATTTGGTGGTCTTCTCTTTGGACTCTGGGACAGGACACAAGTGATCGCCTTGTGGTCTTTGTGACGTTCTTCAAGTATTTACATAGCAGATCTTTTGAGGAAGCGGATAGCTTGATAGTTAGTAATTATGACAACAAAACTATTCCATATACAGCCAGGACTGCCATCAGAAATCTTGGGGCCCCTTACTAAGCCACTGGTTGTGGCCCCCTTTCCCTCAGCTGCCTATTTCAGTAAACTGATTAAAACATCTTACCCCTATTACCCTTCACTTAGTGCAACACATACTAATTGCTTCCTCAAGTGATGAGCCAGCGTGCTCTTATCGGCTTCAGATGCCTCGGCCCACTGGGAAAAATTTTGGTACCTTGGTGTGCCAGTCAAGTGTGTCATGGAGGGACCCCTTCTATCTGTGGCACGTAGACAAGTTGGACAGGATTTGACAAGGGACAGGGCACCCGGAGCCACTGAACATTTCATGTGCTGTCACCCCCGATGGCTGTCCTGTACACATCCTTTATAGGTGACTGTTTCTATTATTTTTTTCATTCTGTAGGGTGAGGGAAGCTGAGCCCTGGTCCTGGGCTACACAACCTTGTGAGCCTTGTTCTGAGGATTATCCCGGCGTGAGCCATGATTGATTGCTGTACCCTGGAGGACCATTGATTTGGTGATTGTGGAAGGCTGAAGAATATTTATCACTGTGCACGGCACCAAATACTTGTAACAAGTGTGTAAAATGGGGAAGGTACTCCTCAATTTCCTTAGCCACTGGGCCAATAGGGGACAAAATCACCTTCCATATTGCTTTTGGGAACACTTGTCTATAATGCCACAGTGAGGTGATAACTCTTGTCTAGAAAGCCAAGCTTATCTAGAATGTCAAAAGGCCAAGGGCGGATTTGTTGTCGGTTTCTCATCTAGTCTCCTATACTAGCAAAGAGATCCTCCCTGAGGCTTTGATGCATATCTTCTTTGGAGTATTGGAATGCAAGAAAAAAAAATCTTAAATTCACACACAATTACTATACTCAAGGTTTGGGCATAAATACAGTAAAAAAAAGCTTAATTCTTAAACATGCTATGATTTAATTTTTTTCTGCCCTGTAGAGTAAAGGTATGCATGACTTCATCAGAAAACATATCATGTGCACAAAATCACAGCAGCAGATGTCAAAAATGATTGACTGCATTTTAGTTTTATTTTCAGTTCTCGCTGCCCGACCATGTCCTCATTTTCTGTCTAGCAACACCACTGACCAAAGTGTATGTGTGTTTATAACAGAATGTTAAAAATACCTATAGATTCAAAGGCTATATTCTCAGGAAATGTTTACCCAGGTCGTCACGCATCATAGAGGGTGATTCAAACATAAAAATGTCAAAGCTCTTACAACCTTATGTCATGCTCATAAAATCATGGATGTTGCAACTGCTAATGTTTAATTTTTACCGTAAAGGATGATGTGTGAGTATAAGCAGTAGCTACTTACGAAATGAAACAATCTCAGGTAAAAGGGTACATGGGTTCATTCATCATAAACATAATCTCTGATGGGAAGATAACTGAAGTAAGTGTTTTCATAGTGATATAGAATAAATAAACAGCCTTAAACACACTAAGCAAACGTATATTATGACAACAATAATGAGTATAAACTGTTTATTACAATTGATGATAATATGCAACATTCCATTGATTAACTTGTCACTGTAATTAACCGCTCAATATACTATAGACTTCCCAAGACTATCTTTGTAAGTTTAGATTCTAGAGTTTGGTTTTCTGTTATAGTATTGTATTGTTTTGCAGAGGTGTCACTAGGGCTGGTGTCAATCATTGCAGTAACTCATGGTGTCACCCTCACTGGCGTGCGCAGCCTGCTACGTTAGGGTGTGCACCCATAGAACATTAACTGAAAACTTATGTTTAGAGTATTTTGCACAAAATGCCCATTTTATTTTTTTTAGAAATAACAAGCCTGTAATCAGATACAGACAGCTTTTATGTTTTTCATCCTGAACCAGCTAAAGGACATCTAAAATGTCACTGCAGAAGATGAAAGGGGTCCTCTTCACCCAACATTAGGGTGTGCCTGGGCACACCAGGCACACCCCCTGGACACGTCTATGGTCATCCCCCTCTTTGGATTTCCTCATGTACAAGCTCTATAATAATGTGAAGTGAGTACGAGCGTATCACAGTGCTCCACAGCAATAAACCTCACAGTTCTATGCAATGTGTATGAACATATCACATAGCTGCACCTCACCGTTGGTGGGGTCTTTCCCTGACCATGCCACAATGTGGGGCCCAGTTGGCCATATCCTGTTAGGCCAGTAGTCGAGCAAAGCAGCCTTTCTGGTGTCTCTCCTTCCAGCTTCATCCCCGATGATCTGGTGGCCCTGAAAGGGCTATGCAACCTGTGCTTTTTTTTTTTACACATTATTCTGTCAGGTGGTTTGGAGGACTTCACAGGGACTGCTGCCTGTTATATGCTGGAAATATCAGAAGATGCAAGGAGCAGTGGGTGTATGGCTCTTGCATGTCCTTACTCTCCAGTGTGAGAGCAATATTTATAGGGATATCCCCCACTGGGCCACCACATAATTAACTCCACTTCTGTACAAAAAGGTAAGCAGATGAGGGGGTCACATGTCTTTTTTTAGTAAAAACATATAGTTAAGTAAATTATTATGTGTTTGAAAGAGATAGTCTATTGAATAATAGAGTTCCCTTCTATGCCTTCAAATAACTGGGCAGATGCTGCTGACAGCCTGTGCCCAATTATTTTTTTGTCTCTGTTTACTTTTTTCTCCCCTTTTTGTCCCTCTCCGCACACAGGTTGTCCTCTTCAGCTGTTGGGACTCCCGAACCTGGAAGTCCTTGAAGGTTTCAGACGCAATTTGCACTCTAACGCAATGTATATATTATTAAAAATTATGGGCCGCATTACATTCTTAACGCAAAAGTTTGTACCGGCATAAGTCATTTTCATCGCGCGGGGTAAAACCATTTGCGCCGAATGGCAAATTACATACTACGTGCAACAACCGCGCGCAATCATCTGCCCTGTGTGAACCTGCGCGAACCATGCGCAAGCTTACTGTACTTCACACGTCCTATACTTAACATTGTGAGCGCGAATGCGCACTGGGACAAGTAAGGTATTACAATCTATTCGCGGTAATTACCGCATGGCCTTATCGTGCATAATTTATTAACGTGAGATAGGTGTGGTTCTTAATTCTGATTGTCTGAATCGCGAAAAACAACTGCGCGCACAAAGATTTTTGCACGAGACGGTACTGCGCGTGCATTTGGGCGCGTCCTGTTTGCACGCGCTATTGATCGGCGGACAGGGCCAGTGCTAGGCTATTTTGCGCCCAAGGCCAGACCAGCTACTTGCGCCACCCCAAAAAATAAACACGTGACATGTGTGAGCGTATCACAGACCTCCACAGCAATAAAACTCACAGTAACAGGAGTAGGGATGAGCTGTTCGGTTCGATCTGTTCGGAGTTCGCATCGAACATCGGCCGTTCGGCTGTTCGCGAACTCCGAACATTTCCGCGTGTTCGGTTCGAGTTCGCCCACAATGCACCACAATGGACCACAATGCACTTTTCCACTGGCCTAAAGCTTGTAATTGGCTACAGCCTTGCACCTGACCACAGGTCAGGTGCAAGACAGGTGCAAGACTATGCCAATCACGGCTCAGAGTCCTGATTAGGCAAATTTTGCCCAATCATGGGCTCACAGAGCTAAATCCCGCAGCACACTATATAAGGCTTCACACAGCCCCCAGCACATGTTTTTTGAGAGGAGATTGTTCTGTTAGTGTGTCTTCTCAGCGCCAGCAGCTATTGGGGGGGTCTCACTTCTACAAGATATCTGGGAATTGTTGTAATCTGTGTGTTCTCACTGCCAGCAGCTATGGGGGGGGGGGTATCACTTCTACAAAATATCTGGGAATTGTTGTAATCTGTGTGTTCTCACTGCCAGCAGCTATTGGGGGGGGTCTCACTTCTACAAGATATCTGGGAATTGTTGTAATCTGTGTGGAGTCACTTCTACAAGATATCTGGGAATTGTAATCTTGTCACTGCCACTCATCAGGGGGTCTCACTGATTTGTAGGTGGTTTCTGGGAATTTTAATCTGTGTCTTGTCACTGGCTGCCAGCTATCAGGGTGTCTCACTGAGTTATACCAGAGTTCTGTAAATCTTTAATCTAGATAACACAGTTGAATTAGTGTTTTGCATAGCTCCAATTTTTATAACAGAGTTGAATCAGAGTTCTGTATATCTTTAATCTATATATCACTCACCATGTCAGAAAGACCAAAAAGGACAGGCAGACACTCCCAGACACAGATAAGAGGGCAAGCAGCCTCTGTGTCGGAAGGCTGTGCTTCTGGTCATCGTGGACGTGGTGCATCCTCTGTAGGGGCACGCTTGTCCTTTCTAACTGGTGCTGGCCGTCTTAAGCAGCAGCATAATACAGAGGATTTGGTGGATTGGCTAACCAGGCCATCCTCATCCTCCGAGTCCTCTGCCAGCCAGACTTGTAGTGGTTTACAGTCCACCTCAGCTGCCAAAACATCTAATTCAGACTCCATGTCCACAGCTACTCCTGCCGTAGCCTCACTATCACACACTGAGGAGTCAGCTTAATTGTTTGACTACAATGACAGTGACATGCTGCTTGAGGATGTGCAGCAACTACAGTGCTCTGATTCAAACTCTGAGGTTGAGGAAGGGAGTATTATCAACCTAGAGGAAGGGGGAGTCAGTGAAACACAAATAACTGGCACTCATGTTGCCCCAGCAGCTGGAGCCAGGACCGGCGCTAGTGTAAGGCGGCACAGGCGGCTGCCTTACTGTCCTGGCTTGCTGTCAGTGTGAGGGGCGGTAAAATTCTGTTTTAAAAATACCGGAAGCGGAGCTATGAATGATCTTCAGACATCAACCAGGGGCCCAGCCGCGCACTCTCAAACCGATGCAGTGTGCCTGCCTCAGTCCAACATTCTAAACATGAGCAGGCACACTGCATAATTTGGCACCGCCCCCTCACGTGACACGCATAGCCGCCCTAGCCGCAGCAGCAGAAAAGCCTAGAGGACAAACCCCAAAGCTTAGGGTGCGGCCCTGCAGCAGAGTCAGCCTGCGTGCTTCCACTGTAGTGTGAAGGAGGACTGGGCAGAGAGGCCGAGAGAAGATTTTAAAAGGTTTGAATAAACTGAGGGAGGGGAGGGTGTGTGTGTGTGTGATGTTCTGCTGGGGGGGTGTAATGCTCTGCTCGGGGGGGTGTAATGTTTGCTGGGGGGGTGTAATGTTTTGCTGGGAAGGGTAATGTTTTGCTGGGGGGGTAATGTTTTGCTGGGGGGTATAATGTTTTGCTGGGAGGGGTAATGTTTTGCTGGGGGGTAATGTTTTGCTGGGGGTAATGTTCTGCTGGGGGGGTGTAATGTTCTGCTCTGGGGGGTGTAATGTTCTGCTCGGGGGGTATAATGTTTTGGAAAAGAAAAAGTGGAGCGTCACACCAAAACAACAATCCCCTCACGATACCTTACAACGTCGCTATGTCCCCTCTTGGTGGTTTCCCCAATGAAACCAGATATTCAGACCATACAGTCCCAATAAGTTAAAAAAAAATGCGTATAGCGCACTCCAATCTCTGTCAAAGTCTCTGTATTCAGATGGATGTTTTCAGATGTATTCAGACAGGCCTGTAAAAGAAGAAAAATACCTAGAAGGCGAATAATACTAGAGCCGGTACCTGGGCTCTTTGTTTGTTTGAACAATCCACGGAGAATATGTGAACATCCATCTGAATACAGAGACTTTGACAGAGATTGGGGTATAATGTTTTGCTGGGGGTGTGTGTGTGTAATGTTCTGCTGGGGGTGTAATGTTTTGCTGGGGGTGTGTGTGTGTAATGTTCTGCTGGGGGTGTGTGTGTGTAATGTTCTGCTGGGGTGTGTGTGTGTAATGTGCTGCTGGGGTGTGTGTAATGTTCTGCTGTGGGTGTGTGTGTGTAATGTTCTGCTGGGGGGTTTGAGTAAACTGATATCAGTACATTAATGTGAGGTTTATTGCTGTGGAGCTCTGTGATACGCTCATACACACTGCACATTACTGTGACTTTTATTGTTGTGGAGCTCTGTGATACGCTCATACACACCACACATTGCTGTGAGTTTTATTGCTGTGGAGCTCAGTGTTACTTTCATATACACAAACTGAACATTACTGTGAGTTTTATTGCTGTGGCGCTCTGTGATATGCTCATACATAGCGCACATTACTGTGAGGTTTATTGCTGTGGAGTTCTGTTATACACTCATACACAGCACACATTACTGTGAGTTTTATTGCTGTGGCGCTCTGTGATATGCTCATACACAGCGCACATTACTGTGAGGTTTATTGCTGTGGAGCTCTGTCATACGCTCATACACCCCGCACATTACTGTGAGTTTTATTGCTGTGGAGCTCTGTCATACGCAATATGAAATGAATTTAAGGGGGGAGGGGGTGAAAGTAATTAAAGGGGGAAAATGAATTAAGGGGGAGAGAATTGAATTGGATCACAGGAAAACACTGGGAGTGGCAGGCAGTTTGAAATATGTGGGTATATTGACACAGCAAGACCAGGGGGCACCACCAGGCCACATTGCAAATTTGTGCAGTGCCTGGTGCCCCTCCTATGCCACGTTGCCAAAGGAGGGGACCACACACTCTGTAGATTGGCCCTGTGGCACAGGAGGGCCACCAGGCACAGCATAGATTGGCAATGCGTGAGGACACCAAACACTCCCGATTGGCATGGCACGGATTGGGTGGAGGGGGGCACCAAAACGCAACTTCGCCTGAGTAAACAAAAATGCTTGCACCGGCCCGGGCTGCAGCAAACTGCCAAGTTGGCTCCAGTGACGAGGAGATAGGGGGGTGATGATGAGGTCACTGACTCCACCTGGGTGCCTAATCGAACAGAGGAGTCAAGGGAGGAGGAGGAATATTTAAGTAGTGGGGGCATTGAAGGTGGGGATTCCTCAAGGGAGGGTTTTGTGTGCCCAGAAACCCAAGGACTAGTACGTGGCTGGGAGGAGGAAGTGCACGATGGGGTCATCCTCACTGACCAGCAAGACTCAGAAGCTAATGCCACTTCCAACCTACACTGCATGGGCTCCCTTATCCTGCAAAGCCTGCTAAAGGACCCCAGGATTCGTGCTATCAAGGAGAGGGATCATTACTGGTTGGCAAGCCTTCTTTATCCATGATACAAGGGTAAAGTTTGTAGAGCTCATCCTGACCACACAGAGAGAGGACCGGATGAAACAACTTGAGTACGCTTTAAAGCGACACTTGTGTAACACCTTTCCAGGCACTGGTAGGTTATCAAGTGATGACACAGGTGCTTCTGAGGCTGCGGATGATCAGAGGAAGAGCGGTGAAGGCCGGGGCCGCTTGACTGATGCCTTTTTACATTTTTTTAGTCCACGACTCCCAGGGACGTCAAATGTAGGCACCTATTGCCAGTGTCTTCACTGTATGGTGCAGGACTACCTAGGGGCAAGGGCAGACCTGGATACCTTTACAGCAGATGATCCACTGGCTTACTAGGTGTTGAGATTGGATCACTGGCCAGAACTTAGCCAATATGCTATGCAGCTACTAGGTTGCCCTTCATCCAGCGTATTTTCTGAAAGGACGTTCAGTGCCGCTGGAGGTTTTGTCACAGACAAAAGAGTGCCTCTGTCCACCGACTCTGTAGACCGGCTGACATTTATAAAAATTAATCAGTCCTGCATCAGCAGCTATCAATCCCCTGATGCTGATGTAACTGAATAGATTGGGAATCTCTTCTGCATTACCAAACCTCCACCCCTGCACTCTTCCACAATACCTCAGAGGGGTTACGTTGTGAAGGCATTAGCTGGCACCAAAGGCCTAATATTTGGGTGCACTGCCACTGACGCCTATACCAGAATCATATCATTTTAATATTGGACCGCAGGGTCCAACCCTGCACTCCTCCACAATACCACAGAGGGGTTACTTACGTTGTGAAGGCACTTGCTGCCACCAAAGGCACAATATTTGGGTGCACTGCCACTGACGCCTATACCAGATTCATATCATTTTAATATTGGACCGAGGGTCCAGCCCTGCACTCTTCCACAATACCACTGTTGCCGACACTAAAGGCCCAATTTTAAAGCACCTATTGTTACTTTCATCCAAAGCCTGCATAAGTTTCACCATAATTTAGCCAAAAAATCACTAAACTTGTACTGCGTGTCCTAAAATGTCTCCTCTTTTCATACAGGCTGCCGCCCCAAGCAGTTGTTTATGAATAGATTAAAGGAAAACCGTTTACCGTCATTTGAAATGTCATTTTTTTTGTTTTTAAATATTTCTATACATCCTACAAATCCGCCACTTCACGGGCAGGTTATGGGGATCTCCTAGGCACGATATTTTATGGAATTTTTCATTTTTATTCTTCACCTTTATTTCATGGAAAACTCACTGTTCCTTTTAAAAACGTTTGTTTTTAAACTTTTTGTCCTTGTTTCCTGTCCCCCATACACCTTTTATGGCAAATAAACGAGAGAAATCTCAATGTATCCTTCCTGGTAAAATCCTTTATAAATAAAATAAATAAATAAATAAATATATACCCTCTTGGAGGGCACTCTAAAAATTGAACTTTCGAGTCCCATTGACTTGCATTGAGTTTGGTTCGCGTTCGCGTTCGAAATCGAACTTTTGAAATTGTTCGAGTTCAAATGAACCGGCTCATCACTAAACAGGAGATGTGTATGAGCGTATCAGAGCGCCACAGCAATAAAACTCACAGTAATGTGCAGTGTGTATGAGCGTATCACAGAGGTCCACAGCAATAAAACTCACAGTAACACAGTAATGTCCAGTGTGTATGAGCGTATCACAGAGGTCCCCAGCAATAAAACTCACAGTAATGTGCAGTATGTATGAGCGTATCACAGAGGTCCACATGCCCCCACCCAATGTCATACACATCCACTCCACCCACAGATCCAGTCACAAACCCACACACACACACACATCCACACACACACACACACCCACACACATATACACACATACACCCACACACACACATATACACACACATACATATACCCACACACCCACACACACATACACGCACGCACACACATACACCCACACACACATACACCCACACACACACCCATACACCCCCCCCACACACACACACCCCCACACACATACACCCATACACACACCCCCCCACACACCCATACACACCCACACCCACCCCCGCACACACACACGCCCATACACACACACACCCACACACACACACACACACACCCCACAAACACACCCATACACACACACCCCCCTCACACACACATACACCCACACCCATACACACAGACACACCCACCCCCCCACACACACACATAAACTTATACTTTCCCTCACAGCCCTGGTTGAGGCCTGGTGCTTCTCCCCAGGCTTCGGGCCTGGTGCTTCTCCCCAGGCCTCGGGCCTGGGGCTCCTCCCCAGGCCTCGGGCCTGGTGCTTCTCTCCAGGCCTTGGGCCTGGTGCTTCTCCCCAGGCCTCGGGCCTGGTGCTTCTCCCCAGGCTTCGGGCCTGGTGCTTCTCCCCAGGCTTCGGGCCTGGTGCTTCTCCCCAGGCTTCGGGCCTGGTGCTTCTCCCCAGGCTTCGGGCCTGGTGCTTCTCCCCAGGCTTTGGGCCTGGTGCTTCTCCCCAGGCCTCGGACCTGGTGCTTCTCCCCAGGCCTCAGGCCTGGTGCGTCTCCCCAGGCCTTCAGGTGCCCGGTCTCCTCCTTCAGGCCATGGGGGGGTCTCCTGGTGAAGGGGGCGGGCTGCTGAGGTGAAGGGGACGGGCGCCAGTCAGCTGAGGTTTAGGGGCGGGGTTTTGCAGCATGCTTCAGAGCCGTGCTGTCCGGGCAGGGGTGCTTCAGACACACATCACATACAGCAGCAGGTTGCTCTATCAGGATCCCATTACTTGACACCTGACTGAGCCAGTAAAAAAAAAACACGTACATAAAACAGCTATTTATACCAACCCCCCCAACACAAACATACACAATATATATACAGTGGCAAGAAAAAGTATGTGAACCCTTTAGGATTACGTGGAGATTGCATGAATTGGTCATAAAATGTGCTCTGATCTTCATCTAAGTCACAACAATTTGAAAAACACCATCTGCTTAAAATAATACAACACAAACATTATATGTTTTCATGTTTTTATTGAACAGAACATGTAAACATTCACAGTGCAGGATGGAAAAAGTATGTGAACCTTTGGACTTAATAACTGGTTGACCCTCCTTTGGCAGCAATAACCTCAACCAAACATTTCCTGTAGCTGCAGATCAGACCTGCACAACGATCTGGAGTATTTTTGGACCACTCCTCTTCACAAAACTGTTTCAGTGTAGCAATATTCTTGGGATGTCTGGTGTGAATCGCTCTCTTAAGGTCATGCCACAGCATTTCAATCGGGTTGAGGTCAGGACTCTGACTGGGCCACTCCAGAAGGCGTATTTTGTTTTGTTGAAGCCATTCTTTTGTTGAATTACTTGTATGCTTTGGGTCATTGTCCTATTGTATCTCCCAACCTCTGCGGAGCTTCAGTTGGCGGACAGATGGTCTTACGTTTTCCTGCAAAATTTCTTGATAAACTCTGGATTTCATTCTTCTATCAATGTCAACAATCTGTCCAGGCCCTGAGGCAACAAAGCAGCCCCAAACCATGATGCTCCCTCCGTCATGTTTAACAGTGGGGATGAGGTTTTGATCTTGGTGTGCTGTGCCTTTTTTTCTCCACACATAGTGTTGTGTGTTTTTTCCAAACAACTAAATTTTGGTTTCATCTGTCCACAGAATATTTTGCCAGTAGTGCTGTGCAACATCCAGGTGCTCATTTGCAAACTTCAAACGTGCTGCAATATTCTTTTTGGACAGCAATGGCTTCGTCCGTGGTGTCCTCCCATGTACTCCATTCTTGTTTAATGTTTTCCTTATTGTAGATATGTCAACAAAAATGTTAGCATGTGCCAGAGATTTCTGTAAGTCTTTAGCTGACACTCTAGGATTCTTCTTTACCTCGTTAAGCAATCTGCACTGTGCTCTTGCAGTCATCTTTATAGGACGACCATGCCTAGGGAGCGTAGCAACAGTGCTGAACGTTCTCCATTTGTAGACAGTCTGTCTTACCGTGGACACATGAACATCAAGGCTTTTGGAGATACTTTTGTAACCCTTTCCAGCTTCATGCAAGTCAACAATTCTTGATCGTAGGGCTTCTGAGAGCTCTTTTCTGAGAGGCATGGTTCACATCAGGCAGTGCTTCTTGAAACCAGTAAACCCAAAACTGGTGTGTGTTTTTAAAGGGCAGGACAGCTTTCAGCAACACATCCAATAATATCACACTGATTGGACTCAAGGTTGGCTCACTCCTGGCTCCAATTAGCTCTTGGAGAAGTCATTAGGCTAGGGGTTCACATACTTTTTCCACCCTGCACTGTGAATGTTTACATGTTATGTTCAATAAACACAAGAAAACATATAATGTTTGTGTTGTATTATTTTAAGCAGACTGTGTTTTTCAAATTGTTGTGACTTAGATGAAGATCAGAGCACATTTTATGACCAATTCATGCAAAATTCCACGTAATCCCAAAGGGTTCACATACTTTTCCTTTCCACTGTATATCCACTATGCATTCATATTGCAGGGGAAATCACACGCACACTCACCGAACAGCATCTAATTATTTCAATTAACCCCATACTGACATCTCAGTATAACCAAAACAATTTTTACAGCAAACATAATATCTTGAACATCAGATAACAAATCAAGGAATGACCATATAGCTACTGATATATTCACTCCTGAAACTTCGGAACAGTTACCTGCCTGAGATAATCCCAGGTGTTGTTGTTTCCTTTTGTTATTTTTGCATCACTATATTTAAATCTTTTTACACAAGTCGGAACAGGCGTCCCTGTCCAACTGTCGATTAAATTTATACCTTGTTTGTGTCCCATCTTTGTTCTTCTCACTTTTGGACTCTGAATCCAGCATTCCAATTTATTCATTTTTATTTTAGCTATCTTCTGATAAATTTCTACGTAGTTTAGTTTACCAATCAGTCAGAACTGAGGTCAATCCTTTACCGTCTCGACCTCTCACTATATTCCGAATATAGTGTAAATATATATTGTGACCTGCTACCAGATATCCTATATCTGTTACCGCCGGCTCACAATAATTCCTCCGACTGCTATCAAACTAAAACCCTATCAGAAGTATATATTGTGTCACCAGAAAATATACCTTTTATGGGATGTCAAGGAATCGTCTGTACGAGGCACAGAGTTGTATGAAAAACAGGACAACGACAATTGATCGGGATGACCGATCCTGTCTACCACCTGTAAAGTGGCATCCAAATTAGGCATAATAGGGGATATAGTCGGTACATGGCCTGCGGCTGTTGATGAAGGCCTGACAGGACCAGTGGTGTAGTAAGCCCATCTATGCTTAAGACAGGGTAAAGACCCGTGGGGGCTGGGTTTACAATTTTCTTTTTTTCACCATAAGAAGGGGGCTCGGATCTTGGGGTGAGGTAATAGTAATTGTTTTTTCCCTTCCTTTTCTCCTCTATTTCTATCCACCCTTCTTTCTCAATTTCTTTTGCAACTTTATACCATGCTTGTGCTATATTCCATAAGCCATTGTCAATCAACATTCCTTTCCTATTCTTCAATAAACTTCTCCATTCCTCTGTTTGTAGTCTGGGACTATCTAAGCCACAACTCTACCGAGAAGTTTCAATTTCATAACATTCCTTTTACCTGCTCTGTCTTCAACTAACTTGCGTGGAGTCATCCACCCCGCATGGTTACTCTGTTCAAATCGACAGCAGCTGAGCACTCTGGCTTCTGCGTTCCATATGTGCCCGGTGCCTGCCGTTCAGCTGGATATTGTACAAAGAAGAAGTTGGTGGCGGCACTCCAGGACTTTAAGAGAATAAAGTTTTTAATCCATAAAGAAATCAACGTTTCAGTCCTGACCCAGGGCTTTCATCAGGACATACAATGTTGTATGTCCTGATGAAAGCCCTGGGTCAGGGTTGAAACGTTGATTTCTTTATGGATTAAAAACTTTATTCTCTTAAAGTCCTGGAGTGCCGCCACCAACTTCTTCTTTATATATATATATATATAGATAATGTGAGTTACTACCAGATATACCTTATGCATCACCTATGTACCGCTACTCACAAAAAACCCTGACTGTTAACCAAACTACACCTATATCAGAAAGAAATGCCGTGCTACCAGATATGCCTCAATGCATCACCTGTTTACCCATAGACCACGACAATCTCCCTGATTATCAATCAAACTACAATTCCCATCAGGAAATATGCCGTCAACACAAAGGACCGTGAACAGACGTACAGACAATCAGACAACAGGCATGCGACTCGTGGGTCAGTAAACGGACATCTGAGCAAAGTTAAATAAAAGCCCACTTTTGGTGTCCGCCAAGTTCCACGCATGGATTCCCGGGACGGGGACTGCAGACCAGAACAAGTCACAAGCAGATAACAAAGGTATCTTACCTGTGAGGCACGAAGGTGATCAGGCTCCGCTCTGGTACAGTCTCCGTCTGTGGAAGTCTTTGTTGGCACCTGGCAGAACAAAACTCAGATGCCCCACGTTGGGCGCCAACTGATATGGATAAGACTTAAACAGTCTCTTGCTCGAATGCCTGCTGCTGCCAAATGGTGGAGAAGCCAATCAATTCAAGTGCGCACTGAAAGAAACGACACAGACTCGCTGGCTAGTTGTCTATGTAGTCTTTCTCAGACAAAGCCGGGTGACTTCTCTGCTCTTTATTGAAAAGATACAAGCTTTTATGCTACTTCGTGCGTAATGCAAACAGGCTGTTGCCCAATATTTTAATCGTCAGTAAAATTGTGAAATTGCAGACTTATGTTGAATAATAAAGAAAAGTAAACATCAGCTTATCGGTTTGTCCCCTTAGTCGTCAAGGGCGTTGTTACAGGATGTTTCAGGATTTTCCAAGATGTTCCAAAATATTCTCTTCTTGATACCAGAAAGAGGAACTACATGTGCTGAAATCTGCTAAGATAGCTTGTTAAGCAATAATATAAATTTGATTCTTATAAAAACAGTTTAATTAATTTCTTTTCTTAAAGCCATACTGTTATATTTGCAAAATGCCGCTCCTAACAAGTGCCCCTGCATGAAGCCGTACTGTTATATTTGCAAAATGCTGCTCCTGACAAAGAGCCGCCACTGCTGCATGGACGGGCCGGCCCTGCCAGTGGAGCTCGGCGGCGCTGCGCTCTAGGCGACCGCCTAGCTTGCCTAGCGGCAGCGCCGGCCCTGTCGGCAGATGAAAACACGTGCGAAGATTGTAATTCCAATGGTGATTTGCGCTCGCAAAACTTTAACGCTTAGCGCAAAGATTTTCACTTTGCGCGAGGATTTTAGCTTTAAGAATGTAATGTGGCCCTATATATATTATATAGAGGACATCATCCAGCACTTGGCACGCGCAGACACAAATCTACAATTTATTAAAATATAAATAAAGCATAACATCCATTTTGTTCAATGAGACACAAGCTGTGAAGAAAGATATTTTTGCCTCAGGAGGTCGTATCAAGCGGGAATAGTCGAAAATGCAGTCTGCACCATTATGTTTCAATTACACAGTTCCCATTTGGCACACAATACACAGAACATTTTGATGTGACACAGCTGCTCCATGTCCAGCAGTATTCTGAGATTAGACTCCAAATTACACCTGCTGTGAAGTGAAATCTCTGCACCGCCACAAGTATCATCTCCTGGAGTACAGAGGACTTCATGGAGAATTTCGCTTCAGGGCCGGGAGCCCTGCACGATCTCGCTCATGCGAGGTCACACAGCGCAGCAGAGTGATTGCGGGAGGAGACTGGGAACTAGTCACTCTAGGCCCAGGGACAAGAAGTGGCCGATAGGGCCACTGTTCTCGCTGCAGGATGTGAGGTGAGTATAAGATTGGGGGGGGGGGGTTAGGTGGTGCTAAGTGATTATGCAAATGAATCATTTAGCAACAGCTTTTAGGCGTAGCTAAATTTATCTCTTGCTCATCCCTGCAGTTATTAGCTCTAGCGCATCATTGCACTATCTTATTTATTGAAACGATAAATAATGAATGCGCTCCCCATGTTAAGTATAGGATGTGCAAAGTACAGTAAGCTTGCGGAAGCTTGCACAATCACCAAAGCGCTAGCGGATTTCTTACGGGTTTAGTGCAAGGAAGGTTATATGGGTGGCATGCATTAAATTCACACATCCTAGCATCCTAGCACGCATCCTAGCACACATCGAACGCTTGTTAGCGTTCTCTATCAAATAGTGTCCAAAGATTGCTGCCCCTGTTTGCCTCACCTTCATTTTTTTATTTTAATAAAGTTATATATTTACAGATAAGGGAAGGGCAGCGGAAGCAACCACTCGACACTCCAAGGGTGATAACATATAAATTTTTATTTAAAAACCCAGTAACAATCCCAAAGGATGGGAGGAAGGGTTATGGAGGCTCTAGGTAAAAGAGCAGGACAGAGTTAGCTGTTCAGGTTTGGTAAAAAATATGTTTGGTTTACCAATGAAACCAGGGGCAAAAGTATTGCTCGATTGTACCCTTGGACCTGTGAATAGGAGCCTCAATATACTGAGTGAGCTGCACTTTAGTTAGGGGGCACAGAACGAGGGGGCAACAGGAGATTTCCACTCTCTCGGGATAACCGTTTTCGCGGAATTCTGGAGGTGGATATCAAGGAAGTGCTTATAATCTGCTGGATTCAGGTGGTGTGATGTAGTAGCATAGCCACCGGGGTGAAATCAGGGGGATTGCTGGAGGTTGTCCTACCACTAGGCCACATACGGGGAAGTCGGGGAGGACAGAGTCTGCAGAAGACCCCATAGGACGGAGGTGCCATTACATGGCAATGTCACACAGTACATTAAAGTTTCAAAGGAGATCAGCAGGCGGGTAAATTTGGATAACAGGGAAAGAGAACACAGAGAAGACAATGAATCTGATACAGGCGTCAGTGGCAGTGCACCCAAATATTGTGCTTTTGGTGCCAGGCCTGCAAGTACTATCATACAGTAACCCCTTTGTGGTATTGTGGAAGAATGCAGGGGTGAACCTTGCGGTCCTATATTAAAACGATATGCATCTGGTTAAGGCGTCAGTGCACCCAGATATTCTGCCTTTGGTGCAAGACTGCCAGGCCACCAAGTATCATCATACAGTAATCCCTCTGTAGTATTGTGGAAGAATGCAGGGGTGAACCTCGCGGTCCTATATTGAAAAGTTTTTTATCTGGTAATGGGCGTCAGTGCACCCAGATATTGTGCATTTGGTGCCAGGCCAGGAAGTCTCATCATACAGTAACCCCTCTGTGGTATTGTGGAAGAATGCAGGGGTGGACCATGTGGTCCTATATTGAAAAGATATGATTCTGGTCAAGGCGCCAGTGCAACCAGATATTGTGCCTTTGGTGCCAGGCCAGCAAGTATCATCATACAGTAACCCCTATGTTGTATTGTGGAAGAATGCAGGAGTGGACCATGTGGTCCTATATTGAAAAGATATGATTCTGGTCAAGGCGTCAGTGCACCCAGATATTGTGCTTTTGGTGCCAGGCCAGCAAGTATCATCATACAGTAACCCCTCTGTGGTATTGTGGAAGAATGCAGGGGTGGACCATGTGGTCCTATATTGAAAAAATATGATTCTGGTCAAGGCGCCAGTGCAACCAGATATTGTGCCTTTGGTGCCAGGCCAGCAAGTATCATCATACAGTAACCCCTCTGTGGTATTGTGGAAGAATGCAGGGGTGGACCATGTGGTCCTATATTGAAAAGATATGATTCTGGTAAAGGCATCAGTGCACCCAGATATTGTGCCTTTGGTGCCAGGCCAGCAAGTAACATCATACAGTAACCCCTCTGTGGTATTGTGGAAGAATGCAGGGGTGGACCATGTGGTCCTATATTGAAAAGATATGATTCTGGTCAAGGCGTCAGTGCACCCAGATATTCTGCCTTTGGTGCAAGACTGCCAGGCCACCAAGTATCATCATACAGTATCCCCTCTGTAGTATTGTGGAAGAATGCAGGGGTGAACCTCGCGGTCCTATATTGAAAAGATTTTTATCTGGTAATGGGCGTCAGTGCACCCAGATATTGTGCATTTGGTGCCAGGCCAGGAAGTGTCATCATACAGTAACCCCTATGTGGTATTGTGGAAGAATGCAGGGGTGGACCTTGTGGTCCTATATTGAAAAGATATGATTCTGGTCAAGGCGCCAGTGCAACCAGATATTGTGCCTTTGGTGCCAGGCCAGCAAGTATCATCATACAGTAACCCCTCTGTGGTATTGTGGAAGAATGCAGGAGTGGACCATGTGGTCCTATATTGAAAAGATATGATTCTGGTCAAGGCGTCAGTGCACCCAGATATTGTGCTTTTGGTGCACGACTGCCAGGCCACCAACTATCATCATACAGTAACCCCTCTGTAGTATTGTGGAAGAATGCAGGGGTGAACCTTGCGGTCCTATATTGAAAAGTTTTTTTATCTGGTAATGGGCATCAGTGCACCCAGATATTGTGCTTTTGGTGCCAGGCCTGCAAGTGTCATCATAATACAGTAACCCCTGTTGGACCCTGTGGTTCAAAAAATTCAAATGATATAAATCTGGCACAGGTGTCAGTGCAGCCAAATATTGTGCCTTTCATGGCAGCAAGTGCCTTCACACCGTTACCCTTTTGTGGTATTGTGGAAGAGTTCAGTGCTGGAGGTTTTGTGAATGCAGAAGAGGACATCCCGATCTATTCCATTACTTCAGCATCAGGGGATTGATAGCTGCTGATCCAGGACTGATTAATTTTTATAAATGTCAGCCGGTCTACAGAGTCGGTGGACAGACGCACTCTTTTGTCTGTGCCAAAACCTCCAGCGGCACTGAAAGTCCTTTCAGAAAGCACGCTAGATGAAGGGCAACTTAGTAGCTGCATAGCATATTGGCTAAGTTCTGGCCAGTGATCCAATCTCAACACCCAGTAAGCCAGTGGATCATCTGCTGGAAAGGTATCCAGGTCTGCCCTTGCCCCTAGGTAGTCCTGCACCATATGGTGAAGACGCTGGCAATGGGTGCCTACATTTGACGTCCCTGGGCGTCGAGGAATAAAAAAAATTAAAAATGCATCACTCAAGCGGCCCTGGCCTTCACCATTATTCCTCTGATCATCCGCAGCCTCAGAAGCACGTGTGTCAGCACTTGGTAATCTACCAGTGCCTGGAAATTTAGAGCGTCCTCAAGTTTTTTCATCCTGTGCTCCCTCTGTGCGGGCAGGATGAGCTCTTCAACTTTACCCTTGTATCGTGGATCAAGAAGGGTTGCCAACCAGTAATGATCCCTCTCCTTGATAGCACAAATCCTGGGGTCCTTTAGCAGGCTTTGCATCTTTAGGGAGCCCATGCAGCGTAGGTTGGAGGTGGCCTCTCCAGAGTGCTTGAAGGCAGCATGTCTGATGCTGCTCGCTGACCAACACCCGGTTTAAATAGAGACAGGCAGGGAGGTGGCTGCATGAGGCGCGGCTTGAGAGGGGGGCGCGGTCTGGTGAAGGTCTTTAAAACCCCCCAGTTCCTTCTCAGCAGTGCCAGATCGTGGTTATCCATACCTGAGCTCCCTGTACCTGTATTATCTTGTGATTTAACCTGTTACTGACCTCTGCTTGTTTTCTGACCATTCTGCCTTCCGTTGCCCTAGACTATTTTCCTTGTACTACGCTACTGCACTGATATCGACCCGGCTATTCCATTTGACTATTCTATTCTCTGTATTCCTGACTCTGGCTCGTCTGACTACCCCCGTGTTGCTGACCTGGTTTTGTATTACGACATTGTCTTTGATTAACCCTTTCTGTCTAGCTAGAATACTTATACCTGGCCAATTTTTAAGGACCAAACAGTTAGGGATTGTTCTACGGCTACTCTGTTGGTAGCTTTTTGGCTCTGGAGTGTTGGGCTTTAAGGGCTGCGTGGTGGGATGCGGGAACCGTGACAGCCACACCCCCCCAATCCTCCTCATCTCCATTTTTAACCTATACTAGCTAAAGTTTATTCACACATTATTAAGTCACAATAAATGTATAGGATTTTTGATGATATTTTAGTTATGTAAGACAAAATCTAATTTGAGGGCTGGTTAAATTTGAAATTACAGGGGTTACTTGTAACTTTTACTTGTAATGGCAGAATGTTTTTGAGTCTCCACACTTATTTTTTTAAGACTTGACCACTTTGACACATCAACAAAGACATGTTATAACCAGATGATGTTATGTAGGTTACAGCAGGCTTGGACAGACAGCAGGGTACCACAGCAGAGCCTCAATTCCAGCCCATGACTGACCATATTCTATGCACGGGGCCTGTCATTTGGGCTCCACATGATCCCGTTATTGCCTTGCCCCCTTCCAGAGACGGTTTTAGGCTCCAGTCTTTCTCTGGATCCCAGAGAGATCAGTGGAATTAAAACAAGCACTTGCCGCAATATCCAATATCAGTAGATAGAAAATCCTTTACTTATTTCAGAGAAGGGACCGTATTGTTTTCCCTTGTCTAGATATTGAAATAAACATAGCAGTAATAACATGGCACAACAGCCTTACTCTGATATTCTAGCTGGTTTAGTAGAATGACAGTAACAAAGTCTAGAAATACGTAACTGTTTACATATATGAACATAGTTAATCTCTCAATATATATTCATATCCATCTTCCCTAAGCATCCCAT
The DNA here is from genome assembly GCA_009667805.1 of Leptobrachium leishanense. NCBI lineage: Eukaryota > Metazoa > Chordata > Amphibia > Anura > Megophryidae > Leptobrachium > Leptobrachium leishanense. The sequence continues at coordinate 86,456,279 of CM019071.1, forward strand.
GCTTTAAGAAAAAAGTTGGTGCAAATTAACTAAATCTGACCGTGGAGACCGCAGTCTGCGCATGTCTGTCTGCGGACAGGCTGACCCACTTTTTTCAATTACCCCTTACACTTCATTACCGTAATTCTCTGAATTGCTTTCTTAAGTGAATTAGTGCAAACAGGGTTTTATTCATCCTGCACGTGTTACATGGGTACACGTGAGTGCTTCGAATACGCTAAAGATTTGGAAGTTAAATTTCTTGGTAGGAGTTGAACCAGCAGGAAAACAAATTCAACAGTGTCTGTATTGTTGTTGAGAATCACTACTTTGGGACATTTCCGCATGAAACGTTTGAATGAATATGTAAATTAACAGAGAAATTGGTGAAGTCTGACAGACCTGATAAGGCACATCAACTGTAAAATTAAATTCTCTGCACAAGTTTAATGGAGCAAAGAGTAAATTCATTTAAAGGGATTGTTAGGTGTAGGCTATCACGAATTAAGAGAATGAATTGACCTATAAAAAAAATGAATGTATTGATCACACTTTTAAATTATACATTGTCACGCATGCCCCATTAAATTTTATATATTCACGTCATTTTGGTGATGCTGGCCCTCAACTGCGCCATTGAGCTAATACCTGCCCACAACCGGCTTGTTCTGCTGAAGCCTGCTCTGAACCACGACATTCCACTAAAACTTGCCCTTGCTCACATCATTCCACTGATGACTGCACTCACTTGTGTCATTCCAGTGAAGCTCATTTTACACTTTTACGTTTTATAATTTGATTTTGATGTCATGCCCGACCAATGGGGGCATTCTCCATCAGGCATGTACTAGCTATCAGGATTACCGGGACATTCCTGGTGGGCCGATGGCTTAGTGGACTGCCGCCAGTTTTTAATCAGCAGCTCTGGATTCAAAGTCTCGGACTGCATCTATTCTTGGTGTTGAAACCTATTTGCGGAGTGGAGTATAGGTGTATGTGTAATGCGTATTTAAGTGTAATGTTGGTTGAATGCAATAGATGATGACTGAGTTAACACAAATGAAGGGTGACAAGACAAAAGAACTTTAATTCCTAAATCTGCTACTGCACTCCACTCCCTCTATACCCACAAATCAAATCCAAATGCCTGAGGCCCTGTGTCTGACTTGGAAAGGCATGATCATAGTCAAGGCATTTTGTTTGCAGATGGTATTTATTGGCAGGGGCTGGTGTGGCCAGGTTATTGCACTGGAAAAAAAAGGGTTCTATTCTGCGAGTATAACTGCGGTAGCGCCAGGCTATGCTACCGGTAGCGTTCATCCAGGTAAAGTCAGTGCTTCACACGTGTGTAAACCGATCGGCAAGTGCTAACATTTAACTTTTCCACTTTGTGTTCGCTTTTTAGTGCCAACTAGGGAATAGGGCCCTATGAGTTTTAGTGCTGTGGAATTCTATGATACATTCATACACCCCGCATGTTATGTGAATTTTATTGCTGTGGATTCTGTGATATGCTCATACACACCGCACATTACTGCGAACTTTATTGCTGTGGAGCTCTGTGATATGTACATACACACCTCACATTACTGTATTACTGTAAGTTTTATTGCTGTGGAGCTCTGTGTTATGCTCATACACACCGTACATTACTGTGAGTTTTATTGCTGTGGAGTTCTGTGGAATGTGTGAATGAGATTTTTTTGTTTTGTTTTGGGGGAGCAGCATTTCATACTTGAAACCAGGTAGCACAATGTCTTGATATGGCCCTGTCACACGTCATCCGCTTTCACGCACTGAAGTAAAAGTGGCAGGGAGCCCGGGGAAGTCGCATGGACGGGGCCTTGCTTACTGTGTTAGCTGCCCCGCAGAAGACCTATGCAAGTTGCGTTGACTTCAGTGCAGGTCCTCAGCGGTCATCGCGACTTGCATAGGAACACGATCTGAGGAGGAAAGGCACCAGCAACCTGCTGATTGACTGGGAAGAGCCTGCGAAGGTGCACAAAGTTGCGTCATGTGATGTCCTGAGTGACGCCAGTGTGTCCCAACTGCACGTGCCGGATTTACTTAACACAGCTAACAGTGCTGTGGATGGATGAATGGATGGATGGATCCATGCTGCACTATAGTTTGCCCTTCCCTGCAACATAATAAGCAAGGAAGCAGCCACAGCCCTAGCACACCACCATAATCACTACAGCACTCCTCTTAGACCAGTGCCAGCCAGCTGAGCAGAGCTGCCACAACCACTGCCAGATAGCCATACAGACAATACTGAGTTTGGCACTAGTTATATGGGCTATGTTTTTATTTTGAATGGTTTGGGAATGGGTTGTGGTCCATAAAGGAGGGTCTCTCTCTAACAGAGAGATGCTTTTAAAAGACAGTTTTAAACATTGAGACCCCTCCAGGATTCATTATACTCCACTATTGTCAGGGTCGGCCCGTCCATGGGGCCAGATGGAGCTATAGCTCCAGGCAGCACTTTGCCATGGGCAGCATTTTGGGCCTCAACTAGGCACACCACACATTACTGTGAGTTTTATTGCTGCGGAGCTCTGTGATATGCTCATACACACCGCACATTACTGTGAGTTTTATTGCTGTGGAACTATGTGATATGCTCATACATGGCACATATTTTTTTTGGGGGGGGGGGCCGCAGCATTTCGTCCTTGGACTCAGACAGCACAGTGTCTTGGGCCAGCCCTGACATTATAGTCTCTAATGGAGCCTCGAAGGGTCTCTTTCTAAAAGGATACTGAGAGGTCCTATGTTAGTGAGACATCCTTCTTGGCCTGAAAACAAAGATAGTGAATTCACGTTTTGATATTACTTGTTTACTTTAAGTTATTTCATATATTTTGTGTTATTTAAGTTATAATTTTATTTAAATTATTTGTGTTTTGCATAAAATTAAAATCTTTTCATCTCATCATTGCGGTGGATCATTGAACTGTATTTTTGCCTTTTTTGGGGGTGGGTGTGTGTGTGCAAAAGGGAGTATCTGCCCCAGGTGCCAGATACCCTAAGTACACCTCTGCTTGGATATTTTATTTTTAATATTGGATATTTTATTTTAATTCTGAATATTACACTTTGATAGCTAATTGTCAACTCATCGTTTTAGTTCTATCTTTGTTCTTTGTTTTGTAGATGTCTTCACTCCTGAATTCTATGTAATGAAACCCTACTAATTCTATTACCCTACAATATCACTGGAACACAATATATATTTTCCATTTTGATAAACCACTCTAACCACAGTGATAGAAATCTATGTAAGACAAAACAATTCCAAGCACTGGTATTTAAGCGGGACATTTTTTCTATCAAAGAATGTAAAAAATAATGCAGGAAACTGAAGGATTTGTGAAAATGCATGGGAGAGTTTAATGAATGCTAGGCTTTTTATATAAACAAAAGGTAAATAGACCCACAAGGTGTAGTGTCATTTCCATGCGTCATGGTGTGTGTCAGCATAACCGTTGTGACGCAGGCTGGAGTTTACATAAATGTATGCGCAATAATGGTGTTCCATGTCAGAACCTCTACTAGAGCAGAGAGGAAAGATATAGGAATCAGTCGGTGACGCTGCATGATAATGATGCATCGTGTTAACAAAGTGTCTAGACTGGGGGAAACCTGACAATAAGCAGGCATCTTAGAGATGATATGATAACATTGAGCTGAGAACATACAGAATTCTTTTAATATATAGAGTAACAGGATTGTACACATAATAAAATGGAAAAAGGGAGGATTCTTACCCCATAACATTGTAAAGTCATTTTTTCAGAGAGCAATAACATAGAATGAAGGCAGAAATGTAGGAACAATAGGCGCTTTGGACCTGCGTTCGCTATCCCTCCGTGCTGCCCGAGGCGTGTGTTTGACACCAAAGACACGAGAATATAATAGGAAAAAATATATAGTCTTTAGGCGCACGTGTAATGTAAGTCAGCTATTATACTGATATAAGAAACCAATTGGTGAACGCAAATGTATTAACCAGGGATCCCTACAGGTAGTGGATCTCTGCACTAGAGGGTTATAAATCAGTTCTTCCACCTCTAGGTCCGAATGAAATACAAATATTTATGAGTCTCTCTTTATAATCCCCCAGCTTCTGAGTACAGTCTTCTTCTTTAGCTGGCTCAGCAAGACGTTCAAGCTCTCTATGGGATATATAAGGAGAGAAAGACCATTGCACAGCATATATCGCTGGTTGCCCCTTATTTGTCCCCTAGGGGGTACTTACAGGATTCAGAGCCCGTATCCTGGCTCTGAGGGGGTATCCACATGTAGGGTATTTTTGGCAACCCTTTGCCCTCTTGTAAATTCTCTGCCGTCCCGATCAGATCATTGATGTATAGAGGAAAATAAAAAAACTCCACCTTCTGACGGGTACGAGAAAACTTTTAATTTTAAAATATAAAATAGAAGTAAAAAGCATTAGTATATGCTGTTAAGACGCGTTTCGCCGAATAATTCGGCTTCATCAGTTAATAAAACATTATACATAACATTTCCTTTTTATATACATCAGTTGTGAATGAAGTGGCCTCGATTTCGGTTAGCGTGCGTTCCACCATGGTTACTTCCATGTTCCACCGTGGTCGTTTCCACGTTCCACCGTGGTTTCTTCTGCGCTCCGTGTAACAAGGAGGCTAGTGTTAAAATGTTCAGGAATTTGGGACATCTACCCTTATTATAATGACTATGGATGCTGATACATAGCTGTTGGCACACGGATACTACCAAAATTATTTATAAATGGCATTATTTCTCCATCATTATTTTGCCTTTCTCCAAAGGGGTGGCTATATGGGTCCCTGAATGTGGAGTGCATTAGTCAGAGGTGTTTGATTCAAATGATCACTGTCGGCTTCATAAATCTAAACAGATAATCCTTTTATTCTTATTGTTATTTATGATTGAATAACCCAAAAAAGCAGGGAGACTTAATTGTCATCATCTCAAGGACTCATAGTCAGAGACATATATTAACAGTCCTACTACTCATGCCTTCTGTGGATACAGTGCTTGGGTGCTATCTCAAAGGTGATTCTGGGGATGATGATATTCGGCATGCTTAAAAAAGGTCTAGAATTGAGAGAATCCGGAGACTGAAATGGAATAGGCGGTCTTATTCACATTAGATTTTGTGGGCTTTAATAACATAGAATTCATACCATGGATCATACTGTGCTGTAAAAACAGATACCATTAAAGTGATCTTAGTACTTATTTGGCAAATACAGTTACAATTTTTTTTCTTTTTATAGTAAGTATTTTACCAGGAAGGATACATTGAGATTTCTCTCGTTTTCAAATATGTCCTGGGTGGCGAGTATGTACCGTTAGGTGTCTTGCCCAAGGACGCTTACTGGAGAGGTGCTCTTGCTGGGATCGAACCTGTGTCTCCACAGTTTCTCTCCACAGTTATAGAGCAGTGATGTTACCTCTACTCCACCCAGCCAGTACTTTATAAAGCACCTGCAAGTTCTGTAGCGCTGTTCAATGGGGGAGACAGAATAACAAATATGCATACGAGTTAAACACACAGAACAGTAGGAGAGAGGACCCTGCTCGAGAGCTTAAGATCTAAGTGGTGAGGGGGGTGACATGCGGTCAGAGTATGTGAAGTAGTGGGATGCATGGGAGCTGTGTAAGAAGATGGAGCAAGAAATATACAATGGGGGAATCATGGAGTGAGCAGATAGGCTTCTCGAAAGTAATGTACTTTCAGAGACTTCTTGAAGGACTGGAGAGACAGAGAGTCTAATGTTGTGGGGGAGAGAGTTCCATAGAAAAGGGGCAGCTCAGGAGAAGTCCTGAAGGCGTTAGTTGGGGGTGTGGGTACGAGGAGACAATAACATCAGATCATTGGTAGAGCGAAGTGGATGGGATAGGAGGGAGGAGATGTAGGCAGGGGTGCGGTTATGGTGAGCTTTGTACGTGAGCACCAGTATTTTGAATTGACTCTAAAGGAAATCGGAAGACAGTGTATGGATTGATAAAGGGGCGAGGTGTGACTTTGCATGGGTATAACAGGTTAGAAAGACTTTATTAATAATACATTGAGGGTCATACGTCAACATTGATGTTAATTAGGGATGCACCGATACCACTTTTTTAAGATCAAGTACGAGTACCAATACTTTTTCAAGTGCTTACCGATACCGAGTACGATACTTTTTTATGTCATGTGACCGCTTTCCAATAGGAACTGACCTCATATAAAAATGCCCCCAGCTCACATGGATATGCCCCCCAGCTCTCATAGATATGCCCCCAGGACATGGATATGCCCCCCAGCTCATAGATATGCCCCCCAGTTATGGATATGCCCCCCAGCTCATGGATATGCCCCCAGCTTTCATGGATTATGCCCCAGCTCTCATGGATATGCCCCCAGCTCTCATGGATATGCCCCCAGCTCTCATAGATATTGCCCCCAGCTCTCATAGGTATTGCACCCAGCTCATGGATATGCCCCAGCTCATGGATATGCCCCCCAGCTCATGGATTATGCCCCCCAGCTCATGGATATGCCCCAGCTCATGGATTATGCCCCCAGCTCATGGATTATGCCCCCAGCTCATGGATTTACCCCAGCTCATGGATTTGCCCCCCCAGCTCATGGATTTGCCCCACCTCATGGATACTGCCCCAGCTCATGGATACTGCCCCCAGCACATGGATACTGCCCCCAGCGCATGGATACTGCCCCAGCACATGGATACTGCCCCCAGCTCATGGATACTGCCCCAGCTCACGGATACTGCCCCAGCACATGGATACTGTCCCAGCTCATGGATAATGCCCCCAGCTCATGGATACTGCCCCCAGCTCATGGATACTGCCCCAGCGCATGGATACTGCCCCAGCACATGGATACTGCTCCAGCTCATGGATATGCCCCAGCTCATGGATTTGCCCCCCCAGCTCATGGATTTGTCCCCCAGCTCGTGAATCCTGCCCCAGCTCACCTGGCACTCTCTGCGATTATACTTACCTTCCTGAGCGACACCAGGAAAGTCTTTGCGCGCGCGCTCGTTGGAAGGCCCCCAGCCGCGATCACGTGGTCCCACGTGATCGTGGCTGGGGGTCTTCCAACGAGCGAACGCGCGGAAACTTTCCCAGCGTAGCTCAGGAAGGTAAGTATGATCGAGGAGCGCTCCAGGTGCCCGTCCGAATGCTCTATCGGCATTCGGACAGGCCCTGCAGCTGCTCACCGCGTTCATACTTACCTTCCTGAGCGACGCCAGGAAAGTTTCTGTGCGTGCGCTCATTGGAAGACCCCCAGCCGCAATCACATGGCCCCAGCCCTCGCATGTCGGCAAGCCGGCTCAATGCCGGCTTCCGGTATCGGGGAAAATATCGGGGGTACTGCACGAGTACCAAGTACTCCTGCAGTACCCGGTATCGGCACCGATACCGATACTAGTATCGGTATCGGTGCAACCCTAATGTTAATGCAATTACATAAAACCCGATTAACGCAGCACCATGAGTTCCACCAGCTTGCTGCTGATAGCCATGTATTATCGGTTCCTGTGTCATGCATGAAAACTCCAATGCATTCTTCTTGAAGGTTTACACAAACACACACACACTGATATATTTGCATAAATTTCTTATATTTTTAAATAACCTGGAGATTGAAAGGTCTTTGTACCCACTATTAATTAGAAAATATTGTGGATAAAATAGCTGTACTTGAGGCTGGGGTCAGCTATGTGCGCCAGTACTCACGTGCTTACCGGCGTCCATCGCAAGCATTATGACGCTGCAGCAGGGCTAGTCACACGCTTGTGCGCACACACACGAAATGTGCGCACAACAAGCGTCCGTTATCCAAGCCGCTCCGTCAAAGCGCTAGGACGTGCGGTGATGGAGCTGCAAAGCGCAATTCTCCATAGAAAGATCGCGCTTTGCAGCACTGAGCGCACTGAGTGCTCTCAGCGAGGTGGTCACACGGTCGTTGAGTGTAAGGAACGTCCACTCTCAAGGACGTTCAGTGGCGACTCTAGGAACAATATATAGGGGGCACATAAGATACCACAGTCAAAACTGGGGGGCACTAATAATTTTAGCCACTAAATCATACCACTGAAAAACCTAAATAAGTATATATAAATAAAATGTTCAAAACCCCAGAGTGATGTGATGCAATGATACCTTTATGTTGTATTAACCGGATAAATAAATTCAATATTTTATTTGCTGCAATTCTGCGGTTTTTGACGACGTCTGATACCTGATTCAGTGACTCCAATTTTCACAAATTATGGTGACCATTCTCTAAATAGGGAAGTCACCATATTTCCGGCGAAATTGATTCCCCAAAATGTGACAAAAAGCAAAGGTTCTAAAGATGAATAGACCCTATAGAGTCTAACTTCGATAATAAAACCCCTAAAACTGCCGTCATTACCAGACTTTCTTGTGTCTCCATACCCTCCAGTATCCAGTGTGTCCAAGATTCCATTGTCCTTGTTTGTTGCCTGCTTCCTTATTGTCAAGCACTGTACGTGTCCTGTTCCTCACCTTCAAACCAATTGTTCTGCTGCTTCCTGAAGCAACTCACCGCACATCCCTGTACTGATGCATCACCGCTTCCTGGGCTCAGTATCTTGGCACCTCGGTACCACCCCAGTACAATACCTGACAGTGAGGCATGTAGCCTACCCATTAACCCTAAAATGCCATTAAGGGAAAACATGAAACGAATACACTGTGGGGCATGCAGCCTATCCATTAACTCCTAAAATGCCATTAATAAAGGAAAAAATAAAATGTATACTGTGAGGGATGAAACCTTTCCATTAACCCTTAATATATAACTAAACCAAGGCAAAAACAAAAGTAATACACCATGTAATATATAGTCCGGCCATTAAACCTGTCACTGCTGAGCAATTTCCACCCTGTGAAAGAAAATTGCTCTATATTTACAATAAATAGGGTCATGTTGGGAATAATTGGAAAGGTCAGACTATGCCCTTTCCAATGACACCTAAATCGATGAAATACGATGCACGGGGCCAGAGATACTGAGGTCCAAATATGTGGGGGAAGCTGGATGCTGATTCTTGGTGGGGGAGCAAGGAATAACCTAGGGGGGCAATTACCCCCTGGCCCCCCTAAAGATGCCTATGAGGACATTCCTTCTGCTCTCCAAAGACACTCGTCTAAAAGTGACCAGCTCCATAGGTAGAAGATGACTATATCATGTGTACACAATTTAAGCATCGTAGGAGATAATGTGGCTCTGTGAATATTAGTAAACAATAATGTGTCATAAATGAGCTTTTTTTATCCTATTGGTGTAAAGGATTTTACAAGTTATCCAAAATATACATAATTGGAATATCTAATTAAGCCATCTGTCCCAACCCCCCCCCCCCGTGCCTGCTAAATCCTGGTCTGCTGCATGTGAGACCCCACCCGACGGTTCGGTTATACCCCTGAGGCAAATTCCTTAAAACCTGCTCCCAATGACATATTGTTGTCACCCTATATGGAAGAAGTGCTACAATCACTTCGTACATGTGGCAGTCTCAGATTGGTTATGACATCAGCTCCTCCATTTTGTTGTAACGGCTTATATTATTATTATTATTCTTTATTTATAAAGCGCCAGCATATTCCGCAGCGCTGTACAATAGGCACAGTATAGACAGGGTTACAATACATTGAACAACATTTGACAAACAGTACAGGAGGAGATGAGGGCCCTATTCCCATAGGAACTCACAATCTGGGAGGGTTGGGGTTGGAAACAGGAGGAGAGGACTGTAAGGTGAGAGTGATTGATGGTTGTGTCAGTGAGTTGGGTGGTAGGCTTCCCTAAATAGGAACGTTTTAAGGGAGCGTTTGAAGGAAGAGAAGTTAGGGGAAAGTCTGACAGTACGAGGGAGAGCGTTCCAGAGAGTGGGGGCTGCGCGTGAGAAATCCTGCAGTCTATCATGGGAAGAGGTGATGCGGGGAGAAGCTAGGCGCAGGTCACTGTTTGACCTTAGGGAGCGGGCTGGGGTGTATTTGGTGATTAGTGAGGACAGGTAGTGGGGAGCTGAGTTAGTGAGGGTTTTGTAGGTAAGGATAAGGATTTTGAACTTAATTCTGCAGTGGATGGGGAGCCAGTGAAGGGACTCGCAGAGGGGAGTGGCAGAGACAGAACGGCGGGTGAGGTGAATTAGCCTGGCGGAGGCGTTCAGGATGGATTGTAGGGGGGAGAGGCGGGACAGAGGGAGGCCAGATAAGAGATTATTGCAATAGTCGAGTCGGGAGATTACCAGGGCGTGTATGAGTTGTTTTGTGGTGACAGCGGTAAGAAATGGCCGAATTCTGGAAATTATACAGTAGTATATAATTATGGATTATATACTACTGTTTTTGAATACAATTTGAATTTGAAGGACATAGTAGGTTGTCTGTGTCTCAATCATTTTGCAAAAGCGCGCTCGTAAATGCCTGGGCAGAGAGACCTGTAATTGAGATGGGGGACACATGGAGACCCGAGAAGGCAGAGGAGAACCATTCAGTTCTATCAATTGAAAACTAAGATTAGAAATCAAACATAAGGAAAGAGAATCATGGTCTTCAGTATACTGCATTTTTGTCTTCTACTTCCACACTACATTGATATCATAAAAATTGGAAGTAAACTGTTTTAATTCATCTATTAATGGGATACTTTAAAGAGAAAAACAGAGCTGTATTGTAGAGGGGTATTGTTAACTGAAGATCAAGATAAGGCAGACATTTTGAATGATTATTTTTTTTCAGTATTTATCAAAGAGAAACCTATAACAGGAGACATGAAATTCATTAATAAAAACTTACTAATACAAAGTGACTGGTTGACTCAGGACAAGGTTTTGCAGCAATTAAACAATGTGAATGTGAATAAAGCCCCAGGACCAGATGGAATTCACCCGCGAGTACTGAGGGAGCTATGTGTTGAAATATGAAAACCTCTGTTCTTAATCTTTCAAGATTCTTTTCATTTGGGAATCGTACCAGAGGATTGGAGAAAAGCTGACGTGGTCCCTATATTTAAAAAAGGTTTAACATTTGTGCTTGGGTATTATAGACCTGTGAGCTTAACATCTGTGGCTGGGAAAGTATTTGAGGGGTTACTAAGGGATAATATTCAGGAATTTATTGGGAGGTATAATGTAATTGGAAAAAAATCAGCATGGTTTCATGAAACACAGATCATGTCAGACTAACCTAATTACATTCTATGAGGAAGTAAGTAGAAGTATACATCAGGGGGTCGCAGTGGATGTGATTTACTTGGATTTTGCCAAAGCTTTCGACACAGTTCCACACAAAAGGTTACTATTTAAATTAAGAAAAATTGGACTAGATGAAAATACTTGTTCTTGCACAAGAAACTGGCTAAAAGATAGGGTACAGAGAGTGGTCATAAATGGTTTTCAAGATGGATATCAGTGGTAAGCGGTGTCCCTCAGGGATCTGTTATAGGATCAATACTATTCAATTTATTTATAAATGACCTTGAGATAGGCATTGAAAGCCATGTATCAGTGTTTGCAGATGACACAAAACTAGGAAAAGTAATACAATGTGAGCAGGATGTTACTTTGCTGCAGAGGGATTTAGATAGGTTGGGGGACTGGGCACTTAAATGGCAGATGCAATTTTATGTATATAAATGCAAAGTTATGCACTTTGGAGTGAAGAACACATAAGCAACTTATACCCTAAATGGTACGGAGTTAGGGAAATCCAAGCAGGAGAAGGATTTGGGAATAATCATAGACTTCAAACTAAGTAACAATGTGCAATGTCAAACAGCAGCCGCCAAGGCCAGCAAGGTATTGGCATGCATTAAAAGGGGAGTTCACTCTTGGGATGAAAATATAATTTTGCCTATTTATAAATCAATGGTCAGACCGTACCTTGTATATGCTGTGCAATTTTGGGCACCTGTCTTAAAAAAGGATATTATAGCGCTAGAAAAAGTGCAGAGACGGGCAACTAAATTAATAAGTGGAATGGAAGGGCTAAGTTATGAGGAAAGACTAACAAGCTTAAACCTGTTTAGTTTAGAGAAACAGCACCTTAGAGGGGATCTGATAACCTTATATACGGGGCCATTATCAACCATTGTCTGATAACCTATTCATTAACAGGACTATACACAGAACACGGGGTCACCCATTTAGACTGGATGAAAGAAAATTCAGCCTAAAGCATAGGAAGGGTTATTTTACGGTGAGAACAATAAAGCTGTGGAATTCTCTGCCTGTTGAGGTGGTTGGGTCAGAGACTGTACAGACTTTTAAAAAGCGACTGGATGACTTCCTGCAGACACAGAATATTAAGGGTTATAAATATTTAATATGTGGGTAAGCTTCTTGATCCAAGGAGAAATCTGACTGCCATTCTGCGTTCAAGAAGGATTTTTTTCCCAGTATGTTGCATATTGGCAAGCATTTCAGCATTGGTTTTTTGCCTTTGTTTGGATCAACAGCAGTAGGTGATGTGGGAGAGGCTGAACCCGATAGACGCAAGTCTTTTTTCAGCCTATGTAACTATGTATTTTTTTTCTAAATGCATGAATGCTGTCCAGTGTGAGCACATTGACAGCCTTCCAGGAAGAGGAAAGCTCTCCAGGTTTGAAGCCTGAATTAGCCTGCCATGGACCCCTTTTGGTGGGGGGAAGGAAACACTTAGCTACCCATGACCATTTAAACTGCGTTTATTGGGGATGGTGGCTAACATGTCCCTTTAACCACCTAAGGAAAATAGCATATCCAGCGTAATTGGGTGCACATTAGGGCTGTCAAATATAATCGTTTGCCTGATGCATCGCGATGCTTCCTTCCACGATGCTGCATCGATCTTCTCAGGCTTCTAATCGATTCACTGGCCACGCCCCCTCCAGCTCCTCCGTTATTCCTCCCTGGTTGAATTCCCCTCTCTAGTGTCTGTCTGAGCTGTGAGACCCCCTGTGGTGGAGCTGAAAGCCCATCCGTGCAGAGAAGCAGCTCCTCCCATCGTTTAAAGTGACAGCTGCTCTATGTGTGAAGTCCAGCGGGAGCATGAGAGTGTGACCAAAGCAGAACACTAATTAACCCTCTCATCCACAGCCCCAACTATTTAACCCTTACTGACTGCAGCCCCTATACAAAACACCTCTAAGACCCTGCAGCCCCTATTCACTCATCACAATGCAACCTGCAGCCCTGACTTAAACATTAACCCCTTACTGACTGCAGCCCTCAAGTAACCCTGCACAAAACACCTTTAAAACCCTGCAGTCCCATATTAACCCTTCATTCCAAAAACTTATGTCAATATTTTTTCAGTAAAACCAGTCCCATTAACCCCTTACTAATTTATTTTAATTATACACACACACACACACACGATTCTTCAAGGTAAAACTATTTCATCAATTGCATAAATATTTTTTTATTGCATGTGTATATACATTTCTAACATTTTCCTATATATAAAATATATATTATTAAATGCAGTTTGTATAATTAAATTAAAATAAATGTGTCTTTCTAAAGCCATGCTTGTGCTTACGAATATGACTAAATTTCACGTGCATACGCTTACCATAATATATTTTATTCCATAAAACATACACAACATGGTCACAGCAGGTGCCACACACTGGAAACACTCAGTTACACCTATCACCCCCTCTCTAACCACCTTTTTTTGACCTTTGTGCACACACTTAACTCTCTCCTACTTGTCAATCAGACCACATTCCACTGTGTAACCAAGTCTCAGAACCCCTAGGGAGACTCAATTACACCTATCACCATTCTAAAATAGCCCCAAAAATGTGTTTCCTCTCAACGTGCACCCTCCCTCTCTAACCACCATTCTTTGACCTGTGTGCTCACAATTACCTCTGTCCGACTAAAGACCACTACTGTGATTTTATTGCTGTGGAGCTCTGTGATACGCTCATACACACCGCACATTACTGTGAGTTTTATTGCTGGGGAGCTCTGTGATACTCTCATACATTGCACATTACTGTGAGTTTTATTGCTGTGGAGCTCTGTGATACACTCACAGAGTGTACTGGGAGTGTGTGAATATGAGAGTCTAAAACCTTGGGCAAATTGGGCAGTAATCAAGATGCATCATGATGCATCGCGGAATCGCATCGAATCGAATCGTTGACCTGCTAATTGTAATCGAATCGTGAGACCAGTGAAGATGTGCAGCCCTAGTGCACATGCACATGTAGTATATCAAACTCAGAATATAATGGTGTGCACATGGAGTATACCTTATGTGGTTCTAAAATTCTGTATTGCTTCTATCTTTCAAATAAACAGGCTGTGGAAAGCACAACCCAGAAACTGCATTGAAAGAGCTACTGAAATGACTTCTAGTTGTAGACAATACATTTGTTTCTCAAAAAAACAAAGGTGTTTCAGCGTCTTTCTCTGTTACTGATCCCCTTTTTCTTCTGAAAAAAAACGGACAAAGCATAAAAGCTGAAACCTTTACACTTTTGGGTGGTTGGTGATCAAAGCAGAGAACTGATGTCCTACGGAGAATCTATAGTAGCCTCTGGATAACCTTGTTTAATAAGTGAAATTGTTAATCCAGCTCAAAATGGTAGCAAGGTAACGATGTAATATTGCAAAACATAATAAATTATGTTTGAACTTGTCCTAATGGTCTAAATGTTAATTTCTAGGTCAAACAACCCCAGCTTTGTCTGGTTCATGCACCGCTTTTATGACTTCAAAAGAATAATGTGCAAACAACCTTAAAATCCATTGCCTACTCACCAGGGGCACAAGGATTTATCATCAGGTGTTCAGCAAATGAAGCATTCAACATTAATTGGAGTGGATACTCTTTCTTAGAGACAAGCCTTTTAATATTTCATACACTTTGAAGTTGTATCCCCCAAAACATAAACTCGCTTAAACCAAATAACCGTGATCTAAGTATGAAGAAAATATTTATTTATTTATTTATTTATAAAGGATTTTACCAGGAAGGATACATTGAGATTTCTCTCGTTTTCAAGTAAGTCCTGGGTTCAAGAACATTAAAATGTTACAGTTGTTACAGAAATACAAAGTAATACAATGCAAGATATTAAAAAAACAACACAAATATACAGATTAACATAAAATAAATATGTAGGAAATAGTCATTATGTTACATGTTTACAGGTGCATTCCTTATTGGGGTATGTTAATAGGGAGCTCTTGAGTGACTTTAGACTGGGGGAAGATTTGATGGTGTCTGGGAGGTTATTCCAGAATTGTGGTGCTCTGTAGGAAAATGAGGATCAAGCCACTTTCATTTTGTACTGTGGTATTGCAAGTAAGATGCTGGTCCTGGATCGGAGGTTATAGGATGAGGGAACTGCTAGAGGAAGCAGATTATTCAGGTAGGGTGGCAGCTTCCTAGAAAAGCTCTTAAACACCAGGTTGGAAAGGTGAAGGGTACGTTTAGACTCCAGCGACGGCCAGTTTAGCTCTTTTAACATGTCACAATGGTGGGTCATGTAGTTACATTGTAGCGCAAAGCGGCAGCATGAGTTATACAATGTGGTAAGTTTCTGAAGGTGTGTTTGCGGGGCCGCTGCATACACTACATCTCCGTATTCAATGCAGGCATAAGCATTTGTTGTACAATTTGCTTTCTTACCATGGTGTTCAGGCAGGATTTGTTTCTGTACAGGGCTCCTAATTTGGGGTAAATTTTAGATGAGAGTTTTTTCAATGTGGGGGCCAAAGGAAAGATTTGGGTCTAACCACATACCTAGATATTTGAGAGAAGTGACTATGGTCAGTGTGCCATTTGATTTTGCCCCCACACATAGATGGGGATTTTGCAATTTATGTAGTTTAGGTGCTGTTCCAAAAAGCATCGTTACCGTTTTGTCAGTATTTAAGAAAAGTTTGTTGTGTTTGATCCACTTATCTACCTCTGTGAATTGTTCTTGCAGCACGGCCTCCAGCTGTGGGAGATTTGGTTTGCTGGTATTTATTACGGTGTCGTTTGCGTACATGTGTACAGTTTAGGCTTTGCAGATGTTAGGCAGATCATTTATGAATAAAATATGTCATGGATGCAATTTAAATAAACTAATGCTTCATTTTGGTTAAAGTCCAAATTGGACCCTACTTTCATGATTTGCATAGCAGACCCACATGTAGGTTTATATATTTGAATTAATGAATGATATTGCTAAATGAAGGTAAAGAAAAAAAAACTGCGAGGATAATGAATTAATCTAGTAACTCGACTATATTTTCCATTCAACTGTTTTACCCAACTTTTCTATTGTACATTTCACCTCTTCTCTGATTGTTTTGACATTCATGGCCATGTGTAGACATTTGGTCATTCAGAAAAGTCCTTCTACGATTAGCCAAAATCTGTGCACATGACAATCTACTTCAGCCAATCAGAGGGCTTCATGTCTGAAGTCCTCTGATTGGTTGAAATTGTATTTTCTAACAAGGACTATTGAATAAGACTATGGAATTCTATCCAAGGAATGCTATTGGATAGAGTTCCTTGATAAATGGCCTAGGTCCAGTTTTTTACTGGTCAAAACCTGGGCATGGTAGTACCTCCCTGGTGTCACCATTCGCCAACCTGACGTGTCCCTTTTGGAAGTATCCCATTAAGGCCCATAGAGTTTTAGATGGGGGGTGGTTGGGCTGTACTGTGGGCCACCAACTCTACATTTTAACCACTTACCTGTTGGCTTTAACTGTCAGCAACCCAATGCGCCGGCAGGTGCGGCAGGGTGGCAAAAATAGCAGCTGCGATGCTACGCGAACCTGGCGCATTGGGATTTATGACTGAGTAGTTTGTTTTAGGAGTAGAAACACCTCACTAAAAGGTGTGTCAAGTTGAATATCCATTTCTCTTAGTTGCACATTATTCCCAATTGAATATTTATTCAGAGAAGAAAACAAAGCCGAAAAAATCATATACATAGTACATGATGGCTTTCAAATAAGACCTGCAGAGTAGTCCAAATACTATAAAATATTGAACACTTTTTGTAATCATACGGTAATTTTGTACCTTGCATTGCACGTTACACAGGAGACATTATTTAAAGCAGTGTTTCCCAAACCTGTCCACGGGACCCTCAACCAGGCCAGAATTTACAGATCACCTTGGGGAATCGCAGACTGAATCCTGCAATCACTGAGCAGCAAATCATATCAGCTGTGCTGTGCTTCAGATATCTGGCAAACCTGATGTGTCCTGAGGAAAGGTTTAGAAAACACTGATTTAAAGGGACGCTACTACCATAAGCTGGAACTAGATTACTTGTGCATTACAAATAAAACCACTCTATTTATTTACAAGGGGCACTATTACATTCTTCACGCTAACATTATCGCTCACCTGTGTGAGCGTTAACGTTAGCATTGGTGGCCCTAGCATGGGTGCACCATATTACAATCCAAATGCTAACGGGTTACAAAACCCGTTAGCGATTTGGATCTTGCACTTTTCAGCACGAAATTACTGTACGTTGCGCTCCCTATACTTAACATGGGGAGCGCAAAGAGTTAATTAGCATTAGTATTACAATATACTAATGCAAATTACCGTCCAGTTTCGGTTAACCCAACAGTTAACCATAGCCAGGACCTGGTGCTAAAGCATTCTACTGCTGCAGAATCCATCAGCACCAGCCAAAAATCCCCCCAAATAGTTCACCTTCCATCCCGCGGCTGGAACAGTGGCTCCAATCGCCTCCTCTGGCCGCCGGGAGCAGGGAGAGACTGGGGGAAAATGTCCCCCAGTCTACCTCTGTGGATCACTACGCCGACCTGTTGGATCTCGTGTGGCGAGATACGGCAGATCACGTGACCGGGAAGCGCTTGCCACAATGGAGTCCTGCCGCACGCATCCCGGGGCTTAGCGTCGGGTTACGGTGGGAAGCTATTCTAGCGCCTGCATCGTAATATCACGCTAAAACGGGGACGCAAAGGAGAAACCTGCAGGCGCAGGTTTTTCTCCCTAGCGTCCCTGTTTTAGCGTTTAGATTGAAATATGGCCCAAATTATTTTACCAGGAAGGATACATTGAGATTTCTTTCATTTTCAAGTATGCTGCTGTTTTTCATTTCTTTGCTTGTAGTAATTGCATGTAAAAAGGAAAAATAAACTTAGTTTTTATATCGACTGTTTCCATTTTGTGGATTTTTCCCATGATGCAACATTTACCAAAATGTGTGCAAAACTTTTACTTTTTCTTTTTTATTGTTAAAAATCATTTATTTTTATTCAAGGCTTCAGAAGAGTACATTCCAAATCAAACATACAGAAAACTCTGTAGCAGTTTACAGTCAGATACCTTGTGGTGTTGTTACATTCAGCCATTTGAGTTGTAAACCTCTATCGTATACAGTTGTGTTCAAAATTATTCAACCCCCACTGAAATTGAGTGTTTTGGCCAGTTTGACATTGATTTTTATCATTCAGTCATCTTGCTTACAATTAAATCAAAGAGGCACGTGTAGGTCAGACAAATATTACATAACATTTATAATGAAATAACCACAAATGTCTTTTCTGTGCTCACATCATTATCAGTTTTATTCAACCCCCAAGTGACATTCAATCTTAGTACTTAGTACAACATCCTTTTACAGTTATAACAGCTTTTAAACGTGAAGCATAGCTTGACACAAGTGTCTTCAGCGATCTACGGGTATCTTCGCCCATTCGTCATGGGCAAAAGCCTCCAGTTCAGTCACATTCTTAGGCTTGCGCACTGCAACTGCTTTCTTTAAGTCCCACCAGAGGTTCTCAATCGGATTTAAGTCAGGTGACTGCGATGGCCACTCCTAAATGTTCCATCTTTAATCTGCAACCATGCTCTAGTGGACTTGGAAGTATGCTTGGGATCATTGTCCTGTTGAAAGGTCCAACGTCTCCCAAGCCTCAGGTTTGTGACGGACTGCATCACATTGTCATCCAATATTTCCTGGTACTGAAGAGAATTCATGGTACCTTGCACACGCTGAAGCTTCCCTGTACCTGCAGAAGCAAAACAGCCCCAAAGCATGATTGACCCCCCGCCATGCTTCACAGTAGACAAGGTGTTCTTTTCTTCATAGGCCTTGTTCTTCCTCCTCCAAACATAGCGTTGATCCATGGGCCCAAACAGTTCTAATTTTGTTTCATCAGTCCACAGAACACTATCCCAAAACTTCTGTGGTTTGTCCACATGACTTTTGGCATACTGCAGTCGACTCTTCTTATTCTTTGGAGACAGCAAGGGGGTGCGCCTGGGAGTTCTGGCATGGAGGCCTTCATTACGCAGTGTGCGCCGTATTGTCTGAGCTGAAACTTCAGTACCCACATCTGACAAATCTTTTCTCAGTTCCTCAGCAGTCACACGGGAACTTTTCTCCACTCTACGCTTCAGGTAGCGCACAGCAGTCGAAGTCAGCATCTTCTTTCTGCCACGACCAGGTAGCGTTTCAACAGTGCCCTTTGCCTTGAATTTGCAAATGATGCTTCCTATGGTCTCTCTTGGTATGTTTAACATCTTTGCAATCTTCTTATAGCCATTGCCCTTCCTGTGAAGATTAATCACCTCTTCTCTTGTCTTCCTGGACCATTCTCTTGACTTCACCATGTTTGTAACCACACCAGTAAATGTCTAGAAGGAGCTGAGTATCACAGTCATTTTAAAGCTGCCTAATTGGTGCTTATTATGCTTTATTGCTGCTCCGTGACATCCACAGGTGTTTTCAATACCTGATTGAAAACACTTGAATGAACCTCTGTTCTTCAGAGTGGTAGTCTTTAAGGGGTTGAATAATTGTGTCAATGAAGAATTCACAAAAGAAACATTTACTACTGTATTACAAAACCAATTGATGTTATTTTAGTTGCATATGGTTCTTTAAAAAGTCCTTGTAGGATTTCATTCTGAATACAATTACAAATGTACACTAAATTCCCTAAAACCCTTTACAGCATTGGGGGTTGAATAATTTTGAACACAACTGTACAAGTATAATAAAAGGTATGTTTGCCGCAATATGCATTATATGCCAAGCTGAACAGTGCTAAGAACGAATTAGCGATGAAAAGCAATGGAACTGTGCAGACACACGTGTTCCAGATAACAAGTGTGCTGCAGTTGTAACTTCAATTGCTGGGTCAAAATCAAGTGGTCGTGCCCTGCCGCAAGGTGTAGGCAAAGAAAAAAGTCATGTGGGAACAGGGAGGGTTGCGTAATGAAAGAAGGTGTAGGGGGTTCTAAAGTAGTGTAGGTAGAAAGAAGACACAGAGGGGGGTAAAGGTAGAGAGAGAAAAGAGCGGAGAATAAGGGGGGGAAAGGAAGAGGGTAGAGGGAGAGAAAAAGAGGAAGTAGAGAAAGAGAAGGAGAAAAGAAGAGAAAAAAGGAAAGAAAAAATTAAATAAAGAAAGAGGGGGAAGAATTGTACAGAGGGTCAGGGTAGAGAGGGCGGGAGGGGGGTTCAGTCCACCAATCGGGTGGTATGGAAAGGGGGTAGTTCCAGAGGGTTATGTGAAGGGTAGGGCAGAGGAGGGCAATCTGGGCGTATGTGGGTGCAGAGGGCAATGGGGCAGAGGGGGAAGTATGCGATTGGCGGGGACAGGGCGTCCGCGCGTCGACCCGCGTCAGTTGCCCCTGCCAGATCTCCCTTGGGACAGCATGCTCGGGGGGACAGCACGCTCCGGGGCAGTCAGCCATCAAGTAGTGCATGTCCATCCGCCGTGGCCAGAAAGGCCTCCCAGTGATACCATCTGTGGAGATGGGCCGGTGTTTTCCCCTCCACCATGGCCAGGAGGCCTTCGTGAGAGCGGTAACGTTCTATACAGTCAATCCAGGTCTTAGTCGAGATGTGTGCAGCCAACGCCCACTGCAAGGCGATGAGTGATCTGGCTGCCAGAATCATATATAGCAGAACCGAGGAGCGCAGGCCCTCTGTTGCACCAGGGATATGTAACAGGAGGAGCACTTCTGCTGTGAAAGGAAGGTCCACATCCGTCACTTTCCGGATAGTGCCGTGTACGTTTCCCCAGAACACCGCGAGGGACCCGCATGACCACCAAGAGTGGAGATAATCACCGGGTGAACAATCACAGTGCCAACATCTGGGGGTAAGGCGGAGACCTGCTCGGAATTGTAGCAGGGGTGTGCAGTACCAGAAAGAAATCAGTTTGTACGCTTGCTCCCGAAGGACGGTTTGGCGAGTGCCGCGAAGCACTAGGGTATAAGTCTTAGACCAGTGGTCCTCAGTGTGCACTAGGTCTAGTTGGCGGTCCCATTTGGCTTTGTGTGTCGGAGGGTCCACTGCCACTGCCCCTCGCAAAACAGAATTAATCGCCAGAATGCCATGAGAGGGTGGCGTTGCCGAGAAGCATTATCTTTCAAAAGGGTGAGGTCTCGCAGTAGACGGTGTGGCCCAAGTAAGGACCTGCTGAGATATTGTGTCAGTTGACGGTAATTAAAAAGTTCCAAGCAAGTCGGAGGCGTGGGACGTGCGGTCATTTTCCATGGGGGGTGGAACGAGGCATCCTTGGTCAGATGCATCAGTCGGGGCCTGCGTGGGTCACGGAGGCATCTGCGTAAGGAAAGTCGGAGGCGAGCAGGATATGCCGGGTTATCCACCAGCGGGATCAGCAGGGAGGGAAAGGAGGAGATACGATGGGACCTAACTGTCTGATCCCAGACACGTAAGGTGGCGCTCAGGAATGGATGAGTGAAAGTCAAGCGTGGTCTGTCTGTCTTTGAAGGACCCACAGCAGCACGGACTGGGAACCACCCTCCAGGTCCAGCCGTAAGGCATCTCTACCTCCTGTCGACCACTCTACTACCCTCTGCAAATGTGAGGCAATGAAGTATCCACGTACATCCGGAAACGCCACTCCGCCTGCAGTCTTCAGGAGCATTAGAGTGCTCAATTTTACCCGTGGTCTGGCCCTATTCCAGACAAACCTGGTAAGGGCCCATCTAATATCTTTCAGGAAGGCGGGGGGGAACTATCGGGACCACGTTAAATAGGTACAAAAGTCGGGGTAGGACGTTCATCTTTAGGACCCCAATGCGCCCAAACCACGAGATTTTCGTGGTAGTCCTTTCTGCCAGGTCCCTCTGGAGTGCAGCCCACAGTGGACGGAAGTTGATGTCGAACAAACGTGTAAGATCAGGTAGAAGCCACACTCCCAGATATCTCATCCGGGTATCGCACCAAGTGAAGTTGAAAGAGTTGTGGAGGCCACGAACCACCGTCTCAGGAAGGTTAACGTTAAGAATCTCCAATTTGGCCATATTAATGTAGAGGTTGGACAAGGTGCCATAACTGTCAAATTCCTCCACAATTGCAGGTAGGGAGATCCGAGGGTTCGTCACCAGAAAGAGCATATCGTCTGCGTGCGCAGAGATTTTATATTCCCTGCTGCACCCCCGCAGGCCTGAGATCTTCGGGTTCAGTCTGATCGACTCCAAAAAGGGCTCCAGGGATAGTGCGAACAGGAGCGGGGAGAGCGGGCAGCCCTGCCGGGTCCCGTTCTGAATCTTAAATGGTTCAGACAGAGCGCCGTTCACCCGAACCATCGCTGTGGGGCCTGTGTACAGGGCCTTAACCCATGTGTGGAAGGCGCCCATCAGTCCCATGGTCTCCAGCGTTGCGAAGAGAAAGGGCCATGATACCCTGTCAAACGCTTTTTCAGCATCTGTTGACAGGAGTAGCATGGGACAGCTGGTCCTTTGAGCGATGTGGATGGCGTTGAGGGCCCTAAGCGTCCCGTCTCTGGCCTCCCTCCCGGGCACGAACCCCACCTGGTCCCTCCGAACCAGCTGTGGCACGAATGGCTGCAGGTGGGTCGCCAGCACGTACGCAAAATGTTTTAGGTCGCAGTTGAGGAGCGAGATCGGACGGTAACTCGAGCATAGGGTGACATCCTTCCCCTCTTTCGGGATAATCGTAATGGCAGCCTGTAAGGCTTGGGGGTGTAGTGGAGTACCGTCTCGAAGTGTGTTCAGGGTGCGTGTGAGATAAGGGAGCAGGGCCTCCCGAGATTTTTTTATAATATTTGGTGGGGAAGCCATCTGGTCCAGGTGACTTCCCGTTTCTTTGTTTCTTTAGGGCATGTGCCAGCTCCTCAGTCGTTATAGGTTCATTCAGCGAGGCACGTTCCAAGTTGGTCAGACGCCGGTGTTTCCTGGGCGAGAGATATTCCGAGATGGAATGCATTAAGGCGGGGGTAGATTCCGAGGCCGAGGAATAAAGCCTGGCATAGAAATCCCGGAATTCCGTGACTATGTCGTCTGGTAGGGAAGCCATGAGCCCCATCGACGCGCGTACATTAGATATGTAGTTCGTAGTTCAATGTGCGGCGTTTGCGCAGCAGCCTTGCGAGGAGGTGGCCAGGCTTGTTCTCATTATATGCTCTCATTATGTTCTCATTATATTACTCGTTTTCAGTATAGCATGATGGATTTGCAAGTTCGATAAGTCCGCCAATCGAGCCTGTTTTTGCAGAAGTTGACTGTAGATAGAGATATCGTGCGACTGCATGTGCGCGAGTTCTAAGGTCCGGATGTCTGACAACAACTCCTCCGTCTCCTGCCTACGTTCCTTTTTTTTCGCTGTGGCAATTCCTATCATATGTCCCCGTATGGTCGCCTTATGGACTTCCCAGACGGTAACCGGTGAGACATCGCCCTTGTCATTATCTGCATTGGTTCCCAGCCGATCAGCCAAATCCGCCTGCACCATTGTGTCAGCGAGCAAGGAGGTGTTCATCCTCCACTGAAAAGTACGCGGGCGACAGAGGGGAGACCCGAGGGATAATGATATTGGAGCGTGGTCCGACCAAGTCCGACTGTGGATCGTGGCGGATTTCACCGAGGCTAACGCAAAGTGCGAAATAAAGATGTAGTCTATACGTCTATAGGATGTGTGGACAGCTGAGAAATAGGTAAAGTCTCGGGACGTGGGGTGCACTATCCGCCAAGCATCAACCAAGTGAAGGTCTAGTCGTTTGCGCTAAATGCTCCTGAGGATGTGGTGAGGAGTCGATGTGGCACGGTGCGACGAGTCTTCCAAGGGAGAAAGGGCCACTTTAAGGACCCCTCCAAATATTCGTACCCCCTCTGCGAAGGATTGTTGTGTTCGGGTGATTTTACCAAAGCAAAGGTGTTGCCTCGAGTTTGGGAGGTACACATTCGCAAAGGTGTAAACGGAACTGGCAATTGTTCCCTTCAGGAAGAGGCCCCTGCCTTCTCCAAGTGCAAGTTGTTCGCGAAGTATAAAGGGGACATGTTTTGAGAAGAGGATAGCAACGCTTCTCATCTTCCCCTCTGGTGCTGAGTCATAATAAGTGAGTGGGAAAGTGGAGTCCCGTAACGGCGGGTGGGAGCCGTGTCGAAAGTGAGTCTCCTGGACCATGGCAACTGAAGTGTGCTGGGAGCGGAGATCCCGTAGGAGCCGCCTGCGTTTTTCTGGGGTGTTGAGACCCCTCACGTTATAGGAAACTGCCATCAAGGCATCCGACGCAAAGGCCAAACGGCGGCCCCCTGCCCCCGCCATCGGAGCAAAGGTAAGAGTGAGCTACGGAGCTACGTGTGACGGGGGAAGTGGCAGGGGTCGTGTCTAGAAGGTAGGAGGTGAAGGAGGGAAAGGAGGAGTGACAGGAAAGGTAGGATGGAGACAATAAAAAAAAGAGGGGGAGAGAAAGACAAGAAGAGAAGAAGAAGAGGAAGAGTTACATCAACCTTCCTATGGCCCGACTAGGCACCTAGTATCAAGTAGGTAGGTACCAGGTAAGAAAGTAGTCTAACCAGCGGGGCAGGGCACCTCACTAAAAAGGGTACAAGTGCTGACAGATGAGGGTACTCCGCCCAGCCGGGAGGAGAGAAAAGGAGATCTCTCAGGGGTTATGCAGCAACGTCGGGAAAACCCATGGGGGTGTGTTCCGCAGAGGCGGTAACACTCTAACGTAGTGAGTGTGAAAAAAATTCAAAATATATTACAAAAGATAAACAGAGAAAGCTTAATTCGGCGGTCCCCTCTGGACGTCCGGCGAATGCGACTGTGCGGTAGATAGGTAAAGAAAAAACAAAAAAACCCCATAATGAACAAGACATGCTGCGGAGGTCAAGCGTGGCACAGAGTAGTAGAGTGGCCATACAGTAGTAAAAGAAGTCGCGGTAACCCCAACGTGCCGCCGACGCCCCCCTCCCCCACGGGCCCACCCCCCCCCCCCCACCGTCAGCATGTGGTGCCGAATGTCAGAGATGCAGCCGATATGGCTGAAAACCCCACTCCCGCCAAAAGTAATATCATGGTGGGAGAGAGAGAGAAGCCCCCCATGGAACCCCCTACCCCTCCCCACATGGGCCAGCTAGTTTCCATTGCACATTGCAACCCAGCTCCACGTAGGCCCAGGTGGACCCAAAATCTACAACACCCCATTGCCGCCGCAGGGGAACCCCACCAGTACCGATCAATTGTCACTGCAGGGAACGCAGGAGGGCAGCCCCATTATCATCGGTATCATGTTGCTCCCGTTCCGGCAAAAGGGGGCCCAATATCCCGGAGAAAACAGGCAGTGCGGCCAGGGTCATACAGAGGTTGTGCAGGGACGTTTATAGCAATGTCAGTCCACTCCAAAAAGCGTTCATAGATACTGGCCGGGGATGGGGTCTCCCAGAGTACCCGCAAGCAATACAATGTCCCTGTCACCGGTGGCACTCCAGTCCGAGGTCCTGGGAGATGCGTAGGAGCCGCAGAGGGAGAGTACTCAGAGAGGGAAAAAGAGGAGAGGCCCACAGCACGTTCTTTGAGCGTAGCGTTAACCTTCCTGTCCCCCCGGGGACGGTGTTCGGCTCCTGTCAGCTCGGGGCCGTAGTCTACGCGGTAGGCGTTGGGGTCTTGCCATCTCTGCCCCCCTGCGGTCCAGGTAACTGCTCGCCTCCCAGTCCGATACCACTGTAGAGGGCAAGTCCAAGCGGGCTAGAAAGTCTGGCACGTCGGCGGGTCGATGCACCACACAGGAGGTGCCATTCCTGCGCACCTGGAGCGTGAATGGGAAGCCCCACCTATAAGCGATGCGGTGTTGACGTAGCAAAAGGGTAACAGGGCGCAGGACTTTCCGGGCTTGTAGTGTGAAAGGACTCAGGTCCTGAAAGAATTCCAGTTGGTGACCATTTAGATTCCACAGTCTCTGGTCTCAGGCTTTGAGCATAATGCGTTCCTTAAGTGCGAAGCTCGTCAACCTGCATATTACGTCTCTGGGGGTGCCCCTTCAGGCGGCACGGGGCGTAGTGCCCGGTGAGCCCGATCAAGCGTGACCGCGACAGTCTCAGGGTCGTGTAGGAGGGTCACAAACAGCGCGTCCACGTATGTGGGGAGAGTCCCCGGTTCAATAGTTTCTGGTAGGCCTCTGATCTGAATATTCTGCCGGTTGCCCCTATTATCTAGGTCGTCCAGCTGGCGCTTCATGTCCGAGACATCTGCCACAAGGGATAACGGGGCCTCCAGCTGGACGTTCGCCCTCGCCTCCAGGGTACTCTGTCTGTCAGGCCTGCCACGTCGTCACGTACCTCCCGGAGATCCTGCTGCATTCCAGCTCGGAAATCCTCCATCAGCGCAGTGAGGTCCGTCTTTGTGGGTCACCTTCGTGTGATCGCAACGTCGGCGTGTGACTTGCTTCCTGGTTCCGCTCCCTGCGAGCCACACGACACAGGGGGCGGGACCAGGCGGCAAATTTGAAACCTGAATAAAAGAAAAAGTAAAAATTAGAGTGTATAAAATCCTGACAGGTGCAATGCATCCTGTCAGGATTACTTTGTGTCATTCACCCCCAGGTATCCCTAGTGAGTGGTCCTGTGTCCTGACAGCATTTTTTTACGGTCATGGCGTCCAAAAAGTGCGCTTGTACCTCCAAAGTGGCTGCAGCGCAGCCTGAGATCAGCGACAGCGAGTACGAATTGCTTGCAGAACCGCGCAACAGTGACTCGTGGGTAGATTCATCCTCAGACCCTGAAAGTGATGACTGTGAGGAATCTGATGCTGCGCTCAGCGACGTTGCAACTTGGTGCTGTATTGATGGTGTGGATCATGCAGCGCCCCCAAGGTTCCCATTTACTGGAGCACCTGGTATAAAAGTGGACGTGGAACTCAACAACCCCTTGGCATACCTGCGCTTGTTCCTGACCGAATGCGGTCATAGAAAAAATTGTAACCGAGACAAACCAGTACCAGGAGCAACAGTCGGTTACTCTGCCGCAGAAGTGGTCACGTAGCAGAAAGTGGGAACCAGTGACCAAGGATGAGATCTGGAAATTCCTGGCCCTGATAATTCTCCAGGGTGTCGTTGCTAAACCGATGCAGAAGTGGTACTGGAAACCAATAAATTGCTTGCAACGCCTTTCTTTGGCACGGTGATGCCAGAGTACCGGTTCACGCTCATTATGAAGTACCTGCACTTCGTGAACAACGAGGAATTTGACAACACCACACATCCTTCCCCTAAACTGCGCAAAATTTGGGATGTGTATGAAATGATTGTCACAAATTTCCAGCGGACCTATGTGCCAGAGAGGGGCATCAGTATAGATGAAAGTATAATGGCATACAAGGCCCGGCTGAGCTGAGTGCAGTACATTGCATCTAAGAGGGCACGATTTGGCATCAAATCCTATATGCGGTGTGAATCCTTATCTGGCTACATCTGGAACTCCGTTATATACACGGGCAAAGGGACGAAATTCGCCGCCAAATACAGCAAATATGGATTGGCAACATCCTCCGTGCTGTCACTCATTGAGCCATTGCTGGATCAGGGCTATTGTCTGACAACGGACAATTTGTACACGTCCACTGAACTCTATGAGTGTCTCCTGCAGCACAAGACAGACACATATGGGACCGTCTGACCTAACCGGAGCGACATGCCACCAATCTTCAGATGTAAAAAGCTGAAGACTGGAGACATGGTTCCCTGGCAGAAGGCAAAATGATGGCACTGCGTTGGCGTGACAAGAAGGATGTTTGCCTGATGAGCACTGTCCATGACAACTCCACTGTCATGGTACATACGACACGTGGCAAAGACATTATGAAGCCGCAGGTAGTGGTGGATTACAATTCCACCATGGGAGGTGTTGACCGAGCTGATCAAGCTATGACATTTTACCCTGCGATGCGTAAACAGCAGAAGAAGTATTACGAGAAGATCTTCAGGCATCTTCTTGAACAGTGCCTGTGGAATTCCTACATTCTGCAGAAAAAGGCAAGTGACCAGCCCCTCCTTCATTCGGACTACATTTGGAAGGTTGCTGAATGTATATTTCTGCAGCATCATACACTGGTGGCTGGCAGTAGACCTGGACGTCATGCTGTTGTCGTTGTCAACCCTGTACGCCTGACTGGTCGTCACTTCTTGGACCACATCCCACCAACAGAGAGGAAGTCAGCGCCTACTAGGATGTGTGTGGTGTGTTGCTCCAAGCGGGAAGACAAGGGCAAGAAAATCCGAAAGGAGACAAGATTCCATTGTCCTGATTGTGACGTTGGACTTTGTGCAGTCCCATGTTTCAAGATATATCATACGAAGGACGTGTAGTACGGCAATATGCAGTCACTAATATTGCAAACATGTTTTCTGAAAGATTTCAGTGGTTTTGGTTTGATTATTTTATTGAATATAACCTATTTCCATTATTTTGGATAATTATTTGTGGGATAATAAATTATTATTTCGTGTTTCAAACTTTATCTGACTGAGTGTGTTTACATAACCCTTGTTTGCACGGATTCCAGTGAGTTATTCCTACGGATTACAGGCCTACTATATCAAACAACACATTTCCTTCCCACAAAAATTGAAAAGTTTTTGGACACAAAATTTTGAAGAAATCAGACCGCCAGGGAGGTTAAATACTTCCCACACAATACAATGATGTGAGTTGGTGACTGACCTATAGACTCCATTTTGTAGCCAAAGCCACTGTGACGGCCTACCGTGAGGGGATCCCGGAACCTGGGTCTGTGCTGGCTACTCCTGTGGCGGGTGGCCAGCCTGCTCATGCTCGGGCCTCGTGGCAGCCGGTCTCTGGGCCTCCTGCGCCACCGGAGGCCTTCCTTCTCAGGTGGGTAGCGATTCAGTGGCGCTCGCCCGAGAGCTTCATGAGTGGCTGGGCACGCTGGCCAAGGCAAGGAATTTCAACATAGGCAGGGGAGCTTATGATGAAGCTGGGGGAGTGAGGAACAGGCGTGGCTTTGCTGGGGTATCCCTGGAGAAGGCTAAACTGCATGGGAGCCCGTGGTCTGCCCAGTGGGGGGCATGTTTACCTCATTCCTTGTTTAAATACTGCCAGACTGCCATTCCTTCCCTGTTTCAGTGTTGTTAACGCATCCCTCTTGTTTGGACTTGTTTCCTAGAAGCTCCTTTGACTCTTGTGTAACAGAAATTTTGGCCTTGCTCCTCGCCTTTGAATCTACACGGCAACCCTGACCGCGGATACCCTTTTGACCTAGATTTTTGGATCATCCTTAATTATGTACCTCACCTCAGACCTTAGCCTCTGGCTTCCTGCAAATTTTCCCTTGATCCTTTTTGGACGTGACAGCCACAGAATGAGGAGCAAGTGATGTAAAGATACTGGGGGGAGGGGGCGCAGTTTACAACACAAAAGGTAACAAAATAGATGCAGCCAGTGACACATATAGAGTAAAACATTTTCTTAACTAAACATACAAGAGAAAACAAAGCACATGTAACATAAAATAAACACATTGAGGACATTTCAATTTTTGCTGGTAGTGTCCCTTTAAAACAAATTTGAAAACTGAAAGGAACAAATTGCATTTTAGGTAATTGTGGAGATGTGTGGTCCATGCAGAAACTTCCATTACAAAAAATATGAAAAAATCCAGGCAATATGAAGCCTTATCCTAATGTTTGTAGGAAATAACTTTTGTATGTACGTAAGTACTGAATCGTAACAAACAAGTATTCGCCTGTTTACCTGGCATGTCAAAAGGCAAACCAAAATCCTTCCAGTGTTCAAACATTAACCAGTATGTACGGTGACGCCTTCCATGGCCTTGGAAGTAGGAGATGCTCTGTTCCTGCCAGAACCATTTGAGTTGGCAACAAGTGAGGGGAGTGTAAAAAGAAGAGGGGAGTGAGATCAGATCCTTTACGCAGGTTCATGGCTGGTTTATGAACCTGTTATTGGGAGGCATTTTCCTCATCAAGGTTGGTTTGTTTGTTAGAGAAGCAAAAAGTAGGCCAGTAAAATGCACATTCATATGCAGATGCATATAATTTTCTGTGTACAAAACCCGGTGATTAGCAATATTAGCAAGCGAAGGGGGCTGGTATGTGCTTTTTATTTATTTTTATTCTTTAGCTTTCTGCAGTAAGGAAAGTGCCTAGAGTTGTTTCAGTTTATTTGAAAATTGAAACAGTAAACATCAACAAATTTGTAGAGCTACAGCAGCACATCAGTGCCAAAATAGTTTAAGTTGAAAACATGTCTCTGTGTTATATTAAGGGGGTTATTCGGAAAGTACTGAAATGTCAGTGCTTTCTTGTTCGACCCACTTCGGTGCACTTCCGCAATTCCATTTTGCGGACTGTGCAGTGAATTCACTATTCACCGCAGGGTCCCTGAAGCTCATTGTACATGGATCCGCCAAAGACCACCCATCAGAGCGCCAATTCTGCTCAATTTTTGCTTCATTTTAAGGCAGCAGATTCTACCACCTCTTTTGATGTGAGCACAGTGTTATGATCCCCACTAGGAGGAGAATATGATCCCTGCACACAGTACCCTTTCCTTTCCCGCCGATCCTTATAAGTGGTCGGTAGATATAAATATATCCCTATGCTGAACAATGAGAGACAGCAAGCAGAAGACTTAGAAGCCAAGTCAGTAACAGAGAATATTGTAAGCCATTGCCAGGGGTCAGTGCGCCAGAGAATATTGTAAGCCGTTGCCAGGGGTCAGTGCGCCAGAGAATATCGTAAGCCAAAGCCAGGAGTCAGTCAACCAGTAAACAATTAGAATTATACGAGAGCAGCTCAAAGGGGTGTTAAACCACGATCGGGTAATGTTGTGCTGCTTCGCCTGTGGTTTTAAACCCGGCGGGTCCACGTCACGGTGCCTGGCTCCGCCCCTGGCGTCTCATGTGGCCGCCTGGGTTTCCTTCTTCACTCGGCGGCTGGGCAGGGAGCAGCAAGGACGATGCTGCCGGGCACTGAGGATTCAAAGCGCGGTACGTAACAGTACCCCCCTCTCTATGGGTGAGCTCTGCACGACCTCCGGGTGCCCGGGGATGATTCCTATGAAAAGCACGGACCAGACGAGGAGCATGGACGTCGCGAGCATGTAACCAAGATCTATCCTCGGGCCCATAACCTTTCCAATCAACCAAGTACTGAAGGGATCCCCTACACAGCCTAGAATCAAAAAATTTATTTCGTACTCCTCCTCACCCTCAATCTCAATAGGTGGAAGGGGAGCGACCGAGCGTTTGAAACGATTACACGTCAACGGTTTCAATAAACGTACGTGAAACACGTTATGAATGCGGAGAAAACGTGGTAAGGCCAATTCATAAGATACAGGATTAACACGATGTAAGACCCTCTAAGGACCTATGAAGCACGTGGCTAACTTCATAGTGGGTACCTGTAACTTAATATGGCGGTGGACAACCAAACCTGGTCCCCAGAGTTATAAATCGGTGACATGCGTCTACCCTTGTCAGCTTTCTCTTTTTGTTTTCCGACATTTCTTTCAGATATATCCTTTACTTGTACCCAAATCTGCCTGATGGCAAGTAAGTGGTCCTCTAGTGCGGGCAGATTGGAGGTCAGGAAGTGAGACGGAAGTGTCGGAGGGTGGAAGCCGTAGACAGTAAAGAGCGGGGAGTGACCAGTAGTATCATTATCACAATTGTTGCGGGCATACTCAGCCCAAGGCAAATAATCGGACCAGGAATGCTGCTGCTGAGATACAAAACATCGGAGATACTGTTCTAGGCTTTGATTAGCTCTTTCTGATGCCCCATTTGTTTGAGGGTGATAGGCGGATGAAAAAGCCAATGTGACACCCATGTTTTTACAAAAACCCTTCCAAAACTGGGAGACAAATTGAGTACCTCTGTCAGAGACTAGTTCAAGAGGCATTCTGTGAAGCCTCACAATGTTGTTTATGAAAACCGGTACCAGTCCTGTGGCAGAGGGTAATTTGGGCAGAGGAACGAAGTGAGCCATTCTGGAGAATCTATCTACCACGGTGAGGATCATTGTATTACCCTTGGATGTAGGTAGATCTACTATGAAGTCCATAGAAATATGAGACCAGGGTCTATCTGGAATGGGTAAAGGGTGTAATAACCCACTGGTAAACGTCTTCGACTCTTGTTTTTGGCACATATTTCACATACGGACACATATTCTTTTACATTGTGGTGTAAGGCAGGCCACCAAAACTGTCTCTTCAAACTAGACACTGTCTTGGATACTCCCATATGACCAGAAGGTTTGGTTTCGTGATGCAATCTAATCATATATTCTCTTTGATTCTCAGGGACAAAGAGCTTGTCGGGAGGTCTGTTCTCAGGAGCGGATTTCTGAGCTAACTGAAGACGTTTAAGTAGAGGAGAGGAGACAGTGATGGTGGTAGCGGACACGATACATTCCTTAGGAACGATGGGATTGTTATCCTGAATGTGTTTCTCATAAGGGTCGAATTTTATGGACAAAGCATCTGCCTTGATATTCTTTGAACCAGGTCGATATGTAAGGAGGTAATTGAAACTGGACAAGAACAATGACCATCTAGCCTGTCTGGCATTCAACCTTTTAGCATCCCCTATGTACGTAAGGTTTTTATGATCTGTTATAATCATGACAGGAATGGAAGACCCCTCCAGTAGATGTCTCCACTCTGACAAAGCAGATACAACCGCTAATAATTCTCGATTCCCTATATCATAGTTCATCTCTGCTGAAGATATTTTGCGTGAAAAAAACCCCATGATGTAACGGTTTATGTAACGCTTCTCTTTGAGATAGAATAGCTCCTACTCCGATCTCCGAACCATCAACCTCTTAAGAAATGGTAATTTAGGGTTTGGATGTCTCAGAACCGGAGCAGAAGTAAAAGCAGTTTTAAGGGTTTGAAACGCTTGAATAGCACATGGGGACCATTTCTGATTTTGTATACCTTTCTTGGTCATGGCAGTTAGAGGGACAACCATGGAGGAGAAATTCTTTATGAAACGTCTATAATAGTTAGCAAAACCCAAAATTCTCTGGATGGCTTTCAGACCCTGAGGTAAGGGCCAGTCCAGAATAGAAGACAGTTTGGATGGGTCCATTTGGAATCCCACGGGGGTAATTACGCATCCCAAGAAATGTACCTGAGTAAGATCGAACATACATTTTTCTAGTTTGCAATATAAGCCATTTTCTAGTAATATCCTTAGTACCGACCGAACATGTTCATGTTGAGTTTCACGACCAGGCGAAAAAATCAAAATGTCATCTAAATAAACAATGATAAAAACCTGCAGAAAATCTCTGAGTACGTCATTGATGAAGTCCTGAAATACTGCAGGAGCGTTACATAGCCCAAAGGGTATCACCAAATATTCGTAATGCCCACTTCGGGTATTAAAGGCAGTCTTCCACTCATGATGTTCTTTAACTCTTACCAAATAGTAGGCACCTCTAAGATCGAATTTGGTGTACACCTTGGCACCTTGTAATCTATCAAATAATTCAGAAATGAGCGGTATAGGATACACATTACGAATGGTAATACGATTTAATCCCCAGTAGTCAATACAAGGTCGTAGGTCTCCCTCTTTCCTGGACACAAAAAAAAAATCCAGGGAGGATGAATGCCTTATAAAAGCTTTGGCAAATTCTCTTTTATGTACTCTTCCATGATTTTGTTTTCTTTTAAAGATAAAGGATAGACATGGCCTCTAGGATGCATGGTACCGGGAAGTAAATCGATTGTGCAGTCATATGGTCTATGAGGGGATAATATATCACAATTCTTTTTCTCGAATACCTCCCTCAGATCTTGTACCACTCAGGAACCTCAGTAGATAGAGGAGAAGCAGTAGGCATATTGAGGCTCCCTATTATGGTGACAGGTCGCAAACACTGTCCCTAGCAATGAGAACTCCAAGACTTGATCTCCCCTTGCTGCCAATCAAGGGACGGATGGTGTCTTGCCAACCAGGGAGAGCCCAAGACTACCGGACATGAGGGTGAATCAATAACATGGAAAGCGATTAGTTCAAAATGAAGAACCCCTGTGGTGAGACGTAAGACGGCTGTTTCGTGAGTCACCCTGGGTTGGGACAGAGGTCTTCCATCAATAGCCTCTACATACAAAGGTGTCGCTCTTTCAACCAAAGGAATAGCGTGGGTGTAAGCAAACTCCTTATCTATGAGATTCCCTGCTGCCCCAGAATCAAGAAAAGCAAGTGTGTGGACCAAGGAGGTCTCCCAGGAGAGAGAGATGGGTACTACCATGCGTGTTCTATTTCTTTGTATAGGAGACATATCAATCAAGCCCAAGGTGTGTCTCCTGGGAGACCTTAGGCTGTCTCGTTTCCCGACATCCTTACTCTCCTAGGTCTCCTGGTACACTGGTTATGGAAATGCCCCCTGCCAGCACAGTAAAAGCACAATCCCTCTCTCCTACAGTACTCTCTCTCCTCTTGGGATATACCGGTGTTACCTATTTGCATGTGTTCAGGGGGATGGTGTTCGGCTGCTAGTTGTACGGGAATGGGTGGAGCAATGTTGGGAATGGGTGGCAATACCCAACGTACTCTCTCTCTGGGACCCCTTCTATCGCGGATCTGGTCATCCAGGGTGATACAAAAGTCAATTAACTCCTCCAGTACATCAGGCAATTTCATTGGTGCTAATTCATGAATAAGGGAGTCAGACAAACCCTCCATGAAGGCCAATACTAGAGCCTCGTTGGTCCAATTAACCTCGGACACAAGTGCCTGAACTCTATAGAATAATCGGACACTTTCCTTTTACCTTGTCTGATTCGGAAGAGTGCCCTACCAGCCGTCTGATATCTACGAGTAGGATTGAACGTACGCCGCAGTTCTGACACAAACATCTCGTAATCATACACAATAGGTTTCTTATTCTCCCATAGCGGTGTAGCCCATTCCAGAGCTCTATCCGAGAGATGATTGATAAGAAACCCCACCTTGGATTTTTCAGAGGGACACATACCCGGATTAAGGTTAAAATGAATCCCAACCTGAATCAAGAAACCCCGGCAATCACCAGGGGTACCATCAAAACGCAGCGGCGCTGTCATATGCACATGGTGATTGGGTGGTACAATGGCAGTAGATGAGGTAGCGGCAGAAACCGGCCGAGGCCGCGAGGGAGGCGTACGACTTGGCTGGTTCAACAATGCATGCAAAGCTTGAGCAATCTGATCCATTCTATGTTCTTGCTCCTCTTGCCGTGCAGAAATCTTAGACAATTGGACGGATTGGTCCGCAGGATCCATGGCCCGATCGTAATGTTATGATCCCCACTAGGAGGAGAATATGATCCCTGCACCCAGTACCCTTTCCTTTCTCTCCGATCCTTTAAGTGGTCGGTAGATATAAATATATCCCTATGCTGAACAATGAGAGACAGCAAGCAGAAGACTTAGAAGCCAAGTCAGTAACAGAGAATATCATAAACCGTTACAAGGGGTCAGTGCACCAGAGAATATCGTAAGCCGTTGCCAGGGGTCAGTGCGCCAGAGAATATCGTAAAAGAAAGCCAGGAGTCAGTCAACCAGTAAACAGGAGTTTTCTCCTATATTGGTTTGTCTAAAGTTGTTCTGTCTCCATGTATTGTAACACAGTCTATATTATAACCATTGTTCAGTGCTGTGGAATATGTTGGCGCTATATAAATAAAGTATTGTAATAATTAATATCACAAATGTTCTTTAACACCATCCATTCCCTGAATGAGTATGGCAGGGACATTGCACTTTACTTCATTTTCCATATCAGGAAACATTGTTTACACTTTTACTTTCTGGGAGTGGGTATGTTCATAAAGGAGTACACTGGTACACCTACTGCTGTAATAACATCTGTTTGTTTTAGATTGGTTTGTGTCAGATTGGTCTGAAAAGCTGCAGAAAAACCGCAGAACACACCCGGGGCTACATCACATAATTCGTGGTAAAACGGGGGTGCTAAGGAGAAAAAACTGCGCCCACAGTTTTCTCCCTAGCACCCCCATTTTACCGCAAAATTACAATGCAGGCGCTTAGAAAGCTAAGCGCCGCCGTTCGCATCCTCTTAATGGAGTCCATAGGACTCCATTGAAACAGACTGCGGCGGTCACATGACCTGTCGGATCTCACCTTGCGAGATCCGGCAGGTCGGTGTAGTGATCCGCAGGGAGAAACTGGGGGACTTTTTCCCCCAGTCTCACCCTGCTGCCACCAGACGGAGAAGGCGTACAGAGCCGCGGTCTTCGCCGCGGGATAGGACGTGAGTATCTGTTTTTTTGGGGGCGTTTTGGCTGGTGCTAACAGATTCTGCACCAGCAGAATCCATTAGCACCAAGTCCAGGCTGTTTTAATGTGCCAATTATCTCTCCCAAGTCCCCCCCAGCATTTAATTTGCTAATTAATTATCTCTCCCAAGTCCCCCCAGCATTTAATGTGCCAATTATGTCTCCCAAGACCTCCCCAGCATTTAATTTGCCAATTATCTCTCCCAAGTCCCCCCCCAAGCATTTAATTTGCTAATTAATTATGGCTCCCAAGTCCCCCCAGCATTTAATTTGCCAATTAATTATCTCTCCCAAGTCCCCCCCAGCATTTAAGTAGTCAATTATCCCTCTCCCCCAGCATTTAATTAGTCAATTATCTCTCCATAACAAGGGAAAAAAATGTCATCTGCGCTTGTTTCTATGTATTCCATGTGCAACAAAACACTGAGGTTTTTGTTTGTTTCAATGGCCATTGCAACGTAAGCTCACTCGCCACTTCAAGGCACCTCTTTATAGAGTGAGTACCTAATCAATGTAAGCAAAAAGCCGCTCTACTGAGCAGCTCCAAGCCCCTCCTGCTGCTTTTCAGCTAAGGAGAGGCAGAAAATGGTGGGTTTTATTTATACACGCACCAAACACTTCCCATTTGGGATTAAAAACAAAAACATGGAAAGAGGAACAGCAGCAAAACGACGAACTGGAGTTACAAGCATAATATACATACAGAAAAAATGGCATCGCACCCATACTCACCGGAGCGGCTGCAACAACCAGGAGTAACAGCCCAGTTAATGTATAAAACATAACAAGGGAAAAAAATTTCATCTGCGCTCGTCGTTTCTATGTATTCCATGTGCAACAAAACACTGAGGTTTTTGTTTGTTTCAATGGCCATTGCAACGTAAGCTCACTTGCCACTTCAAGGCACCTCTTTATAGAGTGAGTACCTAACCAATGCAACCAAAAAGCCGCTCTACTGAGCAGCTCCAAGCCCCTCCTGCTGCTTTTCAGCTAAGGAGAGGCAGAGAATTTAATTAGCATTAGCATTTAATTAGCAGCCCCTGGTCAATTTATTATCTCTCTCTCTCCCCCCCTCCCCGTGCTCACCCTATTGAAGAATCATAGAATCCTCTATGGACGCAGGCGGCAGGCTGTCTCCACTGGACTGGTTTGTTCTCCTGCCGCTGGCGTCTCGTGCTCTGCGGGATATCACATGAGGGGGTGGCGCCAATGACTGCAGTGCCGCTGCGCTCACTGAGACGATCACAGGAAGCTCCAGAGAGCTGATGGAAAATAGCAGAGTCCACTGTGCTGACCAAGACCAGGCCGTGCCTGATTGCCCGATGGGTCAGTCTGCCCCTGGCTGGGGGACAGGATGGCTAAAAGGTTGGAGTTGACTTTAAACTAGTGGAAGGGAGGAGGGATTCAGAAGCATACAAAAGGGAGATAGAACAAATAGTGGATGGGATTCAGCTCAGATTATGGAGGGTGGAGACGTGGGGATGGGTAAAGTCAGAACAGCGGAGGCATGCTATGTAATGTCACATTCAGCATGTGTGGGTCATGACAATATTAAATGTATGCTTGCTAGTGCAAGGAGCCTCAATAACAAGATGGGGAACTAGAGGCAATAGCATATACTAAGCAATATGACTTAATAGGTATAACAGAAACTTTGTGGGATGAAACACATGGCTGGGCTGTAACCTTACATGGTTATGCATTTTTTAGGAGGAATAGGAAACATTTGAAAGGGGGAGAAGTACGTTTGTATGTCAATCGTGATTTAAAGCCAAATAATACACACCTGGTAAGCGATAAGGGAAATGTGGCATCTGTATGGGTAAATGTCTGTTTGAGGAACAAACAGGGAAGTCAACTATTGGTTGGCATATGCTATAAACCACCTAATATAGATAATGATGAGGGTGTTACAGCTGTTAGAGCAAATCAGGAAGGCTGCACATCTGGATAGCACTTTAATTATTGGAGATTTTAATTACCCCGACTTTTCATGGAATAGTGGGACTAGTAATTCAGTGAAGGGAATCCGGTTTTTGAACCTGTTAAATGATACCTTAATGACACAACTGGTAGAAGCGCCAACTAGAAAGGATACCTGTCTGGATCTGGTTATATCAAACAATGTGGATCTTTTCTCCAAATATTCAAGTAAGGGAGCAGTTATGACACAGTGACAGTGACCATAATATGGTGTCTTTTGAAATAAACTCAAAAAAGCACATTCATAGGGGGCATGCTAAAACATATAATTTTAGAAAGGCCAGCTTCATTAAAATAAGGGAAGCTCTTAATGTCATTGATTGGTATAAACTCATGGGAAAAACAGAGAGGATAAATGGAATATCTTTAAATTAATACTACAAAAGTACACGTCCCAAAAATTTACTTAGAAAATGTGATTGGTTGACTCAAGAAAAGGTGTTGCAGCAACTAAACAAAGTGAATGTGACTAAAGCCCCAGGGCTGGATGGGGCTGAAATATGTAAGCCTCTGTTTTTAATCTTTCAAGATTCTTTTCTTTCAGGAATCGTACCAGAGGATTGGAGAAAAGCCCTATATTTAAGAAAGGTTCAAAATGTCTGCCTGGGAATTATAGACCTGTGAGCTTAACATCGGTGGTTTGGAAAGTATTTGAGGGGTTACTAAGGGATGATATTCAGGAATTCATTGGTAGGTATAATGTAATTAACAAAAATCAGCATGGTTTTATGAAACACAGATTATGTCAGACTAACTTAATTGCATTCTACGAAGAAGTAAGTAGAAGTATAGATCAGGGGGTCGCAGTGGATGCGATTTACTTGGATTTTCCCAAAGCTTTCGACACGGTTCCACACAAGAGGTTACTATTTAAAGAAAAATTGGTCTAGATGAAAATTCTTGTTCTTGGATAGAACACTGGCTAAAAGGTAGGGTACAGAGAGTACTCATAAATGGAACATTTTCAAGATAGACACCAGTGGTAAGTGATGTCGCTCAGGGGGTCTGTTATAGGACCACTTCTATTAGATTTATTTATAAATGACCTTGAAATAGGCATCGACATGCGTCTGTGTTTGCAGATGACACAAAACTAGGAAAAGTAATACAATGTGAGCAGGATGTTACTTTTCTGTAGCGCACGGGTCTGCAACCTGCGGCTCCGGAGCCGCATGCGGCTCTTTCATCGCCCTGCTGCGGCTCCCAGGTCGACGCTCCTGCTAGGGCGCAGCCATCCACAACCCTGAGTTTCACCAGTTTCCGTCGGCCACTGTCTGTCTGATCCATCACCATCATCACGCTGCGAGCTTGCTCTGGGCGCAGCATGATAGAAGACTCCGGCTTGCAGTGGCTGTCCAAAAGAGAGTGAGGGGAGCGGGGATAACCCCCGGGGATAACGCAGTTAAATGGCAGATGAACTTTAATGTAGATAAATGCAAGGTTATGCACGTTGGAATGAAGAACACACAAGCAACTTAAATACTAATGGTACTGAGTTAGGGAAATCAAAGCAGGAGAAGGATTTGGGAATAATCATAGACTTCCAACTAAGTAACAATGCCCAATGTCAAACAGCAGCTGCCAAGGCCAGCAAGGTATTGGCATGCATTAAAAGGGGAATTCATTCTTAGGTTGAAAACATAATTTTGCCTATTTATAAATCAATGGTAAGACCGTACCTTGAATATGCTTTGCAATTATGGGCACCTGTCTTAAGAAAGGATATTATAGCGCTAGAAACAGTGCAGAGACGGGCGACTAAATTAATAAGGGGAATGGAAGGTTTAAGTTATGAGGAAAGTTATGAGGAAAGGTTAACAAGCTTAAACCTGTTTAGTTTAGAGAGACGGCGCCTTAGAGGGGATGTGATAACTTTATATAAATATATACGGGGTCATTATTAACCATTGTCTGGAATCCTATTCATTAATAGGACTATACACAGGACACAAGGTCACCCATTTAGACTGGACGAAAGGAAATTCGGCCTAAAGCATAGGAAGGGTTATTTTACGGTGATAACAATAAAGCTGTGGAATTATCTGCTTGTTGAGGTGGTTGGGTCCAAGACTGTACTGACTTTTAAACAACGACTAGATGACTTCCTGCAAAAACATAATATTAAGGGCTATAATATTTAGTATGTAGGTAAAAGATGCTTGATCCCTGAAGAAATCTGACTGCTATTTTGAGGTCAAGAAGGATTTTTTCCCAGTGTGTTGCATAATTGGTTGTTTTTTTTGTTGCCTTCTTTTGGATCAACAGCAGTATGTGTGAAAGGCTGAACTCGGGGATGCATGATTCTTTTCAGCCTATGTAACTATGTAACTACACTGGTGGCCAAAATTGTGGATACACCTTACATTTTAACAAACTTTGCAGTTTAAAGTACTTTTTATATACAAATCTCTAAAAATGTCGTAGCACAAAGAAAATTTAATATAGTAAATTAATGCCTTAACAACAAAAAAATCTTTAAATAAGTTCAATTTTGACTAGAAATGTACCATAATGCATCTTGGCTATTATATAGCATAAAAATGATAATTTCAAGTTTGTCACAATGTGTTTTTTCAATATGACACCTTCTAGGCATTGACTCTAGAAGTCTTTTGACATCCTCTTCTGTGATCAATTGATGCCAGGAATTGATTATAGCCTCAATGAGTCCTCGCTTGTTGCTTGGATTCTTGCTTGAGACCATGCGTTTCAATCTTGACCACAGATTTTCGATGGGATTCAAGTCAGGGCTATTTCCAGGCCAGGGAAGAAGGGCATTTTCTTGTCAACCAAAACTGCCAAAATCAGAAGGTGTATCCACAATTTTGGCCACTAGCGTATTTAAGCCCTATGGTCTGTCTTTATCAGTCAAGTAACTCAACGGGCCACATCTAATAAGAGGTTAAGAACACTTAATCTTGGTTTCAAAATATGGGTGTTCAGTTGCAATAGCCGATGATTGCTGTAAATGGTGACAATGTATAAATCATCCCTGTATATGCTGAAAACAGATTCACAGTCAGCATCTACATCCTCAAATGCATTAGCGCCCCATGTTAAAAGATACTGGCAACTCCGAATGTTTCATTTGATCAAACAAAAAAATTTATAAGCATAATTACCAACTCAGGGCTCTATTCCACAGTTGGTGCTAATGTTAGCAGATCGAAATGTAAGTGTGAGTGCCAGGCTAAGTGTGTTTAACTCATGCCACCCATATTACATTCCTGACGCTAACCCCGTTAGCAATCCATTTGCGCAACGGTTATTGCACAAGCTTTTGTACTTTGCGCATCCCATACTTCACATCGGGAGCGCAAGTGTACATTAGCGTTTCAATAAGAAATGTATTATAAAGTGCTAGCACCAATTACCGTCGGGATACAAACAGCCTAAAGGTAGCACATTCTAAAAGACTAACTCCCCCCATAACTCAGACCCCCCCCCCATAACCTCTCATCCCGCGACAATACGCTGCTTCTTCTGGCTGTAAGCAGAGTGAGACTGGGAACAAATTGTTCCAAGTCTCCCTCTACAGCGCTGCTCGACCTTGCGAGAGTGAGATTGTGCAGGGGTTATGGTCAGGACGCACAAATCTCCATGGAGTCATAAGGACACCAGGAGGTC
This sequence comes from Leptobrachium leishanense, assembly GCA_009667805.1. NCBI lineage: Eukaryota > Metazoa > Chordata > Amphibia > Anura > Megophryidae > Leptobrachium > Leptobrachium leishanense. Next base: position 86,498,467 of record CM019071.1, read on the forward strand.
ATACTCGAGTATACGCGAGTACCCCAGGAGTTAGCTGTGTGTTCAGGGGCGAGGTGCTGAGCTAGCGCCTGCCTCAGAATATTGAGGTAACATGGGGATACTACGGGAGAAATCTACAGGTGCAGATTTTCCATGTTAACATCCACATGTAAGTGCGAAGCAGGGAATAGTGCCCTCAGCTTAATAAAAGGGTTAGCATACAATGCTGACTTACATCACCACATAGTTTGTGGTATTAAAAAATGTATGTGTATCAGAGATCTATCAAACAATAACATAGTAAAAAATTGAGGCGTTGTCTCTGGACCAATAATTATTAGAGCTGAACCAGACTTAAGATATAGGACACACAATGCCACACCTGTCACTGTATTAATTTGTGGAACTCATGACGCAAACTGATTATTGATAATACATATTATATAAATTCACAACTGGCGTCTTTATAATGAATTACTAGCAACAGTGTGTTTAAATTTTATGGCAGCATTGTAGCCATCTCTTGCTCATCTCTTAAGCAGGTGATGTGCTAGTAGACCTTTAGATGGTTGCATTAGGTGGACTAAATCCTGATGGTCATTAATAGTATGAATAAACCGTGTCGTTTTAGACCACTTTTTGTAACAGGGGCTACAGATGTTTCAGCTAAAAAATTAAAGGCATTATACTTCAAAAAAGAGAATGAATATAAATCTTTCACTGAGTCTGCCTGGGTAAGAGTAAGCAATCTGTAAATCAAATGTCCTCCTGTTGTGATAGATACATAGAGATATCCTTCAAATAGGATATTTAAATTACCACAACTACTTTCTTAGGGCTAAATTACAATCCATGTGCTAAAACGGGGACACTAGCGAGAAAAAACTGTGCCTGCAGTTTTATCCCTAGCGCCCCCCCCCCGTTTTAGCACAGGATTACAATGCAGGCGCTTAAAAAGCTGCCTGCATTGTTAGCGGGCGCTAAACCCTGGGATGCACACGGCAGCGCTGAGCTCCGCCGCGCACATCCTCTCATTGGAGTCCATAGGACTGCATTGAGTTTCCCACTGCCGGGCACATGACCTGCCGGATCTCGCCTCGCGAGATCCGGCAGGTCGGCGTAGTGGTCTGCAGGGAGAGACTGGGGGACTTTTCCCCCAGTCTCTCCCTGCAGACCACTACGCCGACCTGCCGATCTCGCGAGGCGAGATCCGGCAGGTCATGTGCCCGGCAGTGGGAAACTCAATGCAGTCCTATGGACTCCAATGAGAGGATGTGCGCGGCGGAGCTCAGCGCTGCCGTGTGCATCCCAGGGTTTAGCGCCCGCTAACAATGCAGGCAGCTTTTTAAGCGCCTGCATTGTAATCCTGTGCTAAAACGGGGGGGGGGGCGCTAGGGAGAAAACTGCAGGCACAGTTTTTTCTCGCTAGTGTCCCCGTTTTAGCACATGGATTGTAATTTAGCCCTAAGAAAGTAGTTGTGGTAATTTAAATATCCCCGGCGACAGAGGAGGCGGACGGAGCCATGGTCCTCGCCGCGGGATACTAGGTGAGTATCTGATTTTTTGGGGCGATTTCTGCTGGTGCTAACCGATTCTGCACCAGTGGAATCCAATAGCACCAAGTCCAGGCTGTGGTTAACATTTTGTTAACCGCAGCCGGACGTTAATAAGCGTTAGGACTTTGTAATTTTACAGCTGATTAACACTTTGCGCTCCCCATGTTAAGTATAGGGAGCGCAATGGATTGGAATGTGCGTTGGCCACCAGGGCTAACGTTAACGCTCAAGCAGGTGAGCGCTTATGTTAGCACCAAGATGGTAATGTGGCCCTTAGTGTTAAGAATTGTAGTTATTAGTGGCTTTACTAACAAGACACACAGGATTATTCAGAGAATGGTTAAACTCTGGAGAACTTTTGGAGAAGTGAAAATTCTAGGTCATAATAGACCCAAATTCTCCCATGTATCTCACTTTCCAAATCAGCTATTTTGACCTAGAATTTTCACTTCTCCAAAAGTTCTCCAGAGTTTCAACTTTCTCTGAATAACCCTGTAAATTGGTTGGATATAAATAATCATAACTGAACCAAAATTCTAAGACGAAAAGAAGTTTGAATTGTCCCCAGCCGGTGCAAACTGGATTGCTGAACTTTAACAATCTTGGCTACGTCTGATATGTTTTGGTTATTCGGTCATTTGGTTTGTTTATACATTGTAAATGTAATCAGGGCTGGAATAATCCAGTCTGGCATGGTAGGTAGCAGGGGTTGTGACTAGTTCTATGTACCACTGTGACAAACATGTGCAAATTGATCACTGGCTTGTAGTGAATCTAAGGTTTTAACAATTGAACATTCCCATTGTAGTGACCCTATAACAAAGCCTCCTGTGAAGAAGTGACAAGTAATCACTGACATTTCAGAACTGGAGAAAAATAAGCATTTTGATATGTCTAAGTGTGACTTTTGCGATTTCCTCCTGTGACCAGAGAGAACAAGGTCTTATGTGCCTCATTAATGTGTCCCGAATGTTCCGAGAATCTTAAATGACGACAACATTAAAAACAAAACTTAGAATGTTGCTGACTGATTTATAAAATCTATGTTTTCTGTAATAACAATGAAACAGGGTACCCAGTAATTCAAATATTATGATATTGTGCCCATCTTAAAGACATCTGTTAATTCATGTGTGGCAGACTGAAAAGTATATAAGTTATAAGTAATGTGTACAATGTTACATAGTTACATAGTTATTACATAGTTACATAGTTATATAGGCTGAAAAAAGACATGCGTCCATCGGGTTCAGCCTCTCCCACATAACCATACGGCGCATCTAGTGCAATTAATAGGTTAATAAGTCAATGAGCATATAAACATATAAAATCCATAAAAATATTCGTGTAAATTCATAAAAAATATTGAAAAAAAGAGAGTGTTAAATATCGTTAAGAAATGTCTTTTAAAACATCATTTAAAGTGCATAGAATAAAGTCCAGGTCTAAAGTCAAATGTGCAAAGAAAGTGCTCAAGTGTATAACTATGCTACTTTTATATTGATTTTTATGGACATTACCAAGTTTTTATACCGACTGAGGAAGACTTTTTTAAGCCGAAACGTGTCTCGGTAGACCTTGTCCTAGATTCTATTTGTTACCTAATAAATATATTGTTTTATAATTCCACATTCGCCACCTTTCTCTGACTTTTTTCCTCGGATACATGGATCCACTGCCGCTGAGATAAAGAGGTTTGGGTTTCCACCTTTAAGAGAGCCCAGGGCTATATCCATTGAGCCTAACACTGTGAGGCTCCAGAATCGGTGAGTGTGATTTACTCTTCCTTTTCACATCTTTATACACACACAGTGTTACGCTATGGGAGTGCCGTCTCCCGATTCTTTTTGCTTTATCTAGTATCTACTACGGACAGAAAGAAGGGAAGTGCCACCCTATATTTGGCTGCAGGCTGTTCTTCCTTGAGCCGGGATCTTGCAGGCTCCCACAAATGTGAGTGGTTTAAACTTTGACTTCGACAATTTGACCAATTCTGTCCTGACTGTCTGCACTATTATTTTTCTGTGATATGTTTTCTTTGAGGAACACTGACGAATAAAAGGATTCGACACCAGCACTTTAGAGAAGATCAGCACATCATCCCTCATCATTATTCTTTGAGCAACCGAACTGTTATACACTTGAGCACTTTCTTTGCACATTTGACTTTAGACCTGGACTTTATTCTATGCACTTTAAATGATGTTTTAAAAGACATTTGTTAACGATATTTAACACTCTCTTTTTTTCAATATTTTTTATGAATTTACACGAATATTTTTATGGATTTTATATGTTTATATGCTCATTGACTTATTAACCTATTAATTGCACTAGATGCGCCGTATGGTTTCCTGTTTTTTATCCTATCTTGACACATATTTTGGTTGTTTTTTATGTGTTTTACCATACTATAGGCAGCATTTGACTATTTATTAGCACCACGCTTAGCACTTTAACTGACCACCCAATAATAGGCGCCCACACTGTGTAGTGTATATATATATACACACTTTCTAGTTTCTCCCACATAACCTACTGCTGTTGATCCAAAAGAAGGCAAAAAACCCAGTCTGAAATATGCAACATACCGGGAAAAAATTCCTTCTTGACCCCAGAATGGCAGTCAGATTTCTCCTTGGATCAAGAAACTTTTACCCACGTATTAAATATTATAACCCTTAATATTCTGTGTCTGCAGGAAGTCATCCAGTCGTTTTTTAAAAGTCTGTACAGACTCTGACCCAACCACCTCAACAGGCAGAGAATTCCACAGCTTTATTGTTCTCACCGTAAAATAACCCTTCCTATGCTTTAAGCTAAATTTTCTTTCTTCCAGTCTAAATGGATGACCCCTTGTCCTGTGTATAGACCTGTTAATGAATAGGTTATCAGACAATGGTTGATAATGGCCCGTATATATTTATATAAGGTTATCAGATCCCCTCTAAGGCGCCGTTTCTCTAAACTAAACAGGTTTAAGCTTGTTAGTCTTTCCTCATAACTTAACCCTTCCATTCCCCTTATTAGTTTAGTTGCCCGTCTCTGCACTTTTTCTAACGCTATAATATCTTTTTTTAAGACAGGTGCCCAAAATTGCATGGCATATTCAAGGTGCGGCCTGACCATTGATTTATACAGAGGCAAAATTATGTTTTCATCCCGTGAGTGAACTCCCCTTTTAATGCATGCCAATACTTTGCTGGCCTTGGCGGCTGCTGTTTGACATTGCACATTGTTACTTAGTTTGAAGTCTATGATTATTCCCAAATCCTTCTCCTGCTTGGATTTCCCTAACTCCGTACCATTTAGGGTATAAATTACTTGCGTGTTCTTCACTCCAAAGTGCATAACTTTGCATTTATCTACATTAAATCTCATCTGCCATTTAAGTGCCCAGTCCCCCAATTTATCTAAATCCCTCTGCAGCGAAGTAACATCCTGCTCACATTGTATTACTTTTCCTAGTTTTGTGTCATCTGCAAACACTGATACATGACTTTCAATGCCTATCTCAAGGTCATTTATAAATAAATTGAATAGTATTGGTCCTATAACAGACCCCTGAGGGACACCACTTACCACTGGTGTCCATCTTGAAAATGTACCATTTATGACCACTCTCTGTACCCTATCTTTTAGCCAGTTTTCTATCCAAGAACAAGTATTTTCATCTAGACCATTTTTTCTCAATTTAAATAGTAACCTTTTGTGTGGAACTGTGTCGAAAGCTTTGGCAAAATCTAAGTAAATCACATCCACTGCGACCCCCTGATCTATACTTCTACTTACTTCCTCATAGAATGTAATTAGGTTAGTCTGACATGATCTGTGTTTCATGAAACCATGCTGATTTTTGCCAATTACATTATACCTCCCTATAAATTCCTGAATATTATCCCTTAGTAACCCCTCAAATACTTTCCCAGCCACAGATGTTAAGCTCACAGGTCTATAATTCCCAGGCACAAATTTTAAACCTTTCTTAAATATAGGGACCACGTCAGCTTTTCTCCAATCCTCTGGTACTATTCCTGAAAGAAAAGAATCTTGAAAGATTAAGAACAGAGGTTTACATATTTCAACACATAGCTCTCTCAGTACTCGTGGGTGAATTCCATCTGGCCCTGGGGCTTTATTCACATTCACATTGTTTAATTTCTGCAAAACCTTGTCCTGAGTCAACCAATCACTTTGTATTAGTAAGTTTTTATTAATGAATTTCATGTCTCCTGTTATAGGTTTCTCTTTGATAAATACTGAAGAAAAATAATCATTTAAAATTTCTGCCTTATCCTGATCTTCCGTTAACAATAACCCTGACTCAGATTTTAGTGAACTTACATTTTCACTCTTGGGTTTTTTAGAATTTATGTACCTAAAGAATCTGCTCTCTTTGGCTATTTCTTTTTCATTTTCTAGTTTAGCCCATCTAATCGCATTTTTACATGCTTTATTGGCTGCCCTATATGCTTTATAGGATGCCTCAGATTTATCAAATTTAAAAGCTTTAAATGCCTTCTTTTTATTTTTCATTTCCTTAGTTACCTTCCTACTAAGCCACATTGGTTTCAGTCTGTTTCTTTTATATTTATTAATCAGTGGAATATATTGTGACGTGTACTTTTCAAGTGTTAGTTTAAAGATATTCCACTTATCCTCAGTGTTTTTTCCGTGAAAGAGTTTCTGCCAGTCAATGACATTGAGAGCTTCCTTTATTTTAATAAAGTTGGCCTTTTTAAAATTATATGTTTTAGCATGCCCCTTATGAATGTGTTTTTTTGAGTTAATTTCAAAAGTCACCATGTTATGGTCACTGTTTCCCAACTGTTCCTTTACATTAATATTTGAGAAAAGATCCACATTATTTGTTATAACCAGGTCCAGACAGTTATCCTCTCTAGTTGGTGTTTCTACCAGTGAAGGTATCATTTAAAATGTTCAGAAACCGGATTCCCTTTGCTGAATTACTAGTCCCACTATCCCAATTAATGTCCGGGTAATTAAAATCTCCAATAATTAAAGTGCTACCATGATGTGCAGCCTTCCTAATTTGCTCTAACAGTTGTTTACCCAAAATATTTACCCATAAGGATTCCACATTTCCCTCACCGCGATAATGTGTGATTACATTATTCACTACATACAAAAAAGTAATATGAAAGCAAAGAACACAGAAGTCTGCTCTTCCTTCATCTTCAATTAAAGTATAGTTTCAATGTAGTATTACACAATGTAAACCCATCATCAGCTTAGTTTGTGATTGGATGAGAGTCCAGTAAGAATCATGCAGCTCACTATCAACTCTCAACATTTGCAGATGAATCTTAAACAAAGTATTGTCTCCTTTCATTCATAAAAAGTGATGTATTTAGGGGGATCCACCATCTGTCTTCTTGGCCGGCTTGTGTTCCCCTTTTCTTTTATAGTATGGACTTACAGCCATAATAATATAGTTTAACAAAGTTGATTGTTTTTAGGTATTTGACAGCACTACACACAATTTCCTTGACTTTGGACATGCAACATTTGAATGGTCACAGTGCCTGGAGTATCCCTTTTAATGTGATCATGGTAGCTTGAATAACCATATCCGTTTGAGCACCATCGGCAGGGTTAAAGTTGCAAAAGTAAGCATTTAGAACAGCTGAGGATGTGAGATGAAATGTAAAGACTTGGAAGGCATTAAAAGCACTGTTTAAGTGGACTGCTGCAGTGTGTTAATCTTCTTTTTCTATTCATTACTGAATGCAAGGCTGGCAACCTTGGACAGAGTGCAACCTGAAATTTATTGATCTGTCTGTTTTTTTTTTTAATTCAAAATTTTATTTTGTAACAATGTCAGCGGTACAACAGAGAAAAGGGCCTCGCAGGGCCACAGTAGACTAGTCAGCAGGAAAATCAATGTAAATAAAAATAACAAAAATAGACTTCAAGGGTCCACAAAGTTAACCACATTAAGGGGGGGGGGCGAGGAAGGACACTCGACATAGGTGACCAGGGAGGTAGTCTCGTCGTAAAACAGACATGGGACGGAGCAGCCACGAGATAAATAAATAAAAAAATAATAATAATAATAAAAAAAATAAAAAAAAGGGGGGTATAAGGGGAAAGGTGGAGGACAGCCCGGAGAGAAGTGGCATTCCTGGCTCACTCCAGTAACCGCGCAAGGAGACTGGAGGCCACGGAAGAGACCACAGGGCCAGGCGTCCTGGGGCCAGAGGAAGCGGTCAGAGCCATGGTATCCGCTCCAATGGCTCGCCCAGGGCAACCTATCGTACCGCACCCCAAAAAAAAAAAAAAAAGGTGGCCAAATCCCCGGACCGTCACGCCAAACCATGTACTGGTCAGAGGAAGCAAAGTCCACCAAAGAGTGTCTAGGGGGGGGATAAATCGTCATGAGTCCTCAAAAAGGTGTGCGTGGGGGGGGTTGTCAGCGGGAGAGAATACTTCTAGGGAAACTAGCTTCATAGGAAAGATGAAAGATGTCGGCAGTCAGGAGGTCGATAGCAGGGTCATCTAGTTCAGCCAGTGTCCAGGAACAATAGACACCCGTCTCCATAACATACTGAAAGGCACCAGGTGTCCACGACCATCCGAGCCAGCCAGGAATCGCCAGAGGCAGAGGGCGGCACCCCAGATGACTCTCCCAGGTTGGTAAGTACCCCCTGGGCCTCCACAATCAGCGCCATGGGCGACCGGCCATCTGCCCCATACCGGAGCACCGTGTGCAGCGAGGTGTCCTCCGACAGCACCCCAGCGTCTCAGTCCTCACTCCCAGGGCACCATTCTCCATCCACCACCGCGGCTGGGCGTACTGTCATCACATGCAGGGACCATGAACCAACAAGCGCACCCCCGCTCAGTCCCTCCACAGTGCGGTATGGGGCCACCGCTCCGTTGCAATCCCATAGCTCCGGCGGGTCCTGTAATTCCGCTGTCTGTACCATTCCTCCCCATTCAGACTCAGGCCCACACCTCACCTCCGCCATCACATCTCTGACAACCCGGAAGTCAGCCAGCCAACACGCTCGGAACTCCTCCATAATGCGCCAGATATCTCCCTTCGTTAGGAGATGGGAATCATCAGGGTACCCATCCATAAGTGCCACTCTCAAGGGGTCAGGGTCTGCAGCAGGACTGGGGCAGGAGAGATGAAGAGCCGTGAGGTCCCTCACGGAGACGTCTAAGATGGCCGCCCGCTGTAGGCCGCAAGCACCAAATTGTCCCAAACGGCACCAGGGAGTCAGCGAAGATTTGTTAGTGCAGGGCGGTATGTAGACCCAGGTTCCCCATGCCAAAGTAAACCACTGCAGCCGACGGTGGGTCACGTTAAATCAAAGATAAAAGGGTAACATCAGGAGAGCTCTGCAGAACGCGACTTCACCCATCGGCAGTCAGCTCCGCCCCCGATCTGTCTGGTTTTGATCTGAATATGTGCGCCTACATATAAATACTATCAGGGTTATTCAAAGAGAATCGAAAGTCACCTCGCGTTTGCTGACTTTTTGTTCTCTTCAATTCGGGGCAATTTACTGATCCCATTTCGGCGACCCTGCGATGTATTCAGCAAGCACCACAGGGCCGTCGTAGTGCAGGGAAAAGCAGCCGCAAACACGATGAACACTCACCGCAAAACCCGGCAAACGCTCACCGAAACCCACAAAAGCATCTGGATTAACCCCGCCGAACACGCCGGAGAAACCCGAGCAGCCGCTGATCACAGCGCAGAGCAGCCGCCGGAAAAAGCCGACACCGCAGACGAATGGAGTGAAAAAAGAAAACCTCACCATATGTGTGAGGATGTCAGTGGGCCAGTTAACCATTTAGCTGCCATGTAGAGATAAGGGGATCCTAAGGATCCCCATATCTCCTGATCCATGGCAGCTAGATGGTCATATTTGACATCATTTGAAAGGCCTGATTATGGCCTTTCCAATGATACCAAACATGACCAGGTGTGGTTTAAAAAAAAATAATAAAAAAATTAAATAAAATAAAAAAATGTTTTTTTTTTAAAGTTTTTTTTGTCTGGGGGGGGGTTTAATTAAATAGGACCTAGGCTGTCATCTAAAAATAATTAGCACAAAATGGTCAGAATGAGCGCAGCGCACATAGGTGAACTGTCTCAGCAGTGAAGGGGTTAAAAAGCAAACGCATGTAAAAATTGGGTATTTCTAGTCTCGGGACAAAATTTTGAACCTATTTAGCCGGGGTCTTTTTGAGTGGATGTAGATTTTGGGGATTAAATTACGAAAAAGTGTGTTTTTACCATTTTTTCCTCATATTTCTTATTTTTTTTATAGTAAATTATTCGATATGATGGAAATAATGGTATTTCTAGAAAGTCCATTTAATAGCGGGAAAAAGGGTGTATAATATGTGTGGGTTGAATAAACGAGTAAGAGGAAAATTTGACCTAAACACTAACAGCGCAGAAACGTAAAAACAGCAGCGGTCACTAAAAGACGGATTTGTGTAAAACCGCCCGGTCACGAAGGGGTTAAAGATATCGTGTATTGAACAAAGGTACAGGACTAATCTAAAGCAGTGCCATTGCCACCATTGATGAGGGTATGCTACAGCGAACATAGCAAGATATCGTGTACCGTCTTGATGTGCTTCTTGAAATGGTGTCCATATAGAGTTGTATTAAATGAGGCAATTTTTTTTATTTTTATACGTCTCATTTTGTAATAATTTTCACTTATCTGTCTTTTCATTTGCCTTTGTAATACACAGTGGTGTATTTTGGCCTAGGCCAACAAGGCCCAGGCCTAGGGCGGCACTTTCCAGGGGGCGGCGGCCCGCACTGGTGGCCCCACCCCTAAAAAAAATGTAAAAAATTTTTTTTTACTTTTGTAAAGTATTTTGCCAGGAAGGATACATTGAGATTTCACTAATTTTCAAGTATGTCCTGGGTAGGCAAGGCCTAGGCTTTCACTTTCCAGGGGGCGGCAAAAAGCCTCACCATTAAATGGGTTATTCACAGAGCACCGAAATGACACCAACATTTTGGTGTTCTGTAGTTCCCTGCACTTCGGGGAATAAAATTTCCCCACCCTGCAGTGAATTCACCATTCACCACAGGGTCCCCAATGTGCATGAAGTCGGCCGCTGAATGCTGCCACCGCAAACCCATGGCCTGCTGTTTTCAAAAGAACTACTGAACGAAAATGTCTGGAATTTACATATAAGATCCTATGATTGATAATAAAAAGTTCTGTTACAGAAAAAAGAAAAACCGCTATTAAAAAAGGGGGGGAAATTTTGCTGAAAAATTACTAAAAGGGTACTAAAAAAAATCAATAAAGACTTTTTACTGCAGATTAAAACAATAAATGGTCTATTAGAAATTGCATAAAAACAGGAATATTTTTAACATTGAAACCTATGGGGTTCGCCTGAATAAACCTGCTGATTGAAACCACCGAACATCAGGGCATTTCACTGCCATTTCTCCACTGTTCGGTGTTCTCTGAATAGATTAACCATTACTTCTCTATGGGGATTTGCAATGTCTTCAAACAGCACCGTACTTGCTGGCAGTTCGCCAAACTTGTGTGTGAGCATATCACAGAGCAGTGGTGTACTTAGGGGAGTGGCGGAGGGCGGGCTGCCCCAGGTACCAGTGATTATTTGGGCGTCATTAGGGGGTACTAGGAGGTGCCACTGTCACTGTGTGTCAGCTTTGAGCTGTGTTCTCAAACAATGAGCAGCGGAGCAGGGCATTTGCATATGGAATAAAATCAAATAGAATAAAAATCCCCCTCTCCTCCCTCCATAGCTCCTCCCCTGTCCTGCAGCAGCTCTAGGAGACGGGAGGGGGATGTGATTTGTGTGCAGAGAGAGAAGATGACAGTAAATGGCAGGTAAAGGGGGGGTTATCAGCAGAATATGAAGCCCTGTCTGCTTACTGCTGTTTAAAGTGGACCTTTCCTTAACCAGCACTGCAGTGATAGAAATTTGTCATTGAGCTGCCTGGCTCCTGGTGAGGCTGCGTGTGTGTAGGTCACGCGGTCCGGCCAGTCAGGTGGTACTGAGACTCAGTACCACCTGACTGGCTGAACCACGTGACACGCACGCAGCTGCCTGCCCTTTCGTTAACATGGACTCTCACTCTATTCTGGACTGAACACCCACCGGGAAGGGAATCAAAGCCACGGTGCACCCTCTGGCAGTGACACCCCACTGTTGACAAGATGGCTCCACGCACAGGCACAGCCGCGATCCTAACGTGGCCTGGAGGGACCTCCTGCTGAGTCCGTACACAGTCCCTGCTGACTCTGCACACAGCCCTACCGCGGACAGAGGCCGGTAAATATAGAATAAATAATTGCTGTGTGCTCATATTCACTCGGTTTGCTGGGAGTCTTATTGCAGTGGATTTTGATGCACTCATACACACCGCACATTGCATTGCTGGGAGTTTTATTGAGGTGGATTATGATACACTGACACACACCACACATTGCATTGTTGTGAGTTTTATTGCCGTGAATTCTGATACACTCATACACACTGCACATTGCATTGCTGGGAGTTTTATTGCTGTGGATTCTGTGATACACACTGCATATTACTGTGAATTTTACTGCCCTGGAGCTCTGGGATACGCTCAAACACATGCACATTACTGTGAGTTTTATTGCTGTGCAGTTCTGATATGCTCAAACAAAGTGCCCATTTCTGTGGGTTTTATTGCTGTGCAGCTCTGTGATACACTCATATGCAGTGCACGTTTCTGTGGATTTTATTGTTCAACCAATTAGAGCGGCTGTGATCCAGTATACTTGACATGCGTGGCTGTTCTTTGTAAAAATGCTTGAATTTAAACATTTCAGAATTTTATTTATCTCAATAGATACATTTGAAATGGTATACAAAATATACAAGTAGGCACTTGGTATCCACTTTTACTATAAAGAGAGGAAAAGGCAGAGCTCTAAGAGGGAAAGGTGGAGCTTAAAGAGGAAGGGTGGGGATTAACCAGGAAGAGGTGTGCCCTTGACTGTAAGGGGTGCCTCAAATTTAAATTAGGGGGTGCACGAGTTTAGTCAGGCCTAGGACCGCACAAAACCTAAATACACAACTGGTAATACATTTTTGAAATTTTAAAGAGACTTTATGGACACCCTGTATATTAAAAAATTTATAAATTGCGTGTATAACATTTCCAACTTTTTACACTTTAGCACCAGCTCCATTTATAAAATAGTTCCCTGACAGAAGCACACTATATGTGATTTTTATCACAAATAAGTGTTTTTATGGAGTATTTACTTTTATGATATTTATGCAGGAAGCACTTTACCATTGAACTGCCTTTAGGCCCCGTTCACACCTAAGCGTTTTACAGCGCGTTCCTGCGCACTTTAAAACGCATAAACAGGGAAATCCCATTATTTCCTAAGGGACCCGTTCACACCTGGGCGTTCTACAGTGCGCAGGAACGCTCTGTAAAATGTCCTACGCCCAAAGAAGTACGGGAGCTTCATTGGGGCGTATTTGCAGCGCGTTCACTCTGCAGTCTATGGCCATGAACGCTCTGCAATGCGTGTTCGTGCATTTTTTACGTTTGCGCGATACGCGCGTAAAAGAATGCACAGGTGTGAACCCAGCCTTAAGGTGTTATAGCACGTTTTCCCCTTTAAATTGCACTGCTATTCTGTTTAAGGGCACATACTGAACCATTAGAATTGTCTATTGTGGTTTTACGGTGGTTGGTCGGCTATTTTTGGATGCTTTTGGTGGTTTTTCATCGGTTTTGCGGTGGATTTTCAGATGGTTGGTGGATATTCCCTGCACTTCGGGGACCCTGCGATGAATGCTGAATTCACCACAGGATTGGGGAATTTGATTCGCTCGAAGTGCAAGGAACAAGAGAGCGCCAAAATGTCACCGAATCTCTGAATAACCCCTTTAGATAGTGTTGGACACATCAGTTTCACTTGATGAGACAATCATAGGAGTGTGCCTATCTTTGACAGTTTCTTGTTTGATTTTCTCTGCTGTGTTAATATATAAGCAGAAATGGACAAAATGTTATCCCACACTGTAGTGCTAAACCTTATAAAATCATTTTGCGATTTGGGCCTAACTTGTTAAACTGCTGAATGTTGACGATTAGTGATATCTTGAGCAAACATTTAGCTTAGTCCACAGTTTATTTAAGCATGCATTTTCTCATCATCAAAATTCCACACATACTGTAACTCAGGGCTAAGTTCCTGGAAATTAAATAACAGATCTGTTCTGTCTAATGTAAAAGCTGCACTTCATTCTCTAAACCCCTTCACGTTCCATACTAAGATTCTCCTTCCAATCTCAGGACCTGGAGAACTCAAGCTAAAGATGACAGGCATCACAGTGTACATCCCAATGAATTTATGAGAATTTTAGTATTTTATTTTGGACGCTGGTAATCATAGGGTACATAACCCTTAATGAATGGGATATATAAGGCCACCGCTTTGTATTCATAGATTAATAATTATATTGAAAAGTTCATAGAATGCTGATCTGCTTGAACTGGTCAAACCAATCAAAGCATTGGTGACAAAAAATTTAAAATGAAAAACTTCATTAAGGCGCAAAGCCAATGATTAAGAACCAAATACAATATGATCACATTGGACAAACACACAAAAAGGATAAAAAGTGTTCAATTTACTTAGGCATCTCCATATGCATAACGTATCTAAAAGCCTAAGTTTGTTATCCAAATCAGCTGGTACTGTTGTATATATTGGAGAGATAAAGCTCAAAATAGCAATAACGAGCCTAGAGAACACATAACCGAATTGGAGCAGGAAACCTTGGTATAGATCTATATTTACATATCTAGCCCCTAACAAAATCTGCAGTATTGAAGGGCTTATAAATCACCAAATGCCCGTTTGGTGCGCTAATGCAGCAATGCTCAAAAAAATCGTCTGTCAGAAGGTGCTTAGAAACATGCCGCCCATACAAGGGTTAATAATAGTTACAATGCCACAAATGGTAAACCAAAAATTCGCTGAATAAGGGAGATTTGGGGGTAAGGGTTAGCTGCCCACAATGAAAGGTGCACCAAAGGGCATTTGGTGATTTATAAGCCCTTCAATGCTGCAGATTTTGTTAGGGGCTAGATATGTAAATATAGATCTATACCAAGGTTTCCTGCTCCAATTCGGTTATGTGTTCTCTAGGCTCCCTATTGCTATTTTGAGCTTTATCTCTCCAATACATACAACAGTACCAGCTGATTTGAATGACAAACTTGGGCTTTTAGATACGTTATGCATATGGAGATGCCTAAGTAAATTGAACACTTTTTATCCTTTTTGTGTGTTTGTCCAATGTGATCATATTGTATTTGGTTCTTAATCATTGGCTTTGTGCCTTAATGAAGTTTTTCTTTTTAATTTTTTGTCACCAATGCTCGTCCCGTTCTGTTCACAAAATGGCGCTGCTGGTGCCGGAAAAACCTTCCTCTGCCCCTGCGCCTCCACCCTAAGCCAGCTCTGCCTATATTCCTTTATCCCACAGGCAGGCAGGGGAACAATTCAAATCCCTTCCCCTCACTGCTACATGGCTCTATAAATGCAGCAATCAATGGTCCTGCAAGTGAATGTGTGCAACGAGACTGTGCAACCCCAATCCTGAAAAAGTTGGGAAAGTATAGATCAAGAACAGTAGAGGAATGATGCTGCCAGGGTTCAGAGGGTGCGACATGACAGTCATTGATTGCAGGGGGATGGCCTAAGTTTAGGTCGTCTAACAAAAGCAGCAATCCGCACACTGAGCACAGAAGAGGTGCAATCACCAAAAAGGGGCTTCCCAAACCCCAAACAATGAATCAAATCGAATAAGGAGATGCACTCAAATGGAATAAAAAATAAACTTTATTAAACTCTCAATATTATAAACACATAAAGTACATGTGTACAGTATATATATGACCAAAAGCAGTAATGCACCACAAGCAAAAAAACAACCAAATGAGAAATATAATATAATGTATAATCAATAAAAGTTACCAAGCACTTGGAAAAGTGTGAACAGGAGAGCGGAGTCAAGGATCCCAACGTTTCGATGATAAACGTCTTTGTCAAGGGATAGAAAAAAAAAATGCACACCCACTAAATATACACATCTTAACAAAATCAAGGAGAACCAATCCCATACTTTATTCATTTAAGCCCACCTGAAGCTGATATCGGGGGCCGCCATAGCTGGCGCCTGACATTGCACAAGATATATGTCACAAGCGTCAGCGTCGGCAAGGGAACCAAGCACACGCACCCGGGGTATTTGGCGCATGTGCAATGGAACCCTAAAGAGAAACAACAATCCAAGTGATTCACAATGTATCAGCAACCACAAAGAGTATCCGGCGCCTGTGTAATGAATACTAAAGAAGAGACAGAACTCCCGGTCTAGGCTTATACTAAATCATCTTGTACACAGTATAGCAATCCTAATTAGTATAAAGAAAAATCCAAAGTCGCATACATCTACTTCTCGGTCCACCTAATGGACTGCAGGAGAGGGGAAAAAAGGGGGGGGGAAACAAAACTAAACGGGAAGGGAGAAAAATAATATATCAAATGTTCAAATAAATAAATTGTCACACCATTACAAATCACAGAATCCCTCATAATTGTACATCAACACTTCAGATAAAATTCATAATCATATAGCAATAGGCATATAACAATATACCTCATGATTTATACATCAATAGTTCAAATACAATTCAAAGTCACATGACAATAATAATTCTACAGGGATTTAAATAGTCACCAAATCTAAGAGGTACCATGATTCCAACTTCATCAATCTATGCCAAAAAGATTTTTTAAATTCATATAAAACAAAAATATATATATAACAAAATTAAATACAATCTGTGTGAAAAAAAGGTAAAAGTAAATAAATAAATCTAATCAATTAAGTAGCCAATTCATGTTAAACTCTTGAATGGAATTTTCTTCACATGGATCATTGTTCTTCAGTATATAGTTCTCCCAATGAAAACACAAGTTCTAAAAAATATAAAAGAAAATTAATTATAAAAACAAACAGGCTGGAAGGAAACTACCAAGTCATAGAAAAGGGCTCAAGTCCCTATCTTCATTAAGTCCAGAAGGAGCCAAGGTATGTAATTCGTACAACCAGTGGAGTTCTCGTTGTTTTAGAACAGACAATCTATTGCCCCCTCTTACAGGGGTATGTACTCTCTCAATCACAGTGTACCGTAGTTGTGCCAGTGTATGGCCAAATTCATCGAAATGTCTCGTAACCGGAGATTGAATCCGTTTGGTGCGGATATTGCTTTTGTGTTCACGAATCCTCACTGTAAACGCCCTATAAGTTTGGCCAAAATATCCTAAACCACATTTCAACAAATACATAACGAAATCGGATTGGCAATCTACTCGAGATTTCATCCAGTACTCTTTCCCCAATCTCGGGTGCGTAAATTTGGGTCCAGTCAAAACACCATTGCAATGGGTACAACGCCCACACCTATACATACCAGGAGTGGGAGTCCACAAAATATTCTTGTTAGTCTTGGTGATTCCAGTAGTATTGAAGTTCCTAATAAGATGGTCTCCTAGAGTGTTCTGCTTATGACATTCTGCCCAATAACATCCTACTACGCTACTGCCTGTGTGTGTGTTATCCCACTCAGCGTTACACTGGTATTCACCAGGTAACTACTATACGCAAGTACATCACAGTACAAAAGGTTTCTCCTTTTCTCTTGACTGCCCTGCACCTTGAATACTATAAAGACTGTCGACCTACGTCTTGTGTTTCTGAGCGTGCCCTAGGTTATCTGTCGGTCTCAAAATCGACAGAGCTTAGAGGCACTTTAGTCAGTCCTTGGGACTCCTTGGTTTGGAGTTACAGTCTGTATTTCACGAAATTCCTGTGTTAATCAAGCAGATACTTTTTCCCTGAAGGATCCCAACTCCACTACGTCGTGTGGCAGCGATACCGCTACTGTTATACATGCACAATGGATCAATGGGAGGAAAATTGTGCTTGGTAATCTTAACCAGCTGATGTCTTCAGTGCCCAAACGATTAATAAGTGTTATGATAAGAAAAGATGAGGTTGCACAGTTGTAACAGTTGACTGTCCCAACTTTTGTGGAGCATGTTGCAGTCATTAGCTTTGAAATGAGTGTATATTTTCAAAAATTGATTAAATTCACAAAGCAAAACACCAAATAATGTGTTAAAAATGTGTTTTCAATATAGTACAGGGTGATTGATTTTCAATTGACTTTTTTTGCATTTCCCATATTGTACCAGCTTTTATGGGATTGGGAAAAATATGTAAATGAATTTGGTAAGATTCTATGAAAACGTGTATAAACAAAAATAAACAAGTGTGCATATTGAATAGTTAGAAACGCATCATATAACTGTGAATTACTTTCGCAAATCATTTAGGCTGGAGTCAGACCAGCGCACTTTTAACGTGCGTTCTGGCGCACATAATCACGGCCGCACTAGCAGCAGATGACAGGCAATGACGGCCAATATACGATGTACGGCCGCACAAAAGTCCGGCCGTGCAACGCAAGTGGAATTTGAACGCATTTTTTTGAGAACGCTGAACCGCTAGTACTGACGTACTGAGTGCGCAGCTGCGGCATAGCGGCGTGTTTGCGTGATTAGGAGATGTCAGACACTGCTAATGTCCAGCCAACATAACGTCCAGACTCAAAAAGAGTTTTATTGACGATCCGTACAAAATCACACCAGAAAATGCGTGTCGTTTGACCGTTTTTGCGCATTCCTTGAAAAAATACGTCAATGCATTCGGACACACTTTTTCACGTTCGCGGGGAAAAATGCTTTCGTCTGACCCTAGCCTTAGATGTGAATTTTTGTCATGGATCTTCAGAATAAAGCAAAAGTGATGGGAGTATTGTCGCTCTTCCATTCATTCCACTCCAGGGAAGCTGCTGTATCTGTTTTGCAAAAATAGTGCAGTGTGATGTAACTCCAGGTTGGGAGAGCTATCAGAGGTAGAAAAGTCGTGTGATCTGCTGCTATTGTAGGGAATGATGGGCAATAAATCCCCCTGATTATTGCCAGGAAAACAGAAGCACGTATAGGATTCCCTATAGGGAAGAGGATTCCTAATTGCAGCATATAACTATATTACTGAGTATGCCATAGAAAAATAAATTAAAGGAACTGGTATACTTAGATTATTATGAGAGACTCATGGTTCTTCTATATCTCAAATGAAAACAGAGAGGATACACACAATGATGCAGTATCAGTGATTAATTGTGTGAATTTATATGAAAAAGCTATCCCACTCACGTGGTTCAAAGCCTGCTTTAGCTGTCTCTGCAGAGACTGCAGTATGCAAAATTTAGGGATGGCACAGCCCAGGTGTTGATGGAGCCTCTGGAGATCTCAAGCAGGACCCAAAAAGAAAAACTTAATAGGGTACTGTATTTGGAAAAACCACAAGACTTTAAATCTCCACACTCTTCTTGTAGAGTACAGAATAATTGGGGGGGAGGGGGTTGGATCAAATAAAGCCCCACTACATGATAATGATATTCACAAACACACTGTAATGTCTCACCACCAACACGCTGGGTACGTAGGTGTAGGAAACATGCAGATACCACGTTAGAAAGAGCTGAGACAGTGATGCATGTTTGTCAAAAAGGTGCATTCGTGTCACCTGTGCCCAATGGGCATTACGCTAAAGAAGCGTTCCATACCCAAAATACATAAAGACACAGTACAATAAAACAAAGTTTGTTCCAATGACTATGGAAGCCGTACATTTGGCGAAACGCATTTCAGAATAGCCCCCACCCCACATATAACATTTGTTTTATTTATTTTACAGCTAATTAACATATGAAAAAGTAAGCAGAATAATTCATGAAAATATATGAGATATAATAGAGAGATACATAAGAGTCAGTTGAGTAGACTCGCATAGGCATCCTCGCCCTGAAACTGTCCCCATTTGGTATGAAAGTAATCAAAAGTTTAATTTATTTTGAATAACTGCCCAAATTTCCTACTTAAATAGCAATCATAAAGAATGTATTATTAAGTATAATCTAAAAACAACCCAACCCTTTGAACGCTGTACAATATGTAACCCAAGTTTCCCAGAAAAGATTTTATCAAGATTTAGGATTTCTGAAGAAGAATTAATTATTTTAAGCTAGGGAGAATTCACATGCAAAGCAAGGGTGTGGACAAAGATATTTAGTAGAGAATAATGAGCAGAATGAGGCAGACAACCCAATCCATATAATTATCTCAACTGTTTAATGAGGAATTATGTACAGGTATATATACGTAGGTTTGTTGTATTATGTAGATAAATACATATGCAATAGTTTAATGACAATGTTCTTTTGTACATTTTGATAACTGAATAGAAAAAAGCAAACTGAATTCATTATCTGGTTAAAAGTAGGGATGCACCGATACCACTTTTTTAAGACCGAGTACGAGTACCGATACTTTTGTTCAAGTACTCACCGATACCAATTACCGATACTTTTATTTTATGTCATGTGACGCTTTCCAATAAGAACAGACCTCCTATAAAGCCCCCAGGTCTCATGGATATGCCCCCTGCTCATGGATATCCTGACCCCCCCAGCTCATGGATATGCCCCCCAGCTCATGGATATGCCCCCCAGCTCATGGATAATTGCCCCCCCAGCTCATGGATATGCCCCCCAGCTCATGGATATGCCCCATTGCTCATGGATATGCCCCATTGCTCATGGATATTGCCCCATTGCTCATGGATATTGCCCCCTTGCTCATGGATATGCCCCCTTGCTCATGGATATGCCCCCTTGCTCATGGATATTGCCCCCTTGCTCATGGATATGCCCCCTTGCTCATGGATAATGCCCCATTGCTCATGGATATTGCCCCCTTGCTCATGGATATGCCCCCCTGCTCATGGATATGCCCCCCTGCTCATGGATATGCCCCCCTGCTCATGGATATGCCCCCTGCTCATGGATATGCCCCCTGCTCATGGATATGCCCCCCCTGCTCATGGATATGCCCCCCTGCTCATGGATATGCCCCCCCTGCTCATGGATATGCCCCCTGCTCATGGATATGCCCCCCCTGCTCATGGATATGCCCCCCTGCTCATGGATATGCCCCCCTGCTCATGGATATGCCCCCCTGCTCATGGATATTGCCCCCTTGCTCATGGATATTGCCCCATTGCTCATGGATATTGCTCATGGATATTGCCCCATTGCTCATGGATATTGCCCCCTTGCTCATGGATATGCCCCCTTGCTCATGGATATGCCCCCTTGCTCATGGATATTGCCCCCTTGCTCATGGATATGCCCCCTTGCTCATGGATAATGCCCCATTGCTCATGGATATTGCCCCCTTGCTCATGGATATGCCCCCCTGCTCATGGATATGCCCCCCTGCTCATGGATATGCCCCCCCTGCTCATGGATATGCCCCCCTGCTCATGGATATGCCCCCCTGCTCATGGATATCCCCCCTGCTCATGGATATGCCCCCTGCTCATGGATATGCCCCCCTGCTCATGGATATGCCCCCCTGCTCATGGATATGCCCCCCCTGCTCATGGATATGCCCCCCTGCTCATGGATATGCCCCCCTGCTCATGGATATGCCCCCCTGCTCATGGATATTGCCCCCTTGCTCATGGATATTGCCCCATTGCTCATGGATATTGCTCATGGATATTGCCCCATTGCTCATGGATATTGCTCATGGATATTGCCCCATTGCTCATGGATATTGCCCCATTGCTCATGGATATGCCCCCCCCCTCCGCTCCGCTCATACTTACCTTCCTTCAGCGACGCGGGAAAGTCTTCGCGCGCGCGCGCGCTGGTTGGAAGGACCCCAGCCGCGACCACGTGGGACCATGTGGTCGCGGCTGGGGTCCTTCCAACCAGCGCACGCGCGAAACTTTCCCGGCGTCGCTGAAGGAAGGTAAGTATGAGCGGAGAGCAGCTGCAGGGCCTGTCTGAATGCTCTATCTGCATTCACACAGGCCCTGCAGCTGCTCACTTTGTTTATACTTACCTTCCTTCAGCGACGCCGGGAAAGTTTCCGCGCGTGCGCTGGTTGGAAGGACCCCAGCCGCGATCACATGGTCCCACGTGGTCGCGGCTGGGGTCCTTCCAACCAGCGCGCGCGCGCGAAGACTTTCCGGCGTCGCTGAAGGAAGGTAAGTATCGCAGAGCTCCAGGGGCGGCTGTCCGAATGCCGATAGAGCATTCGGACAGCCGCCGCAGCCCCTCGGATACCGGCAAGCCGGCTCAATGCCGGCTTCCGGTATCGGAAAAAAATATCGGGGGTACTGCACGAGTACCAAGTACTCCTGCAGTACCCGGTATCGGCACCGATATCGATACTAGTATCGGTATCGGTGCAACCCTAGTTAAAAGTATATGCTGAAAACAGAGGGGGAAAAAAATAATGAAACTAGGTTAGGGATAGCAATAGGTTGGACCTGATTGACTTTTGCAGAGTCCCAGGCCTTACGTTTTTCAATAGAAGTCCCATGGACACAAGTTTAGAAATGTAGTGCAGTTTAGGGTATGGTCTAGGAAACAGGTTACTTATTTAATAAAAAAATGTAACCTGAAGTCTGAGTTCAAACTCAAAGGATCATACAAAAAGTAAAATCAGAGAGCCAAGTATGGGTCAACTTATTCAAACGGCAATATTGTGCCTTGGTAAAAAAGCTAACTATGTTAAGATTAGGGATGAGCCGAACACCCCCGTGTTCGGTTCGCATTTGAACTCGAACAATTTCAAAAGTTCGAGTTCGAACACGAACCGAACTCAATGCAAGTCAATCGGACTCAAAAGTTCGATTTTTAGAGTGCCCTGCAAGAGGGCATATATGCAAGATATTTGTCATAAAAGGTGTATGGGGGTCCGGGTAGTTTCCTGGGGGACAGGAAACAAGGAAAAAAAGTAAAAAAAAAAAGTTTTTAAAGGAACAGTGAGTTTTCCATGAAATAAGGGTTAAAAATAAAAACAAAAAATTCCTTCAAATATCGTGCCTAGGAGGTCCCCATAACCTGCCCGCGAAGTGGCGGATTTGTAGGATGTATAGAAACATTTAAAAACAAAAAATGACGTTTCAAATGACGGTAAACGGTTTTCCTTTAATCTATTCATAAACAACTGCTTGGGGCGGCAGCCTGTATGAAAAGAGGAGACATTTTAGGACACGCAGAACAAGTTTAGTGATTTTTTGGCTAAATTATGGTGAAACTTATGCAGGCTTTGGATGAAAGTAACAATAGGTGCTTTAAAATTGGGCCTTTAGTGTCGGCAACAGTGCCGTCACACCATAACCCCTCTGTTGTATTGTGGAAGAGTGCAGGGTTGGACCCTGCGGTCAAATATTAAAATGATATGAATCTGGTATAGGCGTCAGTGGCAGTACACCCAAATATTATGAAAAATAGCACAACGAAAGGGGCACCAGGTACTCAACAAAAGGGCATAACCCAAAACAACATGAAAAACGAATCAATAGCAAGCTATGCCTCCTTGTTGTTGTTTTTAACTGTATTTTGGTTGGTGAGGGTAGGTGAGGGTTGGTGAGGGTAGTTGTTTGGGTTTGCTATATGCTGTCTGGTACTCCTTATTACATTACTGGTTATGTAGGTGGCTTGAACCGCCGAGGTATAGATCTTTCTACCCTTTCATTGTGCATTTTTGCTTATTGATTGGTGGTCCTTGTCCCACCCTCCACACCCTCTACCACCAACCTTGCAATTTTTCATTCATTGTTTGTTTATGTGTATCATTAAAATAACCTACTCTTGGTACTCTAGTTGTACTTTGTGCAAATTGATTTGTTTTTCACCCAAATATTATGCCTTTGGTGGCAGCAAGTGCCTTCACACCGTAAGTAACCCCTCTGTGGTATTGTGGAAGAGTGCAGGGTTGGACCCTGTGGTCCAATATTAAAATTATATAAATCTGGTAATATAGGCGTCAGTGACAGTGCACCCAAATATTGTGCCTTTGGTGGCAGCAAGTGCCTTCACACCGTAAGTAACCCCTATGTGGTATTGTGGAAGAGTGCAGGGTTGGACCCTGCGGTCCAATATTAAAATGATATGAATCTGGTACAGGCGTCAGTGCACCCAAATATTTTGCCTTTGGTGGCAGCAAGTGCCTTCACACCGTAACCCTTTTCTGGTATTGTGGAAGAGTGCAGGGTTGGACCATGCGGTCCTATATTAAAAAGATATGAATCTGGTAAAGGCATCAGTGCACCCAAATATTGTGCCTTTGGTGGCAGGCGGCAGCAAGTGCCTTCACACCATAAGTAACCCCTCTGTGGTATTGTGGAAGAGTGCAGGGTTGGACCCTGCGTTCCAAAAAATTTAAATGATGTAAATCTGGTAATATAGGCGTCAGTGTTAGTGCACCCAAATATTGTGCCTTTGGTGGCAGAAAGTGCTTTAACACCGTAACCCTTTTGTGGTATTGTTGAAGAGTGCAGTAGTGGAGGTTTTGTGAATGCAGAAGAGATCCTCAATCTATTCCGTTACGTCAGCATCAGGGGATTGATAGCTGCAGATCCAGGACTGATTGATTTTTATAAATGTCATTCGATCTACAGAGTCAGTGGACAGACGCACTCTTTTGTCTGTGACAAAGCCTCCAGCAGCACTGAACGTCCTTTCAGAAAGCACGCTATATGAAGGGCAACATAGTAGCTGCATAGCATATTGGCTAGGTTCTGGCCAGTGATCCAATCTCAACACCCAGTAAGCCAGTGGATCATCTGCTGGAAAGGTATCCAGGTCTGCCCTTGCCCCTAGGTAGTCCTGCACCATATGGTGAAGACGCTGGCAATGGGTGCCTACATTTGACATCCCTGGGCGTCGTGGACTAAAAAAATGTAAAAAGGAATCAGTCAAGCGGCCCCGGCCTTCACCACTATTCCTCTGATCATCCGCAGCCCCAGAAGCACGTGTGTCAGCACTTGGTAATCTACCAGTGCCTGGAAATTTAGAGCGTCCTCAAGTTTTTTCATCCTGTGCTCCCTCTGTGCGGGCAGGATGAACTCTGCAACTTTACCCTTGTATCGTGGATCAAGAAGGGTTGCCAACCAGTAATGATCCCTCTCCTTGATAGCACAGATCCTGGGGTCCTTTAGCAGGCTTTGCATCTTTAGGGAGCCCATGCAGCGTAGGTTGGAGGTGACCTTAGCTTCCTGTGTCATCACTTGGTAACCTACCAGTGCCAAGAAAGGTGTTACACAAGTGTCGCTTTAGAGCGTCCTCAAGTTTTTTCATCCTGTGCTCCCTCTGTGCGGGTAGGATGAGCTCTGCAACTTTACCCTTGTATCGTGGATCAAGAAGGCTTGCCAACCAGTAATGATCCCTCTCCTTGATAGCACAAATCCTGGGGTCCTTTATCAGGCTTTGCAGGATAAGGGAGCCCATTCAGCGTAGGTTGGAGGTGGCATTAGCTTCCGAGTCTTCCTGGTCAATGAGGATGACCCCATCGTGCACTTCCTCCTCCCAGCCACGTACTAGTCCTTGTATTTCAGAGCACACAAAACCCTCCCTTGAGGAATCCCCACCTTCAATGCCCCACTACTTAAATATTCCTCTTCCTCCTCATCCTCCTCCTGTCTGATATGAGAAGGACCCACTGGAATGCTGTCTGCGGAAAGACTGGGGCCTTGGGAGCTAGGGAAGGCCTCCTCTTCCTCCTGCTGCTCTGCCTCTAGAGCCACATCTATAATTCCCCACAGAGTGTGCTCCAGCAGGAACACTAAAGGAATTGTGTCACTGATGCATGCACTGTCCCTGCTCACCCTCCTTGTTGCCTCCTCAAATGGTGACAGTACAATGCATGCATCCTTGATCATCAGCCACTGCGGGGGGGGGAAACCAAAGTTGACCCGAACCTGTGCTTGTGCCATACTCACACAGGTACTCGTTGATGGCCCTCTGCTGCTTGTGCAGACGCTGCAGCATTGCTAATTTCAAGTTCCACCTGGTGGGCATGTCACAGATCAGACGGTTTGTGGGAAGGTGGAATTCTCTTTAAATTTCTGTCAGGCGAACACTTGCTGGGAATGACCGTCTGAAGTGGCTGCAGACTTTTTTGGCCTGGCTGAGAAGCTCTGCCAGCCCTGGGTACCTGGTTAGGAAATGCTGTACCACCAGATTTAGGACGTGTGCTAGGCATGGTACATGCGTCAACTTACCCAGGCATAGGGCGGAGAGAAGGTTGCTGCCATTATCACAGACAACCATTCCCAGCTGAAGCTGGTGTGGTGTTAACCATCTCTGCACCTGGCCCTGCAGAGCTGACAGAATTTCTGGCCCGGTGTGGCTCCTGTCCCCTAAACAAACCAGCTCAAGCACAGTATGGCATCTTTTTGCTTGAGCCATTGCGTAGCCCCTGTCACGCGTCAGTTTAACTGCCTCTTCGCCAGAGACAGAGAAGGAAGAGGAGGAGGAGGAAGAGGGAGAGGTGGTGGTGGAGCAGACAGTCCTCATACAAGCAGCTTTCTGGAGGCATGGTGGATGAATAAGCTCCAGCACAGAGCCCCATCTTGGATCCCTCCCAGCTGAAATCAGAGTTACCCAGTGTGCCGTGAAGGAAATGTAACGGCCGTGTCCATGCTTGCTGGACCATGTGTCTAAAGTCACATGCACCTTGCTGCCAACTGCCTTTCCTAATGACTCGATAACATTGTCTTCCACGTGCTGGTATAGTGCTGGAATGGCCTTCCGTGAAAAGTAATGGCGTTTTGGAACCTGCCACTGTGATACAGCACATTCAGCAAATTCACGGAAGGGAGCAGAGTCCACCAGCTGGAAAGGCAGCAGCTGCAATGCGAGTAATTTTGCTAAGCTGGCATTTAGACGCTGTGCTTGGGGATGGTTGGGACTATATTTTTTCTTACACTGCAGCAGCTGGGGCAATGTAATCTGACTGCGTAAATCTTCAGCTGATGGGATGCTGTCACATTGTGAGGAAGGACTTGGCACATCCATTACTGTAGCATCATCCCTGTCAGTGGAGGTTGGAGTCAATGACATGGCAGGACATATAGTGGGGGTAGAGACAGGTGAAGAGGACCTATGCAAAGTTTTGTGCCAACGGGATGCGTTGCAGGTGGTCATATGTCGCCTCAAGCACGTGGTACCCAAGCGTCTGGTGTCTTTCCCATGCTTGAGCCTCATCTGACATAGATTACAAATAGCAATAGCAACGGTGCGGTCTGCTGCACATTTCTTAAAGAACTCCCAGACAGCAGAGTTCCTGGATGTGTGCTTTGAGACAACAGCGCTCTGCACCTGCGCAGCCCTGACATCTGATGCCTTGGACTGGCTAGTGCTATGGTTGGTCATAGAGAACATTGTGCCTCGTGTTTGTTGTGCCACCTCCTCCTCTTCACTTGACTCCTCTGTTTGATCAGGCACCCAGGCGGAGTCAGTGACCTCATCATCATTGTCATTACCCCCTATCTCCTCGTCACTGGAGCCAACTTGGCAGTATGCTGCAGCTGCTGGGGCAACATGAGTGCCAGTTATTTGTGTGTCATCACTGGCACCACCTTCCTCTAGGTTGATTATATTCTCTTCCTCAACCTCAGAGATTGAATCAGAGCACAGTAGTTGCTGCGCATCCTCAAGCAGCATGTCACTGTCATTGTAGTCAAACAATTCAGCTGACTCTTCCGTGTGTGACAGTGAGGCTACGGCAGGAGTAGCTGTGGACATGGAGGCTGCATTAGATGCTTTGGCAGCTGAGGTGGACTGTAAAGCACTACAAGCCTGGCTGGGAGAGGACTGGGAGGATGAGGATGGCCTGGTTAGCCAATCCACCAAATCCTCTGTATGTTGCTGCTGCTTAAGACGGCCAGCACCAGTTAGAAAAGACAAGTGTGCCCCTGCAGAGAATGCACCACATCCACGACGACCAGAGGCACAGCCTCCTGACACAGAGGCTGCTTGCCCTCTTATCTGTGCCTGAGAGCGTCTGCCTGTCCTTTTTGGTCTTTCTGACATGGTGAGTGATATATAGATTAAAGATATAGAGAACTCTGATTCAACTCTGTTGTAAAAATTGGAGATATGCTGCAGAACTCTGATTCAACTCTGGTATAAAGATTAAAGATTTCCAGAACTCTGGTATAACTCAGTGAGACACCCTGATAGCTGGCAGCCAGTGACAAGACACAGATTACAATTCCCAGAAATCTCCTATAAATCAGTGAGACCCCTTGATGGGTGTCAGTGACAAGACACAAATTACATTTCCTAGAAACCACCTATAAATCAGTGAGACCCCTTGATAGGACCCCCTGATAGCTGGCAACGGTGACAAGACACAGATTACAATTCGCAGAAATCTGGTAGAAGTATGTGGGACCCCCTGATAGCTGGCAGTGAGAAGACACAGATTACAATTCCCAGAAACCTCCTATAAATCAGTGAGATTCCCTGATGGGTGGCAGTGAGAACACAAAGATGTTACATCCTCAGCCCCTGCTGCGCCCCCTGTGGGGTCTGGGCAAGAAGGGGGCTTGCTGGCTGGTTGGGTGCCAGCACTTACTGCTGGCAGATCGGCATCTGAGGGGGCGGGGTCAGGGTCAGGTGTGGTTACCAGGAGCCACAGGCTTTAAAACAGGGCTCTAGGAATGGCCTCATTGCCCTGTTGTAGAGTTATTCACGCACCGCTACTGCCTAATAATATATTTGACTTTACCGTTAACGACCCTGCTTTGTATGCGATCCCTTCTCCTGTTATTGACCCGGCTTGGCTTTAGACTACTCTCTCTCTATTGTTTTTTTTACGTTGTATTATTTGTTTTAGTGATTTAACCTCCTGCTTGTTGCTGGGTTGATCACTCACAGTTTTGGGTTCTAACCCCTCACGTTTAGGGATAACCCTTCGGACTCCCTTTATCCAGGTTCCCACTTAGGTTTATGGTTTTGCTAAGACCATGATTGCATACTATTGTTAATTTCTTATTTTATGTTATTTCTGCATCTGACTGTCCTGCACCTTGAATACTTCACGGACTGTCATTTCACGTCTGCTGTTTCTGAAAGTGTCCTAGGTAATCTGTTGGTCTCCAAAACCTTCAGAGCTTAGAGACAATTCAGTTAGTCCTTGTATGTACCAAAATGATTGGTTTCTGCATTTGACTGCCCTGCACCTTGAATACTTCACGGACTGTCATTCCACGTTTGCTGTTTCTGAGCGTGTCCTAGGTAACCTGTTGGTCTTGAAACCTTCAGAGCCTAGAGGCAATTCAGTTAGTCCTTGTGTCTCCTTGTTACAGTCTGTAAGTTATAAACCTTTTGTATTATTCAAGCAGATACTTCTGTCCTCAAGGATCCCAACTTCGCTACTCCTGGGTAAGCAATACAGCTACCATTACAAAAGATTACAATTCCCAGATATTTTGTAGTAATGAGACCCCCACAATTGCTGGTGGCAGGGAGAACACAAAGATTAGAACAATTCCCAGATATTTTGTAGAAATGACTGACCCCCAAAATAGTTGGTGGCAGTGAGAACACAAAGATTAGAACAATTCCCAGATATTTTGTAGAAATGAGACCCCCACAATTGCTGGTGGCAGTGAGAACACAAAGATTACAACAATTCCCAGATATTTTGTAGAAATGAGACCCCCAAAATAGTTGCTGGCAGTGAGAACACAAAGATTACAACAATTCCCAGATATTTTGTAGAAACGAGACCCCAAAATAGTTGCAGACAGTGAGAACACAAAGATTACAACAATTCCCAGATATTTTGTAGAAATGACTGACCCCCAAAATAGTTGGTGGCAGTGAGATCACAAACATTAAAACAATTCCCAGATATTTTGTATAAATGACTGACCCCCAAAATTGCTGGTGGCAGTGAGAACACAAAGATTAGAACAATTCCCAGATATTTTGTAGAAATGAGACCCCCACAATTGCTGGTGGCAGTGAGAACACAAAGATTACAACAATTCCCAGATATTTTGTACAAATGAGACCCCCAAAATAGTTGCTGGCAGTGAGAAAACAAAGATTAGAACAATTCCCAGATATTTTGTATAAATGAGACCCCCAAAATAGTTGCTGGCAGTGAGAACACAAAGATTAGAACAATTCCCAGATATTTTGTAGAAATGAGACCCCCCCCCCAATAGCTGCTGGCAGACTGGCAGTGAGAACACAAACTAACACAACAATCTCCTCTCAAAAAACACGTGCTGAAGGCTGTGTGAAGCCTTATATAGTGTGCTGCGGGACTTAGCTCTGTGAGCCTATGATTGGGCAAAATTTGCCCAATCAGGACTCTGAGCCGTGATTGGCATAGTCTTGCACCTGTCTTGCACCTGACCTGTGGTCAGGTGCAAGGCTGTAGCCAATTACAAACTTCAGGCCAGTGGAAAAGTGCATTGTGGTCCATTGTGGTGCATTGTGGGCGAACATGCGGCGAACATGCGGTAATGTTCGTAGTTCGCGAACATGAGAACAGGCGATGTTCGAATCGAACTCTGAACCGAAAGCTCATCCCTAGTTAAGATGTAGTGATTGAGTGAGGTGTAGTATTTCCTCAAACACCTAGCACAATTTCTTACCTTTCAACTTGGTACTGCGTAGTTATCGAGTTACTGTTATGGACTTTCGGTGCAGTTACTGTATGTTTGTGTGTTCTATACATATAAAAGCATTCATTTTGTATTTGACATTCAACTATCAAATTGCACCAGAAACCTGCTATTAGTTTTGTCCAAGAAAACACATATCGCAAGATAAGCCCATTGTACCTGGTCTATGTCTCTCTAGCTGATTGGCTGATACTTTAGTTTTACTAATTTATTATAATTGATTAGCAATTATGGCCACTGACAAGGTTGCATGTAATGTGATATTGCATTAAAGTAATGTTTATGTGATGATGTTTATAATTGTTAGTGGTATTAACTATTTGATACAGTATATTACTCGGCCATTTACATTCACTTTAAGATTTGTAATGTATTATTGTATTTCATTTCATTGTAATTTATTGGTTTAGTTATGTCTTGACACATGAATTATTGGAGTTATGAAATGTATCCACTTTACTAATTAATGCATTATAATTGATCATGGATGTTATGTATTGGTTTAATTATTATTAGATATTAGAATAATGGGAGTAATGAATTATAGATATTATATTAACTGATGCACACTTTTGTAATTATATTTAGGAAAGTAGGAGGAAATTATCATATTGTGTTGCTGTATCTCTCTGGCAAAGAAACCTTCCATGGCATTTCATTTCTGAATGCTTCTTAGTGTTGTTCCCTGCATGCTCCTGAGGAAGTCAGCTTTACCGAAACATGCTGAGCTTTTCTATCAAACTTTTCCACCATAGTGTTCCAGAATCTAAAGATTCATAAACATTGAACAAGCACTGCAAGGTGCAAATAATTATTGTACACATTTTTTTGAGTATAATACAGAGATAAAAATACAAAACAATATATACACAACTGAAAGAGCTGCACAGTGGTGGATAAAAGTCTTATAGGACCTCAATGTTCATAAAACGCTATGATCCCTGTGTGCCATGTACCTCCGAGATATATAATGTCTGATCCCTGTACCCAGATGGACTATCCTACACTGCCAGTCCTTGAAGTGGCCAGAAATGACTACCCATTGCCACACACAGACAGTAACAAGGTATACATACATGAAACAGATTACATAACACCAGGGGTTAATGCCAGAGCGGACCGTAAACCAAATGCCAGGGATTGTTACGCCAGAAGGGATCGTCAGCCAAGTGCTAGGGGTCGTTATGCCAGAAGGGATCATTAGCCAAGTGCCAGGGGTTATTATGCCAGAAAGGATCATTAGCCAAGTACCAGGGGTTAACAGCCAGGAGAATTGTCAGAGAAGCCGGGGTCATACACAGGACTTCAGTTAACAATAAATGCAAGTGAGCACTGAGAGGAGTGAAAACCACGTCAGGGCAAGGAACCAGGGATCAGACATTGGTTTTAAACTCAGCGGGTGCTGCGTCATCCCACCTTCCCCGTGTCAGTGATTCGTGACTTTCTGCTACTTCACTTGGCTCGGCCAGCGAGCAGCGAGGAAAGCGCTACCGGCAGCCGGGAACCCAGGATGGTGTGGGACGTGACACTGTGATAATATCTGGAGAGATTTAAAGTGTTTTTTCCCACTGTAAGATATCTTTTATTTACCAGTTATGCTCAGGAATAATTCAGGTTTTTTTGTACATTGAGATCCTATAAGAATTTTATACACCACAGTGCATCTCTGTCAGTTGCGTATATATTGTTTTGTATTAGATATGTGCATTTGTTTTAGTACTAAAACGATTTAGTCCGAATTTTGGGATAATTTAGTTTTCGTATGACTCAAGAAACACGAAACTGCTCAGTCCAAAAAATGAGCGAAACAAAAGGAAAATGCACTACATTTTAGTTTATGTCCTTTTTGTAATATTACATTGATTGAAGGAGACCAGCAATGAGGAGCGCAACATCGCAAAGCTACAAAAAAGGTTTGTATGTGTAATCTTTACCGACCCCTACCCAAAAATCTGACAGTGAGAGCTCCAGAATACTCACTCGCAGTCCAGACAGCCAGCACAGGAGAGGAAACCTTTACCTAACCCTTGCATGTCTATGAGGCAGACAAGATGATAAAAGCAGCTGGAGAAGGAAAACATTCAAATAAATCACACTGAAAGCTAATGACAGAGGAGGGCTGGATAGTAAAAACCCCTTTATAACAAGCAGCGCTGGGAGAAGAGAGGGACTTTATAAAACGTGTGTTATCTCCCCTCCCGCTCTGCATAATAGGGGCTTAGGTCTGATACATTTTATATTATCCAGGAGCACTATCCCCCTTTCCTAATCTATAATACATGTTTTATATAAAGTCCCTCTCCTCTTCCAGTGCTGCTTGTTATTAAGGGTTTTTTACATCTGATACATTTAGTATCCAGCTCTCACAGTTACTCTGTCATTATGAGCCTTCAGTGTGATTTATTTGAATGTTTTCCCTGGATTTAAAATGCTGTATTTTATAAAAAATAAAAAAAATTGCGCCAGTCATCTCTTCTCTGAGCTTTCAGACCGATTTACGTTAATATTTTCCCTCTCCCCTGCTTTTATAATCCTGTCTGTCTCACCCACAGAGAAACAAAGTTTAAGTAGAAGTTCCCCCTCCTGTGCTGGATAAGCATTGCATTCCGAAGTTCTGCACCCTCCACATGCCAATGCCGTAGGATGTTCTATACAGAGAGGGGCATTAATTATTGCAGGAGGATGTTATATACATTATACAGAGGGGGTATTAATGCAGGAGGATGTTATATACATTAGACAGAGATGGGTATAAATTGAGGAGGTTGTTCTATACAGAGAGGGACATTAATTAATTCAGGAGGATGTTCTATACATTATACAGAGAGGAGCATTTTTTTCAAGCCCTTTAAATCCAGTGAGCGCTGAGATCAGCTGCTTGTTAGATTATCTCTCAGTACAATTTATCAGGCTCAGCTGTTACAGTAACTGACTGCTGCTCATCACAGCGCTCAGAGTTTCAGTAAAACAAGGGAATAACATAGTTATAACCTCATATATATAAAAATATTATTTACTAGTTTTACTGAAACTCTGAGCGCTGTGATGAGCAGCAGTCAGTTACTGTAACAGCTGTGCCTGACACACTGTGCTGAGAGTGAGAGATACTGTAACAAGCAGTCGATCTCAGCTCTCTGAGGAGCCACTGCAATAGTAATTGTATCCGCTGGTTTTCGGGGGAACGAAATTAGTTTTCATACTAGAGAACTGAAAACGAATTTCTTTAGCAACTAAATAAATTGCGTTTTAGGACTAATCCATTAGTTGAAAACTAAATTTTGTACTGTGCACATGTCTATTTTGTATTTTTATTTCTATATTATACTCTTTTATACTCTATATCAGTGTTTCTCAACTCGTATCCTCAGGACCCACTAACAGGCCTGATTTGTGGGATATCCGAAGCACAGCACAGGTGATCTAATTAGCTGCTCAGTGATTGCAGTATTCAGTCTGCATTTCCCCAAGGTGATCTGCAAAATCTGGTCTGTAGTGGGTCCTAAGGACTGGAGTCGAGAAACCCTGCTCTATATAATTATTTGCATCTTGCAATGCTTGTTCTATTTTTGTTATACTTATGTTATGGGTTAAGCCCTATATGCAGTAGCATTATTATCCTACGTGTCACTTTGACCATTATTTGCGATTCATGAACGTTGAACTGTTTTCATCTGGGTCCCTGGTTCTGGTTGGTCACTTCATGCATATCTGACGTGTTTTTGTTCTTTTTAATAATGTGGGTGCAATAAATGTTTTGTATCTACATATTGTCTACAGTCTGCACTATTTATTTTTTTATTTTTTTACATGAATTATGTTCCTGATTTTATCCTCTACATTGAACTTTTCCAGTATGAGTGAGGATCCCTGTGGGCATGAGAAGTGCTGCATGTTGGTTTGGTACATATTCTATCTCATCCTGTTTTGCTGCATTTAAGTGTGTTTCTATTCATAGGTAACATAGTTTTTATATTCCCACGTGTAGTGATTGTATGACCTTTGGGGATGGTTTACCCTATGACTACTCTTTCACAAATAAGAAGGAACAGATCCACACAATTTGACGATATTGTGGGCAGAACTGATGTTAATAAATTGCCCAGGAATATTGATCAATATTTTGGAAAGCTGGATAATCTCACCAGGAAAGAAACTAATAAGTGGTAGGAAGTATAATTCCTGGAGAACTACAGTAGCTCACAGAAGTGAGTACACCCCTCACATTCTTGTAAATATTTTATTATATCTTTTCATGTGACAAGTATGAAAGAGTGAGAGTGATAACACCAAATTTAACACCTGCTCCCCATTCACACCTGAGACCTTCTAACACTAATGAGTCACATGACACTGGGGAGGGAAAATAGCTAATTGGGCCCAATTTGGACATTTTCACTTAGGGGTGTACTCACTTTTGTTGCCAGCGGTTTAAGCATTAATGGCTGTGTGTTGAGTTGTTTTGAGGGGACAGCAAATTTTCACTGTTATACAAGCTGTACACGCACTACTTCACATTGTAGCAAAGTGTAATTTCTTCAGTGTTGTCACATGAAAAGATATATTAAAATATTTACAAAAATGTGAGGGTGTACTCCTGTCAGATATTGTATATATCTTAGCGCATATCTTGTAATCGTGCCATATATAGTTTGGATATTTAATTCTGTGGAGTTCTGTGATACGCTCATACACTCTGCAAGTTTATGTGAGTTTTAGTGCAGTGGAGCTCTGGATTCTCTCATTGACACTGCACATTACAGTGACCTTTATTGCTTTGGAGCTCTAGATTCAATCGCCAACGGTGTTGTGCAACTATGTGATACTCTCATACACACTGCACATTACTGTGAGTTTTATTGCCGTGGGGCTCTGGGATATACTCATACACACTGCACATTACTGTGAGTTTTATTGTTCTGGGGCTCTGGGATATGCTCATACACACTGCACATTACAGTGAGTTTTATTGCTGTTGAGCTCTGGATTCACTCACACAGTGCACATTACAGTCCGTTTTATTGCTTTCCGGCCCTGTGATACTTCCATACACAGATCACTAGACAGTAATCTCCACTAAAAGGAAAATATCAATTATCTGCATTGTTATTATGCATCTCTGTGAGGAGATGCAGATTTTTATGGCACAGATATGTATGTGGGGGGACTACAAAATTCACCTTTGCCTGTGTAGATAAAAATCTTTGCACCGACACTGTGTATACCTATACGATATAACAGCAATTAGCATTCAACCTCCTATCAGTACAATATTTGAAAAGTAATCTGGTTGAGTCTTCCATTTTTTGTTTCGAAACATTGAGCAGGGACTTTTAAATAATTGATCAGAGTAAATAGGTCACAATTAAGTTACACCATTCCTTTAAATGGCAAATCTCTTCGGTTTGTGATGAATAAATTACAAAGAACAGAGCATCTTGGTTCCTGGAAGCTTGTGCTCTGTGTATGTGAGTTGTTACACTGCCCTAGGCAATGTCTGTCAAACACAGAAATCAACCACCCTGTGATAAACACGAGCTGCGTTACAGGAAAAAAAGCTCGCATTAACTGGAAGGACTAACTACTTCCAGAAAATCCACATTAAAGTGCAGCAAATATCAACAAAATCACCGTAGGTACCAATGTTCCACTCATAATAAATATTATTCCTTCTTCTACAAAATGTACTAAAAATATTTATAGTCACAACTGACGCTTTTTTATTTATGTCATGAGAAGCATGGTGTGATGTTATGCAGAGTTCACAATAATTTGACTACTGCATACAGACAAGCTGAAGTATTATTTCAGCAGGTGTAGTGGCCCAAGGGATGTACAGGACAGCAAGGATTATTTTGCTAAATCATTTCTAAATTAACAGTATGGGGGTTATTCAGAGAGCACCGAAATGTCACCGAAATTACAGTGCTCTCTCTATTTGG
Source organism: Leptobrachium leishanense (assembly GCA_009667805.1). Classification (NCBI taxonomy): domain Eukaryota; kingdom Metazoa; phylum Chordata; class Amphibia; order Anura; family Megophryidae; genus Leptobrachium; species Leptobrachium leishanense. Next base: position 86,534,627 of record CM019071.1, read on the forward strand.
CGCCCTTCGAGAAGCTAAATTTGCTGACCCTGCGGTGAGTTCTGCATTCGCCGCAGGGTCGCCGAAGGCTGCTGACCACCAACCAGACTGCCAAACGTAGCCGATGATACGCCAAACGCTATCGAACAGTCCCCGAAAGCACCCGCAGCCCGCCTAACGCAGCTGACGATCAAATGAACAGACCGCGGAACGCTTTCGATCAGTCGCTGAACAGAGGTAAAAAAACACACACACACACACAAAAAACGTTTTTATTTTTTAATTTTTTTTAAATTTTATTATTTTTTTGATATTTCTATTCTTTTTATTATTACTTTGAACATGGACATGTTTGGTATCATTGCTCTGGCCTTTCCAATGATACCAAACATGACCCAACTAGCTGCCACCGGTCAAGAGCTATGGGGGTTCAAAGAACCCCCTATCTACACCATAGGATTTCCTTAGGAAATCCCCGGGCAGCTAGAGGTTTCCCAGCTAACTGATATCATCACACAGGTGACGAGGGGGGGCCCGGAGGTGGAGCTGCCATCAAAGATGGCAGCCCCCACCGGAACTATGCTGCGAGCCGGCGCCAGATCGCGGATCGGCACCTCAGGGGTTAAAGTCAGGCATCGCTTGAAACGGGAGACTCTCCCCCTTTCAGTGGTGCCTGTCTTTACCCGCTGCCTCCTCCCGATTGGGAGAGAGAGGGATCTGAATGGACCCCCCTCCTTTCATGCGATCTCCCGGCCGCCTGAAAATTACATCATCGCTTCCACCGAATGGGATCCCAAAAGCAGCGTCTGACATCCAGGAAGTCAGAACCCCGGAGGAGAAAGGTGAGTATCTAAGGGAGCTCCCGGGTAGCGGAAGACTTGTGGGGAACGTCCTCCGCATATAACAGGAGACTCCGATGACGTTCCCCAGACATCTTCCACAGTGAAGGGGTTAAAAAAAATCAGAATCAAAGATTTTGCTGAAAAAATCCAGAAAAATGCCTAAAGTGTAAAAAATAAATAAGACGTTTTGCTGCAAATGAAAAGAATAAACAGTTAAATAAAAAAAAAAAATCTGTATTTTTTTCACTTGTTTAAACCTGTCGAACTAAAGTACTGAAAATCTGGCCATGTCACCTACATTTCAGTGCTGTTCGGAGTTCTCTGAATAGATTAACCATTACTTCTCTATGGGACATTTTCACGGCCGCTGGTCGCTGGATTTGCAGCGATCTGAGGCGAATTGCACTATATTTCACCATCATTTCGCCAATGTTTGACAAATTGCCAGCTTTCTGAATAGCCAAATTACCACGAAATTGCACCGTACGGTGCAATTCACTGTTCAGTGCAATTCGGTGGCAAATTCAGCACTCTTCGAATATCCCCTATAGTTACAGGCTTCAGGCTCAGCTAAGTTTCATAGGGAGTAACTTATTGTGACACTGTACCTGTGAGGAAGTTCTCTGTCTTCTGTTGCTCAAATAACTCAATATCTGGCTGATATATGGCCCTATTAGTTACAACCAGATTGAGTTAACCAGTAGTCTCGGCTTTAGCATTTTTTTCCTCTAAGGATAGGGTCAGACTGAGGCAGTGCGAACGCGCGTGCAGGCGAACTTAATCACGGCCGCACTAGCAGCAAATGACAGGCAATGACGGCCAATATACGAAGTACGGTCGCACAAAAGTCCGGCTGCGCAACGCAAGTGGAAAATGAACGCATTTTTTCGAGAACGTTAAACTGCTACTACTGACGTACAGAGTGCGCTGCGTCCGCTAGCGGCGTGTGTGAGTGAATTGGAGATGTCAGACGCTGCTAATGTCCGGCCAACATAACGTCCAGACGCAAAAAGTGTTTTATTGATGATCCGTACAAAATCACGGATGCAAATGCGCATCGTATGACCGCTATCGCGTATTCCGTGAAAAAATGCGTCCATTCGTTCGAACGCACTTTTTCACAGACAACGCGAAAATGCGTTCGTCTGACCCTAGCCTAAATTGTAGACTAGTATACATAGTATCAGTGCTGTTAACAAAGGGTCAGCCAGAGAATAATGAGCTTTTCCCTGGTAGCCTGCTTTTCTTGGCTCAAAACACTATATAAGAATGAATACTGTCTCTGAGACCCTGGCGTTAAATGGTTTTGCTTTTTTGTTTTTACAGTTGAAGGGACACTACCAGTTACCACCAAAAATTGAACTGTCCCTATTTTGTTTAATTTATGTTACAGATATCTTACTTGTGCTTTTTTTCCCCTCTTGTATGTTTAGTTAAGAAAATATTTTACTCTGTATGTGTCACTGGGTGCATTCATTTTGTACCCCCCCCAAAGTGCACCTCACTGTGTGTGGCTTTGGGCATAGAATGGATTGAATGGGTCAATAACTGACTCAAATCATCTTATTGTGTGGGGTGTATTCAAAGGACATCACCAGGATTAGAAATCTTTTAAACTGTCTGTCAGATTTTATTCAGCTGTCATCTCAAGTAGTTTAGAGAACACAATACACCCCCTGCAGCCTTATCTAAACATTTCCTCCTTTGTCTCATTAACTGTTAAATATTGTAGACTGGATAAACCACAGAAGAAAAGCAAAAACAATCAGGGATTGAGAACAGGAAGCAGGACCCATTTTAGGACTCAACGGTGGTATTGAAAGCCATTGGATTGGCTGGAGGCTTGCTGGAGCGCCCAACCCACTGCAGTCACATGACATGCTGCATCTTGCAGCAAGCCAGCAGCATGTCATGTCCGGAGGAGTGCTGAGAGGGCCCGGCACTGGATTCCAAGTAAGTTTAATAGGGCTTAATCTACAGGGTTAAAAGGAGAAGGGGTCAGGTGGGGCTCATATTTAACTCTTCTGTTTCCCACCCCTCCCATTTTAACCCTGGCATATCACTTTTTAAGTATTTTTTTTTAGAGCATCTTAATAATTGTTGAAGAACAAATGTTTTCCTGAGGGAAAAGTAATCTGTGAGCCCTGGCGCTGACAGATCATACCACATCATACAGAGGGTACTTTTAGATCCAAACATGCTATTGTATTGCACATTCATTATTCTAGTTAGCAGACACTGCCATTTATGAATTGTATTCCTACATCCTCATACCGTGCCAGTAATTATATGATCTGTCGGAAGAGTAAAAGGAATTTTTTCTAGTAAAACATTTCTCACTAAAACAAGCTCAGTAATTGTTCTGAGAAGTTCGCTGGCTGCACAGGACAGCCGCCAAATAAAGGTGTCCTGAGATACTCTTTTCTTTAATTGAATTATGGGGGTTCTTAACTACAGATTTAGATGGCCATTACAAGTTGAACCGAAGATTGGTGTATTAAAGCAAATACTGCTCTATTTCATTATTTGCTTCTTTGTTGGCTGTTTTATTGTTGTTTAGTTACTATTTGCGGCATTGGACATCATAGGACAGTATTACATACTGCCTGCTAAAATGGGGGCGCTAAGGAGGAAAACCTGTGCCTGCAGGTTTCTCCTTAGCGTCCCCGTTTTAGCTCCATATTATGAGGCAGCCACTAATTCAGCAGCCTGCCCCATAACACAGCGTAAGCATCAGGATACTTGAGGCAGTACTAAGTGCCGTCGCAAGCATCCCCTCCATGGAGTCCATAGGATCGTGCAGGTCGGTGGAGTGATTCGCAGAGGGAGACTGGGGACTTTTCCCCCAGTCTCACTCTGCTCCCGGAAGCCAGAAGCGGCGGATCGGGCTGACATTCTCACCACGGGGTAAGAGGTGAGTATGTGATTTTCTGGGGGGGATTTGATGCTGGTGATAACTAAATAAATCAAATATCAATCAAAAGCCTACTCCTCATTTGAGTCTAACTACACATGTTTCTCCCCTCACTATAACATTCGGGCAGCTAAGCCTCTTACCAATAAAACAAAACAAAATAAAGCGTACTTCCCTTAGAAGCTTCAGGGTTTGCTGCTAATCTGCTGCACCCAGCACCAAGACTGCTCACTCAGAGGGAACCACATAAAGATAGGGCAGACTTAACCAGCATCCAACTTAGAATTAACCCTATAGGGGAAAAGGGCTTTCTCCATCAGCCTGCTGACAAAACGGTGGTCCCTAATCACACTGTATCAATCCATAGATACAATAATGCGATGGCTTTTATGTACAATGTGCTGAGAAGAGCTGAAAAGTAGGGGCAAAGTATTGTTCTAAGGCTTTGTATGGATTGAGTCCACCCTGTTTACAAAAAACTATTTATTGTACTAGGAATTAAAAGAGATCAGTGAGTCATCAGAGCAGGGTTGTCAAACATACGGCCCGCAGGACACATATGGCCAACAAACACTAGAAATCTGTCCAGTTGCAAAAATGCAAGCCATTTGACCATTATGTTACAGGTGACCTGCACAACGCCTCCTGCAGCTGTATGAGCCACGGAGACATCACGCAGGATTGGAGCTCATTTCAGGCTTATTAACTCCTTAACGCTGATGTTTCGTCTGTGGCAGGTCGACTTAAATGACACAGAGAGGCATAGCAAGCCCTGTGGCTTTCTGGCACTCCTCCGGCCCTTCCCAGTTTTCTGATCACCATCATTGGCTGTAGAGGGACTGCTAAAAACTTTGTGGTTAAACTTGACAAAAAATAAGTATTAATTAAAGGGCTTGTGAATAGGGAGAGTTATGGAAAAAAACGTTTAAATGGATGCCACAATTCAGAGAGTAAACATGGATCCTCAAAGTAATACCAAATCATCCTGCTCAACGAGGGAAGCGTGTTCTTTCCAGAACCCGAAATTATGCCCTTATGAAGCAATTCAACATTCGTTATTGTATCGAGTTTGGTTAACTTGTCAATCATAATCTATGAAAAGACTGTCTAGCCTCAGGTTTCCCTGCATAATGTGTAATTTTTCAACTATCAGGTCTTTGCAATAAAGTTGAAACTCAGGAGAATGACTGGAGAAGTGAAAAATCCAGGTCAAAAGAGCCAAACCAGAAAAATTCTCCCATTTATTTCACTTTCCAAATCTGCTATTTGGTCTAGATTTTTCACTTCTCCTGCCAGTTCCCCCGAGTTTCACCTTTTACTGAATAGATCTGCATCTGGATTACTGCGGAAACTGCTATATAAATGATGACTATATTAATAATAATAACTTCTCCATTAAGGCGAAATTCTGGTTCTTTAATATATTTTCTCTACAACCAACTGTGTCGTGTTTCACTTTAAATCTTTAAAAAGGCTTGCCAAATAATGGAATTGTTTGCCATTTTAGTTGAATTAGTTCTAGCTTTTTTTTCTGCCTTGCCCTATCCCTCTGTAACCTGATCTCAATTTTTTTTTCCCTTCCTTCTCCCTTGAATCAACACAGACTCTCATTCAGGGTTATTCAAAGAGATCCGAATTGAGGCCGAAAGGTAACCGAACAGTGAAATTCAGCATACGGTTACCTTTCCTGGCCATTCGGCTATTCAGAGAGCAGGCAGTTCGCCAAATCTTGGCGAATTGCCTGCACATACGGTGCCTGCTCGGTGCCTGTTCGAGGGCAGTGAAAACCCCCATAGAGAAGCAATGGTTCTTCTATTCAGAGAACAAAAACCAGCAGTGAAAAGTTGCCGAATTGCCCTGCTGCTCGGTGGTTTCATTCGACCGGTTTATTCAGGCGAATCCCATAGGCTTCAATGTTAAAAATATTCCCATTTTAATTCAATATATAATAAACCGTTGATTATAATATTCTGCAGTAAAAGTCTCTTTATTATTTTAGGGTCTTTTAGGCATTTTTCAGGATTTATTTGCAATTTTTTTTAGCGTTTTTTTTCTTTTTTCTGTAACAGCCCTTTTTATTATCATTCATTGGATCTTATATGTAAATTTCGGACATTTTCGTTCAGTAGTTTCTTTGCAAACAGCGTTTCACTTTTCAAACATTTAAGCGAACTGTTTTTTTTTCACTTTGTTCATCTGCGGTGTCGGCTTTTTCCAGCAGCTGCTCTGCGCTCTGATCGGCTTCTGCTCGGGTTTCTCCGGCGTGTTCGGTGGGGTTAATCCAGATGTTTTTGCGGGTTTTAGTGAGTGTTCATCGGGTTTGCAGTGGCTTTTCCCTGCACTACGACGGCCCTGTGGTGCTTGCTGAATACACCGCAGGGTCGCCGAAATGGGATCGCCAAATCGCACCGAATTGAAGAGAACGAAAAGTCACGAAGTGCGGTGACTTTTCGATTCTCTTTGAATAACCTTGTATAACTCTTGTATTTACGTATCCTGGTATATAATTTCATATACCAAAAACCAGCGGGCGACACCAGGAGGCTGACCATATAAAATATTTAGGCCTCTATTACAATCCTCACGCAGTGCATTTGCGTGCGCGCAAATGCGCTTTTGCGCGATGACAAAACCATTTTCAAAAAATAATACAGCAGAGTACAGTTACACATTCTACACATACCCAAACAATAAAATTTATAAATTGTTTAATTTTAATTTTTTTTTACAGCACATTTTACTTTGACAGTCGCAACAACCGAAACCTAGCAAACGGTGGTTCTTAATTCTGATTGCCCACCGATTCCTGCACGCAACGGTCATTTGCGCCCGGCTTTGCACGTCGGATTTGCGCTCGAAAAAAGTTGAAGGCTGAAAAAATGCGTTCGGATCGTAATATCGCGCTAATTTGCGCGCGCTAACGTTTTTTGCGTGCATAAAATAAATTGCGCTGCGCGAGCTCATTTGCGCGAAGAGTGTCATAGGGGCCTTAGTGTGGAACGGCCACAGGGTACTGGATTCAAGCGACGATTCAGCGAAGTGCCTTAGTCATGACAGGCATGACTGTAATACATACTGGTGTTTCTTTGCATTTGAGTTTCAAATATATAATAAATTCTTTGTCACGTAACAGACAGGAAATGTTTCAAGTCAAAATGAAAGAGAAAGTTCTGGAATCCTGCGCTGATTCGATTCAAAGTTACAGAGAATTGCATCATGCACATTGTAATCTGCAGAGGCTCAGTGTGCTGCGACACTGTAAATTATTAACAGCAAGGGGTGTCCCCTCGGTGAGTCAGGGATAGTATCCTAGGGAACTGCTCACCAACAAACAAATACAGACGAAACTCCTCTTTGCTAGTACCCTGGCTGCCCTTTTTTGGTCAATTCTACGCCTGTGTGGGAGTAAAGCAAAAGCAAATATCTCAACGGAGTCCATATCAACACAGGCAGCTCAGGGTTTATCGCCATGGCTCACTGAATAAATAGGTTTCATTTACATACAATCTCAGGTGTGTTTAAAATATTTTCTCGATACTAATTCCTGTGTTACAATTTGACACATTTTATTTTACAGTGTATTTTATGACTTTCTCATTGGTAAACAGACTGTGAAGCATATATAAGCCTTAACTCTAGACTGATTTAACTTAGAACATTAACCCTTTCTCTACCATGAGGTGTGCATTATAACCATCGCCTGTAACCTGGGTTTAGTTTCTTGCCATCTACACAGCTTTCTGTAGATCTCAAAGTCCCTATCATTACAAATATATTCTATATATAATTTTTTTTCCATCTGTCATCCTCTCAATGCTGCTGCTTGGCGTGGCCTCCTCCTCTCCTCTATTTGGACGCAGCTACAGGTGTCTCATTCCTCCACTTGATACTGGTTTGACATGACAGAAATAACAGTCATTTTTCAATGAGGAAATCAGATGCCAATCACTGATCAAGTGTAATTTGTAATAAACCAGTTTTGCATTCTATTTCCTCTGTTGGTCCAGATTGTGATTACATGATTTTGGCCATCTTTGGCTGATTCCAAAAATTGTGTAAACGTGATGGGCCATATTCCAACCCAGGCATCAATAGGGTCTCGCAAATGGATAAATTGCGTGAGCAGCTATCTATTAGCGGCTGCTATTAACGACTATATTCTGACACAGCCACTTTTTAATAGCAAGTCAGCATATTTTGGAAGTGTTCATGGATACTGGCATCGGCACAGCTCTGATTCCAGCTCCTGGATTCCACAGGGCTCAATAGAGCCAACTCTGCATGAACTATTTGTTGTCAGTGTTCCGATGTAGAGTTATGTGGCTCCAGCCAAGAACAGCTAGATACCTTGGAACAGCTCCCTGTTCTCTTCTTGAACCATTATTAACATTATTAACAGCAAAGTATAGGAGCTGTTATGTTGTACAGGATGGAGCTGCTAATGCCAAGCTGCAATTGTATTTAGGGTTGCCACCTGTCCAGTTTCCACCCGGACAGTTCGGGTTTGTAATCATGTATTTGGGTTTTATACCCCCTCCCACCCGCACATATGATTCAGACTGGACCAGGCCTGGACTGACGGCTACAGTTTTTTCTTCTTATTTAACTGTCTCTGTATTGTCTGTGGAATACACAGTACGAGTTGAGGCCGGTGCTATTGCATTGTTGGCCTCCAGCCAGAGAGGGCACTGTGTAGGGACAATAGAGCAGCGACACCTGCTGGAGGTGTCAGCAGGTGTCTGTGTGACAGAAGAGGGAGAGGGAGGATCGCATAACCGGAAAGCCGCCAGGGCTATTTTTGAACAGGACTAGCTCCTTGTAGGGCCACAACTAATGATTATTTTCATAAATTGATTAGTTGGCCGATTAGTTTTTCGATTGAGAGCAAGACCTTCATACACAAAGAGCAGTATTACAAAGTTGGCGCTAACTTAACCAGAGCTGTTGTTAACTTAACAGCTCCATAGGCTATAATGGCTCTGGTAAGTTTACAACAGCTCTGGTTAAGTTAGCACCAACTATGTAATATGGCCCAAAGTGTATAGTCTACATAAAAAAAAAACATGTTTGCGTGTTCGGATTTGGCTTGAAGGAAAGGTGGCAACCCTAATTGCAAAGCTTGTGGCTCAGTCAGAATAGCGACTCGAACCATTAACTTTACGTCTCAGTTGGGTCTGATCACAGTAAGGAAGCAGTTAACATCTGGTTATTACACAATAAACAACTCATGCAAAGATGCTATCATGAGGAAAAGGGGGGGTTGTGAGGGTCCTGAGAACAAGAAACAGCACTAGTGGCCTGCTTTACGGTGGGGGCCCGCTCAGGTCTTACAAGGTTTTAGCTTGTTTGTGCCATTACAGGGATGAATGCTCCATATGCAAATCAGTCTGCTCTCACTCAATGAGGGTGGCCAGTACTGACTGCCAAGGACGTCATCCCTGCACGAGAGGTGCAGCAACCCCCGACAATCGTTTCGGCCTTGTTGCTATCATGGATAAGTGACTGTGTATGGCTTAGTTAAGATGAAATACGACATGTATAAATTGTGGTATGTTACCATGAAGCTAAAACATTAGAGCATTATTTAAAGTGGTGACTTTATGGAGAATTGCAAAAATAACTGAAGAAATATTGATGCTGAAAAAATTTCAACTTCTCTGATAAGTAAACACTTAGGGCCCTTTTCCTGTTGGTACAGTAATCTACGAGGTAGCAAAAGTGGGCTACCGCTGGTATCCTATGAGAAACACAAAGGATTTTTTGGAAAGCATTACTACCATGTGCGTTGGCAGTACAGTCCTTAGTGGAAACCCCTTAAGAAAATTTACAAATAGCCATTTGAGTGCCGCTGATGATGATGAGACAGAATGAAGTTGGGTACACCCTTTGTAATTGACACTTTAATTCTGCAACTTACAACATTGTACATGTATAATAAATTTGGGGGAGCATTTTGGATTAAAGCTGGCAGAAAATCATGTAAGTTACTTTCCGCAGCACTGAAGGCAAGTACTAACTAATTCAAAGCACCCCCACTTCCCTGTACTACTTCTCTCCTAACCCTATGTAGCACAGTATGAGTGTCCCTTTAGGTTCCACTATATATACTATTTTTGGTATTTTCCTTTTTCAGTTATGATAAAGAACATGAAAATGAACGTGTCATCATTTACAGATTGTAAGTAATGTGTGTACACTGTAACCACACGCTGCTCATGTCTAAGGCTGGGGTCAGACCAGCGCACTTTTAACGTGCGTTCTGGCGCACATAATCACGGCCGCACTAGCAGCAAATGACGGGCAATGACAGCCAATATACGAAGTACGGTCGCACGAAAGTCCGGCCGCGCAGCGCAAGTGGAAAATGAACGCATTTTTTCGAGAACGCAGAACCGCTAGTATGGACGTACAGAGTGCGCTGCAGCGGCATAGCGGTGTGTGTGTGATTTGGAGACGTCAGACCCTGCTCGTGTCCGGCCAACATAACGTCCAGACACCCAAAGTTTCCTGGTTTGGATCTGTAGAAAATCACGCACAAAAATGCTCATCGTATGATCGTTTTCGCGTATTCCATGAAAAAATACGTCAATGCGTTCGGACGCACTTCTTTACGTTCGCGTGTAAAAATGCTTTCGTTTGACCCTAGCCTTAATCTACCGTTTGGGTGGAGTAGAGGTAACATCACTGATCTATAACCGTGGAGACACAGGTTTGAATCCCAGCAAGACACCTCTCCAGTAAGTGTCCTTGGGCAAGACACCTAACGGTACATACTCGCCACCCAGGTCATACTTGAAAACGAGAGAAATCTCAATGTATCCTTCCTGGTAAAACACTTTCTCAAAAAAAAATCTAAATGTATCTAAGAGCCCAAAGCCTAACTTTACTCCTTTTAATTTATTTCCCATCCCTAGTATCTACAGCAACATCTGTTGGTTCTAGTATGGGATTTGTATCTTTGCGGGAATTGTTGACTTTTCTGTGGTTTTATAGGAAATTACATTCTACAGCAGTCGGGAGAGCTACCTGGTGCCTACCCCATACGGATGTTCATTACTCTAAAATCAAAACACTTATATAGCTATTGTAAAATTACAGCTTTCTAGATCTAAAAAAACAGCTCAGCATGTACAATATATTCATCTAAAAAAGTCTAGGTGTATTATTTCATGCAGTGATCACTTTACTCAGCGCGAGCACAGCACATTCTCTACAAGAAATGCCTAGATACATTCCATATGTTGTTTTTTCCAGTCGACGAGAGAAAGGTTCATTCTCCTCCCATGTTTGAAAAATCTATTTTAAGATCAACAAATTACTGGTCTGAGTTCAGAGCTGCTTCCTCCTCTCTATTCAAAGAACAGCTGTGAAAACCTCTTAAAGCCCACTGTATGACATCAGTGCATCAGGAAAACAGGTCTGTGTGTGTGCATTCACTGGTCAGACCTTGAACTAACATACAGTATGTCATGACCAAATACATTTATTGCTAAAAGGTATGTTTTAGGATAAAAATCTGTGTTTGTCAAAATACATTTTTTTCTGGAATGGAAAATAACATATGGAGCCGGGTGAAATTAGCTGAATCCTTGTTTCATGGAATTTTAGTAGCTTTGGGTTTTTTCCTATTTTTACAGGTGGAAAAAAATCTTTATTGAAGAATAATTTTTTTAACAAAGTAAAGTTTTTGTCAAACTATCACGTATTAAACGTATATTTTGCACACAGGAGACCTTTGTGTAAGCAAATCCAATATGAATGTGACTTTCGATACTAAAACTGCAAAAAATAGCAGCTTTCTTGAAAATGTCACAGTCCACAAATAAATAAGGATCGAGCACTCAGTCCTCCAACAACGGCAGATTTATTGGAAAATTATGGTGATGTTTCATGCCTACATGAATCCTACAAGGCTTGACAGAAGCTCTAGTAGGGCTGAAATGTTGCCAAAATTTCCAATAAATTTGCCATTGTTGGAACATTGAGTGCCCTGTCCATTATTGTTCACGAACTATATGTTGTGGGAATTGGCTTCTCCGGGGTTTAGAGCACCTATTTTCCACATCTCAAGGGTGGTGTGCTGGTCCTATTTCATCTTTTTATTGGAAATTACTGGCAGTGTTTCAGCTCTGTATGAGCCTTTCTCAAGCCAAGTCATGAAGAGCCACCGCTAAGCCTGCCATTTTGAAATCCGAGTGCCTGGTCTTCCATCTTTGTTCTTGGATTGTGTCGTGAGAGTTGGCTTCTCCAGGGCTTGGTGCACCTGTTCATTTTTTCCTAAAGGTGGTGTGCTAGTCCTATTCCATATCTTTACTGGTGCATTTCAGACCATCTAAATAATTTTTTTTTTACAAAACATTTAGCATTTTAAAATGTTTCACTCACAGCTGTATGGCTTTATATATGCAGGATCTTCCATAATTCCACAATTTCTTTTACAACAGGTTGGTTTGCTAAGGAATCCCTTTGTGTACGTTGAAAGAGACACTACCACTAACATAAGTTGTAAATTACAGAGCCCCACTGTGGTCAGCATGAAAAAAACAGTTAACACGTGGGCACGATCTGTAACATTGTGGGTACGATCTGCTAAATCATGCCCACATGTTAACTGTTCTTTAAATAGATTGCGCACGAGTTACCTGTTCTGTGTGCACATAACACAGAGTCCCCTCCCCGAGTCCTCCTCAGGGCGGGCACACACAGAGAGTCGCTTGATGACTTGATGGCTCCGTATCTCAGCCACTTCCTGCAGCAGTCTCCAGGCTGTGCTGATTTAGGATGGTTGAGGAACGATGACACTACTTGTTGTTCCTCTTTGCCTTCTCTCCTGTGTTTGATTTCCTGTTGCTGTGTAGAATGCGGCCCCTGACAGCTAGCTCTGGTCCATTCCGCACGCCAGGCAGGAGGGTAGAATGAGCGGAGATCTTGGATCTCCTGATATCCAGCAAAACCTCAGCAGCACCTTTATGGTGACCTCCCTTTCGATCTACTCCCTTCTGTGCTGATTGTGTTCTACGGCCTGGGCTTGCTCTTCAATGGTATCGCCCTGTGGACATTCTGCAACAACATCAAGACCTGGATCTCCAGCACCGTCTACCTCTTCAACCTGGCAGTGGCTGACTTCTAGCGCCTCATCTGCCAGCCATCCAGGTCTTGATGTTAATGGGAGGGTTTAGTGCATTTGCAGAATCATTTAGCACCAGCTTTTAGAAGGCGCTAACTTTGGACTCTCCGCATCCCTGTGGCAATTAGCGCTAGCACTTCTTAATACCTTGCTTATCGAATGCTAATGTACAGTTGCGATTCCTATGTTAAGTATAGGTTGCGCAAAGTACAGGAAAATCGCAGAAGCTGGCACAAAAACTAAAGGGCTAATGGATTACTAATGGGGTAGCGCCAGGAATGCAATATGGGTGGTATGCGTTAATCCCATTTATCCTGGTGGTAACGCTTAGATATCGAGGTGCTAACATTAGCGCGAACTAGGGAGTAGTGCCCTTTGTCTATTCCTGAACCTACTCCATGCATGAATTCTACCGGCAGCACTGTATAATCATGCAGTAACTGGAAATCATCTGTAATTGAGCAAGAAATTACAGATTGGATACAATACAGACAGTTTGGGGAAATTATACATCACAGTTATTGCAGCTCAGCTGATTTGCCATAAAATATGAAACTCATTGGGGAATTCCCGGTGAAAAAAGCAAAAACATTATTAGACAATCATTTTATTGAAATGGGGAGATGCGGTGAATTTAATACAAAGTGTAGTGCAGAACGCCAGATAAAGCCTCCAAAAAAGGATTACTAACAAAACAAAGAAATTAAAAATATATTTATTAGTTATTTTGGAGAGAATTTGGCAATTAAAACAACACAATTTAGTCATTAAAAACGGTCTAAGAAGAAGCATGGTGTTTTTAACATTACGAATAGAGCTGCTTTCAACACGTCATTACCATTAACTCCTGTAATAGGTCCCAGTTGTGAGGACACATATATTGTTTGATTGACACAACAGTAAATGCAACATGAAGTATGAAAGGTGAGAGTTGTCAGCGACAGATGTATGAAATGATGTGCAGTAAGCCAAAAGCTGCCTCGACGGTGTTTCTCACAAATCCAGAAATGGTGAGATATTTGGCGCAATGCTGTTTCCTCCAAACGTCTGCCAAACCTGAATGGCTTGTAAGCCTAGAGCTAAGTGTATAGCTCTGGCAGGCAGATGTTATTTTAATCAATGAACATTGAAAAATCTCCTCACCTCATTTTGGGAGCTTTTCCTTAATCTCTCACCCACTGTTGTGTAATTGATGTCCAGACAAAGGTTCTAATGATGTCATCAATGATATGATTTGTAATATTTTCCACATTAAGCTCCCAAGCAGAGGTGGGCAATTCACTACTTTTTAACTTATAAATGAAAACCTAAACACAAGCATAATCATATTTTCAGTTATTTCATATATTTACTGTAAATACATATATAGAATAAGGAAAGTAGCATTTGATGACTAAATGATTTGCCGTTTATATGTGAATTGGAAAGCGATGGTTCAGTTAACAGTTATAAACCAGTTTGAGGTTATCGTCATTAAATATATATATATTGGATAGCAAAAGTCTACACAACCCTGTTAAATTGTCAGGTTTTCGTGATGTAAAAAAGATGAACGATAAATCATTTCAGAACTTCCTCCACCTCTAATGTGTCCTATAAACTCAATTGAAAATCAAACTGAAATCTTTTAGGTGGAGGGAAGTAAAAATAAAAAACTCAAATAATATGGTTGCATAAGTGTGCACAACCTTAAACTAATACTTTGGTATGAGTCTGTCAGCATGGCACATCTTGACTTGGCAATATCTGCCCACTCTTATTTGCAAAAGCACTCAAAATCTGTCAGATTACGTGGGCATCTCCTGTGCATGTGCACAGCCCTCTTCAGATCACCCCACAGATGTCACCGGAAGCAGGCTGCGATAAGGGGTTATAAGAAGCATCACTGGAAAGGTCAGACTGTGACCTTTACATTGATGCCTCTCTTGTTACTGCACCCCTTACCAATGGGAAGGTCAGGCACTCTCTCGGCTCTGGCAGGGGGCATCTGATACTGACGACATCACGCCCGACGCGATGATGTCAGTGCGCTGTACAGGGAATAACTGCGAGGGTCTGACTTCAAGAAAGTCTTTTGTCCTCCACATGCAATGTGAACATCACACACAGAACATCACCCACACATCATTCACAGCGAAATGGTTAAGTATAGGATGCTCAAAGTAAAGCTCATTGAGGCGAATGGCTTTTTCACAGGTTTAGCATCAGGAAACGCATTAACACTTACACATCTAAACACTAGCAGTAGCGTCCAACTAAGGAATTTAGTCCCATATGTCAGTCACAGAGATTCAGCAGCCTGACCCGTAACACAGCGCTAACCTCCTGGATACACTCGGCAGCTCTAACGAGCCTCCATGTGCATTGCGTCATGGAGACTATAGGACTCCTTGGAGGGCTGTGCTTACGGGCAGTGAGACCTGCACAATATTGCTCTCGTGAGATCGCACATTGTCATGGATTGATTTGCAAAGAGTATTTGTCCCCAGTCTTACTCTGCTCCCTACAGCCAGAAGCAGTGGATTGGGCCACCATTCTTGCCTCAGGATGAGAGGTGAGTATCTGATTTTGGCAGTGGGGGTTTCAGCTGGTGATAACAGATTCTTCAGCAGCGGAATCAGCACCAGCTTGGAGTTGTGGATAACTTTTTAGTTACCAAAGCAGTGAGGTAATTAGTGTTATAATACCTTACATACCTTACCGCCAATTAGTGATTGCGCTCCCATGTTAAGCATAGGAAGCGCAAAGTACGAAAAGCTTGCGCAAACAAGTGCAATCACCAATTAGCTAACAGATTTGTTAACCTGTTGGCGCTTGGAATGTAATATGGGGGGGCATGCATTACAGTCACTTAACCTAGCGCTAACGCTCACGTATCTGAGCGCTAATGCTCGCATTAAGAGTTCTATGAGAAGTAACATGCAGATGCCTTTATAAATTAATGCTAAATACACAATGAGCTATATACACTGCAATCCTTATGTGCAGTCACTTCATATTTTGTGGAGTTTGCAAGCAGTTAATATATCGCTTTAACGCTCCTATAACACAAAATCACAGGTAGGTTGGTTCATTTTTAAAGGTGAGTCCTGTACACAATTACTGAACCACTACCAACATCCATAAATATAGGTAATTTCTTTTGTTATTTGCCGCTGAGGAAGTGCTTGTAGCGCGAAACGCGTCTGGCCTGTATGTGCTTTTACTTTTATTTATTTTTACTACTCTAACCTACCTTTTATGGTTTAATAAATACATCTTTTGAGAAAATCTAATGGTTTCATGGAAAATTCATCTTTAAAGTGGCTTTAAGAAATTGTGCCTAACAATTTTCGGGCGTTGGACCCCTAGAGCTTGGTATAGCTCATTAGAGGGTGAGTAAGATTCCCTACTCTGGAGATATCTATATATTGAAAAGACATGTTGCTTTGTCATGATAGTTTTCTTTTCTATCCATGTGAGGTCTATAGGAATCTGACTTCGAAAGGAACAGACTGGCTGACGGATTGGCCTCAAACAGTCTGTAACGTGTCGTGATAACAATAGAGCTAGGTAGCTCTCAAAGATTGTGAGTTTGATGTATCTTGGCCCTTTGATTTGCCATACGTGTACTCTGTTATTAGCTGATCTTCACTAGTGCATTTCTTTGTTTTCTTGTGTTTTGAGGTCAAGACTTTTTCCTTAGAACATAAACCTTGCTGAATGGAATATTTCTGATGGCCTTATTCTCTAAAAAGAGTGCAGAAATTTAAGAAATTTGGTTTTCATCTTAACACTCTGGTGAGTTCATTTGGGGTGTAGTATAATCTGCACTACGGGGGAGCGCTGTTCTTTCTACTTGTATTTCTTTATTAACTGGTTGTTTGTGGTGAAGGGAACACCACGTTTTGAAAGAACCTGTAGCGATCCTTTTTTTTCTCTAAGCGCCATTCGCTACATCCTGTTTTGTTTCCACATCCATATATATACAGTGTAGTGGCGCACCAAATATGTAGACTCAATTACCAAAAGATTTTATAAGTCAATATGCCATATTATATTCGATGCTGCAATGAAAATTGGCAGTTAAAATGCACATTATTGTAATAGGACTCACTTTCAAACAGGAGCTGACCTACTTGTGATTTTGTGTATTTAGTAACAATTTATAACAGTATCTGCATGTTACTACTCATGGAATGCTAACTAATCATTACATTGTTTATACTCTATGGGCCACATTACATTCTTGACGCTAACATTGACGCTCACTTGCGTGAGCATTAACGTTAGCCACGATATCTACCACATATTACGATCCAAACGCAAACGGGTTAAATAACCCGTTTGCGTTTGGTACCTTGTGCTTTTCAGCGCGAGGTTACTGTACTTTGTGCTCCCTATACTTAACATGGGGAGCGCAAAGTGTTAATCAGCGTTAGTAATACAATCTACTAGCGCTGATTAACGTCTGGCTGTGCTTAGCAAAAAGTTACCCACGGCCAGGACTTGGTGTTAACGGATTCTGCAGAAGTGGAATCCGTTAACACCAGCCTAAAAAAACAAGAAAAGACTCAGATACTCACCTGTTGTCCCGCAGCAAGGACCGCGGCTCCGACCGCCCCCTCCGTCCGGCAGGAGCAGGGAAAGACTGGGGAAGACTGGGGGAAAAAGTCCCCCCAGTCTCTCCCTGCATATCACTATGCCGACCGGTCGGATCTCGCGAGGCGAGGTCATGTGACCGGCATGGGCAAACTTAATGGAGTACGCGAGCATCACGGTAGCGCCCGCAAACAATGCAGGCAGCATTTGTTGAGCCTGCATTGTAATCCAGCGTTCAAACGCGTGCGCAATGGGGAAAACTGCGGGCGCAGTTTTTCCTCCCTTGCGATGCGTTTTAACGCTAGGATTGTAATGTGGCTCTATGTGGGGTAACATGAGAAATGCTAGACTTATAGATGCATCTAATACATGCTTCACCACTATGACAGATACAGTCGGTTTGATATTGATTTTAATTGTCTTACACTTTTTGTAGTAGAGATTGGAGCATCATTTATTTTTTTGTTTTTACTTTTTGCATTTGGCGAATTACATATACTGTATATTTTTAATGGATGAAATAAATGTGAAGTTTTAATTTTATGGCACTCTATCTGTACCTTTCTTGGGAAGGTTGGAGTATATTTTATACATAGTAATATTATTCATAAGAACACAATCCTCCAAAACTCAAGTAAAAACTTTTGTTTTTTCCTATATTAAAACATGACTTTAGACATGATGAGCGCAAAACTGTCAAAATGAGCTCAGTACAGAAGGTCTGCACTAATCTCTGCTGCTTACACACAGCCACATTTGATAATAGAAGAGAAAACCAGTGCACAGGCCACAAATAAGAGCATATATAATCAGCCGACTCATTTAAGTGGGGGGCTGAGTTGCTGCACGATGATCCTCCGGGTTGTATTGGCCCCCTAGGCCAAAAATTGCCAGTCAGCCCCTGGAAATGGCACATTCGAAAGTGAGAAGGGGGCAGAGGCATGCCCAATTCTTCTTCTCCAGGCTCATGAAGGCCTTAATCCAGCACTGGTCTGGCCCTGATTATAATAACACACTTGTCCCAGACAAGCACTTTAGAACCCATGTCCGCTTTCTTTCTTTCCCATATTCAGTACTTGTATAAAATGGCCATAATTTTCTCTGGGTTGTTATTGGTAGGATAGGAGTTGTCCATGATGTGAAGAGAAATTGTAAAGTCACAATGCATTGCATCTCTTCACGGGTGAATGAACTGAAAATGGGCATAGTTGCCAGTCATGCTGCCCACACTAGCCCTATACTATAGCCTGCCACTCACTTTGAAAGATGGGATGATGCATGATCTCAAGGCAGGAAAAACATTACTCGAGTTATTTTCACATTAAATTAATTTGTATGTTTTGATAGATATTTCATTTTGTGAAGCCGGTGACGGTTTTGCTTGCAACCATTTTTTTCCTTTGGTTGCCTTGTTCAAGATTGTGGACACGGGATCTCTGCTTCCGAAAATCCACTGATGTGCACAATGTAGACATTTCCTGGCCATTCGTCAGTTGAAATCAGGCCAGTCCAAATGTTTACTTAAGTATGCATTTGCCTTGCAATGAGGCCTACCTTTGCAGTTGGTGATGTGACCAATTTTAGTGCACTTGCGCATTTTCCTGCACTTTTAAATTATTGCGTTTTATTGAAACATGTTGGCACCTGTAATGGAGTGGACCTTTTCACGTGAACACCACAGCAGGGTAAGTGTTTCATCAAGCAGTCTTTATTCCTTATCACATAGGTGGTTACAGGTATAGCTGCTTAGTTCAAAAAATAGACAAAAGAAGAAAACCTCTCTGCTATCCAGCACTCAACGTAATAATAACAAATGATTGTGTCCTCAAATCACAGCCCTTTTGGAGCTGTATCTGTCTTGAGGGGAGAGCCACCAAAATTAACCTCCTGTGCCTGTATAGGCGTGTCCCTTTTAAAGCCCCAGCAATCACAACATCAAGCCTTTGTGTGTGTTTACTGGGCTGATCAACCCTGCCAAGTTAACCCTTTTCTCAGGGAACCTTATCTACACCCCATCACAGAACCATAATTTGTTTTCATGCTTAGGGCCCTATTACACTCTTGGTGTCAAGATATACAGGTTGGCTCCATTCAGTATCGTAATGTTGCTATTTGGACCTTGTCGCAAGCTTTGTTGCTGCTCAGTTATAGCCTAATACTTTTCTTAGGAACTACTAATTTGAGCCTCAGAGTAGAAGAATGAGCTATTCCATGGTATAACCTGTCAAAACGTGCGCCATGGTGAAGGAAACAGAGGGTTAAACAAATCACTATCTGTCTACACTAGTCCCAAACTAATGACTATGTGGCCCACAATCCCCCGCATGTGCTTGCCTGTCACAGCAACTCCTTCACTCCAGAAGGGCACGCAACGTGATGAAGCGGCCACAGGATTGCAACGCCGTATCCGTATACACTCGATTCGGAGTACTGACTACATTGCCCACAATCTCTGTACCCACTTCCTTGTACTATTCGTCACACTGCCACCACAGACCAATACTTTTTACCCAGGATGCCTAATACCTGAACCAGAGCTGGCCTGAGACTCTGACTATGCACCCCAAAATAGGAAACCGTCCAAACGACTGACTTCACCCCAACTCACTATTTAGTAGACCGTCCCGAGCTTAAAAAAAGGTAAATCTCTATGATAATACAGTCCTTCAGTTAGCGTGGATTGAATATCAGGCAGAAGCAGATCTTAATAAGTTTTATATTTATTATGATAAACAAAAAAATGATATATCACAGTGCATTTGGTTATAGTAAAAATAGATATGATAATTAACAGTTACACACACAAGCAGAAAAATAAAGGGATTAAAACACAGAACTTACTCACACGTCAGCAAGCTAAAGGGACATCTGTGACCCCCTGGGGCTGGAGATTGGAAAAACTGGCAAATTCCCACTTGCATGGCCCCAGTAAGAATAAGCCCTGAGCCCATGCTTGACTCAGAATATATAGATTTTCCAGTTCCTTCAAAATACAGCCCAAAGAAGGTACAGCCCACCCAACACAGTTCCCAGAATCCCCCCTCCTGTTAATTCATGGGCATGCTCAGTTCACTTCTTCACTAATTTGATTTACAGATATTCTAACAATTCCAAAGATCGTCTCTAGCTATCAATGGCTATGCCTGCTCCTTTGATCTATGTGATCAATTACAAAGTGTTGCCACTGGGTCTGGGAAACACTCTTGGATGTGCTTTTCCATTTGCCCAAGGTGTGAAATGCTGGTGGGGACTGGACAAGGGACATTCCATTAGAGCATATGGGTAATTTCCCCCTATCAGGCAGATCAAAGAAACCCGATTCTGCAAAAGCCTGTGATATCCCTTCAAAAGGGGACTTAGTGGCCCGCAAAGAGACAAACGCCATTAACATTTTAATTACTTCCTAGAACACGCCAGAAACTTAGGCTTTGCTGGTCAGCTGCGCTGCATTGGCAATTATTTTTATATATATATATATACATATATATATATATGAACATAACTATATCTCTAACCGTGACATAACCTATTCTGGAGCCGGTATTTCTAAAAGAAATGTGATTCCCAGTAGACATGTACATTTCGCATCTTCAAAATTTAGTTTTCAGCTGAGATTTGTATTTTCGTAATTTTTTTTGTTTCTGAAAAACGTAATATTGGCCATCCAATATTACAAATCGACCAAAATTGCGATTTGACGTTGATTCGAAAACAACCCAAAACTATATCAAATGATTCGAAAATTATGCAAATCGATATCAAACGTAATAAGAATGATCCGAAACAGGAAAAATTTAACGAAAATGACCCAAAACGGAGCAAAATGTTCCAAAATCAAAAAAATGAAGTGAAAATGAAGCAAAGTGAAAAAAATTGAACAAAATTATTTTAACGTAATAAAAACGGGGATTTTTTAATATTGCAACTGATATGATTTGCCTATTGGTTTTAGTGTTAAACAAATCCCTGTTTATATTAAATATTTCTTAAACTGTTTATTTATTTTCACTTGCAGCAAATAAGCCATTTTGTTTATTTATTGTTTTGGCATTTTCGGGATTTTTTGGGTGAAATAAAGAAACAAGGTTTTTTGCCCCCTAGGTTTCAATGTAAACAAATATTTGTGTTTTTATTAAATATTTCTATATCGGGTTGCTGCTGCCTGTTTTTCTTACTCTGTCATTGCTACAGGGTTGGAATAAGTCTGGAAAGATTTACTTGCGTTGACCTTTTTGCAGTACTGGCTCCCATTCATTGGCAACCTTGGAAAAGGGTCTTTAATTTTGCTTCTGTTTAACTTCTTGGGTTTTGATCGTGACTCCATTGTGCCTAACTTGCTTCTAAGTACTAACAATAGTTACATTTACTATCCTACAAGCAACTTGCATATTGGCATGTTTCTTACACACTTGCCTGATCTATTACAACATTAGGCATTACAACATTATTTAGCGTCTATCCTTTATTAGAGGACATTCTCACTTTGCTTGGACTCTCCTAATTTCCAGCTGGTGTGATGGTGTCCTCTATTTATTTGATCCTCTTCTGCAAGTAATTCTCCTTACAACCCAACCCTCCCCTCTCATACAGTATGTTGGCTTTCTGAGCCTTATCCTTATTCCGTTTCCTTCCTTTATGCATAAGTGGCTGCTGGGTTTAAATAATCCTTTATTGTTTCTGAACATTTATTTTATTTGTATCACAAGAAATGCCCTTCGTTCCATGGAGTTTATGGAATTCACATAAAGCGGAGTCATTTATTCTACATTTATCGTTTTATTGTTGGTTAACTATTCTAATGTTGTTTGAGTTTAAATAACAGACATTATTTAACTGAGGACTAATTTAAAAAATTTCTTGTTTCAATATAACTTCACATGGGAAAAAAATATGAATTGTAATAATTTGCCTTTTACTTTTCCTTTAAAGTACATTCAGTTTGAGAATTGAATAGCCTGTCCTTAAAGGACCGGGAAAAGAAAAAGAATCACACTGGACGCAGCTGTCTGAAACAAGGAAACTATTCACTTTCTCTCTTATACACCACCAGCTTTGATGTACTTTACTTTGATGTCTTGTGTTGATTCACCATTGTAGTTTTCATTTATTTCTAAAAAATGGCTTTTCGAGTTGGGGATATCATAAACATGAAAAATACAAACAAAAACAGTGTCACGGGGGCACCCGGCGTGAGCCAAGGTGGGCCTGTTATGCGGGATAGGTAGTCCTTTAGGCAGAAATGGAAAAGACGGATGGAGTGGAGCGCACACGTGTTGTCATGCACACCGTGATGATATCAAATTGTGCAGTAGTATACAATGTAAAAATATATTAAGTAAAGCAAAATAGCTTACTCTTCAATATGTGAAGAGCTGGGGCTGACATTTGTCAAATATACATATTATTTTCACAACGAAGGGTGTTTTCATCCCCCTTTACAGGGCACCCTCAAAGAGAAGTACATATCAACAAAAAAATGGTGTGATATATCATAGAAATACAGACTAGATGTATATATAAGGCGCACTCACAGTATTTAGAGCCTTTAAAGCTCTAGTTTGTATGCCTCTGGGTCGTTATATGAACCTCCTCAAATGCCATATATCTCCCGATAACCTCAAAGTGAAAATAGAAATGGCACATATGGTGCAGCATGTTCCATACTTCAGAAAACTATCATGTAGAGGTAAAAAGGTTACATTCACCCTTTGTGGGGCATACAGATTGTTTAAGTGGCACAATCTTGTAAAAGCCCTTCAACGGTTGCCTCCTCACTTCCTACTTTTTCTCAAAATACCAGGGTACTCAGGTGTAAGTAAAATAAAGAGGAATTTTATTATTAAAAGATATATAAAATGAATAAAAACAATAGAAAATACTGGCCAGACGCGTTTCGCCCTGTTCAAGCGGGCTTCATCAGTGATACCATGTACATTGCTTTACGTGTTCTGGACAGTACTGTTATGTTAATATTAGTTTACTTAGAGAGTGGTTATTATACTCATAGACAGAAACTGTTTTGACATTCTGGATTCTTTCTTAGGGGACTGCCATCTCAGTAATAGAGAGTTATACATTATTTGAGAGATCTGAATCTTATTTTTAAAACCTGTAGGGTCTATCACAAAGCACTGAAGGTACGTGCAATTTTGGTGCTTTGTTTTTTGCCTCAATTTGGCTTACATTGGAGATTCCATTCTGCTGAAAATAAAGAGAATTCACTGATTAGCGACGGGTCATCATATTTTGCCAAAATTGGAGACACCAAAACAGTTATCGTACGTTGACAAGTGCCAAATTATACAGATAACTGCTGAAATGCCGGCAAAATGCGTCAAATTGAGCCTAATTGGCTTCGGTGAATTCCACCGACCTGTAAAAAGTAAAAGAAGTTTCCTATTCTCCTAATTGGAATTTCAATCAATAAAAATGTGTCTAAATAATGAAAAGGTCTGTTACAAAATAACAAAGTCTTTAAAAATCCAAAAAGAAACGTGTCATCTAAAAAATACAAAACATACAAAAAAGGTATTTTAAAGAATAAACAGTCTTTAAAAAAAATTAAACCACCGGGGCCCCCAATGAACGGCGATAGAACAATCGTATGCATGCCGACATCGTCTCACGTCTTTGTTGTGGTTCACGTGGAGACAGAGGCCCTCCCTACCGGATCTATTACCCCCAACTAAATGGTACCTCCACCTATGGGACAACTGACGTGCATTAATTCTGCGCTCCTCTCGGCTCTCAATGGCATATTGAGACTTTCCATACACTAAACGGATATCTGGGGCATCACTCACTTGGTAAGCCTGGTGACAGTAATTCTTTGCTGCCTTTTTCTGCGTTACAGTCCAAGTATGATTTGCTGCCCACTATGGGCTCTATTACATTCTTCACGCAAACGTTAACGCATGCAGAAAAACGCATTAACGCGAGGGGAAAAACCCTTTGCGCAAAACGTCGTATTACAATGTCTGCGCAAAAAATGTGCGTTAACGTCTACCGCTGGTGAACCTGCGCGAACCCTTTGCGAGCGTAATGTACTTTGCGCATCCTATACTTAACATTGTGAGTGCAAATCCGTTTGTGTGCTGGTACGCGGATGGTATTACAATCTATGCGCAAATTTTAACAGACAACGTTTGCACGCATAATTTTAACATCTTTGAAAAGCTGGTGTTAAGTCCGCTGCGAGAAGTACGCGCTTGAAAAAGGAAGCATCCTAATGACGGAAGAGATTGTTAGACATCTGTCCATCCGTTATTTTCTGACGGGCGAAGTAAAAAACGAATTTGATTTGGAAAAAAATAAGTTGGGCTGGAAGAAACGAAAATTTAATAAAGTTTAAAAAAAAAAGGGAGACAACAAAATAAAATAAAAGCGTTTTGTGGTGAGATGTTTGTGGCGAATATTTCACAGTGGCAAATTTTTGTGCCGCCATTTTGATTGGCGACGCTGCCAAGCTGCTGCATTATTATGTTCCCGCTGTGCCGGACCATGGTGCAGCGGCAGAAAAAATTTGGTGGCTGGTACGTGGCTTACCTGAGGCCATGGCCGCGCCCACCCACACACATGCCAGGGATGCGCTCACACGGGAGCGTGGGCGGCGGGATCAGGATGTGTGGGCGGCCGGCCCGCGGATAGATCCGCAACCTCCTCAAGCACCGTGCTGTGGCGGAGGTCACACTCACAAGTTGTGAGTCGTGATGTGCTGATGGCTGTTGACAGGCCCCTAGAGGACCAGCTACGTACCCTGACAGACTGCAAACGTAAGGAGGGGGGGCACGACTGGGTCACTTTATTCATTCATAATATCAAGTGTGTTGCACGGCGGCAGGTGCAGGCTGACTGTATCTTGCGATTAGAGTATCGCCCGGCCCCCGATCTTTCTGCACAATGCGTGTCATGTGAAATTCTGGGCTCTGCTAAATTCTAATGTACGGTGTGTATGAGTGTTTGAATTTTATTGCTGTGGCGCACTGTGATACGCTCATACACACTAGGTGGTTTTTGTCTTTCTTTTTTTGGGAGGGGCAGCATTTCATCCTTCGCTCCAGGCAGCACAATGTCTTGGGCCGGCCCTGCTGTTGGCATACGCGTATTCGAGGAAACTCAAGAAGAAAAGGAAGTGGTAGGTTCATCCCACAAACTCCGTGGGAGACACTCATGGACATTTCCAGACGCTGTACAAGCCGCAGAGATAGGGATATCTGGTAAAATTTGTCAGTTACCTCCGGATGTCCATAGCCACCTTCGATGAAATGCTGGTCAATGTAAAGGAGCCACTGACCAAGATGGACACAAATATGCGGGCCGCCATGTCACCGGAGGAGATGCTGGTCATCAACTTACGTTGATTAGGGATGGGCAGGACAACCCTGTGTTTGGCCCGATATTGAGCACCCTAATGGCCGAAAAGTTCAAACTGGTACGTTATGCAAGTCAATAGGGGTCGAACCTCCGAAAATGAATCTGCCCTCCAAGAGAGCATATATGCAAGATATATGCCATAAAAGGTGTATGGGGTCCGGGTACTGCACTGGGGGACAGGAAACAATGAAAAACACATAAAATAAAACATTTTTAATAAAAAAAATTAAATGTGCACCGATTCGGATATCGACTAACTATCGAATTCGAAATGAACAATCGAATGGATATCGACTAACTATAGAACCTGAAATGAACAATCAAATGGATATCCATATCAAATGGATATCAAATGGATATCCGATAGTTCAATTCATTTCAAATGTTAAAAAAAGGTGTGCGAAAAGGTGCATCCCATAGGCATAAATGTGTGTGGGAAATGTTTTACTCCATAGGCTTCAATGTTAAAAATATTCCCGTTTTAATCCAATATCTACCAAACCATTGCTTATAATATTCTAAAGGTAAGAGTGTTTAGATTATTTAGGAAATTTTAAGCATTTTTTGGAAAACAAACATTTGTTTAGGTCTGACTTTTGTCGAACGGCCCAAAAAGTTCGAAGATCACGAATTTTTGAACTGCCGATCTTCGAATCGAACTTCGAACTGATTCCAACCGTCAGCCCATCCCTATCGGTAAGTACGTAGGCATTTTAAATGTAATGATATTCCCATGCTTGTAATAACTGTTATCATTGTGAGTTGGTGGACTTGTGCAAATCTCTGTGTGTAGCTGCCTCCTCTCACTGTTCAAGACAAGTGTTCTGAGTGACAATCTCACAAAAACACTATTCCCACCTGCATACTTACACATGCTTGCTCAGGCAACACAATAACTTATAAAGCCAACAACAAGGTTTGATGCCTAAACTATTTATCTATTATTTCAAAAGGCACCAAAGTATTTTTTCTTCTAATAAAAATAAGAATATTAAACATTGGACTTATTAACAAACTCATACAGAACATGTTGTTGCTAAATACTTGTACGTTTTTGTATATAGTCATTGTAAGTTAATATGTTTTACGCTTTTGTAAACTAATAAATAATTTTTTAAAAAGGTACATACTTTTCCTCCTTTTTTCGGGGTTCGTCGAGGTCTCGAACTGATCAAACACTGCAATACACATGGCCTTTTCGGTCTTCCGTCTGTAGTCCGCATGTGCGGTGTCTCATAACACAGGGTGCAGTTGCACAGTGGCCAGGAGCAGCTCGACATCCATGTTGGCAGATGACACACAGCCTTCACACTTGTCACTGCAGCGACACATTGGCCTATGCAACGTGCCTGCCTGCTGTTTCAAGTGCGCAGGTGCGCTGACGTTCTGTTCCCGCCTTTCCTGGCTGAATCGCTTGAAAAAAACATTGTGCACACTGATTTCTGCGTGCAATATTAATGCGGGCAAGTTTTTGTGCGTTGTTTTAACGAGCGTTATTTTTTGATGTATGAAAAAATGCGCGCTGATTGTAATACCAGCGTTAATTATTGCGCGTTAACGTTTAACGCTGCGTGCAAAAATTAATGTGTTGCGCGAGTTTTTTTGCGCAAAGACTGTAATAGAGCCCTATGTATTTCTCGTACTACCAATTGAAATTATTTCTGACCAGGTCGAGTTTTCTACTCTCCCCTGCCCATGCCTCTGTCACCATTTGAGCTGTTTGTGGTTCGCCCCCTCCTATCGACAAAATTGCTATCACTCGGCTTTGGGGAGATGAACGCTCCTACTTCGGAGCAACAATGGTCCTTTTAGAAAGCTTGAAAAAGAGACCTACGTGTTGCGATCTCTGCCCAGAAATGGGCTGATGCTTTTCGACTGGACAAAGGGGCCTACAGATGTATGTCCCTCATGGAAGTAAGGCGTAAACTCATGTATCGATGGTATCTGTGACGTCCAGAGTCCTTGGACCAACCTAGCACCCGGCAGCCCTGTCCTTGCTGCTCGCTGGCCAGGTGCTGAGTGGCATGCTGGTCCGCAGCGGTTATGTCACGGTTCCCAGATCCCACCATGCAGTACTTAACACCCCACACTCCACAGAGCCCAGAAGCTACCAACAGAGTAGCCGTGAAAGATCTCTAACTGTCTGGTCCTTAGAATTGGCCAGGTAAACTAGCTAGACAGAAAGGGTTAACAACACGGGGAGTAGTCAGCCGAGCCAGAATCAGGAATACAGAGTTCAGAATGGTCAAATGGAATAGCCAGGTCGATATCAGAGCAGTGGTGTAGTACAAGAAAATGGTCTAGGGCAACAGAAGGCAGAATAGTCAGAAACAAGCAGAGGTCAATAACGGGTTAATTCAATATAGCAGTCAGGTACAAGGAGCTCAGGTATGGATAACCACGATCTGGCAACTGCTGAGAATACACTGAGGGTTTTTAAAGACCTTAACCAGGCCACGCCCCCCACTCAAGCCGCGCCTCATGCAACCACCTCCCTGCCTGTCTCCATTTAAACCGGGCATTGGTCAGCGAGCAGCATCAGACATGCTGCCCTCAAGCACACAGGTAGGGCTGGAAGCTCCCAACGTTACAGGTTACATGGGTGGCCAAGAGGTGGAACGTGGCATGATGACGAATAGCAGCCGAAATTAAAGTTAGTCTGCTTTTTGTACTGACCCGGCTATTACTGAGAACCCTGCTTTGTGTATTGACTTGGTGTCAGGTCCAATGGCGATGCCGCAGAAAAAGAACCAAATCCTGATTCTTCCCCACTTTCCTGGTATTAGGATCTATACTATCAGTGCCTGCTCTGTTCTTCTATTCTGGGGCCTGTTAACCCTTGCTGGGTGTATTAAGATCGAGTCCCTGAAGGTAGTCAGCAGTACCAACCATTCAAGGATCGGAGGGGTAGATAGGGTACTGTATACAGGTACCGACATCTTGAAATCAAGGCCGATCCATGACAGTATCTGCTGCCGGTTTGGTTACGCCACATGAATAAATCGCTTCCTCCTACCTGCTGGTGTTGCTTCCAGATGGAGGACACCATGT
Organism: Leptobrachium leishanense; assembly: GCA_009667805.1. Lineage (NCBI taxonomy): Eukaryota > Metazoa > Chordata > Amphibia > Anura > Megophryidae > Leptobrachium > Leptobrachium leishanense. The sequence goes on from CM019071.1 coordinate 86,563,494, forward strand.
TACATGTTTGGTGGTTATGCGAGAAACTCACATCTCTGTGGCAGGATGTGGCTCAGCTGGTCACTAAGGCAATAGACGTGATTTTGCTACTTGCTCTAGAGGACTATTTCTATTGCGTATGCCATCGAAGATGATGTCTCTCATGCAAAATAGAATTTATTGTGTGATTGTGCCATGTACTCAACTCCGTAGAGCCGAAGATGGAAAAGTAGGCGGTCTCCTTGATCAGGGACGTCTTCTCACTAATATTGTGACTCCGATATATGGTTACCGACTGCACAAACAAGACCGCTGGACGTAAACAACAGGTGTTTAATTAGTGTTTAGCAATTAGAATTTGATACATTGCCTGCAGACTCGAAGGGGGCCCCTGCACATGTATGAACAAACACTGTGCTTGTTTTGAATTCTAAGAAGTGTTCATTTCTACTATATGATCCTCTCTGATATGCTGTTTAACCCCTTAAGGACCAGGGCTCTGTAAAACCAATCATTAATGATGTAGATGTTACGTCATTTGTCATCAAGGGCTTAATAAAATCTTTATCACTCTCCTTAGATTTAAAAGTAATATTCCAGTATTTGTATGTCATGTACCTCTCCCGAAGGGCCTATGTGAGCATACAATTATTATTGTGTTAGATCTATAGTTTTGGTGCAAGCGTGGTGGAAGGGCTTGCTGCTTCTGCATTAGTAATACAACACAACGTGAAAATGTCTATCATAAAGCGTACAAGCTGAGTCCCTAGAGTCTCTGACTATCCATTGTCATATATACCTTGCTTTATACATATAATACATTCCCTCATCTAACAGGATAGTAGCCAGTCCCTGTGCATTTTAACCCCTTAAGGGTAGCTAGGTGTCGTGTGTGGGTCTCTGATGGCAATGTTTCTATTCATCCTACAAATCCGCCACTTCACTGGCAGGTTATGGGGACCTCCTAGGCACGATATTTGAAGGACTTTTTCATTTTTATTTTTAACCTTTATTTCATGGAAAACTCACTGTCCCTTTAAAAACGTTTTTTTTTTAAACTTTTTGTCCTTGTTTCCTGTCCCCCAGGGCACTACCCGGACCCCCATACACCTTTTATGGCAAATATCTTGCATATATGCCCTCTTGCAGGGCACTCTAAAAATCGAACTTTTGAGTTCCATTGACTTGCATTGAGTTTGGTTCGAGTTCGAGTTTGGTTCGAATGCGAACCGAACACGGGGGTGTCGGCTCATCCCTACTCTGAATAGCCAAATGGCCAGGAAAGATGACTGTACGCTGAATTTCACTGTTCGGATACCTTTCGGCCACTATTCGGATCTCTTTGAATAACCCTGTAAATCTGTAATGTGAATACGTTGTATATAAAATTTATTACAGCTAATATTGCTAAGTTCTATTTTTTTCTATACTAGAAATAAAGATTTATTTTATTTAAGTGAAAGCTGCAGCACACTTTTAAAATAAATTAAAACCAGAAATTAACAGAAAATATATCCACTGTGTCCACATTCAACACTGTAAGCAAGAATTATTTACACATGTATATTAGGCATGGCTAACCTTTAAATCAACCCACAAAAGCACGCCACACTCCTACACTATATTATATAGCATTGTCTAACATTGTATCTGTATTCATACTAGTGACATCATATGTGACCACAGATTGGCACACAGGGGAATTCCATTCTAGTTTTATATTTAACAAAGCGGACGAACAGCACTGCCCCTTGACAACACAGGGATGGATTATTCACTAAACCTGCAATAACAGGATCATTTACAGTATGTTTGTTTACAATGTCAAATAACTTTGAGTCGCTCAAAGACTGAATAAAATCCCTGTGCATTATGTGAAAATTTGTACAGTTTAAAGGTCCATGTACATTATCGGAGTGAAAGCGTATGTTTTTTTTTGGGTGCATGCACAGAGTGTCAGTATTAACGTATCCATTAGTGACATCAGCATGTCAAAATGCTTAACATAAAATCCAACACATTTTATCTTTCACAAATCAGAAGTTTATGAAGGGTGATCAAGGATAAAATTAATGTTGGTACATGTATATATGGTTATAAAACGTGCAGTTTGGTAAGGCTGCCTCTGAATTCACATTTCCAAATCTGCTGCCAAGCATTCCAATTCCAAGCAGTTTGTCCTGGAACTAACCAAAGCATGGGAGATTTCTCTATCTTTTATATCTAAAGTTAAAAGACTCAAATATGCAAATGGCTATTAACTCCCTTATTACACACACAACCCTCACCAAACACAATCCCGCACATTGTAACATGCAAACCCCCCCCCCCACACACACACACTATGAAGTTATCAATAACATGGTGTCTGTTATCAAATATAATATGTGATGCCACTTCCTGTGATATGAATTATGGAAATTAGTGTATACTTTCAAAATCTTTTTTTAAAGTTAACAGGTCTGTAGTATCTAAGAAGAAATTCATTTTACTGGACTAATCCCACACATAGGGCACTATTCTGTGCTTCTAGCGAAACCGGGGATGCTAATGGGCAAAACCTGTGCCTGCAGGTTTCCCCTTAGCATCCCCACTTTAACACCATATTCCGGTGCAAGCGATGATTCAGCAGCCTACCCCAGAACACAGTGTTAACACGCCGCCAAGAGTATCACATCCTGGAGTCCATAGGGATCCAAGGAAGCTTGTGCTGCTGGCTGGCTGGGCACGTGACCTGCACAACCTAACTCTTGTGAGATCGTGTACAGCCGCGGAGTGATTCACGGAGGGAGACTGGGGACTTTTTGTCCCCCGTCTCACTCTGCTCCCAGCATCCAGAAGCGGCGGATCGAGACGCCGTTCGCTCTGCGGTATGAGTAGTGAGAATCTGATTTTTTTTGGGGGGGGGGTTTCAGCTGTTAGAACTGATTCCAAAGAAGTGGAATCAGTTAGCACCAGCTTAGACCTGGTGCAAACTTTTTAGTTAACCACAGCAGTGTGGTAGTTAGCGTTGGACTCTGTAATCCTACTGCTAATTGCTCTTTGCGCTCCCCATGTTAAGTAGAGGGAGCAAAAAGTACAGTAAGCTCGCAGTATAAAATGCGATCACAGATGCACTAAGGTTTTTTAACCCGTTAGCGTTCGAGATGTAAATTGGGCATCATGCGTTAGACTCATTTAACCAAGCAATAACACTCACGTATGTATGTGAGCGCTAGCTCTAGCGTTAAGGAGGTGATAGGGCCCCTAGATTTTTATGAGTGAAAAATAGTCCCGAGTCACAAGATCTCTGCTCTTATGTTCAATTACTCCATGGAACAATATTGCTCTTCATTTTTGCAGGACCCCCTAATCCACCCGAAGGAAAACAACAGTGCTCCTTGGTTGACCAGTCTGTGTGCAGGTATGTTATAAAATGTGAAAAGTTAGGAAATACTCTCTTGTACTAGTTAGGTACCAGCGTGGAGGGCAAGGTGACGAACCCAAAATGCAGTGATGCAACGGAAACAAGGTGTGGGAAAATAGGGGTTTATTGCCAGAATCAGGTAAAAGAAGTCCAGATTATGCAGGGAGAAGGGCAGAATTTAAATGAGAGCGATCAGAGGGATATGCAATGCTGGGGACACAAAGGGATGCAGGAAACACAATACAGGGAGACACAGAGGGCAGATACTCTTAGGAGACTTACTGGGGATACGAGACAGGACAGGAAAAGGGCTGTATGGAATCTTGATTGTAGAGGAACTCAGGATGCAGATGATCAGAAGGAACGGGAAACCAGGATGCTGGGGTCTTGGAAGCAGTCTCTGGAAGACACGGGATACTGGATACAGGGGGTACACAGGACAGTCTCTGGATGGCAGAGGGTATGCTCAGGGAACAGGATCACAATCCACTTGGCTTGCTGGCTTAGAAACTAATGCAGAAACCTTTTCGTCTGGGTGCGCCACCCTTAAGTAGCTGAACAATCTGGTAATTAGGATGAGCCGAACACCCCCCGAGTTCGGTTCGAGCTCGAACACGAACTTCGTATATACTCGGGTCCGAAACCGAACCCGAACCCGAACTCGAACCCAATGCAAGTCAATGGGGCTGAAAATTCAGTTTTTTAGAGTGCCCTCCAAGAGGGCATATATGCTACATATTTGCCATAAAAGGTGTATGGGGGTCCGGGTAGTGCCCTGGGGGACAGGAAACAAGGACAAAAAGTTTAAAAAAAACGTTTTTAAAGGGACAGTGAGTTTTCCATGAAATAAGGGTTAAAATAAAAAACAAAAATTCTTTCAAATATCGTGCCTAGGAGGTCCCCATAACCTGCCTGTGAAGTGGCGGATTTCTAGGATGTATAGAAACACATAAAAACAAAAAAATTATGTTTCATATGTCGGTAAATGCTTTTCCTTTATTCTATCCATAAACAACTGCTTGGGGCGGCAGCCTGTATGAAAAGACATTTTAGGATGCACAGAAAGAGTTTAGTGATTTTTTTGGCTAAATTATTGTGAAACTTATGCAGGCTTTGGATGAAAGTAACAATAGGTGCTTTAAAATTGGGCTTTCAGAGTCGGCAACAGTGCCGTCACACCGTAACCCCTCTGAGGATATGAATCTGATACAGGCGTCAGTGGCAGTGCACCCAGATATTGTGCCTTTAGTGCCAGGCCTGCAAGTACTATCATACATTAACCCCTCTGTGGTATTGTGGAAGAATGCAGGGGTGGACCATGCGGTCCTATATTAAAAAGATATGAATCTGGGAATGGGCGTCAGTGCACCCAGATATTCTGCCTTTGGTGCAAGACTGCCAGGCCAGCAAGTATCATCATACAGTAACCCCTCTGTGGTATTGTGGAAGAGTGCAGGGGTAGACCATGTGGTCCTATATTGAAAAGTTTTTGATCTGGTAATGGGCGTCAGTGCACCCAGATATTGTGCCTTTAATGCCAGGCCAGCAAGTATCATCATACAGTAACCCCTCTGTGGTATTGTGGAAGAGTGCAGGGGTGGAACATGTGGTCCTATATTGAAAATTTTTTGATCTGGTAATGGGCATCAGTGCACCCAGATATTGTGCCTTTGGTGCAAGACTGCCAGGGCAGCAAGTATCATCATACAGTAACCCCTCTGTGGTATTGTGGAAGAATGCAGGGGTGGACCATGTGGTCCTATATTGAAAAGTTTTTTATCTGGTAATGGGCGTCAGTGCACCCAGATATTGTGCCTTTAATGCCAGGCCATCAAGTATCATCATACCGTAACCCCTCTGTAGTATTGTGGAAGAATGCAGGGGTGGACCATGTGGTCCTATATTGAAAAGTTTTTTATCTGGTAATGGGCTTCAGTGCACCCAGATATTGTGCCTTTAATGCCAGGTCATCAAGTATCATCATACAGTAACCCCTCTGTAGTATTGTGGAAGAATGCAGGGGTGGACCATGTGGTCCTATATTGAAAAGTGTTTTTTTTTTATCTGTTAATGGGCGTCAGTGCACCCAGATATTGTGCCTTTAATGCCAGGCCAGCAAGTTTCATCATACAGTAACCCCTCTGTGGTATTGTGGAAGAGTGCAGGGTCGGACCCTGCGGTTCAAAAAATTAAAATGATATAAATCTGGCACAGAATCAGTGCAGCCAAATATTGTGCCTTTCATGGCAGCAAGTGCCTTCACACCGTAACCCTTTTGTGGTATTGTGGAAGAGTTCAGTGCTGGAGGTTTTGTGAATGCAGAAGAGGACATCCCCGATCTATTCCATTAATTCAGCATCAGGGGATTGATAGCTGCTGATCGAGGACTGATTCAGTTTGATAAATGTCAGCCGGTCTACAGAGTCGGTGGACAGATGCACGCTTTTGTCTGTGACAAAACCTCCAGCGGCACTGAACGTCCTTTCGGAAAGCACGCTAGATGAAGGGCAACCTAGTAGCTGCATAGCATATTGGCTAAGTTCTGGCCAGTGATCCAATCTCAACACCCAGTAAGCCAGTGGATCATCTGCTGGAAAGGTATCCAGGTCTGCCCTTGCCCCTAGGTAGTCCTGCACCATATGGTGAAGACGCTGGCAATGGGTGCCTACATTTGACGTCCCTGGGCGTTGAGGACTAAAAAAAATTAAAAAAGCATCAGTCAAGCGGCCCTGGCCTTCACCGCTATTCCTCTGATCACCCGCAGCCTCAGAATCACGTGTGTCAGCACTTGGTAATCTACCAGTGCCTGGAAAGGTGTTACACAAGTGTCGCTTTAGAGCATCCTCAAGTTTTTTCATCCTATGCTCCCTCTGTGCGGGCAGGATGAGCTCTGCAACTTTCCCCTTGTATCGTGGATCAAGAAGGGTTGCCAACCAGTAATGATTCCTCTCCTTGATAGCACGAATCCTGGGGTCCTTTAGCAGGCTTTGCATCATTAGGGAGCCCATGCAGCGTAGGTTGGAGGTGGCATTAGCTTCCGAGTCTTCCTGGTCAATGAGGATGACCGTATCATGCACTTCCTCCTCCCAGCCACGCACTAGCCCTTCTGTTTCTGGGCACACAAAACCCTACCTTGAGGAATCCCCACCTTCAATGCCCCCACTACTTAAATATTCCTCCTCCTCCTCCTCCTGTCTGATCTGAGTAGGACCCGCTGGAATGCTGTCTGTGGAAAGACTGGGGCCTTGAGAGCTAGGGAAGGCCTCCTCTTCCTCCCGCTGCTCTGCCTCTAGAGCCACATCTATAATTCCCTGCAGAGTGTGCTCCAGCAGGAACACTAAAGGAATTGTCTCACTGATGCATGCACTGTCCCTGCTCACCATCCTCGTTTCCTCCTCAAATGGTGACAGTACAGTGCATGCATCCTTGATCATCAGCCACTGCGGGGGGGGAAAAAAACAAGTTGACCTGAACCTGTCCTTGTGCCATACTCACACAGGTACTCGTTGATGGCCCTCTGCTGCTTGTGCAGACGCTGCAGCATTGCTAATGTCGAGTTCCACCTGGTGGGCATGTCACAGATCAGACGGTTTGTGGGAAGGTGGAATTCTCTTTGAATTTCTGCCAGGCGAACGCTTGCTGGGAATGACCGTCTGAAGTGGCTGCAGACTTTTCTGGCCTGGATGAGAAGCTCTGGCAACCCTGGGTACTTGGTTAGGAAACGCTGTACCACCAGATTTAGGACGTGTGCTAGGCATGGTACATGCGTCAATTTACCCTTGCGTAGGGTGGAGAGAAGGTTGCTGCCATTATCGCAGACGATCATTCCCAGCTCAAGCTGGCGTGGTGTTAACCATCTGTGCACCTGCCCCTGCAGAGCTGACAAAATTTCTGACCCGGTGTGGCTCCTGTCCCCTAAACAAACCAGCTCAAGCACAGTATGGCATCTTTTTGTTTGAGCCATTGCGTAGACCCTGTCAGGCGTCGGTTTAACTGCCACTTCGCCAGAGACAGAGAAGGAGGAGGAGGAGGAAGAGGTGGTGGTGGTGGAGCAGACAGACCTCATACAAGCAGCTTTCTGGAGGCGTGGTGGATGAACAAGCTCCAGCACAGAGCCCCGTCTTGGATCACTCCCAGCTGCAATCAGAGTTACCCAGTGTGCCGTGAAGGAAATGTAACGACCCTGTCCATGCTTGCTGGACCACGTGTCTAAAGTAACATGCACCTTGCTGCTGACTGCCTTTCCCAATGACTGGATAACATTGTCTTCCACGTGCTGGTATAGTGCTGGAATGGCCTTGCGTGAAAAGTAATGGCGTTTTGGAACCTGCCACTGGGGTACAGCACATTCAGCAAATTCACGGAAGGGAGCAGAGTCCACCCGCTGGAAAGGCAGCAGCTGCAATGCGAGTAATTTTGCTAAACTGGCATTTAGACGCTGTGCTTGGGGATGGTTGGGACTATATTTTTTCTTTCGCTGCAGCAGCTGGGGCAACGTAATCTGACTGCGTAAATCTTCAGCTACTGGGATGATGTCACATTGTGAGGAAGGACCTGGTACATCCATTATTGTAGCATCATCCCTGTCGGTGGAGGTTGTAGGCAATGACATGGCAGGACATACAATGGGGGTAGAGACAGATGAGGAGGAGGAGGACCTACGCAAAGTTTTGCGCCAACGGGATGTGTGGCACCTGTTCATATGTCGCCTCAAGCACGTGGTACCCAAGTGTCCGGTATCTTTCCCACGCTTAAGCCTCATCTGACATAGATTACAAATAGCAACGCTGCGCTCTACTGCACATTTCTTAAAGAGCTCCCAGACAACAGACTTCCTGCATGTGTTCTTTGAGACAACAGCGCTCTGCACCGGAGCAGCTCTGACATGTGATGCCTTGGACCAGCTAGTGCTACGGTTGGTCACAGAGGATATTGTGCCTCATGTTTGCTGTGCCTCCTCCTCCCCCTCCTCCTCACTTGATTCCTCTGTTCGATCTGGCACCCAGGTGGAGTCAGTGACCTCATCATCATTGTCATCTTCACCCCCTATCTCCTCGTCACTGGAGCCAACATGGCAGTATGCTGCAGCTGCTGGGGCAACATGAGTGCCAGTTATTTGTGTGTCATCACTGGCACCCCCTTCCTCTAGGTTGATTATACTCCCTTGCTTAACCTCAGAGATTGAATCAGAGCACTGTACTTGCTGCGCATCCTCAAGCAGCATGTCACTCTCATTGTAATCAAACAATTCAGCTGACTCCTCCGTGTGTGATAGCGAGGCTACGGCAGGAGTAGCTGTGGACATGGAGGCTGCAGTAGATGCTTTGGCAGCTGAGGTGGACTGTAACGCACTAGAAGCCTGGCTGGCAGAGGACTCGGAGGATGAGGATGGCCTGGTTAGCCAATCCACCAAGTCCTCTGTATGTTGCTGCTGCTTAAGACGGCCAGCACCAGTTAGAAAGGACAAGCGTGCCCCTGCAGAGGATGCACCACGTCCACCATGACCAGAGGCACAGCCTCCCGACACAGGGGCTGATTGCCCTCTTATCTGTGGCTGGGAGCGTCTGCCTGTCCTTTTTGTTCTTTCAGACATGGTGAGTGATATATAGATTAATATATACAGAACTCTGATTCAACTCTGGTATAAAGATTTAAAGAACTCTGGTATAACTCAGTGAGACATGCTGATAGCTAGCAGCCAGTGACGAGACACAGATCACCTCAATTCACAAATGTTTTGTAGAAATTAGTGAGTCCCAAAATACAGCGTGGTACTGGTTGTGTGACGAGACACAGATCACCTCAATTCACAAATGTTTTGTAGAAATTAGTGAGCCCCAAAATACTGCGTGGTACTGGATGTGTGACGAGACACAGATCACCTCAATTCACAAATGTTTTGTATAAATTAGTGAGCCCCAAAATACAGCGTGGTACTGGATGTGTGACGAGACACAGATCACCTCAATTCACAAATGTTTTGTAGAAATTAGTGAGCCCCAAAATACAGCGTGGTACTGGATGTGTGACGAGACACAGATCATCTCAATTCACAAATGTTTTTTTGAAATTAGTGAGCCCCAAAATACAGCGTGGTACTGGATGTGTGACGAGACACAGATCGCCTCAATTCACAAATGTTTTGTAGAAATTAGTGAGCCCTAAAATACAGCGTGGTACTGGATGTGTGACGAGACACAGATCACCTCAACTCACAAATGTTTTAAAGAAATTAGTGAGCCCCAAAAAAACTTGCTGGCTGTGTGACGAGACACAGAAGATCACCTCAATTCACAAATGTTTTAAAGAAATTAGTGAGCCCCAAAAAAATTTGCTGGCTGTGTGACAAGACACAGAAGATCACCTCAATTCACAAATGTTTTAAAGAAATTAGTGAGCCCCAAAATACTGCATGGTACTGGATGTGTGACAAGACACAGATCACCTCAATTCACAAATGTTTTAAAGAAATTAGTGAGCCCCAAAAAAACTTGCTGGCTGTGTGACGAGACACAGAAGATCACCTCAATTCACAAATGTTTTAAAGAAATTAGTGAGCCCCAAAAAAACTTGCTGGCTGTGTGACAAGACACAGAAGATCACCTCAATTCACAAATGTTTTAAAGAAATTAGTGAGCCCCAAAAAAACTTGCTGCCTGTGTGACAAGACACAGAAGATCACCTCAATTCACAAATGTTTTAAAGAAATTAGTGAGCCCCAAAATACTGCGTGGTACTGGATGTGTGACAAGACACAGATCACCTCAATTCACAAATGTTTTAAGAAATTAGTGAGCCCCAAAAAAACTTGCTGGCTGTGTGACAAGACACAGAAGATCACCTCAATTCACAAATGTTTTAAAGAAATTAGTGAGCCCCAAAAAAACTTGCTGCCTGTGTGACAAGACACAGAAGATCACCTCAATTCACAAATGTTTTAAAGAAATTAGTGAGCCCCAAAATACTGCGTGGTACTGGATGTGTGACAAGACACAGATCACCTCAATTCACAAATGTTTTAAAGAAATTAGTGAGCCCCAAAAAGACTTGCTGGCTGTGTGACAAGACACAGAAGATCACCTCAATTCACAAATGTTTTCAACAAAGTTGTAAACCCCAAAAAAATTGCTGGCACAGTGACAAGAAACGCATCACCTGGAGACACATGCATGCTTCCAGAGCTCCGTCTCAGCTACCACTAAAAGCGACTATTTTAACACTTTAAAGACGAGACAACTGATTCAGCTGAAGCCCGAACGTCGGCCATCAGGTGTTGCAACCCCGGAGCTTGTCTAGTCCCCCCCTCCGGACCCGCAATTCGGGAGGAATACGTTTTAACGGCTACATCCCCGGTCGTCGGCAGCCATCTTGGAGGCCTGCAGTGGAGGCACTCGCCTAGCTCTGCACGAGGATGCTCTCCATAAGTATGGGGAAGAAGGGTAAGGGCGCCGGAGTGGTGGAGAGTCCCTGCACTCCTGATATCCGTCTCTCGCTAGGAGGGGGATTGGGACGGCGGCTGTTACGAACGGGTTCATCTGATGTTGGAGACCTGCAGACAGTGGAGGAGGCTGCTGATCCCCCTGCAGCGATGCTTGGCCCGAGGGACGATGCGCTTCCCGCCACAAAAGGAGACATCAGAACCCTGCTGGAAGATGCACGGAGGTCCTGGCAGGCAGACTTCCAAGCTCTTGAGGCGGCAGTTGAGGTGACCCAAACCCAGGTAGGGGACCTGCAGACCCGCGCACAGGCACTGGAGAGAACGCAGACCGCAACTACCTCATCTATGCAAACCTTGCAACAGCAAATTTGTACCCTACAATCTGCGGTGGTGATGCTGGAGTCGAGACACAGACGTAGGAATGCAAAGCTTCGAGGAGTGCCCGAGACCGTGTCGGATTCGGATCTTCAGTCCTACGTTACGCGTTTTTTGGAAGTGGTTATGGGTCCCTCAGACCTCCTGCAGAACTCTGCCTTCACCGCTTTCCGGGTGAGAAAGTCGGCCTTGGCTCCCACAAAAGCGCCGCGCGACGTCCTTATTACCTTCAAGGACGCAGCCTTCCCCTCAGCATTGTTTCGCGCTGCACGGAATACGCCGACAGTCTTGTTTGATGAGGCGCCCATTGCTGTGTATCGGGACCTACCTTTTTTAGTTCTGGCGGCTCGACGGCAGTTTCGGCCGGTTACAGCCCTACTCCGTGCCCACTCAATAGGATATAAATGGAGCACCTCTGGCTCTCTCATTATTACCCCTGCCGACGGACAGGTCCTTGTGGCTACATCGGCGGAAGATGCTGGGACTCATCTTCGGTCCCTGGGACTACTCCCCACTGCTAAGGGCCAGGAAGCTGCGATTCGACCTGGTGGCTCTCCATTACCCCCCAGCGACCTGGACTAAGACTACACTGCTAGGGGCACCTCATCTGATACCCCGAGTATGGGGATTTTTGTTGTGTAGCTGTTGCTGCCTCTGCAGCCCCCCCCTCGCGTATCATCCTTTCATCCTTTTTTCCATTTCTATCCTATTTTAACCAAGGTGTCTACCCCGCGGGAGGATCTGTTCTCTTCCTTCTTTAATCCCCCTACCTCTCTCCCCCCCCCCCTTTTTTTTTTTTTTTTGGCATATTCCGGCTGTGTGTGAGGCACGCCATCATGATGATACTTGTCGTGCCTGGCCCTCACACTCCCGGGCCTCGTGACATTACCCCTCCATGGCCTCCCTTGGGAGCGTGCCAGGAGAGTCACGGTTTTGGCTTTTGCCGCTTCCCACCCACTTCCCCCCCCCCGTTTTTTTTTTTTTTTCTTTTCTCTATTCTTCTCTTCTTTCCATCCTCCCATCGGAGACATTCTTCTCCCCACAGTGAACTGTAACACACCCCCTGTTTCCCGTTTTCCCTCTCTTCCCCCCCCATGCATTATTGAATTTATGCAGTCAGTATATATCCAGTCTACTGTGGACTATGCATAGCCTGGGGACACTTTCGAACGCGAACTGTCATGACTTTCTGTGCAGTTACCTAACCCTTTCTCGTTCACATGTTGTTGATTTTTGATGTGGCCCTGCGAGTCCACTTTTGTTGGTCGACTTGTGACCCTCGTTCAGAAATAAAAATTTCAAATTTCAAAAAAGAAACGCATCACCTAAATTCCCTGATATTTGGTAGAAATGAGACACCCCCAGACCCCCCCAGTAGCGTGGCAGACCGGCAGTAACAAGACACAACTATCTCCTCTGAAATCTCCTCTGAAATGCGTGCAGAAGCGCTGTGTGGAAACGTTATATAGTGTGCTGCGGGACTTAGCTCTGTGAGCCCATGATTGGGCAAAATTTGCCCAATCAGGACTCTGAGCGGTGATTGGCATAGTGTTGAACCAGTCTTGCACCAGACCTGTGGTCAGGTGCAAGGCTGTAGCCAATTACGAGCTTCAGGCCAGTGGGAAAATGCATTGTGGTCCATTGTGGTCGAACATGTGGCGAACACCCGGAAATGTTCGGTGTTCGCGATCTGCTCGAACAGGCTAAGTTCGGGTCGAACCCCGAACCATCCGAACCCGAACCGCTCATCCCTACTGGCAAGCACCTGTTGGACCTGCAGCATTGCAAGCAAGGCTGGACACTTGGAAAGCAGTTCATGGAAGTGCTGCCCTGCACTCAGGATAACGCAGCACTAGGTTTGCCCTTCCTGCCACAGCTACGGCGGGCTTTACGTGGGATGCTGGGGGGCTCCAGACAGGGGTCCTGACACTTAAGAACCAGGATAAACAATCCATCCACCATAACAAACCCTACATGAGAATTACTAAGCTTGGTTTGGGTCTTAAAGTTGGAGGCCCTGAGCCCTGTTCATCTCACCCCAGGGGCAAGCTTACAATGAAATCAACATGGCCTAGCAGTGCTCTCAAGTAAATATGTATGCATTCCACATAGCTCCTAACAAGTCTTTATCGTTTCTTGCTGTAATGCACAGATACTTTTAGCCCTATTTCAGGTTAAGCAGATCTGTTAATTACTATGAGGTCCTGTACAATTGTGGCTCAAAATATTATTCCTATAGTAAATAAGTGACTACAGCTGGCTTTTCATGCTGTTACTGTACTCCTGAACAAATTATACTTTATATTGGATGCAGAAAGTGGTATTAACGCGAGTGTTAGATTCAGCTACCAATCATTAGCCAGTGATGACTTGGAGTGTTTGCACAAACATGTTGTGCTGTGCCTATGTTCCCGCTGTGGACATAGGGAAAAATAAGAAGATACATATCTAAAATGCATCAATAAGTACCAGCAGATATCCACCTCCTGTCACAATAGTATTGCAATCCAGTACTTAGTTTTGTATGATGTAAACATAATGAAAAAGTAACTTTTATCCATGTGCCAGGTTTAATAATATCACAAACAGGGCTGGACCGGCCACTGGATACAATAAGTAAACGCCAATTGTGGTGGTTGTTTTTGTTTACTCCATGCTGAAATGTGCTATTATTGTGGATTTATTAAAAATGCCTTTGTACGCTTGCCGTCGGTTAGTTTTATTGCTGGCTCTCTGGTACGGAGGAGTGACATGGTACGCCGTCTGGGGGCTGTGTTTTGTGATGCGGACCAATTAGCAGTGCTTGCCTGTTTGAATGTCGGGATTGCCTTTTCCAATTTGCCAAGGTGTCCTGTCGTTATTTCCACTTGCCAGATAATGCATTCTTGTTCCTGTGTATTATTAACTCTGTGTACCGACCTTGGCTTATCTCCATTAACTATTCTCTGAGCTTTAACTCCTGCTGTGTATTATTAACTCCATTTACCGACCCTTGACTTGTACTACTACCCTCACGAGTCTATGACTGGCTTTTTCTGTAATTCTGTGCTATCTGTGTTCATCTATTAGTTAACTATTTACCAGCTACTCTAAAGACCGGTAAATCAGTTTGTGACATGTACTATGTGTTGGGATCAGGGATTCATGACATTACAACAGGGCCAATGGATCCTGCGGACCTGTCACTACAGCTGGCTGCTTTCACATCTAGACACGATGATCAAGACCACAGAATGGGCCAATTCACTCTTGGGATTCTTGGCACAGGTCAATATACATTTTTAGCTTAATCCCCATATTGGTTTAACCGATAGAGCCAAGGTGGGCTTTGTTATAAACCATTTGTGTTATTGGGTTCTTCATTGGTCTAATCCGCTTTGGGAGGCTAAGAAGCCATTCATTTACGATTACGTTGCTTTTATCCATGAATTTAGAAGAATTTCTAATCCAGTCAGGAGGGTAAAGCAGTTGTGAAGTCCTTATTTCAAATCAGACAAGGAACCAGATCTGTGTCTGACTATACCATAGTATTTAAGACTCTTGTTTCAGACGTGAACTGGACTAAAGAGGCCTTGGTCTTATCCTTTATGACGGTCTATCAAAATCTATTATGCATGAATTAGTTCCCTGAAAATTACCTAATGATCTGGATGAATTAATAGAGTTTTATATACTGTTGAACGATCAGATAAGGGATAGGAGATCCCCTAGAGAAAAACCTAAGTGACCCATACCGAGTTTTGTCCTTGTTTTCTCTACCCCAGTGGTAGAGACACCTTCCGTAGAACCCATGCAAGTGGGTCATACTAGGCTTTCATAAGAAGAAAGACAACAAAGAATACGTGAAAGGTTATGCCTTTATTGAGGGGTTAAAGGACATTTTCAGTTACAGTGTCCTATTCGTCCCAAAAGAGCTAACTTTCTGAAAAACTGCCATACCTATGGCATTGGCAATTAAGGAGACAGGCCTTGGGAGCAACATCTATATCTCCTATTGATAATACATACAACATTCATCTCGTTGTTCCTGTTCATCCTAGAAAATAAATAGACTTTTTGCTGCAAGTGAAAAGAATAAGCGGCTGAATAAATATAAAATAAATGCAGGTAATATTTTTTACATTGAAACCTATGGGATTCACCTGATTAAACCTGTCAAATGAAACCTCCGAAAATCAGGGCATTTAACTGACATTTCGGTGCTGTTCGGTGTTCTCTGAATTGATTGCAGGAGACTTGACGATCTGTGAACCCTATCATGGAAAAGAACATCGCTATCCAGAAATGTAAAGCCAACAGACACAGACTCAGGGCATCTGCGTATAATGTGGAGACAGAGTATGGCTTTCCACCAGGAATATTCGTCTTCAGGTCCTTCTATGAAAATGGCACCTTATTATATAGGTCCCCATAAACCTTTAGGTGGCATTAATCCTGTGTCTTATGTTATTTCTTTTCCCAGAAACATATATATTCTTAATGTGTTTCAGATCAGTTTATTGAAACCTTTGTTGTGTAACCAGTTTACAAAATTCAAAAATTCAACTCACACACGGTCACAGTGGAGGGTGAGGAGGAATATGAGGTTCTATTACCTTTTCCCTGGTTTTGGCCGCACCCCCTGGTGGTGAGAGGCATTCATGTCTGTTTTCCCCTGTTTTATTTTTGGCTGTGCTATCTGGGGCTGCTCCTGGGTTCTGCTGTGATCTTCTGGTCTGAGGTCACATGGCCCAATCACACAGACCCACTGCCTATATAACTCCCAGCAGCACAGTGCTTCTTTGACTGTCTGTGGAGTTAATATGGTGGTTGTTTTTCCTGTGTGGTCCTGGTCCTGGTTCCTGATTCCCGCCTTGCCTCATAGCTTCATGTCTAGTATTTCTGGTTTTGACATTTGGCTTATGTTCCTGGATATTCTTGCTCCCTTTACTCTGTATTCTGCATATCCGTTACTGGCCTGGCCTGACTGAGAGCCGTTCCTGTGTATGACTTCTGGCTATCGTTCTGGTTTATTCTCTGATCTGCTCCTTGTACCCTGTACCATGTATTTTGGTTTCTGTGTATGACCTTTAGCGTGTTCTCTGGATCTCTCTCTTGCCTGCTCCCCTTAACCTGTATGCCTGTTCAGTTGCCAAGTTCTGCTAGTCCTGACCACTCTTATGTTTCATGTTTTATGTGTCTTGTTTGTCTGAGTTTAGTTTACTTAGAGGCCAACATTCAAGGACCTCTCCAGTCTAACATTTTGTCTGTCTTGTTAACCCTCGCTCTTACTGTTCCTCCTGACTCTGTCATCCTTTGTGAGGTATCTTCACTAGTTAGAGGCCACACAAGGACCTACCCCAGCATAGGGATCCCTTTAGCTTTCTTCCATGCCCCACTGTCTCTCGTGTTTTCAGTCTGGTTCACCTCTTGTCTGGAATCTGTATTTGGTATTGTTCCAAGCCAGCAGCTCACCTGCCTAAAGGGCTACACTCCTTGTTCCAAGCCACCATGATGGCCCAAGTGGGCGCCCAGCGTGACAGGTTCATTCCATTCTGAGTTTGTGTTCTTTTCTTTGTAGGCCTCATTCTGTTTTCGGTAAACAGTAGAATGATGTGCTTTACCAAAAAGCTCTATCTTGGTCTCATCTGTCCATAAGACATTTTCCCAGAGGGATTTTAGCTTACTCAAGTACATTTTGGCAAATTGTAGTCTTGCTTTTTTATGTCTCTGTGTCAGCAGTGGGGTCCTCCTGGGTCTCCTGCCATAGCGTTTCATTTCATTTAAATGTCGACGGAGAGATCGCGCTGACACGGAAAACCTAAGGTGGAAAACCTGTGCCTGCAGCTTTCCCCTTAGCGCCCCCGTTTTAGCTCCATATTCAGCAGCCAGTCAGTAATGCAGCGCTAAGCCATAGGATACTCGAGGTAGTGCTAACGTGCCGCCCGAGTATCCCCTCCTTGGACTTGCGTTTGCTGGCTCAGCTGACCTGCAGGATCTCACGAGAGGCAAGAGTGATCGCGGAGGGAAACTGGGGACTTTTCCCCCCCAGTCTTACTCTGCTCCCGGTGACCAGAAGAGGCGAATCGGGCTGCTGTTCTCGCCACGGGATGAGAGGTGAATATCTGATTTTTGGGGGTTTTACAGCTGGTGCTAAATGAGTCCGCAGACGCGAAATCATTTAGCACCAGCCTCTAGCTGTGGTTAACTTTTCAGTTAACCGCAGCGGTGTGTTAATTAGCATTAGGACTTTGTAATCCTAATGCTAATTACACTTTACGCTCCCCATGTTAAGAATAGGGAGCGCAAAGTTCAATAAGCTTGTGCCAGAAAGCGCAATCTCCGATGTGCTAACAGGTTTTTTAACCCGTTAGCTTTCAGATTGTAAAAGAAGCAGCCTGCGCTAGGGCCACTTAACCAAACGTTAACGCTCACAAAACTGACCGCTAACATTAGCTTTAAGATTATACTATAGTCAGTTTTTATGCTATGTGTTCATCATAAACCAGATAAAGGACATGTAAAATGTCAGTGTAAGAAGTGAAAGAGAACCTCTTCACCCAAGTTTAGCGTGTGCCTGGGCACATCATACACCCCTCCCCCTGCGAGCGCATGCCCATGCATGTCAGGGTCGCACCCCTAAGGACTCCTAGAGCCAATACAAGAGGTGGCGCACTGCATCACTGCTGGTATCTGTCTGCAGCACCCAATTATTCCCAAACCAGACACTAATGTAGTATAGGTACGGTAACAGGAAGACCGTATGGGAAATCGACTTGGCAAGAGGTTAATAGGGCCGCCAAACTCTTGCTCACTATTTTTTATAATTGCTTGAAGAACACAGCTCTTGAGGTTTTATAAAATATATAGGGTTATTCAAAGAGCGCCGAAGTTCCACAAGAGAACACCATTATTTAGAACAAAAAGAAAAAATAATAATTTAGGCCAATGAATTCCAAAAGCAAATGAGAGAGTGCAATAAAGCTGCTGCTTTTATAATAAATATATGTGTATAAATCATTGATACAAACTTTACTTGGTTGTAAATAATTATTTTGCTTATTATAATCGCTAGGTCATCATTTATTATGATTAATATGTGCACATATAGAAAGAGACGAACATAAACAAACATGTTGATCAGTTGCTACAATGCAGCTAATTTCAAGGAGGCACCTGTGAATACATATAACATTATTTTAATGTAAGTTATTATTTTTTATTTTTTTGCATGAATGTGAGTGTTATACACTTGTCCTGGACTTATGACTACTTGTTTTGTCCTGTCATAGTCTGTGACCCTCGCATTACCTTTGAAGGAAAACCAGTGCAGCTGCAGGTGGCTGCAAATCAAGGAGCAGGGTACAACAAAGCATTGAAGGAAAAGCATAAACATGTCAATTCTCCAGTGACTGCCAAGAATAAGTCACACAGACTCCCTCTGGACAAAATAACCAGTGTGAGTCTATAATGTCAAAACAAACATCCAAACCACAAAAAACAGATCAGACACAAGCAATGGTATAGAAATAATACTTTATTTCATTTGCATGAGGTTAAATAATATCCTAAATAGTCTGCTTATGAAAACTTGCATAATTATAGCATCCCATCTGGTATTACTCTACATAAGGATATGTCTAAGTGAAATATTTATTAAAGGGGGAGCTCTAAACAAACTAATAAACGATTAAACCGGGATTGCATATGGCTTCATATACACATTTTGGATGAAACACAACTATGTTGTATAGTACAGAAATGGAAGATATTTAACTCTGTTGCCAGTAAGTATAAATTGTTGTTTTCCTTGCTTGTTTGCAGACAGTGTTCGTAATTGAAGTAGGATGCATAGCATCAGGGTCTGTGAAGGTAGGGTTTACCATCTGTAAGGTAAACATGTCCATAATTGAAGGTTAAACAAATGCAGACCAGTTGGTGTTTGAATGTAGTTGATTTGTATGGCCAGTTAGTTTGTGTATGTGTGCATACATACAGAGGTATATTGATATTGTGTGTGTGTGTGTACAGAAGAGTAGTGGAGTACTGTGTCTGGCTATTGTTGTGGTTGTGTCCAGTAGTGTATTTTATTGGGGACCAGGAGGACGACACCCTAAGCGACACAAAAGAAGTGGCGCCATCAGGCACTTGACGGATGATGTGTGTTGTTGTCATGCATGACACTGTTCACATACATGGTAGTGAAATCTTGTTTTTGCCAGCGATCATTTTTGTTGTGGTTGCCAGAAAATTATAGACCGTGAGCTGGCCTTTTCACCCAGAGCAGCAAAAAAGCATGGTACTTCCATGATGGATGTAAAAACGCATGGTGCCATCATCTCTACACTTGCTGGCTGCACAGGAAATGAGAAGGTGAGTTAGTGCAGTATCATTGTTCACTTTATGATTGAAAAGTGAACAATAGTCATACGGTAGTGAAAAAGGGAAAAAAATGTATATATTTTTACTTTATTTATTATTTAATTTTTGCATAAAATCTGGCCATGTTCGGTATTATTGGTATAATTGGAAAGTTCAGACTTTGTTATGGTTCCAAAGTATCCCTGTTTCTCCTGTATAAGGATCCTCTGCCAGAAAGGGGAAAGTTCTGTTTCTGACATTATCATGCCTATGTGCGTTGACATCAATGGGCAGAGGGTGCTCCCCCTGCTATGGGAGAAGTTCCTGATCTGTGCCAGGTTGGCACTGAGGCACGAGACTTCGACTATGTGCTAAACTCGTCCTTTGCATCCTAGATGAAAAGTGGAGGATGCACGCAGCACATCCTCTGTAGCCAACTGGTTAAATACAGTTGTGTTCAAAATTATTCAACCCCCAATGCTGTAAAGGGTTTTAGGGAATTTAGTGTACATTTGTAATTGTATTCAGAATGAAATCCTACAAGGACTTTTTAAAGAACCATATGCAACTAAAATGACATCAATTGGTTTTGTAATACAGTAGTAAATGTTTCTTTTGTGAATTCTTCATTGACACAATTATTCAACCCCTTAAAGACTACCACTCTGAAGAACAGAGGTTCATTCAATCAGGTATTGAAAACACCTGTGGATGTCACGGAGCAGCAATAAAGCATAATAAGCACCAATTAGGCAGCTTTAAAATGACTGTGATACTCAGCTCCTTCTAGACATTTACTGGTGTGGTTACAAACATGGTGAAGTCAAGAGAATGGTCCAGGAAGACAAGAGAAGAGGTGATTACTCTTCACAGGAAGGGCAATGGCTATAAGAAGATTGCAAAGATGTTAAACATACCAAGAGAGACCATAGGAAGCATCATTCGCAAATTCAAGGCAAAGGGCACTGTTAAAACGCTACCTGGTCGTGGCAGAAAGAAGATGCTGACTTCGACTGCTGTGCGCTACCTGAAGCATAGAGTGGAGAAAGTCCCCGTGTGACTGCTGAGGAACTGAGAAAAGATTTGTCAGATGTGGGTACTGAAGTTTCAGCTCAGACAATATGGCACACTGCGTAATGAAGGCCTCCATGCCAGAACTCCCAGGCGCACCCCTTGCTGTCTCCAAAGAATAAGAAGAGTCGACTGCAGTATGCCAAAAGTCATGTGGACAAACCACAGAAGTTTTTGGATAGTGTTCTGTGGACTGATGAAACAAAATTAGAACTGTTTGGGCCCATGGATCAACGCTATGTTTGGAGGAGGAAGAACAAGGCCTATGAAGAAAAGAACACCTTGCCTACTGTGAAGCATGCTTTGGGGCTGTTTTGCTTCTGCAGGTACAGGGAAGCTTCAGCGTGTGCAAGGTACCATGAATTCTCTTCAGTACCAGGAGATATTGGATGACAATGTGATGCAGTCCGTCACAAACCTGAGGCTTGGGAGACGTTGGACCTTTCAACAGGACAATGATCCCAAGCATACCTCCAAGTCCACTAGAGCATGGTTGCAGATTAAAGCCTGGAACATTTTGGAGTGGCCATCGCAGTCACCTGACTTAAATCCGATTGAGAACCTCTGGTGGGACTTAAAGAAAGCAGTTGCAGTGCGCAAGCCTAAGAATGTGACTGAACTGGAGGCTTTTGCCCATGACGAATGGGCGAAGATACCCATAGATCGCTGCAAGACACTTGTGTCAAGCTATGCTTCATGTTTAAAAGCTGTTATAACTGTTAAAGGATGTTGTACTAAGTACTAAGATTGAATGTCACTTGGGGGTTGAATAAAACTGATAATGATGTGAGCACAGAAAAGACATTTGTGGTTATTTCATTATAAATGTTATGTTATATTTGTCTGACCTACACGTGCCTCTTTGATTTAATTGTAAGCAAGTTGACTGAATGATCAAAATCAATGTCAAACTGGCCAAAACACTCAATTTCAGTGGGGGTTGAATAATTTTGAACACAACTGTATATAAATCCATGCATAAATACAAACATAAATCATAAAAAATTTAAATACAGCAGTACATATCTTATAACCAAATTCATTGATTACGAATAACACAATGAAAATACAGAGCTGATATCCCCCCCAAAGCCAATAATAAAACAAAAGGTATAATATCTCGCAATAAATCCCAACTAGGAGAATGTACAAGGGCAAAAAAAAAAAACAACATTTCAACTATGCGGCCTTCCTCTTGCCCCCACAGTTTTGGGTTTATTTTTTAGCTTTGTATTTTCATTGTGCTGTTCATTATCATTGAATTTGTCTGTTAAAAGGAACAGCTTTGTTTTTTTTATTTTTATGATTTATGTATAGTGTTTATGTTGTGGATGGAATTAGGGGTGAGGAGGACCCTGGATTATAGTGACCATTTAAATTACATTGAATGGTCATGGTGTCTAGTCGTAAGTTGTCCAAGGCCCTGAGCCCAATGGATATATCGCGTCCTATGTGGTTTAGAGATATGCTGGTCTTCCATGCTGGTTTCCAGTTTCACTTGACTAGGATCCAGCTTCACAATGCAGCTGATGTGGACAATTGATCCCGAGAAGACCAGGGTCAGTCCTCTATATGTTGAAATGCATGCCGTCATGTGCATTCATTTTCATTCATATATTCACATTGAGTGCATTTATTTTGCCTTGTTTGTTACATTTTGAGTACTCAACACCCTCTCTAGTTTTGTCACATCATAAGTGCATCATTGCAGGACATTTTTAAAACCTTGAAAAGCAGAAAGCCCAAGGAGGATGTATGTCTCAAGTATGTGGATTAATGTCATAAAAGCAGTTATTCGCGAAAAATGTGTAATGTAAAACAATGTTTGACAATACTCATTTTTTCACGTTAGCTTATACAAAAGTTACAGCTTACAATTATAATTCAGGCACAATTTGTCATTGAATATTAATTAAAGTGATCCTTCATAAACAATTAGGTTTTGTATGTAACTGTGTGAAGTTCACTTTAATGCAAATTTTAAAATAATACTTGCTCAATGTGAGCCAGATTTCAAGGAAATCAAGGTGTGTGGGCCAATAGACGGTTTTAGCACACATTAGACTGACAGTGCATTATGTGTTGCTGTATATCATACAGAATAAGATTGTTATATGCAGATGTAAACAATGACTAAAAGAAAGAGAAAACTTCTGAGAGGCTAATGTATTTAAAATGGGCACTGTTTAATATTCTGTCCAAGGATTTCTGCTCGCCACCCTGGGGCGGACTGGGCCGGGGGGCAGGGTGGCAAGCGTCCCCCCGGCCGAATCCGAACCCATAAGGCCGATATTGTGTGGTAAACATGTTCGTGGTGTAATTATTTTTTTTAATTCAGCCGGCGCAGCGCCACTCAGGTCCTGGCCGGCCGCGCAGAAGCACTGGCGCCGGCCCCACCCCCCCACGTGATGCCTCCGCGCCACCTCATCCACGTGATGGGAGCGTGCAGGCCGGCAGGCGCGGCCGACAGCCGTCAGTGACGTCGTCGGGGGAGCATCATCAGACCCCCTGCGTGAGTGGGACTCAGTGTGCAGCTGCCAGGCATCGCGACGCAGAGGCTGCTTGGACTCCTTGGAGGACGGAGGTGGATTCATTGCCTGGCCGTGGAGGAGGGATCATCACGCACAGAAGAGAGTCAGCATTGCAAAATTTATATTGGTGAGTGAGTGAGTGAGTGAGTGGGAGTGGGTGCCCTGTGCATGGCGGGCCGGCCGCATCCCACACTCTGACCTGACCTCTTAAGGCTCGCCTCAAGCCTCAAGCTCAGACTCAGTAGCAGCTCACGGCCTCACGCACCTGTGGGTGCTGGGCCTGGCAGTGCTGGCTGGTGATATATGAACTGTCTTGGGCCTGCCCTGGCTGGCTGAGTGAAAAGTCTGGAGACGTTCACTCAGTCACTGGAGGAGTGGAGGGACACACGTCAATAAATTGGGGGGGGGGAGAGTGGAGAGACCCCGGGGAGTTAATAAATTGAATGAGGGGGGGAGGGGGGCTTGGGGTGCCTGGCCTGAGGGAGGCTGAGCCTGTGAGAGAGAGCCCTAGTCTTCTGGATGAAGGCAGCCAGGCCGTGATGAGCCTGGCCCTGAGGACAGTTAATAAATTGAGGGGGGGCGCTGCTTCCTGCACAGGGTTGATAAATTGAGGGGGGGCCCAGGCCCAGCCCTGCCTGAGGGAGGCTGAGAGCCCTAGACTGGAGCAGTGGACCTGGAGCTCAGGGTTAATAAATTGGGGGGGGAAGACCCTGGGGAGTTAATAAATTGAATGAGGGGGAGGGGGCTTGGGGTGCCTGGCTTGAGGGAGGCTGAGCCTGTGAGAGAGAGCCCTAGTCTGGAGCGGTGGACCTGGAGCTCAGCAGGTTAATGAATTGGGGGGGGGAAGACCCCGGGGAGTTAATAAATTGAATGAGGGGGAGGGGGCTTGGGGTGCCTGGCTTGAGGGAGGCTGAGCCTGTGAGAGAGAGCCCTAGTCTGGAGCGGTGGACCTGGAGCTCAGCAGGTTAATGAATTGGGGGGGGGGAAGGCCCCGGGGAGTTAATAAATTGAATGAGGGGGAGGGGGCTTGGGGTGCCTGGCTTGAGGGAGGCTGAGCCTGTGAGAGAGAGCCCTAGTCTGGAGCGGAGGACCTGGAGCTCAGCAGGTTAATGAATGGGGGGGGAAGACCCCGGGGAGTAATTTGCTTCCCGTGTTTGTTTTTACTTAAACATGGGCCCGAGTTGCGGAACTCTGGGCCTCTGTGTGGTGCTTGCCACCCGGGCCAAAAGTTGCCAGTCAGCCCCTGTCGCCACCCAACACTCACTGCACCAGAACATTGCTTGGAGTTCCGTCAGCAGTGGGAAAGAAAGTTATCCTGGGTCAGCGGCTTTCTCTTACACCCACCTCCTTTGAAAAATGGCTAAGGGAGGCTGTCCACTGAGTCCGTTTTTGTATGAAGGGGCAATCATCCGATTATCGTCTGCCGTCGTCCGACTGATCCCACAATATGGAGATGAATGAGCCCTCTTCCACTGCCTCCGACATCCATCAGACTTCTTCAGACACTCTTTTGTGACTACAACAGATTAACCATGCTTCCCATTGTAATGAGATTTGTCAGACAGAATCAGACGATCTGGTAGAATGTAGATGAAAAAAAGATGAATTGTATAGTTAAACCACTGTTCCGCAGCATGGAAGTCCCATAGAAAGGTGATTCAGTTCAAAAGGGGAAGCCCATAGGATTCGATGTAAAAAAATATTTCCGTTTTTCTTTTTTAGACAACCCATTATTCTTTTTTATCCACGGCAAAAAGCATTTTTAGTTATTGATTTTTTTAGATATTTTTTGGGATTTTTTAAACGATATTTTTGGTTCCCATTTTTTTAAAAAGATATTTTTTTTCCCTTGCTGAATGCGTATTTTTTTCCCAGGCCGGCTGTGTTCGGCATTGCTGTCCTTGGTGCTGAAAGCTATTTCAGCACCAGGGACAGGGGCTTCGACCTGGATTGTCCACAGATGCTTCCAGTGGGTGACCATGATCGGCCAACGGTGTTGTCTATAGGCAGACGACCAAGTCGGTTGTCCGACTACGGATCCAGTGCAAGGCCAGCCTTACTCTCGGTTGTACCTACTCTTTTCAAATGACTGCATAGAAACCTCACTCCGAAAAGGCAGGGGTGTTAAAACATTTTTTGAGGTATGGGGTTCACTCATGAACCACCTCCCTGTCACTATACAGTCTCGAGTTCACTGCTCTTTCAGTTTCCCCCAATGGTACCTATTACAAGTGCTATGTACATGACAAAAACCCTCTTTCAGACTCGCCCCCCCCCCCTCGACCATGCTCCTACTCTAAACAGAAGTTAACCCGGAAAGGTGAACATCACTAACTTTATCTTCTCTACTATGGCCTCACTGTTGGTGGTTCCCCCATCCCTACCTGTCACTATCACATTGGAATAGATTTTCCAATGTGTTGTTTTTAATGCGGTATTGCACGACTATTCCATTGAGGTTCTTGTACTTCTCAGTGTCTGTGACCTCTGTTCATTACTCTCCATATTTTGATGTAAACCATGCTAACCATTGTTCTGTAATTGCTACCTATCGTTCTTCTGTTAACAATGAGCCCAGGTTGTTTGTACCTGATCTTCTGAACTAATAAAAAAGAATGTTCAAAAAAATGATGGTAACTGCTTTTATTTGTCATAATATAAGTTTTGGTGTACACTTTATTTTGATTTCTATGGAACTTTACTCCTTTGTAATAAACTTCATATTTTGTCATTTTCTATTATGTTATATCGATAAAACAAAAAATAGAACTTGGGCTGTGTTCCAACGTTGGTGTCAATGTAGCAACTCTATAGACTATGGGCTGTATTACAATCTTCACGCAAACGTTAGCGCTCACTTGCGTGAGCATTAACGTTTGCTGCCGTGTTTACCACATATTACAATTCAAACGAGTTAAGTAAGGCTAGGGTCAGACTGAGGCAGTGCGAACGCGCGTTCTGGCGCACTTAATCACGGCCGCACTAGCAGCAAATGACGGGCAATGACGGCCAATATACGAAGTACGGTCGCACAAAAGTCCGGCTGCGCAACGCAAGTGGAAAATGAACGCATTTTTTCGAGAACGTGAAACCGCAGGTACTGACGTACAGAGTGCGCTGCGTCCGCTAGAGGCGTGTGTGCGTGATTAGGAGACGTCAGACGCTGCTAATGTCCGGCCAACATAACGTCCAGACACAAAAAGTGTTTTATTGATGATCCGTACAAAATCACGGACGAAAATGCGCATCGTATGACCACTATCACGTATTCTGTGAAAAAATGCGTCCATTCGTTCGAACGCACTTTTTCACAGACAACATAAAAATGCGTTCGTCTGACCCTAGCCTAACCTGTTTGCTTTTGGTACCTTGCGCTTTTCAGTGCGAGGTTACTGTTCTTTGCGCTCCCTATACTTGACATGGGGAGCGCAAAGTGTTAATCAGCGTTAGTATTTCAATCTACTAGCGCTGATTAACGTCTGGCTGTGGTTAGCAAAAAATTAACCACAGCCAGGACTTGGTGTTAACGGATTCCGCTTCTGCAGAATCTGTTAACAACAGTCTAAAAAATGAATTGCATACTCACCCTCTGTCCCACGGCGAGGACCGCGGCGAGGACCGCCTCCTCCGGCCGGTGGGAGCAGGGAAAGACTGGGGGGAAAAAGTCCCCCAGTCTCTCCCTGTGTATCACTACACCGAACAGACGGATCTCTCGAGGCGAGATCGGGCTGGTCATGTGACCAGCAGGGGGGAACTCAATGGAGTCCTATGGACTACATCGAGTGGATGCTCGCGGTTGCTCAGTGCTGCCGCGAGCATCCTGGATTTTACCGCGCGGTAACAATGCAGGCAGCATTTTTTGCCCCTGCATTGTAATCCAGCGTTAAAACGCGGGAGCAAAAAATGCTGCCTGCATTGTTACCGCGCGTTAAAATCCGGAATGTTCGCGGCAGAGCTGAGCGCAGCCGCGAGCATCCACTCGATGGAGTCCATAGTTTTTCCTCCCTTGCGCCCGTGTTTTAACGCTAGGATTGTAATTTAGCCCTATAATGGCTCTGGGACGTTGACGACAGCTCTAGTTAAATTTACACCACGGCTGTACACAGTGGCGTCACTAGGGTTGGTGTCACCAGGTGCGGTAATTTATGGTGTCACCGCCCCCCCGAGTTTTACGGATTTTTTTAACTACTCTTACTCCTAAATCAGTACTCCCAAATAACACTGAATGCTCACACACACAGTGCACATTACTGTGAGGTTTATTGCTGTGGAGCTCTCTCATATGCTCACACAACTTTTTGCCAACTGCCAGCAAGTACGGTGCCTGTTCGAAGGCAGTGAAAGCACACATGGATATATATTGCCCCCAGCAGCTCACCCATGGATATATATTGCCCCCAGCTCACATATGGATATATTGCCCCAGTTCACAATTATATATTGCCCCCAGCAGCTCACCTATGGATATATATTGCCCCAGCTCACATATGGATATATTGCCCCAGTTCACAATTATATATTGCCCCCAGCAGCTCACCTATGGATATGTATTGCCCCAGCTCACATATGGATATATTGCGCCTCAGCTCACATATGGATATATTGCGCCTCAGCTCACACATGGATATATTGCGCCTCAGCTCACACATGGATATATTGCCCCAGACCAGCTCACACATGGCTATATTGCCCCAGACCAGCTCACACATGGCTATATTGCCCCAGACCAGCTCACGCATGGATATTGCCCCAGCTCTCATGGATACTGCCCCAGCACACAAATGGATAATGCCCCAGCTCACATGGATATGCCCCAGCAGCTCTCATGGATATTGCCCCAGCTCCTCTCATGGATATTGCCCCAGCTCCTCTCATGGATTTTGCCCCAGCTCCTCTCATGGATTTTGCCCCAGCTCCTCTCATGGATATTGCCCCAGCTGCTCTCAAGAATTTTGCCCCAGCTCCTCTCATGGATATACTGCCCCAGCTGCTCTCATGGATTTTGCCCCCAGCTCCTCTCATGGCTATGCCCCCAGCTCCTCTCATTGATATTGCCCCAGCTCATGGATGCCCCAGCTCATGGATAATGCCCCAGCTCATGGATAATGCCCCAGCACATGGATAATGCCCCAACTCATGGATATGCCCCAGCAGCTCATGGATATACCCCAGCAGCTCATGGATATACTGCCCCAGCTCATGGATTTGTCCCAGCTCATGGATATGCCCCAGCTCATGGATACTGCCCCAGCTCATGGATTTGCCCCAGCAGCTCATGGATATGCCCCAGTAGCTCATGGATATGCCCCAGCAGCTCATGGATTTGCCCCAGCTCATGGATACTGCCCCAGCAGCTCATGGATTTGCCCCAGCTCATGGATATGCCCCAGCTCATGGATAATGCCCCAGCTCATGGATAATGCCCCAGCTCATGGATATGCCCAAGCTCATGGATTTTCCCCCAGCTCATGGATATGCCCCAGCAGCTCATGGATATGCCCCAGCTCATGGATTTGCCCCAGCTCATGGATTTGCCCCAGCTCATGGATATGCCCCAGCAGCTCATGGATATGCCCCAGCAGCTCATGGATATGCCCCGGCTCATGGATATGCCCCAGCTCATGGATAATGGCCCAGCACATGGATATGCCCCAGCTCACCTCCGCCGCGTGTTCGCTCCCTCTGAGCGTCTGGCGGCGTGCAGCTTGGGCGCTCGCCTGGGGGAGCCACGTGACCAGCCGCGATTGGCTGGTGACGTGTTTCCCCCAGGCGAGCGCCAAAGCTGCATGCTTCAGACGCTCACAGGGAGCGAACACGCGGCGCAGGGTGAGACACCCGCCCTTAGGGTGACGTGTCACCCTAAAGGCGGGTGTCACCTGGTGCAGGCCGCACCCCCCGCCCCCACGTAGCGACGCCACTGGCTGTAAATAGAGCCCTCTGTAGTTATAGGGCTATATTACAAAGTTGGTGCTAACTTAACTAGTGCTGTTGTTAACTTAACAGCTCCATAGGCTATAATGGCTCTGGTAAGTTTACAACAGCACTGGTTAAATTAGCACCAACTAGGTAATATGGCCCATAACCTTTTTTGTGCATGTTTCCAATGTGCTGAAATCAGGCATTACATTTTTATATAGACTTAGCACTTTGATTAGTGTGAATCTAAATAGAGTGAACACCTTATGTAATTCATTATTAGCACTAATCGAGACGTAGCTGTAAATTATCACATTTCATCAGATTAGTCACATACTGACAAAGTTTTAACCTACTTTTTAATGCAACGATAATATCTGCGAAATCAAGCACTGACATGTCATGTTACACAACACCTGCCTAATGAGAGCCAAGTTAAATTATACTGAACAAATCTGTGGTTTCAATTGCACTAAAGAGGATAGCTGATGAGTGCAGGTTAGTATGCCAAGATAAGTCTATGTTGTAATCCTATACCAGTTTGGCATGTATAGAGTGTATAGAGTATGGGAACTGGAAGGCGTCAACTATAGTTTGACAGCATCACCTGATCTCATTATTAAGATTCAATGACACACTTTTTAGAACATAGAATAATTACTTTTAATAAACACATTTATAGCTAAGAACGCTCAAAAACTGAGGAATATTTTTAAGGTCCTGAATAAAGTCCCAAAATTCCACACAGTATACCAGCAGGTTATGGTATATAGGTTGTAGAGCAAAGAGATACTTTGACCCTGTCTCCTTGCATATGTTTATAAATATTGTAATCTACAAACCCCGCCAAAAACATGTAATGTTGAAAGATGATAAAGTTATATAAATCAATGAAAGGGGGACTTGGGGAAGAATTTTTTGTGAATTGGTAATAACATATATTGTATATAATAATGGGTACTGCATGAGTTTATTGAATACCAGTGTCTGAGGTCCAAATACCAAGGAGGTTGTCCAAGACACAGTAACCAGTAAGGATAGCCCATGTTTGGCTTGCACAGTTTTTGGCATGTAGATATTGTTTCATTATAGAAATTTTGAGTTTGCAATTTCTAAAATATGCAGAAGCCAAATACTGTCTTTCTAACCAGTGCTGGATTAAGATCTTAATGGGCCTCGAACTAAAGATTTTGATTGGCCTTTGCCTGAAGTGTCTCACTCATTGTTCATTGAACTATCCCCAGGCTTTTTCCTACTATGCCTTTGTCCCATCACTCTCCCTCACATTTCGCACCATTGTAGGATATTGTGACAACAGGCATGATCCTGTACAGGTACACAGAAAGGGAGTGTGATTGCACAGAAAACCTAGTACCAATATTTCAGCCATGTTAACAAACAAATGCAAGAAACACAAGAGGAGGAGTACTCAAAACACAATAATCAAGGGTTCCAGAATTCATGTTAATAATGACATTATAAAGCTTAGTATAGAGAGACAGAATAGACTAAGGATAAGCCGAGTCAGCAACAAGAATAAACAGATGGCAAAAAGGAACATACTCTGTGTCAAAAAGTGAAAACCACAACAGAGAAAGATGGAGTGCCGAAGGCAGGTTTATATGGAGGACACTGTGCTGCTTTAGGCAGGAGTTGTTCCTGTGCACCAGAACATGCGAGTACATCATAGACATGTGCGGGGGGGGGGGTGTGCCTGATGTACACAGACACATCCTAATGTTGGCTGAAGGGGTCCTCTTTCACCTCCTACATTAACATTTTAGATGTCCCTTATGTGGTTCTTGATGAATTGCATAAAAACTGACTATCTCTGACTACGGGCTTGTTATTTCTAATGAAAAATGCAATTTTTTTTGCAAAATCTTCTAAACATAGGTTTCCAATTAAAAAATGTTACATTGGCGCAACCCTAATATAATGGGCTGCGCATGCCAGTGGAGTATGTATTGGTGCACAGGTGTCGGTTTTCTACTGTCAGAGTCAAAAAATGGAACTGTCAGGTCACGTAGTTGTGTCCAGGAGCTAGATGTGCAGAGTAAGTGACCTGTTCAATACAACCACTGGTAGAGAGGCTCCCTCAATACAGTGGGAGTGGCGTCAGGCTGGTTGGAGGTCTTCGGTGGTGATGGAATCAGAAGAATGTGTGTGTGTGTGTGACAAATAGTGCAAGGCAAGGAACTACAACAGCTCGGTAAAATGTAAATATCACAGAAGAATTTAGGGTAGTCAGTTACCAAGCACAGGTCAAATGGAGGGAGGCGTTGAAAATAAGTCAAGAGGAGTAAACAAGAGGTCTTAAAGGCAGGCAACGTTCAGACATAGGTAAAGATGAAAAAGACAAGCAAGAGATCTTAATGGCAGGCAACATTCAAGAATAGTCATAAAGCAAAGCAGGGTCAGAAATGGAAGAATCTATAAGAGTAATCATAATAGAGAAATAGCAGGAACAGTATAAGTTAAAATAAACTGGGTTTTTATAGTGTGAGCAGGCTGAATCCTCAATGAATGAGGTGGCAATGGGTAGTGTCTTCACTGGCACATGCCAGCATCTTGCTTCTGGGATATGTCACTGAAGGGGATTGCGTCACACAGGTGTTGTGTGCAACTTGTCAAAGGAGCGTTCATCCTTGCCCGGTGTTTTAGTCTTCTGCCTGGCCAGTCGAAGAGATGATCTCCGCAGGTTGCTCTCATGGATGACAGCTTGAAGGCCTGCGGAAGGACCCGAGACATCTGGGCAGTGGAAGGATCGCACCAGGCAATGATGGCTGGCGAAGTGCATTACAGAGGAGCAGGAAAGCTTTCTTCATCACAACTATAAAGTCGTAGCCAAGATATCACAACAGTCTACAGGTATAATGATGCAACCACTTCAGTAGGAACACGAGGAGAGAAGGCAGCATATTTTCTCTCATATCCACATGGACCCACTTCAACCAAGGAGGATGAGGTAGGAGAGGTAAGGTGCAAGAAAAAGGGCACATGACAGACATGGGCCTGGAGCTGAAGGTCCAATAGCCCCAATGTTAATCCAGCCCTACTTCTCACTTGAAAAAGTCTCTAGCATAGAGAAGCAATGTTGTGGCATTAGTCTGAGTAAGGGACCCGTGGATTACACTTATGTACTAAATATTTTTGGAGTTTTTTATGTCGTGGTACTCTGATTAGGGATGAGCTGTTCGGTGCGATCGGTTCGGAATTCGATTCGAACATTGGCAGTTCTAAAGTTTGCGAACTTCGAACTTTTTGGGACGTACGCCAAAAGTTCTAAAAAAAATAAACATGAAAAAAGTATAACAAATGCTTAAAAAATACTATAAAATCTAGAAATAAAGAGACTCTTTACTGCAGAATATTATAAGCATCGGTTTATTAGATATTGAATTAACACAGGAATATTTTTAACATTGAAGCCTATGGGATAAAACATTCTTGTTACTAAAACATCAGGCAGACACAGCCCTCTAATCAGGCACTGTAGAGGGCAGCCTGCCCGGGCCTCCCAAGGATCCCCTTGAGGAGCATGCGGCCGCCGGATAACAGAGCTGCGACTGTACGGGCTAGCCACCCAGGTGCATGTGGCAGAGACAGGCGGTGCAGGGAGGGAGCCACTGCCCCTGCGGCCACGGCAGACCCCCCCACAACCAGGATCCAGGGAGCTCTCACTGACCACTAGGCTAAGGTAAGGCGACACATTTCTAAAAAAAATAAAATCCGAGGACATTATTAAATGTCCCCGGGAACATAAAATAAAACTTTTTTTTTCTTTCTCTACCTGGCTGAATGTATTTAATTATATATATTAAATACATTCAGCCAGGTAGAGAGGGGTGGCATATGGACTGTGCGGGGTCTCAGGCAGTGGTTTTTTTTTTGTGTGTATATTTTTAGCAAATTTATAGGGGAAGGTAAGGGCAGGTATGATATATATATATTGTAGAGGTCGGCAGGGCTGGGTCATGGATGGACAATATGTTTCACCCCTATTTGGGTTGTGGTCCCTTTAAGTGCAACCACAGGGTTAATCTTCCTGTCCAGGAAGAGGTTTAAAGCCAGCAACTCCCAGATAGGATTGTGGGAGTTTAGGAAAAAGGAAAGTAATCAGTGGAAGCTGTGTGTGTGTGTGAGTGTTCCAAGAGCAGGAGACGTGCTGTGCCTTGCTGGAGAGGCTTCTACATACTGGGGAAAGGATTCCCCAGGTTTGGGACTGTTTAAAGCTTTGGTGAGCCACCATTATTTTTCTGTTTATTTGTGCTGAAGATCAGGACTTTGCTTTAATTTCGCTGAACCCAAGCGTATACTTATTATGTTGCCTTTTTGAGTGCCCTGAAAGGGTGAATAAAACTGTTTTGTTTGTGAAAGACATTGTGCACGTGCTCTGTGGGCCCCCAAACATCACAACTGGTGTTTCGAATGCGGGCAATTTGCTACCCCTCACACGCCAAGCAAGAGGAATTTTTGTGAAAAAAAACTGACATTTTAAAAAGGACAGTGTTCTGATTGCATGTCCTGGGCTAAGGCTGCACTGAAGTCCACAGCTATGGAGGAGCTCGTTAAGCAGATGGTGTTTGTCAATGTGCAGGCCCAAACTCGCCATGAAGAGGCGATGGCTCAGCAGCAACAAGCCCTGGCACAGGCTGTTGCTGTCCAACAAGAAAGCACCCATTTGCTGGCTGCACAACTTACAGCACAGCAGGTAGCCACACAGACGCAGATCACTGCCCTGCGGGAGGCCATGCAGCAACTTGCACCTGGACGTGATCAAGCAGTGGTCACTGCTGGTAACCATGTCTCCATAAGGGCCAGTCACTTCCTGCAAAAGCTGTCTCCCAGTGATGATGTGGAAGCATTTCTCACCACGTTTGAAAGGACTGCTGAGAGAGAGGGGTGGCCCCAAGACCAATGGGCCGGTCTCATTGCCCCGTTTCTGACAGGAGACCCTCAAAAGGCATATTTTGACCTGCCCCTAGAAGATGCAAAGAATTATGACCGGCTGAAAGCTGAGGTTCTAGCCCGCCTTGGGGTAACGGTTGCTGTCCGGGCTCAACGTGTTCACTGCTGGAAGTACTGCCCTGACCAGCCACCCCGGTCCCAGATGCACGACTTAGGACAGCTGGTTAAAAAGTGGTTGCAGCCAGAGACCCTGATTAGAGAGCAAATGGTCGAAAGGGTTGTGATGGACCACTACCTGAGGTCTTTACCAAAGGATCTACAGCGCTGGGTCAGCCATGGGGACCCCAAGACTGCAGCACTGGTAGTCGAGATGGTGGAGAGATACACCGTGGTGGAGGACCTGCTCAGACCAACCAGTCGTCGAGGACCAGTCTTGCCACCGCTTGTGAGGCCTGCTTCAGTTCCTCGGAGGGAAGCGTCACTGGACCCGGGAACCAGCACCCCAAAATCATCTTCCTCAGTTCTGCAGAGGCCTGTCGCTACCCGAACTGCTGACGATATACAGTGTTGGAGGTGTCGCGCCTGGGGCCATACCTGGGCGCAGTGTCCGCTACAGGAGGAGCCCATGGAGTGTGGATCCGCTCAGAGAGTGTCCTTCTACACCCTCACCACGTGCACTACCCACCTTGACCTAGAGGGGGGTCAGTTTGAATGTACTGTGTGGGTGAATCACCGCCCATCCAAAGCTCTCCTGGACTCTGGGAGTATGGTCACCCTGGTGCATGCCCGGGTAGTCAGAAGGCTCGGTCCAGTACAAAGAACCCTCTGGGTTGTCTGTATCCATGGGGATACTCGGGAGTATCTGCTGATCCCTGTCACCATTTCCGCCAGGAATAATTCGGTCACCCAAGAGGTCGGGGTCACATGATGTGATTGTGGGACGGGACTGCCCCTTGTTTGCTGAACTGTGGTGCTTGGCACAAACTGAACTGCCCATCGAACTGGGGAACAATTCAGGGTCACCCCCACCAAACATGACTGTGGACACTGTTGATGAGGAGTTGCTCAAATGTGTTCAAAATGAGAATGTTATAACTGATGTGAGTGTCCTAGCTCCTCAACCTGAGTTGACAACCAAGGAGGGGGAATCCTCTCCCGTGCCGGTTATGGTAGGAGAGGATGAAGAGGAATTATCCCCTGTAGATATTACACTTGGGGTGGATGAGGGGGAGGGTTCTTCTTATCCAGTACACCCTGACTTAGATGTGTCCAGAGGTGCATTTGGCAGGGCTCAAATGGGTGACCCGATGTTGATAAATGCTCGCGAACAGGTAACTGTTGTCAGTGGGGTACCTCAAGCACCAGATGCAGAGAAAAGATTTCCTCACTTTGCGGTCAATAATGATCTGTTCTACTGGGTATCAGAAATTCGGGGAGAAATTGTGGAACAATTACTAGTACCCCAGCCCTACCAGAGAATGGTGCTGGATCTGGCTCACAATTATGCCCTAGGTGGTCACCTGGGAGCTGAGAAAACCGAGGCCCGGATAACGGACCGGTTTTACTGGCCTGGGAATCGGTGCCGCGGTTAAGAGGTACTGTTCATCATGCCCCATTTGCCAGTTAACTGCCCCAGCACCCCATTATAGGAGCCCCTTGGTGCCTCTGCCGATAATTGAGGAGCCCTTTTGAGCGCATCGCTATGGATATAGTGGGTCCCTTAGAGAAATCTGCTCGGGGACACCGATATATCCTGGTGGTTCTTGATTATGCCACAAGGTATCCAGAGGCGGTTCCTTTAAGAAACCCTACATCAAAGGCCATTGCGCGGGAATTGTTTTTTATGTTTTCAAGAACTGGCCTGCGAAGGAAAATTTTGACGGACCAGGGGACCCCATTTATGTCCCAGGTGATGGCAGATGTGTGCAAGTTGTTCCAAATCAAGCAGTTGCGAACATCTGTTTATCACCCTCAGACAGATGGTCTGGTAGAAAGATTCAACAAGACTCTGAAAATGATGCTTAAAAGGGTTGTGCAGAGAGATGGAAGAGACTGGGATCATTTGCTTCCCGCATTGCTGTTTGCTATTCGAGAGGTTCCTCAGGCCTCCACAGGGTTCTCACCTTTTGAGCTGGTGTATGGTCGCAGACCCCGGGGATTGCTAGATTTGGTGAAGGAGACATGGGAAAGTGAGTCCTCTCCACACAAATCGCTCATTGAACATATCTTTCAGATGAGAGAGAGAATTTCTAAAGTGATGCCTTTGGTACAGGAACATTTGCAGAAAGCTCAGGAGGCCCAGAAAAGGGTGTACAACCGGTCAGCCAAGCTGCGGCAATTTCAGGTTGGGGACCGGGTAGCAGTACTTATACCCACGGTGGAAAGTCGGTTCCTAGCCAAGTGGCAGGGACCATATGAGGTGGTTGAAAAAGTAGGGGAAGTAAACTACCGAGTGCATCAGCCTGGGAAAAGAAAACCATACCAGATCTACCACATAAATTTGTTAAAACCCTGGAGAGAACGAGAGGAGGTGTCCGCCATGGTTGGGGTGGGTATAGAGTCTGATGGTGTTGACGCAGTACACATTGCTGCCACCCTGTCCAAACCCCAAACCCAAGAAGTTAAGGAGTTTCTGCAAAGAAACAAAGGCATATTTTCAGGACTACCGGGACACGCGTCTGGGATTAAACATGATATTGTGACGGAACCCCATGTAAAGGTTCGGGTAAAGTCATACCGCATCCCAGAAGCCCATAGAAAGGCTATTTCTGAAGAGGTTAAAAAAATGCTTCAGCTTGGTGTCATTGAGGAGTCACAGAGTGAATGGTCGAGCCCCCTCGTGTTGGTACCGAAGCTCAACGGCACTCTGCGATTCTGCAATGACTTCAGGAATCTTAACGAGGTGTCAAAATTTGACGCGTATCCCATGCCAAGGGTGGATGAATTAATAGAGAAATTGGGTCCGGCCCGTTATATCACCACCCTGGACCTTACTAAGGGATACTGGCAGATACCCCTGACTAAAGGAAGCCAGGGAAAAGACTGCTTTTTCCACTCCAGAGGGTCATTTTCATTATAAGCGGATGCCTTTTGGGTTACACTCAGCCCCGGCCACCTTCCAACGAGCGATGGATAGGGTGCTCCGCCCCTACCTGAGATATACCTCGGTCTACCTGGATGACATTGTCATCTTCAGTCCAGATTGGGAGTCCCATCTTCCCTGGGTTCAGACGGTTTTGGACGGTTTGAGGAAAGCGGGCTTTACTGTTAACCCTGAGAAAAGTGCGGTAGGGATGGAGGAAGCTAAGTACCTGGGATATGTCATAGGCAGAGGTCTGGTAAAGCCACAATTTAACAAGGTAGAGGCTATCCAGAACTGGCCACGCCCCCTCACGAAAAAGCAGGTTCGTGCTTTTCTGGGTATAGTGGGGTATTACCGGCGGTTTGTCCCCAATTTTGCCTCTATTGCTGCACCACTGACTGACCTGATGAAAGGTAGGAAGTCAGTGATGATTCAATGGAATGCTAATGCTGAAGAAGCCTTCGAGAAGCTTAAAAATGCGTTGTGTCAGCACCCAGTGCTGGTAGTCCCTGATTTCATGAGGGAGTTCATTGTACAGACGGATGCCTCAAGTGAGGGTTTGGGGGCTGTGCTATCCCAAGAAGTCAATGGGGAAGAGCACCCCGTGGTTTTTCTTAGTAGGAAACTGACGGCAGCGGAGAAAAACTATGCTGTGGTGGAAAGAGAGGGCTTGGCCATTCTTTGAGATACTTCCTGTTGGGCAGGAAGTTCCGTTTAGTGTCTGACCATGCCCCATTGACTTGGATGAGGCAGCACCGCCACGCTAATGCCAGGGTAACCAGGTGGTTCCTGTCTCTCCAGGAGTTTAACTTTGTGGTGGAACACAGGCCTGGGAAACCGCACCAAAATGCTGATGCTCTGTCCCGGATGCATTGTGGGCTGTCTACTGTTGCCTCAAACACCTCCGCATTGAGACAGAGGGGGGGATATGTAGAGGTCGGCAGGCTGGGTCCTGGATGGACAATATGTTTCACCCCTATTTTGGTTGTGGTCCCTTTAAGTGCAACCACAGGGTTAATCTTCCTGTCCAGGAAGAGGTTTAAAGCCAGCAACTCCCAGGTAGGATTGTGGGAGTTTAGGAAAAAGGAAAGTAATCAGTGGAAGCTGTGTGTGTGTGTTCCAAAAGCAGGAGACGTGCTGTACCTTGCTGGAGAGGCTTCTACATACTGGGGAAAGGATTCCCCAGGTTTGGGACTGTTTAAAGCTTTGGTGAGCCACCATTATTTTTCTGTTTATTTGTGCTGAAGATCAGGACTTTGCTTTAATTTCACTGAACCCAAGCGTGTACTTATTATGTTGCCTTTTTGACTGCCCTGAAAGGGTGAATAAAACTGTTTTGTTTGTGAAAGACATTGTGCACGTGCTGTGTGGGCCCCCAAACATCACAATATATATAGATAAGATATATATCTATACTCCTAAATATATATATCCAGACTTGTATTACACACACATTTTGGCAACGAATTGCACCCCCCATTTGGCTGATCCCTCCAGAAGAAATGTTGAACCCGATAGAGCAGAGAATAATATATATATTCTCTGCTCTGTCGGGTTCAACATTTCTTCTGGAGGGATCAACCAAATGGGAGGGGGGCGCATTTAGTTGAGATTGTCCACATGCCACCCCCCCATGTGCATATGTGTATATATGGTCTGAGGTCTGTGGGTGGGTGTATATATATATCTGCGTGTTGATATATACTGTGACAAGGGTCCTCCTTCAACCACGTCTTCTAGGGCAGTAATTGTAGCGAGACAGCAGGTCTTTTGTAAATACCAGTGAAGTTTATTTTTACCTTCAGAAAGGTGCACAGCAAACAGTGGCAACTCGTGCTCCACAGCAACACAGCAATTCTGTAATGTAGCAAGTTCAGCAGATACAGTGATACGGCAGTTCACTCTGGTGGGTCCTCACCCACCCCCCTTTTTACACTCTGCCGGATCAGCTTCCTCTTGTTTCTTTTTAAACCCTTCCTGGTGGACCACACCTACAGTCCTAGCTGACCCTGCTAATACCTGGTCTGGAAGTGATCCAGGTTGTTGGGATAGCGGCCCACCCTTCACTCCACTACCCCAACCCCAGGGACCCATAACACACTTTCTTGGGAGCCCCGTTGCTCCACACACTCACAAAACCAACAGTCTCCCTGGGGTTCCTTTAAACGCAGTGTACCAGGCCTGGTCTCAGGTATCTCCCATTCAATACCAAGCCCTGCTTCCTATCACACACCCTCCCCTCAGCTCAGAGCCATCGGGAGGAGCGACCACAGACAGCAACGCATGTACTCGAGACAGCCCATCAACGTTACCCTGTAGCAGGCCAGCCCGGTGCTCCACAGTAAAGTTGAAAGGCTGCAGGCTGAGGAACCACCTGGTGACTCTCGCATTCGTCTCCTTGTTCTGACTCATCCACGCGAGGGGAGCATGGTCAGTGACCAGCCTGAACCTCCTCCCCAACAGGTAGTACCTCAGGGTCTCCAAAGCCCACTTAATGGCAAGGCACTCCTTCTCCACGACAGAATAGTTCTTCTCCCTCGGCAACAGCTTTCTGCTGAGGAAAAGAACAGGGTGCTCTTCACCCTGATAGTCCTGGGAGAGGACCGCCCCCAAGCCGGCCTCGGAGGCATCAGTCTGCACCACGAAATCCTTAGTAAAGTCAGGGGACACCAAAACGGGATAGGCACATAGGGCCTCTTTCAAACCAGTAAAAGCGTTTTCCGTCTCAGGAGACCATTTCACCATTATGGGGGCTCTCGCTTTCGTGAGATCTGTCAGGGGCGCAGCTATCGTAGCAAAATTCGGTATGAACCTCCTGTAGTAGCCGGTCAGCCCAAGAAACGCCCTCACCTGTTTTTTCGTCAATGGCTGCGGCCAGTTTTGTATAGCCTCAACCTTAGTAGCTTGAGGCTTGACCAATCCCTTACCGATGGTATAGCCCAAGTACTTCGCTTCCTCCAGACCAATGGTACTTTTTGCAGGGTTGGCCACTAGGCCAGCAGCCCGCACAGCATCAAGCACCCTCTGAACTTTCGGAAGGTGGGTTTCCCAATCCGTACTAAAAACTACCACATCATCTAAGTATGCAGCAGCGTAGCGGGCATGGGGTTTCAAAACCCTATCCATCAGCCTCTGAAACGTGGCTGGGGCCCCGTGCAAACCGAATGGCAACACCGTATATTGAAACAAGCCCTGGGGGGTTGAAAAGGCGTTTTTTCCTTTGCTTGCTCAGTGAGTGGCACTTGCCAATATCCCTTCGTCAAGTCAATGGTTGTGAGAAAACGCGCTTTCCCCAGCCTCTCAATCAGCTCATCAACCCTAGGCATCGGATAGCTGTCAAATTTAGAAATACTGTTTAACTTACAGAAATCATTACAAAACCTTATTGACCCATCCGGTTTGGGGACAAGCACAATGGGACTGTTCCACTCACTATGAGACTCCTCTATCACCCCTAGTTTTAGCATTTTCTTCACCTCTATCTCTATAGCTTGTCTACGGGCCTCCGGAACCCTATAAGGTTTCAGACAGGCTTTCTTCCCTGGCTCGGTTATAATATCGTGTTTCATTATGTTGGTCCTCCCTGGTATCGCCGAGAACACCTCCCGGTTCCTTCTGAGAAACTCGTTAACCTCAGCCTTCTGGTGTACAGAGAGGGTGTCAGAAAGGCTTACCTCAGGCTCAGTGAGAGGGAGGTCTGAAGGCCTCATGACCACTAAGACCTCTCTATCCTTCCACGGTTTTAACAGGTTTAAATGGTAAATCTGCTCAGGTTTTCTCCTTCCAGGTTGGCTCACTTTATAATTAACATCACCCACTTTGTCAATTATTTCATAGGGGCCCTGCCAGGTAGCCAAAAATTTATTTTCTACAGTGGGGACCAGGACCAATACCCTATCCCCAGGTTGAAACACTCTGAGCCGGGCATTCTTATTGTAACTGTACCTTTGGGCTTCTTGGGCCTTTCTCATATGTTCTCTAACCAGGGGTATGACCGCTTCCATGCGCTCCTGCATCTGAGATATATGTTCCACGACACTGCGGTAGGGTGTCGTCTCCTGTTCCCAGGTCTCTTTAACAACATCCAGCAGACCTCTGGATGTCGGCCATATAATAACTCGAACGGGGAGAAGCCCGTAGAGGCCTGGGGAACCTCCCGGATAGAGAACATTAAATAGGGTAGTAAAAGGTCCCAATTCCTGCCATCTTTATCAATGACCTTTCTCAGCATACTCTTAAGGGTCTTGTTAAACCGCTCCACTAACCCATCAGTTTGCGGGTGATATACCGAGGTCCTTATTTGTTTAATGCCCATTAACTTACATAATTCCTCATAACTCTGGACATAAATGGGGTCCCCTGGTCCGTTAGTATCTCTTTTGGTATCCCCACCCTGCTAAACATTAGCATGAGCTCTTTGGCTATTGATTTGGCAGAGCTATTACGCAGGGGCATCGCTTCCGGGTATCGTGTCGCGTAATCAAGAACGACCAGTATATACTGGTGTCCCCTAGCAGATTTAACCAGTGGACCTACCAAGTCCATAGCAATTCGCTCAAACGGGATGTCAAGGATAGGCAAGGGTACCAATGGACTCCGGAAACCTGGAGTCGGAGCAGTAAGTTGGCATTTAGGACAGGAGGTACAAAAATTCTTTATGGCAGCAAGTACTCCTGGCCAATAGAATCTCCTGAGGACCCTCTCCTTTGTTTTATCCACTCCCAAGTGTCCCCCAGTACATGGTTATGTGTAAGGCTTAAGACAGTGTTCCTAAAATTCTGTGGTACCAATAATTGCTTAATAACGCCAGTACCTCTCTTTTCTACACGATAGAGCAGTTCGCTAGCCACTTCAAAATGGGGATAAGGCAATACCTTCCCGGCCTGGGTCACAATCCCATCCATATCCTGAACATTATTCCTGGCTTCCATCAGGGTTGGGTCCTCCCATTGGGCTCTTTTAAAGTTACCAGGGCCACCCGCCAGTTCTAATAACTCTTCCGCCTGACCAACATTGGTTCCTGGCTCATTACTCTGAGATGTTTGATTGCCTACCAACACCGGGATAGGACCACATGTCATATGCTTTCCAGTGACTCCATCTTCCAAATCAGCATCAGAGAAAGGAAAAACATAAGCCTCCTCTACTGGCCTCAGTTCAGGGGCTTTCCATAGTTCCAGAAAATATGGAAAATCTCTCCCTATGACAACTTCATGGGCCAGGTTAGGTACCACCCCACACGATACTTCACATTCCCACACTGGGTTTCAACATCCACTTCAGCTGTGGGGTACTCCCGTTTATCACCATGCACACAGACAATCCCCAATTTCTCCATATGATTGAACACCACC
Source organism: Leptobrachium leishanense (assembly GCA_009667805.1). Classification (NCBI taxonomy): domain Eukaryota; kingdom Metazoa; phylum Chordata; class Amphibia; order Anura; family Megophryidae; genus Leptobrachium; species Leptobrachium leishanense. The sequence goes on from CM019071.1 coordinate 86,605,897, forward strand.
CCAGGTACTATGGATTTAGTTACCAGGGTGACCATACTACCGGAGTCTAGCAAGGCCCTACGCAGTCTGCCATTAACCTTCACAGTACAAAAGTGGGGATCATAGTCATTACCAGCATGGTCATAGCCAGACAACAAGGAATGTGCATCATTACAATCCATAGGCTCATCGTTCACGCAGTCTCTGGCTATATGGCCCACTCTATTGCATTTAAAGCACCTACTCATCTGGTTGTACTGAGGTGCTTTCTGCACCCTGGGAGAAATGTCTCTGGTGCTTTCTACGTATCCAGGTTCCTCCACCCCCCGCACCCTCGGTACAGTCTTACCAGTGCGTGTGGCATTCTGGGTTTTAGGGTTGCGGGCTTGGGTCGCTGAAGGCGGATGCAGAACTTCTCCAGAAGCTATAAACCTTTCTACCAACGCAATCAACTGGTCGGCGGTTTGGGGGTCGCCTTGGTTTACCCAGCGTCACAGAGGGGTTGGCAATCCACGCTGAAAGCGATCCATGACCAGGTTTTCTACTATCTTCGTAGCAGAGTTGACCTCCGGTTGTAGCCACTTCCTGGCAAGATGTATTAGGTCAAACATCTGGGACCGTGCAGCTTGGTTAGGAGAGTACGCCCAGGAATGAAATCTTTGTGCCCGTACTGCTGTGGTCACCCCCAGGCGCGCCATGATCTCAGCTTTAAGCTCCACATAGTCACTGGCCTGTGCTGGCTCCAAGTCATAGTAGGCCTTTTGAGGTTCTCCACTCAGAAAAGGGGCAAGTATACTCACCCACTCAGCCACCGGCCACCCTTCTCTCGTTGCAGTACGCTCAAAGGCCAGAAGGTACGCCTCCACATCATCCGCTGTAGACATTTTTTGTAGATAATGGCTGGTCCGGATTATTTTAGGGCCTTGGCGGCCGCCTGCAGGATCAGACTCCAACTTGTCTGACACGGCGCGAATCTCTTTGCGCAGAACATGCGTGGCAGATAACTGTTCCTCACGGACCTTGCCAATGGCCTCCATTTGAGCCGTCAAAATTTGTCGTACCAGAGTCTCTGTAGTCTCCTTCTGAGCTTTAGCCATAGCCATAGCCATAGCATTCTCTGCCTGGGCTAATATCAGCTGCTGCAGGGTTTCCCGGGTCTCGGTAGTCCTCCTATTCGCTTCCTGCTGAGCAGCAGTAGATTGGACCAGAGCTTTCACAACGTCCTCCATGCTGTTTGTGGTTTATACTGCCCTCAGACTAGTGTGGTTATTCCTCACACAGGGCAACCACGTCTTCTAGGGCAGTAATTGTAGCGAGACAGCAGGTCTTTTGTAAATACCAGTGAAGTTTATTTTTACCTTCAGAAAGGTGCACAGCAAACAGTGGCAACTCGTGCTCCACAGCAACACAGCAATTCTGTAATGTAGCAAGTTCAGCAGATACAGTGATACGGCAGTTCACTCTGGTGGGTCCTCACCCACCCCCCTTTTTACACTCTGCCGGATCAGTTTCCTCTTGTTTCTTTTTAAACCCTTCCTGGTGGACCACACTTACAGTCCTAGCTGACCCTGCTAATACCTGGTCTGGAAGTGATCCAGGTTGTTGGGATAGCGGCCCGCCCTTCACTCCACTACCCCAACCCCAGGGACCCATAACACACTTTCTTGGGAGCCCCGTTGCTCCACACACTCACAAAACCAACAGTCTCCCTGGGGTTCCTTTAAACGCAGTGTACCAGGCCTGGTCTCAGGTATCTCCCATTCAATACCAAGCCCTGCTTCCTATCACAATACGTATATATAGGTCTGCGTGTTGATATATACGTATATGTCTGTGTGTGGTATCCAGGGCCGGTGCAAGCATTTTTGTTTACTCAGGTGAAGTTGCGTTTTGGTGCCCCCCTCCACCCAATCCGTGCCATGCCAATCGGGAGTGTTTGGTGTCCTCATCATTGCCAATCTATGCTGTGTCTGGTGCCCCTTCTGTGCCACAGGGCCAATCTACAGAGTGTGTGGTCCCCTCCTTTGGCAATGTAGCATAGATGGGGCACCAGGCACTGCACAAATCTGCAATGTGGCCTGGTAGTGCCCCCTGGTCTTTCTGTGTCAATATACCCACATATTTCAAACTGCCTGCCACTCCCAGGGTTTCCCTGTGATCCTGCTACCTACCACTCTCATTCTGTTGCTGTGGTCCACTGTCCGACTCCAGGTTTCCAGAAGCAGACTGGCAGCAGGGTCCTCGTCCTCGAATTCAATTGACTCCCCCTTAATTCATTTTTCCCCTTTAATTACTTTCACCCCCTCCCCCCTTAAATTCATTTCATATAGCGTATGACAGAGCTCCACAGCAATAAAACTCACAGTAATGTGTGGGGTGCATGAGCGTATAACAGAGCTCCACAGCAATAAAACTCACAGTAATGTGCGCTGTGTATGAGCATATGACAGAGCTCCATAGCAATAAACCTCACAGTAATGTTTAGTTTGTGTGTATGAAAGTATCACTGAGCTCCACAGCAATAAAACTCACTCATACACACTGCCCATTACTGTATCACAGAGCTCCACAGCAATAAAACTCACAGCAATGTGTGTTGTGTATGCGCTTACCACAGAGCTCCCACAGCAATAAAACTCACAGTAATGTACTGATATCAGTTTACTCAAACCCCCCCAGCAGAACATTACACACACACACACACACCCAGCAGAACATTACACACAACTCAGCAGCACATTACACACACACCCCCAGCAGAACATTACACACACACCTCCCAGCAAACATTACACCCCCCAGCAGAACATTACACCCCCCCGAGCAGAACATAACACACACACCCTCCCCTCCCTCAGTTTATTCAAACCTTTTAACCCTTTCGCTGCTGAGGCTTTTCCCGCCCCTGTGCTGAGGTCATTTTTACCGGTTTTGCTCATCATGTTTAAACGTGTTTTGAAGGCTTATTTTAGTATATGACCCAGACATATTATATATCGTTCTTTCCGTCAGACTCGGTAGATTCATAATATGTCATTATTATATGTATACGTTATGTCAAGTCTGTATATTATAACAAAAAATGCAATAAAATATGTATTTTCAATAATTTACAATGTGTAAAGTGTTTTTTTTCACATTTTAACATGCGAGCAATTGCGGTTATATTTTGTATGGGGTGCGCTTGTTAAAAAAATTAGAGATGGGGTCTCGTTACATTTTTTTTTGGGGAAAATTACACTATTTTTAACAAACGCACTGCATACAAAAATCGTTAGTGCAGCATCATTGTTCACATTATAATTGAAATGGGAACAATATTGCTGCATTAACAAACCAAAAAAAATAAAAAAAAAGTGTTTATTTTTTTTAATAATTTTTTTTAAATTTTTTTTATTTTTATTTTTATTTATTTTTTTTTTACAACATTTTTCACTTTCATGTTTGGTATCGTTGGAACGGCCATGCTCTTTAACCCCTAGCTGCCACGGATCGGGAGATAGGGAGTTCATTGGAACTCCCTATCTCCACCGTTGGTGGCAGTTAAGGGTTAAGTCCAGGACTGGCGTCATCGTGCTACGCACGTGCTACGCACGATGACGCCAGTCCTCAGGGGGAGTTCCCGGAGGCTTGGCCGACATCCAAGATGTCGGCCAGCTCCGGGAAAGGATCGCGAATCGGCGCTTTTCAGCGCTGATTCGCGATCCAGCTCCCCAGGGGTTAATGCCAGGCATCATTTGGAAGGGCAGGCTGTGCCCTTCCAAATGATGCCTGGGTTAACCCCCGCAGAGCCGCCGATCGGGAGGGAGAGAGGTCCGAAGGACCCCCCCCCTCCCTTTCAGGCGCCTCCTCCGCACATGCGGGGGGGGCGCCTGAATTAGGTGTCATCGCGCTGCCGCGATGACACCTAATTCCGGCGGCTGTGGTCCCGGATGCCGGGCTGACATCGAGGATGTCAGCCCGCACCGGGGGGGCCAGCGATCGGCCGGAACCCGGCCGAACGCTGACCCCAATGGGAGGACGCGCTCAGCGCGTCCTCCGCATACCAGCGGGAATGCTGAGGACGCGCTGAGCACGTCCTCAGCATCGAAGTGGTTAAAAGTCTTCTCTCGGCCTCTCTGCCCAGTCCTCCTTCACACTACAGTGGAAGCACGTAGGCTGACTCTGCTGCAGGGCCGCACCCTAAGCTTTGGGGTTTGTCCTCCAGGCTTTTCTGCTGCTGCGTGCCCTGGCTATGCATGTCACGTGAGGGGGCGGTGCCAAATTATGCAGTGTGCCTGCTCAGGTTTAAAATGTGGGACTGAGGCAGGCACACTGCATCAGTTTGAGAGTGCGCGGCTGGGCCCCTGGTTGATGTCTGAACATCATTCATAGCTCCGCTTCTGGTATTTTAAGAACAGAATTTTTCTGCCCCTCACACTGACAGCAAGCCAGGACAGTAAGGCAGCTGCCTGTGCCGCCTTACAGTAGCGCCAGCCCTGGTGGTATCAATGCATCCCTACTCTATACACAGCGCTCCGTGTCCCTATAATATATATGATCAGGGGTTACCGTTTTGATATTTTTATACTATTCCTATTAAATTAACAGTAATTTTTGATGTATTTTATTCAGTAGAAACTTTTTATTGCCTATATAACATGTGCTTTGTGAAAATAAAATGGTTTTGTGTGTACATTTTAATTTAGTTAGTGGATTCCTGTCCAGTGCGGTGAGAAGCAAACATAATGCAGTGTAGACACGCTGCGAGGCGGAATGGAGTGAAGTCAAGCCTGCAAAATGTTTGCTTCTCTTCGCTTCGCTACGCTGTGAGTCGCTACACGCTCAGTGTGTCTCAGCCTTTATTCCCGCATCGCTAGCTTACTGAATCACTTTGTATACTTGTTACTGACCCTGCTTGTCCCGAGGACCCGATCTGTTGCCGACTTTGCCTGCCATTTGACTATTCTCTCTGTGTATTCCCTGCCTGTTCTGTTTGGTTCCTGTTGCTACTGGTGTGCGCCGATTCTCACCATATACAGTAGCGCAGTAAAAGTGCCTAAACATTGCTGACCCGGTTTTGTTATAGCTGCTGATGTAACTGAATAGATCGGGGATCTCTTCTGCATTACCAAAACCTCCACCACTGCACTCTTCCACAATACCTCAGAGGGGTTACGGTGTGAAGGCACTTGCTGCCACCAAAGGCAAAATATTTGGGTGCACTGCCACTGACGCCTATACCAGATTCATATCATTTTAATATTGGACCGCAGGGTCCAACCCTGCAGTCTTCCACAATACCACAGAGGGGTTACGGATGGTGTGACGGCACTGTTGCCGACACTAAATGCCAATTTTAAAGCACCTATTGTTACTTTCATCCAAAGCCTGCATAAGTTTCACCATAATTTAGCCAAAAAAAATCACTAAACTTGTTCTGCATGTCCTAAAATATCTCCTCTTTTCATACAGGCTGCCGCCCCAAGCAGTTGTTTATGAATAGATTAAAAGAAAAACATTTACCGTCATTTGAAATGTCATTTTTTTGTTTTTAAATGTTTCTATACTCCTAGAAATCCACCACTTCACGGGCAGGTTATGGGGACCTCCTAGGCACGATATTTGAAGGAATTTTTAGTTTTTATTCCTAACCTTTATTTCATGGAAAACTCGCTATTCCTTTAAAAACGTTTTTTTAAAAAAACTTTTTGTCCTGGTTTCCTGTCCCCCAGGGCACTAACCGGACCCCCATACACCTTTTATGGCAAGTATCTTGCATATATGCCCTCTTGGAGGGCACTCTAAAAATCGAACGTTCGAGTCCCATTGTCTTGCATTGAGTTCGGTTCGTGTTCGCATTCAAACTCAAACTTTTGAAATTGTTCGAATGTGAACCGAACAGGGGGGTGTTCGGCTCATCACTAACTCTGATCTGCGTGGCACCCGGCCTTGTGATCCAGGTATGAAACTTGTGCCGTCCTGTTTTATCTCACATTTGTCTGTGGCCCCTGGCATAGTGTTTCTTTTATAATTGTTTAGCACCTATTGTTAAGTTATTTCCATCCTGTAAGAAAATTAGGATGTCGCATGGAGCCTTCTCTGCACGTGTCACTGAGGAGACTGCTTTTATGGTGAAAAGAAGACAAGTAATAAGAAACTTTGATTTAAAAGGCTAGATCTTCAAAATTAGACAAATTGTGATCACTACTAGGCCCCCCATTGTGTTTGGGAGGGGAATCGTTGAGAATTTTTAGTCTTATTTACTGTGAATTACTGACTATGCAATTGTTATGAAGTCTAAAAGTTGTAATTAGTCACAATGTGGTTTGTTACAACCTGTTGTGGTGTAGAGTTTGCGAATTTAGTTTAGTGCTGTCATAATTCCTGCACTTAATTGCTGTGACTCGTTTCCAGAGTATGTGAACAGGCTGTTCTAAGATGTTTTATTGTACACTTTAGTGTTTTATTTGGGTTACATGAATTACTTTTGTGCCAAAATGTTCTTGACTCTTGGAATAAATGTAGCTAATACGTGTACCTGAATCCATGTTAACACTCTTCTCGGTGTGTTTATTTGGCACAGTTCTGAGAATGACTAAAGATAACAATGAACAATGGACTGTGGCTGAGAATTTCATAATGTAGACGTCAATAAAAATTTATTTGTGTTATCAGCATTAAAAATATTCACTATATGGACAAAACTATTGAGACACCTGACCACTACATAAACAGGGACTTTTATGACACCAACTATTAATTATTGCATTCAGGTGTTTCAGTCAAACCCATTGCCACAGGTGTATAAAATCAAGTACCTAGCCATGCGGTTTGCATTTACAAACATTTGTGAATAAAATGGGTCATTCTGAAATGCTCAGTGAATTCTAGCTTGGTGCTGTGATAGGATGCCACCTTTGCAATAAGTCAGTACGTGAAACTTTACCCCTGCTAGCTATTCCACCGTCAACTGTAAGTGTTATTATTGGAGACAGGAAGCATTTAGGAACAGCAGCAACTGAGCCACAAAGCTAAGACCACGTAAAGTCACAGAGCGTGGTCACTAAGTGCTGAGGCGCATGTTGTGTAAAAGCTGTCAACATTTTGCTGATTCCTTAACTGAAATATTCCAAACTTCCATTGGCATTAAAATCAACACAAAAAATTTGCAGCAGGAGCTTCATGGAATGGGTTTCCGTGGTTGACCAGTTGCATGCAAGTCTCACAACACCAAGTACAATGCCAAGCGTCAGATAAAGTGGTGTAAAGCACACTGCCACTGGACACGAGAGCAGTGCAAATGTGTTCTATGGCGTGACGAATCACGCTTCTCGGTTTGACAATCTTATGGGCTAATCTGGTTTGGTGGATGCCAGGAGAACATTACCTGCCTGACTGCATTGTGCCATCTGTAAAGTCTGTTGGAGGAGGGATAATGGCATGTCGCTTTTTTAAGGAGTTGGGATTGGCCCCTTACTTCCAGTGAAAAGAAATCTTAATGCTTCAACATGCCAAGGCATTTTGGACAATGCTGTGTGTCACAAGTCACTTCGGAATTGGGGTGCATAGACCTGGAGGCATATTTGTAGGGTGCAGGCCTCCCTTGTGTGCAGAATGTTTGTGTAATCTGTGATCATGCAAGAATGCTATTATCTATTGTGAGGATTAGCCTCCCAATCTACCCTTGTCTCAGGAATGTGTTATCTCTTAATATTTGAATAGTTTGTAAATCTGCTGTCTGTAATCTGTTATCATTCTGATTGCCATTGTCCTGCCTCATTTGAAATGTTACATACTGTTTAATTTCACTGTCTGTACATAATCTAACTAGGTTCCATATTCCAAGAAGTATATGTTTCCCATTGTCTGTTTAGGTCTGGTTGGGCCACCCTAGGGGAGGTTTTGTATGTGTAAATGACCCATGTGTGACCGTAATTAATATGTGTGTCTGTCCCTGATTAAAACAGTTTCTGACCCTACATGCAGCCAGGACTCATGGTTTGGGTAGAAGCTATATTCTGTTCACTGTTCCGGCGCAAAGCTCCAGATCTACAGCCACGTCTTATTTCTGAGGGACGCTAGCAAGGCTCTCTACGTGTACCCATCTTTAAGCTGCAGCTAAGGGCCAGGAGAAAGACATGAGAGTCATGCGGAGAACACGGGGATCAGCAAGGAAGCAGCATTGGCAGTTGTGACCCTGTCGGGTTACAGAGATCTGTTACACTGTGCTTTGCTTGGTGTGGAAAAAGTTGACTGATCTGCAATCAGCCCTGACCATAAACCCATCGATCAGCTTTAGGATCACCGGGAATGGATATTGCGAGCCAGGCCTGCTTGTCCAAAATCAGTAATTGACCTCACAAATGTTCTACTAGATGAATGGGCAAAAATTCCCACAGAAACACTCCAAGATCTTGTTGAAATCCTTCCCAAATGTGTAGGTGTTATAACTGCAAAATGGGGGAAGGCAACTCCATATTCATTTCTATGTAGTTAAAATGTGGTGTCATAAAAGTCCTTGGGCCTGATCACAACCTGGACGTTAAAGGCAAGACACATTTATGGCTCGCCTTTAACACCACATTACAAACATGCTGCTTTGCCAGCAGCTGGAGTAGTAATACTGCAAAGCCGCAGGGTGATCCCTGAGCTGCTGAGAGCTGCTGTTGTTATCTGCTCCAGGAGTCCATACTACATTAACTCTTGTTCATTCTGCAAGTGCTTGCGGGAATGAGTTCCAGGCAGGGCAGCGGAGGGATACGAGGAAGAACACTAGGACTATTTGTCCTGTGCTCGCGGAGTGAGGAAGCGGTGGAACGCGCCACTCTCATCACTGAGGCATCTGTGGGGAGTATGGGATTTTTGGGTGGTTTTAGTTTATTGTATTATGTGATTTTTCTGAATCACAATCACATAACACCAAGGTCTGAGAAACTGTATTCTTTTCAGAATAACGTCCGATGAAGCTGGAGAGGGAGCGGGTTGGAATAGCTCGTTCTCCATCTGCTGGGGCAATATTAGCTACTACTATAGTTTGTATAATGTGCAGTCATGTACAGTAACCTGGCGCAGCATCTGAGACACAAGCTAAGCTTGAGTCTCGGATGGAATTGAATGGTTAAAAAATAGGCACAGTGCTTGCCGTTATGTTGTATGGCTCGAGCATTTCCTTTCTGTCCAGGTTGTGATCAGTCCCCTTATTGGTGTAATGGTGAGGTGTCCCAATATGTTTTGTCCATATAGTGTATCTGCCTCTGCTCATTTTGTGATCAAATATTACACATTACATATTAACTGTGACAAAACTACACTACAGAGTTCAGCTTCAGCAGAAAAAGTGAATTTAAAGAAGTAAACTATAATAACCTATCTACACATCAACATGATAAGGACCTCATGGGTAACAATGTGAAGACCCAGACATTTGAGATTACTGGAACAATGATCTATAAATGTAATAAAATACCTAACTTCTCTGTATACTTGCTAATTATAGCCCAATCATTTGCAAAGTGGATTCAATAAAGGGGTCCTGAGCTCCCACAAAGTGGAAACAAATATTTCATGCAGCAACCGACACCAGGTGCAGATGTCAAATTAACGCCTGCTCTCAGGGTTAGAACAGGGCACCCCTGCAGGATGGCAGAATATTTATGTGCCATAATAGATTTGTTGCATACAGTAGTGTATGTAAAGAGAAATCTATGTGAGACCCTCTTGATTTCCTGCACTGTAGAAATAATGAGGTACAGAGACGTGCTAATGTGAGATAGCTGTGAACATAACACACGTAGTATCGCACTATTGCATTAACATGGCCCCTTTACTGTAGAGTGCTTCACCATGATGGTGCACTGGCCATGCTTCAGCTTCACACTGGAGGGATGAAGGCATTATTATGTTATTAGGGGGCCAACGTCAACCAATAAAAGAGAGATTTAAACAGTTTGTGGCTTGGTAGAGAATGTATTTAAAGTGGGAGGCTCCCTCGTCAGTATTACTGGTGGAGGAAATAGCAGGTGGGGGAAGGAACAAGAGAGGGCAGTTGATAGTAAGAAATGAAACAGAACCTTCTAGATGGAAAATGTGGGAGTGTGATTAGTGTCTGCTACACGTTACCTTACTGGGAAAAGAAAACTTCCCTCTGACTGTATCCAACATGCTGTCTATGAGTGTCTGAATGAGTTTCTATAGAGTCTTCATCTGTCTTTTGCGTTTCAGAGTTTGTATCTCCCTGTGTTTATATCAGTGTCTGAATTAGTGTTCCTTTTTTTCCAACATACCCCGGATGGCACTATGCAACATGTCGCTGGCTCCGCTCCTGCCACATTACTGCCTCCACTTCTTCCAAGTGGGTGGAGTAGAGGTAACATCACCGCTCTGCATGGAGAGAGCCTGTGGAGTCATGGTTTCGATCCCGACGAGCACCTCTCCAGTAAGTGTCCTTGGGCAAGACACCTAACGGTACATACTCGCCACCCAGGACATACTTGAAAACGAGAGAAATCTCAACGTATCCTTCCTGGTAAAATACTTTCTCCAAAAAAAAAAGTTCCTGGTTCCTCTCTTGTTGCATCCATCATTCCCCTCCTGCCGGGGCCGTCGCACCAATCCTGCTGTATGAAATCCTGGCAAGATTCCAAAATCCAAAAGTATCCAAAATAATAAAAAATAATGCAATACTATTATTTATTCTCGTGTGCTCATATTATGTAGCATACGTGTATGATTTGTTTGGAACTGCTTTTAAAAAGACGTGAAATGTCATAGAAATAGGTTGACAGGTATACAAAAAGGCCATTGGTCTGAAAGAAAGGAAAATACATTAGTGTTAGATGGACTAGAAAAGAGAGTAAGCCGGAGAACAAATGAAAGATAAGTAAATGGACTGGAGTAAAAAAAAAGAGAATTAGTTTTAAAAAAAGGATCACAAAAGACAACTAATATGGAGACTGGAAAGAACATGGAAAATCTGCATTACATAGAGGAAAACAATAATTAACAGAGAATGAGTCAAGTATAGGAAGAATTTGGCATATAGAATGGAAATTACACAATTGTTTGCATTAGCTATGAGGGTGTTCATTTGAAGCCTGTGTATCATACTATTTTTGGAAGTGCATACAAACAAGTTGTTTCACACAGGCTGTTATTACATCCTTATTTGCCATTAAATCACTGTCTGGTTTCATTTTATGGCTTTTCTTCTACAAAATATGTAAAAATTACAGGTCTGCTGGAGAAGAGGAAGCTTGTATACACAATGTATCCTCAAAATCTTGTTGATCAAACATAATCTTCTATTGTTCATAGTGATGTAGGCGTGGAAGACGGGAATGTTTTTCTTAGCAGAAGACTAGCAGACATAAACATGAGCTACGTGTAAAGAAAATAATATCCAAGAATTATTCGTCTAGTATTTGACCTGCATTGAAAAAGCAATTTCTCCTTTCATGATATCTTATTTATGTGTACAGACCGAGCACCCCTCAACCAGAATTCCAAAAACCAACAAACTCGAAAAACCTAAGTTTTCAAAGCCTTTTAGTCATTGTCTCAGAACCCTCCCCTGTTATGTCCCTTGTTCCTAACAGCATACCACCAAGCCCCCTTAGATCACGCTGACACAGCGCAACATTTCTCTGCTGGTGTTGCTTAACGCAACGCTGGCTCCATTCCTACTGCGTTACTGCCTCCCCTCTTTCCATGTTCCTGGCTCCTCTTCTGCTGTGCCCGTCAATCTCCTCCTGATGCGGCCCTCGCTCCTGGCAGGATTCCAAAATCCCAAAGTATCCTAAGTCCAAGACACTCATGATCTCGAGCATTTTGGACAAGAGACGCTCAACATGTATTTGTCACAAGTGAATCCATATCTTCCTAGAATATTGAACCTATTTTAAATCTAACACTAAGGCAACCCCCCCCCACAAAACTTAGTTTTATAATGACTATTTTATTTACTTTAGATATAGTAATTTGCCATATTACTAACGGCTTGGACAACCCTTAAATCAACAACTGTGATCAAACAACACTTTGTAGGCATTTTGTTCCATTCTTCAATCCTTGCAGTTCATTTACATGGCATGGTTTTTGAGCATGAACTCACTGCCTCAGTATCTCAACATCAGATTATTTGCCGCTTGGTACAAAACATCTAGTGCTCTGGCAATGACAGTGGCCAAAACTAAAATGATGGGACGTAACTGCCCAGGTGTCAGGATCCCTGCCTCTCACCGTGTATTATCTTACCAGTGGGCAACACATGAAGAGTGCTGCCCAGCCTCAGTACTGGCTTTCCAGACCAGTAACGGTGAAATCACAGAGTCCATACAACACCACACCCTCCTGCTCAATAAAGGTCCACTCTGCCCTTCCCACAAGGCTTCAGCATTGTTGCATTTACTCCCCTAGTTTTCAGACCTATACCTGCTTTACTCCTGTCTACCAGTGTACCAGACCCCCTGCTTTGCTCACCGATTACGACATTCTACCAGCCTCTGACCTACGGATCGTGCTGACTACGCTCTCTGGATAACCCATTGTACCACCCTCTGGATTTCTCCCTGTGTCTGTCTCTTTACCAAATGTACCATCAGCCTATCCCATCCAGTATATTCATCCACATACTGGGCTCATATAAATACACCAGTACCCCTGCGGTGTCATCCATGTCAACCAGCAGTGCTGTTCATGACACCAATGCACCGCTCCGTGTGTGGCAACATCATTGCACATGCCCAGTGCATCGTACTCTTACATGTGTCTCTCCTCATTTGACACTCAGGGTGGTTGCTCTCCTGGCTCCCCTCCTCAGTACATTACTGGGAATCCACTAAAGGTTAATGGTTCCTGTGGCATTTATTGGCTCCCTATGACCAGATCAGCTAAAATAGGGGCCATGATCTGTGTCAAGGATGCAAAGGACATAAGTTCAGTACTTTGGCCAAACAGCAGAATTTGGGAAGCAGAGACGAGTATGAGAGGTCTAAATCAGAATTCAAATTGACCTTTGTTTCTTAATCAATTTAAAATTTACCTTTTTATTATTATTATTCTTTATTTATATAGCACCAGCATATTATGCCAAGCTGAGCAATGATTTAGCCTTTCAATGTAGTGATTTTTAGAATAAAGACAAATGCACGTCCAATAAAATTTACAGACCAGGAATCGTCCTGCTGAAATCTGTGAACAAGAATCTTCATTATATGATACAGAAAAATACTTTTAAAAAATAAAAGATTTTTTACTATATTTCCAAACCTAATCAAAAAATTAGGAATCTGGTGATGCTTTTACCACAACTCACACATTGATAAATAGGCATCGTGGATTATTGGAGACAGATACGTTTATTATAATGAAGTCCTAATAGGATATCACAACCATTATGTGCTGCACAGTGTTAGCAATCATTAAATGTGTGCCTGGAATATATATATCCCTTCAGACTGTTATAAACAGTTTATAACAGTAGGAACTGTCATCTGCTTTGTGTCTTCATTGAGAACAGAGATTTCATAAAGAGCACGTAGCTGTACAATGAAAAATGTACCGTATATACTCGCGTACAAGCCGAGTTTTTTGACTCAGATTTTGAGCCAAAAAAACGCGATTCGGCTTATACGCGAGTCCGTCAGTGCTGAAGGGGATGCGGCTGCGTGCAGGTGCAGCCGGTCACGTGGTCCGGCTAATCAGGTGGTACTGAGTCTCTGTACCACCTGACTGGCCGGACCACGTGACCTGCGCACGCAGGCAGCCGCATCCCCTTCAACACGGACGGACTCACACTGTTCAGGACCGGGCAGGCACTCCCGCTGCCCGGCATCTGGGCCCCCTCAACCCCTGCTGGATCCGGAGCTGGGGCAAGTATCCATGTGACAGCTGGCTGCCGCTGGGGCAATATCCAGGTGAGAGCTGGGGTAAATCCATGAGCTGGGGAAAATCCATGAGCTGGGGGCAAATCAATGAGCTGGGGCAAATCAAGGAGCTGGGGCAAATCCATGAGCTGGGGCAAATCCACGAGCTGGGGGCAAATCCATGAGCTGGGGCAAATCCATGAGCTGGGGCAAATCCATGAGCTGGGGCATATCCATGAGCTGGGGCAAATCCATGAGCTGGGGGCAAATCCATGAGCTGGGGCAGTATCCATGAGCTGGGGCAAATCCATGGGCTGGGGCAGTTTCCATGAGCTGGGGCAAATCCATGAGCTGGGGCAAATCCATGAGCTGGGGGCAAATCCATGAGCTGGGGGCAAATCCATGAGCTGGGGCAAATCCATGAGCTGGGGGCAAATCCATGAGCTGGGGGCAAATCCATGAGCTGGGGCAAATCCATGAGCTGGGGCAATATCCATGTGTGAGCTGGGGCAATATCCCACTTAGGCTTATACGCGAGTCAATAAGTTTTCACAGGTTTTTTGGGAAAAAGTAGGGGGTCGGCTTATACACGGGTCGGCTTATACCCGAGTATATACGGTATTCAAATAACTGTATTGTTTTGGTAAAAAGGCTGAGCCGTACTTAGCCTTGTTGCTGCTCTAGGCACCCCAAATTCTGGTGTCCCCCCTCCCACCCCTCCTAATCAGCTAATAATTAAATATTGACCAGTAAGAAAGAGCAGTCACATCTAGACAAAAATAATGTAACAATATACATGCTTTGGCACAGGGTAAAAGAACCAAAACTGTCACAGACCAATTCACTAACAGGGTAAATCAAAGAGAATAGAAAAGTCACCGCACGTTCGGTGACTTTTCGTTCTCTTCAATTCGGTTCGTTTTGCCGATCCCATTTTGGCGACCCTGCGGTGTATTCAGCAAGCACCACAGGGTCCCCGAATTGCAGGGAAAGGCCGCCGCAAACCCGACGAAAACTAACCGCAAAACCCGGCGAATGCACGCCGAAAACCCGCAAAAACATCTGGATTAACCCGCCGAAAACGCCAGAAAAACCCGAGCAGGAGCCGATCACACGCAGCGAAGCCGCCGGAAAAAGCCAACACCGCAGACAAAGGCAGTGAATAAATTAGAAAAACAGTTTGCTTGAATGTTTGAAAAGTGAAAGGCTGTTTGCAAAGAAAATACTGAGCGAAAATGTCTGAAATTTACATATGAGGTCCAAGGAATGATACTAAAAAGGTCTGTTACAGAAAAAAAAAAGTAAACTTAAAAACCAATTTAAAAAATAAATAAATAAATAAATAAAGAAAAATGCTTAAAATATCCTAAAAAATCTATAAATAGACTCTTTACTGCAGAATTTTATAATGAATGGTTTATTAGATATTGAATTAAAACGGGAATATTTTTAACATTGAAGCCTATGGGATTCGCCTGAATAAACCTGCCGAATTAAACCACTGAATGGCAGGGCATTTCGGGAACCTTTCACTGCTGGTTTGTGCTCTCTGAATAGCCGAAGCAGTGCTCTTTTATGGGGATTCCACTGCCCTCAAACAGGCACCGACCAGGCACTGTATGTGCAGGCAATTCACCAGGATTTGGCGAATTGCCTGCTCTCTGGATAGCCGAATGGCCAAGAAAAACCGAACGCGAATTTTCAGCGTTCGGTTACCTTTCTACAACCATTCGGATCTCTTTGGATAACCCTGTAAATGTTGTAATTGCATTAATAGTACAATTATGGGATATTCACAAAGGTCTCTATTCCGGCTGAGCTGTAGTGGAAGTTGTGAAGCGAGCCATTATGTGATACATTAGCACCTCCTTATTACCGGCTCTATTATATGTAAATGTTGGTTGCTCGAAAAAGAGATTCGGGAATTTATAACACCAATGCATTTTTCCTAGAAAAAAACATGGGGGTACTCACCATTAAGAATCATAAAGCGCCAGGCAGCGCGCAGCCAATGAAAAGATGGCTGATGCTCACATGCAGCCAATGAAAGGAGGGCGCACGCCAAAGTGCAGCCAATGAATAGAGCTAGGGCCATGCCATGACATTCTGTCTCCTGAGTCCAAGGATGAAATGTTGCTGCCCCTCTCAAACTATGCCCACCAGAAGCCTATAACCACGGGCTTATCACAGAGCTCAACAACACTAAAACTCACAGCAATATGTGGCGTATATGAACGTGTCACAGAGCGCCACAGCAATAAATCTCACAGTAATGTGGTGTGTATGAGAATATCACAGAGCTCCCCAGTTCAGCATCTTTGTTCATTTTATAACTGAAAAGTGAATAATAGGGATGCATTAGGAAAAAGAAAACAAAGTTTTTATTTTCAATTTTTTTTTATTGTTACATAAAGCCTGATCTTCTTTGCTACAACTGGAATGGCCGCAATCTGACCTTTCCAATGATACCTGACATGACCCAGTATCTTTAATGGTACCAGAGATACTGGGGTAAAAAAAAACTGTATCTCATAGATAGGAAATTCCCTGCCCAGTCATGAGGGGGTCCCATTTCTGATGTCATCACACCCATGTGCAATCTAACTTAAGAAGATAGATGTCACACGGGCTTGCACCTATCAATACCGGACAAAATATAGGAGGTGAAAATATAAATAAAGTTTATTCAATAAATAGGCATATCATACTTACTTATATACTTTATAAAGGTCCTTTGTTGGACATGGTGCAATAATAAAGGACCTTATTAAATAACTGAAGCTGAATAATTGGAAGTATGGGCACACAGAGGGCAGTATTACAAAGCTGGTGCTAACTTAACCAGAGCTGTTGTACTTACCAGAGCCATTATAGGGCTGCATTATGCTTATCACGCTAAAACGTGGACGCAAAGAAGAAAAACCTGCACCTGCAGGTTTCTCCTTTGCGACTCTGTTTTAACGCAATATTACAATGCAGGTGCTTAAAAGCTGCCTGCATTGTTATCGGGCGCTAAGCCCCGGGATACGGCGGCAGCCGCCGCACTCATCCTCTCCATGGAGTCCATAGGACACCATTGAGGCAGACCCTAGCGGTCACATGACCTGCTGGAGCTCGCATCGTGGGATCCAGCAGGTCGGCGTAGCGATCCACAGGGGGAGACTGGGGGACTTTTTCTCCCAGTCTCTCCCTGTTTCCGCCGGACAGAGGAGGTGGTTGGAGCTGAGGTTCTCGCCGCGGGATAGAAGGTGAGTATCTATTTCATTTTGGGGGTTTTTTGGCTGGTGCTAACGGATTCTGCAGCAGCGGAATCCGTTAGCAAAAAGTTAACCTCAGCCTGGACTTGGTGCTAACTGCAGCCGGACGTTAATTGGCGTTAGTATATTGTAATACGAACGCTAATTAACACTTTGCACTCATCATGTTTAGTATAGGGAGCGCAAAGTACAGTAAGCTCGCGCAGTACAGTGCAAGATTCCAAACGGTAACGGGTTTCTTACAAGATCACTACACGCTGGTAGTGTGTTGCAACTCAAGATTCATAGAAAATTGAAATATAAAGAACAATGTACAATTGCAGGAGAATAAGGGGTTGACTCTGAGGATTATAAACAAATAAGTTCACCTGAAGAACAGGTGGACCAGAAGTTCTACCTGATTGCAATGAATGTTAAAACATAACCTTTATTTTGGCTTGATAAAAATATGAACACACAATACAGATCATGATCATGATTTGCAAACAACCACAAAAGAATAAAAACCTTTTCACTGTATGAAAATTACCCCAAAATAATTATAGTTATGCACCTAACTTGGTGGTTAAATTTGGTCACTAAAAGAATATTCAGAGGAGCAAAAAAAAAAAAGGGGAAGAACAAACCGTGAAAAAAATGAGAGTAAGGGATATTAGGAATCTTTCCCAATACTCGTCAAGAAAACACATATATGTCATAATAAACCAGAAATTGTTACTGATAATGACGAGATGCCAAATGGCATAAAGATGGCAGAAAAACAGAAATACCCTTCCCAAAGTACCAATGTGCAAAAAATTAATTGAGCATTACAATTTATAGCCGCCCCAACCAGATATTAATCCATAAATAAAGCCTTAGGGGCGAAACGCGCGTCGGGTGCTCCCCCAGGGCAGACATACTGAATCTTTCCTTTGGCAGGACTACTGTATTAATACGGTCTGACTATTATGGCTAGTACCCTTTCCCCAAATCTCTTATTTTTGCTTTATTTATGGATTGATATCTGGTTGGGGCGGCTATAAATTGGGAAGGGTATTTCTGTTTTTCTGCCATCTTTATGCCATTTGGCATCTCGACATTATCAGTAACAATTTCTGGTTTATTATGACATATACCGTATATACTCACGTATAAGCCGAGTTTTTTGACTCAGATTTTGAGTCAAAAAAACGCGATTCGGCTTATATGCGAGTCAAGGTAGGCTGTGCTCCATTTTATGCCCCATGATATGCTCAGCTCACCTGCCGCTGCCGCGTTCGGCTCCCTCTGAGCGTGCGTCCGGCGGCAAGGAGCTTGGGCACTTGCCTGGGGGAGCCACATGACCGCGATCTCGCGAGATCGCGGTCACGTGGCTCCCCCAGGCGAGTGCCCAAGCTTCCTGCCACCGGACGCACGCTCAGAGGGAGACGAACGCGGCGGCGGCAGGTGAGCTGAGGCATATCCATGAGCTGCTGGGGCATATCCATGAGCTGGGGCAAATCATGTGTGAGCTGGGGCATTATCCATGTGTGAGCTGGGGCATTATCCATGTGTGAGCTGGGGCATATCCATGTGTGAGCTGGGGCATATTCATGTGTGAGCTGGGGCATATCCATGTGTGAGCTGGGGTATATCCATGAGCTGGGGCAAATCCATGAGCTGGGGCAAATCCATGTGTGAGCTGGGGCATTATCCATGTGTGAGCTGGGGCATATCCATGTGTGAGCTGGGGCAAATCCATGAGTGAGCTGGGGCAAATCCATGTGTGAGCTGGGGCATATCCATGTGCGAGCTAATTTCCCACTTAGGCTTATACGCGAGTCAATAAGTTTTCACAGTTTTTTTGGGAAAAAGTAGGAGGGTCGGCTTATACACGGGTCGGTTTATACCCGAGTATATACGGTATCTGTTTTTTTGACGAGTATTGGGAAAGATTCCTAATATCCCTTACTCTCATTTTTTTCACGGTTTGTTCTTCCCCTTTTTTTTTTTGCTCCTCTGAATATTCTTTTAGTGACCAAATTTAACCACCAAGTTAGGTGCATAACTATAATTATTTTGGGGTAATTTTCATACAGTGAAAAGGTTTTTATTCTTTTTTGGTTGTTTGCAAATTATGATCATGATCTGTATTGTGTGTTCATATTTTTACCAAGCCAAAATAAATGTTATGTTTTAACAGTCATTGCAATCAGGTAGAACTTATAAGTTCGCCTGAAGAACTTATTTGTTTGTAACGGGTTTCTTAACTCGTTAGCGTTTGGATTGTAATATGGGTGGCCCACGTTAGGGCCACCAGGGCTAACGTTAATGCCCACGCAGGTGAGCGCTAACGTTAGCAACAAGAATGTAATGTAGCCCAAAGTCTATGGGGTTGCCAAGTTTACAACAGCTGTGGTTAAGTTAGCAGCAACTTTGTAATAATGCCCAGTGTTTTTGTTGATTCACTTCCAGCAAGGGTTGGGACATAATTAAGCCAGCTAGGTGGAGGTCATGTTTTTAGTGTCCGATAGGGTGGGAATTTAATGATATTCACAAAGTGATAGAGCTTTACATTATGTCACACAACGGAGAATAGGGAAATGCTGGTCCTTTAAGTTTGTACAGTGGCAAGAAAAAGTATGCGAACCCTTTGGGATTACGTGGAGTTTTGCATGAATTGGTCATAAAATGTGCTCTGATCTTCATCTAAGTCACAACAATTTGAAAAACACAGTCTGCTTAAAATAATATAACACAAACATTATATGTTTTCATGTTTTTATTGAACATAACATGTAAACATTCACAGTACATGGTGGAAAAAGTATGCGAACCTTTGGACTTAATAACTGGTTGACCCTCCTTTGGCAGCAATAACCTCAACCAAACGTTTCCTGTAGTTGCAGATCAGACCTACACAATGATCTGGAGTAATTTTGGACCACTCCTCTCACAAAACTGTTTCAGTGTAGCAATATTCTTGGGATGTCTGGTGTGAATCGCTCTCTTAAGGTCATGCCACAGCATTTCAATCGGGTTGAGGTCAGGACTCTGACTGGGCCACTCCAGAAGGCGTATTTTGTTTTGTTGAAGCCATTCTTTTGTTGAATTACTTGTATGCTTTGGGTCATTGTCCTGTTGCATCACCATCCTCTTCGGAGCTTCAGTTGGTGGACAGATGGTCTTACGTTTTCCTGCAAAATGTCTTGATAAACTCTGGAATTCATTTTTCCATCAATGACAACAATCCGTCCAGGCCCTGAGGCAGCAAAGCAGCCCCAAACCATGTTTTCAGTGGGTGGGATGAGGTTTTGATGTTGGTGTGCTGTGCCTTTTTTCTCCACACATAGTGTTGTGTGTTTTTTCCAAACAACTCAATTTTGGTTTCATCTGTCCACAGAATATTTTGCCAGTAGTGTTGTGGAACATCCAGGTGCTCTTTTGCAAACTTCAAACGTGCTGCAATATTCTTTTTGGACAGCAATGGCTTCCTCCGTGGTGTCCTCCAATGTACTCCATTCTTGTTTAATGTTTTCCTTATTGTAGATGTGTCAACAAAAATGTTAGCATGTGCCAGAGATTTCTGTAAGTCTTTAGCTGACACTCTAGGATTCTTCTTTACCTCATTAAGCATTCTGCGCTGTGCTCTTGCACTCATCTTTACAGGACGACCACGCCTAGGGAAAGTAGCAACAGTGCTGAACTTTCTCCATTTGTAGACAGTCTGTCTTACCGTGGACAAATGAACATCAAGGCTTTTGGAGATACTTTTGTAACCCTTTCCAGCTTCATGCAAGTCAACAATTCTTGATCGTAGGGCTTCTGAGACCTCTTTTCTGAGAGGCATGGTTGACATCAGGCAGTGCTTCTTGAAACCAGTAAACCCAAAACTGGTGTGTATTTTTAAAGGACAGGACAGCTTTCAGCAACACATCCAATAATATCACACTGATTGGACTCAAGGTTGGCTCACTCCTGGCTCCAATTAGCTCTTGGAGAAGTCATTAGGCTAGGGGTTCACATACTCTTTCCACCCTGCACTGTGAATGTTTGCATGTTATGTTCAATAAACACATGAAAACATATAATGTTTGTGTTGTATTATTTTAAGCAGACTGTGTTTTTCAAATTGTTGTGACTTAGATGAAGATCAGAGCACATTTTATGACCAATTCATGCAAAACTCCACATAATCCCAAAGGGTTCACATATTTTTTCTTACCACTGTATTCAATGTTGATTTCAATATAGATCAGTAAAGGAAAAGGTTGTGTTTTTCATCATGCTTGATGTATTAAAATAATATTGATGTGATGTTTGCCTTTTTATTGTTGCATTTTAATATGTATATGTACTTGGATCATGAGCCATCAAAAATGGGGCTGCAGCAGCAATCAGATTGAGTTTAACCCTTACGCTACTGAGGCTTTTCACACCTCTGTGCTGAGGTCATTTTTACCGCTTTCGATCATCATGTTTAATCGCGTTTTGTAGCCATATTTTGATATATGCCCAGACATATTATATATCGTTCTTTCCGGCAGACTCGGCAGATTCATAATATGTCATTATTATATTATATTATGTCATGTCTGTATATTATAACAAAAAATGCAATAAAATTTGAATTTTCAATAATTTATTATGTGTAAAGTGTTTTTTTTCACATTTTAACATGCGATCGTTTGTGGTTATATTTTGTATGGGGTGCGCTTGTTAAAAAAATTAGAAATGGGGTCTTCATTACATTTTTTTTTGGGGAAAATTTCGCTTTTTTTAACAAACGCACCGCATACAAAAATCGTTAGTGCAGCATTATTGTGCACATTATAATTGAAATGGGAACAATATTGCTGCATTAACAAAACAAAAAAATACAAAATAAACTTGTTTATTTTCGCTTTTTAGAATTTTTTTAAAAAATATTTTTATTTTTTTTAAAAAACAGTTTTCATTTTCATGTTTGGTATTGTTGGAACGGCCATGCTCTGGCCGGTCCAACGATATAAAATATTAACCCCTAGCTGCCACGGATCGGGAGACAGGGGTTCATTGGAACCCCTATCTCCACCATTGGTGGCAGCTAGGGGTTAACTCCAGGACTGGCGTCATCGTACATAGCACGATGATGCCAGTCCTCAGGGGGAGTTCCTGGAGGCTTGGCCGACATCCAAGCTGTCGGCCAGCTCCAGGAGAGGATCACGATCCGGCGCTTTTCAGCACCGATTCGTGATCCGGCTTCCCAGGGGTTAATCACAGCCACCGTTTGGAAGGGCAGGCTGTGCCCTTCCAAACGGTGCCTGTATTAACCTCCTGCTCCCCGGCGCTCGGGAGGGAGAGAGGTCCGAAGGACCTCGCCCCCTCCCTTTCAGGCGCCTCCTCCGCACATGCGGGGGGGGCGCCTGAATTAGATGTCATCGCACCGCCGCAATGACATCTAATTGCTCCGCCGGGGTCCCAAGTGCTGGGCTGACATCCAAGATCCGGCAGATTGCTGCCTCCTGTGCATGGACGCGCTCAGCGCGTCCATAGCACAGGAGAACCACTTGGCTGGACGCGCTGAGCGCGTCCATAGCAGCCAAGTGGTTAAGGTATTGTTTACACTATCCATTTGTTGAATATAACAAGTGATTTGTGATCCTTATCCCTGTAGTTAAAGATATGCAACAAGGCTATTTTTGAGTGATAGCGAATAACCCCTAAGGTGTGTATTTCAGTGTTGTATAGAGAAACGTGTTCAATCCCTTTCCATGATTGGATTAGAAAACTGGCATCATATGGGTGTATAGTGGGAGTGACTGCAGGGTGTACGTAGTCTCGCCCGAGGATTTTAGTTTAAATAGAGAGAATTTGAGCAGGACTGCGATCACAATTTATTTTGCCGTAGAGTTGAAAAAGCCATAAATGTGGCAAAATTTTTGATGATAGCAATTGATTGAGCATATTTTGTATCTTTTTTTTTACTGGATTAAGTAATTGGGATATGGTTTTTATCCAGGATTAGGGTGTAATGGAGAAGGTACCTGTATACCGGTGTGGTGACTATTGAAGCTGCCTGGTGGTATGCTGAGAAGCAGAGCCAGGAACAGTTGAATTTGGTGGAACTTGGTGGTCACTTCTCCCTCCTTAATCTTCTTGATCTTTAGGCTTCATTTGACACTGTTGGCCACCCTCTCTTGCTCCTCACTCTGCATGAATTTGGCCTCTGTGACACCGCTCTCTCCTGGTTCTGTTCCTATCTTTTTCTTCGCTCCTTCAGTGTCTCCTTTGCTGGTGCCTCTACACCCCCAGTTCCTCTCTCAGTTGGAGTACCTCAAGGCTCTGTTCTGGGTCGCCCTACTCTTCTTGATCTATACCGCCTCTCTTGGCAACCTCATCTCTTTCTATGGTTTCCAATATCATCTCTATGTTGACGACACCCAAATCTACCTTTCCTCTCTTGATCTCTCTCGTTTTTTTGAAACGTGTTACTGCTTGCCTGTCGGCTGTCTCTGACTGGATGACTTCCCGTTTCCTGAAGCTTATCCTCTCTAAAACTGAACTTCTCGTCTTCTCTCCCTCTAAAACCAACATTTTTACACCCATTCCCCTTCAGGTGAATGGTGCCACTATTACGTCTACCTCACATGTGCCTTGCCTCAGTGTCCTCTTAGACTCTGATCTCTTCTTCACTCATCACATTCAGTCTCTAACCAAATCCTGCTACTTCCACCTAAAAAACATTGCTCGTGTCCGTTCCCATCTTAATCAGGACTAAAATGCTTATCCAAACTCTTATTATCTCCCACTTTGACTATTGTAAGCTCCTTCTCTCTGGCCTTAAGAGATCCCAGATTCTCCCTCTGCAGGTCTGTTATGAATGCCTGTCCCAGGCTCATCCACGTCACCTCACACACGTCTCGCACCTCACCCCTCTGTCAATCTCTACACTGGCTCCCTGTTTCCTCCTTGAATCCAATTCAAAATATTGGTGCTCAAGTACAAAGCTCTACATAACCGCAACCCTGCCTACATCTCCTCCCTTATTAACAGGAACATTCCATTCTGACAACTTTGCTTTGCCAGTGATCTGACGTTATCGTCTCCTCGTACCCACACCCCCAACTCTCGCCTTCAGGACTTCTCCCGAGCTGCCCCCTTTTTATGAAATTCCCTCCCATGGAACATTAGACTCTCCCCATCTCTTCAGTCCTTCAAGAAGTCTTTGAAAACACATTACTTTAGAGAAGCCTATCGGCTCACTCCATAATTCCCCACTGTTCATTTCTCTATTTACCCTAATGTGTTTTTTGTTTTTTTACCCTCACCTAATGTCATCTACTACTCTCAGCCATCCTTATGTTGCCTCAGCCCCTTTTTCTGCATCTCCTCTCTGCTCTGGTCTGTTCCTATCTTGTCCAGCCTCCTCCATTGTTTGGTTATATCACCTGTGTATACTGTTGTGCTTTAGGTCAGGTCTCCTGTCTTTTTACTTGCTTTGCTCTAATAAACCCTGTCTGTGCCCTGTAACCTGTCTGTCTACTCCCTGCACTGCATCTTTGGGTTCACAACAAACCCCACTGCGCAAAATGCACGGTCAGTTCCCTGAGAGTTCTGTTTGTTTAACTTGTATGTATATTTGTTATTCTGCCTCTCTTATTGTACAGAGTTGTGTAACTCTTTAGAGCTTTATAAACACTTGTAACTGTGGAGCAATCCCAGAATATTGACTTAGATTAATGGGCAGTGTGTGGTTGCTTTGTATTTTATATATTACACTGGCCTTTATAAGAACCAGTAGGAATACTATTTGTAACATAGTTGCTGTGTTGTTTCTTGCCCAGAGTCAACTTATACTGGAGAAATTTATAATGTATGTTGTATATGTAACGGACTGCAAGCCAGAGCCCAATCTGCAGTGATTCTACAGACAGGCATGAAAAGTTCAAGAGACTTCCACCTTGTTAATTTATTTATATGGAGATCAGACTGTGACGGAACCGTTCTCTTCCGCCTGTCCTGACTCTCCAGACACCCCTTTCGTTACGGTCAGCCCGGCTACTGGGAGCACTGTCCTTAGTGCCTCGAGCAGCTTGACCCGCCTACTTCTGTTTCTCTGCCCTGGTGCCGTTAGGAATTTCCAGAAGGCCGCTCTGTGCCTTCTGAGGTTTAGTGTGTAGTGTAGCGTAGCTGAAGGAGACACCAGACGCGGCTGTATGTTCCAACAGGATTCTCTCTCTGTCTGAGCCCTTTAATGAACAAAAATGCCACAATTTATGCTGAGATCCAACAGCCATAATTTGCATAAATGACCCACATTGACCTACTAAAATGCTAATTACATTATGTCAGATATTTACAATAAACATTCCTCTTTCTTCATATCACACATCATTTACATAATCTATTGTAAAGGAAATCAGTTAGGTTTTGGCTGAGACAATGGTGACTCCCAACCTTTGAAACATGTAAACAGATAGCAGATGAACAGAGAGAAAATCCTTTTGCCTAATCACAAATTACTCAAACCTATTTTACAATCTACACAAAAGAAAGCATTTGAACTCGCTGCAGGTAGTATCTTTAAAAAAAACCTAATTTTTACCTAAAGAAATATAAGTATATTTAAAACTAAAGCTACGCAATTTACACTAAACTAATTTAAACTAAAACCAAACGATGTAAAATATATTTAAAATCACACAATACAAATGAACACAAAGTCTCTTGGGGTCTGAAGCGCGGAGCGCCACGTCAACTCCATGACACAGACAAATTCCATTTTCTTAGGTAAATTTAAATGTTTCAAAGAACAATAGAAATTTCTCAGAACAAACAATTCAACTTCTTTCATTCAAGTGAATTACAGTATTATATTGTCAAATCTATTCTATGCATATCATTTCATTTTAAATGCTTTACACTTTTCAAAGTGCATTAATCATGGATACATAATAAAGCAGGACGTAAATTACATAGACTGAATTACTTGATGATGTCAGAGGATAATTTATTTAATGTGTCATAATAATGATAAGCTATTCTTTTATACAGATAATGAAAGTAATTTTACATCCTTGATTTATCGTTTCAGATAAGGATACATTCCATGTGTAATTACGGCGATATAATTTCATTCTTGACATCAAAACACCTTCTGAAACAGCGCATGCATTTTATTAAATGCAAATCTACTTACATTTCCTCGAAGACTCCGTTATCAGAAAACAAGTATGCATCATCAGAAAGCACTTTAAAACTTATTTTTAAAAAAAAGATTTCAAAGTATCTTGGTCAAAAAGCATCATCAGAGATAGATCCATTTAATCAGGCCCATTCACTAAAGGGTGAAGTCTGGAAAATTGGCAGCAGAAGTGAAAAATCTAGGTTAAAATAGCCGAACCAGAAAAAATTCTCCTATCTATCTCACTTTGCAAATCAGCTATTTGGTCTAGATTGTTCTTCATTCTTTAGTGAATAGACCTGTTAAAGTCATACACTATGAGAGGGGAAAGAGTCTGAAATCACATTGAAATTAGTTCACTTTAACCAGAAACCTTTTCACACTCTAAGGGACCTTTTACAAAGTATTTTACCAGGAAGGATACATTGAGATTGCTCTCATTTTCAAGTATGTCCTGGGTAGACTAGGCAAGGCCTAGGCCGGCACTTTCCAGGAGGCGGCAAAAAAAACACCACTAAAAGGGTTATTCACAGAGCACCGAAATGACACCAACATTTTGGTGTTCTGTTGCTCGCACTACGGGAATCCAATTTCCCCACCCTGCGGTGAATTCACCATTCACCGCAGGGTCCCCAAAGTGCAGGGAATCGCCGCTGCCGCCGCAAACCCGTGGCCTGCTGTTTTCAAAAAAACACTACTGAATGAAAATGTCTGGAATTTACATATAAGGTCCTATGAATAATAATAAAAAGGTCTGTTATAGGAAAAAAGAAAAACGCTATTAAAAAAAAAAGGAAGAAAAAATTGCCGAAAAAATTACGAAAAATGCCTAAAATATACTAAAAATAAATAGACTTTTTACTGCAGATTAAAATAATAAACGGTTTATTAGATATTGGTTAAAAACGGGAATATTTTTAACATTCCTGCTCTCTCCCACCTGCACCTACCAGCATCTCCCTCCACCCCATCCCTCTCCTTCTCCTCCTTCGAGACACACTGCATCCGCCTGTTCTCTCCTCTGGCTCTCAGGGTGGCAGTCATCTACCGCCCACCGGGACCAACCTCCCAGTTCTTTGACCACTTTGCTACCTGGCTTTCTCACTTCCTGCCTTCTAATCTTCCATGCCTACTTCTCGGGGACTTCGACATTCCCATTGATGAACCTTCCGCCCCTGCTGCCTCCAAACTTCTTTCACTCACATCCTCCCTTGGACTCACACAATCCTTCCTCCTCCCTACCCATCGCGATGGTCACGCTATTGACCTTGTCTTTTCCAACCTCTGCTCCATTTCTGAGTTCAACTGTCGCCCTTTCCCCATCTCTGACCACCACCTTCTCTCTTTCAACCTATCTGGACTTCCTAAACACCCTGCTCCCCCACCCCGCACTCACACTCGCAGAAATCTACATGCTGTGGATCCCCATCAATTCTCCAACCTACTTCACCACCTCCCTCACACCTCATCCTTCACCTGCCCTGATGCTGCCACTAATCACTACAACACTACGCTTATCTCTGCTCTAGACACTCTTGCTCCTCTTCGACTCTGTAAGGCCCCACGCCGCCAGCTTCAGCCCTGGCACACCCTCCAGACTCGCTACCTGCAAAGATGCTCCCGCACTGCAGAGTGTGACTGGAGGAAATCCCGCTCTGAAGCTGATTTTGTTCACTTCAAGTTTATTCTCCGGTCATACACCTCTGCCCTCCACTTGGCCAAACAATCCTTCTTCTCATCTCTTATATCTACGCTGTCCTCCAACCCTAAACGGCTCTGGTCCACCTTCAACACCCTCCTCTACTTACCTGCACCTCCTCCCACAGCTGCCTTCAGCGCTCAAGACCTGGCAGACTACTTCCTCAGTAAAACTCTAACTATCAGAAGCAACATCCCAACACAAGATAGTTATCTGCCACCTCCACTCCCAGAGGTCCCCTCTGCCACCCTCTGCCGCTTCCTCCCAGCCACTGAGGAGGAAGTCAATTCCTTATTGTCCTCCTCACATCTCACCACGTGCCCACTCGACCCCATTCCCTTACATCTAATTTCTCCCCTCTCCTCCTCCCTCACCCCTGCTCTCACACACATCTTCAACCTATCTCTCTCCACTGGCTCCTTTCCATCCGCCTTCAAACACGCGCTAGTTACCCCTTTACTAAAGAAACCATCCCTAGATCCCAACTCTCCATCCAACTACCGTCCTGTATCCCTGCTTCCCTTTACCTCTAAGTTCTTAGAAAAACTAGTCTTCAACCGCCTCTCCCTCTTCCTGTCCTCCAATTCCCTACTTGACCCCCTGCAATCTGGCTTCCGTCCCCTACACTCAAATGAAACTGCCCTCACCAAAGTCACCAACGACCTCCTAACTGCTAAAAAACACGGCCACTATTCTATTCTCATCCTGCTTGACATCTTGGCTGCTTTTGACACTGTTGACCACCCCCTCCTTCTACAGACCCTCAACTCTCTGGGTCTCGGTGACACTGCACTTGCTTGGGTTGACTCCTATTTATCCAACAGGTCCTTCTGTGTGTCCTTTGCTGGTAACTCCTCCTCTTCATTGCCTCTATATGTTGGTGTACCTCAAGGCTCTGTCCTTGGTCCTCTGCTCTTTTCCATCTACACCTCCTCCCTGGGCAAAATCATCAACAGCTTTGGCTTTAATTACCACCTCTACGCTGATGACACTCAGATCTACCTCTCTACCCCTGATCTCTCTCCCCCTGTCCTTTCAAAAGTCAGTGACTGTTTATCTGGCATCTCCTCCTGGATGGCCTCCCACCACCTAAAGATCAACATGTCAAAGACTGAACTCCTACTTATTCCTCCCTCCAATGCCTACCCACCTCCTGAGTTCTCTATCACGGTGGAGGGTATCACCATCTCCCCATCAAACCAAGTTCGCTGTCTTGGAGTTACACTTGACTCTGCTCTTTCCTTCATCCCCCACATCAAGTCTCTTTCCTAGATGCCGATACCAACTGCGTAATATTTCCAGAATTCGGCCATTTCTTACCGCTGTAACCACAAAAAAACTCATACACGCCCTGGTAATCTCCCGACTCGACTATTGCAATAATCTCTTATCTGGCCTCCCTCTGTCCCACCTCTCCCCCCTACAATCCATCCTGAACGCCTCCGCCAGGCTAATTCACCTCACCCGCCGCTCTGTCTCTGCCGCTCCCCTCTGCGAGTCCCTTCACTGGCTCCCCATCCACTGCAGAATTAAGTTCAAAATCCGTATCCTTACCTACAAAACCCTCACTAACTCAGCTCCCCACTACCTGTCCTCACTAATCACCAAATACACCCCAGCCCGCTCCCTAAGGTCAAACAGTAACCTGCACCTAGCTTCTCCCCGCATCACCTCTTCCCATGATAGACTGCAGGATTTCTCACGCGCAGCCCCCACTCTCTGGAACGCTCTCCCTCGTACTGTCAGACTTTCCCTTAACTTCTCTTCCTTCAAATGCTCCCTTAAAACGTTCCTATTTAGGGAAGCCTACCACCCAACTCACTGATGCAACCATCAATCACTCTCACCTTACAGTCCTCTCCTCCTGTTTCCAACCCCAACCCTCCCAGATTGTGAGTTCCTACGGGAATAGGGCCCTCATCTCCTCCTGTACTGTTTGTCAAATGTTGTTCAATGTATTGTAACCCTGTCTATACTGTGCCTATTGTACAGCGCTGCAAAATATGCTGGCGCTTTATAAATAAAGAATAATAATAATAATAATAATAACATTAAACCTATGGGGTTCGCCTGAATATACCTGCTGAATGAAACCACCGTACATCAGGTAATTTCACTGCTGTTCGGTGTTCTCTGAATAGATTAACCATTACTTCTCTATGGGGATTTTCACTTCGTTGAACAGGCACCATACTTGCTGGCAGTTCGCCAAAATTTGTGTGTGAGCGTATCACAGAGCTCCACAGCAATAAAACTCACAGTAATGTGCGGTGTGTATGAACGTATCACAGAATCCACAGCAATAAAACTCAGTATTGTGTGTGTGAGCATATAACAGAGCTCCACAGCAATAAACCTCACAGCAAAGTGTGCTGTGTATGAGCCTTAAGTGTCATATTAGAGTTCTGAATTATGAGTAAGTGTAGTTAAAAAAAAGAAACCGTAAAACTCAGGGAGGGTGACACCATGAGTTACCGCACCGGGTGACACCAACTCTAGTGATGTGATTGGGTTACAGATTGATTTGCGGAGGGAGACTGGGGACTATTTGTCCCTGTCTACTATGCCTTCTGTGCCTTGCAGTGTTCCCCAAGCCTCCAGTCATGTTCCTCAAGCCTCCAGCAGTGTCCCCCAAGCCTCAAGAACTTCTCAGTGAGAAGTTCAAAGGTTTCACAAAGAAATATTTAAACTAGGAGGGGGGGACAAAAGGGTAAAAAACAATCTGCCTGATTGTCCCCCAAAACTAAATCGGAGGGTGCAAGCAACATGCGGGGAAAAAATGACAAGCTCAGAGTCGTGTCTATAAATGCTCGCAGTTTAGTCAATAAAATCAATGAACTGGAGGCAATGATGGCAGCTGAAAAAGTAGATTTAGTTGCGGTTACTGAGACATGGTTCAGTGAGAAAAATAACTGGGACATAACAATACCGGGGTACTCTTTATATAGAAAAGACAGAGAAGGTAGGAAAGGAGGAGGAGTGGCCCTGTATGTGAAAAACAACATAAAAACGAACCAAATAAAAGTGAGCGAGGTGAACATAGAGTCAGTTTGGGTTACGCTAACATTTGGCAATCATACAGTAGCTCGTGTAGGTGTGATCTATAGACCCCCTGGACAAGTAGAAGAGCTAGATAATCTGCTGTTTGAGGAAATAGACAAAATGGCAATGAAGGGGGAAGTTATTATCATGGGGGATTTAAATCTTCCTGATGTGAACTGGAAAACCAAAACAGCTGGGTGCACCAGGAGTACAAATATTCTAAACTCCCTACTGGGATTATCTCTAACACAAGTAGTTGAGGAGCCGACCCGTAAAGAGGCCATATTGGATTTAATACTCACAAATGGAGGTTTGGTATCGGACATTGTTGTAGGTGAAAATTTGGGATCTAGTTATCACCAGTCAGTATGGTTTAATATAAGAACAGGGATGGAGCCACACCACACAAAAACAAAAGTTTTAGACTTTAAAAAAACAGATTTTTCTAAAATGAGATTTGTTTGAAGGAGTCATTATCAGACTGGAGGAGTTTAAAGGGAGTCCAGGAGAAATGGGATTATTTAAAGGAAGCATTATTGGTGGTCACAGGCAATTGCATTCGACTTGTTAGCAAAAACAAAACAGGGAAGAAACCACTGTGATACTCTGCAGAAGTGGCCAAAATAGTGAAGAACAAAAAGACAGCATTCAATAATTATAAAAAAACTCAGAGTGAAGAAGATAGGCAAACCTATAAGATTAGGCAGAAAGAGGCAAAGCAATTTATAAGAGCTTCCAAAGCACACGCAGAAGAGAAAATAGCTCAGTCAGTAAAAAAGGGGGACAAAACATTTTTTAGATGCATAAACGAGAAAAGAAAAGTAAAACAAGGAATAGTTAGATTAAAAACAAAGGAAGGAAGGTATGTAGAAAAGGATAAAAGTCTCGCTGACTGCCTCAATGAATATTTTTGTTCAGTCTTTGCAGAAGAAAAGGAAGGAAAGGGACCTCAGTTAGGAGGAAACACTAACGAGACATTTACATATCAGTTTACAGAGGAGGAAGTTCTACAGCAGCTGTCTAAAGTAAAGACAAATAAGTCAATGGGGCCTGATGGGATCCACCCTAAATTATTAAAAGAGCTCAGTGATGTACAGTTGTGTTCAAAATTATTCAACCCCCACTGAAATTGAGTGTTTTGGCCAGTTTGACATTGATTTTGATCATTCAGTCATCTTGCTTACAATTAAATCAAAGAGGCACGTGTAGGCCAGACAAATATAACATAACATTTATAATGAAATAACCAAAAATGTCTTTACTGTGTTCACATCATTATCAGTTTTATTCAACCCCCAAGTGACATTCAATCTTAGTACTTAGTACAACATCCTTTTACAGTTATAACAGCTTTTAAACGTGAAGCATAGCTTGACACAAGTGTCTTGCAGCGATCTATGGGTATCTTTGCCCATTCGTCATGGGCAAAAGCCTCCAGTTCAGTCACATTCTTAGGCTTGCGCACTGCAACTGCTTTCTTTAAGTTCCACCAGAGGTTCTCAATCGGATTTAAGTCAGGTGACTGCGATGGCCACTCCAAAATGTTCCAGCCTTTAATCTGCAACCATGCTCTAGTGGACTTGGAGGTATGCTTGGGATCATTGTCCTGTTGAAAGGTCCAACGTCTCCCAAGCCTCAGGTTTGTGACGGACTGCATCACTTTGTCATCCAATATCTCCTGGTACTGAAGAGAATTCATGGTACCTTGCACACGCTGAAGCTTCCCTGTACCTGCAGAAGCAAAACAGCCCCAAAGCATGATTGACCCCCAGCCATGCTTCACAGTAGGCAAGGTGTTCTTTTCTTCATAGGCCTTGTTCTTCCTCCTCCAAACATAGCGTTGATCCATGGGCCCAAACAGTTCTAATTTTGTTTCATCAGTCCACAGAACACTATCCCAAAACTTCTGTGGTTTGTCCACATGACTTTTGGCATACTGCAGTCGACTCTTCTTATTCTTTGGAGACAGCAAGGGGGTGCGCCTGGGAGTTCTGGCATGGAGGCCTTCATTACGCAGTGTGCGCTGTATTGTCTGAGCTGAAACTTCAGTACCCACATCTGACAAATCTTTTCTCAGTTCCTCAGCAGTCACACGGAGACTTTTCTCCACTCTACGCTTCAGGTAGCGCACAGCAGTCGAAGTCAGCATCTTCTTTCTGCCACGACCAGGTAGCGTTTCAACAGTGCCCTTTGCCTTGAATTTGAGAATGATGCTTCCTATGGTCTCTCTTGGTATGTTTAACATCTTTGCAATCTTCTTATAGCCAATGCCCTTCCTGTGAAGAGTAATCACCTGGACCATTCTCTTGACTTCACCATGTTTGTAACCACACCAGTAAATGTCTAGAAGGAGCTGAGTATCACAGTCATTTTAAAGCTGCCTAATTGGTGCTTATTATGCTTTATTGCTGCTCCGTGACATCCACAGGTGATTTCAATACCTGATTGAAAACACTTGAATGAACCTCTGTTCTTCAGAGTGGTAGTCTTTAAGGGGTTGAATAATTGTGTCAATGAAGAATTCACAAAAGAAACATTTACTACTGTATTACAAAACCAATTGATGTCATTTTAGTTGCATATGGTTATTTAAAAAGTCCTTGTAGGATTTCATTCTGAATACAATTACAAATGTACACTAAATTCCCTAAAACCCTTTACAGCATTGGGGGTTGAATAATTTTGAACACAACTGTAATAGCAAAACCGTTAACAGATTTATTTAACCAATCCTAGCTAACGGGAGTCGTCCCAGAAGACTGGAAATTAGCAAATGTTGTGCCCATTTACAAGAAGGGTAGTAGGGAGGAATCGGGGAACTATAGGCCAGTTAGTCTTACGTCAGTAGTGGGGAAATTAATGGAAACCATGTTAAAGGAAAGGATTGTTGAACATCTAAAACCACATAGATTACAGGATCAGAAACAACATGGGATTACCTCAGGGAGATCATGCCAAACTAATCTTATTGATTTTTTTGATTGGGTAACAAAAATAATAGACACAGGTGGTGCAGTAGACATTGCTTATTTAGATTTCAGTAAGGCTTTTGATACTGCTCCGCATAGAAGGCTTATCAATAAATTGCAATCTTTGAGCTTGGATTCCAATTTTGTTGAATGGATTAGGCAGTGGCTGAGTGACAGGCAACAGAGGGTTGTGGTAAATGGAGTTTACTTGTTACCAGTGGAGTACCTCAGGGGTCAGTACTTGGACCCATTCTCTTTAATATTTTTATTAGTGATATTGCAGAAGGTATAAAATGGAAAAGTATGTCTTTTTGCTGATGACACAAAGATTTGCAACAGGGTTGACGTTCCTGGAGGGATCAGCCAAATGACAAATGATTTAGGTAAACTAAAAAAATGGTCGGAGCTGTGGCAATTGAGTTTTAATGTGGATAAATGCAGATAATGCACCTGGGGCGTAAAAACCCAAGGGCTGATATAGAAATTTGATACAGTCCTAACCTCAACATCTGAGGAAAGGGATTTAGGGGTTATTATTTCAGAGGATCTAAGGGTAAGTAGTCAATGTAATAGAGCAGCAGGAAATGCTAGCAGAATGCTTGGTTGTGTAGGGAGAGGTATTAGCAGTAGGAAAAGGGAAGTGCTCATGCCACTGTACAGAGCACTGGTGAGACCTCACTTGGAGTACTGTGTGCAGTACTGGTGACTGTATCTCCAGAAGGATATAGACATCTTAGAGAGAGTTCAGAGAAGGGCTACTAAAATGGTGTACGGCTTGAAGGAGAAAAGTTACCAGGAAGGCTTAATGATCTTAATGTACAGCTTGGAAAAAAGACGAGACAGAGGAGATATGATAGAAACATTTAAATACGTAAAGGGAATCCACAAGGTAGAGGAAGGGAGTATATTTAAAAGGAAACAAAGTAGCAAAACAAGAGGACATAGTCTTAGATTAGAGGGGCAAAGGTTTAAAAGTAACATCAGGAAGCATTATTTTACTGAGAGGCTGGTGGATACATGGAACAGCCTTCCAGTTGAAGTGGTAGAGGCCAAAACAGTAATTGAATTTAAGCAGGCATGGGATAGGCATAAGGCTATCCTAAACAAAAGATAAATCCAGGTAAAGTATCCATGTAATTGGGCAGACTAGATGGGCCGAAAGGTTCTTATCTGCCGACATTTTTCTATGTTTCTAAGACTGCAAACTCACCTGCTCCCTAATGTGGACTATACTACCCTTTGGGCTTTGCAACCCACCGCGCCCTCTGCCATCAGTGTTCCTGCCTGCCAGCCATCTGAATCTCCAGGATACCCCTCAGGTCTCTTGTATACTCCAGCTTGCCTTGTCTCTTGATTGCATCCAGTCAGCCCTCTTCCTGTCCTGTCTGTCTGCTGTCTCATGCCTCTTGTAAGTCCTATTGTGTTCCCCTTTGTATCTGTGTCTTGTTCCTCCATGTCTCTTCCTACAGTCATCCCTTTTCCTGCCTTGCCCCTCATTATCCTCCCATATACTTGCCACCAGTCCTATTTATATTGGTTACCTGTGTTTTCTCAATAAACCCCAATTTGGACCTCATTCAAGTGTCTCTGCTCGTCAATCACTGCATTTTGGGCTCGTACCTTTACCTCCTTACACCATATCGTGACAGGACGTAAGCAAAAATGAAATCCTGAAGACCAAGACAATTCAGATTTTCAGTGTTCTGGATTTCATTATTCTGGATTACAGGTGCCCAACATGTAAAAAGCACAATATTAAGGCAACTGTCACAGTTAAATGTGAATGTGTACGTTAGAAGAAAATAACTACTTTAAAAGGATACATTTTGCACTATTTCATGCCCTGCACTAAAATGGGGATGATATAGAGAAAAACTTGTGCCTGCAGGTTTCCCCCGTAGCGTCCCCATTCTACCACATTATTCCGGGACAAGCACTAATTAAGCAGCCTGCCCCAGAATGCAGCAATTCCCTCCCTGATACTCGCGGTAGCACTTCTGCGTCGCTGCAAGTATCATCTCCTGCAGTCCATAGGACTCCATGGAGGGTTGCACTGCCTGGTCACGAGACCTGGGAGATATCGCTCTCGCGAGATCACGCAGGGCCAAGGATTGATTCATGAAAGGAGACTTGGTACTATTTGTCCCCAGTCTTACCCTGCTCCCGGCGGCCAGAAGCGGCGGATCCGGCCGCCACTCTCACCACAGGATGAGAGGTGATTATCTGATTTTTTTGGGTGGGGTTTCAGCTAGTGCTATTTGATTCTGCAGAAGCGGTATGAGTTAGCACCAGCTTATAGATGTGGTTAATGTTTTTGTTAACCCATCTGTGCTGTAATTAGCGTTAGGACTTTGTAATCTAAAGCTATTTACTGATTGTGCACCCTATACTTAACATAGGGAGAGCAAAGTACAGTAAGCTCGTGGAAGCTAGAGCTAACAAATTTTTAGGAGGTTTAGTGTTAGGAAGGTAATATGGGGGGCATGCGCTAAAGTCACTAAACCTGACGCTAACGCTTACTCACCGGAACGCTACAGTTAGTGTTCACTAGAGAATAGTGCTCATCGATTTATGTGGTTTGTAAACATTTCTTTTTGAGTATCGAAAATCCCAATTACAAGGTCATCAGAACAAAGAGCAATACAAGTTTTATTGACTATTACCAAATGCCTCTCCATTCTAGAATGTTATCGCTCTACCTTAGAGAGAATTCTTGAATCAAGGCCAATGTTGTTGCTCGATTATTGTCACTGATAGGGCCTAGGGATCTATGCAAAGTGATAAATGATATGTAGACTAGCCAGTTATGCAAATATATATTTCTTTAATCTTTTTCCATGCATTTTTAAAGTTCCCAAAGTTTTTGGAACTTGGATTAAAGACCAACAAAAACTGTCTATCATTATTATATAGTGAATAAACATTTCAGTAAAAAATATAGTTGCTCATTCCTCATCACGTGAATTCGGTAAAAACAGAAGGCAATATATGATTACTTCCACTAGCGTTAAAAAATTTGCGCACTTGGGAAGAATAGAAAAGAGAAAATGTTTTTTAAGAAGCTCACCGACTTCAAAATAATTTTTCATGACTGGACTTATCCATATGGTACTGATAGTTTATATCGACATTCCAACAATTATACTTTATTCAAGCTACAGAAGACACAATGGGCTACATTACATATTTCACACTAAAACGGGGACGCTAGGGAGAGAAAAACTGCGCCCGCAGTTTTCTCCCTGGCGCCCCTGTTTTACAGCGAAATTACAATTCAGGCACTTAGAAAGCTGCCTGCATTGTTAGCGGGGGCTAAGCCCCGGGATGTGCACAGCAGCGATAAGCGCCGCCGCGGGCATTCTCTCAATGGAGTCCATAGGACTCCATTGAAGCAGACTGCGGCAGTCACATGACCTGCCGGATCTCGCCTCGCGATATCCAGCAGGTCGGCGTAGCGTTCCGCAGGGAGAGACTTGGGGGATTTGTTTCCCCCAGTCTCTCCCTGCTCCCGCCGTACAAGGAAGCTTTGCAGGTTCCCGTTATTTTATTCTGTGTTGAACGGTTACTAGACTTATGTATGACCCTGGGCTTCCACAACCACCCAGTGGACCACGCCTGCTGCCAGTTACCTGCCTCTATAAACCAACTTCCCTGAAGCCTCAGCACTCATTTGTGTGTTTGCTGTTTTGATCAGACTTGATGACTTGATATTGAACCTATTGTGCCAGCCCTGATTAATGCAACTGTTTAACCTCATCATTGTATCAACTGTTTTGTACCATGCATCTGCATCTTACTCCAGGCTCACTCCCACTATTCAGTAACCTTTTTACATTTGGTCATCTTGAGAATTGCTGTTTGTACAGAGTGTACGCCATCTTTGGACCCTGGGCTCCAGCACGTGGACTAAGGTATGGTCTCATGTTCTAAAATGTTTGTTGCCTCCTACTTCAAGACACAGGGAGTGGGAAATACGGAGAGAGTCAGTAGGGGCAATGTTTAACCTCTCCATCTATTGATTTGTTTTCTTAACAATAAAGGTGGGAGCGTCAACTTCCAGCTTCTTGGCAGGCACTCACACTGTGACAGGAGTGAGATCTAAGTGAGAAATTTATTTCTATACAGGGGGAAAAACAAACTTGCCCTATAATGGTTTCAAGTGGGATCTTGTGGACTAAAGGTTGCCTTTTAATGCAAAAACATATATAAGTGTTTTGATAGTGAAGAGTAAGTTAAGAGTAAGATGCTTCCTCCTTATATCAAAACTGCATTTTTCACAGAAAATTTCTGAGATTAAAACCAACAAAAGTATTGAAAATTAGTGAAAAGTAGGCTTGTGCACCGATTTTTTTTTCCGTTCGATTTGTTTGGATGTTTAAAATTTTAGATTCGGCTCGTTTCGACCGATTTCTGTTTCGATTCGGTTCGGCTCATTTTTGTGACCATTTTTCGTATTTTCGGGTCACTTTGCTCGTTTTTTGTATCGACTTTTCTGAAATTTGGGAAATTTTCGCTTTTTCGGAACTTCTGTTCTCCTCGTTTCAAAGTGTCTACGATAATTCTGGCGATTCTATCGTGTTTTTTTTTATTAAATAAAGATCCTTTTTTTCTTATGAATAATTGAATATACATTTCACAACTTTATTTAATCATATTAAAATGGTATGAAAGCCAAGGAACAAAAAAAATGAACAAAACGATTTAAAAAAACGCTAAACTGACCCAAATGCCACAAGAAACAAGTGATACGCATTTACAAATACAAAATTTACAGAATCAGCGATATAACCGATAATAGTTAAA
Source organism: Leptobrachium leishanense (assembly GCA_009667805.1). NCBI lineage: Eukaryota > Metazoa > Chordata > Amphibia > Anura > Megophryidae > Leptobrachium > Leptobrachium leishanense. Next base: position 86,644,617 of record CM019071.1, read on the forward strand.
TATACGATGTCCAGAATTACCGAAATGGAACCGAAATCACGAATGGAACCGAAATCATGAATAGAGCAAAAATAAATTTCGATTTGACACATTTCAAGTCCATTCGAAAAATCCTAAATTTTTTCGTTTCGGCTCGGAAAACTTTTCGGATCTATGGGTTTTCGGGTCCGACCCAATTCGGAAATTCGGCAGAATCCGAAGACACGAATCGGGAAATTTTGTGAAAATTCCGAAACCCGAAACGTACATCCCTAGTGAAAAGATGGTCAAAATGATAACACATTATTGTATTTAATGTTTACAACAATAATAGGTTAGAGGAAGGAAGAAGGAAGAAGACTGAAATATTACCCAAACCAATGCTATAACCGAGAGATTCTCCTAAAATGTGCAAAGTTAAATTTACTAATTACTTTAGCAAATATTTTCAAGCCCTTCATCTAAACTAGAGGCGCGTTCAATACCTCAGCTGCTGCAAGTGCTAAGTTAGCAACTTGCCATTGAACGCCGTTCTGCCGCTCAGCGCTCAGCACTGCTAACTTAGCACTTGCAGCGACCCGAGGAGATGCTGCGAGTAGCTGAGTGTGACGTAGCAAAGATGGCCGCCGCCATGAAGCAAGTAACAATTCCGTACGGCAATGTTAATTTTGAGGTTTTTGTTCACCAAAGCACAAAATATTTATTTATTATTTACCCCTGCACATAGACATATATTACAGTTCAATTATATTTTGTTTCAGAAGAAAACATAACGTTTATTCAATAAAAACTATCATTTGTGGTGTGTGCATAAAAAACGGAATTGTGCTGACTGCTTTTCTTTATCATATTTTGTCCGAGTGATCCGAAAAACAATCTGAATCTTTCATTAAGAATTCTTCGGCCATTTTATTTCGAAATTCGCATCCAAAGCGTTCAATGACACTGCTGCAGCAAACTGAATTGCTGCGCTGCAGCATTTCAGCAGCTGCTGAGGTATTGAATGGGGCTCTGGGCTGTTAAACTCCACCCCAAAGGGTTTTGAACTACAACTCCCATGATTCCCTGGACATCTATTTTTTTTATGATTTTTTTTGAGAAAGGATTTTAACAGGAAGGATACATTGAGATTTCTCTCGTTTTCAAGTATGTCCTGGGTGGCGAGTATGTACCGTTAGGTGTCTTGCCCAAGGACACTTACTGGAGAGGTGCTCTGGCTGGGATTGAACCTGTGTCTCCACAGTCTCTCTCCAAGTTATAGAGCAGTGATGTTACCTCTACTCCACCCAGCCAGTACTATTGCATTGAAAGAATTCTGTGAATCAACATCTGGGGGCTGTGAGTTTATAGCTGTGACCTAAACAGTTTAATTATCAACAGGATGAGTATCAGTCAAAAACTCTTGGCTAACTTGGATTAGCATGTAAAGATTACAAACTATTTCCTGTTTCAGCAACAATGTGAATTCATCAAAAACTGTATTCTTCTCCATAGCAACTCCAAGGCAAATAGCCTCTATACAATGAAGACAATACCCAGTGGTAATAATTTGTTCAACCTGCCATTTTTATCTGTTTCAGCTCAATTAGATGTCCTAAAATAGGAGTTAGCGTTTCTTGTGTCTTACAAAACACAGCCAGATTCTCACATTGTTGCTGTTGTAAATAGTTCAAGGGTATGAAAGTGTAGTAAAATCACCTACAAAATATCACTCAATTGGTTTCCATTGTGACTGCCCATTTCTTTAGAATTTTGCACATATGTCAGGTCACGATAAATTCCCACCTCTTATTCCTCAATGTAAATATTACTGATATTTCAGATGTGTTTCTACATTTCCAAGAAACACTCTTCCTCTTTTCTCTTGCACCAGCAATATTGCCAGGTAACAAGGAACAAACCACAGTTTATTCAGAAAAAAGACAAACAAGTTGCTGCAACGCACTTACAAAAATATGTATTTGAGGGAATATGAAAGGATTATTATGTGAAGCGTCCATATGAAGTACTGAAAGGAGATTTTATATAGAAGTTTCCTAATACCAGGGTGAATATCTACAATAAACAAATCTGTGTTTTTGTTGAACTAACTTTTGCTTTAAACCACATATAAAGCGTTTTGTTATTTCAAACTGTTACGTGTGTATCATATCATAAAAACCTCAAAACCCATTTTAATTCCAGGTATTAACAAACTGAAACTTACATAGTCACATAGGCCGAAAAAGAGACTTGCATCCATCGAGTTCATCCTTTCACACAACACCTACTGCTGTTGATCCAAAAGAAGGCATAAAAAACAGTCTAATGCACTCACCAAAATGCAACATACTGGGAAGACATTACTTCTTGACCCCAGATGGCAGTCAGATTTCTTCTTGGATCAAGCAGCTTTTACCCGCATCTTAAATATTACATGGTTACATACTTACATAGGCTGAAAAAGACGTGCATCCATCGGGTTCAGCCTTTCACACATTACCTACTGCTGTTGATCCAAAAGAAGGCAAAAAACCCAGTCTGAAGCGCTCGCCAATATGCAACATACTGGGAAAAATTTCTTCTTGACTCCAGAATGGCGTCAGATTTCTCCTTGGATCAAGGAGCTATTACCCACATATTAAATATTATGACCCTTAATATTTTGTTTTTGCAGGACGTCATCCAGTTGTTTTTTAAAAGTCTGTACACTCTCTGACCCAACCACCTCACCAGGCAGAGAATTCCACAGCTTTATTGTTCTCACCGTAAAATAACCCTTCCTGTGCTTTAGGCTGATTTTCCTTTCCTTTCCTCCAGGCTAAATGGGTGACCTCCTGTGTATTATATCCCTTATAGCTTTATTGTTCTCACTGTAAAAAAAAACCTTTATCTTAAAACAGGTGCCCATAATTGCACGGCATATTCAATTTGCAGTCTTATCATTAATTTATAAAGAGGCAAAATTATAGGGGTTATTCAGAGACAGCCGATCTGGCCCCGAAATGGCACCAAACAGGGAATTCCTAGGTATAGTGCCATTTCGGGACCATTCCGCTATTCAGAGAGCAGGCAGTTCGCCAAATTTTGGTGAATTGCCAGCTAAATACGTTGCCTGTTCGATGGCAGTGAAATCCCCATAGAGAAGCAATGGTTAATCTATTCAGAGAACACCGAACAGCAGTGAAATGTCAGACAAAATGCCCTGATGCTTGGTGGTTTCTTTTGGCAGATTTAATCAGGTGAATCCCATAGGCTTCAATGTTAAACATATTCTTGTTCAATACCTAATAAACCATTTATTAGTATTTAGCTGGCAATTCGCCAAAATTTGGCGAACTGTATGTTTTCTGTATAGCCGAATGACCATGAAATTGCCCCGTACAGTGAAATTCACTTTTCGGTGCCATTCCGGGGCCAGATCGGCTCTCTGAATAACCCCTTAAGTGTTTGTTTGGATTACAAGTAATTGCATGTGTCAGTCAGAGGAATATGTGCCTTCTCTTACCTCTTGTCTCTGTAGCCCCATTTCCCTTGTAGACTGGAAGTTCCCTGGGGAACCTCTTTTCCTACCGTTTCAACTTTCCTGGGTTATGTCTGGTTCAAATGTTCTTATTGTACATGTTTTGACATGATTGTGCATAGATTTGTGCCTTTGTGCAGAGCAGAATTTGTTAGTGTTTCATCAATAAAGTGAATAATAGTAAAAATGTGAAAATGTTGGGTCCCCAGAGACAAAAATTCAGAGGTACGAGTTCACAAGAAAAACATTTCGGTTTACATTAATGCCATGAATGCAGAGTTTTTATTTTAAAATATTTTTCAATATTTTGGGTTATTTAATGAGAATATATATTTTGTCATTAAGTTAGTTAGAAACCAAAAAATTATTTATCCAACTTTATCTACTTTTTCCATTTATTTTTTACTTTATATGCCAGAATCTTCGATGTGCAAAGTGCTCTGTTAAAAATGTAGTTTGTTCAGATTGTTGCTAATATTTCAACTGGCATTGTATATTATGTATAAAGACAGATTGAAATGTCCGATCAGGCCTAAAATTTAATTTTCCTAGTGATTTTAATCCTGTTTTATTTATATGCATGGGTGTCATGGTGTAGCCAGGGGGTTGACGAGCCCAAGGTGTGGTTACACAAAACAGACAGGTAAATGGGGTTTTAAAGTAAAAAGGTTTATTAACTAAAAGGAACAGAAGTAGATCAGGAAAGGGGACAATGAATAAGTAATAAAACACAATGGAAACTGGTGGTAAGTATAATATAAACAGCGGGCAGGGTACACTGAACGGATGGGACAGGACACTGAATGGCACAGACAAAGGATACAGGATAACACAGGGGTTAACAGAACAGGTACTTACTGGATACACAGATGAGAAGACACAGAGGGTAGAAGGGACAAATAATAAATGACAAGCGAGGTATCAGGAGGGCTGTAGCAGTAGGGTGGTCATATCATGCAGAGGTCTTGGCAGGCAGCGAGCAGAGAGTGGTCAAGTCCATAGCAAAAGGTCATACACAGGAGGTCAATAGATGAGGGTGGTCTCCACAGGTTACTTGCAGGTAGATGGATTCCACAGGATGCAATGAGGGATGAGGGTGGTCTCCACAGGATACAATGAGGGATGAAGGTGGTCTCCACAGGATACAATGAGGGATGAAGGTGGTCTCCACAGGATACTGCAGGTAGGTGGTTTCCACATGATACAATGAGGAACAATGAGGGATGAAGGTGGTCTCCACAGGATACTGCAGGTAGGTGGTTTCCACAGGATACTGCAGGTAGGTGGTTTCCACAGGATACAATGAGGAACAAAGGTGGTCTCCACAGGATACTGCAGGTAGGTGGTCTCCACAGGATACAATGAGGGTCTTTGTGCAGAGCAGGCAAGACAGGCACACCATGAAGCTTCTAGGGATAGAAGGGTAATGCAGAAGCATTGCATGAAGGATGAGGCCTGTTTTTATGGGTATGCAGGCCCAGCCCACACCTGAGGCTGGAGAGGTGTTGGGAAAGTCCGGGACGGATAACTGAGTGTCTGGACATCAGTCCAGACAGTGGAAAAAGCAGGAACAGATCTGATTCTTTAAAGACAGCGCCTTATTTGCCTTTCTTCCGGCGTCTGCGGCGCGAACCGTGACAATGGGTAAGCGTAGGCAATTGTTACAAGAAACATTTCTTAGATTAAATATTAGACAAACTCTGAACAGATGTGTTACATGGAGTGACTTTACAACATAAAAACAAATATATAGGCTACGACTTGTTACAGCTGTAGGTATTTGCACATATCTAATTATACATAATGCTTTGAGTAATGGAAAGTACTGTATTGCCAAGCTATTTGTGTACGTCCCTAAGGCTATGTCTGTCTTTCCTAGCACTAGATTTCCATAAAGAAATCCACTCTGTGGCTGAAAAAACAGACTATTTTAAGCTCTGTTCCTGTGGGAAAATGAAACATTCAAAGCGGATGCATGATCCATGATTGAGCTCAGGAAACTTGTTATTGAAGCACATTCTGCAGTAAATAAATGCACATGTGCATGTGTGCAAAAATATACAATTAAACCTTTCACCATATTCTAGCTACAATGGCTACATTAGCAATATGACAAAAACATGGATTGTCATGTTGGAAAAAGGTGTGGATCAGTGGAGGCGCTAGTGTTATGGAGTAGCAAATTTGGAGTTATGCTAACAACAAGGAATAGTGCAAAACCTTGACAAAAATGTGCTAGAAGTACAAAGGGACAAAAGGGGGAGCCCAATGGAAAATTATAATACGATGATAGAGTCAAAGGTTAAACACAGACAAGATGCTTATGTGCCACTACTGTAACCAATATAAGGGATAAAACAGACCAGCAGTGACTACTAATAAAGTGCAGCCGTGAAACAGTGCAGATAGTTTAGAAAACAATGTGCAAAACGATGACAGGTACATACAGTGTGATCTGCGAATTCGCAAATGACGTGTTAAAAACAGTATAGTTCGTCTGTATAGGCATTTGAGGCAAATATAATCAGCTTAAAGTGCAGAATAGTGCAGTTATTATAGTCCAATTTGCAGAGTAAATGTATTCTATAAAATCAAAAAGTGCACGTGAAGGTGCTCATAAAAAAGGGGTTAATAGCAACCAAATGGGATGTAAGCCAGGTATAAATTCGTCTCTTGGGGCATCAATTCCTTCTTGAGTCCTAGTGAAACTCCCAATACAGGGGGAGTTAGGAAAAAAAAAATTGTCAATGCAATCTCAAAAACTGAAACTTGTTTTCAGTACCTATGCACAAAATTCCCTCATTTGTCAGAAGCAAAATTGAAAGAAGGTGTCTTTGTTGGTCCAGACATATGTAAACTCATGCAAGACCATAATTTTGAAACAATGATGAACTCAAAAGAAAAGGATGCTTGGACAAGTAGTTTTGAAGCTTCTGGGGAACAAGAAAGACCCTAATTAAAAAATATAGTTGAAATTATGTTAAAAAAATTTTTGAAGAACTCAGGCGTAATATGAGTCTGAAGTTACATTTTTTACATTCATAACTGAATTTCTTTTGCTGAAAATCTTGGATCAGTTAGTGAAGAGCAAGGTGAGCGGTTCCACCAAGATATTAAAGAGATGGAAAAATGATATCAAGGCCGTTGGCAGGGCCGGATTAACATAGGGGCTGATGGAGCAGCAGCTCCAGGCCCATGCCTTCAGAATAGGCCCAGAAAAAGGATACCTATGTCTGCATTGATGGGCATTTGGACCCCTTTATCTCCAACTCCATAGCAGCTACAGGGTCATGTGTGGTATCACTGGAAAGGCCAGAGCATGGCCTTTCTAATGATTCCAAACATGACCAAGTTTTATGTAATATTAAAAAAATAATAATAAATATTAAAAATAAATTCTAACACACAATATTTTTCAATTATGGCTAGGGTCAGATGAAAGCATTTTTCCCCGCGAACGTGAAAAAGTGCGTCCGAACGCATTGACGTATTTTTTTACGGAATGCGCAAAAACGGTCAGACGACGCGCATTTTCGGGCGTGATTTTGTACGGATCGTCAATAAAACTCTTTTTGCGTCTGGACGTTATGTAGGCTGGACATTAGCAGCGTCTGACATCTCCTAATCACGCAAACACGCCGCTATGCCGCAGCTGCGCACTCAGTACGTCAGTACTAGCGGTTCAGCGTTCTCAAAAAAATGCGTTCAAATTCCACTTGCGTTGCACGGCCGGACTTTTGTGCGGCCGTACATCGTATATTGGCTGTCATTGCCCGTCATCTGCTGCTAGTGCGGCCGTAATTATGTGCGCCAGAACGCACGTTAAAAGTGCGCTGGTCTGACCCCAGCCTTAGAAGTGAACAATGATGCTGCACTAAATCACCCTCACATTTCTCATGTCACCAAAAAGTGTGGAGGTGATGACACAATCCGTTGTTACGAATTGTTACATCAAAAACCTAAACCGTTGCACTGCAGCGAAGAGCATTGGGGGGGACTTTGGACCCCTGCATTACTAATCTTTACACTTCACAAGGTCAAGTGAGGTGTCATTGGACAGGACAGAGTCTGGCCTTTGCATTGATACCAAATGTGACCATGTTTTTAATTTATTTTTAGTTCCAAAGTGATGGCATTGTCCATTTGTCACGTATAAAATGAGCAATACTCACCTTCTCATTTTCCACACTGGGAGCAAGATCAGTGATTTATACATAGTCATATTATTCATAAAAGATCATCCTCCAAAACAAAAAACGGAAATATTTCATTTTTATTTTCATTTTTTTTTTGTTAAAATTGTATATTGTCTCAGAAAAATGCAGTAACAGGTTCACGTTTTACATTTTATCACCATAAAGGTTTGAATGATAAAATGAGAAGAAAATAATTTTACACACTGTAAATGATTGAAATCTGAATGGAAATTTCCTCACACAGTATCTGCCTGGTTAGATATACCAGTATCTGCACTATTAAACAACCTAAAATATGCTTTAATTTCACTAACAGGGTTATTCAAAGAGAATCGAAAAGTCACCACACGTTCGGTGACTTTTCGTTCTCTTCAATTCGGTGCGATTTGGCGATCCCATTTCCGCGACCCTGCGTTGTATACAGCAAGCACCACAGGGCCGTCGTAGTGCAGGGAAAAGCCACCGCAAACCCGCCGAACACTCACTGCAAAACCCAGCAAACGCTCACCGAAACCCGCAAAAACATCTGGATTAACCCCGCCGAACACACCGGAGAAACCAGAGCAGCCGCCGATCACATCGCAGAGCAGCCGCCGAAAAATCCGACACCGCAGACGAAGGAGGTGAAAAAAAAAAAACAGTACGCAAGTACACTTGAATGTTTGAAAAGTGAAACGCTGTTTGCAAAGAAACTACAGAACGAAAATGTCTGAATCTTACATAGAAGATCCAATGAATGATAATAAAAAGGACCGTTACAGAAAAAAGAAAAAACGATTTAACCACTTGAATGCTAAGGACGCGCTCAGCGCGTCCTCAGCATTCCCGCTGGTATGCGGAGGACGCGCTGAGCGCGTCCTCGCATTGGGGTCAGCGTTCGGCCGGGTTCCGGCCGATCGCTGGCCCCTCCGGTGCGGGCTGACATCCTGGATGTCAGCCCGGCATCCGGAGCAGTGGCCGCCATTATTATGTGTCATCGCGCCCCCGCGATGACACATAATTCAGGCGCCCCCCCCGCATGTGCGGAGGAGGCGCCTGAAAGGGAGGGGGGGGAGGTCCTTCGGACCTCTCTCCCTCCCGATCGGCGGCTCACAGGGGCTTAACCCAGGCATCATTTGGAAGGGCACAGCCTGCCCTTCCAAATGATGCCTGGCATTAACCCCTGGGGAGCTGGATCGCAAATCGGCGCTGAAAAGCGCCGATTTGCGATCCTTCCCGGGAGCTGGCCGACATCTTGGATGTCGGCCAAGCTTCCGGGAACTCCCCCAGAGGACTGGCGTCATCGTGCGCAGCACGATGACGCCAGTCCTAGCATTAACCCCTAACTGCCACGAAGTGTGGAGATAGGGAGTTCCAATGAACTCCCTATCTCCCGATCCGTGGCAGTTAGGGGTTAAATTTTGATATCGTTGGATCGGCCAGAGCATGGCCGTTCCAACGATACCAAACATAAAAGTAAAAAAATTGTAAAAAAAAAAAAAAATACAAATAAAAATAAAAAAAAATTAAAAAAAAAAATAAACACTTTTTTTTTTTTTTTTTTGTTTTGTTAATGCAGCAATATTGTTCCCATTTCAATTATAATGTGAACAATGATGCTGCATTAACGATTTTTGTATGCGGTGCGTTTGTTAAAAATGGTGTCATTTTCCCCAAAAAAAAATGTAACGAGACCCCATCTCTAATTTTTTTAACAAGCGCACCCCATACAAAATATAACCGCAATTGCTCGCATGTTAAAATGTGGAAAAAAACACTTTACACGCTGTAAATTATTGAAAATACATATTTTATTGCATTTTTTGTTATAATATACAAACATGACATAACGTATACATATAATAATGACATATTATGAATCTACCGAGTCTGACGGAAAGAACGATATATAATATGTCGATGTCATATACTAAAATAAGCCTTCAAAACAGGTTTAAACATGATGCGCAAAACAGGTAAAAAATGACCTCAGCACAGGGGCGGGAAAAGCCTCAGCAGCGAAAGGGTTAAAAAAAAACAGAAAATAAAAAATTCGCAAAAAAATCCCGAAAAATGCCTAAAAGATCCTAAAAAATCTATAAATAAAGAGACTTTATACTGCAGAATATTTTAATCAACGGTTCATTAAATATTGAATTAAAACTGTAATATTTTTAACATTGAAGCCTATGGGATTCGCCTGAATTAACCTGTCGAATGAAACCGCTGAGCAGCAGGGCAATTCAGTAACTTTTCACTGCGGTTTGGTGTTCTCTGAATAGACGAAGCATTGCTTTTCTATAGGGATTTCACTGATTTTAAAAAAAAAGGATCCCCCCCAAAACAATCTATAAATAAAGAAAGAAACTTTACTGCAGAATATTATAATGAACGGTTTATTAGATATTGGGTTAAAACAGGAATATTTTTTACATTGAAGCCTATGGGATTCGCCTGAATAAATCTGCTGCATGAAACCACCGAACAGCAGGGCATTTCAGCAACTTTTCACTGCTGGTTTTTGTTCTCTGAATGGACGAAGCATTACTTCACTATGGGGGTTTCACTGCCCTCGAACAGGCAACGAACAGGCACCGTATGTGCAGGCAATTCGCCAGGATTTGGCGAACTGCCTGCTCTCTGAATAACCGAAAGGCCAGGAGAGGTAACTGTATGCTGAATTTCACTGTTCGGTTACCTTTCGGCCACTATTCGGATCTCTTTGAATAACCCTGCATAGTCCAAAAAAAGGCCACCAAACTATTGAGCTCCAGGCCCATAGAAATCTTAATCCGGCCCTGGCCGTTGGGATGAGAAAATACAAACCTTTGGATTAACCCCTTCACTACCAAGTGATTTTCCAAAGAAACTCAGAAACCAGTGTTTTTTTGAAGAATCATTTTTAATTGTAAATTAATTTAATTGTATTGTATTGTATTGTAAGAATACTTCTAAACTGTTAAGAACCCATTTGGTCATTGAGTTATAGCCATCACAGCTGTAACTCATTTTTTTTTCTTTCCCTGCATCAGCTACTTGAAAGCTGCTGAACGCCCGATATTTCACAGCTGTCTTTGGCCAATTTTGCTGTTTTAACTCTTTGAGAGCACCTTCTGCAGCCCAACTGCCATTTCTCTGCTGTTTGGTGTTCTCTGAATAGATTAACCATTACTTCTCTATGGGGATTTGCACTGCCTTCGAACAGCACCGTACTTGCTGGCAGTTCGCCAAACTCGTGTGTGAGCATACCACAGAGCAGTGGTGTACTTAGGGGAGTGGCGAGGAGCGGGTAGCCCCAGGTACCAGTGATTATTGGGATGTCATTAGGGGGTACTAGGAGGTGCCACTGTCACTGTGTGTCAGCTTTGAGCTGTGTTCTCAAACAACGAGCAGCGGAGCAGGGCGTTTGCATAAGGAATAAAATAGAATAGAATAAAAATCCCCCTCTCCTTCCTCCATAGCTGCTCCCCTGCCCCGCAACATCTCTAGGAAAGGGGAGGGGGATGTGATTTGTGTGCAGAGAGAGAAGATGACAGTAAACGGCAGGTAAAGGGGGGGTATCAGCAGAATATGAAACCCTCTCTGCTTACTGCTGTTTAAAGTTGACCTTTCCTTAACCAGCACTGCAGTGATCAGAAATTTGTCATTGAGCTGCCTGGCTCTTGGTGAGGTCCTGCATATAGGGGGGCAGGCTGCATTCACTGCATCACCAGTGAATAGACAGCCCAGAGTAAACAGGGACAGGGAAGAGAGAGTCTTAAAAAACTGGAAAGGTAAAGAAAAAATGCAATAGCAGCATCTTATACCTGCAAAATACACACCCATTCTCTGCTCAGCAACTCCAATCCACAAAACCAGCCACCCAGCACGTTCACACAAAACCAGCCACACACAACACCAGCCACCCACACACCCACAACTCCCATCACACGAACCAGCCACCCCACACACACAACTCCCTTCAACAAAACAAGCCACATGTGTACTTTTGTTCATAGCATGAGGATTGATATGTTGTGAGTTTGCAAAATCACTTAAAAATAACAATTATTAAAAAAAATCTACACTTGCCTCTTATTGCACAGCAGAGGACACATGATCCACCATCGGCAGATTCATAATATATTATTATATGTATACATCATGTCTTGCCAGAATGCTATAACTAAAAATATTTTTGAAAACATTAAAAAGTGCGTGTTTTTTTTTTTTTTTTTTTACATTTTAAAGTTGGGGGGTGCCAAATATAGGATCTGCTCCGGGTGCCAAATGTTCTAGGTACGCCCCTGCCTCTTAGATTGTGATGTTATGCGAGTGGGCTTCTTTTCCTTCTTCCATTGTAATCTCACGTGAGCGGCTCCTCTTTCCCCTCTTAGATTGTAAACTCACGGGTACAGGCCCCTCTTTTCCCTCTTATATTGTAAGCTCACGTGACCGGGCTTCTCTTTTCCCTCTTAGATTGTAAGCTCACGGGAGTGTGCTCCTCTTTTCACTTTTAGATTGTAAGCTCACAGGAACAAGCCCGTCTTTTCCCTCTTGGATTGTAAACTCACGGGAGCGGGCTTCTCTTTGCCCTCTTAGATTGTAAGCTCACGTGACCGGGCTTCTCTTTTCCCTCTTAGATTGTAAGCTCCCGGGAACAGGCTCCTCTTTTCCCTCTTGGATTGTAAACTCACGGAACCACGGGCTTCTCTTTTCCCTCTTAGATTGTAAACTCACGGGAGCGGGCTTCTCTTTTCCCTCTTAGATTGTAAGCTCCTGGGAACAGGCTCCTCTTTTCCCTCTTGGATTGTAAACTCACGGAACCGCGGGCTTCTCTTTTCCCTCTTAGATTGTAAACTCACGGGAGCGGGCTTCTCTTTTCCCTCTTAGATTGTAAGCTCCCGGAAACAGGCTCCTCTTTTCCCTCTTGGATTGTAAACTCACGGGAGCGGGCTTCTCTTTTCCCTCTTAGATTGTAAACTCACGGGAGCGAGCTTCTTGTTTCCCTCTTAGATTGTAAACTCACGGGAGCGGCTCCGCTTTTCCCTCTTAGATTGAAAGCTCACGAGAGTAGGTTCAAGGTGGTGGTGCAGATAAGCTTGCCCATGCGCATTGCGGTCTACGACCGACAGCGATGGACAGAAACTGTTTTATTATTATAGATAGTTACAGTTACTGATATACCGCCAACAGATTCCACAGTGGTTTACAATGGGGAAGCACAAACATGAGACATAATAAATAATGATAAATTAGGAACAGACGGCCCTGCCCTTAGGATAATTGTCAAGGTAATGTAGTACTTTATACAAGTGTTCAGCCAGACATCCCGCAAGCATACAATCTAGGGGACAAAGGTAAGTGAAACAAAAGGGAGCAGGGGGAGTGTGGAGCTGGTGGCCAGAAAGAAAATAGAAGGGATTGCAGGGAAAGGACCAGTAGTTTAAGCTTGAAATGGGTAATTAGAAAGAAAAGTGAAAGCAGCTGGAAGGGAGAATTATAAGTTTGGGCCCCGGACTGGATGGGAGGGACTGCAGAGTGAAAATACAGCAGCAGGAAAGGGTGATGGATTTGGATTGTGAACTGTATGAAGAAAGAGACACAGAGTTAAGGAGAGTGGGCTTTGTATGAGAGGTATTTACTACATGGGGAGGAGATGGGGATGCAAATTGATGGTGAGAGTTTAACAAAAATAGAGGGAAAATTTTAAAAAGTAAACTAACCAGCCAGAAAATAATACACAAATGCAAGCATAAAATATGAACAGTATGATTAGAGCGGAGGTTGTGGAGTGAGTGGTGGAACACATGTTGGTAGCAGGAAACCTTGGTTTTAGAATGAAAATGCAGCAAATGGTGATAGCTATGAATGGTGAGCTGTATGAAGAAGATATAAGTAACGTGGATATTTCTCTTACAGTGGCAAGAAAAAGTATGTGAACCCTTTGGGATTACGTGGAATTTTGCATGAATTGGTCATAAAACGTGCTCTGATCTTCATCTAAGGCTAGGGTCAGAGTGGGGCAGTCGGAACGCGCGTGCAGGCGCACTAAATCACGGCGGCAGTAGCAGCACATAACGGCCAATGACGGCCAATATACGCAGTACGTGCGTACAAAAGTGCGCCGACACCACGCAACCGGCAAATGAACGCATTTTTCTCAGAACGTGAAACCGCTGCTACAGACGTACAGAGTGCGCTGCGGCCGCATGGCAGCGTGTGTGCGTGATTAGGAGACGTCAGACGCTGCTAGTGTGCGGCCTACATAACGTTCAAACAGCCGGATTTCCCTAGAATTGCGTTGGTGAGTACCTGCGACTGTGCGACTGTGGTCGTCTGACCACTTAAGCGTATTCCGTGAAAAAATGCGTGCGCACGCATCGACGTACATTTTGACGGTGGCCGCAGAAAATGCGCTCATCTGTCCCTAGCCTTAGTCACAACAATTTGAAAAACACAGTCTACTTAAAATAATACAACACAAACATATGTTTTCATGTGTTTATTGAACATAACATGTAAACATTCACAGTGCAGGGTGGAAAAAGTATGTGAGACCGGAGTGGGCACCCACCGCTCCATATGCAAATCAGCTTGCTCTCACCCTGAAAGGGTGGCCAGCACTGATTGCCAAGGACGTCATTCCTGCACAAGAGGTGCAGCAACCCCCGACGATCGTTTCGACCTTATTGGGCCTCGTCAGGAGGGTATAGCTGACACCCCTCTAGGCACATCAAGCACGTCTGGATGATCCTTTACACTTACAGTGAGAAAAGGGGGTGTTTGTGAGGGTCCAGAGAACGAGCAACATCACTAATGGCCTGCTCTACGGTGGGTGCCCGCTCAGGTCTCACAAACAAGGTTGTCAGAGTCACTAGTGCCAGTGGTTCGGGAATGGTGGGGCAATGGAAGCAGCTTCAGTTAGCCTAGCGTAGCAGTATAGATTGAAAAAAGCAGAGGGCCCAGTACTGAACCTTGGGGAATCCCAACAGAGACAGGCTGCCAGGAGGAGGTACTTCCAGAAAATTATACACTAAAGGATCATTGGGACAGGTAGGAAGAGAACCATGAAAGAAAAGTACCTTGAAGTCCTATATCACTAAGAGTTTGAAGGAGAAGTGAGTGGTCAACTGTATCAAAGACGGCAGAGAGGTCAAGTAGGATCAGCAGAGAGTAGCACCCATTTGATTTAGCAGTTACAAGACCATCATCATTGGTCAGTTTCACAAGAGCTGCTTCTGTCGAGTGCACTGAGTGAAAGACAGATTGCAGAAGGTCAAGGAGAGAGTGTGTGTTGAGGTAGTCAATAGAGATGTGCATGACTTATTTTTTCGTTTCATTTCGGGGGTTTTTCTGGTCTTTATCGTTTCGGGTAATTTCAGACAGTTTTTTGATTCATTTCAGTTTGGCAATCCGGTGGTTCGGATCAATTCGGATCGATTCGGGTGATTCAGATCAATTCGAGTGATTCGGATCAGTTGGTTTTTTATTATTATTACCCTTTATTTATAAAGCGCCAGCATATTCCATAGCTCTGTACAATGGGGAAGCACAAACATGAGACATACATGTTAAATAAGGAAAAGACAACCCTGCCCAAAGGATAGCTTGTCTAGAAAGTACAGCACTTTATCCAAGTGCTCAGCCAGACATCCCGTGAGCTTACAATCTAAGGGACGTGGTAAGTGAAACAGATGGGAGCAGAGAGAAGGTGAAGCTGGTTGCTAGAAGAAATGTTGTGATGGTTGCATGGGAAGGACCAGAAGCTTGGGCTGAGTAAAGGTAATTAGAGAGAGAAGTGGAAACAGCTGTAAAGGAGCCCTTAAATTATGGACCAGGCCTGGGTGGGTGGGTGGAGAGGGTGGGACAGCAGAGTGGAGAATCTTGTGGTCTGTGATGGTCAGTGTATGCTAGAAAATAGAATTCAGATTTGCTAAGTGTGCTTTTAAAAAACTACACGGCAGGAGGGGGAGGAGGAGGAGCAGGAAGAGGGGGGAGGGTGAGAGGCAGAGGTGAAGACCAAATAAAAACGTTTAAGTAAAAAGGAGGGAACATTTAAACATGGAATCAGGCAGAAATTAATACATTTAAAAATAAAATACAGTTGCAAGAATAGGGCTCTTTGGAGGATAGGATTGGACGGCATTCTGAAACCCTGCTACCTTATGCTCATTCCGGGGTGTTGGTCAGTGTATGCTTATGCTGGTTCCGGGGAGCAGAGTGGAGAATCTTGTGGTCTGTGATGGTCAGTGTATGCTTATGCTCGTTCCAGGGTGTTGGTCAGTGTATGCTTATGCTGGTTCCGGGGAGCAGAGTTTTTTATTGGTTATTTAAGAATGGGAAGTAAATTACTACCAAAAGAATGAAAGTTTCTTTAATTATTTTTTTTTAGGAATTTTTGGGTGAAATTTTAGGTTTCCTAACTTTTTTTTAAGAAATAAGGCTTTTCAACCCATATGTTTCAATGCAGCATATGAATCCTCACACTGCGGGGCAGCACCTCCCTGCAGTATAATTAATGCAGCATATAAATCCACACACTGCTGGGAAGTTCCCGGCAGTGTGTGGATTCATATGCTGCATTAATTATAACTCCTACAAAACTAAAAACTAACTGATCTGAAAAATGAAATGTTCCGAATCACCAAATCGATCTCCAGAGAGGTGCTGCCCCGCAGTGTGCGGAATCATATGCTGCATTAATTATACTGCAGAGAGGCGCTTCCCCTCATTATGTGGATTCGTATGCTGCAGGATATTATACTGCAGAGAGGCGCTTCCCCGCAGTGTGTGGATTCATATGCTGCATTGAAACTTATGGGTTAAAAAGCCTTGTTTCTTTAAAAAAAGTTATCAAACCTAAAATTTCCCCAAAAAATGCCTAAAAAATAAATATTTAAAGAAACTTTCATTCTATTGGTACTAGTAATCTACTTCCCATTCTTAAAATAACCAATAAAAAATGAAATAACTTCTAAAAAACAAAAAACTAACTGATCAGAATTGATTCGAATCGCCAAATCGATCCGAAACGCGAATCGATCCGAATCACCTAATCGATCTGATTCACAGAGCTTAATCACGCCAAAATTTTGGATCGATCCGAAATTTTCGGATTGGTAGATATTTTGTTTTCGGAAATGCTCCCGAAATACGAAAATGGTGAATTTCATCCGAATTTGGATTCGAAACGAAACTAATTGCACATCTCTAATAGTCAATCAGATAGGCATATGAAAGCTTTTCAAGGAGTTTGGAGGCAAAAGGGAGCTAGGACACAGGGCGGTAGTTGGAGGGAACAGCCAAAACAAGAGACTGCTTTATTTGGATTGGGACTATTGTGGCATGTTTGAGGTGAGCAGGAAAGAACCAAGAGGATTAGGATAGATTAAAGGTAAGTGAAACAGATGGGAGCAGAGAGAAGGTGAAGCTGGTTGCTAGAAGAAATGTTGTGATGGTTGCATGGGAAGGACCAGAAGCTTGGGCTGAGTAAAGGTAATTAGAGAGAGAAGTGGAAACAGCTGTAAAGGAGCCCTTAAATTATGGACCAGGCCTGGGTGGGTGGGACAGCAGAGTGGAGAATCTTGTGGTCTGTGATGGTCAGTGTATGCTAGAAAATAGAATTCAGATTTGCTAAGTGTGCTTTTAAAAAACTACACGGCAGGAGGGGGGAGGAGGAGGAGCAGGAAGAGGGGGGAGGGTGAGAGGCAGAGGTGAAGACCAAATAAAAACGTTTAAGTAAAAAGGAGGGAACATTTAAACATGGAATCAGGCAGAAATTAATACATTTAAAAATAAAATACAGTTGCAAGAATAGGGCTCTTTGGAGGATAGGATTGGACGGCATTCTGAAACCCTGCTACCTTATGCTCATTCCGGGGTGTTGGTCAGTGTATGCTTATGCTGGTTCCGGGGAGCAGAGTGGAGAATCTTGTGGTCTGTGATGGTCAGTGTATGCTTATGCTCGTTCCAGGGTGTTGGTCAGTGTATGCTTATGCTGGTTCCGGGGAGCAGAGTTTTTTATTGGTTATTTAAGAATGGGAAGTAAATTACTACCAAAAGAATGAAAGTCAAGGACGGTACAAGAGAAACGGAAAGTGTTTGGTAAAGTTTGGTAAGATGTGAGGCCACAGGGTCGAGGGGCAGGTAGTGGGATGAGAGGATCGTAATAACTTTTAGACCTCTTCTTCAGTCAGTCCTAATACATTGAATTTGCTTTAATATTTGCTCACACCCCTGCTGCCCTACTCCATTAATCTCATTTGAGAGGTTGGAAGTGGCCATCATCTTCCCCTCTAGCTATTGTATATTTCATAATAATTTCCCACATATCAAAGTCCAAAGTGAAGCACACACGGTGTTATAAAGGCACTCTAGTTTCACCTATATAGGCTATATTGCAAGTATCCAGAAAGGATTTCCCTCAAATTAAAGGAAATAAAGACATCATAGCGCAGATAGTCTAATACAATAATATACAAATATTGCTCAATAGTCCCACTCACATTTCAAAGAGCCTGTCTGGCTCCCTGAAGTAGCTGCCTCTGGGTTAATCGCAGTCCCCAACAGCCCTTTGGATCCTCATTATCAACAGCGGATCTTGATTGAACAAAACATGAATAGCATAGACTGGAAATAAGAGTAATATCAGAAAGAGAAAGTGGAAGCACAGACACAGAGTTGGACCTAACCCAGGTCCTAGGATGATCCAGCTAGAAGATTATCTCATACAGTTATCACCTCCAAAAAACCTTGGGTTGATACCACGTTGGCTTCCTCAATTAGGACCTTTATTATCTCTTTGATATTGTTAGCACTGCACCAGATCTTCTTTATATTTTGTCACCTTTACTTTCTTCTTGATATTGTTAGCACTGCACAAGATCTTCTTTATATTTCATAATAAACTCTTTTGCTATCTGTATGAATTGAATTGATACTTTACAGTATAATAGAAATAGAAAAACTGATTTTTGTTTCATTGCTGAGAGCCCTGTTTTTTTGCCTCATCAATTGAATGCTTTATGCATAAAATCAACATTAGAACCGATAACTAGGTACCATATACATATAGAACATGGAAAGCTACCACTATCTTAATTGATCACCACCGACTATGGGCACTATTACATTCTTTGTGCAAAAACGCTCGCGCAGCGCTATTTTTTTTGCGCACAGCGTTAAACGTTGACGCGCGTAAATTAACGCTGGTATTACAATCCGAGCGCATTTTTTCATCCGTCAAAAAATAACACGTGTAAAAAAGATGCGCAAAAACGCACACGCATTAACGCTGCGCACAGAAATCGGTGGGCAGACTGTTTTTTCACGCGATTCAGCCAATCAGAATTACAGTAAGAACCACAATTGTCTCCCGTTCAGTTTTTGCGCCTGTCAACATCAATCTGAGTATATATGCTGCAGCAATAATAAAAACTTATCAATTTTATTGTTTGGGTATGCATAGAATGTGTAACTATACTTTGCTGTATTTTTTTTTCGGGCTGGTGTATTTGGGTTCGGCCAGGACGTTCAGATTTGCCATTAACACCAGCTTTTCAAAGACGTTAAAATTATGCGCGCAAACGTTGTCTGTTAAATTTTGCGCTAAGATTGTAATACCTTGCGCGCACCAGCGCACAAACGCATTTGCGCTCACAATGTTAAGTATAGGACACGCAAAGTACATTACGCTCGCAAAGGGTTCGTGCAGGTTCACCCGCAGTAGACGTTATTGCACATTTTTTGCGCGGACATTGTAATACGACGTTCTGCGCGAAGGGTTTTACCCCTCGCGTTAATGCGTTTTTGCGCACATGTTAACGTTTGCGCGAAGAATGTAATAGTGCCCTATATATCTTAAATAGTGTATATATTTTAATATAACTAACATTTCAATTTCTGCCTCCATTTTCTTTGTCGTTTCATTCCACTGTTTTTACTGGTTCGTTATATTTTTCTTTCTTCCTCTATTTTTACGTTTATTGATTTTTAATTGACTATTTATAGATTATATTGCAACTGCACATCGGTCTATGTACCACCTCTCTGTTAAAAGAATAAAAAATATATTTTTGGGAAAAAATTAGAAACCTGTTTTCTTCCCTGATCCCTCTCCCCCCAACCCCATGTATTTTTAAAAAAATCACAGTATGCCTTCTGGGAATTCCGATACTGTTGTACAAAATTATTTGTTTTCTGTTGTGTTAGGAAACAAGTTCAGTAGTGGTTATTTTAAAACCTTTGTTTATCCGGCGCAAACCCTTTCATACATTCCACATCAAGGAAAAGGAGTCAGTGTAGCTTAATAAATAAATCTATAACTGAACTCATAACATCACAGCTTCACAGGAAATGCACTGCTGATGTTAGTCAGCACCCAGATATGGAATTGGTTTCTGGTTTTCCTCTTAAAAACATCAGCTTTTTTGTTTTATTTGTTATTAACAGCTCCCTTGATTTAATTTGGCACTGACCTGCACATAAAAATAAACATGTGAGCTATTAGTTCATTGTGCACAGGAACTGTTATAAATAGATTTATTTTTTTTAAAGACAAGTGGAAACATACAATGGCCGTTACTTAACCTCTTTATTAGATTCATTAGGAGCAGAGGTCAAGTCCTGCGAAAAAAAGTGAGGGAACTCACCCACAAATTCCACAACCCCTATTACCCGAAGAAAAAATATATATATCACGAGTATAGCAGTACGTGGTGATACCCATGGCCGGTGCTCCCACTAGGCAAGTTAGGCAACCGCCTAGGGCACATTGACACCTTGGGGCGTAGCCGGACCCAACTCGGGTTCCATACCATTATTGTACCCGTTCTTCATTGTGCGGCACATAAACCCGATATTGTTGGCTCACAGACCTCCACTAGCGGCGCAGAAGGTGGGTGTCTTATGTTGAGGCGCAGGCGCCAGATGCAGATTAAAGAAATGGTCAGAAGAAAGAACGTCACAAAAGAAAGAATGTCATGAAAGCAAAAAAGAAAGAAAAAAGAGGCACTGAATACAGAAAAAAAGGCAGTTGAAAGAAAGAGGCAGATGAAAAGAAAAAGGCAGATTAAAGAAAAAGAGGCAGATGAAAGGAAAGAAAGAGGCAGAAGAAAGAAAGCGGCACAGACCGATCCCAGGCCCGACCAGCGAAGGGGTTAGATGGGCACTGAACGACTGTGTGTGGCCCCTGTGCACAGTGTGCCCCCCCCCACAAGTAGCTGGTCTTGCCTAGGGCACAAAATAGTCTAGCACCAGCCCTGGTGATACCATTTTTATTGGATTAACATTACATTTAAAAGACAAGCTTTCAAGAGTGTAACGCTCTTCTTCTGGTCTGGAAACTATACAGATCAGTGAAAGGTATCACTACGTACAGGTATACATGTGATTTTGGCAACTGGACTAACACGTTATATATAATATTTATATATATATCACATACATATACTGTTTATATATATATATATAAATATATAACACCAAAAAAGAGCACTCCATACCAATGACCACCTTCATCCACCATTTTCTGCAAGAAAAAAACACATTTAAAAAAATTCAAAAAATCTGACTGAGGTAAAATGATGGGGATTCAGTTAACAAAGTATGATCATAGTTCACGTAAGCCTGTCACAGTCGCCAATGTACCCCATCGTTGACAGGTCCTATCTCACTTGACTGTATCTGCATTTACAGAATTAACTCACCATAGAGCTTCCTAGCAGGCACTAGCCTTTATAGGTTGTCACGGTGGGACACACCTGTGAACAGGGAGGGGTGCATACCCAGGAAAGTAGTCAGCTCTCCATATATATATAAAAAACAAACCACAGGGTGGGTTGCACTCAACCTAAATTTTTGAATTTTTTTAAATGTGTTTTTTTCTTGCAGAAAATGGTGGATGAAGGTGGTCATTGGTATGGAGTGCTCTTGGCCACACTTCATGCCAGCGGCCACTCCACTCGCAGCAGGAAAAACACGCGGCCGCCGGTAATGTGAGGCCAGCTCAATCGTTTCGGGCTCGGGCCACAGCGGGAACCTGCGTTCCTGCAGCGTTCCCGCTGTGTGAGAAGTGCGGGATTATACAGAAAGCACCGAAATTTTGATGCTTTCTCCCTTGGCGCACTTCGGTGCGCTTCGGAGATTCCGGTTCGCCGACCCTGCAGTGAATTTAGTATTCACCGCAGGGACCCAGAAGTGCGCCAAATGGGAACCGGATGCACCCGAAGGATGTCGAACAGACTGCCATATGCCGCCAAACTGCAGAAAAAAATCGTATATTCTTTAAAAGGCATTTAAAACAATAGAAATGCATGAAAATGCATGGAAATAATAAAAAAGTCCTATAAAAATAATAAAAAGGTAGGGCACAGAATAAAGAAACAGGAATCAAAAATATCGCCTAAAAACTGCAGAAAAATACCTAATAAATAAACAAGCTTTGGTGAAACTGAAAAAAGTAAACAGTTGAAGAGAAAAAATAATAAAAACGGTAAGTTTTTTTTACATTAAATACTATGGGATTAATAAACCTGTCGAACTGAACCACTAAAAATCTGTGCATTTTGCCAACATTTCGGTGCAGTTTGGTGTTCTCTGAATAGATTAACCATTACTTCTCTATGTGACTGTGACGTCCTCTGCCCCCACGGCGCTGCCTGGGGGTCTGGGCGCCCGGCGGCATCGCTGGCTGACCGGGTGCCAGGAGCACAAGCTGGCCGATCGGCATCTGAAGGGGCGGGGCTTGGTGTGATGATGCGGAGCCGTCGGCCTTAAATACAGGGTGCAAGTCTTTGCTCGTCACCCTGACGTGGAGTAATTTTCCCACATCGCAAGCTGACTCTTGAGCTTGTCTCAGTGTACTTTGATTTTCATTGCCGATCGTTTGCTTGTACGAGGACCTTGCTTTGTTGATTGACCCGGACTACCCACTGACGATTCTCACGCTATACCCCTGTGTGTTTGTTTGTATTTTCATGCCTATGCTTAGCAGCATGTTTTCTCTTGGGAGATCTGCCCTTCAGGTTGCTCATTTAATTAACCTCCCGGTCTACCTAACGAATACGGAGTCTGGGTACACCATACCATGTATGTTCTCAGTATATGGGTCTGTCTTTCAAATTACTAGATCAATCAAAAGTTCAAGTTGCTTGAGTAACATCTGGTCTAATTGCAAAGCATATCGCACAATCTATGATTGTAGGCCTGCCCTGCAGGTTGCTGAATATAATTGTCCTTCAAGCGATCTGTTGAAAACTAAGTCGCAATACAGTAACCCAGACCTCAAAATTTCCACTCGCCTGCTCGCATTTGGCGAGTGGAAATTAAATGAGGGCGAGTGGGGCGGACTGACCTGCCGGGATTGTGGGTTGGCCGGCACTCAGTTCCGTGGGCCGTCGCCTACTTAATCTTCAGCTCCAGTATCGGACTCGGAGTCCGAATCCGGAGCTGTCAGATCGGCGCTGCAGCAAGCCTCACAGACTGGTAACATGGGAACGGCACGCTACATTGGCGCCGCCCCCTCCCACGAGATTCACGTTGGCGGGTCCCCTGACACACCCACGTGATATGTCGCAGACTGCACACAGAAGAGGCATGCGCCCGGAGGACAGCAGGGCCAGCCTGGACCAGACTGCGGAACAGGAGCACTGGTTGGTGAATATGTATAAAAACGGAGGGGAGGGAGGGGGTTACCTCCAATAATGTTTCGCACACCCTCACTTCTCCGGATACGGCATGGCAACTTTTGGCCTCGTTGGGACACTCCTCCTGCTCCTGTCCTAGAGAGGGTGAGGCGGCGGCCTCCCGATAGCAAGCCTGGTTGAGGTGCTGGACAATTTTTGTTCATTGTGGGGTTCTGGTGCTGCCTGCAATGCCCCACGCTCGCCTGCGATCCTAGACTTGAACTGAGTTTGCAGTTCTCATTCTAGTCTAGTCTTCACCTGGAGTTTTTTTGGTGTCAGGGGTCTGTTCTGTTTCCCCCTCTGTCCCCCCCATTCCGATGTTTTTTCCTTCTGAATGTTGATGTCCCTTTATGTGAAGATTCGGCGTTCCTGTGGTTATGGTTCCTTTCCCCCCACCCCCCCTCGGGAAGGCTGCAGGCTTGCCACCTGCACCTAGACCCTACCTGCCCTTGCGGCGCTGCATATCCCAGCCCAGTGGCCTCTCATCTGGCCTTGGGGGTTCCCTGCTGGGACCTTCCAGGCACGCCAGTGATGCCTCACTCATTTTGGGCATCTTTTCCAATTCCCTTCCATTTTTCCCTTTCCCTCCCCACTTCCCCATTAACACCCAGACAGTTGCCGCTGGGTTGATTTTGTTATGTTGTGATGCCTTTTAAGGGCTTCTTGCCCTCAATGCTGACTCTACTTTCTTTGAAGCCTATTATCTGATGTCTATACGCACATTCTTCCTTAAAATAATAAAAAAAAAACAAGGGGAGGAGCTGTGTAAAAAGAATGGAGGGAGGTCATGTGGGGGTGTAGAAAAGGCTGTGGAGCTCTGTGATGCATTCGTATACACTGCACATTACTGCGAATTGTATTACTGTGGAGCTCTATAATATGCTCTGGGGAACTGGTGGTGAGTAACTCTTTGGGCCTGGCTAGTAGCTTGGGACTTGAAATTTTGAGCCCTGCAGTAACCTATTCCATAATTGTAGGCCTGCCCTGCAGGTTGCTGAACATAAAGAGTGTACTTCTTTACTTCATGTACCCCAACCATTATTGGTACCGATTTGAAGTATGCCAATCATCACGCTTTTCTTGAATCAAGTTATACTCATGTCTTAAGTCACTGTATCTATTTGTATATAGTTAAAGTGCTTTTGCTCAGCAACCTCTTGGTCACGAAACCATTTGGTGCCGAGTGGTATTCAGGGTTTTGTATTACCTCCCTGGCTGGGGATTCTAGGTACAGTCTTTATTGCCTTGAAATTTCGTATCATAGAAATCTGTCCATAAAGATCCAAACTACGCTAATCTGGGGTGAGCGCCATAGCGCCCGTTACAGTGACAATTTCACTACCACCGAAGATCGCTGAATTGCAGTGAACGGCACCATATTTCACTGTCATTTCGACAATATTTGGTGGATTGAAAGCTCTCTGAATAGTCAAACTGCCACGAAATTGCAACGTATGGTGAAATTCACCATTCAGAGCAATTCAGTGGGAAGTTTGGCACTTACTGAATAACCTCTTAGGTGAACAAGGTGACTGAACTGACATTTTGAGGCTTTGTAAGGGGCATTGGTTTTCTAGCAGTTGAATGCTTCCCTCACTATATCGATCACACCTGCCAATCTGTCTGATTCATTTATAAAATTATAAATTTCTTTATTCTTACCACACATTACCACAAATTTTGCTTGTGATGACAAAAGACAAGACCTCGTAAAGATGAGGTCTTGTCTCTTGTCATCACAAGTAAAATTTGTGGTTGTGTCAGGTGTCCTCCATCAAGCTCTCACTAAGCAAAGTTTGATTTTCCTGTGGTTTGGGTCTATGTGTTTTTCGTGTGACTTAGCAGAAAACAATGTACAAAGTGTTGCAAAATGATGATGTAAAATAAAATATCAAGAAACAGCATTGCGAATTAATTATTCACATGATATTGGCAGTAGTACCAGAAAATTCAAAATATAGGGGTCAAACTATGCTTAGTAACAATCAATCGATTCATTAAAAAAAAGTATGTGACATTTTGTACATCCCATAACACATCAACAATAGAAAGACCATTAACTCACATGAAAATACCTGTTGAGGGGAATAAAAGTGTGGTTAAAGGGGTGCGGAGAAGCAAAAGTTGGGAGAAATTGCTAAAGATGGAAAAATTGTAAATCTAAAGAGGTCCACCATATGGAACAGTTGAGTGAATAAAATAAAGAGATGCAAGGGTAGAGCTGAATAAGAGGCAAACATGGGGAATCGAGAGATCTGAAGTAAGTATTTGATTTTGCTTTTTTGGTGAGTTCAGATTAAAGTGTTAAATGATGCTGAACCAGGGTTTAGAAGACGTTATTCAAACCTGTATAACATCAGGCACAGATAAAGGATGAGTTTGTTGGAAAAGGTCATTCTTCATCTGCTAGGTGCATATTAATGCCTCCCATACAAAATATAGGAGACGCTAATGAAACAGTAAGCAGTCGTTCGGGAGATGGATGGAATCGGATGGAGAACGGCTTAAGAAATATCACTGAATTGAGCAAGAGGTAGAATGGGGAGTGTGTTCCCTTTGCCTCTGGGATCAGGCATGCCCTGGGATCAGGCATGGTCCTTTGTTCTCTGGGCTCAGGCATGGTTTCTGTGATTGGTTACACTAGGGAGATAAGCAGTGAAGGGGGAGGGGTGTTGGCAATCTGAATCAGAACTGATCTTTTTCTTTTCCCACCCTGTTTTTTTTTTTAGGTTCACTGCTTCCCTACAACCTCGGAAAGGTCACGTCGACAGAAGCGCCACGGATAGGGGCAAATGAAGTGGTGATTCCGCCAGTCATTCAAGACCGCCTGTGGTTTCCCATATGGAGATACCATGTCGCATGAACCCGGCTGGTGGTTTCTGCGGCCAAGGCTGGGGGATTGTTTAGATATGGACGTGGTTAGTTTACCTATGGCATTCATATAGTACACCATGTTACATGAAGCCAGCTGGTGTTTTTTTGCAGCCAAAGCTGGGGGATTGTTTTTTAATTAAAGACATGGTTATAGTATTCCATGTTGCATGAAGCCAGTTGGTGGTTTTTGCGGCCAGAACTGGGGATTGCGCTTAAGTTGGGCATGGAGTCATTTAACTATTGTCACTCAGATAAATTTTGCCATGTTGCATGAAGCCAGCTGGTGTTTTTTTGCAGCCAGAGCTGGGGGATTGTGTTAAGTATGGACATGGTTAGGTTTAGCTAGGAGCGGTGAAATAGGCAGCCTGGCATGTGGAGAGGCGATAGTGGGGGAGGGTCTGTAGGGTACGGGCTGAGTGGTGGTTTGTGCGGCCAAGCTCAGGTGCCCTCCTGGTTTGCAGATCCTCTCGGCCTGCTATCTACCATAAAGATACCCTGAGCAGACGCGTGGTCACGCTGCTTAGCCACGTGGGGCCGCTATTTCTGGGCAATGCTTGGTGCATTGCAGTTGCCAGTGTTATCTGGCTGCCAGTGTTATCTGCCTGAAATTCAGTACCAGTGTTATTTGGTGTAACGTATTTGGCATACGAGGATCGATAATAATTCTGCCTTAGAGGCAATGAATCTGGCCTTAATTAATAAAAGATGTGACCTTTTCAAACCGCCAATACCTTGTTGTGTGCTCATTTATGGGGAAGGGAAGGGGGGTGGGGGTGAGGGGTGGTTACTTGGATTCAAGAAGGTAACTTACGTGGAAAAAAGTTGTAAGAAAATAAGAGTATAATTCTTGATGATATCCGAGATGCAAGCAGAGTATAACTATACTATATCTGAAGTTTGGTATTCACCTTTAACTCAGTGCTTATAGTTTAAATTTCCTTTATGCCCAGGCATTGTATCCATAAAATCAATACAAAGCTGTAATTTGGATGAACTCATGGATCTCATTAGCTACACTATGGGCAGTGATACACGGTTGGTGCTAACTTAATCAGACCTGTTGTAAACGTAACAACTCCATAGACTATGGGCTACATTACACTGTTGGTGCCAACCTTAGTGCTCACCTGAGTGAGCGTTAATGTTAGCCCTCGTAGCCAATGCAAATTACAATCCAAACACTAACCGGTTAAGAAACCCATTAGCGTTTGGTACCTTGCACTTTTCAGCGCGAGCTTGCTGTACTTTGCGCTCCCTATGCTTAACATGGGAAGCGCAACGTGTTAATCAGCGTTAGGATTACAAAGTCCTAACATTGATTAACGTCCGGATGCAGTTAACAGAAAGTTAACCACGGCCAGGACTTTGTGCTAACGGATTCCGCTGGTGCAGAATTGTCAGCACCAGCAGAAATCCCCCCCCCAAAAAAATTCAGATACTCAACTCCTATCCCGCTGCGAGGACCGCGGCTCCGTCCGACTCCTCCGTCTGGCAGGAGCAGGGAGAGACTGGGAGAAAAAGTCCCCCAGTCTCTCCCTGCGGATCACTACTCAGACCTGCCAGATCTCGCGAGGCGGATCCGACAGGTCATATGAGCGGCAGAGGGGAAACTGAATGGAGTCCTATGGACTCCATCGAGTGGATGCTCACGGCGGGTGCTTAGCGCTGCCGCGTGCATCCTGGGGTTTAGCGCCCGGTAACAATGCAGGCAGCTTTTTAAGCACCTGCATTGTAATCCCGTGCTAAGAACGGGGGGCTAGGGAAAAAACTGCAGGCGCATTTTTTTCTCCCTAGCATCCCGTTTTAGCACGTGGATTGTAATGTAGCCCTATAATGGCTCTGGTAAGTTTGCAACAGCTCTGGTTAAATTAGCACCAGTTTTGTAATACTGTCCAATGTATTCAGGTATATTGCATGATAAGGTTTTGGCTGCAGCTTGAGCCTTCTTCAAGCAAGGTACTTGATGCACGTGTCAAATTAATTTCCAGTTACATTCAACCTATCTGGACAAGAACCACAAATAACACAGCCTCATATTTGGTAAACTGTATAACCATACCCACTCACAATAATAGATGGCGGTACTGTGAGTGCAAAGCCTTTGATTTGGTTGTTTGTGCCTTGTAATCTGTGGCAGATTCTCCTCTAATCCTTTTATAAGCTTGGTATTAAATATTTATCCTCTGAAATCACAGCTGAATAGAAATCACTATTGAATCACAGCCAAATAATGTGCCGCTTTTTTCTATATGCTGGAACTAGAGATTCAATCTCGGAATGTGCCCTAATGTTTTGAATGCACCCAGAATCAGGCAAAGATGCTTCAGAGAACTACAAATACATTCCTATCTAACAATAGGCTTGAAAACATTGATTTTATGGGAGCATTCTAAATATTTACAAAAGGGAAAAATTATTTTGATTTAGGCCCTGTTCACACCTGGTCGTTTTAAAGCACTTTACCGTGCACTGTAAAACACCTAAACACGGAAATCCCATGATTTCCTATGGGGCCTGTTCACACCTGTGCATTTTACAGCGCGAAGGAACGAGCTGTAAATCGTCCTACGCCCAAAGTAGTACAGGAGCTTCTTTGGGGCATATTGCAGCACATTCACAGCCATAGACTGTAGCGTGAATGCGCTGCAATGCGTGTTTGCGCATTTTTTACGTTTGCACAATATGCGCTTCAAAAACTGTACGTATTGAGGCGGAGCTAGCTGTGGAACTGAGTGGTTGCATGCTTCAGAGCTCCTCTGAGAATCTGTTTTCTATTGCTGAAATTCCTCTGATTTATGGGCTAAAACCAGGTTTCCTGGTGAACTTGAGATCCACTGCTGCCCCTGGACTCCGGTACTGCGACTCGCCGGGTGATAGACAACATATTTCTGGGTGGACAGGATCTGGGCCTAGTGCGGTCTAGTCAGAACAGTCTTCTTTCTGGAGCCGGGGAGTTTCCCAAAGGTCAGCACAGCCGTTTCTCCTGATTACTTCCCTATACACAGCGGATGGGTAAGAAATTGCAGCCCCGCCGGGACGTCTCGGGGGGCCCTCGTCAGAGGGATATCAGAGACTCCCTGTACAGCAGCAGACTCTCCTGTAGCACGGTCCCATCACCGATGCTCCCTGCAGGCTATGGCTCCTCGGATGAGGATGATGGTTCCTGGCCCACAGATACCGCAGCAGGAATAGACTGGCTGGCTCCGTTGTCACGGGGAGATAGTGCAGCGAAGGGAAAAGCGGCAAAAAAAAAGAGCACAGAAACTGAGGAAAGCAGCGGCTGCGGCTTCATGTGGGGCCGTGGGACCTGCTGCAGGCCCTATACGGGTCCCTCTGATGGAGATAGAATACCCTCACCCAGTGGCGTGGAGGTATCGCAGAGGTGCGTACTTTTGCCACGGGAGAATGTGATCCGGGAAACGAATGCCTCTGTGGGGACAGAGGCCTCTTTGGAGGCCTGTCCACCTTCCTTGAAACCCTGCACTGTTGCTACCCCTACTACGGAGATAGATGACGCTCGTCCCACCACGATGGGAGACTACCGCCGGTTTATAGATGAAATAAAATCCCTGTGGACGACAGAGGTGTCTGGACTGCGGTCAGAGGTTGCGTCGGTGCGCTCTCAAGTGGTGGCAATACAGGCTCAGACCTCGGATGTGGCTGCGGAACAGAATATACTTACATCGCAAGTTGACACCTTACGATCCCAAGTTGACTTACTGACTCGCTCGGTGGAGGCCCTCGAATCTAGACACCGCAGACGCAACATACGAGTCCGAGGTGCCCCGGAGTCGGTGCCAACGTCTGATTTGCTTTCCTATGTAAATCGCCTCGCTCATCATATAATAGGATCGCCCCCCAATGTTTCAGAACTGTTCGTCTCAGCCTCACGGATCCGTAAGCCTGCTACGGCCCCCAGAGATTCCACGAGAGATATTATTGCGATTGCCCGGGACGTAGCGACTAAGACTTGGATTATGTCAGCTCCTGAGGCCAGGATGGCGGTGAAGTTTGAAGGGGCAACGATGTCACTATACCAAGACCTACCGTTTGTCACCCTGCTGGCGCGACGTCGCTTCCGACTGGTGACAGGGTTTCTCCGTCTTAAAGAGGTTCCTTACCATTGGGGGCTGGCTGGCTCGCTAGTGGTGACCCACGGGAGCATACCATGCATCATCTCTGACCCGGCCGAGGCTTGGCCGATGCTAGCCAGTATTGGCTTGTCTCAGGATCCGGCGTCTACTTCACCAGGCTAATTTTCTTTTTGTCTAGGACATTACCTGTTGCTTTTTCTACTAGGACTTTTTGAGGCAATGTTACCCCGCATACGCTTGGTTTAGCCAGTTCTTTTCAAGTTCTTCGTTGCTCGAGAGAGTGCTCCCCCCCTTCCCCCCCCTCTTTTTTGCTATTTTGGCATTTTTGGGCTGTACAGAGGAGTATCCTCGGTCGCCCTGGCCTCGTGACTAATTCACTCCTTGGCCTTCCCCACGGTCCTTGGGCTATGAGGTTTGTGCCGGGAATGTCACTTTTTGGCCTTTGCCATATTATTAATTTTTTTTTTTTCTCCTTCTCCCTCCTCCTCCCTTTTAATACGATGCATATTCTAGTTCTTTTGATGTCCTTCTCCTGCTCCCCCCCCCTTATTATGAGACGTATTGGGCACTTTGAGTATGCTTTTATTTCTATGAGTCTGTCCTCTATCAAGGACAGGTTAGCCCTTCAGCGTGTTATTGCAGATGACTCATTATGACCATTGGTAGATGTTGTTTTATTTATACCGATGCCCTGTATTTACTTAGATGGCTTTATGCGGCCCTGCGTGGCCACTTTCTCAACGCTGGTTTTTTGTCTGACTATACAAAACTTCTAAAATAAAGAATTTAAAAAAAAAAAAAAAAACTGTACGTATTACGCACGTCAAAAAACGCGCAGGTGTGAACCCAGCCTTATTGAGAATATTTTTTGAAATAAGGAAAATACAGTTTGCAAAATAAATAAACAAAACAACTTACATACATACATCACGTTTGATGAAAAAAACATAGAAATATTTAGGGTACAGACACGCAATTAAGATAGTCAAGCTGCCATTGAAAAAATATATTGGCTACATATTGGCAATTTTTTTCAAAATATTAGTTGAATCAGTTGAAAAAAAATTCACCATGAAAATGTCCATGATTAGTAAAGATTTTGGATCAGTAAAATGCCAGAAGAACACGAGGTAAATATGTCTGTGTGGATTATTTCTTTTTAGCAGGGTTATTCAGAGAAAAGTGAAACTCTGGAGAACATTTGGAGAAGTGAAAATTCTAGCAGGGTTATTCAGAGAGAGGTGAAAAGCATTTTTCTTGTTTGGAATTTTTCTGGTTTGGCTATTTTGACCTGGATTTTTCACTTCTCCAATCAATTCTCCTGAGTTTCACCTTTATTGAATAGAAACTTGAGCCTGTAAATGACTTTTTCATTTTAAAATGTGCAATGCGCAATCTACGTGCAGTATGATCCAGACCAATACATTAAATGGTGCTACAAGCATTAGAAAAACCATTTATCAACACCTTTAGCTTTTAATATTTTTTTCAGAAATCGGTATACCGATAAATGAATTAAATCGAGGCCTAAATTCCCATAATTATGACAATACTGTTCTGTGCTCTATACAAGCTTATCAGAAGGTATATAGGGTTATTTATTGCGCTGATGATCTAGAAGAGTTCCATTCTGTGGACATGAATGCCAAAGTAATTGCCTATAGTTTAAAAATACTATCTGCAGCGCCAGAATTCACTATTAGGAGGAATTATGGAATTATCACAGCCTGGGTCTCTCATAATAAGGGGCAGGGATCTCCTCTCCAAATACCCCTTTATATCGTTTCTAAAGGGTATATATGTACAGTATATATGCATTGTCAATAGAAAAATACTTATTAACGGTGTCTGTTCAGAAAATAAATATAATATGGTTATATCAACTTTTTTTATTACATTTCATTGAGATGTGGATTTTGTGCCAAGTTGCAGAATAGAGTAGTCGTCTGGATGTATTTCAAGGTGGAACACATGAAAACTCTTTGACTCAGCGAGGCAGGAAGAAGTTAGAACAAGTTGAAAGTCAATCATTGGAGGGTGCCGGTGGAAAGTGCATTACAAGAGTGGAATGCATTGATCATCTGTTATTTAGCCATGGAGGAAAGACTAAGGCTGCTGTCAGACGAGCGTAGTGTTCACGTCCGTGATTGCGCCTAAAAGTACGTCCGTGATAGCATGAAAGAAAGTCCATTGGAGCCTGACACACGAAGTACGTCTGCACTGAACTGCGGACGCATGACGGACGCTGCAAACGGACGCAGGTTAGGCAAGAACGTAATACTGCTAGAACGGACGTGCGGAGTGCGCCACGTCCATAACGTCTGCATAGCTTTGTGTGTGAGTGATGGAGCATGGTCAGACGGACTGCATTTATACGTCCAGCATTTTTGACGGACAGAATGTTTTTTCATTGTAATTTATTTTTCCCTCCTACATCTGTCAAAAATAACTTCAGTGAAAAAACGGACTGTGTGGCCACTACTGCGTCATCCATACTGACGATGTCCGTACTGCACGGACGTACAGTCCGTAGAAATCACGCTCGTCTGACCCTAGCCTTAACTAGCATCATGGAAAGTAACACATTATTGGAAAGGGCGGAACACAGTATAGATTCTTGAAGTAAGGGAGAGCAATGACAATGTGCTTTGTTAAGGACTAACTATACAAGGAATATTGAGAAAATCCCGATTAGTGACGACATTTTTTATTTTGTCTTCTAGTTTTAGTTAATAAATTGAATTCGTCCCTTGGCATGGAAAGTCATTCTGAATCGAGATGCACATGCAGTCTCCAGGATCCAGAAGAGAGGAATGATAAAGATACTGGTGTTTTTTCCCTCTTATATGCAGATGGATTTTACTACCCTGTGAGTGCATTTGATGGACCCCTGGAGGGAACTCCACTTATGAAAAAATTGCAAGATTTGTGTTCTATCATCTCTATTTTTACGTAGAATAGATATACTCCTATTTTTGTAACTTATAATTACACCCTTCATTGCTATGTATAACCGACCCACAAACAAATATGTTCAGCTTCATAATGCGAAACATGAATATCGTAAGTAGACAGAGTGTTCAGAACATTAAATTTGTATCACTTGTGTATACAAGTCTCAGAGCCAGTACGAGACCAAGGCCAAAAATCCTTTTTGGTTTCAGAAACAATCCCCTCTTGTCTCACTGGAAAATATGATACAGTAGGAGCTTCCAGCGCCTGCATTTGTTTTGTAATAAACACCCAGCAAAGCACAGTGTTGTGGTCCATTGTTGTCATTTTTCTTCTTGTTGACAACCTTATCTTCACAGAGGGAACAGAGCGTACAAACAAAACTATATGCAGAGATAGATAGATAGATAGATAATACAAAAATCTATCTAAGTGCTGTGAGGAGTTGTAATGCTAGTGCAGGATATTTCAAAATAGAAAGTTAAAAGCTAGTCAGATAGTCACTTATAATTAAAAGCAATGTCGCTCATTGCAATGAATCTTATGACGTTTCATATTTCTTGAGTTTAGAGATCCTTGGCACATTTTATAGCTCATTTCTAGAACTAGTATATACAATTACAAGAACAAGTATGAGACCTCTTTATATATGACTTCTTTTTTGTATCAAATGGTCTTAAAATCCGGTTTGATCTTCGTTTAATTTACAGTAATCAACTTACACAATGGGCCCTATCACCTCCTTCAAGTGAACGTGAGCGCTCACGTTAGCTCTAGCTTAAATTAGAGGATAGCATTCCGCACAGATCACCTCTGATTCGCTAACGGGTTAAACAACCCATTAGCAAATCGGTATTAGCGGTTTATAACGCGAGCCAGTGGCGTATTTAGGTTTTGTGCTGCCCTAGGCCTGACTAAACTCGTGCACCCCCTAATTTAAATTTGACACACCCCTTCCTGTCAAGGGCACACCTCTTCCTGGTTAATCCCCACCCTTCCTCTTTAAGCTCCACCTTTTCCTCTTAGAGCTCCGCCTTTTCCTCTCTTTATATTAAAAGTGGATACCAAGTACCTACTTGTATATTTTGTATACCATTTCAAATGTATCTATTGAGATAAAGAAAATTATGAAATGTTTAAATTCAAGCATTTTTACAAAGAACAGCCACGCATGTCAAGTAAGCAGGATCACAGCCGCTCTAATTGGTTGAACAATAAAATCCACAGAAACGTGCACTGCATATGAGTGTATCACAGAGCTGTACAGCAATAAAACCCACAGAAATGGGCACTGTGTATGAGCATATCAGAGCTGCACAGCAATAAAACCCACAGAAATGTGCAGTGTGTATGAGCATATCACAGAACTGCACAGCAATAAAACTCACAGTAATGTGCAGTGTGTATGAGCGTATCCCAGAGCTCCGGGGCAATAAAACTCACAGTAATATGCAGTGTGTATCACAGAATCCACAGCAATAAAACTCCCAGCAATGCAATGTTTGGTGTGTGTCAGCGTATCAGAATCCACAGCAATAAAACTCCCAGCAATGCAATGTGCGGTGTGTATGAGTGCATCAGAATTCACAGAAATAAAACTCACAGCAATGCAATGTGTGGTGTGTGTCAGCGTATCAGAATCCACAGCAATAAAACTCCCAGCAATGCAATGTGCGGTGTGTATGAGTGCACCAGAATCCACAGCAATAAAACTCCCAGCAATGCAATGTGTGGTGTGTATGAGTGCATCAGAATCCACTGCAATAAAACTCCCAGCAAACCGAGTGTATATGAGCACACAGCAATTATGCTGTGGAGCCATCTTGTCAGCAGTGGGGTGCCACTGTCAGAGGGTGCACTGTAGCTTTGATTCCCTTCCCGGTGGGTGTTCAGTCCAGAATGGAGTCTGTGTTAACGAAAGGACGGGCAGCTGCGCGCGTGCGTTTCACGTGGTTCAGCCAGTCATGTGGTACTGAGACTCAGAGAAATGGCAGTGAAATGCCCTGATGTTCGGTGGTTTCAATCAGCAGGTTTATTCAGGCGAACCCCATAGGTTTCAATGTTAAAAATATTCCCGTTTTTATGCAATTTCTAATAAATCATTTATTATTTTAATCTGCAGTAAAAAGTCTTTACTTATTGATTTTTTTTTTGTACCTTTTAGCCATTTTTCAGATTTTTTTGGGAAAAATTCCCCCCCTTTTTTTTAATAGCAGTTTTTCTTTTTTCTGTAACAGAATTTTTTATTATCAATCATAGGATCTTATATGTAAATTCCAGACATTTTCGTTCAGTAGTTCTTTTGAAAACAGCAGGCCACGGGTTTGTGGTGGCAGCATTCAGCGGCCGACTGCATGCACTTTGGGGACCCTGCGGTGAATGGTGAATTCACTGCAGGGTGGGGAAATTTTATTCTCCTAAGTGCAGGGAACTACAGAACACCAAAAAGTCGGCCTAGGCCTAGTCGGCCTAGGCCAAAATACACCAGTGCCGCGAGCTTACTGTACTTTGCTCTCCCTATACTTAACATGGGAAGCGCAAAGTGCAAGCAGAGATTAACTAGCGTTAGGATCACAAGGACCTAACGCTAGTTACAAAGAGCTGTCACTAACTGAAAAGATAACACCAGCTCTGAGCTGCTGCTAACTGATTCCACTGCTGCAGCAATATTCCCGTTTCTATGTAATATCTAATAAACCGTTTATTATTTTAATCTGCAGCAAAAAGTCTCATTATTTATTCTTTAGGATCTTTTAGGCATTTTTTGGGCAAAAAGAATTCTGCTCTTTTTAAAAAGCATTTTTTATTTCTGGAACAGACCTTTTTATTATTATTCTTAGGACATTATATGTTAATTCCAGACATTTTCACTCAATAGTTTTTTTTTGAAAACAGCGTTTCAATTTTGACACTATCAATCGTTTTGTTTTTGTTTCTGGGTTTTTTACCCTGTCCGGTGGCTTGTTGGCTTTTTCCGGCTGCTGGATGTCGCTGTGTTCGGCGGGTCGTCGGCTTTTTACAGGTGGGTTCGGTGTGTTATCGGATCGGATTCGATAATACTGTATATCAGATCAAATCAGATATGACTGAGGAAGCCAAGACCCATTGGCAAAACGCATTTCCGGACTTTTTATTTCCCTCAGGCTATTTTTATGCTTTTTAGAGCTATATATTCATTTTAAGGAAAAAAAATTTAATTCTCTCCTGCTTGGTTTTAATCTCTCACACAATACATCAGAGAGGGGAGAAAAGCCAGAGGATCCTTCAGGAAAACTACAGCATCTCAGGCCGAAGAACCTGCCTGGTGGACAGCGAAGCAGATGACCAAGAACGGTTGTTCCAGCTTCCCGTGTGTGGAGGACGGTGCCATCCCTTTAATTGGCACATTGCACTTATACGGAGCCAATATTTTATATAGTCTCTGGGCCACGTGAGTGATGATTTATCTTTGTATATATAAAAGTTACGATATATAAACCGAATTGCACTATATTGCTTTTTCTCCTCTCCATATGTTATCCATTGATGCGAGGCTTGGAGAAAGGATAAGCACGGTTTACTCAATATAAGTATATTTTCCCTACTTTCACATATTCACACTGGTTTTGAATTGATTGGCACAAATTTTATTTTGCGCTTAGGAGTAGCATTGTGGGATAGTTCAAGTCGTAAGCGACCTACAGGGAAATAGGTCGCCCACTAGAAATTATAGCAGCATACTTAAAATACTTATATTCACAAACTAGGCACCAGGGATTGTCACCTTTTTTCCTTTTTACAAATTATATCAGATCAAATCAGATCTGATATTTTCTGCAGATTTTTTTCAAAATATCAACGCCCAAAACCGCTGAAATCCAATTTGATAATCTGCCGCACCCACCGAAATTATCGGATCCAATAATTTCGCCGGTTTCGTAATTTTTTTTTTTACTTCAGTCAACAGTTTTACGGAGGCTTTTCCCCGCACTCCAGGGTCCCTGCGGTGAATGCTGAATTCACCGCAGCATCAGGAAATTTGATTCCCCAAAGTACGGGGAACGAGAGATCACTGAAATGTCAGTGACATTTCGGTGCTCTGTGAAAAAACCCTTAAATATTCAATAGTATACAATAAGCCTGTAAACAATAAAGTATCTTTAGAAGGTATCATGCAGGATCCCAGTCTCTCCAAAGACATGGCTTTTCCATACTCTATTATAACTATTTCATGGCCAGAAATATCAAACAAAAATATAGTTAGCTGGAAAAGGTAGCACAGATGTCGCTCTCATATACCATCCGGTGCTCGGCGTTATGCAGTACTGAAATCAGAACAAGTCGGGAGAGACCATAGCATAAAACCACAGCATTTATTTTGCTATAAAAAAGTGAATGGATCCACTCACAAAAAAAGTGGCACTACATAAACAAATATGAGTACAATCAAGCATAACAGAAGTAAATCACAGCTATCACCATATCCTCTGTAGCATCCGGAAACCAGACCTCAGGCAGGCTCTCCAGGGTGGTGATCATGCAGGTAAAGGCATCCAAGGAAAAGTGTCACTGGATACGACACGCTCGACGCGAACATGTAATAGTTATTCTTTCCATGCATTACTACATAAAACTATAGCCTAATGCTTAGATGTGGTATGTAAACATAATCAGAATATTGTTTGACTTGAAATAGACGCACACCAGTAAAAGCAAAGCTCTGCAAAGCACATGCAGTATTTAACAAAAGCAAATTATTTAATGGATTAAATGGTTATGGATAGTGTACCATATATACTTTTTTTTAGCACTCCCTACAATAAAAAATAACTTTAATATCAATATAGATGTTTGATTTTGTATATACAAAATGACAATAACTACATAGGTGTTCCAATTTCCTTGACCTGAAAAATCAACATATTTTTCATGACTATGGAAACCACAAAGTGTATCTGAATTTATGACAAAAATGTTTAGGCTGCAACGGTCTGAAAAATCTGCTAACATTTAGCCACAAACACATCTATGTATGAGTTGTACTGTTTATCTGTGAAGAAACAGTCACAAGTCATGTGAATACTTAGCACGTGAGTAGGAATAGTGCATGATATTCTTTAAGAACTCTTATTGGTCATGCTGTGTGTCTTCTTCTGAACACTGCCCTAAACTTTGATTGAAAAACACACTTTTTTTTCAGGATAACAGGCCTAATTTATTATCTCCTGTGAATTCCAAAACATACTTTGCTGTCAGTGCCTTCGTTATTTAGAAGTGCCTAATGCAGTTCAGGGATGCCTCACCTTATCTGTGACCAGCCGTAAGTTGTAGAACATGATGTCATGCAAATTTCTTATCAAACCTTCTGCAGACCTATATTTGTCCTGAAGGAGAGGACTCAGTGTAAAAAGGGCGAGGGCAGGCAAGGTTAAATACGCATCAAAATAAACGGTTACGAATGCAACAACATTGCAAACAAATCCTAAATGCTTGGCTTAGTAAAGTATTTAAATTCTACTAAAACTTCCATTTGTTCGACTGATGCTATTTTATATAAGTCCCCTGCTCACAAGTGTTTGCAAGAAACGGCAATATGATTAAATATATGGAGATATGTGCCATAGTTTACACTAGAGATAAACCAATATCATTTTTTCAAGGCCGATACCGATTATCGCCAGTCTTTCCGGCCAATAGCCGATATTCTGTAAATTTAAAATCGTGGAAAAAAACACAAATCTGAAAACACAAAATGCATTAACTGAATGAGTTTAATAACATTTTAAACATTGCACCATGATCAATTCATTTATTCAATTGAATAAAAAAAGAAATATTTTAATTATTACAGCCAATATTGTTGTGTGTAACGCTCGGTGTAGGTGTGGGGGAGCCACAGGTACGAACCCAGGGGTGCAGTGACACTCAGAGAGGCACGGATGGTGGTAGTAGACAAGGGTTTGTTTCTATACACATATAAAATAGCAAATGAACTAGGGAGGAGCGAGACAGGAAAAGGGTTGACTAAGGTAATACGCGGGACAAAAGACAAGGGGCACTATTAGCTGCCTACAGCTAAAACGAGGCGTTATGGGAAAAAATTAGTTTGCTAATCTCCTTTTAGCTTCCCCGTTTTACCTGTAGATTATGGGGCAGGTGCTGAGTTCAACAGCGTGCCCGTAGCAGCTGCTAGGGTCCATGATGCACGGAGACTGGCTGACACTGACAATGTGGTCATTTGGGTCAGCTGAGTGAGTCTACGATAGCTCTGTCCAGGGGCGCAATGACCCATCGGGCATTCGAGCACTGTCCGAGGGCCCGGGTGGGAGAAGGGCCCGGATTTGGGCCCCATCAGTCTGCTTTTGTGCCCTTGCATTGCTGTGCCGTGAGTGGAGCGACATGGAGATTGTCTCCCCAGCACTGAGGACGCTCTACACATGTGCCCCCTGGGCCGCGGCACGCAATGACATTGCAAACAGGGATTCCCCCCTGCCTGGCATTGAAAATCCCATTACAGGAGGTGCAGGGGTCTTTGGACCCCTGTATCTTCTGAACCATGTTGAAAAAAAGAAATAAATGAAAAAAAATAAAACAATACCTCTTAGATTGTAAGCTCTTGAGCAGGGTCCTCTCTCCTTGCAACCTTTTTTCTTGTTATATTTTATGCATGAAGTCGGCTGTATACTACTGGTTTACGCAGCCGCCCAGGTAGGGAATAGTGCGCAAAACTGCTTTTTGTGCATAAGATTTCATAAAGTGGACCACTGGTTTGACCACTTCAATGGTAATCATTTAAAATGCTCTTATCTGCCAGTTGTCCAAATTTATAAAGCATTTAGGCTAGGGTCAGACTGAGGCAGTGTGAACGCGCGTGCAGGCGCACTTAATCACGGCCGCACTAGCAGCAAATGCCGGGCAATGACGGCCAATATACGAAGTACGGTCGCACAAAAGTCCGGCTGCGCAACGCAAGCGGCAAACGAACGCATTTTGTCGAGAACGTAAAACCGCTAGTACGGTTGTACAGAGTGCGCTGCGTCCGCTAGCGGCGTGTGTGCATGAATTGGAGATGTCAGACACTGCTAATGTCCGGCCAACATAACGTCCAGATGCACAAAGTGTTTTATTGATGATCCGTACAAAATCACGAACGCAAATGCGCATAGTATGACCGCTATCGCGTACTCCGTGAAAAAATGCGTCCATTCGTTCGAACGCACTTTTTCACAGACAACGTGAAAATGCGTTCGTCTGACCCTAGCCTAAAGCACAACCAAATCTAGGTAAGAAACAGTGAAAAGAATTTTTAACAACTATAAGGCAAATACTAGAATAGTGCACAAGAATGAGCTGACATAACAACTTCATCTCAGTAGAAAATCCTGGGAAAATATAGCTAAAAATAAAAATGAATATGCTGACCACAGTGAAAGCCCAACGAATAACAGAGTTTGCAGATACTGCAGGAAGACGTTGAGTTGGTTCTCATGGAATCAGGAAAGTGAACTTAATTTTACACTGTGGGGACCTTCCTGTGGTCCAGCCCATAAAAAGAAGATTTGTCAGCTTCCTGATGGTTGAGAGAAGGTGCTGCTTCTGTCAGATATTAAAGCAATCATAGCAGTCAAAGAGTCATAACAGGGATGTGCAACGAGGGCAATGACTTGGGAGGCACTGGCTGTAGGATGGGAAGTGGAGGAGGGCAAATTAAATGATTTTGGACACTAAGCCGCAGATCCATATAGGTACAAACCCCATTTCATTTTATTCCCCTCCCCAACATTCCATGCCCCATTTTCTATACCTCATTTGATTATGCCCCTATTTCATGTCCCTCTTTTGTTTACTGCACCATTTCATACACCTTTTTCATTTTATGCCCCTTATTTCATGACCCCCTTTCATTTATGCTCCATTTCATGCACCTTTTTTGTTTTATACCCTCCCATTTCATGCTCCTTTTTATTGTATGCCCCATTTCATTTTATACCCTATTTCATGTCCCTCTTTTGTTGTATTCCATGTGATAGTCACTTGAGACATGAGATGTATTTGGGAAATATGGGTCTGGTGTGTTACAATTTTTTCCAGAAAAGCTCCAGCTTTGTGTTGAAGTCACCCTGTACCTACAATTCTAGGTGCAGGGTGTATGTGTTTTCTGTGCCCCATCCCCTGATGCCTGTGGTGTAGTATTATTCTCTTATGTATTTATTGCTGAGTGTTGTGTGGTATATACTGTGCTGTTTTCCCTACGTGTAATCTGTACGAAATGATTCCTTTGTTCATCCATGCTTCCATCCAACCCCCCAGGATCTGGCATAAATACAATCTCTCTGCCCCTTCCTCGGGCTTTGTTACACAAGGGCATGTGTGTGAGAGGGGGAAGATACTGGGAGGCTATCCAGTATGGAAATGCTGGAGTCTGTTTTACCTTTGTATTCTGTACATTCCCCTGTGTATGTTTTTTCCAATTGTAAATTTCTAAATAAAGTCATTCCCAGTTTTGTTTTCACCCTACAAGGAGCTCCGGCTATTGACTGAGTGGGTTTGGGCCGGAATCAGTACTCCTCGTAGCGGCAAGGGGAGCTTTCTGCATGTGGATACAGGACCCCACGTTACACCCATTTTTCTACTAGCGAGAAGGGGACATTGAAGGGGACATTCCTTAGCTCTTACACTATTTGTTACCCTTGGCTGTTAGGAAAGCTCTCTGCTCCTTCACTGCATCACTGTGGTAAAAGTGCATTCCATACATATTGAGATTTTATCAGGATGCAAAGATGGAGTTCTCATGTAACACGAAAGCATATGGATATCCCCTGTTCGCAGTA
This sequence comes from Leptobrachium leishanense, assembly GCA_009667805.1. Lineage (NCBI taxonomy): Eukaryota > Metazoa > Chordata > Amphibia > Anura > Megophryidae > Leptobrachium > Leptobrachium leishanense. Next base: position 86,686,668 of record CM019071.1, read on the forward strand.
GCCTTTTCCACCAACATCCCTGAGATACAAACATCCCTGAGATTTGTGTGACTCTGGATTTCTCGAAATAATACCTTGCCAGCAAAGACCTCCAAGACCTCCACGTTGCTGGAGGTAACGTCTTTCAGAAACCATACTCTATTGAATGCCATGGAATGAGAGAACCTCATCTTGCCTTTTCCTGATATGGCTTTATTATAATGAGGGGCTTACCCCCAATTTGACTCTTCAACTGATATGCCTGTGCTTGATATCCTTTCAGTAATACAGCAGGCCTCATTAAATCTTCTTTTTTTCATACCACCTGCAAGTCAATATATGACTTTGAACTCATTGAAGTCGATTACATATAGCGTAAAATAGCTTCACCATGATTCATGTGCGGTAGGGAGAAATTATTAATCAACCTTTCTCAAAATTTGGCTGGGATATAACATTACATCTTACTAACTATAGATCCCTGGTAACAAATATCTAGGACACCACCTTCTGCTGCCGTACACCATCAGGGATGTCACGAAGGCCCAGGTCTTATATTTTCCCTCGGCCGCCGTGATTAATTTTCCTTCGCCAGTTCCCGGATTCTCCCCTCAGCAAGCAGTGCTGACCCAATATCAGATCTTAATTTCTCCCAATAAAGCAGACAACACTGTTCATTTTGGGTTAAGCAGACTCTCTCTGGCCATTTCACACAGCCTGTTTTTATTTGGTACAGAATCAGATAAGAACGGTTAACATCCCCGCCCCAGCAGACATCCCAGCACCGCCATTCAGCCTGCTCTCCATCAGGTCCTCTCAGAGTGCAAGCTCTTGAGCAGGGTCCTCCCTGATACTGTTCTATGTGTTTAACTTGTATGTATATTGGTTATTCTGTCTCTCCCATTGTACAGCGCTACGGAATCTTGTTGCGCCTCACAAATAACTGTGGCAAATAGCAAAAGTCACTATCGCAAGCACATTCCAAAGTGTATTTCTTGCAGAAATTTAAACTTTATAAAGACATTCTATAACTGACAAAATAACTACTTTCTAAACCTAAAAAATATATAAATTTTTATAAAGGACTTAAATACCAAGGGCCATATTACATTCTCTGCGCAATTATTTTTGCGCACGAAAAAAACGTTATCGCACGAAAATTAACGTGGTATTCCTATCCGAGCGCATTTTTTCTTCCTTCAAGATTTTTCGTGCGCAAATCCGACGCGCAAAGCCATTCGCAAATGAACGTTGCCTGCAGGAATCGGTGGGCAGACTGTTTTGTCACGGGATTTGTCACGGGATTCAGCCAACATCAATCACCCATTTCCAATAAAATATTTACAAACTAAAAAAAAAAAATTAACAACTGCCAGACAAAAAAAGAAAAAATTAACAATGACACAATTTATAAATTTTAATGTTTGGGTATGTGTAGAATGTGTAACTGTACTGTGCTGTATTTTTTTTTTTCCTGCTGGTGTATTTCGTTTAGCCCAGAACGATCACATTTACAGTTACCACCTGCTTTTCAAAGACGTTACGAAAATGCGCGCAAACATTCGGTGCGCGAAGATTGGAATACCATCCGCGAACCAGCGCACTAACACATTGGCGCTCACAATGTTAAGTATGGGATGCGCGCACGAACTTGCGCTCGCACTGGGTCCGCGCAGGGTCACTCGCGTTGGACATTAACGCGCATCGTTTGCACGAATGTCGTAATACGACGTTCTGCGCAAATGGTTTTGTCCTCGCGCAAATGCGGATTTGCGTGCACGCAAAACCGATGCGCGAGGAATGTAATAGAAAAATCCTATAACAAGATCCTTGGGCTCTGACACATGATTCCTTGTGGTATTTACATAATGTTTGTGTTTCTTTCAAATTGGTTAAAGGAGGAAATCAGCACAAACCACTTTGCGTGCTGTACATTGAACTTGTTCAGGGCCAGGATCAGGAAAACCACCTTTCTGAGCAGGGGATTTCCAAACAACAAAAAGCAAAGTAGATAATCACATGATTTATTAGAACCACAATCTGCAGTGTGATTATAGGAAGTTATGGATGTTTTACATTAGTGTGGACCTAACTTCTTATTAACTCCTTCACTGACACATGAGGAAATAAAATCATTAGAAACTATGGTTTTTTTTGCCTGTGTGGGTGATCTGTATAGTAAGGCTAAGGGGTAGGATGATGGGGTCAAATATTAAGGGGGGAGGGGTCATACTCAGTCACCCATGACTATTTAAAAATTATTACATTTTCATGTGGGTAGAGTGTACATTAAATAAGGAAAAAATATTTAAGCATTGTGCAGTTGACTCCTCTGGCTCATAAATCTAGAAAGAAGGCATAGGTATGTTCCTCTTACTAATAATAACAACATATCTTCCTTCTTGATTCCCTGGGCTATGGAATAAAGTTCGAAAAGATCTGGTGGTCCCCCCATTTGTGCCTCATCTGTATGCAGTAGGTAATGAGTTTCAAAATATATAAGTGGATTAATTATATTGTCAACCAATATTGAAAAACAGGTAATATATTATAGAAAACACATGGGGGGGTAGCACTCAACCTAAACTAAGCATTCAGTCCGGGTGCATCTCAAAAATAAAATACAAACAAAACCAGGGAGAGAGCACTCCAGTCAAACACATTCAAAAAACCTGCAACAACAGCTTCATGCATGGGTGCATAATACCAGCTTTGGCTAGGGACAGATGAGCGCATTTTCTGCGGCCACCGTCAAAATGTACGTCGATGCGTGCGCACGCATTTTTTCACGGAATACGCTTAAGTGGTCAGACGATGCGCAATTCTGGACGTATTCATGACGATGGGGTGAAAAGAAGTCTAGGGAAATCCGGCTGTTTGAACGTTATGTTGGCCGCACACTAGCAGCGTCTGACGTCTCCTAATCACGCACACACGCTGCTATGCGGCCGCAGCGCACTCTGTACGTCAGTACCAGCGGTTTCACGTTCTCGAAAAAATGCGTTCATTTTCCACTTGCGTTGCGCGGCCGGACTTTTGTGCGACCGTACTTCGTATATTGGCCGTCATTGCCCGTCATCTGCTGCTAGTGCGGCCGTGATTAAGTGCGCCAGAACGCGCGTTCGCACTGCCTCAGTCTGACCCTAGCCTTTTACCACATGTTGAAAAATTCTTAAATCTAAGCTTTGTTAAATAAAATGGTGGAAATTTGGTTCGCAATGAACGGCCGTGAATTGCTTAAGCCTGCCAACAGCGTCAATGTAATCCACCCTCTGGCAGGTCCTACTCTGCAAACCTAATGACTGCCCATCATTGGATAAACTCACTGAGGAACAGGTCCTTTCCTGGAGCTCCCGCAGATCAAGGTTAAATAGAACCTGGAGGAGGAGTACCTGTGGCAGGGAGGGGTGCTTACCCAAGAGATTCATATAGAAACCTGCCAGAGGGTGGATTACATTGACGCTGTTGGCAGGCTTAAGCAATTCACGGCCGTTCATTGTGAACCAAATTTCCACCATTTTATTCAAGAAAGCTTAGATTTAAGAATTTTTCAACATGTGGTAAAAGCTGGTATAATGTACCCATGCATGAAGCTGATGTTGCAGGTTTTTTGAATGTGTTTTACTGGAGTGCTCTCTCCCTGGTTTTGTTATATATATATATATATATATATAATGCATGCAGCTCCAGCATGACTCATACCTCACTGCCAACTGTCAAGCCTCATGACATTCCATTTATTCTTTAGTGATTTTAACTTAATATCTAGTGTATATATGCAGGGTGGGATGGGATGTCTTTCTCACAAAGAAATTCTATACAAAATTAATCTTACTAAATTCATACTTTGAGGCGAAAATGTTTATTAACTGCTTATATGGGTCTACAAGTACTCCAAAAAAACTCACAGTAATGTGCGTGTGTATGAGTGTATCACAGAGCTCCACAGCAATAAAACTCACAGTAATGTGTGCTGTGTATGAGCATATCACAGAGCTTCACAGCAATAAAACTCACAGTAATGTGCGGTGTGTATAAGCATATCACAGAGCTCCACACAGTGCAGCATCATTGTTCATTTTATAATTGAGAAGTGTACAACAGTTACGCATTAGAAAAATATTTATATTTTTTTATTTATTGTTACATAACACCTGGTCTTGTTTAATATCCTTGGAAAGGCCAAGCTCATGCCTTTCAAAAGATACCTTATATGATCCTCTAGCTTCTATCGCTCCGGAGATATGGTAGTCCAAATGACCCCTGTAGCTCCTCCATAGGGATTTCCCGGCACGGCTGGGGGAAGTCCCATTTGTAAAGTTATTGCCTCGGGAGGTCCAGCAGGGGCAGAGTCACAGAACTTGATTGACATGCTGGAGATGTCCACCGCATCCTAGTGGATGGAGCATCGGCCCTGCCGATAAGTGCCGGTGCTGAGTACGAGTGCCGAATGGCAGAAAAAAAGCCCTGAATATATCCCAACCATCCACTTTCCTGTGAGATGAGATTACAATCAGTCCTCACTGGCAGTGACACCATGCAGGCTGTGTTTTGTGGAAGAAAAAGGGCTAAGCCCCATCCCTCCATTCCCAGCAGCCTAGGCCCCACAAGCTGAAACTGCTGGAAGGTGAACCCACCTTGCAGGGCCTGGAGATACAGCTGATGGTGGCCTCAGTAATCACTGTAGAGACAACAGAGTTAGATGAAAGGGTTCCCCACTTGACTTAGTCTGCTACTGCAGACTACCGCTACTGCTACTGCAGGGTTATTGTGCTAGGCCTTTTAGGCCAGTGTCAGATGAGCGCCCGTAATGACGTGCCTTCTGACGCCCGTCGCAGTGTTGTGACATTATGCCTGGGCCGGCCACACGCTGTAGAGTGTGCACGAATTGCATGCGCTACAGAGGACGTTCTGAAAGCCTTCCAGTCAAAACGCAATGATCCGCGTCCAACGGAGCTGCGAAGCACGATCCTCCATAGGAGGATCGAGCTTTGCAGCGTTGAGCGCAGGGGAGTAACTACCAGGGGTTCAAAGGGTGCCACCGCACCAAGGCCCTTGAGTCTGGGGGGTCCACACTCGCCTGCCTGGGCCTGGGGGCTTGCCTATATTTTATATATTCTTTATTAAATTTATTTTATACTTATTTGTGAGTTTTACTTTGGAGCTCTTCGACACACTCATACACACCACATATTACTGTGAGTTTTATTGCTGTGAAGCTCTGGTATACGCTCCTACACAATGCACATTACTGAGTTTTATTGCTGTGGAGGTCTGTGATACACTCATACACACTGCACATTACTGTGGAGCTCTGTGATACGCTCATACACACCGCACATTGCTGGGAGTTAGTTTTATTTCTGTGGAGCTCTGTGATACGTTCATACACAGCACACATTACTGTGAGGTTTATTGCTGTGCATTTCTGTGATAAGCTCCTACACGCCACACATTACTGAGAGATTTATTGCTGTGGAGCTCTGTGAGATAGAAAAAGTGCACATTACATTAAAAATGGGATGGCCTGAAGAGGTCATAGTGGACCTGGAAATAATGGGACATTGATTGTCTGGAGTCAACATTGTGGACCTGGAGGGGACCAATGCTTGTTGACAGGAGGGGGGACAAAATATGTTATGCCTAGGGTGGGGGGTGGTCATGGTTCTTGCACCTGGGCCCTGAGGTTTCTAGTTATGTCTCTGGCTGAGCACACTAACTACACTCAGCGAGGTGGTCACATGGGTGTTACGGATGCTCCTTCTACTCTGAAAAACACTAATTTGACTGTGGGCTTAGAGGGACAGACATGGCTTCATGGGAAGTGCTGCAATACTAGTAGGATTGCACCTGATTTACTCCATTATTACTGTAGGTTGTGGAATTACCTCCACTGACAAGTTACTACCCTTGTAATCAGGACCAAATATTTTAAGCTCCCTGTCTTAGCTCTTTCAGCTGTCATGCCATATCTCAGGTAGCCTGGGGAACAATAGACCTCCTGCAACCTTATCTAAATATTCCCTCCTCCAGCTTATTGACTGTTAAATACTGTAGAAACTAAACCACAGCAGTAGCGGTAAACGTTTGCACCGATTTTTGGTAAATGTTGCATCATGGGAAAAAAATTAACAAAATGAAAACAGGAGATAAAACCTAACTTTATTTTTTCCTTTTCACATGTAATTAATTTAAACAAAGAAAAAAAAAACACAGTGGGCTACATTACATTGTCCGGGTTAAAACGGGGACGCAAAGGAGAAAAACCTGCACCTGCAGGTTTGTCCTTTGCACCCCCGTTTTAGCACAGAATTACAATGCAGGCGCTAGAAAAGCTGCCTGCATTGTTAACGGGCGCTAAGCCCCGGGATGCGCGGGATCCATAGGACTCCATTGCGGCAGACCCTCGCGGTCACATGACCTGCCGGATCTCGCCTCGCGAGATCCGGCAGGTCAGCGTAGTGATCCGCAGGGGGAGACTGGGGGACTTTTTCCCCCAGTCTCCCCTGCTCTCGCCGGACGGAGGAGGTGGACAGAGCCGCGGTCCAAGCCGTGGGATAGTAGGTGAGTATCTGGATTTTTTGGGGGGTTTCTGCTGGTGCTAATGGATTCTGCACCAGCGGAATTCGTTGGCACCAAGTCCAAGCTGTGGTTAACTTTTTGCTGACCGCAGCCGGACGTTAATCAGCGTTAGGACTTTGTAATCCTAACGCTAATTAACACTTTGCGCTCCCCATGTTACTTTTTAGGCTGGCGGCACACGAGCGTTTCTCAGAGAGAGGAAGGAACATCCGTGAGAGAGGACGTTCATTCCACTCTGTGCGCTCAGCATACAACGCGCTATCCTCCTATGGAGGATCGCGCTTTGTATCCCCGTCAGCATCCGTCTAGCTTTTTGACAGGGAGGGCTTTTTCACGCCCAGTGGTTGGCCCTCCCTGTCAAAACGGCACATAAATCCCACAGACGCATGGAAGTGCGGGCGCACGAAAGCATAAGTGCGCTCGTGTGCCGCCAGCCTTAGGGAGCGCAAAGTAGAGAAACCTTGCGCTGAAAAGTGCAAGTTACCAAATGGTAACAGGTTTCTTAACCCGTTAGCATTTGGATTGTAATATGCGGTGGCTACCAGGGCTAACGTTAACGCTCACTCAGGTAAACTCCAACCTTAGCACCAACAATGTAATGTAGCCCAGCATGTGTTATAAAGTGGTATTTGTAATGCACACGTGATCTAGTTACAGCTTATGTACGCAGTAGTGTCCCTTTAACTTGCAATCAAACCAATGATTAGCAGTTATAGCAGTACAAAGAGTTTTTTTTTTACTTTTATGATTGCTCAATATTGACCGACTTCTCACCATTGTTTACTGTTGTTGCAAAAAACTGTGAAATATTAACCACAACAAAACTTAGATGATCTAAAGAGCGAAATTCCAACAACAGCAAATTAAGTTTTATGAATTAACAACTGTACTTGCCATGAATTTCTCTGTATTGCCGAAGTTTACTGTGGTTGCAACAGTGGTGATTTACACTTTTGTTTGCAACAATGGTAAACAATGGCAATTAGTGAATAATTAACAATTATAATATCAGTTTTCCTGTGTCATCAGTCTTACATTGTGGATGTCGGAGCCGTGGAATCCTGTAAGTTATACTCATCATTTGACTTCAACCAATTAAATATTATTGAAGTTTTTCCCACATATTTTTGTTATGACATGTGGTTTGTTTGTTCTTCTGTTACATTATAACATAGATTTTTTTTTGGTGTTCATAGAGAGCACACGAGTAGAAATAAATAATCTGGCTTTGATTATTAGGTTTCTGTACTTCATGTGACGTTCAGCAGGCCTGAGCAGTCAGCAAAATTGAATCTTATTGTTGATTCATTTCATTTACCCATGTAAATTTTCCAAAGTGGTTGATCATGAGATTCTGTTTATCTTGGTCAGCACGTTTTGTGCTAAATGAAAATAAAAAATGATAAAAACAGTATAATAATATCAATGCTGATAATTAATCGCATAACTTCATACATTTAGAGTTCAGCTTTTAAAATAATTTAATTTCATTTAAAATAATGGGCATTCTTCATGCAAAAACGCACGCAGAACGCGTGAATTTTTGCACGAAGCATTAAACGTTATCGCGCGTAAAACAACGCTGGTATTACAATCCTTGCGCATTTTTTCATCCGTCAAAAAATAACACGCGTAAAATGGATGCGCAAAAACGCGCGCGCAGCAACGTTGCACACAGAAATCAGTGTGCGGACTGTTTTTTCACGCGATTCAGCCAATCAGAATTAAGAACCACAATTGTCTCACGCTAAGTTTTTGCGCCTGTCAAAGTCAATCTGCGCATATATGCTACATCAATAAAAAAAAAACACGCACAACTTTTCAATTTTATTGGTTTGGTATGTGTAGACTATGTAACTATACTTTGCTGAATTTTTGTTTTTTTGGGCTGGTGTATTTGGTTTCGGCCAGGTTGATCGAATTTGCCATTAACACCAGCTTTTTGGATTTGCTAAAATTATGGCACAAAGACTGTGCGTTCCAAACTGCTCATAGATTGTAATACCATCCGCGTACCAGCGCACAAACACATTTGCGCTCACAATGTTAAGTATAGGACGCGCGAAGTACAGTAAGCTCGCTCAGCGTTCGCGCAAGTTCACCCGCGGTAGAAGTATAGACGCGTTTGTTGCGCTGAGATTGTAATACGACTTTCTGCGCAAAGGGTTTTGCCCCTCGCATTAATGCATTTTGCACGGGCGCAAACGTATGCGCGAAGAATGTAATAGAGCCCAATGTCTTTATACTTTGCCAAGACTTCTACAGGTTTGTCTCGGTTGAATCAAAACCAGTTTATTTTATTATCTCCTCAATTTTATTTCACCCTGGCAATGTACATCATTGTCTATATACTGTACATGGTCCTGTCTTGGCATCGTTGCTTCTCTATGGATCTGCAGTGCATTAGCAGATGAAGGGCCATTGTATCACACACAGCATGGTGAGGGAACCAGTCTCATAGTGCAGAAGTTATACACATGCCCTCTCCTGCTATACCTGCAAATGATACTAAGAGAAAAGAACAGATATACTATAGATAATCCATTAGGGGCGGGTGCCCGCATTTTACATACATAAATTCTAATAATTCTTTAGAAGTTAAGATCTGCATTCCAGGGACAGTTGCCTCAGTTTTATCTCTGGATATATTGATTTACATTACTTGCACCAATTTTAAGGGACACTCTAGCCATCAAGACCATGAAAACATACAGTATATAAGTGTTCATTGTGGTATGGTGCTGATGACCCTCAGCTGATCCTGGACACTCGACACTGCATCAAAGCAGAGGTGTCACCTTGTCATGCCCCCATCTGCATCCATCCTCAGAAGCTCCTGGCAGCATGCTTCCTATGCTGCTCCTGTCCTACAACCTGCATTTTGAAAGCAACATCCAGCAGTGAAGTAGTTAACACCAAGCACACGTCACACCACATTGAAAATAAAGGGCTACGCCCCAGACTGACTTGTGCTGTTCATTGCAACTCAATCCCTAACAGAGAGAGGACATACTCTTTGCTAGCTCTGAGTTATTCAGCTTGCCTCAGACCCAAACCTGCTACCAGTTCCTGATTACCGGATTCCCACCAGATCTCATCTCCAGCAACCACCTTCACCATCATCATTTACTACTTGGTCAGTTTCGGCATATTCATCCTTCTCCACCCAAACCCACCTTCTGTCTGTGCAGATCACTGCACCCGGAGTTTCTCATATCCCTATCACCCCGGTGCCACCCCGGTACCATCCCTAGCACACCTCCACCATGATGCCTGTCAGTCAGTGACCAGTGGATATCCTTTTGGGAGGTTTGTTCTCGAGGAGCTAGCTGGTTGAAGAAGTCTTCAACCAGCCAACTCGTAATGCATCGCAATACTTCTGCCTAATTAAAGCATAAGGTTGGTGCTTCACAGAGTAGTCGCTGCTTTTCCTGTGAAGTACCCAAACCTCTGTAGGTGATATACCAGGAGGGCCGTCTGGGAAGGCTTGAAGTTCTTTCCACAATGGACTCCATGCAGCTGATTCTCATGAGACTGGCATCTAGTTACTTCCTACAGTTGGATGGCTGCATCCTCATCTATACTATAAAAGGATAAGCTAAAAACTGTCCGTCGCCAAAACCCTACTGCGCATGCGCGACGGACATTTGAAAGCGGCCGTTAGAACACACAGGTAGCTGCGCGTGCCGGCCGCGTGAAAAAAAAACAAAAAAAAACGGCACGAGCCGCGCGCAGCTACCCGTGTGTTTACACGGCCAGATGCCCCGATCCTCCAGCGGTGACCGTCCTCCGGCTGCCGCTGGCTGCTCGGCGGGCCTCCAGGCTCAGGCGAGCCCCCGGCTTGGTTTGGGCCTACAGGCCCAGCCGAGCCGGGGACTCGCCTAAGCCTAGAGGCCCGCCAAGCAGCCAGCGACAGCCGGAGGACGGTCACCGCTGGAGGATCGGGGCCAAAGTTCCCAAAACATAGTCCCCATAATCGGCCTGAGCTCCAGCGGTGACCTCCTCCGGCCGAGCAGGCTGCTAGGCGGGCCTCCAGGCTCAGGCGAGCCCCCGGCTTGGTTTGGGCCTACAGGCCCAGCCGAGCCGGGGACTCGCCTAAGCCTAGAGGCCCGCCGAGCAGCCAGCGACAGCCGGAGGTCACCGCTGGAGCTCAGGGCTAAATTCCCAAAACATACTCCACCAAATCGGCCCTGAGCTCCAGCGGTGACCTCCTCCGGCCGAGCAGGCTGCTAGGCGGGCCTCCAGGCTCAGGCGAGCCCCCGGCTTGGTTTGGGCCTACAGGCCCAGCCGAGCCGGGGACTCGCCTAAGCCTAGAGGCCCGCCGAGCAGCCAGCGACAGCCGGAGGAGGTCACCGCTGGAGCTCAGGGCCTAAATTCCCAAAACATACTCCACCAAATCGGCCCTGAGCTCCAGCGGTGACCTCCTCCGGCCGAGCAGGCTGCTAGGCGGGCCTCCAGGCTCAGGCGAGCCCCCGGCTTGGTTTGGGCCTACAGGCCCAGCCGAGCCGGGGACTCGCCTAAGCCTAGAGGCCCGCCGAGCAGCCAGCGACAGCCGGAGGAGGTCACCGCTGGAGCTCAGGGCCTAAATTCCCAAAACATACTCCACCAAATCGTCCCTGAGCTCCAGCGGTGACCTCCTCCGGCCGAGCAGGCTGCTAGGCGGGCCTCCAGGCTCAGGCGAGCCCCCGGCTTGGTTTGGGCCTACAGGCCCAGCCGAGCCGGGGACTCGCCTAAGCCTAGAGGCCCGCCGAGCAGCCAGCGACAGCCGGAGGAGGTCACCGCTGGAGCTCAGGGCCTAAATTCCCAAAACATACTCCACCAAATCGGCCCTGAGCTCCAGCGGTGACCTCCTCCGGCCGAGCAGGCTGCTAGGCGGGCCTCCAGGCTCAGGCGAGCCCCCGGCTTGGTTTGGGCCTACAGGCCCAGCCGAGCCGGGGACTCGCCTAAGCCTAGAGGCCCGCCGAGCAGCCAGCGACAGCCGGAGGAGGTCACCGCTGGAGCTCAGGGCCTAAATTCCCAAAACATACTCCACCAAATCGGCCCTGAGCTCCAGCGGTGACCTCCTCCGGCCGAGCAGGCTGCTAGGCGGGCCTCCAGGTTCAGGCGAGCCCCCGGCTTGGGCCTACAGGCCCAGCCGAGCCGGGGACTCGCCTAAGCCTAGAGGCCCGCCGAGCAGCCAGCGACAGCCGGAGGAGGTCACCGCTGGAGCTCAGGGCCTAAATTCCCAAAACATACTCCACCAAATCGGCCCTGAGCTCCAGCGGTGACCTCCTCCGGCCGAGCAGGCTGCTAGGCGGGCCTCCAGGTTCAGGCGAGCCCCCGGCTTGGCTTGGGCCTACAGGCCCAGCCGAGCCGGGGACTCGCCTAAGCGTAGAGGCCGGCCGAGCAGCCTGCTCGGCCGGAGGAGGTCACCGCTGGAGCTCAGGGCCGATGTTGCCTAACACATACTCACCGACATCGGCCCTTAGCTCCTCCAGCGATGGCGGTCCCGCTTGCAGCATCCTCTCTCTCTCCGTTGTTCGCCGGAATGACGTCACGAAAGCCTTTGACCCCGGGGGTCAAAGGCTTTCGTGACGTCATCCTGGCGAGCAACGGAGAGAGAGAGGACGCTGGAAGCGGGACCGCCATCGCTGGAGGAGCTAAGGGCCGATGTCGGTGAGTATGTGTGGAACCGGTGGAGGACTCGAGGCCGATGTAGGTGAGTATGTGCTCTACACACACACACCCTGCTTGCTCGGCCGGTATTCAAGCTTAGGCGAGCCCCCGGCTTGGCTTGGGCCTAGAGGCCCTGCCGAGCCGGGGACTCGCCTGAGCATGGGCGGTCGAGCGAGTTGCATGCTCGGGCGTCCTCCAGGCTCAGGCGAGTCCCCGGCTCGGCTGGGCCTCTAGGCCCACGCCAAGCCGGGGGCTCGCCTAAGCTTGGATACCGGCCGAGTAAGCAGGGTGGGTGTGGAGAGCACATACTCACCTACATTAGCCCTGAGCTCCAGCGGTGACTGTCCTCCGGCTGTCGCAGGCTGCTCGGCCGGCCTCCAGGCTCAGGCGAGCCCCCGGCTTGGCTTGGGCCTACAGGCCCAGCCGAGCCGGGGGCTCGCCTAAGCCTGGAGGCTGGCCGAGCAGCCTGCGACAGCCACCGCTGAGGCTCCGGGCCAATGTAGGGGGATGTTGCCTACACATACTCACCTACATCGGCCTTAGCTCCTCCAGCGATGGCGGTCCCGCTTCCAGCGTCTTCTCTCTCTCTCCGTTGGTCGCCGGTATGACGTCACGAAAGCCTTTGACCCCGGGGGTCAAAGGCTTTCGTGACGTCATCCCGGCGACCAACGGAGAGAGAGAGAGAGAACGCTGGAAGCGGGACCGCCATCGCTGGAGGGCCGATGTAGGTGAGTATATCCACGAGCTGGGGGGCCAATATCCACGTGCTGGGGCAGTATCCATCCACGTGCTGGGGCAGTATCCACGTGCTGGGGCAATATCCACGTGCTGGGGCAGTATCCACGTGCTGGGGCAGTATCCACGTGCTGGGGCAATATCCACAAGCTGGGGCAGTATCCACGTGCTGGGGCAGTATCCACGTGCTGGGGCAATATCCACAAGCTGGGGCAGTATCCACGTGCTGGGGCAGTATCCACGTGCTGGGGCAATATCCACGTGCTGGGGCAGTATCCACGAGCTGGGGCAATATCCACGTGCTGGGGCAGTATCCACGTGCTGGGGCAATATCCACAAGCTGGGGCAGTATCCACGTGCTGGGGCAGTATCCACGTGCTGGGGCAATATCCACGTGCTGGGGCAGTATCCAAGTGCTGGGGCAGTATCCACGTGCTGGGGCAATATCCACGTGCTGGGGCAGTATCCACGTGCTGGGGCAGTATCCACGTGCTGGGGCAGTATCCATCCACGTGCTGGGGCAGTATCCATCCACGTGCTGGGGCAGTATCCACGTGCTGCGGCAATATCCACGAGCTGCGGCAGTATCCACGTGCTGGGGCAGTATCCACGAGCTGGGGCAATATCCACGTGCTGGGGCAATATCCACGTGTTGGGGCAATATCCACGTGCTGGGGCAGTATCCACGTGCTGGGGCAGTATCCACGTGCTGGGGCAATATCCACAAGCTGGGGCAGTATCCACGTGCTGGGGCAATATCCACATGCTGGGGCAGTATCCACGAGCTGGGGCAATATCCACGTGCTGGGGCAGTATCCACGTGCTGGGGCAGTATCCACGTGCTGGGGCAATATCCACGTGCTGGGGCAGTATCCACGAGCTGGGGCAATATCCACGTGCTGGGGCAGTATCCACGAGCTGGGGCAGTATCCACGTGCTGGGGCAATATCCACAAGCTGGGGCAGTATCCACGTGCTGGGGCAGTATCCACGTGCTGGGGCAGTATCCACGTGCTGGGGCAATATCCACGTGCTGGGGCAGTATCACGTGCTGGGGCAGTATCCATCCACGTGCTGGGGCAATATCCACGTGCTGGGGCAGTATCCACGTGCTGTGGCAATCCACGAGCTGCGGCAGTATCCACGTGCTGGGGCAGTATCCACGAGCTGGGGCAATATCCACGTGCTGGGGCAATATCCACGAGCTGGGGCAATATCCACGTGCTGGGGCAATATCCACGAGCTGGGGCAATATCCACGTGCTGGGGCAGTATCCACGTGCTGGGGCAATATCCACGTGCTGGGGCAATATCCACGAGCTGGGGCAATATCCACGTGCTGGGGCAGTATCCACGTGCTGGGGCAGTATCCACGTGCTGGGGCAGTATCCATCCACGTGCTGGGGCAATATCCACGTGCTGGGGCAGTATCCACGTGCTGGGGCAGTATCCACGAGCTGGGGCAGTATCCACGTGCTGGGGCAGTATCCACGTGCTGGGGCAGTATCCACGAGCTGGGGCAGTATCCACGTGTTGGGGCATATATCCATGAGCAGGGGCAGTATAAACGCAAAACAGAATAAACGCACAGAGCCGAGCACAATAAAAACGCCACAGAGCCGAGCACAATAAAAACGCCACAGAGCCGAGCACAATAAAAACGCCACAGAGCCGAGCACAGTACCATAGACGGCACAGAGCCGAGCACAGTACCATAGACGGCACAGAGCCGAGCACAACAGAATAAACGGCACAGAGCACAGAACCAAGCACAATGCACCACACTTATCAATAGACTGCCCTCTGGGCAGGCTTTACACCTAGTGATATATAATATAGTCTGTGGCTAAATAGGGCGCTGACACTGCTGAGATGACAAACTAGACAATAAAAAACTGCCTGAACGTGCCAATAGCCTACATAAAGTTTATATTGTGGCAACAGGTTAAAAAAGAAGATATTACCGTGACCGGCGTGTAAATCAGGACTTGGAAAATAATGCCAAAACGATTACTTGACTAGAGGCCTGAATACAAAACCGGAACGAGAAATTCCATCAACTTTAAGGGAAAGAGACAAGGCATTTGGCTTTGATACCCTTGAATGGGGCTGGTATCCAACGTACTCCAAGCCCAGGAAACATGTGCTTAGATTCTATGAAGGACTAGGCCCTGCATATCGAGGGCTGAATCAGCCCACGGAGCCCCCACCCCGAGGGAGCTCATAGCAGTGTGATTAGTCAGATAAGAGTAAGTGGTCACACTGTGTAGAGCTAATCTTATCTCCAGCCTACCAATATTTATTGCCTACAATTTTCAAAGTTCTTTAAATGCAATAAATGGCCAGAGAATCATGGGAGGTGCAGTTCAGAAAAAAATGGGGGGCCAGAGTTTCAGATCCATTGTGTTGATTGTTCCTTTAAACAGGAAGGTTTCCAATGAAATAAAAACTTGGCTCATCTGAGCACTGATAGGTAGGAAGTTAAGTACAAAATTCCTGCACCTGAGGAAGCGGAGTCAATTTGAACTCCTGGTTAAGATTCTTCCTCTGGGGTAGAGATACCATTTTCTGAAGAATATATTTGAAACCTGAACAGAGCCACAAACCATTACATGCATATAGAAACATACATATATTAGACTGCAATATATTTAAAAATTGTCATTTTCACATTTTGAATAATCAATTTGCACATTTTTATGTAATTTGATTAATATACTATTTTTTTAAAATATTTCTAATGCATTTCTGAACTTTACCCAGTTCCAATACCAACTTTAATTGCTCTTATGTGTTAGTACGTCACCAATATCTAATACATTCATATGTAGCGTTACTTACCTATCTGCACTATGCTGCCACCTCCTGTTAACTTGGCAGCCGTACACAGCTTCATAGAATTAGAATTATACAGGCTGTCTTCACATAAAGGCTGTAACAACGGTTTCATCAAATTTGCTGGCACATTTAGTTTATTTAAAATAATTTTCATCTTAATTTCTCCCTGCATTGAAATGAAGTATAAAATATCTAGCACCTGGAGTCTGCTGTCTGCGCAAACCTTGAAGATAAGTTAATGTTAAAATCCACTACTTTATTATTGTACTTATTTAAAACTGTAAGTGCTCTATCACCTCGTTAACGATAACGCTCACATAAATGATCGTTAGTGCTAGCTTAAATGAGGTGATGGTGATTCAGGCGGAGCACTAACGGTTAAAAAACCTGTTAGAGAATCAGTATTAGCGCTTTTTAGCATGAACTTACTGTACTTTATGCTCCCTATACTTAACATGGGGAGCGCAAAGTGTAAGGAGCGAGTAATTAGCGTTTGGATCACAAAGTCCTAATGCTAATTACAAAGAGATGTCGCTAACTAAGGCTAGGGACAGATGAGCGCATTTTCTGCAGCCACCGTCAAAATGTACGTCGATGCGTGCGCACGCATTTTTTCACGGAATACGCTTAAGTGGTCAGACGATGCGCAATTCTGGACGTATTTCATGACGGTGGGGTAAAAAGAAGTCTAGGGAAATCCGGCTGTTTGAGCGTTATGTAGGCCGCACACTAGCAGCGTCTGACGTCTCCTAATCACGACACACGCTGCTATGCGGCCGCAGCGCACTTTGTACGTCAGTAGCAGCGGTTTCACGTTCTGATAAAAATGCGTTCATTTGCTGGTTGCGTGGTGTCGGCGCACTTTCGTACGCACGTACTGCGTATATTGGCCGTCATTGGCCGTTATGTGCTGCTACTGCCGCCGTGATTTAGTGCGCCTGCACGCGCGTTCCGACTGCCCCACTCTGACCCTAGCCTAAAAAGGTGTGCTACAGGTAAGCGCTGGTGATAACGGATTCCGCTGCTACAGAATCAGCAGCAGGTGAAACCCCCCAAAAAAAAAAATCAATTACTCAACTCTCATCCCGCGCGAGAATGGCGGCCCAATCCGCAGCGTCTTGTCACGGGGAGCAGAGTGAGACTGGGGGGAAAAAAAGTCCCCAGTCTCCCTCGCAATCACTCCACCGACTAGCAGGATCTAGTGAGAGGCGAGATTCTGCTGGTCATGTGATACTCCAGCAGAAATAGGATTCCTTGGAGGGGATGCTCGCGGCAGCTACAGGGCAGGCTGCTGGATTCATAATCTGAATGTTAAAATGGGGGGGCGGTAAGGGGAAATTAACAAACACTAATTTTTCCCCTTAGCATCCCTGTGATTGAACCCTAAGGCCGGGGGCACACGAGCGCACCTAGTGCACTTGTACACACGCACTTACCGGCGCCTGTCGCAGCCATATGATGCTGCGACGGGGCCGGTCACACACTCGTGTGTGTGCAGCATGTGTCCGCCCAGAACACATCTCCGTTGACATGCTAGGAGGATCGCGCTTTGCAGTGCTGAGTGTACGGAGTGCGCTCAGCGGCTGCGTCGGTGGAAGGAACGTACACTCTCGCGGACGTTCCTTCTACGCTTGTGTGCACCCGGTGTTAGTGTGTGAGGGGCAGTTCATTAGGATGAGAACTTACACTTCATATAATCATAACAGACTAGAAAGTAATATTTTTTTAAATTAACCAACTTGGGGCTGCACTTCAAGCGAGCTATTACTGTTAACTATTTATAATGGCTATACTTGTTAACAGTAACTGCTCTTGTGCTATTCCAGCCTTGATACAAACCTTACGCCATCAATTAATGGCTCCCTTCTTTTACATGTCGAGCTACCTTTGATGGAGGCCCCTCTCAACCTTTTAAAAGACTCACCCAGATTTTAGTATGGAAAGGGAGCAGCCTTAAAGCTCTGACCAAAAAACTACACGGTAAAAAAGTCACATCTTTGAAAAAGATGCACCAAATCATCCATGGCTGAATTTTGACACTTTTAATTTGTCAGTAGCTGTATTTGATGTCATTTTCCATAGCTATGGTTAGAAATTAGGGTTAAGATCTAATTTGTAACCCTAGTTTCTAACCTTAACCCCTTAAGGACGGGCGGGTGTCGCTCATCAGGGGTGGGTTAACGCCAAAGAGACATGCAGGTGCCGCGCGGCCCAGCTGCGGGGAGGGGTCTAGGCGGCCCATTGAAGACAGTGGGGTGTACCTGTACGCCCTACGTCTTCAAGGCTCACCCGCCGCGAGGATGGCATAGAACATCCTGCGGCAGGAAAGGGTTAACTTCTATTTCGGGATTGAGTGTCCATTTCGTCAAAATTCTGGTTGCAGACGAGTCATTTTTTGACACGTCTTTAAAACCCATAGGGTACCCTCACCAGCAGCCTCTGACTTCATATATAATATGTTTACTTCACTATCAAGATATGGTTATGACTAGAGGTTGACCATTTTCATATGTTTGCTATGTCAGGGAGGAATCAATAGATTATTGTCTTGTTTGGTTTTGTGTTTCGAGTAACTGGTAAAAGGAAATATAAGTAAATCTATGGATTTAATAAACTGGCATCTATTCCCACTCGAACAATGTGTGTCTGGCTGTTGGGAAACCTCTCTGTGATGCCAGGACTACCAGGCCATTAGTCTGGAAGGTGAACCCTGTCACTAAGTGGTTCTGGGTTGGAAAAGAGAGTCGAAATAATGGGCTGGTTCTACTCCTGGAGCTGTGGACAGAACCCCGGTGTGTTCCCATTACGCCAATAAACATAGGACCCCGATCATAATAGAGGTAGGAATAGGCAGATGCTAATTGTTATCGACACACTCTGACTTTTCACTTTAGCTGCGATGACCAGCTGGGCCGGAATTTACAAGAATAATCTTAACAATAAAACATGAAAGCATTTGCTCCATAATAATCAACTGTATACAAAGATAACAATGTTTTGTCCTCTTTGCTATGAACCAGATAAGAAACATCCAAAATTCAGTTGGTAAAGATTAAAACACGTGATAGGAAAATGTTCTGCCTTGATTATTATTATTATTCTTTATTTATAAAGCGCCAGCATATTCCGCAGCGCTGTACAATAAGCACAGTATAGACAGGGATACAATACAACGAACAACATTTGACAAACAGTACAGGAGGAGATGAGGGCCCTATTCCCGTAGGAACTCACAATCTAGGAGGGTTGGGGTTAGAAACAGGAGGAGAGGACTGTAAGGTGAGAGTGATTGATGGTTGTGTCAGTGAGTTGGGTGGTAGGCTTCGCTAAATAGGAACGTTTTAAGGGAGCGTTTGAAGGAAGAGAAGTTAGGGGAAAGTCCGACAGTACAAGGTAGGCTTGTGCACCGATTTTTTTTTTCGGTTCGATTTGTTCGGATGTTTAAACCTTTTCGATTCGGCTCGTTTCGACCGATTTCTGTTTCGATTCGGTTCGTTTTTCGTGTACATTTTTTTTTCGGAATATCGACCATTTTTCGTATTTTCGTGTCACTTTGCTCTTTTTTTGTATCGACTTTTCGGAAATTTTCGTTTTTTCAGAACTTCTGTTCTCCTCATTTCAAAGTGTCTATGATAATTCTGGCGATTCTATCGTGTTTTTTTTTTATTAAATAAAGATCAAATCATGAATAGAGCAAAAATAAATTTCGATTTGACACATTTCAAGTCCATTCGAAAATTCCGAAAATATTTCGTTTCGGCTCGGAAAACTTTTCGGATCTGCCATTTTCAGATCTAAAAATTTTCAGAAAATCGGCCGCATCCGAAAACACGAATCGGGAAATTTCGTGAAAATTCCGAAACGCACATCCCTAGTACGAGGGAGAGCGTTCCAGAGAGTGGGGGCTGCGCGTGAGAAATCCTGCAGTCTATCATGGGAAGAGGTGATGCGGCGAGAAGCTAGGTGCAGGTCGCTGTTTGACCTTAGGGAGCGGGCTGGGGTGTATTTGGTGATTAGTGAGGACAGGTAGTGGGGAGCTGAGTTAGTGAGGGTTTTGTAGGTCAGGGTATTGATGTATGGCACTAGATGCGGTTCTTACAGTTTCCTGGTATTAGGGCCATGTCATGCTCAAATCAAATCCATGCCAGCTGCAGTAACACAAAAAAAGAGGAATAATCAGCAAGTTGACAGCTAGTAAAATGAATGCTTCTGATGCTGAAGCACGACATTAGCCACATGGGTAGCCACACATGACCATAATACTGCATTTTATTGATCAACAGTCAATCAGAAAATAAAACTCACCTTCCTGATGCTCCAGATGGGTCCTGCCACTAAAATGCAGCTCCGTTCCCTGCAGCAGACCACAGCACACTCTAGGAGTGTCTGGACAGCCCCAGCATGTGACATGCTGCTTGAGATCACACTGACTCTGTGCATCATGTCAGCGGAGAAACCCTGCACATCGCTCCCACCGTGTGTACAGCAGGAAGGGGATATGGCACCACTGCCATCGGATTCCGTAATCCAGAAGAATAAAAAAATCCAATAGAGCCAATAACAATTTGATTATTTGTGTCTTCAGCTTCCTTTTATGAGCAGTCCCAGATAATTCAGATCGGTGAAATCAGTATTGATCGAATAAAATTGTACTAGTATTCCTAAAAGTCTATTGTGTTGTATTTACAAATGTAATAATCCATCTAAACTCAGTTTAGCATCCGATTTACTGGTGAAAGTAGCCTGTAGGGTGAATGTACGGTTTACAGTTCTGACATTTGCAAAGAAAATCTAAGTTACATAGGGTTATTCACAAAGCGGTGAAAAGCTGGAGAATGACTGGAGAATGGAAAATTCTAGGTCAAAATAGCCGATTTGGAAAGTGAGATGAATGGGAGAATTGTTTTTGGTTTGGCTATTTTGATCTAGAATTTTCCATTCTCCAGTCATTCTCCTGCTTTTCACCTCTCTCTGAACAACCCCGACACTTTTAAAAGTCACCAAGATTCTTCCTCGGAATCAGAGCTCTGACAAGATTGTGGTTTTACTGTTGCTGTGAAACAGAGTTCTAGTTTCAGTGGTGAAAATAAAACCAGTAGTTTGCAGTTCATCATACGATAACACTGACTGGTCAAAAAGTCGCACACTAATATTATTGTTGAACCGTCTTTTGCTTTGATTACAGCAGGCATTCGCTTTGACATCGTTTCGATAACCTTACGCAATGTCACAACATTAATTTCTGGCCTAGATTTTGTATTGATGTTGGGAGAGTCTGACCGCAGCGATTTGCCAGCACATCCCAGAGATTCTCCATGAGGTTAAGGTCTGGACTCTGTGGTGGCCAATTCATGTGTGAAAATGATGTCTCATGCTCCCTGAACCACTCTGACACAATTTGAGCAGGATGAATCCTGTCATTGTCATGTTCGAATATGCCCATGTCATCATGGAAGAAAAAAAACATTAATGAAAAACCTGGTCTTTCAGTATAATCAGGACGTGACCTCTTTTTATGCCAGCTGAAACATATTAATCACTGCAGTAATTATCCGATGGAAGGCTCTTACCTGTTTGCTAGTTAAGAAGTTACCAACGCAGTACTATGCCATCCCTGCGGTGGGTGGACCTTGAAGCCGCAAGGTGGCATCGTACACCCTGCTGGCTTCAATGGGCCTCTGTGCTTCTACCCACTAGTTGGCTGCTGCGGGATAGGCCGTCCCCCTGTAGCCAATGACGAGCACGGTACGGTAGCTGTATAGGTGGGCCAGAGGAGGGGTCCGTCGCAGCAGCTGGCCAGCACGCCCCGCCGCTGGGCACAACCCGCCCAGCGGCAAAGGGTTACATCAAGGTGGTGACTTTTATTTTGCCTGGCAATGAATTTTCACACAGAAAAAACACAATAAATCAGAATGCTGACATTTGAATGGTGGCAAGATATTAACGTATACATTATAAGGATATAGGGCTAGATTCCAAACCTGGTCGAAACTTCGCTGGAGCTCTATGTAATTTACTAGAGTCTATGGCACTTCTTAGTTTACCAGAGCTCTGGTTAAGTTTACACCAGGCTTGGAATCTAGCACTTTATTTTGTACGGTGTAATAGCATCCAGATGTTTTTACATCATGCTTATTGTACAAGTGCACCATAATTCAACATCGTGGCCCTTGTATTTACAATGCATCTCATTTATTTACACTTTATGGAGAACGTATAGTGGATAAAAAAACAAAAACCATTTATACAGATACAATAACACCAAGATCAATGTGGCAAAACTGAAAGCCACATATAAACACTCAGAAATCGGATCACGAAACTCACAACCACCACAGATAGGGCGTGTGTTACATCTGACCCAACTCTGCCTGACCACAGGTGCCTAATGTAATGGTCTGAGTGCAGCTAGTATGTGCACAGAATTGTATTAAATCAAAAGGGTATTTAATAATAAGTCAACGTGCTAAAATGTTATAGTTTATGTAATAACACAAATTCCCAATACATTTGCACTGTAGCTTATAGACCTATTTGAACAGCTCAGGTAGAGCCGTTGCTGTTGAAGAATAACTTCTTGCATCAGGTGACCATATCCTAGGAACGATCAATATTTGTGGTCTTCTTGAAGGCCATGTGTGGGCATCTACACATCTGAAAGAAATATATACGGAGGAAGTAGTCGTATAGTAGAGAATCAGAATCATGGCCAGTTCCTTGCATCGTCAAGACTGTCGCGTTGTTCATTGCAGCAGTGATCTGGATAAATATAGCCTGAGTCCTTTTATACCGAGCTTCAGTAATGTAACAGGAAGGAAAGAAGTCATCACCAAGGCCTGTCAGGCTATCTGTACATCCCACCTCATGTGAATTTCACTCATACGTCAAAATTTCATCTTTCGATGTGCTCGAGCTAACCACAACTTCCCCTTTCAACCATGAGAACAACATACTTCCCCATGAAGCAACACGATGAATAGCTACGATTTTATTGGTATGCAAGGCTCACAGGTAAATATTTTGCTAACATACCAACTGAACCATGGAGAAGTGAAAAGCAGAGAGACAGAACATGCAAAGAACCAAAACAATGAAGAAGTATAGTCTGAACCCTTTTATTTACTATGAAAACAGCCGCCAAAGTGCACTTAATCATTTAAAGCAAAGTATAGAAACAAAAAAAGGGAATCAAACTAGAATTGATACTCATTTTCAAAATGTTTGAATTTCCTTGGGGTTTTTAGCAGGCTAAAGAAAATCACGTGACCAATAATGCTTCACGTCAGCTGATCTTGACCCCTTCCGTACCATGTATACAAGATCAGCAGTAGCACACACAGCGGCTTGAGATCGTGTCAACGCAATCTGAGTCTATGGTGTGGAATTGCAAATAAAATTTGTTTGTTAGAAGCCAATATTGTTTGCATTCGGGCTCGAGAACATGCCTATAGCTTTAGCACCGTTGGCATGATGCCCGAGATGTGTGATGTCTCTAACGACCAATTCCCCAGTGGATCCTGCACGGGGTGTGTCCTGCAGTAACTCCTTTTGGCCACCGGATGGAAAAATCTGCCCACCAAATAGATTATTACATTGAGGAACATAATGGAAATATTCCCAAACATTTCTTACTGTATAAGTAATTAGAATGATAAAAAAAAAAACACTGGTCTCTGACAGTGTTTAATTATTTTTTTTTTAAACTCACACGGCAGTGAAGGCGAGGGGGGGGGTTAAGGGACAGTCAAAGTGGAAAATACTTTTATTTCTAGATACTTTTACTAAATAATTTGATTACTTTCTATGTAAACCTGCACGTGCAGTGGAAGTGTATCCATAGAGGCATTTAAGACAATGCCCCGCCAGGAAATAAAAAAAGAATTAAAGATTAGTTTGGCAATTGTAAAAACTATCGCCCCCCCCCCCGAGGAAAGGTCAGACAAGTGCACTATGTGACGCGTCGAGGGGGCTGACCACACACCGTAGTGCACACACAAATTGCGCGTAACAGCAGCCATCCTGCGGCCATGCTGAAAGCCTCCCTGTCGAAGCACTACGACGCGCATAGGAGGATCGAGCCTTGCAGTGCTGAGCGCACTATTTATTTATTTATAAAGTATTTTACCAGGAAGGATACATTGAGATTTCTCTCGTTTTCAAGTATGTCCTGCGTTCAAGAACATTAAACTGTTACAGTTGTTACAGAAATACAAAGTAATACAATGCAAGATATTAACAACAACAAACAAAAAAACACAAATATACAGATTAACAGAAAATAAATATGTAGGAAATAGTCATTTTCAGGGTTATTCAGAGAGCGTGAAAAGCAGGAGAATGACTGGAGAATGACTGGAGAATGAAAAATTCTAGGTCAAAATAGCCGATTTGGAAAGTGAGATGAAAGGGAGAATTTTTCTGGTTTGGCTATTTTGACCTAGAATTTTTCATTCTCCAGTCATTCTCCTGCTTTTCACCGCTCTCTGAATAACCCTGTATGTTACATGTTTACAGGTGCATTCTGTATTGAGGTATGCTAGTAAGGAGCTCGAGTGACTTTAGACTGGGGGAACATTTGAAGGCGTCTGGGAAGTTATTCCGCACTAACTGCGCTCAGCGAGGCGGCCAGACAGGCGTCAGAGTGGAAAGAACATCCACTCTCATTGACATTCCTTCCGCTCTGCAAAACACACGTCTGACCTCGGTTTTACTTGCAAGTTTTACACTTCTATACACTTTAAACATTCACTTATGTTGAATACACACATCTTTCTTGCATGATTAATATTACGCAGGGTCCTTCTGCTCTCTATCACCGCTGTCAGCATGACCACAGGGGTGATATGCTATGACATTTCCATTGTGCTGGTTGAATCTCTAGCATATGTATTCAACACAGATCCCTAACAATAAGCACAAGCTGTTTAAGGAATAACAAAAGGGCACTTTAAACAACACAATTATCAAAATAAATAGTGCAGTGCTATTATATCACCACCTAGTGGCCATAGCATGAACTTTTGTCATCCAATAGTTTTAGGTTCATTTTGCATTAATCTTTTACACAAACATCCCTTTCAATGAAAAAAACATACAGGGTTATTCCAAGAAAGGTGAAACTCTGGAAAAACTTTGGGAAAGTGAAAATTCTAGGTCAAAATAGCTGATTTGGAAAGTGAGATAAATGGGAGAATATTTCTGGTTTGGCTATTTTGACCTAGAATTTTCACTTCTCCAAACGTTTTCCTAAGTTTCACCTTTTTCTGATTAACCCTGATAATGATAAGTGTGTGAATGCTCTGCGTTAGGTTTGCAGATGCACTTAGAAGACTCTCATAAGATATTTTAACCTCAACATGCAGAAATAGGCCAAGGACAATAATACAGCCAGAGACACAAACATTCAGAAAGTGAAAGTGTTTTCTGTAATTGCAAACATTTCACAAAAGAGAAATCCAAACAGCAGCAGAAAAAAAGTTTCACAGTAACCAGAGAGTGTCAGGATTAATCAGAGAAAGGTGAAAACCTTGAGAATTGGCAGAAGAGAACAATCTAGACCAAATAGCTGATTTGGAAGGTGAGATAAATGGGAGACTTTTTCGGTTTTGGCTATTTTGACCTACAGGGTTATTCAAAGAGAATCGAAAAGTCACCGCACGTTTGGTGACTTTTTCGTTCTCTTCTATTCGGTGCGATTTGGCGATCCCATTTTGGTGACCCTGCAGTGTATTTAGCAAGCACCACTGGGCCGTCGTAGTGCAGGGAAAAGCCGCCACAAAACCCGACGAACACGCACCGCAAAACCTGGAAAACGCACACCGAAACCCGCAAAAACATCTGAATTAACCCCGCCGAACATGCAGGAGAAACCCGAGCAGCCGCCGATCACAGCCGGAAAAACCCACAACCACAGACGAATGGAGTGAAAAAAAAAAAAAAACAGTACGCTTTAATGTTTTAAAATTGAAACGCTGTTTGCAAAGAAACTACGAAGCGAAAATGTCTGAAATTTACATAGAAGATCCAATGAATGATAATAAAAAGGGGGGTTACAGAAAAAAGAAAAAACGATTTTAAAAAAAAAGGATCCCCCCCAAAACAATCTATAAATAAAGAAAGAAACTTTACTGCAGAATATTATAATGAACGGTTTATTAGATATTGGGTTAAAACAGGAATATTTTTTACATTGAAGCCTATGGGATTCGCCTGAATAAATCTGCTGCATGAAACCACCGAACAGCAGGGCATTTCAGCAACTTTTCACTGCTGGTTTTTGTTCTCTGAATGGACGAAGCATTACTTCACTATGGGGGTTTCACTGCCCTCGAACAGGCAACGAACAGGCACCGTATGTGCAGGCAATTCGCCAGGATTTGGCAAACTGCCTGCTCTCTGAATAGCCGAATGGCCAGGAAAGGTAACCGTCCACTGAATTTCACTGTTCGGTTACCTTTCGGTCACAATTCAGATCTCTTTGAATAACCCTGCTCGAATTTCACCGCTGTCTGAATAACCCTGTGTATCTCTGGGCTCTTACACAAATGTGTTGGAAAGATTTTAGGATGACATTGTAGGCTAGGGTCAAACGAAAGCATTTTTACACGCGAACGTAAAAAAGTGCGTCCGAACGAATTGACGTATTTTTTCACGGAGTGCGCGAAAACGGTCAGACGATGCGCATTTTTCGTGCGTGATTTTTTCGGATCGTCAATAAAACTCTTTTTGCATCTGGACGTTATGTAGGCTGGACATTAGCAGCGTCTGACATCTCCTAATCACGCACACACGCCGCTATGCCGCAGCTGCGCACTCAGTACGTCAGTACTAGCGGTTCAGCGTTCGCAGAAAAATGCGTTCGTTTTTCACTTGCGTTGCGCGGCCGGACTTTCGTGCGACCGTACTTCGTATATTGGCTGTCATTGCCCGTCATCTGCTGCTAGTGCGGCCGTAATTATGTGCGCCAGAACGCACGTTAAAAGTGCGCTGGTCTGACCCCAGCCGTAGACTTTCACTTCGAGTCAACAATGTGACAGCCAAGGTCAGAGTACAAGAATCCTCCCAAGCACAAAAACATACATCTATGAGGGGATGTAACAGACCTATCAAATAAATAGCCATCCTGAGAAATTAAAAGTGCACGACTTTATATAGGATATGTAAGGGTTCTTTTTTTCTGATCTACTCCCCAGACGCCTCCTCGACAAATCGCTCGCCTTACGGAATATTAAAACTACCGACTCTCACACTGGAAAAAGGGAGGTTATTCGAATCTGTTACTGACAAATTTATGCACAGTAACCGCTACAGATGGGGCTTCTTCCTTTAAAATTCAAATCCTCGGATCTCTGCATGTCCTGGATGACCTCTGAAAAACAAGTTTTTTTGGACGCAAACGACATTGCTGACTTTGCATTGCATGACATTGCTTACCAGATACACCTCCTCTAACCTTCCAGCATTTTCTCTTCTCCATTGCTTACCACTGATACACCTCGTCTAACCTTCCAGCATTTTCTCTTCTCCATTGCTTACCACTGATACACCTCGTCTAACCTTCCAGCATTTTCTCTTCTCCATTGCTTACCACTGAAACACCGCCTCTAACCTTCCAGCATTTTCTCTTCTCCATTGCTTACCACTGAAACACCGCCTCTAACCTTCCAGCATTTTCTCTTCTCCATTGCTTACCACTGATACACCTCTTCTAACCTTCCAGCATTTTCTCTTCTCCATTGCTTACCACTGATACACCTCGTCTAACCTTCCAGCATTTTCTCTTCTCCATTGCTTACCACTGATACACCTCTTCTAACCTTCCAGCATTTTCTCTTCTCCATTGCTTACCACTGATACACCTCTTCTAACCTTCCAGCATTTTCTCTTCTCCATTGCTTACCACTGATACACCTCTCCTAACCTTCCAGCATTTTCTCTTCTCCATTGCTTACCACTGAAACACCGCCTCTAACCTTCCAGCATTTTCTCTTC
Organism: Leptobrachium leishanense; assembly: GCA_009667805.1. NCBI lineage: Eukaryota > Metazoa > Chordata > Amphibia > Anura > Megophryidae > Leptobrachium > Leptobrachium leishanense. Next base: position 86,714,446 of record CM019071.1, read on the forward strand.
TCCATTGCTTACCACTGATACACCTCCTCTAACCATCCAGCATTTTCTCTTCCCCATTGCTTACCACTGAAACACCTCCTCAAACTATCCAGCATTTTCTCTTCTCCACAGAGAATGGTGCCCTTTATCGAAATGTCCCTCTGGCTGACACTCAATAATTTAATACGATCAAATACAATACAATCCGGATTATTCAGAGAAAGGTGAAACTCTGGAGAACTTTTGGAGACGTGAAAATTCTAGGTCAAAATAGCTGATTTGGAAAGTGAGATAAATGGGAGAATTTTTCTGGTTTGGCTATTTTGACCTAGAATTTTCACTTCTCCAGAGTTTCACCTGTCTCTGAATTACGCTGTACGTATAGCCAAACATTGAAGCTCCTCTTTTGCTACAGATGTTCCAGGTTACAGACAAAATCTTGTGTGTGTATTCAATAGAGCAACTAATTGCCCATCTCCACGATTCACCCAATTCCTAGATATCTGGGAAGCCTGGTCCTCTTCTCTCACTCCTTCACCTGGAACAAACAACAATATTGATAAGAGACCCAAAGGTAGCACCATTTACTCTCTTAACCCAGTGGTTCCCAACCGTGGTCCTCATGTACCCCGAACAGGCCAGGTTTGACAGAAATCCGAAGCACAGGTGATATCATTTGCTGCTCATTGATTGCAGGATTCAGTCTGCATTTCCACAAGGTAAGCTACAAAATCTGGCCTGTTAAAGGTACTTGAGGACCGCAGTTGGAAACCACTGTCTTACCCCCTCGATTATGTTATCCCTGGTTATTGATAAGCTTTCACATACTGGTATACAATCGGTCCTTGTGCTGCAATTGTCACACATAACACCAATGTACTTGGCACTTTTGTAGTAGTCATCAACTCTGTATCAAACACTAAGTATAATCTGGTCTCTTTCTTCCTTCCTTTTGGAGGACATTCGAGCAAGAAGGCTGGATGTATACATCATTGGATTGGTGACTTGTGACCTGGTTACCTGAGCATTGAGATCGCTACACTATCAATTGTAACGTATTTGTTTCTATTTTGGTGGTTGGGTGACAAGGACTGCCCTGAGTATGTTTAGCGAGATTTCACGGTCGCATATCAGCACTGCACTATTTTTTTTTTTACAATCTGCCTTGCATTATGTCCTTTTTATTATTGTTGTAATATATAAATAATAAAGAGAAGAGGGGGGGGGGCAAGCTGGCTACATTCAGTGTTGCTGTCCCTGGTGCTGAAACCTATTTCAGCATCAGGGACAGTGGTTAATCCCCCTGCAGTGTGACCAGTTTGTTCCTCCCCCCCCCCCCATTGCTTTGGGTGTGCTCAGCAGGGGTTGTCCTTGTTCCTGAAACTCCAGTTCGGCACCAAAATACAGGGTTTTTCTTTCTCCCTGCATTCAGGGGATTTTGGATCCCCCCCCCCCATTAGATCAACCGATGGACAGGCCGCCAAGGTTGTCTACAGAGGCTTCCAGTGGACGACCATGATCAACCGATGGCATTGTCCGTAGTCGAGTGACCAAGTCGGTCACCCGACTCCGCTGCAAGTGGACGGCCAGCCTTACAGGGTTATTCAGAGAAAGGTGAAACTCTGGAAGAATTTTTCTGGTTTGGCTATTTTGACTTAGAATGTTCACTTCTCCAGTGTTTCACCTTTCTCTGAATAAGTCTTTTAGTCCAGTGGTACATGAAGCCTTTGTTTTGGTGACTTAATGTACGTTCTGTACTTTTAAGAATTGCTAAACTTGTAGCACAAAACAGTTACAGTTTATTTTTATTGCTCCACTGCACTCTGATAGTAATGTAATTTGCATTATATTAGCACATGTGCTTAACTTTGAATTCCAGAAGTAGGATGCTAATGGCTAGGCTAATGTCAGAACGCACTCTGCGTGCGTGCATAACGGACAGACGTACTGACTGAAGACACTGTAGACAAACGGTCCATTTTTGTTGACGGACATAGAAGGAAAAAAAAAAGGGAACTATGGGAAATAAAATCAATATCAAAAATTTGAAAAGGATATGAAAAGCCATTTTGTGCATCAAGGTGCTGGACGTCGCAAATGCACTGCGTTCTGACACCTCATTACTCACACAGAACGCTAGGCGGACGTGGCGCACTCTGCGCGTCCGTCTAGCGTTTTACGTTCTTGCCCAACTTGTGTCCGTTTGCCACGTACTTTGTGCGTGTGCAGTTCGGTGCGCACGTACTTCGTGTGTGGGTCTCTATTGCTCATTATTCTATGCTACAACGGACGTTAAGGCTAGGGTCAGACGAACGCATTTTTCACGTCTACCGTCAAAAAGTGCGTTGATGCGTCCGAACGGATTTTTTTACGGAAGACGCGATAGCAATCATACGATGCGCAATGTCGGCCGTATTTTTTGACGGAGCTATAAAAATCAAATGGACGTGATGTAGACCAGACATGTGCAGCGTCTGACGTCTCTGAATCACGCGCACACGCCGCTATGCCGATGCAGCGCACTCTGTGCGTCAGTACTGGCGGTACCACTTTCTCGAAAAAATGTTTTAATTTGCCGCTTGCGTTGCACGGCCGAACTTCGTATATTGGCCGTCATTTCTTGAAAACGAGAGAAATCTCAAAGTATCCTAATTGGTAAAATCTTTTATAAATAAATAATTTGCTGCTACTACAGCCGTAATAAATTGCGGCTCAACGCATGTTTGCACTGCGTTCGTCTGACCCCAGCCTAAACTGTGCGGCAACACGTTCGTGATAACTGCGTTCGTCTGGCATTAGCCTAAGCGGTTATTTCTGCGTGCTACTACTTACATGTTACCACTGAACTTGGAATGAGGTCTGTTCTATTAACTCAATAACCCAGCACTCAAATCTCTGAAATTTGGGTGATTAGACAGCAGGTACGAAATGTACCATCAGCAAGGACTTGAAAACGTGAGTTATCTCACTTTTGGGAAAAGAACACGCATACCACACAACAGTGTTTGGTTGATATACATTCAGATCCATCATCGTTCCCTCGAATGCAGTGTTTCCAAATCCTGTCCTCAGGAAACCCTAAGGCTGGTTTCACACCACAGCGTAGCGCAATGCGCGCGTTTTTTTTACGCGCGTTCAATATGATATGGCCGCGAACGCGTGGCTATATGCAGAAAAGAAGCTCCCGGACTTCTTTTTGCGTCGGCCGTTTCTCAGCGCGTTCCTGCGCGCTGAGAAACGGCCAGGTGTGATATGCCCACATAGGGAATCATGGGATTTCACTGTTTGAGCGTTTTACAGCGCGCAGGAGCGCGCTGTAAAATGCTTAGGTGTGAACCCAGCCTTACAAGCCAGATTTTACAGATCACCTTGAGGAAATGCAGACTGAATCCTGTAATCACTGAGCAGAAAATCATATCACCTGTGCTTCAGATATCTGGAAAACCTGGCCCGTCAGCGTGTCCTGAGGACAGGTTTTGGAAACCCTGCTCTAATGGAAGCCTTTCCTTTGGTAATGGTTACAAAACTGTACATGCCAAATCAAAACTGAAGAGAAAGCCAACAATAAGAGGGCTATTCACCATGGCGGCAACTATGGCGAACTTCTCTATAAAAAGCAAAATTCTACAATGACAAGCAAGCAATGCTGCAAACAAAGCTGAAGAATGGTACCACTATAAGGCCCGCGTCAGACAAACGCAGTGATCACGTCTGTGTCGCCGCACAGTTTAAAGTCCGTCGTAGCATAGAGTCATGATCAATACAGACCCACACACAAAGTACGTGCGCACAGAACTGCAGACGTGCCACGCAGATGGTAGCGGACGCAATTTAGGCAAGAACGTAAAACTAAGATGGATGCGCAGACTGCGCCACGTCCGCATAGCGTTCTGTGTGCAGATGACACAAGTCAGACGCAGCGCATTTGCGACGTCCAGCACCTTGACGCATAAAATGGCTTTTCATTTCATTTTCCAATTTTTATCATTTTTATATTCATTTTGTTTCCCATAATTCCCTTTTTTTCTACGTCCGTCAACAAGAACGGACCGCGTGGTGTCTACAGTACCTTCCGTCAGTACGTCCGTCCGTTGTGCATGCATGCAGAGTGCGCTCTGACTGCGTTCATCTGACATTAGCCTTATGCTTTCATAAAAAAAAAATGAAAGCCCATTTAGCATTTTTCCACCGTTATTTGCAACACCAGTCAATTTACTGGTGACTTTTGTGGTGATCTCCATTGATTTGTAATAGAAACACGGAAAACAATGGCAGACAAAAGGTGACTGCAACGATGTTAGAAAGAATGGTGAAAAGTACTGAGAAATACGCTGGCAAATCCCTAAATGATGAATCCACTGTAGTCCCCCTGAACTTTGAAGTAAAAACCACAATTCTTTCAAGGGTGGAATGAGGATTAGTGACTGTAGTATACAAATTTATTTAGTGACATGTGTAAAGCATGGCTCATTTTCCTTCTCAGTACTTCGGTCCTCAGGTCCATTGATTGAGAAGGATGTATAGGACGTTAAAATGATTGCTCCCTCCCAATTAGGAAGCATCATCCTTTTGTTAAAACAAATCAAAGACAAAAAACCCACAAGACAAAAAGTAAACAAGTCGGAACTAGTAAGACACCCAGATCTATTTATAAAAGAGAAATCAGTCTACAATGTTTTAAAAATATGTTTCAAGGATGCAGCTTTACAATGCAAAAATCAGATGGTAAAGATATCGATATAACCCATTATACATATATCTCCATGATAGAACATATTCCAATTAAAAGGCCTACTTCGGACTTATTAAAAATTATAGTGGATATAGCCAAAGAATAAAATAAAACTTTACTTTCAAAACGGTATTGCGGTAGGCAGACAAATGCAGTGCTTAGCTAGGACAAACATAACGTATACATGTCTCAGTGGAGGCGACAATATAAGTAAAATAAAGGCCACTACAAAAAAAAGACCATATAGCAAGCTTGGGAGTGTGCTAGATTGGAGATACTAGCACAATACTGGAGCCTCCCTGGAGACTAATATATGGAAAAAGGCCTACTTCGGACTTAAAACACTATAATATAGTTACTTCATAAATTACACCATAATATATCAAGCAAGATGAATTAAATTGCTCTCGTAAAGGTTACCTAGAAGGTGTACAACATCATAAAATCTGCAACTTCTCAGTAAAGGCAGCTTAAACAAATAGATACAAATAGATCTCCTGCTTTCATTTTATTGAAGTTTCACTTTCACAGACAAGATACAGTTACTGAGGAAGATCTATAGTGTGTCAGCTGTGGGAAAATAGCTTTACTTCCTTCCTTCCACCATGATGATGTGGTACCCAAACTTGGTCTTCACAGGAGGGTCAGTGTATACTGGTTTGTCCATTGTACTGACAGTCAAAGCAAAAGCAGCCTCTTGAAAAGGTCCAACCATTGATCCTCTTGTCATCCAGCCCAAGTCTCCCTGTAGGAAATAAACCAAATTAATTTTGCCCACTTCAAAACCAAACATTTACATCTGTCAAACACAAATGATCAACAAAATATTTAAAAAAGGGACACTCTAGCCACCATTACCACATAAACTTAACTGGGAGTGTCCTCCCTTTCCCTCTCAAGGCTTTCACACACGTCCAACCCAGAAAGCTGTCAATCAGCCTTCTGTTCAGTTTTGCACAGGCTGTGTAGATCTGATCAGAAGAAATCATCAGCATGGAAAGGCATAGAGGGAGATAGGTATAGAATTAACGCACAAAAAGATGGAGGAAAGGCACTCTGAATCATCTTGCAACCTCAATAACTTGTTCTGCTAACAAAAAGATTTTCCGTTAGAATCCTGGAAATTATTTTGACACAAAACGGCTTCAGAATTAAGGTGAGCGTCGACCATGGAATATCTTAACTTATGAAGTCTTAAGTAGTACAGTATCACAGCATGTGCTGGGCACTTGTGAATATATACAGGAAGTTCAGAAAATATACAAAAAAATAGAAAAGCCCTTTGTGAGGCAGCGTAGACAGCGTGATATATATATACACAAGGCTTTATATATTCCCTATAATGAAATCTTAAATCCAGACTACTAAATAGAGTACCTCAATGTAACAATCGTAGTACATTGGTGCCATTTAGTGGCCAAAAGGGTGTAAAGCAACGTAAAAGAGTCCAGAAAAGCATGAACATCCAATAAAAGCAAGAGCGAAGATTTATTAAATTACACACATTAAAAAAGGTTAAACCATAAAATACAGGCAAGAAAGTCCCAGAGAGTTGCACTATTATCCGCAACCAGGTAAAAGAGTTCCAAAGTAGTTTTGCCAGCGGTAACCTGGGTTCTTCAGTGGGCTATCTTCGAACTGTTGTCCGTAGGTCTTTACAAGCTGAATGCGTCATGTGGGTCAGTCCCAGTACGTACTTGTGTAAACCAATATATCTTCACACTTGCTTATACCCACCGATCCCGGTCTTTCCTTGAGGGTTGCAGGAGAACAGTGCAGTCCCCCCACTGTTTTTTTCCTCCATAACAGGTGGACAAAAGACAGAATCACTCCATTCAGAGAAAGGTGACTCTCCGAAAGATCTACAAACCGGAAAAAGGAGGGATGGCCGGAGGGGGCGTGGCCGACTGCAACCGGGAGAGGTCGTGTCATGGTGGAGCTCCACGCGTCCTTCTCTCTTTGGGGACACTAGATGACTTTTCCCACTGATCTTTTTCGTGCCAGAGGTCCCTAAGCGGTTGGTCACCGGGTAAGCTTTGTCCGGAGCCGGCCCTGTCCTCCCCTCCGGACCAGAGACTCACTTATACCAGTCGTTCTCTGCCAGAGCATGAGGCCGGCGGCCATTTTGCAGCCAGAAGTCCGGCTCCCACCACCTCCCTCCCATGCAGCGTTGAGTGCATCATCCCCGGGTGGGTCTTTGGTGCGGGCGGGGGGTACGGAGGGCCCCCGTGACGAAGGAGGCAGGTGAAGCTCAGCGTTGAGAAGATGGCGGCGCTGGAAGGCCTCAACATCTGTTTAGCAATGCTGGACGGAGATGAGGCAGGCCCACTTTCGAGGGGGATTATGCGACGGATGATATCTATCCTGAGGGGATGCAGGGGCGCGGCGGATACCTACGTGGTCGAGGTGGTGGTGCCGTTGCCTCCCCACTGTGATGAGAGTCTGCAGCCCGAAAGCCTTCCTGCTGTGCGGCAGGCCAGCGCCCTGCCCCCTGGAGCGATCCTGGGACTGGCGGTGAGGCTGTGTGGATAGTCGATGAGCTTTTGGAGGCTGCAGGAGTACCTATGCTGCGAGTCTGCCCCCCTCCGAGATGTCTACGACAGTGAAGCTGCCTGACAATAAGAAGATGCTCCCCGAGAAGCTGTGGTGACTCACCGAGGGTGGAGGTGCGGTCCATGCCGGGCCTTTGCAAGGAGGCTAAGCCAGACGTGGACACTCATCCTACCCCTTGGAGGGATACAGGCTAAGGAGGACTGTCTTTTCTTTCTACTATGCCGGTTACTGACCCGAACCACTTCTGGATAAAATGTTTGAGAACACACTTTTTCTTACGCTGAATCCCCTTTGAGATGACTTTTGATTTTATTCTCCTATGCCTAGTCCCCTTTGAGCTGTCTTTTGATTTTATTTTTATTATGTTGAAGTCCCCTTTGAGATGCCTTTTGATTTTATTTTATTTTCTGAACCTTCTTTGAGACTTACTGGTCCCATTCAGAGTTTTGTTTTATATCGCAACTGCTCTTTACTTTAATGTTTCTTTTCTCAAGATAGGTTTATGTTGAGGATGACTTGTGGCTCTGCGTGGCCCATATTTTCATTTGACTGTCTGATGACTTCTTTACAAAATAAAAACATAAATTACTAAGGGAAAAAAAAAAGGACGGATGGCCACCTAACGGGTCCACATGCTCATCCTTCGAGCCTGAACAAGGAAGGCTCTTTGCACCATCTCCTCTATGTATTTTCTTGGGAGGTTGTATTAATCTTGAAGGACTGGAAGAGCAGATGATCGTATACTACCGAACATCTATAGAAGCAGTCCATCTCAGACACCAAATACCTACATCAGAGTTTCATACGAACCATTGAATATGCTTGCTTCTCTGAACAATTTTTTCTGGACTCTTACTTTACACCTTTTTTGCCAGTAGGTGGTACCAGCATACTACGATTGGATTTAAGTGTGTGTGTGTGTGTGTGTGTGTGTGTGTGTGTGTGTGTGTGTGTGTGTGTGTGTGTGTGTGTGTGTGTGTGTGTGTGTGTGTGTGTGTGTGTGTGTGTGTGTGTGTGTGTGTGTGTGTGTGTGTGTGTGTGTGTGTGTGTTCACACACAGAACCCTAAAATCAATGGCTTTGACTAGTTGCATAAATCTTATCTCTGCTAGAAAGCCACAGTGTGAAATAGTATTGATTTTAGGGTTCTGTGTAATAACAGACCCAGGATGCGTAAAAGTGAGACGGATGTCATTTGCATATCCTACCCAGAATTCCTTGCTGCATATTAGGAATGTGGCACAGGAGCTCTGGGATGCAATTCATTGAATTGCTGGGATGTGCAAATGGCTTCTGCAATAATAAACATAACTAATTATAGCGTGGAGGCTTTTTATCCTCCACCACAACCCTGGAGATAGAGAGAATATATATATATATATATATATATATATAATCTATTAGTGTGAAACACCACCTACGTTGCCCCACAAAAGGGCTTGTCTATTAAATGTATATTTTCTGTATAAAGTAGCTCTTGAGGAAGCCATTACTGTAGACGGCGAAACGCGTGTCGAGTGTGTCCTAGGGATACAGCTGTCCATGATTTTTTTTAACAGTTGTTCGCTATACTGGTAGTCCACAGGAGGCCTTGGGCGGGTTTACTATACATGTATTATCTTGTTAGTTGGCAATGAGCTCTCGATTTATAGGGAAAGGGCAGAAATCTGGTATATCTTGTTGCCATACCGGTGGCTCCATTGGTACATTCTTTACATTTATCACATGACCCAGTGTTTTACAATAGAATATATATGTATTTTGTATCACTTTTTTTGGACCGAGATATCTGCACATTACCTAATAAAAGTGGTCCTTTTAATTATTTGTTCTCTATGCCCGGATTTGAGGGTGACGGACAATTGACACTTTGGTCTGCTACCCCTCAGTTTTGTTGATGTCAAATGAGGGTTTAATCCCAAATATATCCGGGCTGTGCCCCCCCCCCTTCTATTGTTTGAATGGTCAGGTGACCAAGCAATCTATTTTGCGCGCGTATACACACACACACACATATATATTTTATTATTGCAGAAGCCACTTGCACATCACAGCAATTCAAAGAATATACAGTATGGTCCAGAAATATTGGGACATCAACACAATTCTAACATCTTTGGCTCTATACACCACCCCAATGGAGTTGGAATGAAACAAACACAATGTGCTTTAACTGCAGACTGTCAGCTTTAATTTGAGGGTATGTCAGACTAACCACAGATCATGTCAGACTAACCTAATTACGTTCTATGAGGGAGTAAGTAGAAGTATAGATCAGGGGGTCGCAGTGGATGTGATTTACTTCGATTTTGCCAAAGCTTTCGACACCGTTCCACACAAAAGGTTACTATTTAAATTAAGAAAAATTGGTCTAGATGAAAATACTTGTTCTTGGATAGAAAACTGGCTAAAAGAAAGGGTACAGAGAGTGGTCATAAATGGTACATTTTCAAGATGGACACCAGTGGTAAGCGGTGTCCCTCAGGGGTCTGTTATAGGACCAATACTATTTAATTTATTTATAAATGACCTGGAGATAGGCATTGAAAGTCATGTATCAGTGTTTGCAGATGACACAAAACTAGGAAAAGTAATACAATGTGAGCAGGATGTTACTTCGCTGCAGAGGGATTTAGATAAATTGGGGGACTGGGCACTTAAATGGCAGATGAAATTTAATGTAGATAAATGCAAAGTTATGCACTTTGGAGTGAAGAACACACAAGTAATTTATACCCTAAATGGTACGGAGTTAGGGAAACCCAAGCAGGAGAAGGATTTGGGAATAATCATAGACTTCAAACTAAGTAACAATGTGCAATGTCAAACAGCAGCCGCCAAGGCCAGCAAAGTATTGGCATGCATTAAAAGGGGAGTTCACTCACGGGATGAAAACATAATTTTGCCTCTGTATAAATCAATGGTCAGGCCGCACCTTGAATATGCTGTGCAATTTTGGGCACCTGCCTTAAAAAAAGATATTATAGCGTTAGAAAAAGTGCAGAGACGGGCAACTAAATTAATAAGGGGAATGGAACGGTTAAGTTATGAGGAAAGACTAACAAGCTTAAACCTGTTTAGTTTAGAGAAACGGCACCTTAGAGGGGATCTGATAACCTTATATAAATATATACGGGGCCATTATCAACCATTGTCTGATAACCTATTCATTAACAGGTCTATACACAGGACAAGGGGTCATCCATTTAGACTGGAAGAAAGAAAATTTAGCTTAAAGCCTAGGAAGGGTTATTTTACGGTGAGAACAATAAAGCTGTGGAATTCTCTGCCTGTTGAGGTGGTTGGGTCAGAGTCTGTACAGACTTTTAAAAAACAACTGGATGACTTCCTGCAGACACAGAATATTAAGGGTTAGAATATTTAATATGTGGGCAAAAGCTTCTTGATCCAAGGAGAAATCTGACTGTCATTCTGGGGTCAAGAAGGAATTTTTTTCCCAGTATGTTGCATATTGGCAAGCATTTCAGACTGGGTTTTTTGCCTTCTTTTGGATCAACAGCAGTAGGTTATGTGGGAGAGGCTGAACCCGATGGACGCATGTCTTTTTTCAGCCTATATAACTATGTACATCCAACTCAGGAGAACGGTGTAGGACTTACAGCAGTTTGCAGATGTGCCTCCCACTTGTTAAGGGACCAAAGGTAATGGGACAATTGGCTTCTCAGCTGTTCCATGGCCAGGTGTGTGATATTCCCTCATTACCCCAATTACAATGTGCAGATAAAAAGGCCCGGAGTTCATTTCAAGTGTGCTATTTGCATTTGGAATCTGTTGCTGTCAACTCTCAAGATGAGATCCAAAGAGCTGTCACTATCATTGAAGCAAGCCATCATTAGGCTGAAGAATCAAAACAAACCCAGGGAGATAGCAAGAACATTAGGCGTGGCCAAAACAACTGTTTGGAACATTCTCAAAACGAAGGAACGCACCGGTGAGCTCAGCAACACCAAAAGACCTGGGAGACCACGGAAAACAACTGGTGGATGAATGAAGAATTCTTTCCCTGGTGAAGAAAACACCCTTCACAACAGTTGGCCAGATCAAGAACACTCTCCAGGAGGTAGGTGTATGTGTGTCAAAGTCAACAATCAAGAGAAGACTTCACCAGAGTGAATACAGAGGGTTCACCACAAGATGTAAACCATTGGTGAGCCTCAAAAACAGGAAGGCCAGATTAGAGTTTGCCAAACAACACCTAACAAAGCCTTCACAGTTCTGGAACAAGATCCTATGGACAATGAGACCAAGATCAACTTGTACCAGAGTGATGGGAAGAGAAGAGTATGGAGAAGGAAAGGAACTGCTCATGATCCTAAGCATACCACCTCATCAGTGAAGCATGGTGGTGGTAGTGTCATGGCGTGGGCATGTATGGCTGCCAATGGAACTGGTTCTCTTGTGTTTATTGATGATGTGACTGCTGACAAAAGCAGCAGGATGAATTCTGAAGTGTTTCGGGCAATATTATCTGCTCACATTCAGCCAAATGCAGCAGAACTCATTGGACGGCGCTTCACAGTGCAGATGGACAATGACCCAAAGCATACTACAAAAGCAACCAAAGATTTTTGAAGGGACAGAAGTGTAATGTTATGCAATGGCCAAGTCAATCACCTGACCTGAATCCCATTGAGCATGCATTTCACTTGCTGAAGACAAAACTGAAGAGAAAATGCACCAAGAACAAGCAGGAACTGAAGACAGTTGCAGTAGAGGCCTGGCAGAGCATCACCAGGAATGAAACCCAGCGTCTTTGCAACAAAGATTTGCAACCAAGTATTAAGAAGGGAAAGTTTGATTTATGATTATTATTCTGTCCCATTACCTTTGGTCCCTTAACAAGTGGGAGGCACATCTACAAACTGCTGTAAGTCCTACACCGTTCACTTGAATTGGATGTACATACCCTCAAATTAAAGCACATTGTGTTTGTTTCATTCCTTCTGCATTGTGGTGGTGTATAGAGTCAAAGATGTTAGAATTGTGTCAATGTCCCAATATTTCTGGACCTGGCTGTATATATTATATAGTATTTTAAGTCTTAGAGGCACCTGCTCGTGTTGCAAGTTTAGGTTGAGTGCAACCCACCCTGTGGTTTGCAAGTGCCCACCACATGCTGTAATACTGTACCGCTTAGGGCCGCATAAACTGGGATATTCCATAGTCGATTGTACACAGCTTTAATGTGTAACCCTACACGCACGCAATCATTTTACTGGTTTATAAATTTTGTTGCGCTATAAAGTTTTTCCTCTCCACAGATGGGATGAAATGTTTGGGAACATGGATGATGTCACGATTATATATAAATCGCCATAAAGGACTGGTAATATTCCGTGTATATAAATTGAAAATACAACGCTGCTGCCTAGGCAAGCGTGATTTTCTGACGTGTTCCAGGAAGTAATTCAAATGTGAATAGCCTTTCTGTCTCGTCTCCAGGAATGTCCTTTGAAGCCATGGAAGGTGTGAATGGGGAATGTAACTGCAGGATGGAAGAAATTGACCATTTGTTCTGCACGGCAGGGGGGGGGGTGCACTAGCTCATAGAGGGAAAAAGCCAGTCGGAGCAGCACTGCTGTGACCAAAAGTGCATTTCAAAAAGAAGCGAATATGCCCTTTGATAGCTAGAGACAATCTTGTGATAGTTGTTATTATATCTTTGAATTAAATTAAATAAGAAGTGAACTGAGCATGCCCACGAAATAACTGGAAGGGGGATTCTGAGAAGTGTAGTGGGTGGGCTGTACCATCTATGGGCTGTACCTTGGAGGAGCAGGAAACATGCATATATTCTGAAACAAGCCATGCGGCTTTGCTTATTCTTTGGGGTTCAATTGAACAATTGAGGAATATAGTCATCTCCTGCTGGAGCCCCCCCAGATGGCTGATTGTCTAGCTTGTATTGTAAGTAACTAGAATCTGCTTTTTATCTCCTTTTTATTTCTCTGCTTGTGTGTGTAACGATTAATTGTAATATCCTGTTCCATATGCCTGTGACATTTTTTTCGTCATAATAAAATACAAAACTTATTACGATCTGCTTCTGCCCGATACTCGAACCCCGCTAACTGAAGGACTGGATTATCATAGAGATTTGTCTTTGTTTAAGCTTGAGTCAATCTACTAAACAGTGAGTTGGGGTGAAGTCAGTCGTTTGGACTGTTTCCTATTTTGGGGGTTCATAGTCAGAATCTCAGGCCAGCTCTGGTTCAGGCATTAGGCATCCTGGGTAAAAAGTCGTTGGTCTGTGGTGGTAGCTTTGATAAATTACAAGGGAAGTGGGTGCGGGGGATTCAGTATTCCGGGTCGAGTGAAGACGGATAGTGAGTTGTACTCCTGTGTCCACTTCATCGCGTTGCATGTCCTTCTGGAGTGAAGGTGTTGACGTGACAGTTAGGCAAGCGCGTGCGGGTGATTGTGGGTCACGTAGTCATTATTTTGTGTCTAGTGTAGACAGAAAGTGATTTTTTTTTTTAACCCTGCATTTCCTTCGCCACGTCATGTGTGCGTGACAGATGGAGTCTCTTATTATACACAATTTCAAGCAGGGCCTGCATTAGGAGTATACTGGCAGAAATGGCCTTTGTGTCCAATACAATAAATGGGCTAGAGGATAGATCATTAAATTGTCATATCCTCTGCTTATGGGGATTTGTAGTGATCATAAGGAGATTATTAGCAATGCAGCTTCCACAAAATACCAATATGCATGGAGGCATAAAGTTTGCATATAAAAATTGTAGATGTATCTTATCTGTATGTCTAAATAATAAGTGTGTCTCTAAGGCGAAACATTATTCTTGCTTTAAAAAACATGCAAGTGGGCTGAATGTCCCATTGCGTCCGAGAAGAGGATGCCGCTTGGGCTCCTCCGGCTGTCGCTTGCTCAGGCGCTGCCTGCGGCCTTACCACGCGATGCTGGAAATTGGTGTAGCTGGGCGCTTATTTGACCCGCCAGCCTCGCTCCTCACCGACTGGTCTAGCCTGCTCTGCATCACCCTGCCTGCCCTGCGATGGCTGCCGTTCCGGGATACTGGCTGAGGGCAACCCTTTAGTTTTCTTTTTTCCTATGAGACACCCCACCTTTTTGATGACACCCCTTTACCACTGTTTTTTTTTCTGTAGACTGCCTTTTACTGCAGATTCAGCCAACTCTTGTTGATGTTCCTCGGCTAGGGACAATTTTTTGTTTATTAGAGACACTTTTTTGCTCTCCTTTTTGTGATTTATGTGTTATTGCTGTCGTGATTTCTGCCATTTTGGTTTTATTATTTTTCTTTTCGTGTGTGTATAATGCTGACTTTTATTGGCACTGCGTGGCCTTTATTCACCGCTTACTTTCTACGCTGTGTTCAAAATTCTAAAATATGGAATATATTAAAATAAAACATGCAAGTGGGGTTTTTTTCGACTAATTTCATTTTTAACGTTTTTCAATGCAGAAACGTGTATACCTGGTTCAGTAGAAAATGTGGATAAACAAAAACCCTTGGAAGTGGCAAGCATATTCGAATGCGAAAAACAAAAATGCAAAACAGTTCTTTAATGGTGTAATTATGGCTCAATGTGCATTCAGCTGTTAATAGGGTGTAAGTAACTTTTAGGTTACCCACAAAAAGTGGTAAGGAATAATGGTTGACACATGCAGACCAAATAACCGGGTAAACAGAGGAAGGCTACAGTTACCAATATAACAAATCAGGACTGCACCAGATGAATTGGTTCTGCAATTCATTTCTGAAGCTCTGTTACCTTATGATGTGCCCAGTAATTTAATAAATTAGCTCACCCCTTGTCTGGCTTTGTCTTCGCTGTACTGTGCTGCCACTTCACTGAAACGCACTCCTGACTTTAACTTCTCCATGGCTTCCATAACCTTTCCATGCTTTTCACATAAAATGTGCCTCACCTAAGAGGAATAATAAACAGCATCAGGTGAACAAATCCCATTCAAGGCAGAGAACATTTGTGAGGCTGGAGTAAGATCCGCTTTGCATAAATTATTATTATACACGTTGAATCTGTAATACTTGGGACCAGAAGCATTTTGGAATATTTTCAAATAATAATGAGAAATCTTAGAGACAGGACCTAACACAAAATTAATTTAGGTTTCATATACAACTTATACACATAGCCTGAAGTTCATTTTATACAATATTTTTAATAAATTTTTGCCTGGTAACTTGCCGGGAGGTGTGCACTTGTGGTGTCATGTCAGCATCCAAAAAAACTTTTGGATTAGTGATACTCAACTGTAGCAATGCCTCAAACGTGATTATACAGTTTAGAACACAGTAATGTGTTTGTAACTAAAATTATTATTGTCAAAAGGCAAATATTTAAAAGTATTACTGTTTAATATTTTATACTATATATAGTAGGGATGCACCAATACCATTTTTAAAAGACCGGGTACGAGTACCAATACATAATATAGGATTTTGCTGAACGCCTGTCCAATTTATTCTAATAATGAAATGTATGACCAGACACCCCATTTACCCACTGCACAGCCTAAACACACCCTGACCACGTGTGTGTGTGTGTGTGTAGTGTGTGTAGTGTGTGTGGTGTGTCTTGTGGTGTGTCTTGTGGTGTGTCTTGTGGTGTGTCTTGTGGTGTGTCTTGTGGTGTGTCTTGTGGTGTGTCTTGTGGTGTGTCTTGTGGTGTGCCGCTTGGTGAGAACACCCACCCGCTATCTTGTGAGATCGGTGATATTTGAGTCTATAGGAAGAGATGAGGTTGCCCAGAGAGGCAGAATAGATTGTGAAGAGAAGGGGACCCAGAACAGAGCCTTGATCTACCACAACTGAAAGGGGAACTGGGGGTGAAGAGGCACCAGCGAAGGAGCGAAGACAGATAGGAAGAGAACCAGCAGAGAGCAGTGTCACTGAGGCTATGTTGACGCAGCATGAGGAGCAGGAGATGGTGGTCAACAGTCTCAAATGCAGCAGAAAGGTCAAGAAGAATAAGCAGGGAGAAGTGACGTTTGATTTTAGCAGCAAATAAATCATTAGTCACCTTGGTCAGAGCAGTCTCGGAGTGCTGGTTTGTTTGTGGCTCATTGGTTTGTGAGGACCAAAAACTCAAAAAGAAAATAAATTACCTTGACTGAAGTTCCACCTTTTGGTGCTGCAGCTTTCTTATCAGATGTTTCACCTCCAGTTGCCCCACCTACATCAAAAATGAAATATTTTGAGAGAAATAGCTTTGTAACTAGAGTCCATTCATTTCAATGAGATAGGATGTTTCTTCATGGTTTAAAAAATTGAAAATCTATACTATTTTATTAGGAACTACTCCATTATATTCAATACTAGAGCATTCAATTAAATCATGGCTAAGGTGACTTACATGTCCCTGTAAAAATAGATTTTAGTGGATTTTGAACTTTACCAAAGTCAAATCATTATGTTAAAATGAGCATTTTGAAAGTTTAATCCAATACTTCTTACCTTCATCAAGTGATTCATGCTACAGCTATTTATATAGCACCAAATCCCATAGTGCTTTACAATGGGGGGGTTACAAACATGAGACCTAATGATACATGGGGAAGAGACGACCCAGCCCGTAGGATAACTGACCTGCTAATAGAAACCTGTATAAAGTGCTGTAAGTATAGTCTGTGGAGCTCTCTATCCTAAACTAAAGACACCATTTATTTTTATTTATAAAGAATTTTACCAAGAAGGATACATTGAGATTTCTCTCGTTTTCAAGCATGTCCTGAAACACCAAAAATCAGGGCATTTCGCCAGTAATTCGGTGCAGTTTGGCGTTCTGTGAATAGAAGACACAATAGTCTTCTATGGGACAATTTCGGTGTCGCCAAATTGCACCTTATTTTGCTCTGAATTCTTCTGTGTTTGGCAGATTGACAGCATAGTGTATAGAAGAATCAACCCGAAATTGCTCTGCACTGTTAAATTCACCATTGTTGAAATTCGGAGGTTAGTGAATAACTCCTATAGAGCTTACGGTTAACTCGAACCTGAAAAGACATCAAAATACCAACCTAGTACTAACTCTAACAACATCAGTGAAATTCATATGATTGTATCTGCCATAAGGAATTAAATATGCTAAAATAGGAATTATCTGAAATATGTGGATGTAAATCAGGAAAATATTTTACCATGGTGAGCGGGTTTGGAGGCCACTCGAATAAAGAATCCCCATGCCCCTTTTCACACTTAAATAATTCAGCAGATGTTGCTGACAGCAACAGCCTATTTTTTATTTTAGAAGAAAATATTCTTTTCTCCCTCTGCGCCCTGCTGCTCCACTTTACTACGAGGTTTCAAAATTTAGAAGTTCCTGAAGCTTACGCAATTTGCATTGCGCCACACAAACTGCATTTCGTTCAGAACTTGAATACTTTTTACTTCTAAAGCCGGGTGCACACTAGCGTTTATTTCTGCGCTGTGAATGTGCATTAAAACGCACTTACCAGCGTCCATCACAGCGTTGTGATGCTGCGACGGGGCTGGTCACATGCTTGTGCGCGTGCACTTAGTCCACCTAGAGATCCTCACCGTCAGTGCACTAGGATGTGCGTCGACGGGGCTACAAAGCACGGGGGCAGGCAGGTGTTGAGTGGAAGGAACGTCAACTCTCGCGGACGTTGCTTCCACTCAGAATATGCTAGTGTGCACTCAGCCTAATTCCACAGGGCCTGCGCAGAATGACGGTTTGGACTGTGCGCACCTTCTCCGAACCAATCAATTGGCTGCCTTCTCAACACTAGCTACTGTGAGTTTTCAGAGAAGATGATGTCAGCATGCACATCGTGCTGACATCATCTGCAACTGATTTGGTAAACCGGCTGCCAGGAAACTCAACATCCTGGCTGTCTGGTGACATTAGACTGTACCATTTTATATGCATATAAGTAGCCGGGTGCAGCTACACTTATTGGCAGCCTCCTGCAGTCACCAAACCTGCCAGCATTTGAAATGCCCAGAGGGACACTTGGAGGCAGCAGTCACCGCAGTTAAGGTGTGCAAGCAGAACTAGCAATAGTAAATTACACTCCGTCACCTTTTGCTCCCTTTCCAGCCTTTCCCTTGGGCGGCATCACCACATCAAATCTCCCACACTACAGAAAACAAACCAAGTGAAAAAAGTGAAAAATTCAATGCGCGCAAGAGTGCCGTCGCGTGTCTGACGTCATTCGGCGCCCAGATAACGTGCATGATTCGGAGAACGTGCGCGCATGCGTACTCCGTGCAATTTGTTAACACGAACTACGTCACCAGATTTGACGTATTGCTCATTTGAACATATTGCCTCTTTTGACAGAACACCCTTCCAGCTGAAAGGCTATTGATAGCCGTATTGTCACGTGACGGGGGAATCGCGTGGTCCAGTCTTCTGCTCGATTTGCACCCGTTCAATAGCGCCGAACTGCGTGATAGGATGGGAGCTACAGATCCTATCATTGTGTTTACTCGGGTGTTGTTGTGCTAAAGGTGGTGTGTGGTCAGTGGGCAAGTCTGCCCTGTGGTGCTGCATGAGCTGGAAAAAAGCACTCATGGATAATGTGTCATTATTTATTGGTGACACTGTAACTCTTTGCTCAGCTCTTGGTTTGTGAAGGGTCAGCTATGTAACTCCCTATAGTGTATTGTGGTGCCGATCATACAACCGTCACTCCACAAAACAACCGTGTGTCAAATGTGCTGTGTGTACAGGGGTGACTGTCCCTGCATCCCACTCGTATCCGGCATGTGAGGGGTTTGTTATGGAGCTGCATGTTCCTTCTGACCCCTGCATCTCTTCACCTGGAACCCCTACAATTCTCAGCAGTATCTAGCTGGAAGGGGTATCATTAAACAAAAATAGGACAATAACACACGTAGGGTGATACCCCTGGCAAATAGAGCACAAAATTATGTTCTTAACCACTCACAGGTAGCCATTACTGGGAAGACACATAGCAGGTTCTTGAATTTCTCCGGGCTGGAATGGTAGCCTAAGGCTAGGGTCAGACGAACGCATTTTCGCGTTGTCTGTGAAAAAGTGCGTTCGAACGAATGGACGCATTTTTTCACGGAATACACGATAGCGGTCATACGATGCGCATTTGCGTTCGTGATTTTGTACGGATCATCAATAAAACACTTTTTGCATCTGGACGTTATGTTGGCCGGACATTAGCAGCGTCTGACGTCTCCTAATCACACACACACGCCGCTAGCGGACGCAGCGCACTCTGTACGTCAGTACTAGCGGTTTGACGTTCTCGACAAAATGCGTTCATTTGCCACTTGCGTTGCGCGGCCGTACTTCGTGTGACCGTACTTCGTATATTGCCCGTCATTGCCCGTCATTTGCTGCTAGCACGGCCGTGATTTCGTGCGTCTAAACGCACGTTAAAACTGCTTTCGTCTGACCTTAGCCTTAAGGGAGAAATAATAGTGATAGCCAAGCAACCATAAAACCAGCGTATTTATTGCGCTTACAAAATATTAAAACAAATGGAGCATAACATCACCAGATCCCATGACCCAAATCGTCTATAGGTGCTGCTCGACGCGTTTCGTCCCGTGGACTTCATCAGGAGCGTGAAAGTTCCATCTGGGGCCCCTCTAATATACCCAACCAAAAATCAATTAACCAATCAAAAAGCAATAATAAAAACGAAAAAACGGAGATCGCAAAACGAAACCGAGAATGTCCCGCAAAAATACTTCCGGTTCACGAACCGGAAGGAATTCTCCATCAGGTGGTGCGCCACACAACACGTGGAAACCCCCGATGGCCGGAACACTTCTCCTGTACCTGACGTCCCATTTGCGGCAAGGGGACCTTCCGGACGAAGATCCAAGAACAAGCGCACTTCCGGTTCACAGTGTTCCCATAGATGTAGTGCTAACAGTGGGCTGATATGAAGTCACCGCCGCCATCTTTGAAAACGGCAATCTCCAAACACGACCGAATGGGTGGTTTCCCGATGTGGATAAGCATGAAATGTAATAAAATATAAAATACAGTAGACACAAAAATTTTGGCGAAGATCCTGGCAACACGGCTACTGCCGTATGTCCCTAGTCTGGTTAGGCCGGATCAGGTGGGGTTCATGCCCGGCAGGGAGGCCAAAGACGCTACTTCAAGGGTGTTAAATGCTATAACCTTGGCGAAACGCTCGGGACAAGCACTGCTGTTGTTTTCGGCCGATGCAGAGAAGGCTTTCGACCGGGTCCGCTGGAAATATCTTTTTGAGGTCCTACGCCTTATGGGTCTCCCTGAAACCTACTTGTACTGGATTGCTGCATTGTATCATAACCCGACCGCTAGAGTTCGGATTAATGGCGCTCTGTCCACAGAGATCTCCATATACAATGGAACAAGACAAGGCTGTCCTTTATCGCCGCTGTTATTCGCTCTTTCCCTAGAACCTTTGCTGGAATCCATACGTTCAGACGCTGATATCTCTGGTATCCGGGGTCGTACACGTGAACATGTGGTGTCTGCATATGCAGATGACTTACTTTTTATGCTCACAAATGTGGAGAGATCCTTGCCGGCTGTTATGGGGGCACTTACCGACTTCGGGGAACACTCCGGCTTTCGCATAAATGCTGATAAATCGGAATTCCTGGATATTAATCTCCACCCGACAGTGGCCAGCAGACTCAAACAACGTTTTCCGTTTACCTGGTGTCCGACTAAGATGAGATATCTGGGTATCTGGCTGACTCCCTCACTCTCCAGACTTTTTGAGTTTAATTATAAACCACTTCTGGACTCTTTTCGGACGGATCTTGCAGGATGGAATAATAAATTTATCTCCTGGCTCGGTAGAATCAATGTAATAAAAATGAATCTACTGCCTCGCCTTTTGTACGTTTTCCAAACGGTCCCAATTCTCGTAACAGCTGAATTCTTTGCGACACTTCGCTCCCTGATCTTAAAATTTATATGGCCTAAGGGGAAACCCAGAGTGCGATACGAGACCCTTTGCCGCGCTAAGAATCGCGGAGGTTTGGCTCTTCCTGACACCAAACTATATTTCTATGCCACTCAGTTGACTCGTGTTCTCGATTGGTCTCTGACATCGGCGGAGAAGTTGTGGCTAGATTTAGAAGAGGAAATCATGGAAACTCCGTTATGGACTCTACCCTGGATCCGACCTAGGGATTCGATGGATCGACAGAACCTGTGGAGCATTCCCCGAGGTACCTTACTTGTCTGGAGAAGGATCCGCATGTCTAGGTCTCTGTCGTCGGCTGTTTCTCCTCTTCTACCACTACATCATAACCCGGGCTTTCTCCCCGGAGTATGCCCTGATTTGAGACGCAGGCTTGACTTGCCAGATAGGATCACCGTGCAGTCCTTCCTGAAGGATGGTGAGGTGCCCCCACTTACAACTACAGATGGCTCACCGCCACCGACTTTTTTGGAGCACTTTAACTGTGCCCAGATTAAGTCTTTTCTTCAATCCCTCAACGCTGGATTCAGCCTTACAAGACCCCTACTCCCATTCGAGAACTTCTACAGAATGGGCATTCCACTAGCTAGGAGCATATCCACCCTATACAGTTTACTTCAGGACTCCACTACTGACCCTCCCCAGTTCCAATCAACATGGCAAGACATTTTGGGAGACTCATTCTCTGACGAAACGTGGTCTATGACCTATGCATTGTCGCACCGAGGATCTCCGTGGCTGAAATGTGCAGAAAATGCCTATAAGATACTCACATTGTGGTACTGGACTCCTGAACGGATACACCGGTTTCAGCCCATCTCTGACACCCTCTGCTGGCGCTGCGGTTCGGATGTGGGTAGTTTCCTTCATATATGGTGGGCTTGCCCTCTTATTAGCCCATTCTGGAAGATGGTCCATGATGGGGTCTGCAATATTACGGCGTTGGAGGTGAACTTCTCCGCCGCAACTTACCTTTTGTTGCACTTCCCGACGTCCATTAAGACAATGCGAAAATCAGCGGCCTTACGCCTTGTGATGGCGGCTAGACTGCTGATTCCAGTACATTGGAGGACTAGAACGGTTCCCTCCAAGAGAATATGGGTGAATGAGGTAGAACGGCTACGAGCAGTCGATCGCTTGGTGGCAGTGGAACGTGGCCAAATAGAAGCTTTTTGTGGTGCCTGGACCTATTGGGACGAATATAGGTCTGGAGATATTACCACCACTGCTACTGACCCTCAGACGGAAGTGGAAGGGGAGATCTGAGGAGTACGCTGGCCCTCTTTCTTTTACGTGATTCCTGGCCTACCTCCCCGGCCTTCCCCCGAACGTGCCAAGGACGGTACGGATTTGCATGTGTCTGTTCCCCCCCCCTTTTTTTTTTTTTTTTTTGATCTTTCTCTTTCTTCTTACTTCATGTTTTCCTCCCTCTCAATTTTCTCCTTGGAAGTTATGAAGTTATTGAAACCTGCCGGATATCACGGTTTGGATGATTGACGTGAAGCTCCTGACGATCCAGAGCTGCCATGTTCTAGGTGACATGCCGATTACTTGATACTACGTGGTACGGCCCTGGACCGATTACCCAGATCTTATGAATACCTCCGAATTGTACTACACCTCTTGATGTATGTCCCCCTTTTATGTATCATATTGTAATGCAATGTCTTATCTCTCTTTCTGTATTTGTTACTCTTTAATAAAACCAAAAATTTTGAATAAAAAAAAATATATATATATAAAATACAGTACAATAGGTTATAAAATGAATTAAAATACAGAATAATAATTGACAGTTCCATGGTCAAATAGTGGTGCACAATAGTTGAATAGCTACTACTGGCGCAAAAAACATACCAAGTCTATGTCGCAATTTAAACCTCGTGGTTCCAGTGTATTAAGCCTATATATCCAGTAGGTTTCTCTTCTGGATAATTGATTAACTCTGTTCCCTCCCCTCCAATCCCCCTTCACCATTTCTATCCTGAAGCACAACAATAAATCTTCTTTATAGCTGGGACAAGCATTACAATGCACTGGCAGGGGGTGGGTACGCGTATTTTTTCTAATATTATTCTGATGCTCCAGCAATCTACATTTAAGTTTGCGTGTAGTACGATCCACATACTGAACACCACACAGGCATTGGATTAAATAAACTACAAAAGTTGTGTTGCACGTAATCTCACTTTTAATTGAAAATAATTCTCCTGTGGAGTAACTTGAATAACCCTTCACTACTGTCGGTAAAAATTGGCATGCTTTACATGCTCCACATTTTTTGAAACCGTTGAGCCCCATCAAAAATTTGTGTGGACCCTGAGGAATACTAGGTGCTAACATGTTCTTAAAATTATTGTTTTTTCTATAAATTATGGAGGGTTGCAATGGTAAATCCCTACCTAAAATGGGATTTTGTAATAGGAGAGGCCAGTGTTTCCTGACAATCTTCTCCATCTGTCTATATCCCGTATTAAATTCAGTCAAAAAGGCATATCTACTTGTGTTGGCAATTCTTTTATTTCTAGTTTTAAAAAGATCTTTTCTATGTATTTTCATCACTTCCTGCATTGTCTTATTTACTTCCCTTGGATTGAATTCCTTCTGCACTAATTTATTGTTAATATATTTCGATTGTTCAACGAAATTGATTAATTTCATACAGTTCCGTCGAACTCTAATAAATTGACTCCTCGGTATGGACTTCAACCAAGACGGATGATGACAGCTATCCCGGTGGACATAACCATTGCCATCGGTGGGTTTGAAATAACACTTGGTGACCACTCGAGTGCCATCACTGCCAATAGTGAGATCTAAAAAATCTGTTTTTTACTAAACACAGGATTGAACTTAAGGGAGAACTCGTTACAATTAATGTATTCAGTGAATGCATCTAGAGCAGCGGTTCTCAACCTAGGGGTCGCGACCCCTTTGGGGGTCGATCGGCCCTTTCCGGGGGGTCGCCTGAGGCTTCCTATTGTGGGGCGCCCGCACAACAGCATTCAGCGTCCCGTGAATGCTGCACAGCGGAGCGCAGAGGACGAGCGGCCCCTTATCCTCACGCACAGGAAGTGATGTCCTATCACTGCCTGTGCTTGAAGGAGCCTGACGTCTGGATGGGTAAGTCGGGCCGCCTGTCTGCTGAGGTCCGAGTTTTTTTCGTTAATGACACCGCCGCTGTGCACCACTGCCACCAATGATTTAATTGAGCCTGGCTGAGCCTGGCTAATTTCATTTTAATTATTTGGCTGAGCAAGGCTTAATTTATTTGGGGGAGACCTGAAGCACCGCTGATTTATTTATTCGAGGGACCCTGAGCACTTCTGATTTATTTGTTTGGGGGACCCTGAGCACCATTGATTTATTTATTTATTTGGGGGACCTGAAGCACCGCTGATTTATTTATTTCAGGGGGACCTGAAGCACCACTGATTTATTTATTTGGGGAGTACTCTGTGCACCACTGATTTATTTATTTGGGGGGTACCCTGAGCACCACTGATTTTTTTTTTTGGGGGGGTACTGTGAGCACCACTGATTTAATTTTTTAGGGGGTATTTGTTGTTTATTATTTATTATTTGGTTTACAAATATTTTGTATTTATGCCAAAGTTCTGTGGTTATGAATGAATACCTGTGTATTTGAATTAACATTTGGTGTATTGGTGTCTGTGCGTGTTTTTGGTGGGTCATCAGACCCAATTCTCCAGGTGGGCCACGGGAGTTCCAGTCCGACACTGGGGTTGGCGCCATTGTATTTATGCAGACTGGTCACACATCTGCAGAGAGCAGGTATTGTAGAAAGCAGCTGCTGTGTTAAAAGGCATTGGAGGTAAGACAGGGCAACACTTAAATTATTGTTCATCAGCTATTGTCATATTTTATTTTCATTTAGATAACAAACCATCCCATGACAATGGATCGTGTAGAGAAGAACCATAAAATAAGAAAATATAGTGAGGATTTTTTACAGTATGGTTTTACCTCAATAATTACAGTAGGGATTGAGAAACCACAATGTGTTATTTGTTGTGACGTTCAATCAGCTGAATCTATGAAGCCAAACAAACTAAAACGCCATTTTGATAGCAAGCATCCGAGCTTTGCCGGCAGGGATACCAACTATTTTAGAAGCAAAGCTGATGCACTCAAAAAAGCCAGACTTGACACTGGTGGCAAGTATTACAAACAAAACGTAGCAGCCGTTGAAGCTTCATATTTGGTGGCACGTAGAATTGCCAGAGCTATGAAACCTCACACCATTGGTGAGGATTTACTGTTGCCAGCGGCCAAAGACATTGTTCGAGTTATGATCGGAGACGAATATGGTACGAAATTGAATGCAATTTCCTTATCTAACGACACTGTTCGCAGACGATTAGATGACATGTCGGCTGATATTCTTAGTCAGGTAGTACAGGAAATTAAATCTGCTCCACTTCCAATATTTAGTATCCAGCTTGATGAATCTACAGACGTGGCAAACTGTTCACAGTTACTGGTTTTTGTGAGGTATATTAATGACTACATCTGTTAGGACTACATCTATGGGAACACTGTGAACTGGAAGTGCGCTTGTTCTTGGATCTTCGTCCGGAAGGTCCCCTTGCCGCAAATGGGACGTCAGGTCCAGGACGCCAGGAGAAGTGTTCCGGCCATCGGGGGTTTCCACGTGTTGTGTGGCGCACCACCTGATGGAGAATTCCTTCCGGTTCGTGAACCGGAAGTATTTTTGCGGACATTCTCGGTTTCGTTTTGCGATCTCCGTTTTTTCGTTTTTATTATTGTTTTTTGATTGGTTAATAGATTTTTGGTTGGGTATATTAGAGGGGCCCCAGATGGAACTTTCACGCTCCTGATGAAGTCCACGGGACGAAACGCGTCGAGCAGCACCTATAGACGATTCGGGTCATGGGATCTGGTGATGTTATGCTCCATTTGTTTTAATATTTTGTAAGCGCAATAAATACGTTGGTTTTATGGTTGCTTGGCTATCTACACTGTCACTATTATTTCTCCCTTAAGGCTACCATTTCAGCCCGGAGAAATTCAAGAACCTGCTATGTGTCTTCCCAGTAATGGCTACCTGTGAGTGATTAAGAACATAATTTTGTGCTCTATTTGCCAGGGGTATCACCCTACGTCTGTTATTGTCTAGCTGGAAGGGATCAGTTCCAGTCCAACCCACGTGGAGTAATAAAGGAAATCATAAGGGTTACTTTGTTCGCTGCAACTTGTTACCCTAGCAGTGGCCAAAGTAAAAGATGTGAACAATTCAGACAAAGCATTTGTGGTTCCAAATCAAACCATTTAAGCTTTATCTCCAGGCATTCATGTTATAAAGTATCTACAAGTAATCTGTAGCGCTCACCCCGAAGGAGCCGCTGAATAACCCAGAATTTGTCTCAACGCACTAACAAATCACTGGACGCCAGCACACCTTTATGGGTTTATCTTAATATTCTTTACTGTATGTAATAAATCTCAATAGTTGCACATGAATTATAACTGTGAAAATAGAGCAATCAATAATATATATGGCAGCAATATAAGAAGGTTACTGTATAACGACTAAACCACTAATATGATTCTTAGTCCTTTGGTTCAAAGTCCCAGTTTATAAACCCAAATATATATGTTTATCCTAGGGTACCCGGGTACTAAGTCCACTGGCCAGTGGATGGATGACTATCTTCGACTAGTCAACGTCGGGGCCCCTTAATGTAGCAAACAAATTGGGTGCGCACTGTTAACAACGTCATAGGCGTCAGGCATTCTCACCCAACCGGCAAAACAGCTTCTCCCGGACAGATGAAATGCTGGAGAAAGGTCCCTCTCAAGAAGATCCATCCTCTCTGCCACCTGGAACCCGATGCTGTCGAAGTCTGCACTCCCGATCCTGTTCTTCGCAGCCAGAATCCGAATGTCACCGTCACTCCGCTCCGTCTGCGGCCTCCTTACTCGAGGTCCTTCTTCTCCCGAACGTACTTGAAACAGGAACAGTCCAGCATGATGCACAGCAGATCGACACACACTCTCCCCGATCACTCCAGCAATGGATGCCGCCGGTTCTCCGTGCTCCAACTTGCAAAGATCCCAGAAAGTGTCATACATGCGACTGCTCTCTCTCGCTGCTCGCTATGCTCTCCCCATGCTGCACATGAGGTCCTTTAGTTCCTGATGCCAGCGCTTGCTTCCTTCCTTTTGTCCCCAGGGTTTCTGAGGGATGTAGTCCATCTGTCCATTAGAATCTTTCTAGGGTTGCACCGATACGATACTAGTATCGATATCGGTGCCGATACCGGGTACTGCAGGAGTACTTGGTACTCCTGCAGTACCCCGATATTTTTTTCCGATACCGGAAGCCGGCATTGAGCCGGCTTGCCGGCATCCTAGGGGCTGGGGCGGCTGTCCAAATGCTCTATCGGCACTCGGACAGGCCCTGGAGCTGCTTTCCTAACTTTGTTTATACTTACCTTCCTTTAGCGACGCCGGGAAAGTCTTCGCGCGCGCGCGCTCGTTGGAAGGCCCCCAGCCGTGACCACGTGGGACCATGTGATCGCGGCTGGGGTCCTTCCAACGAGCGCACGCGCGGAACTTTCCCGGCGTCGCTAAAGGAAGGTAAGTATAAACAAAGTGAGCAGCTGCAGGGCCTGTCCGAATGCAGATAGAGCATTCGGACAGGCCCTGCAGCTGCTCTCCGCTCATACTTACCCTCCTTTAGCGAGTTTCCCCGCGTGCGCTCGTTGGAAGGACCCCAGCCGCGATCACATGGTCCCACGTGGTCGCGGCTGGGGACCTTCCAAGGAGCACGCGCGTGCGAAGACTTTCCCGGAGTCGCTAAAGGAAGGTAAGTTTGAGCGGAGAGTGAGCTGGGGGGCAGTATCCATGAGCTGGGGGGCATTATCCATGAGCTGGGGGGCATTATCCATGAGCTGGGGGCAAATCCATGTGCTGGGGCATTTCCATGAGCTGGGGGGCATTATCCATGAGCTGGGGGGGTATTTCCATGAGCTGGGGGGGAATTTCCATGAGCTGGGGCATATCCATGAGCTGGGGGGCATTTCCATGAGCTGGGGCATATTTCCATGAGCTGGGGGCATATCCATGAGCTGGGGCATATTTCCATGAGCTGGGGGGCATTTCCATGAGCTGGGGGCATATCCATGAGCTGGGGCATATCCATGAGCTGGGGGGCATTTCCATGAGCTGGGGGCATATCCATGACCTGGGGGCATTTCCATGAGCTGGGGGCAATATCCACGAGCTGGGGCAATATCCACGAGCTGGGGGGCAATATCCATGAGCTGGGGGGCAAATCCATGAGCTGGGGCAGTATCCATGAGCTGGGGGGCAGTATTCATGAGCTGGGGGGCAGTATCCATGAGCTGGGGGCATATCCATGAGCTGGGGGGCATTATCCATGAGCGGGGGGGGCATTATCCATGAGCTGGGGGGCATATCCATGAGACATGGGGGCTTTATATGATGTCTGTTCTTATTGGAAAGCGGTCACATGACATAAGATAAAAGTATCGGTACTCGGTATCGGTGAGTACTTGAACAAAAGTATCTGTACTCGTACTCGGTTTTAAAAAAGTGGTATCGGTGCATCCCTAAATCTTTCCCATACGTTATGCTCTGGCTCCCGCTAGTGGCATAACAGCAGCAGTTCTCAGAGACAATTTTAACCACAGGGCTACAAATCGTATGGAAGAAATCTGATGCAATAATGCTATGGATTATAGTAAGAAAGTTTAATACTAATTTATACATTATAACTCCCTGGCAAAGGACCTGAGGCCTGTTCAGTTCATCAGCAGCTGCTGAATTGCTACATTGCAGCAGTTCAGTTTGTTGCAGCAGTCTCACTGAACGCTTTGGCTGTGAACAGTGGCGGACTAACCAGTCGGGCAGATCGGACCGAGACCCAGGGCCTTGCCTGTTCGTAGTCAGCCCAAAATAAAGCAAGTCGCGCTGACCGCAGTGCAGCCGGGCGGTCATCGCGATTTGCACAGGATGTCCGCCAGGCAAGAAATGTTAGGAAGCAGGCTGCCACAGGAGCTCCTCCGAACCACGGTAGAGGATAATTTGCACCCTCCTAAAAGGACCGGTGACATCACATGGTACCGGTGCCAGAGAAAGCAGAGCGCAGGATATTCAAGTCAGTGTGATTTGGCAGTGTAAACCATCTATTCAGAGAAAACCGAACAGCACCGAAATGTCAGTGAAATGCCCTGATTTGATTTTCAGTGCTATCATTCGGCAGGTTTAATCAGCTGAAACCCATAAGATTCAACGTAAAAAATATTCCCGTTTTTATTAAATATTTATTAAACTGCTTATTCTTTTAATTTGTAGCAAAAAGTCTCTTGATTTATTTTTTTTTAGGATTTTTTTGGAAATTTCATTCGGATTAACTTTTTTCTTTTCTTTAGTGGTTTTTTTTTCTGTAATAGAGCTTTTTATTATTATTCATAGGACCTTAGATATTAATTCCAGACATTTTCGTGCAGTATTATTTTTGCAAAAAGCTTTTAAGAGTTGCATATTTTTTTTAATTCACCTGTTCGTCGGCTTGTCGGCTTTTTCCGGCAGCTGGTCGGCGCTCTGTTTGGTGGGTCGTCTGCTTTTTTCGGATCGATCTTGAGATTTTTTTCGGTGTGATTTCAAATTGATTCGGTGGGTTTTCGGTGTTTTCGGAGGCGTTCGCCGGTTTTGTGGCGATTGCTGTTGTGTTTGGTGGCTTTTCCCTTCTCTTCAGGGACTCTGCGTGAATGCTGAATTCACCGCAGGGTATGGGAATTTTACTCGCTGAAGTGCGGGGATCGAAAGAGCACCGATATTCCAGTGGAAATGAGGTGAGGTAATGCAGCAATATTGTTCACTTTATTTTTAATCTTTTTTTATACAGATTTCCTGGTCTTGTTTGGTATCAGAATCTGGCCTTTCCAATGATACCTCAACTGACCACCTACGATGCACTATTCCAAAAATACCAGGATCCAAAGGACACCTGCATCTCCTGTATTCATATTCCCCTGCCGGGAGGACAGGATGCCTCTTTATGAAGTAATTTTGTGCATGTGCGATGACTCCCGCGACAGGGAGCAGCCCCACAGCGAGGGCTGAAAAGCAGAATGTCAGCCAGCTATGATTACGCAGTTGAATGCGAAAGACATGTGTTCAGAGGACACGTAACGCATTTCTTCGTGTTGCCCCAGCTCTGTGCTGATCTGGGGCTTTAGCCCCTTCACTGCTGAGCCATTTCCATGTGCTCATCATGTTTAAACATGATATGAAGTCATGTTTTATTATGGGACCCAGACAAATTATATAACCCTTTTTTCAGCAGACTCGGCAGATTCATTATATATCATTATTATGTATATATGGTCATTTTCAATCAGATTGTTGTAGCTTACTTAAAGGAAGACACTATAAAAGGGAACCATATTTTTTAATACTGTGTTCCTTTAAATGAACTACAACTATTGTTGTAACCCTATGGGAGTTATCCACTAAGTGTCTCTGTTGCAAGAAAAAAATGTATTTCAGTGCAGTTAGCTGTTGGTTTTTTTTTTTTTGCAACACTAGCACTGAGTGGATAATCCCCTACCATTTGTGAGCACCACAGCAATGAAACTCAGTTTTGCTGAGTATGTATGAGCTACACAGCAATGAAACTCACAGTAAGGCGCAGTGTGTATGAGCTCCACAGCAATGAAACTCACAGTAATGTGCAGTGTGTATGAGCTCCACAGCAATAAAACTCCACTATCCACCAAGTACTGTTTGAATAATATTGGGGGACTCCAATGAGAGGGT
This sequence comes from Leptobrachium leishanense, assembly GCA_009667805.1. Classification (NCBI taxonomy): domain Eukaryota; kingdom Metazoa; phylum Chordata; class Amphibia; order Anura; family Megophryidae; genus Leptobrachium; species Leptobrachium leishanense. Next base: position 86,745,503 of record CM019071.1, read on the forward strand.
GTTTGTGTAACGTTGGGGGCTTCCAGCCTCTCCGGTGTGGTCGGCGGCAGCATGTCTGATGCTGCTTGCTTGCCAGTGCCCGGTTTAAATAGAGACAGGCAGGGAGGTGGCTGCATGAGGCGCGGCTTGAGAGGGGGTGTGGTCTGGTGACGCGGACCTATCAGAGGAGTCCAGGTCTTTTAAAAACCAACTGTTCCTTCTAAGCAGTGCCAGATCGTGGTTATCCATACCTGAGCTCCCTGTACCTGTATTCTCTCGTGATTGAACCTGTTATTGAGCTCTGCTTGTTTTCTGACTATTCTGCCTTCCGTTGCCCTAGACTATTTCCTTGTACTACGCTCCTGCACTGATATCGACCCGGCTATTCCCTTTGACCATTCTATACTCTGTATTCCTGATTCTGGCTCGTCTGACTACCCCTGTGTTGCTGACCTGGTTTTGTATTACGACATTGTCTTTGATTTCTGTCTAGCTAGTATATATATATACCTGGCCAATTGTAAGGACCAGACAGTTAGGGATTCTTTTACGGCTACCCTGTTGGTAGCTTTTGGGCTCTGTGGAGTGTTGGGCTTTAAGGACTGCATGGTGGGATCCGGGAACCGTGACAGTTTGACCCTGAGAACACCCCCACATGGTGGTAACAGCAGGACCAGGTGAACATACCTGTGTTGCCAGAGCTGATATTTTTAAATACTGTTTTGAAGTGTATTTGGAAGCAGCAGCAGCAGTTTTTTTTCTTTGTTCTGAGGCCTACCTTTCACCCTGTAGAGCAATGCAGCCAGGAGTTAAATTTCCACCTTCCAGGGTGCACCACACACTGTTTGGAACTGCTTGGGAGGTAGGGGGTAGGGCGGCAGTGTAGATGTCTTTTGGCGCGCCCTCCTCTTGACATCATCAGAGGAGGCCAGGCACCAGCAAGGAGGAAGGGACCAGGAGGAGAGAGAGAGCACAGGCTTCTGTATCTAGCACCGTGGGGGAGTCTGCTCTCTGACCTGGCAGATACAATGCAGCTCGCTGGGCACTGGCTGCATCTTAGAGGAGCAGCAGGGACACAGCCCCAGGCAGATAGTTAACCCCAGGCAGATAGTTAAAACATTTGGATCCCTGTCAAGGCAAGTGACCAGGGATTCAAATTTTTTTTGCACCCCCTCCTGGTCTTGCGCTCTTAGGTGGCCACCTGTACCACCTTACAATGCCAACTCCTCTGTTCACACTGCTTGCCTGACAATCCGCAGCTCTGGCAGATGTGTGTAAACATGCTGCACCCCCCCTCCCCATACTGTTCAAGGTTTCAGTGTCTGCAGAGAGAGGGGGTGCAGCATGTTTACATACATCTGCCAGAGCTGTGGCACTGATGAAATAGAGGGGAGATTTTATTTATCCAGCCCTCCCTTGTCACTTACTGGGAGAAGAGGGGGTTTATCGGTCCCTACATACACTCCTGACAATCGGAAGCGTTCAGGAGCAACATGAGCTGCCGAGTGCTTCTGATTTTCTGCCTGCCACTGCAGGAGGAGGGAGGAGCATCATGCTCTATCCTGTTAGTACCGGCACCTCACCACCAGCCCTGAGTACCGGCAAGTACCCCCTGAAAAAAAGCCCTGTTTTTTCCCATTTTGTCATCAAAACCTTTATGAATAAATATTCTATGGGGTACTCTTGTTAAAAAAAATTGAAATGGAAACCCGTTACTGTATGTTTCTGAGAAAATATGCAATTTAAACCAAAAATGAAAAAAATAAAATGTTTGCTAGAGTTTTGGAGATTTGTGTTTATGAATAACTAGCTTTTGCCCGCGGCTTCGCTCGCGTGGATTTTAGGATTTGATAAAATTGTTTTTTAAAAGAAGCTTGAGGTTTTTTTGGTAGAACCCCCCCCTTTCCCCCCTCTTGGGATTTTTGGAAAATTGTAAAACACTTGTTTTTTTATTTTTCAAGAAGAATGTAAGTGCCAAATGTCACACCTGTAACATCTTTGGTTTTTGAAATAAGTATACTGATAAAAGTATTCACATCCCTTTCCCCCACCCCCCTTAACTGGATTTTCGGAAAATGGTAAAACATGGGGTTTTTTTGCACGAAGATTGTAAATAACGAATTTCACAACTGTAACATCATTGGTTTTTGATATATAGGTACAGTGATAAAGGTATTCATCCCCCTTTTTCCCCCCCCCACTGGATTTTTGGAAAATGGTAAAATAGGTGTTTTTTTGCTTCTCAAGACAAATCTAAATACCAATTTTCATGTCTGTAACATCTTCTGTTTTTGAGATGTAGGTATCCTGTTTAAAAGTATTCACCCACCCCCCACTTGGATTTTTGGAAAATGGTAAAACATGTGTTTCTTTATTTTCAAAAGATTGTAATTACCAAACTTCACACCTGTAACATCTTGGTTTTTGAAATATAGATATACTGATAAAAGTATTCAGACCCCTTTCCCTCGACCCCCCCCCCTTATTTGGATTTGTGGAAAATGGCAAAACACAGGTTTTTTTTTATGAAGATTGTAAATACCAAATTTTACACCTGTAACATCTTTGGTTTTTGAAATATAGGTATACTGATAAAAGTATTCAACCCCCATTTTTTCCCCCTCCCACTGAATTTTTGGAAAATGGTAAAATAGGTGTTTTGTTTCTCAAGACGAATCTAAATACCAATTTTCACATCTGTAGCATCTTCTATTTTTGAGCTATAGGTATCCTGTTTAAAGTATTCAACCCCCTTTTTCACCCCCTTATGGGTGGATTTTCCAAAAATCCTTCCTTAGTGGGTGCCTACATCATAAAAACAGTGCACCTTCAAAATTTCACGTTCTTAGGTTAAACGGTTTCAGCTGGGCGTTGATCAGTCAGTCAGTCAGGGCTTTCGCATTTATAAATATAGATGTATTTAACCCCCCCATTTGGCCCCCCATGGGAATTTCAGAAAATGGTAAAATACGTGTTTTTTTATTTTTCAAGACGAATCTAAATACTGATTTTCACGTCTGTAACATCTGCTTTTTAGATATAGGTATCCTGTTTAAAATAATCAACCCCTTTTTCACCCCCTTAGGGGTGTAGTTTGCAAAAATCCTTCCTTAGTTGGTGCCTACATCATAAAAACAATGCACCTTCAAAATTTCACGTTCCTAGGTTAAACGGTTTCGGCTGGGTGTTGATGAGTCAGTCAGTCAGGACTTTCGCGTTTATGATAAAAAGTATTCAACCCCCCTTTTTGCCCCCCCAGGGGTTTTTCAGAAAATGGTAAAATACGTGTTTTTTTATTTGTCAAGATGAATCTAAATACTGATTTTCACGTCTGTAACATCTTCTGATTTTAAGATATAGGTATCCTGTTTAAAATATTTAAAATATTCAACCCCCTTTTTTCACCCCCCAGTCGAATTTTAGAAAAACGGTAAAATACGTGTTTTTTTATTTTTCAAGAAGAATCTAAATACCGATTTTCATGTTTGTAACATCTTCTGTTTTTAAGAGATAGGTACCGTGTTTAAAACATTCAACCCCCTTTTTCACCCCCTATGGGGCGGAGTTTCCAAAAATCCTTCCTTAGTGGGTGCCTACATCATAAGAACAGTGCACCTTCAAAATTTCACGTTCCTAGGTTAAACGGTTTCAGCTTGGCGTTGATGAGTCAGTCAGTCAGTTAGGACTTTCGCGTTTATATATATAGATATGACTATATATAAACCACTGATTTTGCTCCCAGCATGTGAAATGAGACGGTCAGTAATGGCAGCGGTATTGCTCATTTTATGCGTGACAAATAAATAATGACATTGGTACAAAAAAATTAAAATAAACCTTTTTTTCTTAGATTTTACATGGTCATATTTGGTATCATTGGAAGGGCAAGACTCTGACCTATCCAATGACACCTAACTTGACTTTGTGGGATGTAAAGAATGGAGAACCAAACGACTCTCACTCTCCTCAAATCAGTGTGACGGCTTGTGTTTTAGATGGACCAATGTGTAAAACACTAGGCCGTCCCCACACGTATTCTGCAGCTAAGCAGTTAACAGGGGCCAGAATTAGATCTGGCTGATGATGCTATTTCCCCATTATTTTTTTTATCTGTGGTGTCACTGGGCCCCACTGAAAGGGCAGGCTGGCCCAAGCCGTTTGGGGGAACTCATGGGGCCCCTCTGAGGCCAGGGGATTTGGGCAGTGCCCTATTGCCCTAATGATCAGTCCACCCCTGTTCTGCTGAGTTCCTTGCGACTTCATCTGATGCTGTGTAGAGAATCCCTTATTTCCATGGATAACGATACAGCGTTCTATTTCATTGGAGCCATTAACTTTAACAAGTGAGCCATTAAATATAGCAGGCCCCACTCGCTAATGTTCGCGGCTCCCATCATAAGGCTGTGACACACCACACGTGTTTTTGTGTGATGCTGAGTGCCGCAAGGCAGAATGGGGGAAAGGGTACCTGGTGGTGGTATTAATTGAATTTCCACAAATCGATATGTTCATTTTGAAAGCGTGTTTTTCACATCGTGATCGACTCATTTAAACATGCACTCTCATATGTGGGAGTTCAAAATTTTCATCTCCTAGCACCCGGCTATGCGAGGAGGATGAAAGATAACTGTAGATACACTTAGCAGGTGACGTCGCAGCACCATGCTATGCATTACATCGCACTCAGTGTGTCACAGCCAGGGCCTGCCCAAGACACTGTGCTGCCTGGGTCCAAGGATGAACTGCTGCCCCCCAAAAAAAATAATATATGGCATGTATGAGCACATCACAGAGCTCCACAGCAATAAAACTCATACACATCGTACATTACTTTGAGTTTTATTGCTATGGAGCTCTGTGCTACAGTAATATGCGGTATATGAGCGCATCACAGAGTGCCACAGCAATAAAGCAGACAGTAATGTGTGATGTGTATGACCGTATCACAGAGCTTCATGGTCGGGGCCCAGATGGCCGAGTAAGGGCCCAGGTGGCCACTGGGCCTAATAGGGGCCCAGACGACCTCTGGGCCTAGTGGCATGCAAATTGCATACTGCAACAGAAATTGCAAACTTTGCATACAAAGTCCTGCAGGCGCACAGGACGATGGAACAAAAACTTGGGGGCATGCATAGCTCTGATCCATTGCAGCCTCTGAGACCGGTATATAATTGTCATGTGCCTTGCCGCCGGCGCCGCAAGAGAACTAAGAACAAGTTGCCTGATAGTGGTATGAGTAGCAGTGGCCCTCCTGAAAAGCCTTGCTGAGCTAGGAACCAGGTGCTAGCTAATGCCTCCTGATTTCTCCTCTATAAAAGAGGACCACACCTATTACTAAATGCTTCTTCATTAACTTAGTATTTTCTTCACTAGCAAGAAGCTACTCCAGTTCCTGATACCTGCTCAGACCCTTGTTGCATCCTGCCTTCTCTACGTTCTGCAGATAACCCCTCTACAATCTCCAGCCTTAAAGATATCCTGCTACAGATCCTGTCTAAAGGTATTCTGCTACAGACCCTGTATAAAGACCTCCTGCTACAGATCCTGTTTAAAGATCTACTGCTGCCGACTCCTCACAATCCCGCTGCCCTGCATCCTGCAGAATCCACAACCCGCTGCCCTGCATCCTGCAGAATCCTCAACCCGCTGCACTGCATCCTGCAGAATCCTCAACCCGTTGCCCTGCATCCTGCAGAATCCTCAACCTGCTGCCCTGCATCCTGCAGAATCCACAACCCGCTGCCCTGCATCCTGCAGAATCCTCAACCCGCTGCACTGCATCCTGCAGAATCCTCAACCCGCTGCACTGCATCCTGCAGAATCCTCAACCCGCTGCACTGCATCATGCAGAATCCTCAACCTGCTGCACTGCATCCTGCAGAATCCTCAACCCGCTGCACTGCATCCTGCAGAATCCTCAACCCGCTGCACTGCATCCTGCAGATCCTCAACCCGCTGCACTGCATCCTGCAGAATCCTCAACCCGCTGCACTGCATCCTGCAGAATCCTCAACCCGCTGCACTGCATCCTGCAGAATCCTCAACCCGCTGCACTGCATCCTGCAGAATCCTCAACCCGCTGCACTGCATCCTGCAGAATCCTCAACCCGCTGCCTTGCATCCTGCAGAATCCTCAACCTGCATCCCGCAGGTCCTACAGTTGTCGCCGCCCTATATCCTATCCAGGACCCCCTCGCTCTGCAGATCTAAGACCCCCTCACTCCGCAGATCCAGGATCCCTGCATACCCAGGACCCTCTGCCTCAAAGACTCTTCCGTTTCTATTTTCCTATTTATTGTTCTAAAGATCTTTTTCTCTCTTCCTTCTCCTATTTCTCTCCATATCTGGTTTAACCCTGCTCTAAGTTCAATCTACACTTTTCCTTTATATGTAGTAGTATAGTTTAGTGTAGTTTAGTTTTGTTACTTTTGGTCTACCTTTCTCTCATCTTGCCTTTTTAGTTTCTTATTGCTGATTATTTATACAGTGTTTCCCTTCCTCGTCTTATCCAGCTCCTTTATATATATATATCTATATATATATATATATATATATATGTATGTATATGTATATATATATATATATATATATGTATATGTATATGTATATATATATATATATATATATATATAGTATATATATATATGTATATGTATATATATATATATGTATATGTATATATTATATGTATGTATATGTGTATGTATATATATATATGTATATGTATAATATATATATGTATATGTATATATATATATATATATATGTATATATATATATATATATATATTATATATATATATATGTATGTATATGTATATATATATATATATGTATATGTATATGTATATATATGTATATGTATATGTATATGTATATGTATATATATATATATATATATATATATATATATATATATATATATATATACACACACACACAGCAATGGACGCCAGCACTCCAGGGTTTTTTCAAATAATAGTAGATTTATTGAATGGTAATATCCATAAAATCGACGTTTCGGCTCCTAACACGGAGCCTTCATCAGGACAAATCAATACAAACTAAGTACAAAACACCATATAAATAAACATATCACTTACTTACCAATTAAGGATCACGCTCCAATTGACCTCCCACCGGGTGTATACTGATTCCAGCGTGTGACCGTTCCGGCGTGTATGCCCAGCTTGCACGCCTGCGCCAACGCCCGGCGCCGGACAATGACCTCACACGCGTTGTCACAGTAACCACAACGCTTGCCGGTAATTCCGGCACACCTCCCACGCCAATGCGCCTGCGTCAAAGCCTGGCGCTGTCAGTAGTTCCAACCAGCGTTACCTCGGAGACCAAGAGGGTGCCCGAGACCAAGCGCAAAGCGCTGGCCAACCTAGAGTTGTGGCCACACCAAACCCGGTGGTTTTTCAACCGGAGCTAGCTCCACAAAGGTACAAGTTATCACCCACCACCAATGACAAACTTTGCTAAAAACAACATAATGTTACAAATGGCTACAAATCGGCGTGTTTTAACACAATACTTAACATATCTACAATGTATAGTTGGTCAACTCCCTATGTACTCCTGCCGTAGTGATCATTAGTTAACCCAGATATTTAATCTCAAAGGTCCCATCTTTCAAATGAACGCTGAATATACATTTCTCTCATTAAGGCCATAAGGATGTACAGTATTAAGCCTATGAATCCACTGTGACTCCCTCTGAAGAAGAATTAAAGCCCTATCTCCCCCCGTTTTAATGGTGGAATATGGTCTATGGCCAAGAACTTTAAAGAGGACAACGGATGACCCAACTCAAGGAAATGTCTCGCTACAGGCTTGTCTGACGCCCCATCTCTGTAGGCCGTTCTTATGTTGGACCTATGATTTCGGATCCTCTCACAGAGTTGGGTACTGGTCTTGCCTACATATGCAAGGCCACACGGACACAATATTTCATAAATGACATAGTCCGTTTTACACGTAATCACATGTCTAATAAAGAACCGTTTGCCTGTATGGGGATGGTGAAATTCCTTAGAAGGAATCATGTGGCTGCAAGTGACGCACCCCAGGCACCTCTTGCAGCCCCCAATCTGAAGACGTATTGGCTTCTGTTCATAACTTCGAATGGGGTCAGTTCGAACCAATAGGTTCTTTAAGTTACGGTTATTCTTGTAGCAAAACATAGGCTTATTTCTAAACCCTGCTGGTAAAGTCCGGTCTCTCTCTAACACCGGCCAATTTCTTTTTATAACAGATGTAATCTTATCTGTAGCCGTATCAAACGTAAGGGGAAATTTAATTCTGTCAGATGGGGTTTTGGTTTCTTTGGGGGCCCTAGCTCGCATCAGTGCCTCCGTTAGCACTTCTCGAGAATAACCACGATCTACGAATCTCTGATACATACTCAGAATCTGTTGTTCCCTTGTAACCTCATCACTATTGTTCCTAAGGACCCTCAAAAATTGTGCATGCGGTAAGGAACGTTTGGAGTGCTCAGGATGTGCACTACTCATATGGAGTAATGTGTTCCGATCAGTTGGTTTAGAGAACAAAGAATAGTGTAACTGATTATCCTTTTTAAATATTTATACATCCAAAAAATTGATTGACAATTCATCAACTTCACTAGTGACCTTGATCGGAGTATCAAGGCCGTTGATGTATGTTTCAATCTCCTGAGCTTCTCCAACAGTCCCCCGCCATATCACAAAAATGTCATCTATAAATCTAACATAATCAACAATTTTATCCGAGAATCGGTCAAGTATATTCTCTTTCTCAAATTTGTACATGAAAGCATTAGCATACATGGGTGCCATCGCGGCACCCATGGAAGTGCCCATGCATTGTAAATACCACTGGTTCTCGAATCTGAAGTAATTATGTTTCAATGCCATATCAAGGAGCTCCAGGACAAATTCTATACAAGGACCTGTGTATGCATCAGAGTTCGCTAATAACTCCCTCATGGCCACTAGGCCCCCCTCATGGGGAATCACCGTATACAGGCTTCTAACATCAAGAGTTCTAAACGCTACATCATTGACATCAATCTTAAAGGCCCTAATTCTTTGTAGAAAATCACGAGTGTCCTTGATGCAAGTTGGAATTCCTTTCACTGGATCCTTGAACAAGTAGTCCAACCACTTAGCGATGGGTTCTATGACCCCACCTACGGCGGATACAATAGGTCTCAATGATGGAAGCGTCACACTTTTATGGATTTTAGGTATACCATAAATGACAGGCGTTCTGGGGCAGGATTTCAATAGATATAAGAACAGATCTTCATCAATATACCCGGCCAATAGGCCCCGTTTGAGGCTTCTCTCGAATTTAGACATGATGTCAATTGTCGGATCCTTCGGTAACAACATATATGTGGTTCTGTCCATCAATTGTGAATGCATTTCCTGGGCATAATGGGAGTAATTCAAGATGACAATGGCCCCACCTTTATCGGCCTGTCGAATAACTATGGACGGGTCATTAGATAATGACCTAATAGCCTCACGTTCACATTTTGAGACATTGCTATGTCTGGACTTGTGGGTCTTAATGGTTTGGTTCACCTCCATTTTCACCTGGTGCAAAAAGGTTTTAATCGTAGATTGATTCGGTAACGGGTCAAACCGACTTTTACGTCGGAATGCTGATATGGTTTCAGTAGAGGTATCGTTCTTAAAGAAATCCTTAAGGCGTAGGGTTCGACCAAATCTGAATAATTCAATGTTCCACTGGAAATCGTCCGGTTTAGAAGAAGGGATAAATGATAACCCCTTACTTAACAGCCCTATTTCCACTTGTGTGAGGGCTCTGTCCGAAAGATTAAATATCGGAATCATCTCCTGAGAGGTGGTTTGGATCTGTGGCCTGTTCGATTTCCCCTTCCGCCCTCTTCTGGGAACTCTCCTTCCTCCACGTTTCTCACACGACTCTGCGTGATGGTGCCCGTTTGATTCTGTACACCCGGTGTTCCTAAAAAATCTTTCGCAATACCTCTGGCTTCCTCCGATGGTTCTTTTTCAGATGCAGATTCACCTGAAGAAATATCCACTGTCTGGACTCTGGGTTTACGTATGCGGTTCCTGGGGTTCCTAAAAGATCTTTTATTGGGTTCCCTGCTCAACCACCTGTAGACTTGATGTTGTGTATAGTCTTGTTTGACCCTCTCAAACTTCTCCATTTTAAATCGGACCAATTCGTTTTTGTACTTTAATACCTCTTGTTGGATCTTAACCATTGACGATTGACCCTCTTCTGATTCAATCCAAGTGGCATGTTCACTCTCAAAGACAGAGATTTTTTGTCGGATTTCTTCAAGTTCATCTTTAACCTCTTTGATAGCAACCAACATGAGGTCCAGAGAGCATTTGTTCAAAACACTGGTCCAATCTCTACATACTTGTGGTCTTTGTTCTCTAAACCAACTGATCAGAACACATTACTCCATATGAGTAGTGCACATCCTGAGCACTCCAAACGTTCCTTACCGCATGCACAATTTTTGAGGGTCCTTAGGAACAATAGTGATGAGGTTACAAGGGAACAACAGATTCTGAGTATGTATCAGAGATTCGTAGATTGTGGTTATTCTCGAGAAGTGCTAACGGAGGCACTGATGCGAGCTAGGGCCCCCAAAGAGACCAAAACCCCATCTGACAGAATTAAATTTCCCCTTACGTTTGATACAGCTACAGATAAGATTACATCTGTTATAAAAAGAAATTGGCCGGTGTTAGAGAGAGACCGGACTTTACCAGCAGGGTTTAGAAATAAGCCTATGTTTTGCTACAAGAATAACCGTAATTTAAAGAACCTATTGGTTCGAACTGACCCCATTCGAAGTTATGAACAGAAGCCAATACGTCTTCAGATTGGGGGCTGCAAGAGGTGCCTGGGGTGCGTTACTTGCAGCCACATGATTTCTTCTAAGGAATTTCACCATCCCCATACAGGCAAACGGTTCTTTATTAGACATGTGATTACGTGTAAAACGGACTATGTCATTTATGAAATATTGTATCCGTGTGGCCTTGCATATGTAGGCAAGACCAGTACCCAACTCTGTGAGAGGATCCGAAATCATAGGTCCAACATAAGAACGGCCTACAGAGATGGGGCGTCAGACAAGCCTGTAGCGAGACATTTCCTTGAGTTGGGTCATCCGTTGTCCTCTTTAAAGTTCTTGGCCATAGACCATATTCCACCATTAAAACGGGGGGGAGATAGGGCTTTAATTCTTCTTCAGAGGGAGTCACAGTGGATTCATAGGCTTAATACTGTACATCCTTATGGCCTTAATGAGAGAAATGTATATTCAGCGTTCATTTGAAAGATGGGACCTTTGAGATTAAATATCTGGGTTAACTAATGATCACTACGGCAGGAGTACATAGGGAGTTGACCAACTATACATTGTAGATATGTTAAGTATTGTGTTAAAACACGCCGATTTGTAGCCATTTGTAACATTATGTTGTTTTTAGCAAAGTTTGTCATCGGTGGTGGGTGATAACTTGTACCTTTTATGGAGCTAGCTCCGGTTGAAAAACCACCGGGTTTGGTGTGGCCACAACTCTAGGTTGGCCAGCGCTTTGCGCTTGGTCTCGGGCACCCTCTTGATCTCCGAGGTAACGCTGGTTGGAACTACTGACAGCGCCGGGCTTTGACGCAGGCGCATTGGCGTGGGAGGTGTGCCGGAATTACCGGCAAGCGTTGTGGTTACTGTGACAACGCGTGTGAGGTCATTGTCCGGCGCCGGGCGTTGGCGCAGGCGCGCAAGCTGGGCATACACGCCGGAACGGTCACACGCTGGAATCAGTATACACCCGGTGGGAGGTCAATTGGAGCGTGATCCTTAATTGGTAAGTAAGTGATATGTTTATTTATATGGTGTTTTGTACTTAGTTTGTATTGATTTGTCCTGATGAAGGCTCCGTGTTAGGAGCCGAAACGTCGATTTTATGGATATTACCATTCAATAAATCTACTATTATTTGAAAAAACCCTGGAGTGCTGGCGTCCATTGCTGTGTATATTTACCCAAGGCCATCGCTGGAGCACCGGGTATTGGAGAGAAATTCCACAAGGGTGAACCGTGAGTGCATTACCTCTTTGCTTTTTTTATATATATATATATATATATATATATCATTTGTTTGCCTTTTTGTGTTACTCCTAAATAAACCCCTTTTGTTCATATACGTCTTTCTATTTCCCATCATTGCACATTGGGCTCAAACCTGCCACCCCGGAACCAGCTCCCTGACAATAATACGATTGGTCTCAGAGATGGGGACTCCGGCAAATTCCCTGCGTGCTGACGTCATTAGTAGCCGAGTAGTAACTGGCAGCCGGGAAATTGAAATTTCCTCACTGCTGGTGATGCTTGGTGGGGTGGAGCAAACTCCTTTACATTTAAGGCAAAAGAGGGTGGTGAAGGGAGGAACACTCCACACATAGTGACCATTTTAAAAACAGTGGTCAGGGTGAATAGAGTGTTCCTTTAAATGTTCTATGTATGCCTAGCTCGAATTGCTTTTGAAGTTTGGGTTCTGCACGCAGTTGCTGTACATTTACGTTTTCTGTTCTTCGTATAGGAAGCTGAAATGTAGTGGGAGCCAGAGGATAATGAATGATGCTAAGGTCGCTAGTGAGCATAAAAGACAAGAGGTTAACAGGCACTCCAAAGGAATTCAGTAGCTTTATTTGTAAGACACTGCATGTCTGCCAAAGCAAAAACGTTGCTATGTCATTGGAAACGTCACACATACTAAATAAACCCACTGAATTGCTCTGGAGTGCCTGGTGCCCAGTTGACTTTTGTGTTGCTCTAAGTGGTTAGCCTCACTGGTGCTAAGAGCATCCTTCTTTTTCCTTTATCAAAACATTGTTGTTGTTTTTTTGTGTGTGCTGCTCCCATTTCTTGTATCACTACTTAATGTTGCTAGTTAATCTCTTATTCTCTTAAGCAAGAGATAGAGAAATTACCAACCACCAAAATACTGAAATAAGTATTATAAAATACAAATCTCTCCTCACTCAGTGAAGAAGAGAATGTGGTCCGCTGTCTGCAGGGGCTGACTGGCAATTTTTGGCCCAGGGGGCAAGCACAAGCCACAGGCCCATGGTGCAACAACCCTATGGGGAAAGAGAGGCCCTGCACCCTCTGTGCTACTCCCCCCCCCAGGTAAAGCAGGGGCTTGCTTGATTGTGAGCTTTTGGGACATCCCTGCGTGGTGACAGGACATGCAGTAAAAGGCCCCCCCACCACTCCTACAAAAAGATTAAAGTGGCTTTTATTATACTGGTGAGTTGTTATGCACTCATATACTTCTTACTGCTGTGCAGCTCTGTGATAATGTAATGTGCGGTGTGTATGAGCGTACCACATCACTTCAACGACATGCCATTGCCAAGTACATCCTCTGCACACAAACATGAAACCAGAGGATCTGCTCAGCACGTTGTCAGCAGAAAATAGGTTAAAGGGGGGAATAAAGGGGGTAAAATTTGAGCGCCCCTTTAACCTCTTGCTGCACTGAACAAATATTTAGTTTCGTACCTGTACCTCACGATGCTGCCAAGACGCCCGCTGTCATTCTTACTTTGTGGAGTGCAGGCAGCAGATACCGTGACGATTCTAGGAGCAACCAGCCCTTTGGATGCAGGGCTAGGGGCCAAGCCGGGCTGCGTCAAGGACACAGACACAGAATTTTACACACAACAGCCTGTTTAAAGACAAATACATGCATTTACACACACAGCCATATATCCCCTATACACCAGGTAGGTAGCAATAAAACTCACACTCATACACATTACTGTGAGTTTTATTGCTGTGGACCTCTGTGATACAGTAATGTGCGTTGTGTATGAGAGTATCACAGAATCCACACAATAAAACTCACAGGAATGTGCAGTGTGTATGAGCGTATCACAGAGCTACCCACAATAAAACGCACAGTAATGTGCGCTGTGTATCAGCATATCACAGTTCCACAGCAACTACACACTGCACATTACTGTGAGTTTATCAGAGATCCACAGCGCCCTGTTAATTTCATTTCTCCCCAGCCCATTTCAGCCCCAGTACGTTTACACACACACCCACCCCTGCTCTCAAACACACACACACCACCCCTGCTCTCAAACACACATACACCCTTGCTCTCACACACACACAGCCCCCTGCACACACACACACACAGCCCCCCTGCTCTCAAACACACACACAGCCCCCTGCTCTCAAACACACACACAGCCCCCTGCTCTCAAACACACACACAGCCCCCCTGCTCTCAAACACACACACAGCCCCCATGCTCTCAAACACACACAGCCCCCCTGCTCTCAAACACACACACAGTCCCCCTGCTCTCAAACACACACACAGCCCCCCTGCTCTCAAACACACACACACACCCCTGCTCTCAAACACACACACACACCCCTGCTCTCAAACACACACACACACCCCTGCTCTCAAACACACACACACACACCCCTGCTCTCAAACACACACACACAGCCCCCTGCTCTCAAACACACACACACAGCCCCCTGCTCTCAAACACACACACACAGCCCCCTGCTCTCAAACACACACACACAGCCCCCTGCTCTCAAACACACACACACAGCCCCCTGCTCTCAAACACACACACAGGAGTGGAAAAATAAATCTAATTTGAACAGGATAGACTCAGAGTCTACATTGAAAATAGAGGGTCTTTGTAAGTCAGATTGACCTCTTGATCTAAGATAAGAGATATAAAAATTAAATGGTGGAATTAATCTGGAGTGCAACACTGCCCTCTTGAGGATAGTAAATATTATATTTAATATAGAGAATAGATTGTCTGCGACGTCAAATTGACTATAATTGGAGCCGCACTGTTCGTTACAAGGCATTCAGACAGGCATTTACGCAAGCAGACCATCGCAGGCAGACCATCGCTAGCAGACCATCCCAGGACACAATGCACCCAAGATTTCACACCAAATCTCTAACTCACATGCATTGATTATCTGACATTGATAATTTTCACATATTCCAAAACAATCAAAGAATATTGCCGCTGTAACTCTTGGACAGGTAATGTATGAGAGAGCAAATTTAAGGTTAATAAATTTATATATATTTGGAGTATTTCTTGCAACAGATAGTAATCTGAGAAATCTCAGTCTATTAGATCTAGAGTCTTCAAAATATTTCTATATCTGCAGATAGAGATATGAAGAAGAATCGGATATAAGGATTTATCCTAAAGAAATTGTTGTAAGATTGATATACCGATATATATATATATATATATATATATACAGTACCTTTTTATTTTTCATTTCCTAATTTAACAGACGTTTGCGCGCAGAATTTTAACGTCTTTGAAAAGCTGGTGGCAACTGCAAATCTGAACGTCCTGGCTGAACCCAACTACACCAGTCCGAAAAAACCCCGCAGCAACGTATAGTTTCTCCGGCACTGTCGTTAATCCTCTTTACTGCATAGAAAGCCATTTACGAAGCTAGTTTAGGTGACAATGCTTCTGATGTCCGAAGCTTCAAAGGGTCCTAAACATCAGACAAAAGCATGAAAACGGACCTTCAAGGGTCCGTATATTGGAATGAGAAAGTGGGAAGTTTTTAGCAGATTTTTGTACATTTATGTGGGGTGGGCTATCCGTTTGAGCCGATATTTGTGGCTTTTTGTGATCCTTTATGGCACCACGACTTGTTATGATTGCGGGCAGTTGGTTTCTATGGCTCCTGCTGACTCCATGATGCTAAGCTATAGGAGTTTGCTCAGACGGCAGTAGTGGTACTAATAGTGGTAGTGTACTGTCTCCTTAAGGCTGGGGTCAGATGAACACAGTGCGAACGTGCATTTAGCCGCACTTTATTACGGCTGTGGTAGCAGCAAATGATGTCCAAAGCAGGCGCACACACTAAGTACGGCCGCAAGAAAGTTCGGCCACGCAACGCAAGCGGCAAACGAACGCATTTTTGCAAGAACGTCAAACCGCTAGTACTGACGTACAGAGTGCGCTGCGTCCGCATAGCGGCGTGTGTGCGTGATTAGGAGACGTAGATGCTGCTCATGTCCGGCCAGCATCACATCCAGACACCCAAAGTTTCCTCTCTGGATCCGTAAAAAAACACGCACGAAATTGCGCATCGTATGAGCGCTATCGCGTCTTCCATGAACAAATGCATTCGGACGCATTAGACGTTAAAAATGCGTTCGTCTGACTCTAGCCTAAACGGACATATTTTTCCTGGCTATTGCTTGCTGCCGAGCTAACTTGTTACATATGCAGTTTATCTCACGATTTAATTCTTATCATACTATTGAAATTGTTTCCTAAAACACTATACCCCTGCTGAATGGAATGTATTCTAAAGTAAATGGGGATTATTACTTATTACACTGCTGTAATACTCTGGAGTTGCGTGACACTAAAAAAACAATTAAACAGTCTGGGCACTGCGAGTGATTAGAAGTTCAGGATCGGCAGAGAAAGCTTTAAATTATATCCTTACTGCTATATCAATAAACCAAGCGCTGATGTTGTTGTCACTTGATGAAACTGACTCTGAAGCATAAAATATATTTTTTTCCGGCTGTTGCTCGCCGCTGAATTGATTGACGATTTGTGCAGTTCACTACTACGGCTTAACTTCTCGTCATGCTGTTGAATCCCTCTCTTTGATATTGTGCTTCTGTTGAACTGAATTGTTTTCCAAACTAAGGGCCCTAATACAATCTTCGCGCAAATTCGTCCACACAGCCCAATTTTTTTTTGCGCGCAGCGTTAAGTGTTATCGCGTGAAAATTAACGGTGGTATTATGATCCGAACGCATTTTCTCATCCGTCAAAAAATAATGTTCGTAATAACGACGAGCAAAACAAAGCGTAATACGCGCGCAGTAACGTTGCTCACGAAAATCAGTGTGCGGACTGGTTTTTTTTCGTGGGATTCAGCCAATCAGAATTAAGAACCTTAATTTACATCAATTTACCTTAATTGACTCACTTAAATTTTTGCGCCTGTCAAAGTAAATCTGTGTATATATGCTGCAGCAATAATAAAAACACACACACATTCACAATTTTATTGTTTGGGTATGTGTAGAATGTGTAATTATACTTTGCTGTATTTTTTTTTGTGGTGTTTTTTTTCGTTTCGGCTAGAACGTTCAGATTTGCAGTTACCACCAGCTTTTCACAAGACGTTAAAATTATGCGCGCAAATGTCGTTCGTAAAAAGATGCGCATAGATTGTAATACCATCTGCGTACCAGCGCACAAACGCATTTGCGCTCACAATGTTAACTATAGGACGCGCACAGTTCATCACGCTTGCGCAGGTCCATCCGCGTTAAATGATAACGCGCATCGTTTGCGCCTCGCGTTAATGCGTTATTGCGCACGTGCACTTTTTTGTGCGAAGAATATAATAGGGCCCTAATTGAGTACTATTGTTTACTCTGTTGCTGTAAATGTTTTGCAGCTGCTGTACTTTTATAAATTATTTAAATTGTCCAGGCACTCCAAGTAGCTGGGAACTCGGGATTCGCAGATGAGACTGTCGGTCATGTATTGCCGTGGTAAATTAAGTACTATGCTTGATTTAATTGGCTGGCAAGCCTAAACCTAACATACAAGTGACTATGGGCTTCAATATTGCTATTAAGGTGGCAGTGAGTGCTGCAGCTCTTACTAAAATGTCAATACAAATAGTTTTTTCATGGTTGAATTCAAAAGGCGTACGTACATAGCTTTCTGCTGCCATCTAGCGGCCATGGAAAGAATGGTCTTTAAATTCTCAGCGAAGTTCAATCAGTATGTCAGTCCTGTTAATCACAATTTGCACGTCCATTTTACGCGCGTTATTTTTTGACGGATGAAAATATGCGCGAGGATTGTAATACCAGAGTTGATTTTCACGCGATAACGCTCAACACTGTGCGCAAAAAAATGCGCTGCACGAGCGTTTTTGCGTTGAGCATGTAATAGGGCCCAAAGAGTTTCTGCCAGTCAATGACATTGAGAGCTTCCTTTATTTTAATGAAGTTGGCCTTTTTTTAAATTATATGTTTTAGCATGCCCCTATGAATGTGTTTTTTTGAGTTTATTTCAAAAGACACCATATTATTGTCACTGTTTCCCAACTGCTCCCTTACACGAATATTTGAGAAAAGATCTGCATTATTTGTTATAACCAGATCCAGACAGTTATCCTCTCTAGTTGGTGTTTTTACCAGTTGTGTCATGAAGGTATCATTTAGCAGGTTCAGAAACCGGATTCCCTTCACTGAATTACTAGTCCCACTATCCCAATTAATGTCTGGGGAATTATAATCTCCAATAATTAAAGTGCTTTCCCGATGTGCAGCCTTCCTAATTTGCTCTAACAGTTGTTCTTCCTCATCATTATTTATATTAGGTGGTTTATAGCATATGCCAACCAATAGTTGACTTCCCTGTTTATTCCCCAAAGAAATACTAACCCATAAGGATTCCACATTTCCCTCATCGCTTACCAGGTGTATAATATTTGGCTTTAAATCCTGATTTACATACAAACATACTCCACCCCCTTTCTTATGTTTCCTATCCCTCCTAAACAATGCATAACCATGTAAATTTACAGCCCAGTCATGTGTTTCATCCCACCACGTTTCTGTTATACCTATTATGTCGTATTGTTTTGTGTCTGCTATTGCGTCCAGTTCCCCCATCTTGTTATAATGTCATACATTTGTGATAGCTAGTCTTTTTGATAACTTTATACAGTTGTGTTCAAAATTATTCAACCCCCAATGCTGTAAAGGGTTTTAGGGAATTTAGTGTACATTTGTAATTGTATTCAGAATGAAATCCGACAAGGACTTTTTAAAGAACCATATGCAACTAAAATGACATCAATTGGTTTTGTAATACAGTAGTAAATGTTTCTTTTGTGAATTCTTCATTGACACAATTATTCAACCCCTTAAAGACTACCACTCTGAAGAACAGAGGTTCATTCAAGTGTTTTCAATCAGGTATTGAAAACACCTGTGGATGTCACGGAGCAGCAATAAAGCATAATAAGCACCAATTAGGCAGCTTTAAAATGACTGTGATACTCAGCTCCTTCTAGACATTTACTGGTGTGGTTACAAACATGGTGAAGTCAAGAGAATGGTCCAGGAAGACAAGAGAAGAGGTGATTACTCTTCACAGGAAGGGCAATGGCTATAAGAAGATTGCAAAGATGTTAAACATACCAAGAGAGACCATAGGAAGCATCATTCGCAAATTCAAGGCAAAGGGCACTGTTGAAACGCTACCTGGTCGTGGCAGAAAGAAGATGCTGACTTTGACTGCTGTGCGCTACCTGAAGCGTAGAGTGGAGAAAAGTCCCCGTTTGACTGCTGAGGAACTGAGAAAAGATTTGTCAGATGTGGGTACTGAAGTTTCAGCTCAGACAATACGGCGCACACTGCGTAATGAAGGCCTCCATGCCAGAACTCCCAGGCGCACCCCCTTGCTGTCTCCAAAGAATAAGAAGAGTCGACTGCAGTATGCCAAAAGTCATGTGGACAAACCACAGAAGTTTTGGGATAGTGTTCTGTGGACTGATGAAACAAAATTAGAACTGTTTGGGCCCATGGATCAACGCTGTGTTTGGAGGAGGAAGAACAAGGCCTATGAAGAAAAGAACACCTTGCCTACTGTGAAGCATGGCGGGGGGTCAATCATGCTTTGGGGCTGTTTTGCTTCTGCAGGTACAGGGAAGCTTCAGCGTGTGCAAGGTACCATGAATTCTCTTCAGTACCAGGAGATATTGGATGACAATGTGATGCAGTCCGTCACAAACCTGAGGCTTGGGAGACGTTGGACCTTTCAACAGGACAATGATCCCAAGCATACCTCCAAGTCCACTAGAGCATGGTTGCAGATTAAAGGCTGGAACATTTTGGAGTGGCCATCGCAGTCACCTGACTTAAATCCGATTGAGAACCTCTGGTGGGACTTAAAGAAAGCAGTTGCAGTGCGCAAGCCTAAGAATGTGACTGAACTGGAGGCTTTTGCCCATGACGAATGGGCGAAGATACCCGTAGATCGCTGCAAGACACTTGTGTCAATCTATGCTTCACGTTTAAAAGCTTTATAACTGTAAAAGGATGTTGTACTAAGATTGAATGTCACTTGGGGGTTGAATAAAACTGATAATGATGTGAGCACAGAAAAGACATTTGTGGTTATTTCATTATAAATGTTATGTTATATTTGTCTGACCTACACGTGCCTCTTTGATTTAATTGTAAGCAAGATGACTGAATGATCAAAATCAATGTCAAACTGGCCAAAACACTCAATTTTAGTGGGGGTTGAATAATTTTGAACACAACTGTAAGATAGGGCTTGAGTTCAAAGAATTAATTAATCATGAAACAAATAGAAAAGTTATTGTATAAAGTTGAATGAGTAGTTTGAAACTTTAAGGGCCCTATTACATTCTTCACGCAACAAATAATGCTGCGCAAAAACGCATTAACGCGAGGGGGAAAACCATTTGCACACAACGACGTATTACAATGTTTGCGAAACGAATGCGCATTTACGTCTACTGCGGGTGAACCTGCGTGAACGCTGCGCGAGCTCACGATACTTTGCGCGTCCTATACTTAACATTGTGAGCGCAAATGCGTTTGTGCGCTGGTACGCGGATGGTATTACAATCGATGAGCAAATTCGTACGAACGACGTTTACGGGCATAATTTTAACGTTTCTGAAAAGCTGGTGTTAATGTCAAATTCAAACGTCCTGGTCGAAATGAAATACACCAGAAAAAAAAATACAGCTCAGTATAGTTACACATTCTACACATACCCAAACAATAAAATTGTGAATTTGTGCGTGTTTTTATTATTGCTGCAGCATGTATACTCAGATTTACTTTGACAGGCGGAAAAACTTAAGTGGGTCAATTAAGGTAAATTGATGTCAATTAAGGTTCTTAAGTCTGATTGGCTGAATCCTGCGAAAAAAACAGTCCGCACACTGATTTGCGTGCGCTACGTTACTGCGCTCATATTTCTCTTCATTTTGCGCATATTTCTCTTCGTTTTGCGCGTCGGGTTTCTGAACGTTATTTTTCGACGGATGAAAAAATGCGTTTGGATCGTAATACCACCGTTAATTGCGCTGCGCGTGCGAATTTGCGCGAAGAATGTAATAGGGCCCTAAATCTTTTCCCTGTCAGAAAAGTTGAAGAGTGAATTTACGATTAAAAAGGAATTGCTCATTTGTGAAAGATCCCTCTCTCTGTACATATTATTGTTCATAGCTGAAATATATGTTAGCACATTTTGTATAACATCAATGTATTGTTCAGCCGTGTGTTAACTGGACTAAAAATTTAGCTTTTCTGAATTTTAGGTTTTTTTCAACAAAAAAATATTCAACAAAGGCAATTTAGCACTGTCTATTCCTATGGTCTAATATTCCGAAGCGTGGGAGGAATAATTCTCACTATAATTACAGTGACAGCTCCATCAAAATGTTCCATGTGCCTCCCACTCCACTTTCAGCAAAAAGATTAACGTGTACCCAGTAATGTGAAGAAGTAAAGTGATTATTACCAATATCTACATGTATAAGAATAAAACAGCATTTCTATTAAATGACCTAAGCATAAAAAAACATCGAGCACCAGAAACATTCAGATTGGAAATGATTACTTTACATATGAAAACTTGTTGCTTAAGTTTTTAATTACTTTTAAAGAATTCAGATTGAAGACTTAGGGCCCTATTTCCTTCTGCAATGGTTCTCAATCCGTGGTACATGTACCACAAGCAGAGGGTACGCCCATGGCCGGCTCTTCACAGGAGCCGGAGGTGTAGTGCATCTGGCCCGTCCTCAATTGCCCTGCGGACCCACCCTCATGCGGGCCCTATTTTCACAGCAGTGCTTCTCAACCCATGGTACGTGTACCACAAGCAGGGGTTACGCCCATCGGCTCTTCACGGGTGCCGGATGTAATATCTTCATATGACTGATGCAGAGACAGGTGGTGGATGAATTACTTATTCTCTTTATTCGCTGGTACAGACACAGCTCTCCCACTCAGGAAACTGCCAACAACGACAGCTGACCCGGAAACATATTTACATTAACATAAAACAGGTAACACAAACAACTATGATCTCTAGTGGTAAATACGTATAACACTGATCTACTACACCGGAGGTGTGTCGCACCTGGCCCGTCCTCAATTGCCATGCGGACTATACGCGGGGCAGCAGCTGACCACACAGCACTCCCTTAAGCTGCTCAGCCGTTCTGCCACAGGGATAAACACATCCCCTGCATGCTGGCTCCGCCCCCTCACTATTGCCTCTCTGCACACAGAGGCCTCAGCAGGCAGGAAGCAAGGGGATGGGAAACTTGGTGTGTGAGAGTCACATGTGTGGAGAAGGAGAGAGATTGAAGGAAAGGAGAAAGGTTGATGGGGATATGGGAATTAGCAGGACACATAGGAGGAAAAACAAACCAAAAAGGAAAGGTTAACAACCCATAGGTGCAAGAGGATGGGCACACACAAAGAGAGAAGGACTGAGAGACAGGAGGATGGAGAGAGACACAGAAGGACTGAGAGAAAGGAGGATGAAGAGAGACAGATAGAAGGACAGGAGGTTGGAGAGACAGAGAGGGAAAGGAGGATGGAGAGACACACAGGGAAGGACTTAGGGACAAGAGGAGACAGAGAAGGGACTGAGGGACTGTAGCATGGAACAGACACAGAGTCGGACTGAGGGACAGGAGGATGGACAGATACACAGAGGGACAGGAGGATGGAGAGAGACAGAGAGAAGGACAGGAGGATATAAATAGACACATAGAGGGACTGAGGGACAGGAGGATGGTGAGACAGAGAGGGACTGAGGGACAGGAAGATGGTGAGACACAGAGAAGGACTGAGGGAGAGGAGGATGGATAGACACGCAGAGATAGAAGGAATGAGGGACAAGAGTATGGAGAGACACTGAGGGACAGGAGGCTGGAGAGAGACAGAGGGACAGGAGGATGGATTGGAGAGACACAGAAGGACTGAGCGACAATAGAATGGGGAGAGAGATGAACAGATAGGACTGGGGAGAAGGAAGATGGAGAGAGACACACGGATAAAGGTATTTTTTTGCTTTCTTTTGGATCAACAGCAGTAGGTGATGTATGAAAGACTGAACTCGATCGACGCATGTCTTTTTTTCAACCTATATAACTATGTACTTACAGTGTGTGTGTGGTATGTGTTGTGTATGTAAAGTGGGTACTTGGCATGCAGTATGTACCTACCTGTGTTGTATATGTAGTGTGTGGGGAGTACTCTGTTCAGTGTGTTGTGTATGAATCTGTGTAGTGTATTCTGTTTGTGTATCTGTATATGAGTAGTGTTCAGCGTATTGTGTTTGCAGTATGCATTGTGTGTGGTGGAGTGACTGCACTGTTAACTCATCAACACACCCACTCCTTACTTGACTAACACATCTAATCACATTCTGTTAACAATTCACTCTCTCCTATCACAATCAGCCAAACACGCTTTCTTTCTCTATCCAACACACAATCACATGTCACTCACTCACCCACATATTTACTTCTACTTCACTTACCCAAACACAGTCACTCCTAGATCATTCAAACCATACACACTCACACAGTCAACAACACACTTTTTTTCAGCTCAATAACAGACATGATCCCTCCCATTCTACTCACACATTTCCACACACACAAAAATCATCACAAACACATAGGGCCCTATTACGATGTTGGTGTTAAAACACGGGCGCAAAGGAGGAAAAACTGTGCCTGCAGTTTTCCCCCTTGCGCCTGCTTTTTAACGCCCCATCACATTGCAGGTGCAAAATATGCTGTCTGCATTGTTTGCGGGCGGTAAAAGCCGGGATGCTCGTGGCAGCGCTAAGCGCAGCCGCGAGCATCCACTCAATGGACTCCATTGAGTTCCTCCCTGCCGGTCACGGGACCAGCCGGATCTCGCCTCGCGAGATCCGGCCAGTCGGCGTAGGGATACGCAGGGAGAGACTGGGGGGAACTTTTTCCCCCAGTCTTTCCCTGCTCCCGCCGGACGGAGGAGGCGGTTGGAGCCGCGGTCCTCGCCGCGGGACAGGAGGTGAGTATACGATTAGTTTTTTGTTTTTTAGCCTGGTGTTATCGGATTCTGCAGAAGCAGAATCCGTTAACACCAGGTTCTGGCTCTGGTTAACTTTTCGCTAACCAGAGCCAGATGTTAATCAGCGCTGGGACTTTGTAATACCAGCGCTGATTAATACTTTGCGCTCACCATGTTAAGTATAGGGAGCGCAAAGTACAGTAACCTCGCATTGACAAGCGCAAGGTACCAAACGCAAACGGGTTTTTTAACCCGTTTGCGTTTGGATTGTAATATGCGGTAGATACCGCAGTTAACGGTAGTGCTCAAGCAGGTGAGCGCTACCGTTAGCGTTAGGAATGTAATAGAGCCCATATACGGCCATCACACACACACAAAGCAACACAAAAGCATATACTGACATTACACACACATACACAAATCAACACATTATACTGATATTACACGGGGCGTAACTACCAGGGGTGCAGTGGGTGCCATGGCACCCGGGCCCTTAAGTCCAAGGTGGCCCACAATCGGCTACCGGTGCCTGGGCCTCACTTAGGCCTCATGGTCTCCAGGGCCTCACCTAGGCTCTTCCACTGGATGAAGAGGAATTCAGCCCCCTGCATGCAAAAAATGTTAGGAAAGGTAAAGAGGCCTATTACAATATTTGCATCAAAACGCTCGCGCACCGCGTGAATTTTTGCGCACAGCGTTAGAAGGTAACGTGCGTAAATCAACGCTGGCATTACAATCCTCGTGCATTTTTTCATCCGTCAAAAAATAACGTGTGTAAAATAGACGCGCAAAAACACTTGCACATTAATGTTGCGCGCAGAAATCGGTGTGTGGGCTGTTGTTTCACGCGAGTCAGCCAATCTGAATTAAGAACCACAATCATCTCATCTTAAGTTTTTGCACCTGACAAAATCAATCTGAGTATATATGCTGCAGCAATAATAACACGCACAACTTCTCAATTTCATTGTTTGGGTATGTGTAGAATGTGTAACTATACTCTTTTTTCCTTTTTTGTTTGGGCTGGTGTATTTGCGTTCGGCCAGGTCCGTCAGATTTCCCTTTAACACCAGCTTTCAGGAGTTGCTAAAATTATGCGCGCAAAGGCTATGCGTTAAATTTTGTGCATAGATTGTAATACCATCCGCTTACCAGCGCAGGAACGCATTTGCGCTCACAATGTTAAGTATAGGACGCGCGCAGTACATTATGCTCGCAAAGGATTCGCGCAGGGTCACCCCCGGTAGAGAATTCAGTGCGTTTGTTGCGCTGACATTGTAATACGACGTTCAACGCAAAGGGTTTTCCCCCTCGCGTTAAAGCAAACCCTGGAACATTCAGGAAGGGGGGCATGACTGCTGGCGGCCTGGGCCTAATGGGTGCAGGTGTGCAATTACTGTACCTATTGGGTGTTGGCCAGGTATATGCTAATGAGATGGCTATATAAAGGAGGGTTTAATTACCTGTCTCACTTGTTTAGGATTGGAGAATCTGCACGTTGCTCCGTCGCTGTCTGGCACACCTGGACATTGCTTCTGTCTTCCCTGACACTGCAAAAACCACAAGAGAAGAATGTCTGAGGATAATTTTCCAGTAGAAATTGTCTCCCTATTAGAACAGCTGCGCACCTATGCCGAAGCAGCTGGTTTCTCGATGGTTGACATGGTGAGCAGCCCGCTGGACTTAGAAACCTCCCATTGAGCAGACGGGGAGGCCGTGGAACCCCGGTCCTGGAGACACGACCGTTCACCTGTTACTCAGCCCTCCCTGGCTTTTAGCCCCCCAAGGACCCGCTCATCCAGCACCCGGGGCGAGGCTCAGCCTGGATGCTCCACTCATGTCTGCACGCCATCACGGATATCGGAGGCATCATGTGTACCAGTTATGCCGCCGGTGGAGCTTGGACTAACTAACCGGCGGGCAGTTGCCAGAACTGAAATTGCAGTGGGGCCATCTACTACGGCAGCTGGGACTAGCGGACAGAGGTCAGGACGCTCCAGAAGCCTGCGTTCCTCCTCACAAAGTTCCCTGGACTCTCCTTCGATGAATGTGCGGCCGCGTGGTCAAGGCTCCGCCCCACGTCAATCACGAGGGAATCGCGGCAGCACTACACCACGTGCTCGGCGCCCGGCCAATCAAAGCGGAGGAAATAGAAACCAGGAATTGGCTTCTATGGAATTACCGGTGCTTTCAGTGGCTCCTGCTTTATCCCTGCATATGGACAATCTGCCTTCTACTGGAAGGGCTGCCCGAATATTGCCTGCTTCCCATCTGCATGGTGCACAGGTGGCCAGTGCGACGGCAGGTGCTCAAGATTCATCTGATCATCCAATAGTGGCTTCCGGGAGTGTTTCTCTACATGCTTCAGCTGATGGAGTGGTAGCACCTTCCCAACTCATGAATCACTTAGCAAACAACGGCGAAGTTCGGCATCCGATGGATTCATCAATTCTTCTGTCAGCCCGTGAGTATGACCTGCTTTCTACTACAACTTGCGCAGGCAATGCCAGTGTGCAAGGGTGTGCTGTCTGCATTATTAGCTGCGCTACGGTCATGGCACAATGCTTCGTGGGGAGTTTCCCGAGAGCCTTTGGGAGGTATCACTGCTAGCAACAAGAATGGGCCTGCGGTTGAGGGCACAAACAACTCTGCGCCTGTTGATGGAGCAGTGATTACAGGAAGCGCTGCGCTGGCAGTTGCACAGCCTCGTCCAATATGTGAATTATCACATTTGGGTATGCACCTTGCTAGTGAGGTAAAAGAAAAAATATGGAAGGGTGAATATGTGGATATATTATCATTGGTAGCAGCAGATAAGGAATCTGTTGATCGTCCCAGGAAGGGGGACGTGGAAGGCGATAGAGAAAAAGATAAGACTCGTGCTTTGCCACAAACGTTTGGAAATTGACTCCAAGGTTTTTTGGCTTTCAGTGCCATACTTTGCAAGCGGTTTCCTGAGCGAGGTGTGTTGCTGTTTTCCTATATTGATCTTATTTGGGGGGCTTATAAAGTTTATGTGGGTATGTGTTGGTTTCGTTATGACCAACAGTTTAGGCTCAAAATGGCTATATGTCCTTCGCTTTGTATTGACGAACAGGGCGCTAACCTGTAGTCCATCCTCAATGTTATCACTTATTCGGTTGTGCATTTAAGAATAATTTCTACTTTGACAGATGTCTCCCTATGGGCTGTTCTATTACGTGCCACTACTTTGAATTGTTTGCCACGTTCCTCGAATGGGTGGTTTGTCAGACAGCAGGTTTGACTTCCATAGTTCATTACCTGGGCGATTTTTTTATTTGTTGGTCCAGTACAGTCAATGGAGTGTTCACGTTTACTACAGGTTTTTATGGAAGTAGCAAACAATTTTGGGGTTCCGTTGGCACTAGATAAAACAGAGGGTCCTTGTAAGCTATTGTTTTTTTTGGGGTATTGAAATAGATACGGTTCACAAAGTTTTTCGTTTACCAATAGGCAAGATTGAGGCTTTAAAGGTTTTGCTAAGTAGGGCTTTATCTTCAGCAAAAATTCGCCTTCAGGAGCTACAATCCTTGCTAGGTCACTTGGCATTCGCTTGTCGGATCATGCCGATGGATCGGGCTTTTTGTAGGCTTCTAGCATTAGCTACAGTTGGTGTTAAGGCAGCACACCACTTCATTCGCCTTAAAAAACAATTAAAAGCTGATCTGCTGGTTTGGCAATCTTTTTTGGGGCGATACAATGGGTGCACCTACTGGCAAGAGAAGGAAGTAGATAATTCTTCTTTAGAATTATTTACTGATGCTTCGGGTGCTTGTGGTTAGGGATGGGCCGAACACCCCCGCAAGAAGGGTTGCCAACCAGTAATGCTCCCTCGCCTTGATAGCACGAATCCTGGGGTCCTTTAGCAGGCTTTGCAGGATAAGGGAGCCCATGCAGCGTATGTTGGAGGTGGCATTAGCTTCCGAGTCTTCCTTGTCACTGAGGATTAGTGATGAGCCGAACACCCCCGTGTTCGGTTCGCATTCGAACTCAAACAATTTCAAAAGTTCGAGTTCGAACTCGAACACGAACCAAACTCAATGCAAGTCTGTCACGGTGGGTCAGGGGATGGGGCGCCTGGCAGCAGCTTCCTCGCTGCTCGCTGGCCAGGCGCCGAATGTAAACGCTTCCGGGTGCGCTCACGTGGGACGCCGAGGGGCGGGGCCTGGCGTTATGACGCGGACCCGCCGGGTTTAAAACCCAGTATCACCATTACACCGGTGCCCTGACGTGGTATTCACCTCCCGCAGAGCTCTTGTGTATTTGGCTATCTCCTGTGTATGACCCTTGGCATTGGCAAACGAATCCTCCTGTGTATAACCCTTGGCATTGGCAAACGAATCCTCCTGTGTATGACCCTTGGCATTGGCAAACGAACCCTCCTGTGTATAACCCTTGGCATTGGCAAACGAATCCTCCTGTGTATGACCCTTGGCATTGGCAAACGAATCCTCCTGTGTATGACCCTTGGCATTGGCAAACGAACCCTCCTGTGTATGACCCTTGGCATTGGCAAACGAACCCTCCTGTGTATGACTCTTGGCATTGGCAAACGAACCCTCCTGTGTATAACCCCTGGTACTGGCATTTACTCTGCTCTAGGTTCTGCCCTTAACGTTGGTACCGAGGTCAGTCTATGTGGCACCCTAAGCACGCATCAGATTACCTCTGCTATTACTAAAGTCCTAGGGAGGACTTGTGATCTGTTCTGTACCCCTGTCTGGTGTTTCCCTTTCTTTATCTGTTACCTGCTTCATTGTCTATATAGCTTTGCCGACCATTCAATGATCGGAAGAGTAGAAAGGGAGCTACATAAAGAGATCAATATCTTGGTAGTCAGAAGGATTCGTGACAATACTCTATTCCATACCTCTGTCTGGTGTTACCCCTTGTTTATCTATTGTCTGGTTAATTGTCTTCCTAGTTTTGCCGACCATTCAAGGATCGGAAGGGTAGAGAGCGGTCTGCGTAAAGGGACCACACTTTTGGTAATCAGAGGGATCCGTGACATTACGTCAGGGCCAATGGATCCCGCAGACCTCTCTAACCAGCTGGCACGTATCGCAGCCAGACAAGAGGAACAGGACCATAGGATGGACCAGATTTCTCTCGCTCTGCAAACCCTGTTAAATCGGTCCAATACAGGTACCACAAACCCTCCAGATCCAGTGTTACCTAGGGTCAGTTCCGTCCCCCTGAAGGACATAGGCTTAGTATGAAGGCACCCCTACGCTATGATGGTACACCAAGCCTATGTCGGGGGTTTTTGACTCAACTCGAGAGCTTGTTTGAGAACAATCCAGGTTCTTGTATGTCTGATAAAGCCAAAGTAGGATACCTGATTAATCATTTAACAGAAAAAGCTTTATTGTGGGCTACGCCGTTGTGGGAAAATAAGAAACCCATCATTTATGACTATGAGGGTTTTACCTCTGAGTTAAGACGTACCTTTGATCCCTCTAGAAGGGCTACCAATGCGGGTAGGTCCTTGTTTCACATCAAACAAGGTAATAAGAGGGTCGCCGATTATGCCATAGAGTTTAAAACTTTGACTTCTGAGGTACTTTGGCCGAACGACGTTTTAACCTTAGCCTTTACCGAAGGCTTGAACGAGGCTTTTATGTTTGAGCTGGCTCCCTTAAAATTACCAGAAAGTCTGGACCACCTGATAGATTTCTGTATAGCCATGGACGATCAAATCAGGGAAAGGAGACACCCCAGAGATAGACCCAGAAGGGTCTTGCCTCCTTTACCCTCGTTACCCAGACACACCAGTACGTCAGGTGGTTCGGAGAATGTGAAAACAGATTTGCCGGTCATTGAACCCATGCAAATAGGGAAGACAGGTATTTCAGAAGCAGAAAGAGCGCACAGAAGAGAAAAGGGGCTCTGCTTCTATTGTGCAGGGGCAGATCACTTCCGCCTTCAATGTCCTCAGAGACCCAGGGTTAGCAGGGCTGAACATAGCAAAGTAGGATTCAGAACAGGAAACACCCAGGTTATCGGTTCTCTGTACGCCTCCTTTGTGGATAATGAAAAAAAAAAATCCAGGATTCTGTTACCGATCTCCCTAACCTGGGAGGGGGTTCACCTCAAGACTGAGGCGTTCTTAGACTCTGGGGCCTCAGGCAATTTTATGGATAAGAATTTTGCTGCCAAAAACCTCCTACCTCTGGTTCTCAAGGAAAGACCTCTAATGGTGGAGGCCATAGATGGTAAACCCCTGTCATGTCCACATATCACTCATGACACAATCGATGTATGTATGAAAACAGGAGTTTTGCACCAGGAAACTATAAGATTTCAAATTATTGAATCACCCTCATGTCCTGTCGTTCTTGGGTTTCCATGGCTAACAGAGCACAACCCAGTTGTCGATTGGGTCCAGAGAGACATAAAATGTTGGGGTCAGAGTTGTCAGTCTAAGTGCCTAGGCAGAGTTAATGTGATTGGTAGCCTCAATATTGCCACAGCCCCTCCTTTGTCCACAGAGGTTCCTGAATGTTACTTGGCATTAAAGGAGGTGTTCTCTAAAGCCAGGACTGAGGTCCTACCACCACATCGCCCATATGACTGTGCCATTGATTTACTCCCTGGTACGATGCCTCCTAGGGGTCACGTATACCCTTTATCACAAAGAGAGAACGACATTATGGAGGAATACATAAGGGAGAATCTGGAACGAGGATTCATTAGACGGTCCTCCTCTCCAGCAGGAGCAGGTTTCTTTTTTGTTTCCAAGAAAGAGGGAGATCTGCGACCTTGCATCGACTATAGGGGTTTGAATAGGATCACTATAAGAAATGCATATCCCATACCTCTCATAACAGAATTGTTCGACCGATTAAAAGGGGCTCGTGTCTATACGAAGCTTGATTTACGCGGAGCGTACAACCTGGTCAGGGTTAAAAAGGGAGACGAATGGAAAACGGCTTTTAATACACGTAGCGGGCATTATGAATACCTGGTGATGCCTTTTGGGTTGTGTAATGCGCCAGCCGTCTTCCAGGACCTTATAAACGACACTCTAAGGGAATTTCTGCAAGAATTCGTCATAGTATATCTGGATGATATCCTGATATACTCTCCTGATGTGGACACTCATCATGTCCACGTGAAACAAGTGTTGAAAAAACTATTGAAGGCTGGATTGTACTGTAAGCTAGAAAAATGTCTATTTGACATAGTAACTGTGCAATTCCTTGGTTATATAATAACTCCTGGGGGTTTTCAAATGGATCCTAAGAAGCTCTCAGCTATTCTTGACTGGCCTCTACCCCAAGGACTTAAAGCCATTCAGAGGTTTCTGGGGTTTACGAACTATTATCGAAGGTTCATTAAAGATTTTTCGGCCTTGGTGGCCCCCCTCACGGCTATGACAAAGAAAGGGGTGGGAAATCAGAAATGGACACCTCAAGCCACTCAAGCCTTTGAGGCACTAAAGCAAGCTTTTACTACTGCCCCTGTTCTCCGACATCCAGATCCGGCTCTGCCTTTCCAAGTAGAAGTTGACGCCTCCGAACTAGGTCTTGGTGCAGTCTTGTCCCAAAGGGAGGCTCCTGACAAACCCTTGCATCCATGCGGCTTCTATTCTCGGAAGTTGTCCCCGGCAGAGAAGAACTATGACATTGGAAATAGAGAATTGTTAGCAGTCATCGCGGCCTTGGCCGAATGGAGATACTTATTAGAGGGGTCTAAGGACCCCATCGTTATCATAACCGACCATAAGAATCTCACGTACATTGGAGATGCCAAACGTTTAAATTCCAGACAAGCGAGATGGTCATTGTTTCTTTCAAGTTTTAATTACGTGCTTACCTATAGACCTGGGTCCAGAAACATTAAAGCAGACGCATTGTCGAGACAGTATGAGTCTTATGAACATAATATCCAAGATCAGCATCCCATTGTACCCCAGGAAAGGATTATAGCCGCTACCACGATTAGTGTCTCGTCTCCTCTAATGAAAAGGTTGCAGACAGTCCAGGGCGCAGCTCCTGGGGGAAAACCTCCTGCGAGACTCTTTGTACCTGAGAACGAAAGAGAGGAAGTACTTAACATCTATCATGATAATAAAACTTCCGGGCATATGGGTATCACCAAGACTGTGTCTAGTATCAGTAAACTCCTCTGGTGGCCCACGTTGCGCCGAGATGTCAAAGATTACATTGCCGTGTGCGAAGTATGCACAAGGCAGAAAAGTCCCAAAACAGCACCCATTGGCTTACTCCAGCCTTTGCCGATCCCCGAACGACCCTGGTCACATGTAGCCATGGATTTTATAGTAGAGTTACCTGAGTCAAGAGGGAATACAGTGATACTTACGATCATAGATCGATTTTCCAAGATGGGTCACTATGTTCCTCTTCGGAAACTACCTTCGGCAGCTGAACTGGTGCCCATATTCATTGCCAACGTGGTCCGCATACACGGTGTCCCTCTGGAGATTGTCTCTGATAGGGGGACCCAATTCATCTCCGGATTCTGGAGAGGGTTTTGTAAGAACGTAGGGATAGACCTCTCTTTCTCTTCGGCTTATCACCCCCAGACCAACGGAGCAGCAGAACGAGCAAACCAAAACATAGAGAAATATCTCAGGTGCTTTATCTCAGAACAACAAGATAACTGGTCAGACCTGCTACCATGGGCAGAATATGCTTTGAACAGCGCAGTGAGTGAATCCACAGGACATTCTCCTTTCTTCGCTGTTTATGGTTTTGATCCTCCCGTGCTCCCCGCCACGTTTCCTGATACCACGATTCCTGCTTTAGACGAGCAACTGGCATCATTGAAAGAGACTTGGGGGAGAGTGAGACGGGCACTGGAGGAGAGTAGTGCCATCCAGAAAACTAAGGCCGACAGACACAGGAGGCAGGCACCCGTGTATCAAGTTGGGGACAGGGTTTGGCTGTCTTCACGTAACATCAAGCTCTTAGTGCCTTCCATGAAGTTGGCTCCTAGGTATATCGGTCCCTATAAGATTCTACGGCGACTCAACCCTGTCTCCTATGCTTTGGCGTTACCCCCCCATTTTAAGATACACAATGTATTCCATGTAAACCTTTTGAAGCCGTTGTTATGTAACCGGTACACCAAAGTCCATGCTCCACCGCCTCCTGTCTCTGTGGAGGGCGAGGAGGAGTTCGAAGTTAAGGCCATTCTGGGTGCCAGGATGTCTAGGGGGTCTTTGCAGTACTTGGTCGATTGGGTGGGTTACGGTCCGGAGGATCGTTCTTGGGTACCGGCTGCGGAAGTCCATGCTCCTAGGCTAGTGAGGGCCTTCTATTTGGCGCACCCCCGTGCCCCTGGGGGTCGTCCAGTGGCCGCCCCTGGAGGGGGGGTTCTGTCACGGTGGGTCAGGGGATGGGGCGCCTGGCAGCAGCTTCCTCGCTGCTCGCTGGCCAGGCGCCGAATGTAAACGCTTCCGGGTGCGCTCACGTGGGACGCCGAGGGGCGGGGCCTGGCGTTATGACGCGGACCCGCCGGGTTTAAAACCCAGTATCACCATTACACCGGTGCCCTGACGTGGTATTCACCTCCCGCAGAGCTCTTGTGTATTTGGCTATCTCCTGTGTATGACCCTTGGCATTGGCAAACGAATCCTCCTGTGTATAACCCTTGGCATTGGCAAACGAATCCTCCTGTGTATGACCCTTGGCATTGGCAAACGAACCCTCCTGTGTATAACCCTTGGCATTGGCAAACGAATCCTCCTGTGTATGACCCTTGGCATTGGCAAACGAATCCTCCTGTGTATGACCCTTGGCATTGGCAAACGAACCCTCCTGTGTGTATGACCCTTGGCATTGGCAAACGAACCCTCCTGTGTATGACTCTTGGCATTGGCAAACGAACCCTCCTGTGTATAACCCCTGGTACTGGCATTTACTCTGCTCTAGGTTCTCCCCTTAACGTTGGTACCGAGGTCAGTCTATGTGGCACCCTAAGCACGCATCAGATTACCTCTGCTATTACTAAAGTCCTAGGGAGGACTTGTGATCTGTTCTGTACCCCTGTCTGGTGTTTCCCTTTCTTTATCTGTTACCTGCTTCATTGTCTATATAGCTTTGCCGACCATTCAAGGATCGGAAGAGTAGAAAGGGAGCTACATAAAGAGATCAATATCTTGGTAGTCAGAAGGATTCGTGACAATACTCTATTCCATACCTCTGTCTGGTGTTACCCCTTGTTTATCTATTGTCTGGTTAATTGTCTTCCTAGTTTTGCCGACCATTCAAGGATCGGAAGGGTAGAGAGCGGTCTGCGTAAAGGGACCACACTTTTGGTAATCAGAGGGATCCGTGACAAAGTCAATGGGACTCGAAAGTTCGATTTTTAGAATGCCCTCCAAGAGGGCATATATGCAAGATATTTGCCATAAAAGGTGTATGGGGGTCCGGGTAGTGCCCTGGGGGACAGGAAACAAGGACAAAAAGTAAAAAAAAAAGGAACAGTGGAAAGGAACAGTGAGTTTTCCATGAAATAAAGGTTAAGAATAAAAATGAAAAATTCCTTCAAATATCGTGCCTAGGAGGTCCCCATAACCTGCTCGTGAAGTGGCGGATTTGTAGGATGTATAGAAACATTTAAATAGGAAAAAATTATATTTCAAATGATGGTAAATATTATCCTTTAATCTATTCATAAACAACTGCTTGGGGCGGCAGCCTGTATGAAAAGAGGAGACGTTTTATGACATGTAGAACAAGTTTAGTGATTTTTTGGCTAAATTATGGTACCTCTTATGCAGGCTTTGGATGAAAGTGACAATAGGTGCTTTAAAATTGGGCCTTTAGTGTTGGCAACAGTGCCTTCACACCGTCCGTAACCCCTCTGAGGCATTGTGGAAGAGTGCAGTGGTGGAGGTTTTGGGAATGCAGAAGAAATCCCCGATCTACTCAGTTACATCAGCATCAGGGGAGTGAAAGCTGCTGATCCAGAACTGATTCATTTTTATAAATGTCAGCCGGTCTACAGAGTCGGTGGACAAACGCACTCTTTTGTCTGTGACAAAACCTCCAGTGGCACTGAACGTCCTTTCAGAAAGCACGCTGGATGAAGGGCAACCGAGTTTCTCCATAGCATATTGGCTAAATTCTGGCCAGTGATCCAATCTCAACACCCAGTAGCCAGTGGATCATCTGCTGTAAAGGTATCCAGGTCTGCCCTTGCCCCTAGGTAGTCCTGCACCATATGGTGAAGACGCTGGCAATGGGTGCCTACATTGGGCGTCGTGGACTAAAAGAATTGGAAAAGGCATCAGTCAAGCTTCACCGCTCTTCTTCTGATCAACCGCAGCCTCAGAAGCACCTGTGTCAGCACTTGGTAACCTACCAGTGCCTGGAAAGGTGTTACACAAGTATCGCTTTAGAGCGTCCTCAAGTTGTTTCATCCTGTCCTCCCTCTGTGAGGGCAGGATGAGCTCTGCAACTTTACCCTTGTATCGTGGATCAAGAAGGCTTGTCAACCAGTAATGATCCCTCTCCTTAATAGCACGAATCCTGGGGTCCTTTACCAGGCTTTGCAGGATAAGGGAGCCCATGCAGCGTAGGTTGGAGGTGGCATTAGCTTCCGAGTCTTCCTGGTCAATGAGGATGACCCCATCGTGCACTTCCTCCTCCCAGCCACGTACTAGTCCTTGGGTTTCCGGGCACACAAAACCCTCCCTTGAGGAATCCCCACCTTCAATGCCCCCACTACTTAAATATTCCTCCTCCTCCTCATCCTCCTCCTGTCTGATCTGAGGACCCGCAGGAATGCTGTCTGCGTAAAGGCTGGGGCCTTGAGAGCTAGGGAAGGCCTCCTCTTCCTCCCGCTGCTCTGCCGCTAGTGCCACATATATAATTCCCCGCAGAGTGCGCTCCAGCAGGAATTGTGTCACTGATGCATGCACTGTCCCTGCTCACATCCTCGTTGCCTCCTCAAATGGTGACAGTACAGTGCATGCATCTTTGATCATCAGCCACTGCGGGGGGAAAAAACAAGTTGACCTGAACCTGTCCTTGTGCCATACTCACACAGGTACTCATTGATGGCCCTCTGCTGCTTGTGCAGACGCTGCAGCATTGCTAATGAATGAGTTCCACCTGGTGAGCATGTCACAGATCAGACGGTTTGTGGGAAGGTGGAATTCTCTTTGAATTTCAGCCAGGCGAACACTTGCTGGGAATGACCGTCTGAAGTGGCTGCAGACTTTTCTGGCCTGGCTGAGAAGCTCTGCCAGCCCTGGGTACCTGGTTAGGAAACGCTGTACCACCAAATTTAGGACGTGTGCTAGGCATGGTACATGCGTCAACTTACCCTGGCGTAGGGCGGAGAGAAGGTTGCTGCCATTATCTCAGACGACCATTCCCAGCTGAAGCTGGCGTGGTGTTAACCATCTCTGCACCTGCCCCTGCAGAGCTGACAGAATTTCTGGCCCGGTGTGGCTTCTGTCCCCTAAACAAACCAGCTCAAGCACAGTATGGCATCTTTTTGCTTGAGCCATTGAGTAGCCCCTGCCACACGTTGGTTTAACTGCCACTTCACCAGAGACAGAGAAGGAGGAGGAGGAAGAGGTGGTGGAGCAGACAGACCTCATACAAGCAGCTTTCTGGAGGCGTGGTGGATGAACAAGCTCCAGCACAGAGCCCCGTCCTGGATCCCTCCCAGCTGCAATCAGAGTTACCCAGTGTGCCGTGAAGGAAATGTAACGGCCCTGTCCATGCTTGCTGGACCACGTGTCTAAAGTCATGTGCACCTTGCTGCTGACTGTCTTTCCCAATGACTCCATAACATTGTCTTCCACATGCTGGTATAGTGCTGGAATGGCCTTCCGTGAAAAGAAATTGCGTTTTGGAACCTGCCACTGTGGTACAGCACATTCAGCAAACTCACGGAAGGAAGCAGAGTCCACCAGCTGGAAAGGCAGCTGCTGTAATGCGAGTAATTTTGCTAAACTGGCATTTAGAGGCTGTGCTTGGGGATGGTTGGGACTATAATTTTTCTTACGCTGCAGCAGCTGGGGCAACATAATCTGACTGCGTAAATCTTCAGCTGATGGGATGCTGTCACTTTGTGAGGAAGGACCTGGTACACCCATTACCATAGCATCATCCCTGTCAGTGGAGGTTGTAGGCAATGACCTGGCAAGACATATAGTGGGGGTAGAGACAGATGAGGAGGACCTATGCAAAGTGTTGTGCCAACGGGATGCGTGGCAAGTGGTCACATGTCGCCTCAAGCACGTGGTACCCAAGTGTGGGATGTCTTTCCCACACTTGATCCTCATCTGACATAGATTACAAATAGCAACGGTGTGGTCTGCTGCACATTTCTTAAAGAACTCCTAGACAGCAGACTTCCTGTACATGTGCTTTGAGACAACAGCGCTCTGCACCTGAGCAGCTGTGACTTTTGATGCCTTGGACTGGCTACGGTTGGTCATAGAGGACGTTCTGCCTCGTTTTTGTTGTGCCTTCTCCTCCTCCCTTGACTCCTCTGTTCGATCAGGCACCCAGGTGGAGTCAGTGACCTCATCTACGACATCACCCCCTATCTCCTCATCACTGGAGCCAACCTCGCAATATGCTGCAGCTGCTGGGGGAACATGAGTGCCAGTTCTTTGTGTGTCACTGGCACCCCCTCCCTCTAGGCTGATTTTACTGCCTTCCCCAACCTCAGAGTTTGAATCAGAGCACTGGAGTTGCTGCGCATCCTCAAGCAGCATGTCACTGACACTGTAGTCAAACAATTCAGCTGACCTCTCCGTGTATGATAGTGAGGCTATGGCAGAAGTAGCTGTGGACATGGAGGCTGAATTAGAAGTTTTGGCAGCTGAAGTAGACTGTAAACCACTACAAGCCTGGCTGGCAGAGGACTCGGAGGAAGAGGATGGCCTGGTTAGCCAATCCTGCAAATCCTCTGTATGTTGCTGCTGCTTAAGATGGCCAGCACCAGTTAGAAACAAGGACAAGCGTGCCCCTGCAGAGGATGCACCACGTCCACGACGACCAGGGGCACAGTCTTCCGACACAGAGACTGCTTGCCCTCTTATCTGTGTCTGGGAGCGTCTGTCTGTCCTTTTTGGTCGTTCTGACATGGTGAGTGATATATAGATTAAAGATATACAGAACTCTGATTCAACTCTGTTATAAAAATTGGAGCTATGCAGAACTCTGATTCAACTGTGTTATCTAGATTAAAAATTTCCAGAACTCTGGTATAACTCAGTGAGACACCCTGATAGCTGGCAGCCAGTGACAAGACACAGATTAAAATTCCCAGAAACCTCCTATAAATCAGTGAGACCCCCTGATGGGTGGCAGTGACAAGACACATATTACAATTCCCAGGAACCTCCTATAAATCAGTGAGACCCGCTGATGGGTGGCAGTGACAAGACACATTACAATTCCCAGAAATCTGCTAGAAGTACCTGATAGTTTGCAGTGAGAAGACACAGATTACAATTTCCAGAAACCTCCTATAAATCAGTGAAACCCCTGATGGGTGGCAGTGACAAGACAATTGTTATGGATCAGACTTAAACAGTCTCTTGCTCGAATGCCTGCTGCTGCCAAATGGTGGAGAAGCCAATCAATTCAAGTGCGCACTGGAGAAACGACACAGACTCGCTGGCTAGTTGTCTATGTAATCTTTCTCGGACAAAGCCGGGTGACTTTTCTGCTCTTTATTGAAAAGATACAAGCTTTTATGCTACTTCGTGCGTAACGAAAACAGGCTGTTGCCCAATATTTTAATCGTCAGTAAAATTGTGAAATTGCAGACTTATGTTGAATAATAAAAAGTAAACATCAGCTTATCGGTTTGTCCCCTTAGTCATCAAGGGCGTTGTTACAGGATGTTTCAGGATTTTTCCAAGATGTTCCAAAATATTCTCTTCTTGATACCAGAAAGAGGAACTACATGTGCTGAAATCTGCTAAAATAGCATGTTAAACAATAATACAAGTTTGATTCTTCTAAACACAGTTTAATTAATGTTCTTTTCTTAAAGCCGTACTGTTATATTTGAAATGGGCATTTTTCTAAGATTTCCGTTATTATTAAAGCAGATACATATTCTTGTCCATAACAGAAGTGAGACCCCCCAATAGCTGCTGCCAGTGAGAACACACAGATTACAACAATTCCCAGATATCTAGTAGAAGTGAGACCCTCCCAATAGCTGCTGGCAGTGAGAACACACACTAACCGAATAATCTCCTCTCAAAAAACACTTGCTGGGTCTGCGAGGGACGCCATATAGAGTGTGCTGTGGGTCTTAGCTCGGTGAGCCCATGATTGGGCAAAATTTGCCCAATCAGGACTCTGAGCCGTAATTGGCATAGTCTTGCACCTGTCTTGCACCTGACCTGTGGTCAGGTGCAAGGCTGTAGCCAATTACAAGCTTCAGGCCAGTGGAAAAGTGCATTGTGGTCCATTGTGGTGCATTGTGGGCGAACTCGAATCGAACACGCGGAAATGTTTGGAGTTCGGCGAACAGTCGAACGGCCGATGTTCGATGCGAACCTCGAACAGATCGAACCGAACAGCTCACCCCTACTGAGGATGACCCTATCGTGCACTACCTCCTCCCAGCCACGTACTAGTCCTTGGGTTTCTGGGGACACAAAACCCTCCCTTGAGGAATCCCCACCTTCAATGCCCCCACGACTTAAATATTCCTCCTCCTCATCCTCCTCCTGTCTGATCTGAGGATCCGCAGGAATGCTGTCTGCGTAAAGACTGGGGCCTCGAGAGCTAGGGAAGGCCTCCTCTTCCTCCCGCTGCTCTGCCTCTAGAGCCACATCTATAATTCCCTGCAGAGTGTGCTCCAGCAGGAACACTAAAGGAGTTGTATCACTGATGCATGCACTGTCCCTGCTCACCATCCTCGTTGCCTCCTCAAATGGTGACAGTACAGTGCATGCATCCTTGATCATCAGCCACTGCCGGGGGGAAAAAAAACAAGTTGACCTCAACCTGTCCTTGTGCCATACTCACACAGGTACTCATTGATGGCCCTCTGCTGCTTGTGCAGACGCTGCAGCATTGCCAATGTCGATTTCCACCTGACACAAACACAAGCAACGCAGAAACGTAAAAACAGCAGTGGGCACGTTCGGACGGATTTTCGTAAAACCGCCCAGTCAATAAGGGGTTAAATACTTGTGACAAGTTAATGCATCAAAGGTTTGTCATAATTCCTTATCCCATGCCAGCTAAACCTCCACGAGGAAAATCAGGGGCAATATTCAGAGTTTTGTAACATAAGGAAAGCAATTTACTTGTCAATGGAGAGACAGTGTACTGCTTGAACTCTGATAGTGCTTTTGTGTCTGGTTTATACAATTGATGGTTTCTCGTACTTTTGACATAGGACCTTATTACATAGTTACATAGTTGCAGAGGCTGAAAAAAGATGTTTATTCATCAGGTTCAGCCATTCACATGTCACCTACTGCTGTTGATCCAAGAGAAGGCATGCATTAAAAGGGGAGTTCACTCACGGGATGAAAACAAAATTTTGCCTCTGTATAAATCAATGGTCAGGCCGCACCTTGAATATGCTGTGCAATTTTGGGCGCCTGTCTTAAAAAAAGATATTATAGCGTTAGAAAAAGTGCAGAGACGGGCAACTAAATTAATAAGGGGAATGGAAGGGTTAAGTTATGAGGAAAGACTAACAAGCTTAAACCTGTTTAGTTTAGAGAAACGGCGCCTTAGAGGGGATCTGATAACCTTATATAAATATATACGGGGCCATTATCAACCATTGTCTGATAACCTATTCATTAGCAGGTCTATACACAGGACAAGGGGTCATCCATTTAGACTGGAAGAAAGAAAATTTAGCTTAAAGCCTAGGAAGGGTTATTTTACGGTGAGAACAATAAAGCTGTGGAATTCTCTGCCTGTTGAGGTGGTTGGGTCAGAGTCTGTACAGACTTTTAAAAAACGACTGGATGACTTCCTGCAGACACAGAATATTAAGGGTTATAATATTTAATATGTGGGTAAAAGCTTCTTGATCCAAGGAGAAATCTGACTGCCATTCTGGGGTCAAGAAGGAATTTTTTCCCAGTATGTTGCATATTGGCAAGCATTTCAGACTGGGTTTTTTGCCTTCTCTTGGATCAACAGCAGTAGGTTATATGGGAGAGGCTGAACCCGATGGACGCATGTCTTTTTTCAGCCTATATAACTATGTAACTATGTAAGTCAAAAAACCCAGTCTGAAGTACTCACAAAATATGCAACATACTGTGAAAATTTTCCTTCTTGGCCAGATT
The DNA here is from genome assembly GCA_009667805.1 of Leptobrachium leishanense. Lineage (NCBI taxonomy): Eukaryota > Metazoa > Chordata > Amphibia > Anura > Megophryidae > Leptobrachium > Leptobrachium leishanense. The sequence continues at coordinate 86,786,980 of CM019071.1, forward strand.
TCTCCTTGGATCAAAAAGCTTTTATCCACATATTAAATAGTATAACCCTCAATATTATGTTTTTGCAGGAAGTCATCCAGTCGTTGTTTAAAACTCTGTATAAACTCTTACCCAACCACCTCAACAGGCAGAGAATTCCACAGCCTTATTGTTCTCATTGTAAAAAAAAACCTTCCTATGATTAAGGCTGTATTTCCTTTCGACCAATCTAAATGGGTGACCTCGTGTCCAATGTATAGTCTTATTAATGAATAGGTTTCCAGACAATGGTTTATAATGGCCCCGTATATATTTATATAAATTTATCAGATCCCTACTAAGGCGCCGTTTTTGTAAACTAAACAGGTTTAACCTTGTTAGCCTTTCCTCATAACTTAAATCTTCCATTCCCCTTATTAATTTGGCTGCCCACCTCTGCACTTTTCTAGTGCCATAATATCTTTATTAAAAACAGGTACCCAAAATTTCACGACATATTCAAAGTGCGATCTAACCACTGATTTATAAAGAGACAAAATTATGTTTTCATCCCAAGAATGAATTTCCCTTTTAGTGCATCCCAATACCTTGCTGGCCTTGGCAACTATTGTTTGACATAGGACAGTAATCTCTTGTGTGGAAATGTATCGAAGGCTTTGGCAAAATCCAAATAAATCACAACCACTTCGACCCCCTGATCTATACTTCTACTTACTTCTTCATAGAATGCAATTAGTTTAGTCTGTGTCAGATCCCACTCTGAGCCCACTGTATCCTGGCAGCTGGCAGCACTCACAAGATGCATAATCTTTTCAGGATATAACAAGATTCCATCATTGTTACTCCACTGCTATGTCCATTGGAAAAACTGGATACTCCGCTCGATGACTCCCACCGCCACAGGAACACAAGCGAGACTTTTTCGTGGATAGTAGAAATTTTAATAAAAAATGATGGGTACAATGTGGTTAATCCAACGCGTTTCATGCATAAACTGCACTTCCTCAGGGATTATTACATTAAAAAATACATACAATTCATCAAATTAGAATCTGTCCTTCTGAATGTTGCTTGCCGTCTTTATAGTCCTCTTCGAACACAGACAGATTAGGCACTTCCGCTCCCATTCATCGGTGTGCGTGTCACCTTGGAACGCACCGAACTTCCTCCTTCCGCCCTCGCTCAAAAAAAAAGGGGGCATTTCACTTCTCTAATTGTAGATATAATGCACGATGATTGTATTTCTGTGTCATTATCCCTTAGATTTCCCATTTTTCATATTTTATTGATTGCTGTATTTGGACGTTTGGGAAGAACGACCCGGGAAAACTAAGGTAAATTTTTCTATACCTAAGGTGTTACACCACAATTGTTTTGCAGCTGGCAGCACCGTCCACGCTGCTCGCTGGCTGGCCGCCAAGTGAAGTAGGTGGCAATTGTGGCCGCTGGTCAGTGACACAGGCGGGGCGTGATGTGAAGACTTAATTTAAAACTAGGCAAAGGATTTAAAACTACGCAAGTAAATTCTACCCATTGTGCTGTCATGGTTCATTCCTCCTCAGTGCGTTCCTAGAGATTCATCTGTATTGGTCTCCTTTGTATCACCCTGTCTTTTTTGATTACCCATTCTGGCAATTAACCCTTGGTGCTGTCTGACTACCCAATTTGGCACTGGCCCCTGGCATTGGCCGATTATCCGATTTGGCATCAACCCCTGGCATTGTCTGACTATTTTATGTGGTATTAACTCTTTGCTCTGTCTTATTTCTCACTCTGGTGTTTATCTTCTGACTCCTGCTAAATTATAAAATGTAGCTAATCAAATCAATGTCCTGTTTATAATTACCATATATGAAATTTCAATAGACCGTTTTCTTCCCATTTATCAAAATGAAGCAAGACGCTGCGCTACGCCATGGCGGAGAGACCAAAATCAGCTTCACGCGAAATATAGCTTCATCAGGTCATCTGAGTATTTTTTGTTGGACAGACCAGTTTATTAGGTTTCAAAGAACTTATAGCCAACCAGCATACAGATACATTTCTACGTCAGAGTTTAACCAACACGGCTTAACAAAGATTACTACAAATGATTCAGAGATGGGTTTTTCTATCTTAAAATGTCCGCACACCCTTTCCTGCACAAACAGGAAATCGGCTACACAGGCAACATCCTATGTAAGAAAAGACTGTCTAGCTACAGAAATGACACTTAAAAAAAGGGAGAGGGTCACAGCCCATTTTATCAGAACAGTCTTTTCACACTAAAGCATATTGAAATATGATACGTATTTCAATCACAGGATATTAATATTCAAACAGAAAATTAAAAATATCTATCAATTATCTTTCAACTTCTGCTTACCACTTGTTCTGGTTTTCTGTTTTTCCTGTCTATTTTGTGTTTAGAAATCCGGCTACCTAAAGACCGTCAGTGTAGGTAGATTGTCCGCATGTAGGGATTAGACATGTATACATATACATGACAGTCTGACATGATATGTGTTTCATAAAACCATACTGATTTCTGCTATTTACATTATACCGATGTTAAGCACACATTTCTGTATTTCCCTGGCAGAGATTTTGAACCTTTTTTGAATTTAGGGACCAGATTAGGTTTTCTCCAATCCTCTGGTACGATTCCTGAAAAAAAAGAATCTTTAAAGATTAAAAACAGAGGATTGCTTATTTCCACACTTAGCTCCCTCAATACTAGAGGGTGAAATCCATCCGGCCCTGGGGCTTTGTTTACAATACTTTCTTTAGTTGCTGCAATACAGTTTCTTGTATCAAGCAATCATATCTTGTTTGTAAATTGTTGTCTCTTGTCATAGGTCTTTGATAAATACTGAAGAAACATTCAGAATTTCTGCATTTTCTTGATCTTCAGTTACTAACACCCCTGACTCTGATTTCAGTGAACCTAAACTTTCAAACATGTTTTTTAGAATTTATATAGTTAAAAAAATCTTTTAACGGGTTATTCACAAAGGACTGCACTTGCCACCGAAGGGCACTGAACATTGAATTTCATTGAACGGTGCAATTTCAGTGCAGTTCGTCTATATGGTGCAGTTACCCGCAGTTTGGTGTGCTTCGGCAGCAACAAAATTGTCCCATAGGGAAGCAATGGTTAATCTATTCACAGAACACTGAACTGCACCGAAATGTCATTGAAATGCACTGATTTTTAGACCTGTGCACAACAAAAAAAATTGTTTCATTTCGTTTTGGATCAATTCATTCCGTCTTTCAATTCGTTTCAGTGGGTTCCTTATGTTACCATGATTTGTATTTCGGATTGATTTGTTATTTAATTTTTATTAGTTATTTCGGAATGTGAAACGGATGAATTAATTACTTACATTAAGATAAAAGAAAAAAGAAGATATGTAAACCCCTGTCTTTGGTGTTGAAACCTATTCAGTATCAAGGACAGCAGCCCCATGGGACTATGGAGCACCGCAGAGCTGCTATTACTGGTGCTGAAACCTATCTGGGACAGTGGATAACCCTCTTACCAGATGACGGGTGGGGAACGTTCTCCGCATACAGCAGGGAAACCCCATGACATTCCCCACACATCATCCACATCCAAGGGGTCAAAGGACATTTTTTATTATTTATTGGTTTAAACACCTATCAGGAGAATAGGAGCGTTATGTTTTTTGGGGGGGGGTTCAGTTCGGTGGATTTTGCTTCGGCACGGTTCAGCAGTCTTCAGTGCTCCTCAGCGATGTACTCCAACTTTTTCATGGGGCTTCAGTGACTGCATCTTCGCTGCACTGCAGTGACCCTACGGTGAATAGTGAAATCACCGTAGTTTCAGCGAAAAGGAATCACCTCAGTGCAAAGCACCAAAATTTTGCTGAAATTTCAGTGCTTTGTGAACAACCCTTTTAGAGTTGGTCTTACTCGCTTTGGCTTTTGCATTTTCTAGTTTAGCCCATCTGATAGCTTTTTACATACTTTATTAGCTGCCTTACATGCTTTTTAAGATGCATCAGATTTATCTAATTTAAAAGCTTTAATATAAAGGAATATATAAGGATATAAAGGAATATATAAAGGATATAAAGGAATATATAGGATATAAAGTATATCCTTTATATATTAAAAATATATAAAGGATTTAAAGGAATATATAGAGAAGTTGATATTTCTTGCATTAATTTGAAGATATTCTACGTAACGTAACCTCTGTGTTTATCCCATGAAAGAGCTTTTGCCAGTCAATTAGACTGAGAACTCCCCCTAACTTAATGTTGTTGGCCTTTTTAAAATTATCAGGGTTATTCAAAGAGCACCGAAATTTCACCGTTCCCCACACTTTGGAGAGTCAAATTGGCCGGTCCTGCTATGAATGCAGCATTCACTGCAGAGTCCCTGAAGTGCAGGAAAAATCTGCCAAATGTGTCTGAAAAACCGCCACAAAACTGCCGAATTGAAGGGGAAAACCACTGCAAAACATCTGAAAAAACAATGGAACGGTCCGATAAGCCACTGAAAAAATGTCAAACGCAGCCAACGATCTGCCGCAAAACTACCGATAACAGTCACCAATCCGCTGACCAGCAGCCGGAAAAAGCTGAAAAGCCGCCAAACGGGGTAAAAAAAAACAGCACTGCAACTTTTAAAACGTGTTTGCAAAAAAACTACTGGATGAAAATGTCTGGAAATAATATATCAGGCCCTATGAATAATAATAAAAAGGTCTGTAACAGAATTTAAAAAAAGCTATTTAACCCCTTAGTGACTGGGCGGTTTTACAAAATTCTGTCCTTTAGTGCCCGCTGCTGTTTTTAGGTTTCTGCGCTGTTTGTGTTTAGGTCAAATTCTCCTCTTACTCGTTTATGCAACCCACACATATTATATACCATTTTTCCCGCCATTAAATGGACTTTCTAAAGATATCATATCGTATAATTTACTATAAAAAAAATTATGAAATATGATGAAAAAATTGTAAAAACACACTTTTTCGTAATTTAATCCCCAAAATCTACAACTGTCAAAAAAGACCCCAGCTAAATAGTTTAGAAATTTTGTCCCGAGATTAGAAATACCCAATTTACATGTTTTTTGCTTTTTAACCCCTTCACTGCTGAGCTAGTTCATCTCTGTGTGCTAAGCTCACTCTGACTGTTTTATGCTCAAAATTTTTAGATGACAGCTTAAGTCCTATTTAATTAAACCCCCAAACAAAATTGTTTTTTTAAAAACAAAATCTATTTTTTTATTAGTTTTTTTATTTTTATCTTACACTAAACCTGGTATCATTGAAAAGGCCATGATCAGGCCTTTCCAATGATGTTAAACGCGACCTTCTAGTTGCCACGGATCGGGACATAAGAGGATCCAAAGGATTCCCCTATCGCCACTTGGCAGCGAGGAGGTTAACTGGCCCACTGAGGTCCTCACACACATGGTGAGGATGTCAGTGGGTGGAGGGTGACCCGGAGGCTTGGCTGCCACCAAGATGACGTCGTGATGACATCATGATGACGTCATTGCACTCGCTGGGCTCCAAGAAGAGGCGGGGCAAGCTTCCAGCTTGCCATTCTGCCGCGGGAGCCCAGCGGGGAAGGTAAGTATCGGGCGGGAGGGAGGTTAGGGGACCCGGACATACTATGCACGTACGCGGGTCTAAGGGAGACCCGTGGTCCCTAAGGGGTTAAAAAAAATTGGAATTTTTTTGCTAAGAATAAATAAAGAGACTTTTTGCTGCAAATTAAAAGAATAAATGGTTATAACTAATTATTATTTTTTTTTTGTGAAAGGATTTTACCAGGAAGGATACATTGAGATTTCTCTCATTTTCACGTATGTCCTGGGTGATGAGTATGTACCGTTAGGTGTCTTGCCAAGGACACTTACTGGAGAGGTTGCTCGCTGGGATCGAACCCATGACTCCACAGGCTCTCTCCATGCAGAGCGGTGACATTACCTCTACTCCACCCAGCCATGGGAATATTTTTTACTTTGACACCTATAAGATTCATCTGATTACACCTGTCGAATGAAGCGACCAAAAAAATCAGGGCATTTCACTGACATTTCAGTGCTGTTTAGTGTTCTCTGAATAGATTAACCATTACTTGTCTATGTGGAGTTCACTGCACCGTAACGTATTTTGCTGGCAATTCGGCAATATTTGGCAAACTGCTTGCTTTTTGAATAGTCAAATGGCTCTGAAATTCACCATTCAGTGCAATTTTGTATAACCCCTTATATGTTTTAGCATGCCCCTTATGAATTTGCTTTTTTGAGTTTATTTCTGTAGACACCATATTGTGGTCACTGTATCCCAACTGTTCCCTTACTTGTATATTTGAGAAAAGAGCAACATTGTTTACTATAACAAGATACAGACAGGCATCCTATCTAGTTGATGTATATACCAGTTATGACATGAAGGTAACAGGTTCAGAAGCTGAATTCCTCTAGCTGAGTTACTAGTCCCACTATCCCAATTAATGTCTGTGTAATTAAAGTCTCTAAAAATTAAAGTGTTACCTAGATGAGCAGCCATCCTGATTTGCTCTAACAGACATTCTTCCTCATTATTATGCACATTAGGTGGTTTGTAGCATATTCCAACCAATAGTTGATTTTTCCAGTTTATGACCCAAGCAGATACTTACCCATAAAGATTCTGCATTTGTCTCCTCACATACCTGATGTATAAGATTTGGCTTTAAATCGTGGTTGACATACAAACATACTCCTCCCCATGATTTCTATCCCTCCTAAACAATGTGTAACCACATGGCTCTAGAAAAAGTGCAGCGGCATTCAATTAAAGGGGTTATTCAGAGAGAGACGATCTGGCCCTGAAATGTAACCAGACACTGAAATTCAGTGTACGGTAACATTTCGGGGCCATTCGGCTATTCAGAGAGCAGGCAATTCGCCAAATTTTGGCAGTGAAATCCCCCATAGAGAAGCAATGGTTAATCTATTCAGAGAACACCGAACAGCAGTGAAAAGTTGCTGAAATGCCCTGTTGTTCGGTGCCCTGTTGTTCCCAAGCAGATACTTACCCATAAAGATTCTGCATTTGTCTCCTCACATACCTGATGTATAAGATTTGGCTTTAAATCGTGGTTGACATACAAACATACTCCTCCCCATGATTTCTATCCCTCCTAAACAATGTGTAACCACATGGCTCTAGAAAAAGTGCAGCGGCATTCAATTAAAGGGGTTATTCAGAGAGAGACGATCTGGCCCTGAAATGTAACCAGACACTGAAATTCAGTGTACGGTAACATTTCGGGGCCATTCGGCTATTCAGAGAGCAGGCAATTCGCCAAATTTTGGCAGTGAAATCCCCCATAGAGAAGCAATGGTTAATCTATTCAGAGAACACCGAACAGCAGTGAAAAGTTGCTGAAATGCCCTGTTGTTCGGTGGTTTCATTCGTCAGGTTTATTCAGGCGAATCCCATAGGCTTCAATCTCAAAAATATTCCCGTTTTAATCCAATATCTAATAAACCGTTTATTGTATTCTGCAGTAAAAAGTCTCTTTATTTGTAGATTTTTTAGGATCATTTAGGCATTTTTCTGGATATTTACGGCAATTTTTTTTTTCGTTTCTTTTTTTAAATTGTATTTTCTTTTTTCTGTAACAGACCTTTTTATTATCATTCATAGGATCTTATATGTAAATTCCAGACATTTACGTTCAGTAGTTTTTTTGCAAACAGCATTTCAATTTTGAAACTTTCAAGCGTACTGTTTTTCCTCCCCGTTCGTCTGCCTATCGGCTTTTTCCGTTGGCTGCTCTGCGCTGTGATCTAATTTTTCCGGCGTGTTCAGCGTGATTTTTGTGGTGATTTCTGCGGGGTTTCAGTGAGTGTTTGGCAGGGGTTTGCTGGGTTTGCGGCGTGTTCCCTGCACTCCGGGGACCCTGCAGTGATTGCTGAATACACCGCAGGGTCGGCGAACTAGAATCGCCCCGAAGTGCGGGGAACAAAAGGGCACCGAAATGTCGGCGACATTTCGGTGCTCTCTGAATAACCCTGTAACTTAATAAGGGGAAAGGAAGATTTAAGTTAAGAAGAAAGGCTAACAAGGTTAAACCTGTTTAGTTTAGAGAAACAGCACCTCAGAGGGGATCTGCTAACTTTATATAAATATATACGGGACCATTATAAACCATTGTCTGAAAACCTATTCATTAATAAGACTATTCTTAATACACAAGGTCACCCATTTAGCCTGGACGAAAGGAAATTCATCCTAAAACATAGGAAAGATTTATTTACAATGAGAACATTAATGCTGTGGAATTCTTTGCCTGTCCAGGTGGTTTGGTCAGAGTCTGTACATACTTTCAAACAACGACTGGATGACGTCCTGTCCTGCAAATATGTAATATTAAGCAAGAAGGTAACCCGGAAGAAGGACGCTGCGATTGGACAGAGGTGACTGTGGGAGAACATCGAGGGAATGCAGGGACAGGTATGTATCAGCCTGAGTGTGGCTTGGGGTTACCGTTTTTGGCACTGAAATTTAACCCCAAGCCACACTCGGGAATACAGCCAGGGAGGTGAAAAAATGTACCTATTTGACATATTTTTTTAAAGTAATTTTTCTCCAATCTTTAATGGCTGCGATGGAATAGGTCCCACTGTCTAAAAGGCTACTGGTGACCATAATCCTTTGCTATCAAGCCAGGGGGAGCACATAGTATTTTTGGAGATGAAGAGGAAAGATCTAAGGGTGCCATTCACTAAGTGATTAGTTACTGTCAACAGTTCAGCTTGGCGGTAATCGATGAGTTGTACTTAATATGAGACCTGAAAGTGCAGACCACTAATGCCACTGCCCTTTCTCATTGCTCTCATAAACTTGTTTTTGCTATCCGAGTAATGAAACAAAGTCTAGTACTCCTGACTCTTTATACATTTAGCTGAGTTGCACTTGAGAGCAGCTATTTGCTGCTTAGTGAATAATGCCCTAAATGATTGAGTTCCAATGCTGATCAAGTTTATCTTTAAATCCACTCAATAATTTATATACCCAATTCACTTTGAAGCATGATACACTACTGTCTCCATCTCAATAATCCTTCTTAAGAATTGGTGCCCAAAACTGCACATTTGCATATTTAAGATGAGGATCATCTTACCATTGCTTTATAAAAAAAGTTAAATTATATTCTCATCGTGTAAATTTACTATTTTTTACATGACAGGATTTTATTGGCTTTCGCATCTGCTGTCTGGTACTGCACATTTTTGCTAAGTCTGTCATCAACAATTACTTCCAGATCCTTCTCATTCGCTGTCACCTCCAACTTGGTCCCCTTTGGAGTATAGGTTACTCATTTTAAGTACCTACAGTAACTGTATAAATTAGACCCATTTCTGTGCTTTAAACAAATCATACTGTATAGCTAACCTATTATATTCTGGTTAAACAATATAACCTTACCTATATTCATACAATAAGATTCTCAGTAGTTAGGTTTCCTAAAAGGTCACCTACATGAACAGATATATATATATATCTATCTCCTTGGAATGGCCGTATCTATGCTGAATAAAGAATATTAATATTAACAAAAGAACAATACATAGAAATGCTGAACCCACAGGGACAAGAGAGAAAACACAGTGCAAATACAAAGCCAAAGGTCGATACACAGAAGCAGTATACAATATATCCATTAAGGGATTATAGAGCAAACCAGAGTCCAGATACAATAGCCAGGGTCGTTACGCAAAATCACTATAATGGCTAAACAGGGACAAGAGCAGAAACCAGAACCAAGAACACATAGCCAAAGGTCCAACTGAGGGATCAAGAACATAGAGGTACAGGAACGTGCTGAGGGGACTAATTGAAATCACAGCAGGGCACAGAGCTCTGTCAGCTACTGCTATTTAAAGCCATCCTAAGTCTCTAACCAGGTGTAGCAGTCCTAGAGGATAGATTTCCAGAATGGCGCCCTCTCTGCCCAGGAGGCCTAATGGCAGCAAGAGCAGGCACAGCATCACCAGCTAGCATGACATTTTAGTGGAAGCCGTGACTGCAAGGAATCTTTGTGGGTTTATGTAAAGCTAACATTTTGGAAGAATGGATAGAATAGGTATATATAAAAAATGATTAAAAGTGTGAACAAACATTGTGCTAATAAACATGGCGGCCAACAACTTTATTAAATTGATACTTTTTATTACCTGGATGCAAAATAAAAGGTGATATGGATCAGTACATTTGATATTTTACACAAATTCATTTAATCATTACTGGTTTGAAAGAGACGATCCTGGAATATGCAAATGATCTTCATCAACAAAACTTTGTCCATAATCCATCGGAAAGTGTTGATTTCTTCCAAAAATGGAAAACCAATGACATCTAGCTGAATAATCAAAAATATAACTGAAATCATCATCATAGCATTAGGCTCCGATGGTTACACTGTAAACAGAAGTCAGCATTGGCCATATTAACAAAGTACAATATCCAGGAATATATATTTTTATTGTTTATATTTATATATATATATATATATTTATAAAATACATTGCTGTACAAATATATGGATGAAATGTCTTAAAATGGTTGGTAATAACCACTTCCATAAGTATGCCAAAGAGAACATCTTTTGCTCTACTCCCTCCGACTTGTTATAATTGGATTATATTACCAAACACCACATTTACATAAAAATAAATATATAGTTTGACTCAAAGAGTTCTATTTATCAAACTCATACAATGTTGTATTTTTATGACAGCTATGGATCATGTAATATACCAATGTGTCGACTATATTGTCACTGATATGCCAAAAGATACAAAAGCGAGTATAGTTTCAGCACTGAATGTGGAAAATACTGAAAAATGCTTCTTTTCTGTTGTGTGATTAGAATGAAGGTTATACAGCCACAGAGAACTGGGAAATACAGGATTTCAATTACCACCCACCTTTTTGGCAGTGTCTAATTTTCTATGGATTCAAAACAAAAACAAGCAGCTGTAATACGTAGTCTGGGGGGGGGGGTGGTATTTAATAAACAGGACGGATCATTATAATTTCACATCAGTTCTTTAGATCTTGACAATTTCAAGCCCCTTACTCAAAGCTTGGTTGAGCCCATCTTTTTCTCAGCCAAATCACAAGCATTTTATCTTTATGCACCATAAAGTCACTGCCATTAGGCAGACATAAGGCCTCTAGAAACAAAATGCAAAAAAAAAAGGATAAATAATTTATTAATTCCATTATCAGGCTCTATAACATATAATGTGGTGCTATACAGGTAAGGGGGAAGAAAATACTCACACTTGGGGGTTGAACTATAAATCGAGCTGGAGCGATCAACATTAACTGCAAAGTAAAATCATGATTCAATTATAGGTTAAATAAATCTGATAATTTCAGCTTGATTACCTCTTGTTTGTAAATATTAGAGGCTCCTCTGTACGGGACCGAGTACTGGATGGGTTGCACATACATAGATAAATACAGTGATATTATAAACTACCTATATATTGATTATTTTAGCATAAGTAATTGGCCACTTTTATATTCTGGGGTGTTTTCTGTTTCTTATATAATAAACTTTCATTTGAGAAGTGAGATTCACCAAGGCTCTCCCTTCCAAGGTGCAAGATCTCACCTAGGCAGCTCAAGTTTTGTGAGGCTGCAGCATTTTAAAAGCTATGACTGAGCCACATGGGAAATGTAGTTCCCAAAACAACAGGGTTTCTTGGTCCACGTAAAAATATTTCCCGTGTTATTTGCAATTTTTCTTAGTTTTTTTCAAATTTTGCAGCAGTTGCTTTCCAGAGATGTAATCAAACTCACTCAATGGAGACAGACATCTATATGGTTATTTAGAGAGCACCGAAATGTCCCTGACAATTCAGTGCTCTCTCATTCTCCACACTTCAGGGAATCAAATTCCCCGACTCTGTGGTGAATTGAGCATTCCCCGCAGGGTCCCCATAGTGCAGCGAACAAGCCGCCGAACACATCCAATGATCCACCGCAAAACCGATCCGAAAGAATGCCAACGACCCACCAAACAGAGCACTGACCAGCCACCGGAAAAAGCCGACAAGCCGACGAATGGGTGAAAAAAAATTAAATAAACTGCAACTTTTAAAAGGTGTTTGCAAGCAAACTACTAAAAATAATACATGAAAATTCCTGAAAATAACATATAAGGTCCTATGAATAATAATAAAAAGGTCTGTTACAGAACAAAAAACACCATTAAAAAAAATCCGGAAAAAAACTTTCACCGAAGAATGCCTAAAACAATCCTAAAAAATAAAGAGACTTTTTGCTGCAGGTTAAAACAATAAACGGTTGAAAAAATATTTCATAAAAATGGGGAATATTTCTTACATTGTAACCTAGGGTATTCGCCTAATTAAATTAAACCTGTCGGATGAAACCACCAAACATCAGGGCATTTAACTGACATTACGGAGCTGTTCGGTGTTCTCTGAATGGATTAACCATTGCTTCTTTATGGGGAGTTCACTGCTGCCGAAGATCACTGTATTTCGCTGGCAATTCGCCAATATTTGGCGTACGGCCAGCTTTTTGAATAGCCGAATGACCACGAAATTGCAGCGTATGGGGAGATTCACTGTTCGGTGCAGTTTTGGGGCCAGTTTGGCTCTCTTTGAATAATCCTGATAGCCCCTATTCCTAAAGCAGAGAGAACCTCACGGTTCTCATACAGTCCAATGAATCTCTTTGAGTTTTACATTTCATGCACATAGCGATCCTTGTGAGATCTCACACCTCATTTGCAGGTCTATCAATGAGCCAAGTGTCAATCTAGGAATTGCCGTCCTTCCATTAAATATCTGCTTAACACCTCCAATACGTAAAACTATGTAAAGAGGCACATCATGACAAAGATCAGCAGACACACTGCTTTGAGGGAGCATTTTGGTGCTATAACTATGATGTTTCGTTTTATAAAATCCGTATGGGAGTATGTGCAGACTAGACTTAAAAGGTTTTAATAATTGTGCAGCGCTACGGGACTTGTTAGCGCTTTATAAAAACTTGTAATTGTAATAATTCATATTTGTACAAAAAGAAAAAACTAAAGACCTGATTCACTAATAAATGAAAGTGACAACTGAATTGAACAGTTTAGACCAAAATTGCTCATGTATAAACTTGATCGCCTAACCTCCAACTCAATTATTTCAACCCAAATACTGCAATATAGGTGTCATTCAGTTAAATACAATTCATAGTGTAGGTCAGGGGTCAGCAATCTTGGTCCTCTAGATGTTTTGGAACTTTAAATTAATAAAAAAATATATACAGGGCCATTATAAACCATTGTCTGGAAACCTATTCATTAACAGGACTATACACAGGACACAAGGTCGCCCATTTAGGGCTCATTCACACTGAACGACATGAAAATCGCGCTTTTTTTCTGCGCGATTTTCATATACGAAATATTGAGCAATAATATCGCGCAATATCGCCATTATGTGCAACACCATGGATGCAAATCATGAAATCGTAAGGTGCAAAAAAAGGGTCATGTAACAGCGACGGGCTACAGGCAACATTGAGCTGTGAGATGTGAACAGCTCCATTGAAATGCATTGGAGAAGCTACATAGAGATATCGCGCGGAAATATGCGTGATATCGCGGCAAAAAAACGCACGATAAATCACTTAGTGTGAATAGGGCCCTAGACTGGATGAAAGGAAATTCAGCCTAAAGCATAGGAAGGGTTATTTTATGGTGAGAACAATAAAGCTGTGGAATCCTCTGCCTGTTGAGGTGGTTGGGTCAGAGACTGTACAGACTTTTAAGAAACGACTGGATGACTTCCTGCAAAAATATAATATTAATGGTTATAATATTTAATATGTGGGTAAAAGCATCTTGATCCAATGAGAAATCTGACTGCCAATCTGGGGGCAAGAAGGATCCCCCCCCCGTATCTTGCATATTGGCGAGCGCTTCAGACTGGGTTTTTTGCCTTCTTTTGGATCAACAGCAGTAGGTGATGTGTGAGAGGCTGAACCAGATGGACTCATGTCTTTTTTCTGTCTATGTAACTATGTAACCATGTAACATTTCCCATAAGGCTCAGCCAACCTAATGAGTGGCTGAGCATCATGGGAAGTGTTGGTGTAGTTCCAAAAACAACTGGGCAGTCAAGGTTGCTAACCCCTAGGTAATTTATAATACTTGTAAAACCTTGGTGTGAAATATTTTAATTATATAATACTTTGAAAATCTTATCTAGTACCTGACATATTAAATGACTTTATTGGTCCTCCTTAAAAACAAATAATAAATTTGTAGGTTTACTAAAATTATCCAAAATATGCACTATGATAAATATGAAATAACGACTTCTTTCACAGCAACTTCTGATTGTCAATCCACAATTACCATTTTAAATAAGTAATGCCGTCATAACGAGTTCCCCGGAGTTTATTTTTTATAGGAATTTCTAATACGGTATCTGGCATCGATAGCGTGCATTCAGTGCATTAACCTGCAAGAGTTTATAATAAATATAACATACATAAAATATAGTCAGATTAAATCTGCTAACAAGTTATTTCTCTCACAGCTGAATTATCTTTCATTGAGCCTTATGTCCACCTTGAAAACCAATTTCCTCAGAAAGTTAGTGCAGCATATTACACTCTGATGTTTCCCAATGCATAGACTTAAATCATAAACTGTCAAAATGATGAATATACTGATAAATATGGAGACAGGGCAACCATGCACAAAGCTGTTACTGTTCCGAAAGGAGAAATATAAAAATATTTTTAAAATCCTGCTAATAAAACATACTAAAAATACCTATTTACTTGATTAATACTGGGAAATTATATATTACATACATTGCAATATAAATTTAAAAATTACCCCATTACATTGTGTTCAGTTGCGTATTTTAAAAGAGATTTTGAATCCATACCCAAACACATATCATGCTGCTTGAGTTGGGTTTTTCCACCCAGCTACTTTTGAGGATTGTGTTTAACAAACAAAACGAGCATGCGAGTTAAGATGAAGAATTCTAAATATGTGCTTTTATAACCTGTAGAATTCATTCATAGTTTGGGGATCGTGATCGCACTGCAGCCCCAGGGTGTTGTGTCTGGTATGCCAGGAAACAAATATGTCCTGTCTGTCCCCCATGGCGGCCATGTTTGGATGTAGTTCATCTGTACCAAGGTTTAGACCATGAAACGTGATGATGTCTCTTTTTAGATTTATTACACAATTATGCACATGTTTATGGTTATTTTGTCATATATAGCTGCGTATTTAAAAAATGATAACCTAGTCAATTGTAATCACTGGTCACTTAATATATTTAACATGTTTTGGCATCGACCTTTTATAGAAAAAAACCTGTTTGATTTTGCTGTTCTTTTAAAGAACTCTGCTCTAGTTATAATTACTAGAGAAAGGAAATATTGATCTTGTAAAAAATGTGTCTTACAACAAATAAATTAAAACCTGTTCCAAAGAACATTCTGAATTTTGTGCATCACAAATAAAATAGCTGGCCGGTTAAATCACCTGGCAGAACGACAATGAACAGTCAAGCAAACAGGTAAGGCTGGGGTCACACGAGCACACTCAGTGCATCCGTGTGCACCCTCCTACCAGCGTCCGTCGCAGCATTATGATGGCTCGACAGGGGGTCCACATGGTGTAACATGCGTAATAGTGTCGCACATTACACCGGACACGCTGAAACCCTCGCCGTCAAAACGCTATGAAGGACGTTCGTCAGGCCTACAAAAGTGCGAGCTCCCATAGGAGGCTCGAGCTTTGTAGAGCTGAGTACCTTAACGAGCACTCAGTGAGGTGGTCACAAGGGCGTCTGAGTGGAGAGAACGCCCAATCTAAAGGACATTCTCTCCACGCTCATGTGACTCCGAGCTTAATCAACCTGAAGTCTGAATAGTGTAAATCATTGGAAGAAGCTGTTCATGAGTCAAGTTTTGGGAATATTTTAACCTTCGAAATGGGGGGCAAGTTGAGCAGGAGAGATATTATTTATATATATATATTCATATATAATGTCAAATTTGAGTGTGGTGTGGTGGGATAAATGACAACAGTTACTGGAGAAGGCAGGAGGGAGAAGCAGAACCCTGATGACTTCCCATACCTTTTTTTGGACTTGATCTCAGCTTAAAATGGTAAACAACATGAATCATGATACACAAAAGTTCGGTAAATAAAAGTAAAAACAAGATTTGCAAAGCTCCATATGGTTGTGAAAGATATTCCGGTTTACATGCAGAGGTTCCTGTACATTCCAGTAGAGATATTGTAATACATATTCCATTATTAATACATAATCTGTGTGTATCAGTCTACCTTTTACACACTATGATTTCGCTTCAGGGATAACATCGAACAATGCATTTAATATGTTTGAATCCCAAAAAGGCAGTCCGTCAATGAACATATCAATTCAAAACCCATTCGTTTAGCTACATCTTTAAGGAAAATCATAGTAAAGAGTTTTGTTAATTTGAACTTGGTAAGCCACGAGACAAATCCTGGCATTAGAAAAATGATCCCTGCTTGGAGATTTGTTGACTTATAATGTAGGCAAACAGCTGTTTTCACACTCAACAAATCTCCAGTAAACATTGTACTTTTACGAATGTCTTCTTTGAATCCTTTAAAGTTTCCTCTTTCTCATCCTTATGGTAAAGTTTTAGAGGCACTGCTCTTCTCGATCTCAGGAGCAAACTCGTTCATGACTCTGCGAGCCAATGGGTTGGTAGTTTTCAGAAGTTCTGCCGCAGATGGACGGGATCCAATGCTGCTCTTGCTGCCCTTTCTTTGAAGTAGGGCTTTAAAGTCCTCATTTTTACTGGAGGTCCGAGTGTAGCTCAAAGTCCCAGTTGAATATTCATTGTGTGTGGAACTGGATGAACTTTTAACAGGCGAGACAGAGCTTTGCCTACTTCCAAATGAATCGCCGGAGTCCTTCCATCCCAACAACTTCCTTTTGGACCTGTGAACAGAAATAGTATTAATAATATACACCGTACTAACTTGGGTTACATCCAATAGTCACCATCTGTGCTAGGTTACATGGTTTACTGAAATAAAAAATATATACAGTTGTGTTCAAAATTATTCAACCCCCAATGCTGTAAAGGGTTTTAGGGAATTTAGTGTACATTTGTAATTGTATTCAGAATGAAATCCTACAAGGACTTTTTAAAGAACCATATGCAACTAAAATGACATCAATTGGTTTTGTAATACAGTAGTAAATGTTTCTTTTGTGAATTCTTCATTGACACAATTATTCAACCCTTTAAAGACTACCACTCTGAAGAACAGAGGTTCATTCAAGTGTTTTCAATCAGGTATTGAAAACACCTGTGGATGTCACGGAGCAGCAATTAAGCATAATAAGCACCAATTAGGCAGCTTTAAAATGACTGTGATACTCAGCTCCTTCTAGACATTTACTGGTGTGGTTACAAACATGGTGAAGTCAAGAGAATGGTCCAGGAAGACAAGAGAAGAGGTGATTACTCTTCACAGGAAGGGCAATGGCTATAAGAAGATTGCAAAGATGTTAAACATACCAAGAGAGACTATAGGATTCATCATTCGCAAATTCAAGGCAAAGGGCACTGTTGAAACGCTACCTGGTCGTGGCAGAAAGAAGATGCTGACTTCGACTGCTGTGCGCTACCTGAAGCGTAGAGTGGAGAAAAGTCCCCGTATGACTGCTGAGGAACTGAGAAAAGATTTGTCAGATGTGGGTACTGAAGTTTCAGCTCAGACAATACGGCGCACACTGCGTAATGAAGGCCTCCATGCAAGAACTCCCAGGCGCACCCCCTTGCTGTCTCCAAAGAATAAGAAGAGTCGACTGCAGTATGCAAAAGTCATGTGGACAAACCACAGAAGTTTTGGGATAGTGTTCTGTGGACTGATGAAACAAAATTAGAACTGTTTGGGCCCATGGATCAACGCTATGTTTGGAGGAGGAAGAACAAGGCCTATGAAGAAAAGAACACCTTGCCTACTGTGAAGCATGGCGGGGGGTCAATCATGCTTTGGGGCTGTTTTGCTTCTGCAGGTACAGGGAAGTTTCAGTGTGTGCAAGGTACCATGAATTCTCTTCAGTACCAGGAGATATTGGATGACAATGTGATGCAGTCCGTCACAAACCTGAGGCTTGGGAGACGTTGGACCTTTCAACAGGACAATGATCCCAAGCATACCTCCAAGTCCACTAGAGCATGGTTGCAGATTAAAGGCTGGAACATTTTGGAGTGGCCATCGCAGTCACCTGACTTAAATCCGATTGAGAACCTCTGGTGGGACTTAAAGAAAGCAGTTGCAGTGCGCAAGTCTAAGAATGTGACTGAACTGGAGGCTTTTGCCCATGACGAATGGGCGAAGATACCCGTAGATCGCTGCAAGACACTTGTGTCAAGCTATGCTTCATGTTTAAAAGCTGTTATAACTGTAAAAGGATGTTGTACTAAGTACTAAGATTGAATGTCACTTGGGGGTTGAATAAAACTGATAATGATGTGAGCACAGAAAAGACATTTGTGGTGATTTCATTATAAATGTTATGTTATATTTGTCTGACCTACACGTGCCTCTTTGATTTAATTGTAAGCAAGATGACTGAATGATCAAAATCAATGTCAAACTGGCCAAAACACTCAATTTCAGTGGGGGTTGAATAATTTTGAACACAACTGTATCTACAAAAAGGTTCTGATGCATGATTACTCCATAATAAATACAGATTATCAGATAAACTTAATACTAAATTTAGTCTAAAATTATATGTTTTGAATTCTAACTACCATTTTGACCTAATGTACCAAACCTGGGTCTTATTTAACATTTGTCGTTAAATGTGAGACACTAATGGAAACCTTGTGCGCCGGTCGTTTTCTGTTAGCGTCTCACTTTTAACACCTTTATTCAGACCGAGCCGCTTTGTCAGTAGCTCAATTCACCACCACTGCTATCAGTCCATATGACTCTATGGAGCCAGAGGCCATTCTACTCGAGCTCTGCAGGAGCTTGTGCAAGCGAGGTCCGGAAGGATTTGCTGTGGAACATTGATAACTATTTGTTGCCAGTGTTCACGTTGCCTACAGAAAGAGGTGGTGGCAGGTCGCGCAACCCTCTTCAACGAGGAATCTTAGGTGAGTATGATATTTTATGGTGGGGATAAATTTCTGTGTTAAGTGATTTCACAGACCAATCACTCAACAACAATCTTTACAAGACATTATGCATTACTGAATAATGCCAGGTCAGATTAAAGGCAAGCTAGGTTGGGCATTCTTCATCTGCAGATTCCACATTAACATCTCTCATTTGAAATATATGAGGTGTTAATGTGCGGTAAGCAGCCACAATGCCGAGAGAACTTCTGTGTCGAATGGACTTGGATGTGTTGATTTTAATCAAAGCACTCGAGCAATAATGTTGAATGGCTTGTGCACTTAGCTTAATGTCAACCATGGAATAGGGCCCCCTGTATTCAAAGCCAAGTGTAAACCTTGTCAGAACTGTTGTAAACTTACAAGAGCCATTAAAGCCTATGAAGTTGCTAAGTTTACAACAGCTCCCCATTAAGTTTAAACCTTGCTTGGAATACAGCCCCTGATTTATATTTCACTTAAATTTAGTTAATAAACTGCAGTGCACCGGTGAACTGATAAAATAGTTACTCTATGCTTACCTGTGTATGACTGTAAATAAATCTTCAGTAGTACGGGAACTTACAAAGACTTCATCATCGTATTCAGTAATGGACTCCGCAGTTTTTCTTGAAACACTTCTATTATCTACTCTCAAGTCTGTATATGTTCCTGTAGTGCAAATAAAGATGCAACTTAAATACATTAATATGGTATTAACCATCTCCCAGCAAATGCTGATGTTCTCATTGTTTTGACGAAGAAGGTTGCATAAGTGGTATAAAACTCTTGATAGTGATTTGTTACATATTATAATGTTCTCAACTTTCAGTAAAAGAACTATGCATCAGCTAGTGGAATTGAGTGAGGGTTAATTGCGCTTTCATAATAAAGCATAACATTTGTGTACATGGATGTATTTGTATTAAAGGGCCACTACCACCAAAAAATAAAAAGTCCTTATTGTGTTTATTTTATACTACTGATATAATAATATAGCCTAGTTACATAGGCTGTAAAAAAGACGTGCGCCCATTGAGTTCAGCTTTTCACACATCACCTACTGCAGTATCTTACATGTACTTTGTTTTTCTCTTGTATGTTTAGTTAAGAAAATATTTTACTGTATGTGTCACTGGGCGCATCTATTTTGTGAACTTTTGTGATGTAAACTGCCCCCCCCCCAGTATCTTTACATCACTTGCTCCTCAGTGAGCAAGTGATGGCTTTGGCCATAGAATGGAGTCTGCTGTTCGATTAGTGACTCAAATCATTGTTTTGTGTGGGATGTATTCAAAGGACATCACCAGGGGGTAGATTAGAAGTCTATTCAGCTCACTGTCTTATCTCATTCAGCTGCCATCTCTTATCTCAAGTAGCCTGCACCCTTTGCTGCTTATCTAAATATTCACTCCTCCACCTATTAACTACTGTATAAAATAAAGCACAGCCACAAAGTAAAACTTTTGCACAGGTTTTGGTAAATGTTGCGTGATAAAAAAGGAGATAAAAAAAACCTAAGGGCTATATTACATTCTTAACACTAGCGTTAGCACTCCGCTATGTGAGCGTTAAGTGGTCCTAGCGTTGGCCACCCATATTACATTCCGAACGCTAATGGTCTAAAAAAACATTAATGCATCGGAGAATGAGCTCCCTATGCTTAACATGGGGGGTGCAAAGAGTTAATTAGCTAAAGAAAAAAATCAGATACTCACCACTCATCCCGCGGCGAGAACGGTGGCGTGATCCGCCTCTGCCCTGAGCAGAGTGAGACTGGGGAAAATAAGTCCCCAGTCTCCATCCGTCATCACTCTGCCGACCTGCAGGATCTCGGGAGAGGTGAGATCCTGCCGGTCATGTGACCTGTCAGACGAAGTCTCAATGGAGTTCTACGGACTCCAGGAGGCGATGCTTGCGGTGGTGCGTTATCCTCCGGCTTAGCGCTGTGCTACGGCCAGAGGCGTACTTAGGGTGTTTGCCACCCGGGGCAGATGCTCCCTTTTGCAACCCCCTCAAGCAAATCAGGCAAAAATGCAGATCAAAAATAATCCACCTCAATGAGGTGAAAGAATTTTAATTTTATGCAAACAACAAACGGGTTTGATCCAAGACATTTTGCTGTCTGGGTCCAAGAATGAAATGCTGACCCCCTCCAAAAAAAATTCAGACCCACGCATTTCACAGGGCTCTAGAGCTATAACACTCACAGTAATGTGCGGTGTGTATGAGCGTATCACAGAGTTCCACAGCAATAAAACTCACAGTAATGTGCAGTGTGTATGAGTGTATCACAGAGCTACACAGCAATAAAACTCACAGTAATGTGCAGCCAGTGTGTATGAGCGTAACACAGAACTCCACAGAAATAAAACTCACGGTAATGTGCGCTGTGTATGGGCGTATCACAGAGCTCCACAGCAATAAAAGTCATACACACTGCAAATTATTGAGTTTTATTGCTGTGGAGTTGTGATACGCTCATACACACCGCAAATTACTGTATCACAGAGCTCCACAGCATTAAAACTCACAGTAACGTGCGGTGCGTACGAGTGTATCACAGAGCTCCACAGCATTAAAACTCATACACATTGCACATTACTGTGAGTTTTATTGTTGTGGAGCTCTGTGATACACTCATACAGACTGCACATTACTGTACCACAGAGCTCCACAGTAATAAAACTCAAACAAAAATCTAATTAAATATAATGAAAAGCCAGGGCCCTGGCGAAGCTGTGAACCAGGTCAATAGGTCAATTGTGGGGACCCTGGACTCAAGGGCGTGGGTGCCATGGCATCCCTGGTACTTCTGCCCCCGATACCTGGGGATAACCCTATAGCCTGGATACCTGGGGATACCCATATATGCTGGATACCCAGCGATATCCCTATAACATGGATTCCATTATAACGTGGATACACCGGTATACTGATAAAGTCTGGATATCTAGGACACCCTTAATGCTTTGATATTTGGGTGTCCCTATACCCTAGACACCTGAGGGTACCCCTAAAGCCTGGTTACCCAGGGAGACCCCTATAACTTAAATGCCAGCAGGTACCTAAAGAGAGGATGGGCTGTGGAAGTCTGGACAAACTGCTGCTGGCATGAAGCTTTTGAGGGTCACAGTCTGGCTCTGGGTGTCGTGTACTAGGGATCTCCATGTTGTTATAATGAGGAAGGCTGGGAGGAGAGAGGTGGGAGGTAGGAATGGGGGTGGTTATGATGGAAGGGCAAAGTTTAATTTGTTGACAGGGCCGGGGTTATTGTGACAGCAGAGCAGAAATAAATGTCATGTGAGTGGGTTAACATAAGGGGCTAAAATTGGTTCATATGACGGCAAGGCAGGGGTTAATTTTATGGAAGGGCTGGGGTTAAGTCTAAAAGCAGTTACTAATCGAATGCCGTGCATAGGTTAATGTGATGGGTGGGTAAGGGCAATTGTGGAGTCAATTCAGGGGTTAATCAAATGGGTGGGCAGTGGTTAATTTGATGTCAGTGTAACAATTATTGTAAAGGCAATACAGGGATTAATGTGTCAGTGCAGGTGTTAAATGTGTAGGTAGTGCAGTGGTTAATCTGATGGCTGGGCAGAGGTTGTCAGAGCGAGCGTTGCTAGTGGACTGGACACTAAAGCAATGACCTGGAGGAGCGGGACCTGCAGCAAAACGTACACCCCCCAGCTCAGCCACTCAGTCCCGGCCTGGAGCCAGCTCAGCCAATCCCAGCAACCTCATCCAGCACAGACAATCCCAGCAACCTCATCCAGCTCAGCCAATCCCAGCAACCTCATCCAGCACAGCCAATCCCAGCAACCTCATCCAGCACAGCCAATCACCTCTACCTCCACAAAGCATTGCCGAGAATGGGAGCACCGCGTGACAGTCACCGGTAAAAAAAAATATATATTTAATAAAATCCTGGGACACGTGCAGAGACACCCCCTAAGGCAGGATGGACACCATACACATCCTCTTGTCGCCCTGCTCTCCGACCTCACTCTTCCTGCAGCACGGGGATAGGAAGTGCAGGAGGAAGGGGAGGAGTCAGGGAGGCAGACTGTCAACCCCAGATGCTTTCGCACAAACAGCAATGCTGCATGGATGGGCCAGCCCTGAAGGGTGACAGCCTGCTAATGCACCCCTCCCAAGCTGGCATCCAGGGCGGCTCGCCCCCCACACCTCTCCCTTAGTCCGCTACAGGCTACGGGCAGGCTGCTGAATTAGCACCTACCCGTAATATAGATCTAAAACGGAGACGCTAAGGAGAAACCTGCAGGCACAGGTTTTCCTCCTTAGCATTCCCGTTTTAGCAGGCAGATTGTAATACTGCCCTAAATGTATTTTCCTTTTTACATGCAATTGCTTCAAACAAAGAAAAAACAGCAGCGCGTGTTTTATAATGTGGGTTTGTTTGTAATGCTCAAGTAATCTAGTTACAGTTTATGTAAGTGGTAGCGTTCCTTTAATAACTTTATGTAAAAGTCAATATAGACAAAAGAACAATAGTATAATAAGTGTTGTGCAGGTGCTTCAGGCAGAAACCTCATTTACTGTCACATACCTGCCAGTCTGTCAACAGATACAAGATCTGGTTGTGCTGCTGAAATTGCCCCTTCAGTGTCGTATTTTTGAAATTCAATTATGTCAGGAAATGACCGAGCTCCAGAATCCATAGGCATCATTGGACTTGGAGACATTCTTTGTTCAGAACTGGAACTCTCAGGCTGACTCGTTGGAGGTGGACTAGAAACAGGGAAATGTAGCACACTGGGTTTTTTTGGGATAGGTGGAGGAACCTTCACTCTCTTTTTATCCAGGTAACTTAGAGTTTGGAATGTGATTCGATCTGGTATATGCTTCCCCCTTGCCAGCTCTTCATCTTCAACACTTCTCTGGGAAAAACTATTAGCCCCTAATAGACCTTCATGAAAGTAGCTTTCAGATGGAGGTGAGGGTTCAATGGAGGGTGGTGTGTCTATACGCATTTCTGTATCATAGCATTTCTTGTGCCTTATAGTCCCAATAACCATGTATGCATCCTGAGGAGATGACTGGTATCGAATTGATGTTCCTGGAGAATTTGGGGACATCACTGGAGATTCAGGCGTAACAGCAGGAGATCTATAAGCTAGATTGATAGGTCTTCTGGACATTGGTGGTTTCTCTGCTACAGGAGGCTTTATCTTTTTATCTGGCAGAGGGAAAGCTTCATCTGTAAGTTCATCAATGGGTTCAATACCATCCAAGTTGTCTTCTGGCTCTGATTTGCTTACTGACCGAAGTCGTATAGATCTCAGATCTGATTGTGTCACCATTGGCATTATTGGCTGCACCGGACTGGTTTTCTGATTAATTTTAGTGCCAAACGTTGACTCAGAATAGCTCCTACTGTTTTTCAATTTACTCTTTGAAGACCTTCTAATGCCAGTCAAGTCCAGGTGAGTAGGTGGTGTTAATGGCATATCGAAAGACTGTCTTATTTTAGGACTTCTGTCTATGGGAGAAACAGCTGGCAGTGACGATTTTCTCTCAGGAACAACAGGTCTCACCCTGTTACTTTGGTAAGGAGAATGTCCAAGAATCATTGATGATGGGATTGCAGTTGGTGTCTCTGATTGACTAGAGTAGCCACTTGAAGGAGACATCAAAGCAGGTGGTTTTCCAGGTGATGAAATCTTTGACTCTGGTTCTGTGGAGACCTGTGAAGGAGTTGTAGCTCTGGAGGTGGCTGGAGATGTCAATGACTCTGAGCTTCCCTGCATTTTTGTTGATTCAGTCACAGTATGTCCAATTGCAGTTCTGGAGCCAGACAGTGACCTATACATATCAGATTTGGAATCACTCTGATTCCAGTTATGGGTAAAGTGCATGCTTTTCGCTGTTGGCATGGTTGCAGTGCCCTGAAGGGATGTCTGAATGTAACTATGGCCCTGGCTATCAAAAGCAATACAGAGACTTTTAGGCCTCTGCTCTTTAGGCATAGTAGATGCTGTTTGTAATTTCAGGGAACTGTTATCCTTGATTAAGGAAACACTACGTGCAGGGGGTGATGGTTTTTTCTTTGGCTTCCTCAAGGAAATGCTCCGTGATCTTCTTCTTTCTTGGTTCTCTTGATCAGCAACAAGAGATACATTTTCAGTGCTTGTGCTTTCCTCTGAGCTCCCACTAGGATAGTTCAGTGCGTAATCTCCACTGCCTCTCCTATTGTCAGCATAGGCTATATCTACCGAGGAAAGAGATCCTGAATCTGTTGGCATTGACAGTGACCTTTCCCGGAATGTGCATTCTCCAGACCGTGTTGGCATTGTAGATGAAGTATTTACTACGTGTTGCCCAGAATGAAAAATAACTTTCAATTCTGCTTCCTTTGCATGGTCTATAGATGTGGTTAGGAGGGTAGTACTTGAACCCATACTACTTCCATTGCTCCTTGTCAGAGTCTCCTTTCTCATCTTAAAGGATCCTCCCCCCTTGCAAACTCCAGGCGAAGCCATGGTCATTGTGGAACATTTTGTGGTTTCACTTAGAATTCTATGCTGACTTTTTACTGGGCTAGATGGGGTCATATAGTCAAATGTGCTTTCCTGGGACAGGGTGGCATTGTCCTTCGTTCCATTGCAGGAGGGGCTGGCGTACATTCCACCTGTACTGTCCGTACCGCTAGGAGTTTGCAAGATATGTCCAAGATCACTGAATGTCTTTCTTAAAGGCAGTTGTTGAGGATGAGGAGTGGCTGCTCTTCCCCCAGGATGTCTCCCATGTGATGTCTCAGATTTAGGAGGGGGGGATTTTTCTCTAGCTGGAAGTTCTTCACTGCACACAGCACCATTCACATTGCCTGTAACAAAGACGTTAATATAACTTAATTACATTTACACTATGATGCCTATGGTGAATAACACTAAGGTTACTACATCACATATGGAGGTTATTTACTTGATAGCGGTGCACTGTAGTATGTTCCTTATTTTCTACTGACAATACTGGGCAAATAATGAAAACAAGTAAAGCTAATAGAATTGTTCAGAATGATCGTTTTCCTACTATCCCTGCAAATATATAAACCAGGACTTGTTATTTTATGTCTTAGGCTACTAGTCTGGTTGAAAAGATAATCCCCACTACTAAAAAAGCCTTATGCCAGAAGACCATGCAAATTACCTCACTTCATTAGTTTATTAGTTCTGAAAACCCATCAGAGGAGATGTTGTTCCAAAACATCTGTAGGGTCATCATGGCTACTTACCCCTGCCTTGGGAAAATGCATACTGCAAACTCTGAGCAGCAAATGATTACAACTGTGTTATACTTCAGATATTTTGCAAACCTGGCCTGTTAGTTCTCACTGAGGACAGGGATGGCAGATAGTGTTTTACTGTGTAAAAAATAAACATTTAGTAAAATAGTGCTAGAACTTAGAAGTTGGAGAAGAGAGAGGAAGAACAGCGCTAATACAATGCCCCACTCTTGTGGGAGGTAAAAAAATACACCACAGGCAGGGGATGTGCACCCCAGAAGTGTTGTGGATAAAAAGATGGTACAAAAATGACCTGTAAGACGCTTCTATCCAGTGGGAGCAGATGAAGGTCAAGGCACATATAGAAGAAAAATAGAAAAACACATATATGGTGCAGTATGTCTATACACAGGTATCAGGTGGATATGTGAGAAAAGAAAAAAACTCACAAATGATGGAGCCTATAATCTAAGGCTCAATATGATAGCAGTAGGTCTCTTTAGGGATGACCTCGTCTCGTCTTCATAAAAAATCCAGGAGTTTATGCACATGGGTGGTACATGAAACAGAAAAGACACATACCATGGTACAGCATTGTAAACCACAAGAAAGTGTAAGCCAGAAGGTCACAACACTTACGTGGTTGAGAGCCTGTGTAGGTCCACTGGCTCTGTATATGCGCCTGGGTGTAAATAGGGATACACCAGGCCCTCTTCACTGGATGAGAAATGACTGGTAAACTCACCACCATAAAGTAAAAAACGATTTAATAAATGAATGAAACAAATAGATAAATCCAAAACGCGTTTCGCCGCTTACGCAGCTTCATCAGTTGGTATCAGAAAGAAAAATATATTTTGACAAGTCTGACAAACACATATTTATAGTAACAGTCATTAAGTTTGCAAGTTTCACAGGTGTTTACATAAAACGCCCCTTCCGGTACTCTCTGCGTCCCAGCTTGGTTCCTGCCATTTCCGGGATTCCCTTTCGTGACGCAGTTCCCTGGATATGGGCGGGCGCATGCGCCGTAGGAATCGGCCATCTCTCCTCCTCCTTTCATACGTAGGATGCCGTGGTCACATTCATCTTTAACTCCACAGACGCCGCCTTTAGAAGGAGGCCCTTGAGCCTCATATTATGTCCATCAGGCTGCACGTATATTCCGCAGACCAAGTCCTTATTCTAGGTATGCACATATACCTCAGTTAGATGCGGATTTCACATGTGGGAGAAACATATAGAGGAGAGATGTATGAAAACGCACAATGAGATATATAAGTCAGTACAACGAATATAAGCGAAAATACAAAATAAAACAGTCCTAATCAAAGTAAAAAATATAAAAATATATATATATATATAAAAGGCCATGGCATATAATAGATGAATGTGTAATAAAAGGCATAAAAAACATAATAAAATGGATACCACAATGGGCAAAAAAACAAAAAATAAATAAATAATAAATAAAAAATAAAACAAAAAATAATAATAATAATATTTCATCGGACACCTAAAATCAGGCCAATGGAGAAGGCGGCAGGGGCAGAAAAACAGCACGGAACAAAAGTACAGATATAATTATGAAATATTGAATGTGGAAAAAAATATAAATGTAAAAAACAGGACCCAATAACAAAAGTGTATTACAGGAAATGACGGATTTCGAAATCACTGTTCAGGCCAGCAGGAATCAGAGTACCACACTCAAAAATGAACCTCATTTCTTCTTTAGCCAAAACCTTTAGCCAACAGCAGGCGGATAGGTTGACCGGCGCCTTTGTAGAAAAGGGTTATGATAAGGACACCGTTACAAACATCGTGGAAGAAGTCAAGACTATTGATAGGCGTTCCCTTATTGAATATCGAGTCCCCAAAGATCCCGTACCTCTGGATTCCTCTGCAGTTCCATTTGTTTTTGATTATAGTGTAGGTAATAGGGGCATCAGGAACATAGTTCGCCAATACTGGGAGATTCTTAGGCAGGACCCTATTTTACGAGACATCATCCCCGATAAACCCCGGTTTATTTGTAGGGGGGCTAAAAACATCAAGGACATTGTAGTTAATAGTGCTTATGTAAGTAGAAGAAGCACAGGGGCCCGTATATTGGGGGTCCAGGATGGTTTCTATAAGTGCGGGAAATGTTTGGGGTGTAAGAATTTCTGTAAGGTCAAAAGATTCCATAATGTGACTATAGGTGGTAAAATCTTACGCATTAGGGGTATCCTCAACTGTGCCTCTAAGTACATTATTTATTGTCTTACATGCCCATGTGGACTTAGTTACATTGGGAGGACATCACAATCTTTGTCCGTTAGAATAGGGGAACATCTTCGTAACATTAGAAAAGGGCATGAATTGCATAGCCTATCTTTGCACTTTAAAGAAATACACGCGCAAGATCCAGCGGGATTAGAGTTCTGTATCCTTAAAAAAGTTAAGAGAAGCTGGAGAGGGGGTGATTTGGACCTCATTTTGGCTAAAGAAGAAATGAGGTTCATTTTTGAGTGTGGTACTCTGATTCCTGCTGGCCTGAACAGTGATTTCGAAATCCGTCATTTCCTGTAATACACTTTTGTTATTGGGTCCTGTTTTTTACATTTATATTTTTTTCCACATTCAATATTTCATAATTATATCTGTACTTTTGTTCCGTGCTGTTTTTCTGCCCCTGCCGCCTTCTCCATTGGCCTGATTTTAGATGTCCGATGAAATATTATTATTATTATTATTTTTTGTTTTATTTTTTATTTATTATTTATTTATTTTTTGTTTTTTTGCCCATTGTGGTATCCATTTTATTATGTTTTTTTTTTTTTTTTTTTTTTTAATTCTTTATTTAGAGAATTATACATAACAAGAAATTCACGAAATCAAATGTAGAAAAAGACAGCCGTCTAGGGCTGGCCAAACTAACTACGGTCAGCCAGTCAGATAATGTAAGATGCAAGTAGTAACAGGTCAATAAGGGAATAATAAAAACAAAAAACAAAAAGCAATAAGTCCCAACCTCAGTGAAGGAAGAAAACACAAAAGAAACACATAAGCATGTAGGACTATCAACGTAAATGCCATAAATTGTCCTGATAGATTATACTCAGAGCTTATCTATAGACCAGTGACACGTAAACATAGAAGAAAAAAGCTGGGGGGGGGATAAACAATATCGCTCAGGTCTCAGTCTGGCTGAAGTTCCGGAGGGTCCGGCGAGATGCCCGCTGCTTCAAGGTCGGACCAGGCGGTTTCAGGATCAGTGATGGTGTAGGGGACATTATTATGTGTCACCACCAATGCTCCCGCCAAGCCCCACCGATAACGGATCCCCCTCCGACGAAGAACCGCAGTCACAGGACGGAACCGCCTGCGAGCAAGCAGAGTCTGGAATGGAAGGTCGTGATACAAAGCCAACGTGGAGCCCTCAAATTTCACTGGATCTCTTGCGCCAGGAGCAGACATAAGCTTGACCTTAAATGCTACGTCACGAAAGGCCACCACGACATCACGGGGTGTCCCCTTCGAAAGCGCCGCAGGTTTCCGAACCCTGAATACCGATCCGATCACATCTGGCTTGTCAGGAGGGAGTCCCGCCATCCGAAGGGCCAAACGAGACACATAAGCTGGGAGTTCATCCGACGACACAGAGTCCGGGATGCCTCTGACCCTGACGTTACGACGGCGGTGTCTTGTTTCCAGCATCTCCACAGAGCGGGACAAAAGCTCGACCTGGGATCTTAGACCAGCGACCTGTCCCAACAGGTGAGTATGTTCCGATAGCACTGTAGAGGTCGTCGCCTGTACTGCTGTCACCTGCGCACGGATTGTTGCAACCTCCTCCCGAACCGCCGCCACTTCAGGTTTCCACACCCCCCGGATCTCCCGGAGTTCGTCCAGGATCCTCCGAAGGTCTCTCTTCGTAAGAGGAAGATCATCATCCTCCTCCTGCCGACTTTCCTCAGGCTGTGTCATACGGGTTTCGAATGAGGTCGCTCTCGTTTGTTGCGGTTGGGCACCCGGTCTCAAAACGTCCTGTCGTAATGAAGCCACACTACTGCTGGCTGAAAGCTGGTGTTCCTCGGCCGAATCCCCGTCAGAGAGGCCACCAGCAGTAAGTGAGGCACTCAAAGACGCCGTCAGCGCTGCTTTTCGTTTCTTTTGCGCCCTTTTTTTTGCTGCTGCAGATAGTGGTTGGGAGTCTGGTGTACGAGATTGTGGGGAGATCCAGGTCATCACAGAGCTACCACCGAGTGCCAGGGGTCCTCTTCATCTTCCGAAAAGTCATAGCCCGGGGGGAGGGAGGAGGAGATCGCATCTCCCTTCGAAGTGGACCCACCTCTCATGGAGTCCCGAATGTCCCTCTGTCTGGACCGCAGCTTCTGTGAGCGACCGGTGGGCATGTCACCAAAAGCGCAGGCACAAGGAAGAAGAGCGGTAAAAGTTCTCAGAAATCTCCTTCCAGGCTTCTAAAATGGCCGCTAGTACTAGGCCCCGATTGTGCCGCGGGGGTTAATCCGCTCCGGAGCGTCAATTTCGGGGGTAAGGCAAACTCACCGAGTCCCCCAGTGCCCCCAGAGACCGTAGAGCGTTTCTCAAGTGCGAGCAAGCGGCGGAAATAACTTTAAAAACCGTGTTTATCACGGAGCTCCTTCAACATGCAGCCGCTCGCTTCCTCGGCTAGCTCCGCCCCCTTATTATTATTATGTTTTTTATGCCTTTTATTACACATTCATCTATTATATGCCATGGCCTTTTATATATATATATATATTTTTATATTTTTTACTTTGATTAGGACTGTTTTATTTTGTATTTTCGCTTATATTCGTTGTACTGACTTATATATCTCATTGTGCGTTTTCATACATCTCTCCTCTATATGTTTCTCCCACATGTGAAATCCGCATCTAACTGAGGTATATGTGCATACCTAGAATAAGGACTTGGTCTGCGGAATATACGTGCAGCCTGATGGACATAATATGAGGCTCAAGGGCCTCCTTCTAAAGGCGGCGTCTGTGGAGTTAAAGATGAATGTGACCACGGCATCCTACGTATGAGAGGAGGAGGAGAGATGGCCGATTCC
Organism: Leptobrachium leishanense; assembly: GCA_009667805.1. Classification (NCBI taxonomy): domain Eukaryota; kingdom Metazoa; phylum Chordata; class Amphibia; order Anura; family Megophryidae; genus Leptobrachium; species Leptobrachium leishanense. The sequence continues at coordinate 86,818,495 of CM019071.1, forward strand.
TACGGCGCATGCGCCCGCCCATATCCAGGGAACTGCGTCACGAAAGGGAATCCCGGAAATGGCAGGAACCAAGCTGGGACGCAGAGAGTACCGGAAGGGGCGTTTTATGTAAACACCTGTGAAACTTGCAAACTTAATGACTGTTACTATAAATATGTGTTTGTCAGACTTGTCAAAATATATTTTTCTTTCTGATACCAACTGATGAAGCTGCGTAAGCGGCGAAACGCGTTTTGGATTTATCTATTTGTTTTATTCATTTATTAAATCGTTTTTTACTTTATGGTGGTGAGTTTACCAGTCTTTTCTCATCCAGTGAAGAGGGCCTGGTGTATCCCTATTTACACCCAGGCGCATATACAGAGCCAGTGGACCTACACAGGCTCTCAACCACGTAAGTGTTGTGACCTTCTGGCTTACACTTTCTTGTGGTTTACAATGCTGTACCATGGTATGTGTCTTTTCTGTTTCATGTACCACCCATGTGCATAAACTCCTGGATTTTTTATGAAGACGGGACGAGGTCATCCCTAAAGAGACCTACTGCTATCATATTGAGCCTTAGATTATAGGCTCCATCATTTGTGAGTTTTTTCTTTTCACACATATCCACCTGATACCTGTGTATAGACATACTGCACCATATATGTGTTTTTCTATTTTTCTTCTATATGTGCCTTGACCTTCATCTGCTCCCACTGGATAGAAGCGTCTTACAGGTCATTTTTGTACCATCTTTTTATCCACAACACTTCTGGGGTGCACATCCCCTGCCTGTGGTGTATTTTTTTACCTCCCACAAGAGTGGGGCATTGTACTAGCGCTGTTCTTCCTCTCTCTTCTCCATGTTTTACTGTTTTGGGTTTTTTGGGAAAGACCCTTTGAGAACATAGCTGCTGTATTGCTCCATTATTGTGTTTTTCTTCCCCTCCACTTACTGCCACCCCAGCGCCCCCTTCTTTTGTTTCTAGAACTTAGAAGTGTCTCTCCGTGGTATTTCATGATCCAGTTCTCTGTCACACTCCATTATATCCCATCACTGTTTTCTGACACTACCTCCATAAACTGCAAGAAAAGTCCATCAAGAAATATAGAATGGCTTTTAAAGCACCTTCTGAATTACTTATTGTCCAGCTTCAAAATATTCTGTATGATCCGTCCAGAAATATATGGTGGTTATGGCAACCTAAAAGGAACCAGAGTCTCTATCTGTCACTATCCTCCTAATCTTATATCAGTCACTATGGTGTCGAAGCCAATGTGTCACTGGTCCTATTCCTGTGTCTGGCACAATGCGACTAAACATGTTATGTATGTATGCCCTAATACTATCACTCTCACTGTCCTCGATTCTGTACCTGTCAGTATCTCACTGATGCTGCCGAGCCAGTTTTAGAAATATGGAGTGCAGCTGTGCAAATCACTGCTCTCCAGGCACGTCCCATGACAACTTGCATTTTGTGTTTTAAGCAACAGTTCTGCAATCCATCTGAACATGCATGCCTAGAGTGCGTCTAAGACACTTTAATGGAAAATATCAGGAGCAGCTAATCCTTCTTCAATAAAGCTTCAAGACCTTCACGGTTTTAAAACAATGTTGGTTTTACATGGGTTTGTCAACTTTATAGCTTGATCCAAGTAGAGTAGAATATTTTATGATTAAATATGTTTAAATATATATCCAGTCAGGTCCAGAAATATTGGGACTTCGACGCAATTCTAACATCTTTGGCTCTATACACCACCACAATGGAGTTGGAATGAAACAAACACAATGTGCTTTAACTGCAGACTGTCAGCTTTAATTTGAGGGTATGTACATCCAACTCAGGTGAACGGTGTAGGACTTACAGCAGTTTGCAGATGTGCCTCCCACTTGTTAAGGGACCAAAGGTAATGGGACAGAATAATAATCATAAATCAAACTTTGCTTCACTGATGAGGTGGTATGCTTAGGATCATGAGCAGTTCCTTTCCTTCTCCATACTCTTCTCTTCCCATCACTCTGGTACAAGTTGATCTTGGTCTCATCTGTCCATAGGATCTTGTTCCAGAACTGTGAAGGCTTTGTTAGGTGTTGTTTGGAAAACTCTAATCTGGCCTTCCTGTTTTTGAGGCTCACCAATGGTTTACATCTTGTGGTGAACCCTCTGTATTCACTCTGGTGAAGTCTTCTCTTGATTGTTGATTTTGACACACATACACCTACCTCCTGGAGAGTGTTCTTGATCTGGCCATCTGTTGTGAAGGGTGTTTTCTTCACCAGGGAGAGAATTCTTCCGTCATCCACCACAGTTGTTTTCCCTGGTCTCCCGGGTCTTTTGGTGTTGCTGAGCTCACCGTTGCGTTCCTTCTTTTTGAGAATGTTCCAAACAGTTGTTTTGGCCACGCCTAATCTTCTTGCTATCTCTCTGATGGGTTTGTTTTGTTTCTTCAGCCTAATGATGGCTTGCTTCACTGATAGTGACAGCTCTTTGGATCTCATCTTGAGAGTTGACAGGAACAGATTCCAAATGCAAATAGCACACTTGAAATTAACTCTGGGCCTTTTATCTGCACATTGTAATTGGGGTAATGAGGGAATATCACACACCTGGTCATGGAACAGCTGAGAAGCCAATTGTCCCATTACCCTTAACAAGTGGGAGGCACATCTGCAAACTGCTGTAAGTCCTACACCGTTCACCTGAGTTGGATGTACATACCCTCAAATTAAAGCTGACAGTCTGCAGTTAAAGCACATTGTGTTTGTTTCATTCCAACTCCATTGTGGTGGTGTATAGAGCCAAAGATGTTAGAATTGTGTTGATGTCCCAATATTTCTGGACCTGACTGTATCTTTCAAAATGTTGCTGTTTTTCTCATCTCAAAGTAACATAGTCATGAAGTGGTTAACATTCTTTTTAAAGTCAAAAAAGATAATAACCTGTAGAGGTGTGTTTTGCATTTGACTCATTCACAGCAGAAGCTTTACATTCTCCCTGGTCTTGCGGGGAATGATGAGAAAATCCAATTATTGTCCTCCTGCGCCGTAAGGTTGTTTTTGGGTTCACTGCTGTCTCAGTGTTAAAAAGTGAATGACGGGAGGTTGCATGTTTATCAAACAGTTCTCCTGGTATAGAAATAAATCAGACAATAAAGTTAGATAACATGAACTAATGCTCATTCAACATTATTTAAATAATCTGCCTCAATTTTGTTGTGTCCCTGCTCAGGTCTCAGAAGATGTTACCATATGCAAATCAGACTGCTCACAAGTGACCAGTACTTAAATACCAAGGAACTTTCTTCTGCATGAAAGTTACAGCAAACCCTAACGATCGTTTCAGCTTTAAAAGGCCTCATCAGCAGGCCTCATCATTGATACCCCTCTAGGCAGCTCAAGCAATGAACGTCCAAATCTGGATTACCCTCTAAACTCATTTTTGTTCAATTTATCCAAAGTATTTGTGAATGGGTGTCGATAAAGAGCCTCTGCTGAAAAGCTAAAGATTTCAAAAGTATCAGTAGAGGGCTGCTTTAAGGTGTCAATGTCTACTGAATTCTAAACTGAAAGCTGTGGACATGATCCCAAACTATACTGATATGTGAAATGTGTTATTGCTAAGTATAAATTGTGGCAAATGTATGTTTTATTACGAGCTAACAGAACAAAATTCCTTACACTTACCTGAAACATTAATTGGAACAATATTTGTCTGGATGGAGTTAGCTTGGTGCCATCTCCTCTCCTCTGGGATCGGAAAAGGGAATGCTTTAATCCAGGCCACCTGCTTGTCGGGTGTGGTTGGTAGACTCAGACATGTTTCTCTTGGCCTGACACCTACTGTAGTTGTTTCATCTTCACTTACCCTCCGATTGGCTGGCTGTTGATACAATACACATTCATGTCACATTACACAGTCATCACGCAATAATAACAAGAAATAAATAGTAAGGCTGGCCGTCCACTAGCACCATATTTTTGCGATGGTGCGATCATACAATATTGTCTGAAGTTGTCCGAACAATCCTACAACATGTAGGTTAATCATCCCTCTTCCACTGCATCCGACCTTGAAGTGACGTAAAGGTCATGTCACTTCCGGTTCTGCACGCTACCAGTTTGGTATGTTTCTATCAAGGCGTGCATGTGTGCACTTTTGGTTTGAATCATGGGTGCTTATATTAGATACTGAGGGTCCTGAAGTTAAACACTTTTCGGCATGTTTTTATTAGGGCGCACATGTGCGTACTTCCAGTCCGGACTATGGGCAATTATATAAAAAGCTGGGGACCCTTAATGTGAATATAGGACCCTAGTTTAATGAGTAATCACATCCGGTGTGGAGTCACTTAAAGAAGGAATCTCTGCTAATTGGTTGAGTGCAAAAAGAAAGTAAACTACTAATTGGTAATGAGGAATCCCGCCTTTTTTTTTGTAAATATAATTTTATTGGATTCAAATTCAATAATATAACAGTAGAAAACCATTCCCGATAATATTATAGAGCTTACATATTCGCAGATGGGAATGAGGAGTAGGGGAAGAAGGAAAGAATAGGAAAGGACGGAGGTTGCCCAAACCCCCAAAGAGATAGAAAGGGAAGGGAAGGGAAGGGAGAGAGAGAAAAAGAGAAAGCAAGAAAGGGAAGGAGGTAAATCATAATCCAACCAGAAGGCATAGAAAGCTATGACACGGAGTGCAAAATGTCCCACTGCAATACGTGCAAGTGGGGGCCAAACCCCCAAATCCCTTAATCCCCGCCCCCAACAGCACCCTCCATGTGGTCTTGCCAAGGAGACCAGGTTTTATGATAAGCGGGTAAAGTGTGGTGAACAATGGCAGTAAGTTCATCCATGAGTTGAGCATCTTTTATCTTAGGGTATATTTTGCTAAACGAGGGGAGCAATCCTGCCTTTTTTAACATTTACAATTGGACAGCAGCATATATGGATAGGAATATAAGAGGAGCATGATTCATTTGAGTTCAGAAGCCAGCTGAAGAAGCCAGAGGATTATTTGATCCTATAGGTGAAACGCGTTCTGGTTATGTATTATTTTTATTTTGCTTTCATGAAATACATTTTTAGTATATTCAATATTGCTGTCTTGGAGCACATCCAGAAAGGGCTTTTTTGGAAGTTGTGCCTTAGAAACAAATTTATGTGCTGAATACACCAAGGGTCTGGTCAAGGTCCCATACCATGTGAGTAGACCCATATACAGTTGTAAGGAAAAGTATGTGAACCCTTTGGGATTACATGGAGTTTTGCATGAATTGGTCATAAAATGTGCTCTGATCTTCATCTAAGTCACAACAATTTGAAAAACACAGTCTGCTTAAAATAATACAACACAAACATTATATGTTTCATGTTTTTATTGAATAGAACATGTAAACATTCACAGTGCAGGGTGGAAAAAGTATGCAAACCTTTGGACTTAATAACTGGTTGACCCTCCTTTGGCAGCAATAACCTCAACCAAACGTTTCCTGTAGTTGCAGATCAGACCTGCACAACGATCTGGAGTAATATTGGACCACTCCCCTTCACAAAACTGTTTCAGTGTAGCAATATTCTTGGGATGTCTGGTGTGAATCGCTCTCTTAAGGTCATGCCACAGCATTTCAATCGGGTTGAGGTCAGGACTCTGACTGGGCCACTCCAGAAGGCGTATTATGTTTTGTTGAAACCATTCTTTTGTTTAATTACTTGTATGCTTTGGGTCATTGTCCTGTTGCATCACCCATCCTCTGCGGAGCTTCAGTTGGCAGACAGATGGTCTTACGTTTTCCTGCAAAATGTCTTGATAAACTCTGGAATTCATTTTTCCATCAATGACAACAATCCGTCCAGGCCCTGAGGCAGCAAAGCAGCCCCAAACCGTGATGCTCCCTCCACCATGTTTTACAGTGGGGATGAGGTTTTGATGTTGGTGTGCTGTGCCTTTTTTTCTCCACACATAGTGTTGTGTGTTTCTTCCAAACAACTCAATTTTTGGTTTCATCTGTCCACAGAATATTTTGCCAGTAGTGCTGTGGAACATCCAGGTGCTCTTTTGCAAACTTCAAACGTGGTGCAATACTCTTTTTGGACAGCAATGGCTTCCTCCGTGGTGTCCTCCCATGTACTCCATTCTTGTTTAATGTTTTCCTTATTGTAGATGTGTCAACAAAAATGTTAGCATGTGCCAGAGATTTCTGTAAGTCTTTAGCTGACACTCTAGGATTCTTCTTTACCTCATTAAGCATTCTGCGCTGTGCTCTTGCAGTCATCTTTACAGGACGATCACGCCTAGGGAGAGTAGCAACAGTGCTGAACTTTCTCCATTTGTAGACAGTCTGTCTTACCGTGGACACATGAACATCAAGGCTTTTTGAGATACTTTTGTAACCCTTTCCAGCTTCATGCAAGTCAACAATTCTTGATCGTAGGTCTTCTGAGAGTTCTTTTCTGCAAGGCATGGTTCACATCAGGCAGTGCTTCTTGAAACCAGTAAACCCAAAACTGGTGTGTGTTTTTAAAGGGCAGGGCAGCTTTCAGCAACACATCCAATAATATCACACTGATTGGACTCAAGGTTGGCTCACTCCTGGCTCCAATTAGCTCTTGGAGAAGTCATTAGGCTATATAGGTTCATATACTTTCCCCACCCAGCACTGTGAATGTTTACATGTTATGTACAATAAACACATGAAAACATATAATGTTTGTGTTGTATTATTTTAAGCAGACTGTGTTTTTCAAATTGTTGTGACTTAGATGAAGATCAGAGCACATTTTATGACCAATTCATGCAAAACTCCAAGTAATCCCAAAGGGTTCACATATTTTTTCTTGCAACTGTAGATACTTTATGTATTGATATAAAGTATACGCTATGGTATACATCATGTGTATTTAAGGGTGAAAACATACATTGAATACCAGTGGGGCAGTTTGGTGGCCGACAAATTACCCAGAGGCTATCTACCTAGAGCCAGGAGGGCTCTTGATCACGTGAGTGATACCTGATGTAATAAATAAATCCCCTGCTCACAAGGGTTATGCTATGTTGATTCTCTCTGTTTGTGGATGAGGATACTGGAGGAAAAGTAGAGGAATAAATCCAGGAGTACAACGAAGTACCGGTTTCTCTCCAATGGGACATTGAAAACGCTACACCACACTTGCATTTTTTTTTTAACCAGAGCTCTTGTAAACTTACAAGAGCCATTAGGGAGTTGTTACGTTTACAACAGCTCTGGTTAAGTTAACAACAACTTTGTAATACTGTCCACTGTATCTTATTATTTTATTTGTATTTTATTATGTTACTATATTGCTATAATACATACAGTATATTACTTAAGTGTTAGGAGCAAAAGGGGTTAATGTAACTCTAACGTGTTTTTGCACAAACTAACAGATTTACTATGTGCTGTGAACAAAGTAAAGCAGACGCAAAAAGTAAATTAGGCAATCAACTCTAAGGTTGTTTGTTCATTTGTGCCTCTTGTTTCTGTGTATTAAAATAGTTTTGTTAGAATTCATTTTCTATCCAATGTGCAGCGCTGCTGAATATCCTAGTGCTATATAAATAATTGTAATTTGTTGCTATTTTAGCATGTCACCTTGACATCTTGAGATGCTGTAAAGACAGACAGAGCTTTCGATAACTGAAAAACCTCCAGAAAACATGTCACGTACTCACCAGATACACGAATTCAAGACGTCTGGGTGTTTGCCTTGTTGGTGTTTCGGGTTGAAGTGTTGCAGATTGCGAGAGGGCTGAATATCGAAATGTCTGACCCGTAACTTTAGTATCTGTATAGCGATCTTCAAATTCTTCAGCAAAGCAATCCGCTGCAAAATAACAGATTAAAAATAATTTAACCATAATCTAACATTGCTCAGTTAATGGCTTTGGTTCAGCAATGTTTTTTTCATACCATATACCATTATAAAAAACACTTGCTATGTCTCCCTGTATTTTCTCAGTTCCAGCCAATTTAACCTTTATTTCCCATTTTATAATAAGTACTCACTGGTGACTCACTTTGGTACTATCATGGAAACAGATTCCTTATTTGTCACCCCCCCCCCCGTATGCTTTTACTTAGAATGGATTAGTCCACTCTCCCTGCCTAACTTGCATAGTTAGTTTGGCCCAGACCCACTTCCTGGGCAGCAAAGCATCACTTCCTGCATTCTATCCATGGAGGCTTGTGAGTAGCATCCTGTTTATACTGGGCAGATGAATTCTGTTTTACCTTTCTCCTACTAGAAAGCATACCTACAGAGAATCTTGCGTTATCCATCTTCCTTCCGTAACAAGACACCTTTTATTTGCTTTTCTTTCTCAATAAAGTGAAGAATGCATCTGCCCAGTATAAACAGGATTCTACTCGCAAGCCTCCATGGATAGAATGCAGAAAGTGAAGGAAAAAAAAGGACATCTGTGGTAGACCTGTGAGCTTAACATCTGTGGCTGGGAAAGTATTTGAGGGGTTACTAAGGGATAATATTCAGGAATTTATTGGGAGGTATAATGTAATTGGCAAAAATCAGCATGGTTTCATGAAACACAGATCATGTCAGACTAACCTAATTACGTTCTATGAGGAAGTAAGTAGAAGTATAGATCAGGGGTCGCAGTGGATGTGATTTACTTAGATTTTGCCAAAGCTTTCGACACAGTTCCACACAAAAGGTTACTACTTAAATTAAGAAAAAATGGTCTAGATGAAAATACTTGTTCTTGGATAGAAAACTGGCTAAAAGATAGGGTACAGAGAGTGGTCATAAATGGTACATTTTCAAGATGGACACCAGTGGTAAGTGGTGTCCCTCAGGGGTCTGTTATAGGACCAATACTATTCAATTTATTTATAAATGACCTTGAGATAGGCATTGAAAGTCATGTATCAGTGTTTGCAGATGACACAAAGCTAGGAAAAGTAATACAATGTGAGCAGGATGTTACTTCGCTGCAGAGGGATTTAGATAGATTGGGGGACTGGGCACTTAAATGGCAGATGAGATTTAATCTAGATAAATGTAAAGTTATGCACTTTGGAGTGAAGAACACACAAGCAATTTATACCCTAAATGGTACGGAGTTAGGGAAATCCAAGCAGGAGCAGGATTTGGGAATAATCATAGACTTCAAACTAAGTAACAATGTGCAATGTCAAACAGCAGCCGCCAAGGCCAGCAAAGTACTGGCATGCATTAAAAGGGGAGTTCACTCACGGGATGAAAACATAATTTTGCCTCTGTATAAATCAATGGTCAGGCCGCACCTTGAATATGCCGTGCAATTTTGGGCACCTGTCTTAAAAAAAGATATTATATCGTTAGAAAAAGTGCAGAGACGGGCAACTAAATTAATAAGGGGAATGGAAGGGTTAAGTTATGAGGAAAGACTAACAAGCTTAAACCTGTTTAGTTTAGAGAAAAGGCGCCTTAGAGGGGATCTGATAACCTTATATAAATATATACGGGGCCATTATCAACCATTGTCTGATAACCTATTCATTAACAGGACTATACATAGGACAAGGGGTCATCCATTTAGACTGGAAGAAAGAAAATTTAGCTTAAAGCATAGGAAGGGTTATTTTACGGTGAGAACAATAAAGCTGTGGAATTCTCTGCCTGTTGAGGTGGTTGGGTCAGAGTCTGTACAGACTTTTAAAAAACGACTGGATGACTTCCTGCAGACACAGAATATTAAGGGTTATAATATTTAATATGTGGGTAAAAGCTTCTTGATCCAAGGAGAAATCTGACTGCCATTCTGGGGTCAAGAAGGAATTTTTTCCCAGTATGTTGCATATTGGCAAGCATTCAGACTGGGTTTTTTGCCTTCTTTTGGATCAACAGCAGTAGGTTATGTGGGAGAGGCTGAACCCGATGGACGCATGTCTTTTTTCAGCCTATATAACTATGTAACTATGTAACTATGTAACTTTGTGTGCTTTCAAAGAGGAGGAGTTAAGCTATCTGACATCAATCATATCCTGCATGTGACATTCACTTCTTGGATATGACCTTTGGGTTCCAGAATAGGTACCATTAGGCAACTTGCACACACTTTTTTTTTATTACAAAGGGCTTACAGTAACAGGACGTCCATGTTCCTTGAGGTTTCTCTTGGTCGTACTTTGGTCATCTAAGTAGCTTGTACAGGCTTTATATCAAAACTATAGCAAAGCAGATGCTTACATGAAGGAAGACATTCAATTGTAGTCTTTGGATGACACTGCACTGCCTAAGATCACTGGAAACGGCAAAGGCGGATACAGCACTAAGATCCCCACTGACACTATGTGAAACATGCTCCATTTATTCTACAGCGTCAGTGTTCCTTCACTTGCTCAGTTAGAAGATCAGGCTGATAGGCAAGACCCACCATGGAAGCTAATACACTGTGGGCACGATTACAATCTAGACGCTAAAACGGGGATGCTAAGGAGAAAAACCTGCGCCTGCAAGTTTCTCCTTAGCGTCCCCGTTTTAGTGTGATATTATAGTGCAGGCGCTAAACCAGCAGCCTGCACCATAACACTTCTAACATACTTGATTAGGTCCACAGCTAGAGGAGGTACTCGCTCCAAGGCCTCATGACAGCAAAATATTGAAGAAATCCAGCACAACGTGGTATATTAGAAATAGGTTTATCCCATCACCAACAAAACAGACGTTTCAACCTCACATAGGTCTGTGTCAAGTATGAATCACAGTTGTTCCCTTATTAAATAGTCTCACATATCAAGAGGTCATCAATTTAGCCACTAATTGATCACAACATAGAAACATAGAAAATGTCGGCAGATAAGAACCTTTCGGCCCATCTAGTCTGCCCAATTACATGGATACTTTACCTGGATTTATCTTTTGTTTAGGATAGCATTATGCCTATCCCATGCTTGCTTAAATTCAATCACTGTTTTGGCCTCTACCACTTCTACTGGAAGGCTGTTCCATGTATCCACCACCCTCTCAGTAAAATAATGCTTCCTGATGTTACTTTTAAACCTTTGCCCCTCTAATCTAAGACTATGTCCTCTTGTTTTGCTACTTTGCTTCCTTTTAAATATACTCCCTTCCCCTACCTTGTGGATTCCCTTTACATATTGTTTCTATCATATCTCCTCTGTCTCGTCTTTTTTCCAAGCTATACATGTTAAGTTCATTAAGCCTTTCCTGGTAACTTTTCTTCTTCAAGCCGTACACCATTTTAGTAGCCCTTCTCTGAACTGTCTCTAAGATGTCTATATCCTTCTGGAGATACAGTCACCAGTACTGCACACAGTACTCCAAGTGAGGTCTCACCAGTGCTCTGTACAGTGGCATGAGCACTTCCCTTTTCCTACTGCTAATACCTCTCCCTACACAACCAAGCATTCTGCTAGCATTTCCTGCTGCTCTATTACACTGACTACTTACCTTTAGATCCTCTGAAATAATAACCCCTAAATCCCTTTCCTCAGATGTTGAGGTTAGGACTGTATCAAATATTCTATATTCAGCCCTTGGGTTTTTACACCCCAGGTGCATTATCTTGCACTTATCCACATTAAAACTCAATTGCCACAGCTCCGACCATTTTTTTTAGTTTACCTAAATCATTTGTCATTTGGCTGATCCCTCCAGGAACATCAACCCTGTTGCAAATCTTTGTGTCATCAGCAAAAAGACATACTTTACCATTAATACCTTCTGCAATATCACTAATAAAAATATTAAAGAGAATGGGTCCAAGTACTGACCCCTGAGGTACCCCACTGGTAACAAGACCCTTGCGCCAAATAAACTCCATTTACCACAACCCGCTGTTGCCTGTCACTCAGCCACTGCCTAATCCATTCAACAATATTGGAATCCAAGCTCAAAGATTGCAATTTATTGATAAGCCTTCTATGCGGAACAGTATCAAAAGCCTTACTGAAATCTAAATAAGCAATGTCTACTGCACCACCTGTGTCTATTATTTTTGTTACCCAATCAAAAAAATCAATAAGATTAGTTTGGCATGATCTCCCTGAGGTAAACCCATGTTGTTTCTGATCTTATAATCTATCAGGGTTATTCAAAGAGATTCGAAAAGTCACCGCACGTTCGGTGACCTTTCGTGCTCTTCAATTCGGTTCCTTTTGCCGATCCCATTTCGGTGACCCTGCGGTGTATTCAGCAAGCACCACAGGGTCCCCGAAATTGCAGGGAAAAGCTGCCGCAAACCTGACGAAAACGAACCACAAAACCCCCCGAATGCACGCCGAAAACCCCCAAAAACATCTGGATTAACCTGCCGAAAACCACGGAAAAAGCCCGAGCAGGAGCCGATCGCACACAGCCGAAGCAGCCGAGACCGCAGACGAGGGAGGTGAATAAATTAGCAAAATAGTTTGTGTGAATGTGTGAAAATGAAATGCTGTTTGCAAAGAAACTACTGAGCGAAAATGTCTGAAATTTACACAGGAGGACCAGGGAATGATAATAAAAAGGGCTGTTACAGAAAAAAATAAGTAAACTTTAAAAAAAAAAAAAAAATCTGACTTTTAAAAAAAAAAAACAATTTAGAAAAATGCTTAAGGTATCCTAAAAAAAATCTATAAATAAAGAGACTCTTTACTGCAGAATTTTATAATGAATGGTTTATTAGATATTGAATTAAAACGGGAATATTTTTAACATTGAAGCCTATGGGATTCTCCTGAATTAACTTGCCGAATTAAACCCCCGAATGGCAGGGCATTTCGGGAACCTTTCACTGCTGGTTTTCGTTCTCTGAATAGCCGAAGCAGTGCTTTTCATGGGGATTTCTCTGCCCTCGAACAGGCACCGAACAGGCAGCGTATGTGCAGTCAATTCGCCAGGATTTGGCGAATTGCCTGCTCTGGATAGCCGAATGGCCAGGAAAGGTAACCGAACGCTGATTTTCAGCGTTCGGTTACCTTTCTCAAGCAATTCGGATCTCTTTGGATAACCCTGTATGTGTTTTGAGATGTTCAACATTCCTTTCCTTTAACATGGTTTCCATTAATTTCCCCACTACTGACGTAAGACTAACTTGCCTATAGTTCGCCGATTCCTCCCCACTACCCTTCTTGTAAACGGGCACAACATTTGCTAATTTCCAGTCTTCTGGGACGACTCCCGTTAACAGATTTATTTAACCAATCCTTGTTAACGGTTTTGCTATTACACCACTGAGCTCTTTTAATAACTTAGGGTGGATCCTATCAGACCCCATTGACTTATTTGTCTTTAGACAGCTGCTGTAGAACCTCCTCCTCTGTAAACTCATATGTAAATGTCTCTTTAGTGTTTCCTCTTAACTGAGGTCCCTTTCCTTCCTTTTCTTTTGCAAAACACAGGTGAATTAACACATAGCGCCAATACTCAACATCAATGTGACAGAGCGTTAAAAACAGAACACAAGACAATTTCTTTACTATATCAATATTATTGCATATCTATTAAACTGCACATCGTCATTAATTATTAAATATATGCTATTATTAAAGTAAGACATGTGTAAGCTCATGATGTCCACACAAATTGCAACAAGAAAAAGCCCTTGTGGATTGGTGTATATTGGAGAGACCACACAGAAATCAAAAACCGTTTTGGCAAACATAAATCGGATATTAGAACGAAAAAGGTTGCGCTCCCCATTCCACACCATTTTTTGGATGCTGGACATGACATCTCCCAACTGCGGTTTCAGGTGATTGATGAGGTGCCTAAACTGACCTGTGGGGGCAATAGAGAGAAATTGTTGATAAGAAAGGATCTGTATTGGATATACCATTTAAATACCATAACTCCACATGGGTTGAATAGAAAGGCTGACTATTCCCCCTTTTTATAAACTATAGTATATATGTATAAATCTTGCTCTTTTAATCTTTTTTAGATGTGAATAATATGTGGATTACTTTACAACTCTTTGAGAAATATTTTGATGGATTTCCAATTTTCTTGTTGCAAATGGTGTGGACATCATGAGCTTTCACACGTCTTACTTTACTAATAGCATATACAGTTGTAGAAATCGCTACCTAAATGGTAGAACGTAACTAAATTATGCCAAGTGTTGGAAGGATTGGATAAAGCAAGGTAATAAGAGACGGAAGGGATTACCCCTGAATGGTTCAATAACTACAGTTACTCTGATGGGACATCAGAGTACTAATTAACTTTTATTGGATAGAGTTAAAATCGGCAAACAATTGTACATAAATAAACAGTGCTCACAAAACATAATAATAAAACCAAAAACCAATTCTGCTGAATAGATAATAATTGTGGCAGCAGGAGATGTAATCAATAATCAATACAATAGGTAGCCTTCGAGGGTCACCTCAAGGTATTATGACAAATGGAAATAATGACCAATTAGATAATAAACCACTGCGCATAAACAAGCAGAAAGGCCGAAAAACGAGAAGCTCTTGTTAAACGTAGATTGGCTCAAATAGCCCAATGTGGATGCATTTCAATAATTATCCAGATTCCTAATATCAATAGGACCCACCATCGGGATATACATACATATGGGGGATCTCAAAATGCAATTCACCGGAATAAACAAGAAGCTCTGTTCTGAGAGGGGCAACCGGCGCGCGTTTCGCGAAACGCGCGCCGGTTGCCCCTCTCAGAACAGAGCTTCTTGTTTATTCCGGTGAATTGCATTTTGAGATCCCCCATATGTATGTATATCCCGATGGTGGGTCCTATTGATATTAGGAATCTGGATAATTATTGAAATGCATCCACATTGGGCTATGTGAGCCAATCTTCGTTTAACAAGAGCTTCTCGTTTTTCGGCCTTTCTGCTTGTTTATGCGCAGTGGTTTATTATCTAATTGGTCATTATTTCCATTTGTCATAATACCTTGAGGTGACCCTCGAAGGCTACCTATTGTATTGATTATTGATTACATCTCCTGCTGCCACAATTATTATCTATTCAGCAGAATTGGTTTTTGGTTTTATTATTATGTTTTGTGAGCACTGTTTATTTATGTACAATTGTTTGCATATACAGGTATTTAATAATTAACCCCTTAAGGACACAGGGGTGGCGCCCTTAAGGTGTTTAAATTTGCCGACGAGGCGTACCTGTACAGGTGCCGTCGCGCAGTACTAATTTCGGGCCCTCCCCGCAGCCGGCGTGCAGTGCGCATTATTGGCTGCAGGGGACAGCGTGATTTCAGGCCGTCCCTGTGCAGCCAATGACGCGCACCGCGAGTCAGCGCGCGCAGGCTGAGGGGAGGGGCCGAGGCGGCCCCATTGAAGACAGCGGGGCGTACCTGTACGCCTCGCGTCTTCAAAGCCCGCCTGCCGCCAGGACGTCATAGAACGTCCTGCGGCGTTAAAGGGTTAATGACGATGTGCTGTTTAATAGATATGCAATAATATTGGTATAGTAAAGATATTGTCTTGTGTTTTGTTTTTAACTCTCTGTCACATTGATGTTGAGTATTGGTCCCAGGGGTTAATTCACCTGAGTTTAATTGTTGTGTTCAATTAGTGGCTAAATTGATGACCTCTTGATATGTGAGACTATTTAATGATAAGGGAACAACGTGATTCATACTTGACAAAGACCTATGTGAGGTTGAAACGTCTGTTTTGTTGGTGATGGAATAAACCTATTTCTAATATACAACGTTGTGCAGGATTTCTTCAATATTTTGCTGCACCATAACACAGCGCTAAGCCTCAGAATGCTTGCGGCAGCGCTAAGTGCTGCCGCAAGCATCCCCTCCATGGAGTCCATAGGACTCCATTGAGGCTTCCGCTGCCGGTCACATGACCTGCAGGCAGTGGCGTCGTAACGTGGGGCGGGGGGTGCGGCCCGCACCAGGTGACACCCGCCCTTAGGGTGACACCGTCACCCTAAGGGCGGGTGTCTCACCCTCTGCCGCCTGTTCGCTCCCTGCGAGCGTCCAAAGCATGCAGCTTCGGCGCTCGCCTGGGGGAAACACATCACCAGCCAATCGCGGCTGGTCACGTGGCTCTCCCAGACGAGCGCCCAAGCTGCGCGCCGCCGGACGCTCAGAGGGAGCGAACACGCGGCGGAGGTGAGCTGGGCCATATCCAGGAGGTGAGCTGGGCCATATCCAGGAGGTGAGCTGGGCCATATCCAGGTGGTGAGCTGGGCCATATCCAGGAGGTGAGCTGGGGCAAATCCAAGAGGTGAGCTGGGGCAAATCCAAGAGGTGAGCTGGGGCAAATCCAAGAGGTGAGCTGGGGCAAATCCATGAGGTGAGCTGGGACATATCCATGAGGTGAGCTGGGGCATATCCATGAGGAGCTGGGGTATATCCATGAGCTGCTGGGGCATATCCATGGGGGCCTGGGGCATATCCATGAGCCGCTGGGGCAAATCCATGAGGAGCTGGGGCAAATCCATGAGGAGCTGGGGCAAATCCATGAGGAGCTGGGGCATATCCAGGAGGAGCTGGGGCAAATCCACGAGGTGCTGGGGCAAATCCACGAGGTGCTGGGGCATGTCCACGAGGTGCTGGGGCAAATCCATGAGGTGCTGGGGCAAATCCATGAGGTTCTGGGGCAAATCCATGAGCTGGGGCATATCCATGAGGAGCTGGGGAAAATCCATGAGGAGCTGGGCCATTATCCATGAGGTGCTGGGGCAAATCCATGAGGTGCTGGGGCATATCCATGAGGAGCTGGGCCATTATCCATGAGGTGCTGGGGCAAATCCATGAGGTGCTGGGGCATATCCATGAGGAGCTGGGGCATATCCATGAGCTGCTGGGGCATATCCATGAGCTGCTGGGGCATATCCATGAGCTGCTGGGCCATTATCCATGAGGTGCTGGGGCATATCCATGAGCTGCTGGGGCATATCCATGAGGAGCTGGGGCATATCCATGAGGAGCTGGGGCATATCCATGAGCTGCTGGGGCATATCCATGAGCTGCTGGGGCATATCCATGAGCTGCTGGGCCATTATCCATGAGGTGCTGGGCCATATCCATGAGCTGCTGGGGCATATCCATGAGCTGCTGGGGCATATCCATGAGGAGCTGGGCCATTATCCATGAGGTGCTGGGGCATATCCATGAGCTGCTGGGGCATATCCATGAGCTGCTGGGGCATATCCATGAGGAGCTGGGCCATTATCCATGAGGTGCTGGGGCATATCCATGAGCTGCTGGGGCATATCCATGAGGAGCTGGGGCATATCCATGAGCTGCTGGGGCATATCCATGAGCTGCTGGGGCATATCCATGAGGTGCTTAGGCATATCCATGAGGTGCTGGGGCATATCCATGAGCTGCTGGGGCATATCCATGAGCCGCTGGGGCATTATCCATGAGCTGCTGGGGCATTATCCATGAGCTGGGGCATTATCCATGAGCTGGGGCAGTATCCATGAGCTGGGGCATATCCATGAGCTGGGGCAAAATCCATGAGAGCAGCTGGGGCAGTATATCCTTGAGCTGGGGCAGTATATCCTTGAGCTGGGGCAGTATCCATGAGCTGGGGCAGTATATCCATGAGCTGGGGCAATATCCATGTGCTGGGGCATATCCATGAGCTGGGGCATATCCATGAGCTGGGGAATATCCATGAGCTGGGGCATATCCATGAGCTGGGGCATATCCATGAGCTGGGGCAAAATCCATAAGAGGAGCTGGGGCAAAATCCATGAGAGCAGCTGGAGCATTATCAATGAGAGCAGCTGGGGCAGTATATGCATAAGAGGAGCTGGGGCAGTATATCCATGAGAGGAGCTGGGGCAGTATATCCATGAGAGGAGCTGGGGCAGTATATCCATGAGAGGAACTGGGGCAATATCCATGTGTGCTGGGGGCAGTATCCATGAGAGCTGGGGCAATATCCATGTGTGAGCTGGTCTGGGGCAATATATCCATGTGTGAGCTGGTCTGGGGCAATATATCCATGTGTGAGCTGAGGCGCAATATATCCATATGTGAGCTGAGGCGCAATATATCCATATGTGAGCTGGGGCAATATATATCCATGGGTGAGCTGCTGGGGGCAATATATCCAGAACTGCTGGGGGCAATATATATCCATGTGTGCTTTCACTGCCTTCGAACAGGCAACGTACCTGCTGGCAGTTGGCAAACATTTGTGTGAGCATATGAGAGAGCTCCACAGCAATAAACCTCACAGTAATGTGCGCTGTGTGTATGAGCATTCAGTGTTATATGGGAGTACTGATTTAGGAGTTAGAGTAGTTAAAAAAAAAATCCGTAAAACTCGGGGGGGGGGGTGACACCATAAGTTACCGCACCGGGTGACACCAACCCTAGTGACGCCACTGCCTGCAGGATCTCGCCTCGCAAGATCCAGCAGGTTGGTGTAGTGATTCACAGAGGGAGACTGGAGGACTTTTTTCCCCATGCCGCCAGCAAGTTTGAAGGTGCTGCACAATTCCTATTTATGCATTCTTTCATCGAAAACCTAAACCGATTCCCTGGAGCGTGGGGGTACTTTGTAACTGCATCTGTGATTTTTACACCAGTTCAAGTGGGAGTCATTGGAAAGGTCAAAAGGATATCAAATACGACCACGTAATGTGTAAAAATAGAAAAAATTATATGAAAATTTAATTTTTTTCTCTGTGCTAAAGCAGTGGCATTATGTGTTTTTTTTTATGAAGCAAACAATGCCATTACCTGAACTCACCTTCTCATTTCCAACGATGGGAACAAATGTGGAGGTGTTGACAAAATGCGTTATTATGCATTGGTTCATCTAAAACAGTGGTTCCCAACCGCAGTCCTCAAGTACCCGCAACAGGTCAGGTTTTAAGGATTAACTTGGGAAAATGCAGACTGAATCCTTCAATCACTGAGCAGTAAATCATATCATCTGTGCTGTGCTTCAGCTATCTGGAAAACCTGGCCTGTTGGGGGTATTTGAGGACCGCTGTGGGGAACCACTGATCTAAAGCATAAGCTGCTGCTCCGCTACGAGGAAATTGGGAGTACTTTCCCTGTTTCTCTATTTTTTATCCCCCACAAGGTCAGGTTAGGTGTCCTTGGTCAGGTTAGCGTCTGGCCTTTCCAACGATACCAAATATGACTATGTAATGTGTAAAAATTTTAAAAAATTCAATGCAAAATTAACTGATTTTTTTCTCTGTGCAAAGGCAGTGCATTAGGTGCTTTTACGTACAAAACAAACAATGCCACTGCACTAATTCACCTACTATTTTCCATAGATAGGAGCAATTATGGAGGTGATAACGCAATGCATTCGTCACATTATTCATAAAACACAATCCTTCAAAATACAAGCGAAAAATTTGTTTTTTTTTGTTTTGGCTAGAATTTTGTATTTTATTATAAATTATAATTTTACAATTATATTATTTGTCTGAGTTGTATATTAAAACATGACTTCAAAACACATATAAACATGAGGAGCACAAACGGTCAAAATGAGCTCAGGACACAGGGATGAAATGGCTTGGCAGCGTAGGGTTAAGCAACTAGTTGTTTAAAAATATATACTTATATCTAGAGCTTGCAACTGTTAACACAAGTTGCAATATTCTAATAGCATCGGGTATAAGGAGCAGATTTGAAAAAATACCTACTCTCTCCAGCTAACACTTAGAGCCGAAATTCAGTTAAATTAATTTAATAAATCATCGTCAAGAATTATCCCCAAAATGTCAAAAGAGTAATTTCCTGGAAATGTATTTATTTATTTATTTATAAAGTATTTTACAGGAAGGATACAATGAGATTTCTCTTGTTTTGAATTATGTCCTGGGTTCAAGACATACAGTGGCAAGAACAAGTATGTGAACCATTTGGGATTATGTGGAGTTTTGTATGAATTGGTCATAAAATGTGTTCTGATCTTCATCTAAGTCACAACAATTTGAAAACACAGTCTGCTTAAAATAATATAACACAAACATCATATGTTTTCATGTGTTTATTGAACATAACATGTAAACCTTCACAGTGCAGGGTGGAAAAAGTATGTGAACCCCTAGCCTAATGACTTTTCCAAGAGATAATTGGAGCCAGGAGTGAGCCAACCTTGAGTCCAATCAGTGTGATATTATTGGATGTGTTGCTGAAAGCTGTCCTGCCCTTTAAAAACACACGCCAGTTTTGGGTTTACTGGTTTCAAGAAGCACTGCCTGATGTGAACCATGCCTCGCAGAAAAGAGCTCTCAGAAGACCTACGATCAAGAATTGTTGACTTGCATGAAGCTGGAAAGGGTTAAAAAAGTATCTCCAAAAGCCTTGATGTTCATGTATCCACGGTAAGACAGACTGTCTACAAATGGAGAAAGTTCATCACTGTTTCTACTCTCCCTAGGCGTGGTCGTCCTGTAAAGATGACTGCAAGAGCACAGCGCAGAATGCTTAATAAGGTAAAGAAGAATCCTAGAGTGTCAGCTAAAGACTTACAGAAATCTCTGGCACATGCTAACATTTTTGTTGACACATCTACAATAAGGAAAACATTAAACAAGAATGGAGTACATGGGAGGACACCATGGAGGAAGCCATTGCTGTCCAAAAAGAATATTGCAGCACGTTTGAAGTTTGCAAAAGAGCACCTGAATGTTCCACAGCACTACTGGCAAAATGTTCTGTGGGCAGATGAAACCAAAATTGAGTGGTTTGGAAAAAACACACAACACTATGTGTGGAGAAAAAAAGGCACAGCACACCAACATCAAAACCTCATCCCCACTGTAAAACATGGCGGAGGGAGCATCATGATTTGGGGCTGCTTTGGTGCCTCAGGGCATGGACGGATTGTTGTCTTTGATGGTAAAATGACACACACATTTTATGACCAATTGATGCAAAACTCCACGTAATCCCAAAGGGTTCACATACTTTTTCTTGCCACTGTACATATATTTATTTTTAATAGGGATGTGCGTTTCGGGTTTCGGAATTTCGGAATTTTCACAAAATTTCCCGATTCGGGTCTTTCGATTCGACCGAAAATCCGAAATTTTTTTGATCCGAAAAAGTCGAATCCGAACTGTTTTCCGAACCGAATCGAAAAATTTTCGGAATTTCGAATGGACTTGAAATGTGTCAAATCGAAATCTATTGCTTTGAAACGAGAACAGACTTTCCGAAAAAAACGAAAAATTTGCCAAATCGAAAATTTTTCGGAATTTTCGAATGGACTTGAAATGTGTCAAATCGAAATTTATTTTCCCTCTATTCATGATTTCAGTTCCATTCGGGATTTCGGTTCCATTTCGGTAAGTCTGGACATCGTATATTTAACTAGTATCGGTTATATCGCTGAATCTGTAAAATTTTTTTTGTTTCCAATGATCCGATCAGAATATTCGTATTTTGGTCAGATCCGATTCGTCCGCGGGTCGCGCATGCGCGCGCGCGCACATGTCGTAACTTTATTGAGCCAGTTTTTTGACACTTTTTGAACAAAATATTGTTTTTATTATTCTTCATGATGGCCGCTGCCAGAGAGGAGACCTCGTCATCATCTCATGATGAAGTTGAACCACCTGCACCCAGGAAAAAACGGGCCCAAAATATGGCGTTTGAGGAGATGTTGGAGATGGTCCGCATCTTTGATAGCAAAGATTACGATTGCCGGAAGGGACCTTACCGCAGGAGAATAACGCCAGAAAAGATCGTATCCTTGACAAGCTACGCACCACCATTTTGGAGATGTTTGGGAAGGACCGGACAAAGGACCAGCTACGGAAACGCTGGTCTGATTTAAAAGTACGCGAGCAGGAGCAGCTGAAACGCATCCGCCGCGTCATAGCGAAACGTAAGTGTCATGTTATATTGTAAAGCGCTGCGCAAACTGTTGGTGCTATATAAAATCCTGTATAATAATAATAATGTGCTTGCATGTGCTAATGTGCAAAGAAATACGTTTATTTATCTAGTCCCTTTTTTCATGCAATATGATTGTGTATAGCTTTGCGTTTTCACAATTCGTCATACATGCATTTTTGCCATAGCTCTTCTTTTTTGTGATTTTACGTATTCGTGAAAATTGTGATATTTGATGTATGTAGATGAAGTTACAATGCTGGATTTCTTTTGGCACTGTGTGTATAGTCTGTAGTGTGCTGGGGGGGGGGGGTTGTTGTGATTGAGTGATGCATACGAGATGACCCGCAGCTTGCCCAATATTATCTCCCACCTGCGCATCAACAAAAATCTCTGCGTCTCTGCTAAGTGATAGGATGGGACATGTAGTTCTTCTGAAAGTGCATCCAAACAGAGCTGTGTTCAATACAGCCTCAGCAGCTGCTGCAGCAGTGTCATTGAATGCTTTAGATGCAAATTTCAAAACAAAATGGTGGATTTCTGTTGTTTCTGCAATATCCAGTTTTATTCACAGAAACTGAAAGTGAAACTGAGGCTGAGGCCTTCTATAAAATAACTAAAAGCAGTCGCACAATGCGTTTTGTACGCACACAACACAAATAATAGTTTTTATTGAATAAACGTAATGTTTACTTCTGAAAAAAATATATAATGAACGGTAATATATGTCTGTGCAGAGGAAATAAATAAATATTTTGTGACTTTAGAACTATGAGATGGGAGTAGTGGGGTCAAGCTGGTAGTGGGTAGTGGAGGGGTGTTGCAATACTTTCGGCAATATATTGTATAGTTATATACCATTTTTTCCAGTCTGCATTATTTACGTGTTATATTTTTTGGATTTGGCAGAAGACAGGAAGAAGGCCGCGAATCTGCCCGGGCAGGGACCAGTGCCCCAGCGGAAGAGGAGGGGGAGCCACGGGCGTCCACCAGCGCTGGTATATACTGTTTTATTTAGCAACGACTTTTGGTCAAAAACAGAAACCTTTTTTGTTTACTGTATTTTAATTTTTTTTTTTTATGTATAGCACAAGAGGAGCAGGAGGGAAGAGGAGGAAGAGGAGGACCAGGAGGAGGGCGAAGGAGAGAGGCAGCCGGTGCAGCAGGAGGCCGCCAGTCCAGGTTTTTTTTTTTTTACTGTTGTATTTTGCATCGACTTTCGTTCAAAAATAAATCAGTTTTGTTGTTTACTGTATTTTTTATTTCTTTAATTTCTTACATATAGCACTGGATATGCAGACGGTGGTGGTGGGGGAGGAGTCGGAGACTCAGGAGGCCGCCAGCTCTGGTATATACTACTGTTATATTTTTTCAAGACTTTCAGTCAAAAATAGAAACCTGCTTTACTTACTGTATTTTCCTTCTTTCATTTATTGGATATATCGAAGAAGCCAGACCGAGCAATCAAGAGGCGATTGGCGAATTAAGGCTGGCTGTCAGAACACTGGATGCCATCCAGGAACTGCTGCAGGAACTCCGGGAACACCTTAATAACACCGCGGACATCCTGGAGCGGCAGTAAGGACAGAGACAATACTCAAGTCAATACGGATGTGCCTCAGCTGCTCCTGCTCGCCTGCTTTGAGGTCGGACCAGCGTTTTCTGATCTGGTCCTTCGTCCCGTCTTTCCCAAACACCTCCAGGATGGTGGTGCGCGTAGCTTGTCAATGATACGATCCTTCCTAAAATTATTCTTCCTGCCGTAAGGGCCCTTACTGCAGTCATAATCTTGTAATCAAAGATGCGGACCAGCTCCAACATCTCCTCAAATGCCAGTAATTCTAAAAGTGAACCAATACTCTGAACGCCTGGCTTGGAAGATGGCCGCCATTGTATGTTTGTTTGTGTTGTTTGTGCCCCTGTTGGGCAGTTTGCCATCCTTGGCATGTTCCCTTCCCTTC
Source organism: Leptobrachium leishanense (assembly GCA_009667805.1). Lineage (NCBI taxonomy): Eukaryota > Metazoa > Chordata > Amphibia > Anura > Megophryidae > Leptobrachium > Leptobrachium leishanense. The sequence continues at coordinate 86,842,238 of CM019071.1, forward strand.
CCCATGTTGTAAATAAATTTTCTATTTTTTCTATATTTTCCTGTTTGTGTGCGTTGCTTTACGTTAATGAGTTAATTATGTATTGCTTGGTTTCCGCACTGTTAACCACGTCGATGCGGAGGACGCGCTCAGCGCGTCCTCCGCATGGCTGCTGGTATGCGGAGGACGCGCTGAGCGCATCCTCCCTTTGGGGTCAGCGTTCGGCCGGGTTCCGGCCGATCGCTGGCCCCCCCGGTGCGGGCTGACATCCTCGATGTCAGCCCAGCATCCGGAACCGCCGCCGGTGAAATTAGGTGTCATCGCGACAGCGCGATGACACCTAATTCAGGCGCCCCCCCCCGCATGTGCGGAGAAGGCGCCTGAAAGGGAGGGGGGAGGTCCTTCAGACCTCTCTCCCTCCCGATCGGCGGCGTTGCGGGGGTTAACCCAGGCACCATTTGGAAGGGCACAGCCTGCCCTTCCAAATGGTGCCTGGCATTAACCCCTGGGGAGCTGGATCGCGAATCGGCGCTGAAAAGCGCCGGTTCGTGATCCTTTCCCGGAGCTGGCCGACATCTTGGATGTCGGCCAAGCCTCCGGGAACTCCCCCTGAGGACTGGCGTCATCGTGCATAGCACGATGACGCCAGTCCTCGAGTTAACCCCTAACTGCCACCAACGGTGGAGATAGGGAGTTCCAATGAACTCCCTATCTCCCGATCCGTGGCAGCTAGGGGTTAAAGTTTGGTATGGTTGGATCGGCCAGAGCATGGCCGTTCCAACGATACCAAACACTACAGTGAAAAAAGTTTTTTAAAAAAATTAAAATAAAAATATATTTAAAAAAAAATTATAAAAATTAAATAAACTTTTTTTTTTCTTTTTTTGGTTCGTTAATGCAGCAATATTGTTCCCATTTCAATTATAATGTGAACAATGATGCTGCACTAACGAGGTGGTGGGGCAATATCCACGAGGAGCTGGGGCATGTCAACGAGGAGCTGGGGCATATCCACGAGGAGCTGGGGCATGTCCACGAGGAGCTGGGGCATATCCATGAGGAGCTGGGGCATATCCATGAGGATCTGGGGCATATCCATGAGGATGTCGGATGTCGGCCAAGCTTCCGGGAACTCCCCCTGAGGACTGGCGTCATCGTGCATAGCACGATGACGCCAGTCCTGGAGTTAACCCCTAGTTGCCACCAATGGTGGAGATAGGGGGTTCCAATGAACCCCCTATCTCCTGATCCGTGGCAGCTAGGGGTTAAAGTTTGGTATTGTTGGATCGGCCAGAGCATGGCCGTTCCAACGATACCAAACACGAATGAGAAAAAAGTTTGTAAAAAAATTAAAAATAAAAAAATATTTAAAAAAATTTATAAAAAAAAATAAACAATTGTTTTTATTTTTTTTGGTTCGTTAATGCAGCAATATTGTTCCCATTTCAATTATAATGTGAACAATAATGCTGCACTAACGATTTTTGTATGCGGTGCATTTGTTAAAAATCGTGTAATTTCCCCCAAAAAAAAAATGTAACGAGACCCCATCTCTAATTTTTTTAACAAGCGCACCCCATGCAAAATATAACCGCAATTGCTCGCGCGTTAAAATGTGAAAAAAAAACACTTTACACGTTGTAAATTATTGAAAAATCATATTTTATTGCATTTTTTGTTATAATATAGACAGGTCATGACGTATACATATATAATGACATATTATGAATCTGCCGAGTCTGACGGAAAGAACGATATATCATATGTCTGGGTCATATACTAAAATAAGCCTTCAAAACACGTTTAAACAAGATGAGCAAAATCTGTAAAAATGAGCTCAGCACAGAGGCGGGAAATGCCTCAGCAGCGAAAGGGTTAACTAAAAAAACACGATAGAATCGCCAGAATTATCGTATCGACAGAATGAATTATCGGATCCGAAAAACAAACCAAAAATTTATTATAAAAAATATATAAAGTAGTATTAAAAAAGTAAACCATAGTAGTTTTCATCAAAACGAATAGAGTTAGACAGCTGTTTGAAACGAGAACAGACGTTCCGAAAAAACGAAAAGTTCCGAAAAACGAAAAATTGGCGATATGCCGAAAACCATGTACAATTCCGAAAAATGAAAAGTTCCGAAAAACGAAAAGTTCCGAAAAACGAAAAGTTCTGAAAAACGAAAAATGTGCGATATGCCGAAAACCATGTACAATTCCGAAAAACGAAAATTTCCGAAATAACGAAAAGTCGATACAAAAACTTAGTAAAGTGACCCGAAAATACGAAAAATGGTCGATATTCCGAAAAATAAATGTACCCGAAAACCGAATCGAATCGAACCGAATCGAAACAGAAAGCAGTCGAAACGAGCCGAATCGAAAAGTTTAAAAATTCGAAAAATCGAATCGAATCGAAAAAAAAATCGGTGCACATCCCTAATTTTTAAAAAATGTATTATTTTTGTTCAGTTCTGTTCAGGGTTATTTGTATTTTGCTAAAATTAATAAAAATTTAGTCAAACAAGAAGCTTTGAAGCTGACAAAGACCAAGTAATCAATGCATTGATATCGTGACTTGCTGATTCACAAGCTGTTGACAGTTTGCCTGATTCTGCATTAGATTTTGACTAAGTGGCTCCGGCTTCTTATAGCTATATTAGTGTAAAATGTTCAGGAGGGATTGCCAGCGGGTATTTGCTTCACGCGTATTTGTCAGATATAAAATGCATTTGGTAGCAAAGATTTTATTTTAACTCTACATATACCAAATATTATATATCAGACAAACTTGTGGACAAGAAAAAACAGACTAGAATACATTCTTTAATTCACTTCTATATTTAACCATTTCACTACTAAATTCAGGTGCAATTATTGCCCAAATCACTTGTTTAGCTAAATGGAGTAAATGTTCATGTAATTAAAATGTATGCTCTGAAAATATACGGGGCCCGATTCCAACTGGTACGATAAGTTAACATCTGGAGCGATGAGTGATTCCCTAGACACTAGCTTAAAATTCTCCCGAGCTATCACACCCGAGACACAAGCCATAGCTTGAGGAGCTTGAGTACTTTCGTACAAACAAGTTGCGCAACGCCTACGCAGAATGATGGATGCCCAAGTCCATCATTGCCATTTCCCAGAATGTCTGCCCCTGCAAATGTTCAGAGACCGGAAGATGCCAGCACACAAGGTGTACTGACATCACCCATCCCTGATTTGGTCCCCTGCAAGCTGGATATTCAAAACCCGTCTGCTGAGTGACAGCTGTATGGGCACATAAGACTACTCCATTCACACAGCAATATCAGCCAAAAGGGACTGGAGGGAGGGGGTACTTCACAAAGCCTAACCACGTTAACCCCTTGACTGCGGATGATTTGTAAGTGATGTCCTACACACGTCATTACTTACCGGCAGCTCTGGGGGGAGATATATGCCGGTCTCTGAGTAATCTTGATGAGGTCTGACTTCCTGGAAGTCCTTGGGACGTCCTCTCACCTACTGAAATCATTGCGCATGCGTGTGATGATGTCAGACAAGAGACCACCCCCGGCCGGGCAGGGGATTCCCTACGGAAGAGATACTGAGGTCTTTTGGACCCCTGTATCTTTGCAACCATAAAAGATAGAGGGCCATGCATGGTATCGTTGTTCATAACAAACATGACCAGGTCATATGTAAAAATTAAAAAATAATTCACTAAAATAAAAAACTTTTTTATAATGCAGCACTATTGTTCCCTTTTCAATTATAAAGTGAACAATGATGCTGCACTTACTCAACATCTTATTTCTCATGATGCCAGCAAATGTGGAGGCAATGGCACAATGTATTATTATTTCATATTGTTTCAACGAAAACCAAAACAAACATACTGCAGCCAGGAGAGACAGGGATACTTTGGAACTCTGCGTCTCTGATTTTTACACTGCACAACGTCAAGTGAGGTTACATTGGAAAGGTCAGAGTCTGGCCTTTCTATCGATACCAAATATGATCATGTAATGTGTAAAAATAAAAAATGCAAAATTTACTTTTTATTCTCATTTCAAAGGCAGTGGCATTATATGCTTTTACTTATAAAGCAAACAATGCCACTGAACTAACTCCCTTCTTACTTCCCATGCTGGGACAAAATGTGGAGATGATGGAGCAAAGCGTTATTAAGCATTGGTACGGCTGCAAGTAGAGGGGATCCTTTTGACCCCTGCATTTTCATTCCTAACACCCCACAAAGTCAAGTTAGATGTCATTGGACAGGTCAGTGTCTTGCTTTTCTAATGTTAAAAAAATAAAAATAACCACCCCAAACAAAAAAGATTTATTTATTTATTTAATGTTCCAAAGCAATAGCATTGTTCATTTCTCATGTATAAAATGAGCAATCCCACTGCCATTACTCACCTTCTTAATTCCCATGCCAGGAGCAAAGTCTATGTTTTATACAAACAGGATATTCAGAGAGCACAGAAATGTCATCGACTAACTTCTGGAGCTTACTGTAAATAACATCTTGTGTACCTTGTACAGGAGGCAATTAGAAGAATGAGCTACTCCATGGTAGCGTCTATTCTGGAGACGGTATTCTTCGAAGAAATAACAACTCCTTAAACCTGCTGTCAACCCCTAACCGCCAGGTGGGTGGTGTCCAGCGGAAGAGGGTTAACGTCAGAGGGGGGGACTAGTATGCCCTGTTTGTCGGCCTCTTTAGAGGGCACCTCTTTTGGCCTGCCTATATGCTGACGTGTGCGTCATTGGCTGCAGGGGAACGGCCCGAGTTCAAGATGTCCCGCCAATAGTGCACGACGCTCAACTACTACTGGGCGGGGCCGAGGGCAGCCCATATAGGTCAACAGGGCATATTAGTACGCACCACGTCTTCCAAACCCACCCACTGCAGGGATGGCATGGTATGCCCTGCGGTGGGAAAGGGATAACCACTTGGCTGCTAAGGACGCGCTCAGCCGTCCTGCCAAGTGTTCCTCCTGTGCTATGGATGTGCTGATCGCGTCCTAGCACAGGAGGCAGCAATCAGCCGGGATTCCGGCTGATTGCTGGCCCCCCCTGTGCGGGCTGACATCTAGCATGTCAGCCCGGCACTCCGAGACCCCGGGGGGAGATAAATGTCCTCGTGTCAGCGCGATGACATCTATTTCAGGCGCCCCCCCGGCGAGTGCGGAGGAGGTGTCTGAAAGGGAGGGAGGGGAGGTCCTTCGGACCTCTCTTCCTCCCGATCGCCGGGGGCCAGCGGCTGAAGGCAGGCACAGTTTGGAAGGGCACAGCCTGCCCTTCCAAACCGTGCCTGCTTTTAACCCCTTGGGTGCCGGATCGCGATTCGGCGCCGAAAAGCTCCGAATCGTGATCCTCTCCTGGAGCTGGCCGACATCTTAGATGTCGGCCAAGCTTCCGGGAATGCCCCCTGATGACTGGCGTCATCGTGCATAGCACAATGATGCCAGTCCTGGAGTTAACCCCTAACTGCCACCAATGGTGGAGATAGGGGGTTCCAATGAACTCCCGATCCGTGGCAGCTAGGGTTTAATGTTTGGTACTGTTGGATCGGCCAGAGCATGGCCTTTCCACCGATACCAAACAAGACCATGTAAAAAGTAAATAAAATAAAAAATATTTTAAAAAAATAATTTAAAAAAAATGAACAAGTTATTTTTTTTTGTGCGATTTGTTAATGCAGCAATATTGTTCCCATTTCAGTTATAATGTGAACAATGATGCTGCACTAACGATTTTTGTATGCGGTGTGTTTGTTGAGTCCCCATTTCTAATTTTTTTAACAAGCGACCCCATAGAAAATATAACCGCAAATGCTCGCATGTTAAAATGTGAAAAAAAAACACTTTACACATTGTAAATTATTGAAAATTCTAATTTTATTGCATTTTTTGTTATAATATACAGACAGGACATGACGTATACATATAATAATGACATATTCTGAATCTGCCGAGTCTGCCGGAAAGAACGATATATTATATGTCTGGGTCATATAATAAAATAAGGCTTCAAAACGCGGTTAAACATGATGAGCGAAACCAGTAAAAATGAGCTCAGCACAGAGGCGTGAAATGGCTCAGCAGCGAAAGGGTTAAAGGGCCACTACCATCAAAAAATGAAATGTTCTTATTGTGTTTATTTTATGTTGCTGATATCTTACATGTAATTTGTCTTTCTCTTGTATATTTAGTTACGAAAATACTTTATAGGTGCATCCATTTTGTGAGGTTTTGTTTTATAAACTAGCAGAAATTTTAGCAGAAATTTTAAACAAGCAGAAATTTTAAATGATTATTTTTCTTCAGTATTTATCAAAGAGAAACCTATAACAGGAGACATGAAATTCATTAATAAAAACTTACTAATACAAAGTGACTGGTTGACTCAGGACAAGGTTTTACACAAATTAAACAATGTGAATGTTAATAAAGCCCCAGGGCCAGATGGAATTCACCCGCGAGTACTAAGAGAGCTATGTGTTGAAATATGTAAACCTCTGTTCTTAATCTTTCAAGATTCTTTTCTTTCAGGAATAGTACCAGAGGATTGGAGAAAAGCTGACGTGATCCCTATATTTAAGAAAGGTTTAAAATTTGTGCCTGGGAATTATAGACCTGTGAGCTTAACATCTGTGGCTGGGAAGTATTTGAGGGGTTACTAAGGGATAATATTCAGGAATTTATTGGGAGGTATAATGTAATTGGCAAAAATCAGCATGGTTTCATGAAACACAGAGATCATGTCAGACTAACCTAATTACGTTCTATGAGGAAGTAAGTAGAAGTATAGATCAGGGGGTCGCAGTGGATGTGATTTACTTAGATTTTGCCAAAGCTTTCGACACAGTTCCACACAAAAGGTTACTACTTAAATTAAGAAAAAATGGTCTAGATGAAAATACTTGTTCTTGGATAGAAAACTGGCTAAAAGATAGGGTACAGAGAGTGGTCATAAATGGTACATTTTCAAGATGGACACCAGTGGTAAGTGGTGTCCCTCAGGGGTCTGTTATAGGACCAATACTATTCAATTTATTTATAAATGACCTTGAGATAGGCATTGAAAGTCATGTATCAGTGTTTGCAGATGACACAAAGCTAGGAAAAGTAATACAATGTGAGCAGGATGTTACTTCGCTGCAGAGGGATTTAGATATATTGGGGGACTGGGCACTTAAATGGCAGATGAGATTTAATCTAGATAAATGTAAAGTTATGCACTTTGGAGTGAAGAACACACAAGCAATTTATACCCTAAATGGTACGGAGTTAGGGAAATCCAAGCAGGAGAAGGATTTGGGAATAATCATAGACTTCAAACTAAGTAACAATGTGCAATGTCAAACAGCAGCCGCCAAGGCCAGCAAAGTACTGGCATGCATTAAAAGGGGAGTTCACTCACGGGATGAAAACATAATTTTGCCTCTGTATAAATCAATGGTCAGGCCGCACCTTGAATATGCCGTGCAATTTGGGCACCTGTCTTAAAAAAAGATATTATATCGTTAGAAAAAGTGCAGAGACGGGCAACTAAATTAATAAGGGGGATGGAAGGGTTAAGTTATGAGGAAAGACTAACAAGCTTAAACCTTTTAGTTTAGAAAAGGCGCCTTAGAGGGATCTGATAACCTTATATAAATATATACGGGGCCATTATCAACCATTGTCTGATAACCTATTCATTAACAGGCTATACATAGGACACGGGGTCATCCATTTAGACTGGAAGAAAGAAAATTTAGCTTAAAGCATAGGAAGGGTTATTTTACGGTGAGAACAATCAAGCTGTGGAATTCTCTGCCTGTTGAGGTGGTTGGGTCAGAGTCTGTACAGACTTTTAAAAAACGACTGGATGACTTCCTGCAGACACAGAATATTAAGGGTTATAATATTTAATATGTGGGTAAAAGCTTCTTGATCCAAGGAGAAATCTGACTGCCATTCTGGTCAAGAAGGAATTTTTTCCCAGTATGTTGCATATTGGCAAGCATTCAGACTGGGTTTTTTGCCTTCTTTTGGATCAACAGCAGTAGGTTATGTGGGAGAGGCTGACCCGATGGACGCATGTCTTTTTTCAGCCTATATAACTATGTAACTATGTAACTATGTAGCCTCCACAGTATCTTTATCTCACTTGCTCCACAATATGTGGCAATGGCCATAGAAGGGAATGAAGGGGTCAATAGCTGACTCAAATCATTGTATTGTGTGGGATTTATTCAAGGACATCATCAGGTGTAGAATAGAAGTATTTTAAGATCCCTCACATATCTCATTCAGCTGTCATTTCTTATCTCAGTTAACCTGAAGAACAAAACCCTCCTGCTGCCTTATCTAAACATTCCCTCTTCCACCTCATTGAATGGTAGATATTTAGATTAAATAAACAAGAGCCATAAAGCAAAGATTTTGGTAAATGTTGCATCATGGGAAAATTACACAAAATGGAAACAAGACTTACTTTATTCTTCCTTTTTACGTGCATTTACTTAAAAAAAAACAACTGCATGTGCTTTATAATGTTGTTTTATTTGTAATGCACAAGTAATCTAGTTAGAGCTTATGTAAGTGCTAGTGTCCTTTAGAGTGATTTTTACATTTGCAAAATCACTTGAATTAAAAATGAAACCCATCGGGGGCGGAGCCGAGCTGGCCAAGGAGATGGACGCTGTGTGAGAGAGCTCCTGCCTAAACCCACCGTAACAGTGCTCCAACTAGCTTCACAGCCTGCAAATAATTCCCCAAATGAGGGGCTCAACACCCCACAATGATGAAGCGCACCTCAAAAGCAAAAAAAGACACCAAACTCACCGTGGCGCCGATTTTTTCATCACAGACCCGGCATGAGGACACATCCCAAAATGGCGCCCATCCCGAATCGGCGCATTCGGACAGGAGTGGGGACCACGATCCGGAGGCCTGCCCTGTCACGAGAGCGGACATATTCGACCTGAAAACATTTATCGCGGCAGAATTGGAGAAAACCTCCCGGCGTTTATCTGTGGACATACAGGAGGTGGGTGAACGCACGGCCAGACTGGAAGATAGGGCGGATCACATGGCCACTCACTTTAACACCCTGGCAGCCCATGCAGACGCCATGGAGGCTCGAGTCCATTATCTGGAGGAGGCTATGGAGGACCAATCGAACCGTTCACGCCGCAAAAATATCAGGCTCCAGGGCCTACCTGAATCGATTCCGGGGGACTAACTCCTGCCCACACTCACTGGGATAGTCAAACGCCTTCTTCCTGACCTCCCCCAGGTTAAGCTCCTATTTGATCGCGTACACAGAACCCTGGGCCCCAGACACAACAAGAATGCACCACCTCGGGACGTGGTAGCACGCTTTCACTATTTTTAAATCAAGGAAGCCCTTTTAAAAGTTGTTAGAGATCAGAATGTGGATTATGATGGAACCACTCTCTCATTTTTCCAGGACTAATCAATCACCTACCACCTTGGCGCGCCGAAAGGAGTGGAGAGAGGTCACTGGGCTTCTTCGCCAACATGATATAAAATATGCATGGGGCTTCCCATTTAAAATTTTGGTGACAAAAAACAACCGCACCCACGCATTTTCTCAACTTTACCAAGCTAAAGACCTCCTGAGCCTTCTGGATCTGGAGGTACCACGGGCTTTGGAGGATCTGAGGCCACCCCCACGACTGGATCAGGACTGGTCCTTGGTCCCTGACTGAATGCTGCACTTGCGGAATTCGATTTCCGACCGACCCCCAGGATTGTCCCCCATTCTGGGCTACTTTGCAGTATCCTTGGGAAGCATTGTATCTTGGTCTCTGTTTCAGGACATCTGGCTCATGACCCTGAGACACACTACCCCAGGACGGTGTTGGTTATAAGTGCCTTGCAGGCTTCCAATTTCTAAAGTTTATATTGAAAATCTAGTTGGAGCATATGCTCCCTTTTTCTTATTATAGTATTTTTTATTTCGGCGGGTGGGTGGCGTTCTCTCTGTACTCTCTGGTTCGGTGCAGGATGATCGCCGGCTTCCCCTTCTCTGTCTTCTCCTCCCCCGTATTACCTTCCCTCCAGTTTACCCATTCGGCTGGTACCCTCATCTCCCCCGTGGCTGCCCACCACGGGGTTCACTGTTCTACTTCTTTCTTCTATTTCTTTTCCTCTTTCAAATCTTTTTCTTTCGCTCTGTTACCTTGACTTCCTCTGTACCTTTTCCTCCCTTTGGGGTCCCTTACTGGCTCGCTCCCCAGCCTCCCCTCGGGCACTTGTGCCCTTTGGGGGAGGGGTGGTTGGGGAGGGCCATGGAGGGTCCCATCTTTCCGCATATGTGCCCTTGATTGAATGGCTCCAGTAAATATCATCTCCCTTAATGTTAAAGGCCTCAATTCTCCTCGCAAAAGGCGACTAATGTTCAGAGACCTTAAACGTAAATCAATTGACATTGCCTTAATACAGGAAACTAGGATCCCCACGACGGCTGCCTTTCGTCTTTCTGACCCGGCCTATTCTAGATGTTTCCTCTCCTGTGCCTTCCCTAAACACAATGGGGTTGGCAATCCTGTTCTGTTCCTCCTGTCCCTTTACTGTGACGGACTCACACACTGACGAAGCGGGGCGATGTATTTTGGTGCTGGTCGAAGTCTCTGGTCAGCAATACACTTTTGTTTCAGTATATGGACCGAACGCACCGGACGCCGAGTTTTGGGCCTCGACCCGATCTTTTATATCCACTTATGCTAGGGGTCAGGTGATTATAGGGGGTGACTTTAATGCGACTCTATGCCCTCCCTTGGATAGATCTAGCGCTCACCGAGATAGACCCTCCCCCCAACCCTCTCCCCAAGACAAACAGTTTTACGATTTTGTTTATCAATCGGGTTATGTTGACATTTGGAGGGCTCATAACCCTTCTGTTAAAGACTATACTTTTTACTCACCAGTACATAACTCCTCCTCCAGAATAGACTGTATTTTGATATCCCCCTCCTGTCTACCCTCCGTTTTGTCATCCACTACAGGCTCCATCACATGATCAGATCATGCAGATATTACACTGCAACTCCTACCTTTCGCTCCTTCTGCGGGCCGTAGATGGCGGTTAGATCCGTTTTTGTTGGATAAACCTGGGGTACGGGATTCGATTAGAGACACGTTGCAGGAGTATTTTCAACTTAATGACACGCCAGATGCTGTGGGCCGCTCATAAGCCTGAAATTCGGGGTGCTCTTATGAGCCTAGCTTCCCATCTTAAGAAACAAAAAATATCGGAAATTAAAGACCTCCAACACCGCCTTCGGGATTGTGAAATCGTTCATAAAGCGTCCCCCTCCCCTGAATCCTAAGCTTACTTATCCCAAGTCAGACATTCCTTAAACAGACTATTCCTTGACAATGTGGGACGGTCACTTCTCTGGTCCAAACAGAGATATTATGAACGATCAAATAAAATGGACACCCCTCTAGCTCGCATCCATAAAACCCGACCTCGGTCACAGGCGGTTCCCCTTATTACATCATGTTCCCGAATCACAGCTCCGGACGCAATTAGGGATGCCTTTTCCAAATACTTCAGTTCCTTATATAATCACTCCCCATCCCATAATACTCCCGACCCAACACTGAGATCCTGTATAGAGGATTATATATCCAGGGCCGATTTAACCACTCGGACGGAAGAACAAGCGTCTAATTTGGCCTCTCCCATTACTGAGTCCGAGATAGGGGTCGCCCTTGGGCAAATGAAAGTCCACAAAGCTCCCGGACCTGACGGTTTCACGTACCATTATTATAAAACCTTCCCTAAGATCTTATACCCTCGTCTTCTTCGAGTATTTAATAATTTTATGGAAGGAGGTACCCCACCCTCGGAATCCCTTTTAGCATCAATAGTTTTGATCCCTAAACCAGGTAAGGATCATCAACAAATTGAAAATTATAGGCCCATATCCTTAATAAATACTGATCTAAAATTATTTGCCAAAATCCTCTCCCTCAGGTTAGACCCAATACTACGCCATCTTATACACCCGGACCAAGTAGGCTTCATACCCCTTCGCCAAGCATATGAAAATACCAGATGGGCGGCAGACCTGGTGTGGTGGGCCTTTGAATCCAGGACGCCGTCTTTGTTCCTATCCCTGGATGCGGAGAAGGCGTTTGACAGGGGGAATGGCCCTTTCTCTTTTCCCTTCTCCAACATCTTGGTTTCCCCAACACATTTTTGGTAGCTATTAAAGCTCTTTATTCATCCCCCTTGCCCGTTTCGGGTTTCCAATGGCACATGACAGGGATGCCCTCTTTCTCCCACCCTTATTGCCCTCTATTTAGAACCCCTGATGCAACATATCTGAAATAACTCCTTGATACATGGATTTAAGATTCGCTCAGAGACATATAAAGTGTCCGCGTATGCGGATGACATTCTCCTCTCTCTGACTCAACCTCTTTCGTCTCTACCTCAACTCTTTCAGAAGCTGGACAAATTTCCACACATTTCTGGCTATAAAATAAATGTGGCCAAGTCTGAAGCTTTCCTAATGAATGCCCCCCCCGAGATGGGGGACTCCTTACGCCTCAACTTTCCTATCCGCTTCTCCCTCTCTTCTTTCAAATACCTTGGTATTGTCCTCACTAACGATCCATGCACGTTATATACTTTTAACTATGACACAATGTGGTCACAACTTGAAAAAGATTTAGAGTGTTGGGATAGATACATGATCTCATGGGTGGGCCGTATATACTGCATCCAAATGAATGTCTTACCACGTTTATTATACTTTTTTCAAGCACTCCCAGTGGCTTTGGATCCAGGAGATATTCGTGAATTACAACGGGCAATGGACTCCTTTATTTGGCAGGGCAAAAGACACCGGATTGCCAGAGCGACCCTTTACAGGCCAAAAGAGATGGGTGGTCTAGGCCTGCCTTGCTTATTTTCCTACTATTATGCAGCACAGCTGGCTCAGATTGTGGCGTGGCACTCTCCACCCGCTACGCGTAGATGGGTGGACCTGGAACGAAGCCTCATGTTTCCTGACTGTCCACATATGTGGATGTGGCTTCCCCAAATACATTGCCCTCTGTTGAAAACCTCTTTCCCGGCGATTATTAATTCACTCAGACTTTGGGACAAATTGGAGACCAAATGCGATCTTACTACCTTCCCCTCACCGTTAACCCCGATCCTTTGAAACAGAGAATTCCTCCCAGGATTCCAATCAATTCTCACCGAAGGCTGGAGGGGCTCTACCATCTCTAGGATTTGTCATCTATACCCTAAAGGTCACCTGATTCAAGCTACAGATTTACCTGGCATGACCCACCCTCTCCCGTTCCTCCAACTTAAGGCGTTTGCGACTCAGCCCCACATTAAGCTTACTGCACTGACTCCACTGTCCCAGTATGAACGATTTTGCCAATGAGGCTCCCCCCTAAAGCACTCATCTCTACACCCTACCGCAGGATTACAACCCTGCTGGATTGGTGGGAATTGCTCTATGTCCGGGCCTGGGAGAGAGATCTTGGGGAAACGCTGGACGCCGAGGATTGGGGTGACATTTGGGAGGCTATGAAAGGGGTTTCCATATGTACAACCCACCAAGAGCAACTGATTAAAACGTTTTTTCGCTAGGTACACTACAACTGTACAGATTTCTCATGTGTCCCTTATGACTCCGGACTTATGCTGGAGGGGCTGTGGTCTCTGTGGCACCTATGCTCATATGTGGTGGTTTGGTTTTGTCCCAGAATCCAAAACTTTTGGGATGAAGCTCACACTCTCCTCCAAGCAGTCTTCCCTACGGCTACCCGGAAGGACCCCTGGGCGTACTTACTGTCTCGGCCCTTTTCTGACCTGATGAGACAAGAAAACAAGCTAGTGGCTAAGATCATTTTTGCGGCCCACCGCGTTTTGGCCGAATGCTATAATTGCCCGACACCACCTACTTTTTCAAAAGTTTATCCCAAAATCAAAGAGGTACAATTTATGGACGAGTTTACGGCTACCTCCAACCATACCCTTCCGGCATATTACAAAACATGGTTCCCCTGGCTGGACCAAATGGGCTCGAACTGATGGGACCGGAGACGGGGGCTCGAACGTTACGAATAGTACATACTGATGATATCTTGAAGGACGGATTATTCTTACGGCACGTTTGATATTGTTATACTGGTATAGGTATATTGCTTCTCTCTCTCTATTTCCCCCTCTGACCTTTCTCTACTTTCCTTTCTTTTTCTCCTTCTCTCTCTTCATTCTTTTTCTGGGTTTTGGCAACCCTTTTTTCTTTCTCCCTTCCCCCCCCCCCTCTCCTCTTATCTTTATCTTTACTTCTTTGAGTATTACTAAATAATTATCGTATGATCTTTATATTATGTTGGTTTCTATTTCAAGATAATAAAAACTATATTTACAAAAAAAAATGAAACCCATCAAAAATACCTTACTTATCCTTCATCCCATGGTGGAAAGGACAGCGCGATCCCACAGCTCAGGCCATGAAAAGTGGAAGACTGGGTTCAAATAGTTTCCAGTGTCCCTCCATGGCTCCCTGCATGAACCCTGGTCATGCAAGCTTGTGGCAGAGTCATGCTGAGCTCCATGAAGTTCTACAGTCTCCAGGAACCGATACCTGTGGGTATCGGGCCGCAGCTCCGAAGTATTTTGACTGCAGCTGCAATTACAGTGGCTGGATCGGAATAAGTGCAGTAAAAGGGAGCTGGTAAGGAAAATCGGCTTGCACAGGTTTTTTTTTCCCCTTACCAGCTCCCTTTGACTGGCAAGAGGGGAATAGAGACCAACATGTTTCCCAAGATTTAAGTCATAATATGTAGAAGGTGACTAACTGCATATATCTACCCTTACTAGCACTTTATTAATGATAATACTGAATTATCTATAAAATAAGTTGAATGCAACATGGGTGATTTATGGTTCAATAATCCATGTGGAACAATGGCAAAGCTACACTACAATACTAAAAATTACATATTATTTGTTACTTTTTTAATTAGTGACACATTAAGTGAAATCACTGGTGCCAACTGACTAAGGCCTGATGTAGCAGGCAAAACACAAGCTGTGAGGGAGTTGCAAAAGAGAGCCAGGACTGGCTCCATGCTTTGTGAGTAAACACGTGTCATTTCCATCTGCTTATATTGTTATCCAATGGTATTTCGATTTTTGGTAATTTTTGCTTGAGGATTCCCCCCCACCCCAAAAAAAACTGAAACCAGACCAGAGAGGCAGTAAGGTGTGCCTTAATAAAAAAAAATGCACTGAAGTAAGCACAAAAAGGCTCTCAAATGTGTTTGTTTGTGTGTGTTTGTGTGTGTGTGTATGTGTTCCCGCATTGACATTGTAATGCAAATTGGGATCCTGGTTATGTGAACTGCTACACTACAGAGGTTAGGGCCTGCCCATCCATGGGGCCGGATGATGCCATGGCTCCAGACATCACTTTGCCAGGGACAGGATTATGAGCCTCAACTACCACCCATTACTGTAAGTTTTATTCTTGTGGAGCACACTGTGATACAGTAATGTTCAGTGTGTATGAGTGTGTTTTATTGCTGCGGATATCTGTGATACGTGCACACTCATACACACTGCACATTACTGTATCACAGATCTCTGCAGCAATAAAAGTCACAGTAATGTACTGTGTGTATGTATGAGTTGTATTGAAGTGGATCTCTGTGATAAGCTCATACACACAGTACACTACTGTGAGCTTTATTGCTGTGGAACTCAGTGATACACTGCACATGTTTTTTTGAGGGTGAGGGGCAGCATTTCATCCTTGGAACCAGGCAGCACAGTGTCCCGAGCCGGCCCTGACAAAGGTTATTTGCTAACCACCATTCTTTCATTGAAAGAATGGTGGATTTAGTTCAGAGAATTTCAGGCAACTACATTGGATTATGTAATGTAAAACTATGGTAAGTTCACTATTGAGAGTACTGACACCATAGTTCTCCATAGTTTGCATTGTTCTTTCCACCATTGTTTCTGCCAAAATTGTATTTTTCAAAAGGGTTTCTACCATCATTTCTGTCAAAGTATAGAGCATAGATTTTATTCTGTAGAATGATGGACTTTACATTATATGGAAATGGCCTTAGAACTCTTCCCAGATTGATGGGCAGCAACAATTGCTTCTCTTAGATCATTGCTGAGGTCTTTCCTCCTTCGCATTGTGTTAACAAACACATGATTGGTCCAGAGTCAAGACCAGCAAACCCAAGCAATAAAGTCTATGAAAGTTTTCTTGCAATCACTGACATAATCCCCGGTTAGAGGAGATATTTCATGGCGTTGTGTATATTTTTTAAATACCCAACAGTTCCCCATTCTCAAGTACAAATAGAAGCAACAGTTGTGCAGGAATAACAGAATATTTTTACCAGTGCCATGTTTGCCTCAGGACACAAAAATGCCGGATTCTGCTTACAGTCATAACATTGCCTTGTTTTTCCTTTGTTAACTAATATGTCATTAGAAAGCCTTGTCACCCTCTTTTTTATTGAGCTATTCTCTCTCACTAATTATTTGTTTTCCTGAATCAATATATTTTATTCCCGTTGCTATGCATTTCATTAGCTCCCATCATTGCTTCACCAGAAAAATAAAAACTGTACCAGTGATATCAGGTGATGAATCTACAATGGCAAGAAAAAGTATGTGAACCCTTTGGGATTACGTGGAGTTTCGCATGAATTGGTCATAAAATGTGCTCTGATCTTCATCTAAGTCACAACAATTTGAAAAACACAGTCTCCTTAAAATGATAAAACACAAACATTATATGTTTTCATGTTTTTATTGAACAGAACATGTAAACATTCACAGTGCAGGGTGGAAAAAGTATGTGAACTAGGCTTGTGCACCGATTTTTTTTTCGGTTCGATTCGGTTCGATTTTTCGGATTTTTAAACTTTTCGATTAGGCTCGTTTCAACCGATTTCGGTTTCGATTCGATTCGGTTCGGCCCGTTTTTCGGGTACATTTTTTTTTCGGAATTTCGACCATTTTTCGTATTTTCGTGTCACCGTGCTCGGTTTTTGTATCGACTTTTCGTAATTTCGGAAATTTTCGTTTTTCCGAATTGCACATTTTTCGGGATATCGACCATTTTTCGTATTTTTCGTGTCATTTTGCCCATTTTTTGTATCGACTTTTCGTTTTTTCGAAAAATTTTAGTTTTTCAGAAAATTTTCGTTTTTACAAAATTTTCGTTTTTCGGAAAATTTTCGTTTTTCGGAACATCTGTTCTCCTCGTTTGACACATTTCAAGCCCATTCGAAAAATCCGAAAATATTTCGTTTTGGCTTGGAAAACATTTCGGATCTGAACTTTTCGGATCTAAAATTTTTCGGAAATTCGGCCGCATCCGAAAACACGAATCGGGAAATTCCGTGATAATTCAGAAATTCCGAAACCCGAAACGCACATCCCTAATGTGAACCTTTGGCCTTAATAACTGGTTGACCCTCCTTTGGCAGCAATAACCTCAACCAAACGTTTCCTGTAGTTGCAGATCAGACCTGCACAACAATCTGGAGTAATTTTGGACCACTCCTCTTCACAAAACTGTTTCAGTGTAGCAATATTCTTGGGATGTCTGGTGTGAATCGCTCTCTTAAGGTCATGCCACGGCATTTCAATCGGGTTGAGGTCAGGACTCTGACTGGGCCACTCCAGAAGGTGTATTTTGTTTTGTTGAAGCCATTCTTTTGTTGAATTACTTGTATGCTTTGGGTCATTGTCCTGTTGCATCACCCATCCTCAGCGGAGCTACAGTTGACGACAGATGGTCTTACGTTTTCCTGCAAAATGTCTTGATATATTCTGGAATTCATTTTTCCATCAATGACAACAATCCGTCCAGGCCCTGAGACAGCAAAGCAGCCCCAAACCAGGATGCTCCCTCTGCCATGTTTTACAGTGGAGATGAGGTTTTGATGTTGGTGTGCTGTGCCTTTTTTTCTCCACACATAGTGTTGTGTGTTTTTTCCAAACAACTCAATTTTGGTTTCATCTGTCCACAGAATATTTTGCCAGTAGGGCTGTGGAACATCCAGGTGCTCTTTTGCAAACTTCAAACGTGCTGCAATATTCTTTTTGGACAGCAATGGCTTCCTCCGTGGTGTCCTCCCATGTACTCCATTCTTGTTTAATGTTTCCTTATTGTAGATGTGTCAACAAAAATGTTAGCATGTGCCAGAGATTTCTGTAAGTCTTTAGCTGACACTCTAGGATTCTTCTTTACCTCATTAAGCATTCTGCGCTGTGCTCTTGCAGTCATCTTTACAGGACGATCACGCCTAGGGAGAGTAGCAACAGTGCTGAACTTTCTCCACTTGTAGACAGTCTGTCTTACCGTGGACACATGGACATCAAGGCTTTTGGAGATACTTTCAGCAACACATCCAATAATATCACACTGATTGCACTCAAGGTTGGCTCACTCCTGGCTCCAATTAGCTCTTAGAGAAGTCATTAGGCTAGGGGTTCACATACTTTTTCCACCCTGCACTGTGAATGTTTACATGTTATGTTCAATAAAAACATGAAAACATATAATGTTTGTGTTGTATTATTTTAATCATACTGTGTTTTTCAAATTGTTGTGACTTAGATGAAGATCAGAGCACATTTTATGACCAATTCATGCAAAACTCCACGTAATCCCAAAGGGTTCACATACTTTTTCTTGCCACTGTACCTTACTATATAGCTATCTTTTGGGTTTACAGTGTTTCTCTTTACCCTTAACTGTCATTAGAACCTGTTTTAAGTCCACACATTTGCCTTCTGGTCTAAGAGTGCTATTATTGCTCACCCTTTCCCAAAAATATCCATCTTTCAATGAGCCATTTACCACTATTCATCCCTCTTACTATCTTTTAGAAGAATCAACATTATATTCTGGTTAAAGCAAGTGCATTCCAAAAATCTTATCCTACAATAAAATGTTTGCTAATGTGATTGTTTTATTCCAGCATTATTAGTGGGATTAGTAGATTGTATCTTCATGATGCTGGTATCCAGATGTGAAACAAAAGACCGAGGAAGACATATAGCTGCATCTCTATAATTTCCTGCAATCTGGAGCATGCAATCCAAAAATAGAATGTATTTGTCATGAAAAAAGGACAAAACGATACATGACAGGTGTGCATTAGCAACCACCACAACAAACAACATCATGAGTGGTTCTAATTGGCACAAAACCTCAACTATACATTGTTCTTCATTATGTGTCACCCTCCAATTACAGGTGGCAGCACAGATGTGTAGCCTTTATTTAGACGAAAAAGTAGAATCTAAATTATCTTAAAATAACAATAAGAGAATATACTTTGTTTAAATTATTCTGTACCATAGAATTTCTAGTTTCACAGAGACTAGTCCCTTGTTTTTCCCATCTTCTAGAAAAAAACAGGGGTCTGCTGATGACTTTTATAAATCATGTAGAATACATACATATTCACATTGAACAAACATGATGCTCAGTGCCCCTTGTGCTCAAATGAAAACTTACTAATTATTTTTACTTACAAAATCTCGAGCGTGTCTACACCAGTGCTCCCCATACCTGTCCTCATGGCTCACTAACAGGCCAGAGTTTAAAGGGACACTACCACGTACATAAACTGTCTCTGTATTACTTGTGCATTACAAATAAAAACCCATGCTGCCGTTTTTTTTCTTTGAGGTTATTGCATGTAAAAAGGAAAAATAAAGTTAGGTATTTTATCTCCAGGTTTCAGTTTCTGGATTTTTCCCATGATGCAACATTTACCAAAAGCTTAGCTTTGTGGCTCTTGTTTATTTAGTCTACAATATCTACCATTTCATGAGGTGGAGGAGGGAATGTTTAGATAAGGCAGCAGTGGTGTATTGTGTGATGTAGGCTACCTGAGATAAGAGATGGCAGCTGAATGATATGACAGGGAGTTTAACGTTTTTTTAATCTACCCCCGGTGATGTCCTTTGAAGACATCCCACACAATACAGTGATGTGAGTCAGCTGTGCAATACCACACATTGAGGATCAAGTGAGGTAAAGATACTGTGTGTGGGGGGGCAGTTTACAACACAAAAGATGACAAAATGGAAACACCCAGTGACTCATATTGAGTAAAATATTTTCTTAGCTAAACAAACAAGAGAAAAACAAAGAACATGTAAGATATTAGCAACATAAAATAAACACAATAAGGACATTTCATGTTTTTGGTGGTAGTGACCCTTTAACCTCTTCACTACCGACAGATATCTCAGGCTTCAAAGGCACCACCTGGTGCACCGACATAGAGATATTTCAATATGCTGATCTGCAGCCCAAAAGCAAATTAAATTTGTTTGCTGGAAACTAATTTCATTTGCTTTTGGGCTGCAGAAGGTGCCTCACAGTTTTAGCCCTGTGGGCATATTGCCCAAAAAGTTAAAACTGTAAAATCAGCTGCTCAAAGCTCTGAAATATCCGACTTTCAGCAGCCGATGCAGGAAAAAAGAAAAAATAGACCAGCCGCTCAAATGGCTGTAACTCAATTTGGCAGTAGATGGTGCCATCTACTGGCCAAAATAGGTTTTTACAGTAAGAAATACAATGGGTATAAGCTCAAATATTTCTTACTTTGTAATTAATTAAAAATAATTTTACAAAAACCCACTGGTTTTTGACAGTTTTTTTGGAAAATCACTTGGTAATGAAGGGGTTAAGGATTACCTTGGGGAAAATGCAGACTGAATACTGCAATCAAACAACAGCAAATGATATCACATGTGTTGTACGTCAGATATATGGGAGTGAGTACACACGGGAACTTGCTGCTACGTATTGAACACTGACTTATATTCATTACTGACTCGCACCCATTTCTATTTTTGACTCCGTTTTTAGGAGTTTTTCAAATTTTGGCTTTTACGTCCAGACGGTAAATTGCACCAGCACCTTCTAATAGCGAACTTGTCAAGATGCTAAAAATAGATTGTGATCCTCATATTAAAGATAGGAGAGGCTAAGCACAGTAAGCTTGCACAAGGTGAGACGCGCTAACGAATTTTACCCGAGTGTAGCGCCAGACATTAAGGGCCCTATTACAATCTTCACGCAAACGTATGCGCACGCGCAAAAACGCATTAATGCGAGGGGCAAAACCATTTGCGCTGAACGTCGTATTACAATATCAGCGCTACAAACGCACGGAATCGTCTACTGTGGGTGAACCTGCGCGAACGCTGCGTGAGCGTACTGTACTGCGCGCGTCCTATACTTAACATTGTGAGCGCAAATGCGTTTGTGCGCTGGTACGTGGATGGTATTACGATCTATGCGCAAAATTTAACGCACAGCGTTTGTACGCATAATTTTAACGACTTCTAAAAGCTGGTGTTAATGGCAAATCTGAACGTCCTGGCCGAACCCAAATACACCAGCCAAAAAAAAAATATGCAGCAAAGTATAGTTACACATTCTACACATACCCAAACAATAAAATTGAGAAGTCGTGCGTGTTTTTTTTTTTGGATACAGCATATATGCGCAGATTGACTTTGGCAGGAGCAAAAACTTAACGTGAGATAATTGCGGTTCTTAATTCTGATTGGCTGAATCGTGTGAAAAAACAGTCCGCACACCGATTTCTGCGCGCAACGTTTAATGCGCGTGCGTTTTTGCGCGTCTTTTTTATGCGCTTTTTTTTTTGACGGATGAAATAATGCGCAAGGATTGTAATACCAGCGTTGTTTTACGCACGTTAATGTTTAACGCTTCGCGCAAAAATTCACGCGTTTACCGTGCATTTTTGTGTGAAGAATGTAATAGGGCCCTAAACTTCTCCTAGCGCTAACGATTACATATTAAGACATTACATTAGCACCAACTATGGAATAGATCCGTAGGTCTCCACAACATCTTACATATGTGTAGCGATGTGTTGAAGTTTACTGTGGCAGTACCCATTTTTGGCCACAAGATGGAGACTATCACGATTTAAGACCCTGGACACTTGAACTACATATCCATGCATGCTTTGCGAAGAAACAGGAAGTGGGTGGGTCTGTGGAGAGCCTGTACATCCTGCACCTCGTGGAGAACAGGCAGAACGCGCCAGAGAGCTGAGGAGAGCGGATGCACAGAGAGACACACAGAAGGAGAGATCAAGAGCTAGGCCGGAGCGCAGACAGAGTGGATTGGGCCTCACAATCGGGCCACCCAGCCTTGCGGGAGAGAGACATCACCAGCTGTATTCCGAGTGCAGTGCTGAGGAGAGAAGACCCCTCGAGTAAGGAGTACCGCGGTCGATTGAAGCGGGGAGCAGGCGGTAAGCTGGCTGAGTTGCGGCTGACAGACAGAAGGCCAGACAACAGATCCGGTGGTCGGCGTCCCCAGTCAAATTCGAGCGGAGAGACGTCCTGGGTCAGCGGAACCTCAAGCTTGCGCTGGATGGGTGAGAGGCCCCCAAGGCCGTGTGTAAATTTAAGCGTACACTGCTGTTTTCTTCTAAAACCCACAGGGCCCCAACTGACTAGTCGAAGACATCGTTAAAGTAAGCTCACTGGCCAGTAGAAAAGTACCCGGGTACCTACATATATAAATATATATCACTTCAAGTTCTGGGACTTAACCTGTGCAGGACTCTGTTTTCCTTTTTCAAAATCCATACAAGGGGGCAAAGAAAAAGCTACATTCTGAACGATTTTCCTTTTTTTGTTCCCGCTGCGCGTCTATCGTAATACGAGAACTGTGTATTTTATTGTGTCCCGCTACGCGGTTTTTCCTCGAATTTCGTATCTTTTAATTTTCTGCTCGGTCGGGGTTTTTCCGAAAATACGAAGCCCTCGTGTTTTCGTTTCTTTTACCGCTACGCGTTTATCGTGTTACGAAAGTACTGTAAATCTTCCTTATAAACCGTGTCTTAAGAGCTGCAAACCTTTTAGTAAACCTTTTAAATTATAAAACTGTTCAGCGTGTTGGAGTATATTTATTCCCTAGTGCGGGGAGACTGACCCGTGGTTCAATTTTCAGCGGCTCCTCCGGGAGTGAGCGCTACACGTGGGGGCTCGTCCGGGATTCAGTCTCTGGAAAAACCGCATCTAAAGGGTTAAATATGGATCCAGACACTGCTGCCGAATGGTGTGGGGAGTATAGTAGTCAGTTAGCATGTTGCATAGTCATGGATATTCCCGCAGACACTTGGGCCGAAGATCAGATTCGCCAGGCCGTGGCCACGCTAGCACCAGATCATCGGGGGTTAATCCTGGACATTAAGAAAAACCCAGATACCTCTCACACGCATGTTCTTCTCGAATGGAGAAAAGGTATTCCAGCATGTTTTCGGGGCGCGAGCGTGAAGCTGACCGATGAGGTGGAAGTCCAACTGATTCAGCCAAGTGCGCCACGTGGCGAAGCCGAAAGTGTTCCCCGCGTCCAGTCCGTTGGCCATGATCGGGCCTGAATTTATCGTGGCTATTGGAGATTTGCTGGCTAAATGTCAGAAAAAAAGCCCTCCTCACACTAATTTCGGTTATCGACGGTTAAGGAACTTTACAGGAAATGTACCAACTCCGGCGGGAGAAGAAACCTTTGAGGAATGGGTGGAACAGGCGATGCAGGCACTGGATGAGTGGGACGTCCCTGAGGCCCAGAAAAAGCAAAGGATCACCGAGAGTTTAAAGGGACCTGCGTCAGAAGCGGTGAGAAACCTAAAATTGAGTAGAAAAGATTGTACTGCTTTGGATTATCTGAACGTTCTTGAAGAAGTGTTTGGGCGAACAGAAAAGGCAGCGGAACTGGTATATCAGTACGAACACACCTATCAGAAGAGAGGTGAGAGAATGATTGATTACATGAGGCGCTTGGATAAGATTCTGCACCAAATACTCCTCAAGAAAGGGGCCCAACCGGCTGACGTAGATAAGATACGAATAAAGCAGATCCTGAGAGGCTCTCAACCGTTAGATCCGGTGATGATGCAGCTGAGAAGCAGAGCAGTCAATCAAGAGTTGAAGTACTTGGAACTGATCCGAGTTGTACGAGAGGAGGAGGCTCTGCTGGAAGAGAAATCCTTCAGGCGGGGAGAAAGGGCTTATGCACAACCTGCGAGATATAACGACGGTCTACAGCCTGAAAACGACTCGATAGACACCTATGGATCTGACCTGGATGAACAGGAACAGTTAGTCGGGTTTAAATTCACCGGAAGGCTGCTAAAGAATCGAACCTTCTGAACGAAGCGAGTTGTTCAAGACTGTAAAGGAGGTACAGGAAGCTCAAACTGAACTGCAGAAAGCGCACGCTGAACTGTGCAGGGTGTTGATGAAGGTGACCGAGATGCAGGGGGAAAT
Source organism: Leptobrachium leishanense (assembly GCA_009667805.1). NCBI lineage: Eukaryota > Metazoa > Chordata > Amphibia > Anura > Megophryidae > Leptobrachium > Leptobrachium leishanense. The sequence continues at coordinate 86,866,580 of CM019071.1, forward strand.
GCAAAAGTTCCTAACAGGTATGCAGACGACAGAAGTTGCTGTGGCGTCTGGTCCAAACCCTTTAACAAAATCTCAACAAGAAACTACGTCTCCGCTCTCTAAGAAGAGATGTTTCGGTTGTGGAGAAATGGGCCATTTCCGCGCACAGTGCCAGGGCCGAAAGCCTGAGAAGGATAGAGTCGAGAGATTGTTGAAAGCTTTAGAAGGACTGTTGTCTACCCACCGGCGGGAAACGCCAGAGGGCACCAGTGAAGGAGCAACCTGGGTGCCCGAAGGTTGAACCCGCTCCAGAAACCAAGTCAGGGCTAGGAGGGCAAGAGGGCCCAAAGTTAAGCCAACTGCTGAGCCTGCCAGAATGGAAAGAGTCACTCCCTTAGTGTCCGGGTCTACGTCATGGGGAGGCAATGCACACCCAAAACCTGCACGGGCCAAGAAAAAGGCCAGGGTCCAGCAAACTGGGTCTAAACGTCCGGATACCGCTACAAAGTTTCCTGATCAGCTGATAGGTCCTTCTCCTATTGTGCCAATTCAAGTGGAGGGAGTCTATACTAAGCCCTGTTGGATTCAGGGGCCCAAGTGACTTTGATCTACCGAGATTTCTATGAGAGACACTTGAAACATATTCCCTTGCAAGAACTGAAGGATTTGGAAATCTGGGGTATCGGCACTGAGAAACTCCCCTATGACGGGTACCTGCAAGTAAGGTTGGAGATCGGATCTGAAGTCATCGGACAGTCTGGAGGCTGTGACGCTTTGGCCATTGTGTGCCCCCGACCCTCGGGTGCAAACAGAAGCTCTCTGATAGTGGGGACGAATACGGACCTAGTGCGGCGTCTCCTGACCCCCATCGTAGTGGAAGAAGGGTCAACTCAAGGAGTGCACCCCATGTTACGACCGGTCTATCAGAGGATGGTTGAAGAACGGAAAGCACCTGCTGAGGTGGGAAGACTGTGGAGACTGGGTGGGACAGAGAAGGTCCTGCAAGCAGGAGAAGTAGCGAGCTTCCGGGTTTCAGTCAAGTTGAACGGATCGCAACCAGGTCCTTATGTGGTGCTGGGAACCGATGTCAGTCATGGGAGTGAAACCGGAGTCGAAGTAATTCCTGAAATAATCTCCACAAAAGCCTTGAAGAGAACACGAGGAAGAGTCTCGGTCAGTGTGTGCAATGTGACAGATTCCCAGTGGTTCTTAAAGCACGAATGCCTATTGGGCAAGTAGAGTCTGTTACACCCCTCTACCGATTCAGGAGGGGGAGAAGATAAAGAGATTCCAGATGAAAGATTCTACCCCAAGGACGCTCCCATTTCACCTGAGTGGAAGAAACGTCTTCAGTCTCAAGTTCTAAAATGGAAAGAATTATTCTCGAAAGATGAGTTCGATGTGGGCCTGGCTAAGAGTACGGAACACCGCATTCGGTTGCAAGAAGACAAGCCGTTTCGTGAAAGGTCAAGGCGAGTTCCGCTGGGAGACTTGGATGATCTGCGAGAACAGCTAAATGAGTTGCAGAGAACCAATGTGATTCAAGAGTCCAGGAGCCCATATGCATCTCCAATAGTGCTGGTCAGGAAGAAGAACGGTTCTGTCCGCTTGTGCATAGACTATCGCACCTTGAACCGAAGAACCATCCCCGACCAATACGCCACTCCTAGGATTGAAGATGCTTTACAGTGTTTGTCTGGAGCAAAGTGGTTCAGTGTACTAGACCTGCGAAGTGGATATCATCAAATACCGATGCACCCTGAAGACAAAGAGAAAACTGCGTTCATTTGCCCACTGGGGTTCTTTGAGTTTAATAGAATGCCTCAAGGTCTGACGGGAGCTCCCGCCACGTTTCAACGGTTGATGGAGAAGACAGTCGGGGATATGAATCTAATCGAAGTGTTAGTGTACCTGGATGACATAATTGTGTTCGGGAAGACTCTGGAGGAGCATGAGCAACGTTTGGAGAAGGTCTTGAAGAGGCTCCATGAAGAGGGGTTGAAATTGTCTCTGGAGAAATGCCAGTTCTGCTTACCGTCAGTCACCTATCTGGGACACGTGGTCTCGGCAGAAGGTGTTTCGACAGATCCTCGGAAGTTGGAGGCCGTAGCTTCTTGGCCTAGACCCCGAAACGTCACTGAACTTAGATCTTTCTTGGGATTCTGCTCGTACTATCGAAGATTTGTGGGAGGATTTGCAAAGATAGCTCAGCCGCTGAACAAACTCCTACAGAAAGAAACCACCGAAGAAGGCTGTAAGGTCTCTGACCGAAACCCTTCCGCTCCGGGACCAAGGAAGGCTAAAGAGTCCATACAAGGTGAATGGACTAGTCAATGTGAAGGTGCGTTTATGAAGCTGAAAGAGAATCTAACCCGAGCTCCTGTTCTGGCCTACGCGGACCCTCACAAGCCATATGAACTACATGTGGATGCCAGCCGAGAAGGTCTGGGAGGAGTCCTATATCAGGAGTATGATGGATTGCTGAGGCCTGTAGCGTATGTGAGCCGGAGCCTTTCGCCTTCTGAGAAGAACTATCCTACTCACAAACTGGAGTTCCTGGCCTTGAAATGGGCAGTGGTGGACAAGTTGAAAGACTATCTGTATGGAGCTGAGTTCGTGATCAAGACGGATAATAATCCTCTCACCTATATCCTTACTACTGCGAAACTGGACGCAACGGGACATCGGTGGTTGGCCGCTCTGTCAGGGTTTCGGTTCAGCCTGAAGTATCGCCCTGGGGTGAACAATCGAGATGCTGATGCTTTATCAAGAAGACCCTACACTACAGAATGGACTCAGTTAACTCCAGACGGGGTGCAAGCTTTGTGTCAAGGAACAGAGCGCCGGGTCAAGGGAGGAGTTGAAGCGGAGGCCATAGGAGTCATGGCCGCGGCTGTCCCTGAGTTCTACTGTAACCCTACACAATTGAGAGATGAAAATCTACCTACCTTTTCCAAGCAGGATCTGAAAGCGGATCAAGCTAGAGACCCTTTGATTGCATTGACCATAAAGGCCCTGACTGCAAACCAGCGAGAGATTCTGCTAACCAATTCCCCGGATGGAGCCAGATTGGTCTACAAAGAGTGGGAGCGGTTGAAGATGTTGGATGGTGTGGTCTACCGAAGGGGCCCTTGACCAATTCCGAAGAGATTCAACAGTTATTTCTCCCCACCAAACACAGGGAGAGTGTGTTGCGATCACTACATGATGAGCATGGACATTTGGGTGCTGAGAGAACTTTTAAATTGGTGCGAGATAGGTTTTATTGGCCTTGCATGAGGGCTGAAGTCGAGAGTTACTGCCATTCCTGTCTGAGGTGCATTCAGAGGAAAACTCTACCAACCCGAGCTGCTCCAATGAGCCATCTACAGAGTCAGGGACCCATGGATTTGGTGTGCATTGACTTCCTGTGCTTAGAGCCGGATGCTAGTGGGCAAGGGAACATTCTGATAGTGACTGATCACTTTACCCGTTATGCCCAAGCTTTTTCTACAAAAGACCAACGCGCTCCGACAGTGGCGAAGGTGCTGATGGAAAAGTTCTTTGTTCATTACGGCCTGCCAAGAAGAATACACTCTGATCAGGGAAGAGACTTTGAAAGTAGATTGGTCGGGCAATTGCTGGAGTTGTTGGGAATTCAAAAGACTCGAACTACGCCATACCACCCTCAAGGTGATGCTCAGCCTGAAAGGTTTAATCGCACGCTGTTAAACATGCTGGGGACCTTGTCTAATGTGGAGAAGCAGAGTTGGAGTCGTCACATAGCTACTCTGGTGCATGCATATAACAGTACGGAGAGTGATGCCACTGGATATTCACCGTACCGTCTTATGTTCGGAAGAGAAGCTCGACTGCCGGTTGATTTGGCATTTGGGTTATCTCTAGACCAGACGTCGGTAGCTTCTCATAGAAACTATGTGGATAGACTTCGGAAGAATCTGGCTTCTGCGTTTGAACAGGCTCGTTTGACTTCAGGTAACAGGGAGCAAGGAACAAGAAGAACTATGATCTGAAGGTTCGAGTACAGGATTTACAACCCGGTGATAGGGTTCTGTTGAAGAATTTGGGTGCTGCTGCGAGACACAAGCTGGCGGATAGATGGAGTTCCCAGGTTTACATTGTCTGCAAGCAACTGCCGGGTCTGCCGGTGTATCAAATCCGCCCAGATGGAAAGGCTGGGCCTCTTAAGAACTGGCACCGAAATCATTTGTTACCTTTGAGAGAGGCTGTGAGGATACCAGTTGGGGACGAACTCCCTCCGCCGAATCTGCCTGTTCCACGTTTACCTCCTGTTACTCGGTCTCAACAGACTCGGTAGTTGACCCTCCGCCGAATCCGCCTTTCCATGTTTACCTCCTGTTACTCGGTCTCAACAGACTCGGGTTGTTGAAGAGAGCGAAAGAGACAGCGAGGAAGAAAGTTTTTGTCTGGACTGGATACGTTCACCGGAGCCTGAAGAGATTACCTCAGTTCCTGAACGATGGGAGAGTAATTTGAGGCCTGAGGCTCCTGAATTCTTGTTGGAAGTCCCTGAGACTGTTGATATCCCTGAGCCGCTTGAATTTCAGTGGGAAGCCCCTGAGGCTGTGGGGATCCCGATAGCTCCGGAAGCTTATTCAGGTGATTACGGTTCTATGCCTTCACTGGAGGGATCATATTCTGAAGAAACGTCTGCTCCAGTGATAGAGAGAGAAATTGAGCCAACGTCCATAGTACTTCCACCTGAAGAGGAACAGAGGGAGCCTGAACAAAAACGCTCTATTCGGCCGCCCCAGCGACTTACTTATGACTCACCAGGACATAGCACTGAAGAGGCCATCACCACTGTGCGGAGATTGCCCGAAGTGTCTGCTATGTTAGCTGAGGTAGCCCAGACCATGAGTCAGCTTGAGAAAGTGTTTCTAACCCACTGCATGTATGCTGCTGAACCTGTATATACCATATAAACTGTGTGCATATTGTAAAAGGATAATGTAACTGTTGTACCTCCTTGGAGAGACCCAAGAGTTCTAGGAGGGGGAGAGTGTAGCGATGTGTTGAAGTTTACTGTGGCAGTACCCATTTTTGGCCACAAGATGGAGACTATCACGATTTAAGACCCTGGACACTTGAACTACATATCCATGCATGCTTTGCGAAGAAACAGGAAGTGGGTGGGTCTGTGGAGAGCCTGTACATCCTGCACCTCGTGGAGAACAGGCAGAACGCGCCAGAGAGCTGAGGAGAGCGGATGCACAGAGAGACACACAGAAGGAGAGATCAAGAGCTAGGCCGGAGCGCAGACAGAGTGGATTGGGCCTCACAATCGGGCCACCCAGCCTTGCGGGAGAGAGACATCACCAGCTGTATTCCGAATGCAGTGCTGAGGAGAGAAGACCCCTCGAGTAAGGAGTACCGCGGTCGATTGAAGCGGGGAGCAGGCGGTAAGTTGGCTGAGTTGCGGCTGACAGACAGAAGGCCAGACAACAGATCCGGTGGTCGGCGTCCCCAGTCAAATTCGAGCGGAGAGACGTCCTGGGTCAGCGGAACCTCAAGCTTGCGCCGGATGGGTGAGAGGCCCCCAAGGCCGTGTGTAAATTTAAGCGTGCACTGCTGTTTTCTTCTAAAACCCACAGGGCCCCAACTGACTAGTCGAAGACATCGTTAAAGTAAGCTCACTGGCCAGTAGAAAAGTACCCGGGTACCCTACATATATAAATATATATCACTTCAAGTTCTGGGACTTAACCTGTGCAGGACTCTGTTTTCCTTTTTCAAAAATCCATACAAGGGGGCAAAGAAAAAGCTATATTCTGAACGATTTTCCTTTTTTTGTTCCCGCTGCGCGTCTATCGTAATACGAGAACTGTGTATTTTATTGTGTCCCGCTACGCGGTTTTTCCTCGAATTTCGTATCTTTTAATTTTCTGCTCGGTCGGGGTTTTTCCGAAAATACGAAGCCCTCGTGTTTTCGTTTCTTTTACCGCTACGCGTTTATCGTGTTACGAAAGTACTGTAAATCTTCCTTTATAAACCGTGTCTTAAGAGCTGCAAACCTTTTAGTAAACCTTTTAAATTATAAAACTGTTCAGCGTGTTGGAGTATATTTATTCCCTAGTGCGGGGAGACTGACCCGTGGTTCAATTTTCAGCGGCTCCTCCGGGAGTGAGCGCTACATATGGAATACCATACAGCTGTTTTTAATTAAAATTTCTTTAAAAACAGAAAGCATAAGAAGTCCTGATTTCCTGTGAGTTTCCTTATCCACCATGGAAAACACTATACCATCTAAAACATGGAACATGTTCTACTGAAGAAAAGAACCATTGGAAATCCATCCTTTGATACTGACATCATAAATTCTTGGAAACCTTATTTTAGCAAGTACCTTAGCCGCGCTATGCCAAAGTTTTCTCTTTGGTAAAACATTACTATGAGAATAGGTTATTTTTCTTTTATTCCTTTAATTCATCTTTTTTAATGTTCCAAAAGACAATATTGGCCACTTTTACTTGAACAAATGTTACGCTGTCGCTGACTCAGAGCTTTCAGTTAATTAAGTAGAGGGACATAAAGGTCTTTCTGTGACCATAGCCAAGCAAGTATATCAGTCATCATTGTGTTATTTTTAATCTTATAATTTGTTTTAATTTTTACTTGTAAATTTAACATGTATTTATATATAAGGTACCAACACATTCCCTGCTATTAGTGTGACCCAGTAGTTCAGCTAATCATTGAAATTTGCATTTTCATAAGAAGGATTGCACAAATTTTCTGTAACTGAATTCATTCAACATATTTATATACATCTACTCACATTTAATGGATGTATGTCTACATTCATAAACCATAAACACTTGCATAAAAAAAGAAAATGTTAAGTTTATCCTCTTACCAGAATCGAGAATACTCAATCTTCAAAGCAGCTGCTGGTGCACCAATTAAATACCACAGTCCAAAACACAGGAGCAAAAAAGAATTCCCAACATAAGGGTATAACCCACAACATTGAACACAACAATACATCAGGATGCACTAACGTTAAATCCAGAGAATTCTAAACGTAATCTTTGAGTAACTATAGGGGTTATTCAAAGAACACTGAAATTTCGGTGCTCTTTCATTCAGCACACTTCGGTGACCTCAATTAGCCGACCCAGTGGTGAATTTAGTATTCACCACAGGGTCCCCGAAGTGTGGCTAATTGCTCCACTGTATGCCGCCGATAAACCCATCGAATCGGTCCAATAAACCTCCGAACGACGCCGAAAAATCCCTGAATTAGTCCGATAAACCACCAACAACAGCTACAAATCCGCCGACCACAGCTGATGAACTGCCAGACCACCAAACGCATTCTCAAACCGCCGAACGCAGCCAACGACTCGCCAAACAGACTTCTGAACGCATCCTCAAACCGCCAAATGCAGCCGACAACCTGCCGAAAAGACCACAGAACGCCACCGAAACAATCCAACCAGCTGTTGAACAGGGGTTAAAAAAAATGCAATCTTTAAAAACATTTTAAACAAAAGTAATACATGAAAACGCAAGGGAAGTAATATAGAAGGTCCTATGAATAACAATAAAAACATCTGTTACAGAATAACAAACGCCATCTAAATAAAAATCTTAATCAACTTTTGACGGAAAAAATAATGAAAAATGCCTACAAAAATTCAAATAAATAAAAAGACTTTTTGCTGCAAATGAAAATAATAAACGGTTGAATAAGAATTTATTAACAACAGGGAATTTCTTTTATATTGAAATCTATGAGATTCACCTGTTTAAACCCGTCGAACGAAACCACCGAAAATCTGGGCATTTCCCAACTTTTCTCTGCTGTTTGGCATTTTCTGAATAGATTAACCATTACTTCTCTATGGGGAATTTCACTGCCTCTGAATTGCATCGTATTTTGCTGGCAATTCGCCAATATTAGCAGAATTGTCAGCTCTTTGAACAGCCGAATTGCAAAAAAATAGCACCATACGAGGAAATTCACCGTTCTGTGCAATTCGGTGGCAACTTCAGCTCTGTTTGAATAACCCTTTATAATTAGTCAAATACGACAAAAAGTGCAACAAAACACTACAGGGGTTAACCAAAAGAGAGCCTTTTCAGTTAACCGCAGCGGCAAGGCTCGAGTTGAGCAGGAACGCGTGTGGCCCAAGCCCAAAACGCTGGAGCAGGCCGCCGCCGCACATTGCCGGCGGCTGCGTGCTTCCTGCTAGAACGGCCACTGACAGGAAGTGCAGCCACTCGCCTGGCTGTTTCATCGATCACAGGCGAGCGTCTGCACTTCCTGTCAGCGGCCATTCTAGCAGGAAGCACGCGGCCGCTGGCAATCTGCGGCGGCGACGGCAGCACCCTGCTCCAGCGTTTCTTACGCACAGAGAGGTGAGCTGGCTGCTGGGGGCAATAATATCCATGAGACCTGGGGGCATTATCCATGAGACCTGGGGGCACTATCCATGAGACCTGGGGGCACTATCCATGAGACCTGGGGGGCACTATCCATGAGACCTGGGGGGCACTATCCATGAGACCCTGGGAGCATTATCCATGAGACCTGGGGGAATTATCCATGAGACCCTGGGGCATATCCATGAGACCCTGGGGCATTATCCATGAGACCTGCGGGGCAATATCCATGAGACCTGGGGGCAATATCCATGAGACCTGGGGGCATTATCCGTGAGACCCTGGGGCATTATCCATTAGACCTGGGGGGCATTATCCATGAGACCCTGGGGGCAATATCCATGAGACCTGGGGCATTATCCATGAGAGCTGGGGTGTTATCCATGAGAGCTGGGGCATATCCATGAGAGCTGGGGCATTATATACCCATATGAGCTGGGGGCAATTATATCCATGTGAACTGGGGAAAATATATCCATGTGAACTGGGGAAAATAAATCCATATAACCAGTGCTGTGCATATTATTCTTGGGGTTCAGTGCTGTGTATATTATTCTGGGGGCTCAGTGCTGTGCATATTATTCTTGGGGCTCAGTGCTGCGCATATTATTCTAGGGGCTCAGTGTTGTGTATATTATTCTGGGGGCTCAGTGCTGGGTATATTATTCTGGGGGCTCAGTGCTGTGCATATTATTCTGGGGGCTCAGTGCTGTGTATATTATTCTGGGGGTTCAGTGTTGTGTATATTATTCTGGGGGCTCAGTGTTGTGTATATTATTCTGGGGGCTCAGTGCTGGGTATATTATTCTGGGGGTTCAGTGTTGTGTATATTATACTGGAGGCTCAGTGCTGTGTATATTATTCTGGGGGTTCAGCGCTGTGTATATTATTCTGGGGGCTCAGCGCTGTGTATATTATTCTGGGGGTCCAGTGCTGTGCATATTATTCTGGGGGTCCAGTGCCTGTGTATATAATTCTGAGGGGTCTGTGCCTGGATATATATATTATATATAAAACGCGTTAGTCCCGTTGCCACAATCACGAGTATACCTGTACAGAGTGATACCTTTCACTGATCAGTATAGTTTCTAGTTTACACTCTTGAAAGATTGTCTTTTAAATGTAAAGTTAACCCAATAAAAATGGTATCACCACGCACTGCTATACTCGTGATATATATATTTTTTCTTCAGGTAATAGGGGTTGTGGAATTCGTGGGTGAGTTCCCTCACTTTTTTTCCCAGGACTTGACCCCTGCGCAGCGGGGTGTAAATAGCGGAGGACTTTGTAAACCTAACACTACTCTTTGCGCTCCCCATGTTAAGTATACAGAGCGCAAAGTACAGTAAGTTCACGCTAGAAAGCGCAATCTCTGATGCACTAATGGGTTTCTTAACCCGTTAAAGAAAAAAATGTCATCTGCGCTTATTCCCATTATACCGTGTGAAACAAAACACAATTAGAGGTTTGGTTTCTTATTAATGGCCATTATAAGACTAAGCTCGCCCGCCAGCGTCAAGGCACCTCTAATGAGGGCGAGTTCTATCCAAAAATGAAGCCACAGGCTGCTGTATAGCAAACCATACCTGCTCATGCTGCTTGTCAGACATGAGATAGACTGGTGGGCCTTTATTTATGCTCCCCCAGAAACAAAATCCACTTTGGGATCAAAAACAAAGACATGGAGCGGGATCTTGCTGCAGGGATGATGGATTTTGTTTCTGGGGGAACATAAATAAAGGCCCACCAGTCTACCTCATGTCTGACAAGCAGCATGAGCAGGTATGGTTTGTTATACAGCAGCCTGTGGCTTCATTTTTGGATAGGACTCGCCCTCATTAGAGATGCCTTGACGCTGGCAGGCGAGCTTAGTCTTATAATGGCCATTAATAAGAAACCAAACCTCTAATTGTGTTTTGTTTCACACGGTATAATGGGAATAAGCGCAGATGACATTTATTTCTTTGTTATGTTTCACACATGTTGTTGGGCTGGATGCATTTGGTGGTTGCAGCCGCCCCATCGGGGAATAGGCGCGACCCCACCCCTCCTGTACTTCTTAACCCGTTAGTTTTCAGATTGTAAGTGGCCTGCACTAGGGCCACTTAACCTAACATAGCTGAGCGCTAACGTTAGTATTAAGATTGTAATATTATCATTCAAAACTTTCTTGCTATACAGCCAATGCTCCTGATGTCGCTGGCATACAGCGAAACGCGTAGAGCTAGAGCTATGCAACATAACTGTAACGGTGGGCCCCCTATAGGGTGATAGGGAGCCAGGGCCGGTGCTTCCACTAGGCAAGCTAGGCAACCGCCTAGGGCTATCTGCCACCTAGGGGCGCAGCCGGCCCCAACCCTGGTTGCATTATTGTACCCCTTCCTCGTTGTTTGCTTATGTGGCTCGCAAAGTGGACCCACGCTAGCGGTACAGAAGGTGGGTGTCTTATGGTGCCATCAGATGACGTGCGGACGCCAAAAGAGCCAAATGAAAGAAAAAAAGGAGGAAAAAGAAAAAAAGCACGAAAGAAAGAGAAAAAATAAAGAGGCACAGAGGGAAAGAAAAAAAAGAGGCAGGTGAAAGTAAGAAAGCGGCAGATAAAAAAAGGCGAAAGAGGCACAGAGGGCAGAGGAAAGAAAGAAAGAGGGGCAGAGGAAATAAAGAAAGAGGCACAGAGGGAAGAGGAAAGAAAGAGGCACAGAGGGCAGAGGAAAGAAAGAGGCACAGAGGGCAGAGGAAGGAAAGAAAGAGGCACACAGGGCAGAGGAAAGAAAGAGGCACAGAGGGCAGAGGAAGGACAGAAAGAGGACAGAGGAAAGAGACAAATGAAGAAAGAGGAACAGACCGATCCCGGGCCTGACCAGCAGAGGGAGGGGTAAGATGGGCACCGAATGACCGTGTGTGGCCCCCCGTACAGTGTCCCATCTCCCCCACAGCATGTGTGTCCCTCTGTGTGCACGGTGTGTGTGTGTGTTTCCCCCTGAACCTCAACAGTTAAAAAATTTTCTGGGGGGCACAAGTACCTGGTATTGCCTATGGCACAAAATAGTCTAGCACCGGCCCTGTGGGGAGCCCCCAGGCTGTGTAGATTGAAGCCTTTAGGGCAGGTATATGGGTAGTTAGCAGACTCCAGCAAACCCTTGCAGCACTTGGAAAACAAGGAAGACAGTGCAGGAATACAGACACACGAGGAAGCCCTGCACTGGGTATAATTTCTCCTCTAAAGACAGATGCAGGACTGGGGATAAACAATGAATTCAGCACACTGCAGGAGAGAACTTAATTCTTGAAAACAATGAATGCAGTAAACTGCAAAGACAGAACTTGATACTTGGAAACAAGGAATGCAGTAATATGCAAGACAGAACTTGATACTGGGAAACACAATGAATGTAACACACTGCAAATCCTAACACTCCCAGCCAGGGAGTACAGACAAAGCCCTGGGAATCACACCAAATGGCTTTGTGGCCAAATGCCTGTTGAGTGAAAACAAACCAAACTTAACAGACAGACACTTAACAGACAAGATACATGCAAGAAAGAGGTCCAATAAACCAAGCCAGGTCATACACGAAATATCAGAAATGCAGAATATACTTAGGGAGCAGACTAGAGAATATCCAGAAACCAGAGTAAAAAAGTCATACACAGATATCAGATACAGAACTCGAATAAACACGGGGAACAGGAACTCAGAGGATCTCAGACATACGGGGTTATTCAGAGAACGTGAAAAGCAGGAGAATGATTGGAGAATGAAAAATTCTAGGTCAAAATAGCCAAACCTGAAAAATTCTCCCTTTCATCTCACTTTCCAAATCGGCTATTTTGACTTAGAATTTTTCATTCTCCAGTCATTCTCCAGTCATTCTCCTGCTTTTCACGCTCTCTGAATAACCCTGTTAGTCTATCCTGATCCAAGGATCAAATGCCTGGTTGGCCCTATATATAGGGCTAGGCAGATCATGTGACCGCAGACCATCAGCCCAGTGGGAATGGTCTGCAGAGCCTGAACAAGAAAACCAGACAAACTGGCAAATCCCTGCTCCCACCACCAGGGGGCAGGGTAGAGACGTAACAATAACTGATTTCCTGACAATCAGTTCTCCTCAAGGCATAGAGCAAGGCACGGTTAGATCTGCCACTTTTTAAGTCTGTTGAGCGCTCACAGACATTGTATCAAGTTTAGTCTTCTCTACTACATGTGGAGATGTGATATAAGCAACATTGGGATACAAAGTAGCCTTTATTCCTAGATCTATTTCCTTTATCATTCTTTACTATACCCACAGACCCACGAAGGCCTGTCTCCTAATGCTATTACAGTATCTGTAAAGCCTTACTATCACTATTGTGCTCCACTGTATTCCTCTCATGATGCCTCAGTAACGGGGGGGGGGATTTCTTGATTTTACGACAAGATCAATACAGAGCCTATGCTCTGCGGGTCTTGCAACTGTATTTTTTTTTTTTGTTAATTTTTGTCCAAACGTTTGGCCAGGTATTCCTATTGTTTGTTTGTGTGCTTTGTGGTTCCTTGGTATCCATTCCCTACACCTCAAGTTTTTCTTGAGGTTTTATGGCAAACGTTGGGTCCATACACCATTTTTATAGTATTTTTCATTAAAAGTTACATTTTATAGACTCACATCCACTCTCTCAGAAGGAGATTTGGCCTTTGCAACCTCCAACAATTAATAAATATATATCATGGTTTTGGGTTACCCCCACTGTGTGTTTCGTTTGGAGGCTGCCCCCTGTTTTCCGTTTTCTTTCTCTCTATGCATTGTCACTCTCCAAGGCTGCCATACCATTAAACCTTTTTTTGTGTGTCACTAGTTATATGCCGCATGGTCTGGGAATATTGGAGTATAATGTTCTTACCTTGCAGTAGACTCTGTAGATTCAGTTCGGCCTCTTGATGAAGCTCTTCAACACAAGGAGGCCTTTTAGAAGATAAAAATACGTTCACAGGTTGCTGTTGCCAGTTGGCTGACTTGGAATGTTCGACAGGAGCAGCAACAGCTACAATATAACAAAGAGAGATAATATATAATATCTTGGTATGCACAGTAATTATGGGTCACAACAAATCTTAAAATGGTGAGATGAAGAAAAAGAATGGTTATTTTAATTAGTAGTATAAAATGCTGCTGTGCTGGAACTATAGAGATCTGAAGAAATATGTACTGTATATCCATCAATTCAGCAGAATAACTCTTAAAAATATAATTCTGTTGGTTATTTCCACCTCCACATGTTCCGCTAAGTGATCCTACATGGTTAGCTGTGACGTTGATAAAGCATTGATCTCAAATCGTAGCTATACTTGGAGATTCATTAAATTTTATCATTTTCTAAAAGAAATTCTAGCTATGTTCCGTGCTCTCTATGACAAACCCAAGGCCTTTTTAACAGTTAATGGCCTTAATTCCCCATGTCCTACGCTAGAAAGGAGGACCCGCCAGGGATGTCCCTTATCCTTCCCCATTACTTGTGAATATGGCAATAGCGCCATTAAGTAGGATCACCTCCACGGAGGAAGAATTGGGAGGAATAGTGGTAGAGGTGAGGAACTAAAAATTGTAGCCTTTGCAGATTATCTGCTTTTATTTATGTCAGACCCCCATACAGCAGTCGCCCGATTGCTGCATATATTACATTCCGGCTTCAAACTAAACTACTCCAAAACAAGGCGGATTTTGATTCTGGGGAGCTTAAATAAAAGCCCACCAGTCTACCTCATGACTGACAAGCAGCATGGGCAAGTTATGGTTGGCTACACAGCAGCCTGTGGCTTCATTTTTTGGATAGGACTCACCCTCACTAGAGGTGCCTTGACGTTAGGCGGGTGAGCTTAATCTTTTAATGGCCATTAACAGAAACCAAAGCCTCTAATTGCGTTTTGTTTCACACGGTATAATGGGAATAAGCACAGATGAAATTTTTTCTCCTTGTTATGTTTTATACATGTTGCTGGGCTGGATACATTTGGTGGTTGTAGCCGCCCCATCGGGGAATAGGTGCGACCCCACTCCTCCTGTACTAGCCCTAGCCCTCCATACCTTGGCACGACCCGGTTGGGAGACTCCCTTCCCCTTTCCATGGGCATCGCACATTAAACTAAAATATCTAGGCGTGATACTCTGACAAGGTACGGATCTTTAAAAGAACAATGTCTCATCTCTTCTAAAGCAGGGCTATCATTTTTTTTGAACAATGGGAGCATTTACCCCTCTTCTAGTTGGGCAGTGGTCATCTATTTAAAATTATTGCATTCCCAAAACTCCTTTATATTTTGCAAACACTGTCCATAATCCTCACCAAACCAGACCTCAAGCTTTTTAACAAACGTCTCTAAGCCTTCTGGTGGCAACACAAGAAGGGGAGAATCTCGTTATATACAGTATATATTACAACAAAAACCATGCTTAGGCGGCATTCATTTACCTAATGTAGCCAAGTACAACTTAGTGTCATTCTACAGATTTGAGGTGGATTGGTTTAAACCCACTTCTCTATACTGTGCCTATTGTACAGCGCTGCGGAGTATGCTGGCGCTTTATAAATAAAGAATAATAATAATAATAATAATATACCAGGGTAAACCATTACCAAATCTCGATTATGGAAACACATCTGCTTTACTTCATCTCCCACCCCACCCCCACGTTAATCCACTACCAATCCAATCCACTACCATTCACTAACTGTATAGCCTGGGGCAAGGTACGGAAGGCCCTACACCTCCACTCGGATGTCTCTTTCCTTGTGCACCTACTAGGCAATCTGATCTTTCAGGAGGGTTCTCCTCGCCATGTAAGATATTCACAGCTGGCTAGGAAGTGATGGACACACATCCTCCACTTTTTGGACAAAGACTCTTTGAAATTATGTCCCATCAATGTGTTCCAAGAACAAGTACCTTTTCCTCAACTACTTTACTTACAGTTAAAATCCTTTACAGATTCAATCCTTACTCTTTTCAATCACCCCACCAGCATACCGACTGTTGACAAAGCAACAATTTTTTCTTGCACTCCAATCCATTCCAGAGCCTTTCTACACAATAGATTTCGACCCACATTAAACCTAGATACGCATTCTTCTGGATTGGCTAGCTGGTCCTAAGACACACCCGAACCCAAAATAAAGAAGTGGTAGATGCCACAGCTTCAACCATCACACTCCTACCAGCTGCACATTTTCTAGACATGTCATATAAGCTACTTCATAGAGTGTACGTCACGCCGACATTAGGACCCAATATTGGCTTGCTTTCCACCAGTGACTGCCTATAGTGTTTAGAGGCAACATTGTTTCACTGTCTCTTATCCTGTCTGCCAATTCAAACCTTGTGGTCGCATTGTCGCAAACACACAAATGTGCCAGGCAAATCCTGAACTTGTGCATTTCCCTAACCCCTCAATGTGCCATATTTTGGGAGGTGATCATGGAGGGGGGGGAGGAAGGTTATCAAGGAGAAAATTCTTGCTACTTGCAACCCTTGTGTCAGTTTACCGAAAGGCCATACTGCAATGCTGACTGGACTACAACCCCCCAGTTTATGCTGGTGTATAAAAATGAATTAGTATTTTTTATCTGAACTGGGCAGAAACCACCCTCAAAAAAGATCAACGTACCCCATGATTTTTTTCTGTCCTAATGCCCAACTGTTCAGGAATATGGAATGGTATCTGATGGAAAGACTATGGGGCACCCAGCCTATTCCCTCTTTGTCCATCTTCCACATAACCTTACATCCTCAATTCCTATCGACCAATGATTTATTCTTGCCGGACCAATGAGTTTTCAATGTTTCATGTTACATGGATTGTAATTACTGCTCATAACTCTTTCTTAGTGCTGCAGTATTTTGTGCTATTGAACCAATGTTTTTGTGAGATGTGATAATTTGTAATTTTGTCTGCATCATCTCAGTAAAAATATGATTGAAATTAAAAAATGGAAATAGTTGAACTATCAACATTTCAGCTGTGCTTGTACAGTGTGTGTATGTAGTGTGTGGGTAGACTGTGTGTGTCATGTATAGGTAAGGCTATACAGAAGGACTGACAATTTTTGGCGTGTCGTTATGGTATACAAATAATCCCTTTGCAATAAAGCCAAACCAATAATTCCTATACCATTTCTTAACATTTTATATAAATATGTACAATGTTATATAAGATACGCAAAATGAATACTGTGAATACAAACAGGCTCTAATAATAGTATACTAATACTATAAAATATATCTAATTAATAATAATGATATGATACTTCAAATTATCCCCAAAAAATAATAACTCAACAAACAAAGCCAGTCTCCTCCTTATTTAATTGTTTTTTTAATGCAAAAATGTGTATACACATGTTTAGTAATGAAGGAGTTAATGACTTGTGCCAGAAATTATGCTGTAAGGTGGTCACGTAGGATCATGTTAGCTTGATGATTGTAATATGATTTTAATGTGCATGTTCAGAAATTAATAATATAGAGGCAAATTCAAATTGTAATCTTGGTGAGATGTCGGAAAGTTTTTATTTCAATTGTATTGTTTGTGTTTCCTGTTCAGATTTATTGCTTTGTCTTGAAGGCATACAGTCAGGTCCAGAGATATTGGGACATTGACACAATTCTAACATCTTTGGCTCTATACACCACCGCAATGGAGTTGGAATGAAACAAACACAATGTGCTTTAACTGCAGACTGTCAGCTTTAATTTGAGGGTATGTACATCCAACTCAGGTGAACAGTTTAGGACTTACAGCAGTTTGCAGATGTGCCTCCCACTTGTTAAGGGACCAAAGGTAATGGGACAGAATAATAATCATAAATCAAAATTTCCCTTCTTAATACTTGGTTGCAAATCCTTTGCATACAATCACAGCCTGAAGTCTGGAACGCATAGACATCACCAGACGCTGGGTTTCATCCAGTGACGTGCGGGAGGTCAGTGGCTGGTGAGGCACTGGCTTGTATCAGAGCTAGATATACACAGGATATTGCCCCAGCTCTCATGGATATTGCCCCAGCTCCTCTCATGGATTTTGCCCCAGCTCTTCTCATGGATATTGCCCCAGCTCCTTTCATGGATATAATGCCCCAGCTCCTCTCATTGATATTGCCCCAGCTCATGGATATGCCCCAGCTCATGGATATGCCCCAGCAGCTCATGGATATGCCCCAGCACATGGATTTGCCCCAGCACATGGATATGCCCCAGCTCATGGATATGCCCCAGCACATGGATATGCCCCAGCACATGGATATGCCCCAGCTCATGGATATGGGATATGCCCCAGCTCATGGATTTGCCCCAGCACGTGGATTTGCCCCAGCACATGGATTTGCCCCAGCACATGGATTTGCCCCAGCTCATGGATATGCCCCAGCTCATGGATATGCCCCAGCAGCTCATGGATATGCCCCAGCTCATGGATTTGCCCCAGCTCATGGATTTGCCCCAGCAATGCATGGATTTGCCCCAGCACATGGATATGCCCCAGCAGCTCATGGATTTGCCCCAGCAACTCATGGATGTGCCCCAGCACATGGATTTGCCCCAGCACATGGATTTGCCCCAGCACATGGATTTGCCCCAGCTCATGGATGTGCCCCAGCTCATGGATGTGCCCCAGCACATGGATTTGCCCCAGCACATGGATTTTCCCCAGCACATGGATTTGCTCCAGCTCATGGATGTGCCCCAGCTCATGGATGTGCCCCAGCTCATGGATTTGCCCCAGCACATGGATTTGCCCCAGCTCATGGATGTGCCCCAGCTCATGGATTTGCCCCAGCTCATGGATGTGCCCCAGAACATGGATTTTCTCCAGCACATGGATTTGCCCCAGCTCATGGATGTGCCCCAGCTCATGGATTTGCCCCAGCACATGGATTTGCCCCAGCTCATGGATGTGCCCCAGCTCATGGATTTGCCCCAGCTCATGGATTTGCCCCAGCACATGGATTTGCCCCAGCTCATGGATGTGCCCCAGCTCATGGATTTGCCCCAGCTCATGGATTTGCCCCAGCACATGGATTTGCCCCAGCTCATGGATATACTGCCCCAGCTCATGGATGTGCCCCAGCTCATGGATGTGCCAAAGCACATGGATTTGCCCCAACACATGGATTTGCCCCAGCTCATGGATGTGCCCCAGCACATGGATTTGCCCCAGCACATGGATTTGCCCCAGCTCATGGATGTGCCCCAGCTCATGGATTTGCCCCAGCACATGGATTTGCCCCAGCTCATGGATGTGCCCCAGCTCATGGATTTGCCCCAGCTCATGGATGTGCCCCAGAACATGGATTTTCTCCAGCACATGGATTTGCCCCAGCTCATGGATGTGCCCCAGCTCATGGATTGCCCCAGCACATGGATTTGCCCCAGCTCATGGATGTGCCCCAGCTCATGGATTTGCCCCAGCTCATGGATTTGCCCCAGCACATGGATTTGCCCCAGCTCATGGATGTGCCCCAGCTCATGGATTTGCCCCAGCTCATGGATTTGCCCCAGCACATGGATTTGCCCCAGCTCATGGATATACTGCCCCAGCTCATGGATGTGCCCCAGCTCATGGATGTGCCAAAGCACATGGATTTGCCCCAACACATGGATTTGCCCCAGCTCATGGATGTGCCCCAGCACATGGATTTGCCCCAGCACATGGATTTGCCCCAGCTCATGGATGTGCCCCAGCTCATGGATTTGCCCCAGCACATGGATTTGCCCCAGCTCATGGATGTGCCCCAGCTCATGGATTTGCCCCAGCTCATGGATTTGCCCCAGCTCATGGATATACTGCCCCAGCTCATGGATGTGCCCCAGCTCATGGATGTGCCCCAGTACATGGATTTGCCCCAGCACATGGATTTGCCCCAGCTCATGGATGTGCCCCAGCTCATGGATTTGCCCCAGCAGAGTCACAGGGTTCCTGCAGGGGAGGGCTCCTTACTTACCTGAGACAGCTCCTCACTGGCTGTGCTGTCCAAGAGAGAAGAGGTCGGCTGCTTCCTGTCCCACGTGTCTCTGTGGTGCTGGCACGAGGTCAGGTGATGTAGGAGGAGCTGCTGGAGCTTGAGAGTGTGTGACTGTGACAACCCCCCCCCTCCCTCTGTGCTGAGCGCATGTGTGCTGTGTTTATCACACACACATGCGCTCAGCACTTTCTGGAGGGGGTTTGTCACAGTCACACTGCTGTGATCTCCCTGCCCGCCCCCCACGATTGACGAGGACAGTCACATGACTGTCCTGCGTCAATCAAACCATGGGAGCACTGCCTCCCATGGTGGGTTTTTTAAAAAAAAAAAAAAACTTGCTTGAGACAATGGAGCTTTCCCATTGGCTCAAGCTTCATTTGCTGTCATTGCCTGGAGGCAATGATGAGCTTGCCTGCTACCAGCCTGAGCTCTGCAATTAGCGTAGCGTTGGGCTGCGTAAATTGCGTAGCCTAGGCTGGCTCAGTGCTGCCCCTGCTGTCTGTGTAGTGTATTACACACACACACACACACAGCAGCCGGCAAACTGAGAAAGTGAAAGCTGCAGGAGAAAAAAAAAGCGGACAGAGAAGAAACAAAGCACAACGAGGGAGCGAGGAGAGGTGAGTATGAGTATAAATAACAATTTATTTACAGTTTAAATGTACATACACACACATCAAATGTCATTACAATACACACAATGAGCTCATTAATTTACTGGCATGACAGGGGAGGCTCCGCCTCCCCTGCCACCCCTGAGTGCACGTCCCTGGTTTCATCCCTGGTCATGCTCTGCCAGGCCTCTATTGCAACTGTCTTCAGTTCCTGCTTGTTCTTGGGGTATTTTCCCTTCAGTTTTGTCTTCAGCAAGTGAAATGCATGCTGAATGGGATTCAGGTCAGGTGATTGACTTGGCCATTGCATAACATTCCACTTCTGTCCCACGTGTTCTTGATCTGGCCAACTGTTGTGAAGGGTGTTTTCTTCACCAGGGAAAGAATTCTTCGGTCATCCACCACAGTTGTTTTCCGTGGTCTCCCGGGTCTTTTGGTGTTGCTGAGCTCACCGGTGCGTTCCTTCTTTTTGAGAATGTTCCAAACAGTTGTTTTGGCCACGCCTAATGTTCTTGCTATCTCTCTGATGGGTTTGTTTTGTTTCTTCTGCCTAATGATGGCTTGCTTCACTGATAGTGACAGCTCTTTGGATATCATCTTGAGAGTTGACAGGAACAGATTCCAAATGCAAATAGCACACTTGAAATGAACTCTGGGCCTTTTATCTGCACATTGTAATTGTAATGAGGGAATATCACACACCTGGCCATGGAACAGCTGAGAAGCCAATTGTCCCTTTGGTCCCTTAACAAGTGGGAGGCACATCTGCAAACTGCTGTAAGTCCTACACCGTTCACCTGAGTTGGATGTACATACCCTCAAATTAAAGCTGACAGTCTGCAGTTAAAGCACATTGTGTTTGTTTCATTCCAACCCCATTGTGGTGGTGTATAGAGCCAAAGATGTAAGAATTGTGTCGATGTCCCAATATTTCTGGACCTGACTGTATCCCCCCAAAAAAATTGATTTAATTACAACAAAAGCCATTAATTAGTATGAATACTGCACCCCATTTCGACAACACACTTCTTAAAAATGATACAAACAACAATAATTAATACATTTACCTGCCTTGGTAGGTCGTGACACATGTTCTCAGATGCAATGTTTTTGACCTAAGTTATCATTTACCCATATCAACTACTTCAAGAAGCAGTTTTGTGTATTTCTATGCATTTGTTGGTTTTTAACAGTTTAATCAAGTGTTCATCTAAAACTCATGTGCTGTATTCATGACAAACGTCTTATGTAACTACACGGTTTCTTTCTTCCTCTTACTACACCTGATGTCTTTCAATTGTTGATCCTCCCTTTCGCCTGCATAATTACTCAAGTTTTTTCGAAAATACACCATAGAAGCAAAAGGGCCTATTCAATTAAATTCCAGGTTAAAACTAGCTGCTAGTAAGCTGAACTATGCGCTTTCACTGTATCAGCTGACTCTGTAGAAGAAAACAAATTCAGCTAATTTGTCCAACTTGTAAAGGAGACAATACCAGCTAAATAAGTCGGCGCTTCCTTTTATGATTGAGCTGAGGTTATACAAGTTGTGTCAGCTGAGTTGCACTAACTTGGCTTCAACTCACTATCTGATCTTAATTTTATTAAAAAAAAATACAAATATTAAATGGATGAAATGTAAAGTGCTCAATTGTGTCACTACTTAAGTATACGTGTTTCTTTTAGTTCAGTTACAAGAAGCATACTATAAACAAAGAAGTAATAAAATACACACATCTTGTCATTTGTCCATATATGCCAGAAAAACTACAACTTTCCAGTTTCAATCCTTAAAGAATTTAAGTCACCAAATTCTCCCCAGACTCTAGTCAAGAAGTAACCAAATCAAAATATAAGAAAGACACTCTGAGACAATGTCACATGGCACCACATAGTGATATCGCTTAAAAAAAGACTAGAATCCATCATGTTTGACTGTTGACGTTATTGCTGTTAACTAAAACAATAAAAAATAACTGACCAGGGGGCGTGGCCGACTGCCGAGCATGGTGGACGTGCTTTAATTCAGCTCCTGATCCAGCAAGCGATTTAAAGCGGATATCGCACTCATACAGACCCCAAAACTTGCTACACATACTGGGAACTTGAAGTCATCGGGATGGCTACCGCTAAAACAAAGAAAACCGCAGGGAAACAGGAGTTTTTTACTCCCCGGCCTACCAAACGCCGCGAGGATGTGGATCCTCAAGATGGCGGCGGATCTACACCTCATTCCCCTGTGAAAACGATTACGTACTCAGAGGTTGACTTGGCCACATTCACCTTCCGGATGGAGACGCTGTTTAAAGACTTCTCAGAGACATTAACAACGCGCTTAGACACAGTGGCTGCGGACATAAGGAAAGACATTCAGGATATTGGTGAGCGAACCTCTCATCTGGAGGGTAAAATGTCCGAGATGGCGACAGGGCATAATGATATGGCTGGTGTGGTGGAGACGCTTGAAGCTAAGTTACAGCAATGTCTCAATAAAGTAGCGGATCTTGAAGACAGGTCCCGCCGAAACAATTTAAAAATCAGAGGGGTCCCAGAGTCAATACACCCCCGAGATCTCGGGACATATGTAGCGGATTTTTTTTTATTTTTGCTCCCTGGGGTCACTCCGGAAACGATACTCATGGATAGGATCCACAGATTGCCGAAACCGCCATCGGCACCCCAGAAAGCACCCAGGGATGTAATATTGAAGTTACACTATTACAAGCCGCGAGAGGATATATTACGTGCACTACGTAAACCGGATGCCTTGGGATCCCAATATGGGCACCTTGCTGTATATCCTGATTTTTCGAAAGCAACCCTGCAACAGCGTAGATTGTTTCGGCCTATCACAACTACACTACGCTCGGCTGGAATTTTATACCGCTGGGGCTTCCCCACCAAGCTGGTTGTTCTGAGACGGCACAACTACGGTGTTCAACTCGACAGAGGAAGGTCGAACAACTCTGGAATCCTGGGGATTACAAATAGAACCCGATGTCCAAGAGCGACTGTCACAAGTGCCCAAATTGCTGCCTGAATGGCGTGTTCGCTGAATGGTACATTTTGTTTTTGGGACTTCCGAACGCAAAGTCGCCCCCACCTGGTTCCTCTGAAACAGAACAGTCCCATTTGAATAGGATTGCTCCACGATATCAGTTGGGTAATGTTGCTGTCTTTATTTCAGCCAACTGTCGTTTTGCTGCTGGTTGCAGATGGGCCCCCCCCCCATCTTTTGGTTGAATTGTTTTATTTTGCTCTCCTGTTTCTCCCCCTATTTGTATAAGGGTACGGGAACCTCCCACTGTAGGGAATTCCCGATGGAGAGTATGGCGTTCCTGAACGCACTCTGTTTTGTTAATGTTTATAACTTGTTTATTTGTTTAATTGTTCTTTTTTTATTTCTAACCCTCCCTTCCTCCCATTCTTTAATCCTAGGGGGATGCAGCCCCTATCATACTTTGCTAATAGATAAATATACAGAGACAACGTACATGAATATAAATGGCAGTGTTTGTATAGAATTTTATGAAAGTAGTTACCTATAATGTAAAGGGCCTAAACCTGCCCGTTAAAAGGCATTCTTTATACGGGATATACGCACCTACGACGCTGATGTTGTATGCCTCCAGGAGACACACTTTCGAAGACTAGACCACCCAAAACTTTATGCACCACAATATCGCACTCAATTTCATTCCACCTATAGAGCTAAATCTAGAGGGGTGACAATACTGATTCATAATAGGGTTGCGCTGCAAACTCATCGTATTGTTACTGATCCCAGAGGCAGATATATTATATTAGTGTGCACTATTGACGGTAGACTTTATACGCTTGTGTCAGCTTATGCTCCTAATAGTTCCCAAACTCAATTCATGACACATCTAATGAACAAAATTACAGATGTACTTTCAGGTGACTTAATAATGTGTGGAGACTTTAACGTTTGTTTGGATCCAATTAAAGACCGATCGCATCCCTCAGGGACCCATTCGAGACAACAGACACACAAACGTCATTCCTTTCTCAGACAACACCAACTGTATGACGCTTGGCGCGTGTTTCATCCCACAGAGAGGGATTATACTTTTCGTTCAGGGGTGCATAATAGTTATTCACGCATTGATTACTTTCTAATTCCAACCAACCTACTTCCACGCATTACTGACTGCAATATACTCCCTTTTACGTGGTCGGACCATTCCCCAATGACTATTGTTTTACAAGATGACTATAAATCGTACACTGGATCACCCTGGAGATTTGGGGAACATTTACTTAAACATGAACCGGCGCTGACAGCAATTCGGGAAACATTAATTAATTATTTTAAAGAAAATGTGTCCCCTGAAATGAGCCCATTTACAATTTGGCAAGCTCATAAAACGGTGGTTCGGGGGACGTGTATCCAATGGGGGGCAAGACTTAAGAAATTATACATGACGCAACGTGTAACTATATTACGAAATATAAATGACATAGACACACGTAACAAAGCATCTCCGACTCCAGAATTTGCAGACGAATTAGACGCGGCGCTACGTTCCCTGACGGATTTAGAGGCTGATAAATATCGCATAGCCATGAATAGAATGCGTGCCAAATTTTATGCGTTTCAAAATAAACCAGGCAGACTCCTAGCATGCAGACTTAAACCCTCCCCTCCAAACGTTGGGATCTCACATCTTAAAACGGATGGTGGAATTATTTACAATCCGATGGCAATGGCAAATGAATTTGTGAGTTACTACGAAAAATTGTACAATCTGGAGGTGGATGACACTAATGTTCATCCCACGTCCAATACTATTGACGCTTATCTACGCAATATCAACCTCCCAAAATTATCGGCTACACAAGCGAATAAATTGGCCTCTCCCATCACCCAAGAGGAGCTTTCCGAAGTAATTAAAGCTTTACCGAAACGGAAGGCCCCAGGTCCAGATGGATTGACGGGTTTATACTATCTGACTTTCTCTCCCCAACTTTTCACACACTTAAGTAAAGTTTTTGAAGATGCAAGAGAGCAAGGTTCTTTTCCACCAGACATGTTACGAGCTCATATTATCACGCTCCCTAAACCGGGCAAGACCCCTGACATCTGTCGTAACCTTCGTCCTATATCGTTGCTTAATGTGGATATAAAGATTTACAGTAAGATACTGGCAAATAGACTGCAGCGTATTCTGCCCTCATTGATAGGACAGGACCAGGTAGGATTTATTTCGGGCCGGCAAGGCCCAGACAGTACGAAAAAATTGATCAATCTGATGGAGGTGTTAAGACGATCGGGACAGTCGTGCCTGGTCCTGTCCTTAGACGCTGAGAAGGCATTCGATAGGGTGAGTTGGTTGTTCCTTCGTGTGGTTCTTCAAAAGTTTGGTTTTCCACCTTCGGTATTAGCTGCAATTCAGGCCCTATATGATTCCCCTTCCGCTAGAGTTGTTAACTCGGGATTCCTCTCGGAGGAATTTAGAATAACGAATGGCACAAGACAGGGATGCCCCCTCTCTCCCCTTTTGTACCCCTTAGTGTTGGTTGGAGCCACTTGCTCAGGCTATACGGCAAAATAATGATATTAGAGGCATCGCCGTTGGTCCGACGATTCATAAAATACATCTGTATGCTGACGATATTCTTCTGACCTTGACAGAACCGGAGGCTTCCCTGTCCGCCCTTTATGGGGAGCTGGAAGTGTACAGTAGAGTCTCATACCACTTAGTGAACTTGCTTAAAACACAAGCCCTCCCACTTAATATTCCACATCAATCACTAGACAATCTTAAAATGCATTATAATTTTGAATGGCGCAAAACATATTTAGTATATTTGGGACTTAGAATCACGGGACATCCAGATGGTCTATATAAACACAACTATGAACGAGTTCTTTCTGAGACTAGGTCACTAATACATCTGTGGAGATCGAGGGAAGTCTCATGGATGGGAAGGATGGCGGCAGCAAAGATGGTGATCTTACCGAAATTACTTTATGTGTTTCGAGCTCTACCGCTTAAACTACCTAGGTCATTTCTAGTTACGTTGCAGTCTGTATTGGTGTCTTATGTATGGAATAATAAGAGACCGCGAATAGCTCGCAGACTGTTATGCTACAGACAAAGAGACGGGGGATTGAACATGATACATATCCAACATTATTTCTGGGCATCATGCCTTGCCTCCTTGTCAGAGGTGTTTCATAGCCGTCCTACGCCACAATGGCTCACCATTGAGGCAGCATACATGGAGGGACATGACTTGGCTAAAGTGTTATGGGTCCCTCCAAAGGACAGACCGCGGTTCCAGTCGCCGTTGGCTACCACGTCTCTGCATCTGTATATTTGGGATCGAATTTTCCCCCTTATTACGTACCATCACCCCATCTCCATGGCGATGCCAGTGGAAGCACTCCGCTACATTCTCCCACAAGGGAGATGCCGTCAATGGCTACAATATGGAATTACGAATCTCCACCATTTCTTTGACACGGCCGCCATTCTTCCTTTCGAGACTATATGCACCAAATTTAAAGTACCACAAACAATGTTTTTGTCTTATTTACAATTACAATCCTATTTTAGGTCACAATCGGTATTATCTAAGTTGAGAGCTACTTTGCCATTGTTGTCTGAAACTGAACTTTTTTGCTTAGACCCTCTTGCAACCGCTAGACCGATTTCGTTATTTTATAGAGTACTTAACACGCCAACACGGACTGTGGTCTGGTCTTTCCAAAACACCTGGGAAAAAGAACTTGGTCGAAAATTTACACCTACACAATGGGCATCCGCCTTCATGTTCGCCGTGGGGGCGACTAGATGTGTTACTCTGATAGAGACTCAAAGAAAAATACTATACCGGTGGTACCTCACTCCGGACAAGATCAAACGATTTGCTCCACAACATTCGGATCTCTGCTGGAGGTGTTCCCTAGAGACTGGATCTATGAGCCACATATGGTGGTACTGCCCTCGGATAGCCCCTTTGTGGAGAGACATTTCGTCACTGGCGACAGAAATATTGGGTACACAGATTCCGCACTCACCTGAAGTCTTATTACTGGGCATGATTAAACGACCTCAGCTACGGATGTTATTTATCCTCATTTCTACAACCGCCCTACTTCTCGCACGAAATTGGAGAACTATGCTGGTTCCCACTTGCAAATAGGTGACCGACCTTTTGGAACAATACCGTAGCTTTGATTCTAGGATAACAATGGCGGAAGGATTACAATCTCCCAAATGGGACCCATGGAAACTTTGGGATGTACACAAAATATATAAGGCATGCGGTCTCTAGTAAAAGTCTATGTTTGAGCTATATACCTCCTGCTGCAAACCCCTCCCCCCTTTTTTTTTCTTCCCCCCCCCTCCCTCCTTCCCCCAAGGTTGTTGAATGTATGTATATTTTTCTTGTCTGTCTGGAAATATCCAATAAAAATGTAATTTAAAAAAAAATAACTGACCATGATCATAGTAGGGCTTATTCAGAAAGCACTGAGATTTCACTGATTCCTCATTTGGAACATTCACTGCAGGGTCCCCGATAAAATAAAAATTATAATTTTTTTACATTGAATATTGTGGGATTCGCCTGTTTAAACCTGTCGAACTGAATCACCGATAGTCAGGTAATTTCACTGACACTTTGGTGCAGTTCGGTGGTCTCTGAATAGATTAACCGTTACTTCGCTATGGGACAATTTTGTGCTGCCAAAGAACGCCGATCCGCAACGTATTTCGCTGTCAATTTGCCAGTATTTGGCGAATTGACAGGTTTCTGAATAGATGACCTGGCATAAAATTGCACCGTATGGTGAAATTCACCGTTTGGTGCAATTCGTTGGCAAGTTCGTCCCTAAATGAATAACCCTTACTGTTTTTGTTCCTTGCCTGGGTTATCATTGTGGTCATACAGCATCTGCAAGATACAAAGTGCTGCCATCAGTTTGTTTCCACACCCTCAAACATTTTTGAGCAATGCCTCGGTATTTCATGGAGGTCAACCTCTTGCTTAGAGGTTCTACATATTGGATAGGATGTGAATATTGTCCTGTTTCAGGATTCCTCTATCTGGATCTCCAACTTTCAGTTTCTTGAGTTCCTAGCTGTTTCCAAAAGCCTTTGTTATGCTGTTCCCAGATAGCCCCTACCCTTCTGTTCCCAGAGAACCCTCGCACTTCTGTTGACAGATAGAACATGCGGTTTCTAGAGAACATTCATCCTACTTTTTCTGGACAACCCTTACTCTGCTGTTTCCAGACAGCTCTCCCCTTGCTGATACCAGAGTATGTTCGTCTTGCTATTTCCAGAGTGCACTCTGCATCTGCCTGTCTACTCGATCAGAAGCTCCTTCCACCAAGCTCCAAACCAGGTTTCAGTCATCCCTTTCCTATATCTGCCTGTCTGTATGTATCATCGGAAGCCCATGCTGCAAACCCCTGGTCCCTGCATGTTTTCAGGCTACCATTTCTGAATCCTGTACTGCCCCTCAGCATGCTAGACATATGTTCGGCTTGGTTTGGAATATTTTAGAATACAAAAAATTCATGTTCCAAAATAATCAGAATCCGCTCATTTGGAATATTGGAAATTTCTGATCTTTCATTATTGGGCCGATTGGGAATATCAAAGTGTCTGATATATTCAGCCATTTCCAATATATCGAAGCCTATTGTACTAAAGTATAAACAAATTTACATTGTACAATTTTTTTTAAAATTACACAAGAATGGCTGTTTTATTAGGCATAGAATTGATGCTCAGAATGAAGGGAGTATAGCTCTGAAGTGACTCAAAGATCAAAAAAATGACTTGCAGAATGACACATACGGGGTTATTCAAAGAGATCCGAATGACTGCCGAAAGGGAACCGAACGCTGAAAATCAGCGTTCAGTTACCTTTCTTGGCCATTCGGCTATCCAGAGAGCAGGCAATTCGCCAAATCTTGGCGAATTGTCTGCACATACGGTGCCTGTTCGAGGGCAGTGAAATCCCCATAGAGAATCAATGCTTCGGCTATTCAGAGAACAAAAACCAGCAGTGAAAGGTTCCCTAAATGCCCTGTCATTCAGTGGTTTAATTCAGCAGGTTTGTTCAGGCGAATCCCATAGGCTTCAATGTTAAAAATATTCCTGTTTTAATTCAATATCTTATAAACCGTTCATTATAATATTCTGCAGTAAAGAGTCTCTTTATTTATAGATTTTTTAGGATATTTTAAGCATTTTTCAGGATTTTTTTTTAAACAAAAATTTCCGATTTTTTTTTTAAAAAAAAAATTAAACTTTACTTATTTTTTCTGTATCAGCCCTTTCTATTATCATTCATTGGACCTCATATGTAAATTTCAGACATTTTCGCTCTGTAGTTTCTTTGCAAACAGTGTTTCACTTTTCAAACATTCAAGCAAACTGTTTTTCTAATTTATTCACTGCATTCGTCTGCGGTGTCGGCTTTTTCCGGCGGCTGTGCTGTGTGTGATCGGGTCCTGCTCGAGTTTTTACGGCGTTTTCGGCGGGTTAATCCAGATGTTTTTGCGGGTTACGGCGTGCATTCGTCCTCGTTTTCCAGTGAGTTTTCGGTGGGTTTGCAGCAACTTTTCCCTGTATTTCGGCAGCCCAGTGGTGCTTGCTGAATACACCGCAGGGTTGCCGAAATGGGATCGCCAAATCGAACCGAATTGAAGAGAACGAAAAGTCACTGAACGTGCGGTGGCTTTTCGATTCTCTTTGAATAACCCTGATAGGCTAGAAATGACGTACAGAATGATGCACGGACTCATAAATTACCACTTCTTTTAAGTGCTTTTCATATTCCAAATTATCTGAATAGACTTGTTTATATTTGGATCTGGCTGATTATAATCAAATCGATTCTGATCTATTCAGGATACTTATTCGGAGAGCGATTTGGCTTGGATTGATTAGAATTTTTGCCAATATGTCACAAGGAGTCTCAGAGAGATATACTATGCAGGGGAGAATAGTCCTTTTCAACACCGCATGCCAAATCCCTCTGCAAGGAAAGGGGCAGTGGTTGAAAGTCAACCTGATACAAATCTGGGATGTGGGTCTTCAGGCAGATTCACAGATATAAAAATTTATTGTGGCACCAACAAAAATTAAAGACTGAGGCGTGTTGTGCTCGGAGATGGGAAGGAATAGTGAAAGATAATATCTCTGATTTGGACATGTTGACTTTGAAATCACTGAGTGACCCATAGCCACCCAACTGCATAGGAGATTAGGGAGGGTCAGCAGTGACTTGTGTACAAAGAAGAGAAGGTTGTCTGTATACACAGCCACTTTGTGCATTACATACCCCCCCCCCCCGCACTCGACACTGATTCCATGGTTGAGAGAATATCAGGTGTATGATACGTATTTTACCGCTTGGGAAATAGTTTCTAAAGAGTAACAGTATATAAAATCATGTTATCGTCCAGGACAACAATATAGAGTTTATATTCAGATTTTCAGTGATGCAACGTCCACATCTGCCTGTGGGGCAGGTAAAATCCGGAACGGAAAAGGCAAAAATGGACACAAAACATGCCACAATATAAAACAACTTAAAGAAACCATGAAAGTGATGTTATAGAGATGATTCAATAAGTTCTGTAGTTTGCCGATGTAGCAATCACTGGTGAATATAACTGGTATAAGGTATTGCAACACTGACAAACACAAGGAATTCACAAAAGTAAAATCCAAAAAGCAACAGAAGCTTTACAGTTAACCCTTTCACGCCGGACAGGCTGCTGCGGCAGGACCCTCGTTTGCCTTGCCTACATAGCAGACCCACGGCGCGCATCATTGGCTGCTGGGTGATGGCTTGAACCAGGCCGTTCCTCAGCAGCAAATGGCGCGCCAGCTAGTGGGCGGGACCAAGGGAGGCCCATAGACGCTAGCAAGGCGTACTATGCCACCCCGAGGCGTTCAGGCCCACCTGCCGCGGGGACAGCATAGTATGCCCCACGGCGGTAATATGTTAGTAGTCACTTTAATATGCATCCTGTGGTGTATTTGTAACTTTTTGTCTCTCTTATGGTTCACTTCGTAGATCAAGTGTATTTGTTTGTTGTTGCTACTTTGAAAGGGAGTCTTTTTTGTGCAAACTGTGTTCTTTAACAAGAACTAATATTTATGGATGGGTTCTGTTGCAAATTCTTGACATATTATCTCTCTCATTTTCAATCTTACAGATTAGGTGAATTTGATATATTTTACTCCTTTGGAATTTGGCATTTTTGGCCTGTTCCGTTCCGTTCCATATTCATTCTGGCATGGTATGAGGTAATAACATTTTATTTTGCCGAGTGTCTTATATTGTGACATGTCTATTGGATGTTCCTTTATGTTCTGTATAGCTCTCTGTCTATGTTATAGTCACAGATAATGTAAGTGCAGATGTTATTTGTGATTATAGATTGTATCAATTCTTAAGAAGGCACAAAGTAGGGATGTGCGTTTCGGGTTTCGGAATTTTCACGAAATTTCCCAATTCGTGTTTTCGGATGCGGCCGATTTTCCGAAAATTTTTAGATCCGAAAATGGCAGATCCGAAAAGTTTTCCGAGCCGAAACGAAATATTTTCGGAATTTTCGAATGTACTTGAAATGTGTGAAATCGAAATTTATTGCTTTGAAACGAGGAGAACAGACGTTCCGAAAAACGAAAATTTCCGAAAATACGAAAAGTTGATCCAAAAAACGAGCTAAGTGACACGAAAATACGAAAAATGGTCGAAATTCCGAGAAAAATGTACACGAAAAACGAGTCGAGCCGAACCGAATCGAAACAGAAATCGGTCGAAACGAGCCGAATCGAAAAGTTTAAAAATCTAAAAAATCGAATCGAACGGAAAAAAAATCGGTGCACAAGCCTAGCACAAAGCGTACAGACAGAATATAGTTCAGGAAATCACATGATGTATAAATGACATAAGGAACCAATATGATCTGTGTTAGACACACACAGTAAAAAAACAAAACTGTTCCACCTCCTGTAGACAAAAACAGTATAAAGGATGAGTCTTACTATTCCAGGATATAAGGAACTGGGTTTAAAATTAAGTTTTAACATTATTTGGAACTGCTAGAGTGTGCTGTGTAATAGGGCAGTATGTAACCAGTATAATTACATCTTTAAAGGTTTAGAACATTTAGGCCAGGGTCAGACAAGCTTTTTTCAGAGCGGAAGGAACGTCCGTGAGAGTGGGCATTCCTTCCACTCTGGTGCCCGTCTAGCCACCTCGCAGAGTGCAGTTAGTATGCTCAACGCTGCAAGTCTCAATCGTAATATGAAGGAGGCCCGCCAAACGCACGTCTTATCGTTTCATAGGGGAGGCTGAATATCTGCTGCAGTGTGTGCAATTTGTGCGCGCCCTACAGCATGTGGCCGGCCCCTTCAAAGCGTCACAATGCTGCGACAGATGCCGGGAGGCACGTCAGTATGGGTGAATGTAGTGCGCTCGTCTGACCCCGGCCTTAAAGTTGATAAAGAAGCAAGTGGTTGAAACATTTGCTTGTCATTTCTTGCACTGAGGAACCATGTAGGCTGGGCCACCATCAGGGCAGGGGTGACAGTAGCTGGAAATTACATGGTTTAGGAGTTTAGCCATTGGAATGTAAGTTACTTTGTCCTAGTAGGTTAGTTTAGACCATGGCGTATTGGATTTGGCGCTTTGGTATTGGGTGATAATTTATGCCCTGGGTGGCTTAGTTTAAGCCACAGATATTTTTGGTCCTGAAAATAGGTAGTCTTGAATCTGAGCAGTGCAGGTTCCAAAGTATTAGATACGGGCCTGGTGAGTACGTAGTTTATCCCCTGGAATTATCATTTTAGCCTGGGGAGGGGGTTTGACTGGGGAGATGGTGGAGGGTCCTTAGTAAAAATGTTCAATTTGTTTTTTAGTGCCAGGCCTTGAATACTATCAGGGTTATTCAGAGAACGTGAAAAGCAGGAGAATGACTGGAGAATGAAAAATTCTAGGTCAAAATAGCCAAACCAGAAAAATTCGACAGACGTTATGTTGGCTGGACATTAGCAGCGTCTGACATCTCCTAATTACGCACACACGCCACTATGCCGCCGCAGCGCACTCTGTATGGCAGTACTAGCGGTTCTGCGTTCTCGGCAAAATGCTTTTGTTTTCCACTTGCGTTGCGCGGCCGGGCTTTCGTGCGGCCGTACTTTGTATATTGGCCGTCATTGCCCGTCATTTGCTGCTACTGCAGCCGTGATTAAGTGCGCCTAAACGCACGTTAAAAATGCGTTAGTCTGACCCCAGCCTAATACTCTGTAAGAGGCCTGGTAATTTTTGCAGATCCATTTGCAAACAATAACAACTTAATAGCTTACTGAGCATTACGTAAAAAAAAATCTTGCTCCCAAAATCTGATACAAAGTGATTTTACAATGGAGATATTTCCAAAAACTTACTCAAATTCCATAATGCAGCGGGGAGTGCAGACTGCTGCTTCCATAAGCACCAATGAGAACAAATAGTTTCTTGATGACCTTCTGCAGGACCTACCATAGCACATCTTGCTACATGTACATAATCTTGCATATGTTTTGCATGACTCCCCATGGAGTCCTGTGGTCTCCAGGACAGAAAAGTGCTTGTCACCACTGTTCATATTAATGCTAGACATGAAATGCCTAGTGATTCATCTTTAATGTTTTTGGCCTTTAATGTTTGAAAAAAAAGTGTTTGTATCCGGAAATATTAATTCAAGACACGAGGTCACCCACTTAGGCTAGGGTCAGACGAACGCATTTTCACGTCTACCGTCAAAAAGTGCGTCGATGCGTCAAACGCATTTTTTCACGGAAGACGCGATAGCAGTCATACAATGCACAATTTCGGCCGTGATTTTTGACGGAGCTATTGAAAACAAATGGACGTGATGTTGGCCGCACATGTGCAGCATCTGATGTCTCCTAATCACGCACACACGCCACTATGCCGACGCAGCGCACTCTGTGCGGCAGTACTAGCGGTTCTACGTTCTCGAAAAAATGCGTTCGTTTGTCGCTTGCGTTGCGCAGCTGAACTTTTGTGCGGCCGTACTTCGTATATTGGCCGTCATTGGAAGTCATTTGCTGCTACTACGGCCGTGATAAAGTGCGGCTGAACGCACGTTCGCACTGCGTTCGTCTGACCCCAGCCTTAGACTGGACAAAAGGAAATTCAGCCTAAAGCATAGGAAGTTTTTTTTTTTTTTTTTTACAACGAGAACAATAGAGTTGTGGAATTCTCTGCCTGTTGTTATGGTTGGGTCAGAGTCTGTACAGACTGGGATGACATCCTGCAAAAGCATTCCATCAAAGAATCTATTCACAAAGCCTCGAAATTGCATGCAATTTTCGGTGCTTTATGTTTTGCTGCATTTCGGCAGTTCCATTTCACCGAAAATACAGTGACTCCACTAATTAGTGAATAGTCACCGCATTTTGGTGAAATTTGAGCAGTTATCGGACTGTGAAAGTTCGCAAACTGTGCCAAATTGGCATCGGCAAATTCCACCAAACTGCAAAAAGAAAATAAACTGAACTCTCCTATTCTACTAATACGTGTTTAACCCTTTCGCTGCTGAGGCTTTTCCCGCCCCTGTGCTGAGGTCATTTTTTACCTGTTTTGCGCATCATGTTTAAACCTGTTTTGAAGGCTTATTTTAGTATATGACATCGACATATTATATATCGTTCTTTCCGTCAGACTCGGTAGATTCATAATATGTCATTATTATATGTATACGTTATGTCATGTTTGTATATTATAACAAAAAATGCAATAAAATATGTATTTTCAATAATTTACAGCGTGTAAAGTGTTTTTTTCCACATTTTAACATGCGAGCAATTGCGGTTATATTTTGTATGGGGTGCGCTTGTTAAAAAAATTAGAGATGGGGTCTCGTTACATTTTTTTTTGGGGAAAATGACACCATTTTTAACAAACGCACCGCATACAAAAATCGTTAATGCAGCATTATTGTTCACATTATAATTGAAATGGGAACAATATTGCTGCATTAACAAAACAAAAAACAAAAAAAAAAGTGTTTATTTTTTTTTTTTAATTTTTTTTTTTTAATTTTTTTTTATTTTTATTTTTATTTTTATTTTTTTTTTACATTTTTTTTTACTTTCATGTTTGGTATCGTTGGAACGGCCATGCTCTGGCCGATCCAACGATATCAAAATTTAACCCCTAACTGCCACGGATCGGGAGATAGGGAGTTCATTGGAACTCCCTATCTCCACACTTCGTGGCAGTTAGGGGTTAATGCTAGGACTGGCGTCATCGTGCTGCGCACGATGACGCCAGTCCTCTGGGGGAGTTCCCGGAAGCTTGGCCGACATCCAAGATGTCGGCCAGCTCCCGGGAAGGATCGCAAATCGGCGCTTTTCAGCGCCGATTTGCGATCCAGCTCCCCAGGGGTTAATGCCAGGCATCATTTGGAAGGGCAGGCTGTGCCCTTCCAAATGATGCCTGGGTTAAGCCCCTGTGAGCCGCCGATCGGGAGGGAGAGAGGTCCGAAGGACCTCCCCCCCCTCCCTTTCAGGCGCCTCCTCCGCACATGCGGGGGGGGCGCCTGAATTATGTGTCATCGCGGGGGCGCGATGACACATAACAATGGCGGCCACTGCTCCGGATGCCGGGCTGACATCCAGGATGTCAGCCCGCACCGGAGGGGCCAGCGATCGGCCGGAACCCGGCCGAACGCTGACCCCAATGCGAGGACGCGCTCAGCGCGTCCTCCGCATACCAGGGGCAATGCTGAGGACGCGCTGAGCGCGTCCTTAGCATTGAAGTGGTTAAACCAATAAAAAATGTATTAAAATGTGTTTAAATATTAAAAAAGATCCTTTAAAAAAATAATAAAAAGGTCTGTTACGGAATTTTTTAAAAGACTTTTTAAAAAATTGGGAAACAAAAATTTCGGCTAAGAAATACAAAAAATAAAAAGGTGTTCTAAAAAATAAAAACACTTTTCGCTGGAAATGAAAAGATAAACTGTCTTTTAAAACAAAATTATTAAAAAAGTTATTAAGTTTTTACATTAAATCCTATGGGATTCGCCCATTTAAACTTGTCAAGCTGAAACATTTCAGTGTAGTTCTGCGTTCTTTGAATAGACTAACAATTACTTTTTGTATGGGACAATTTGACTGCTGCTGCCGAACTGCAGGAACTGCACCATATTTTGCCGTCAACTCACCTGTATTTGGCGAATTGCAGCTTAGAGAATAGATGATGCCCTGCAATTGCACCATATGGGTGAAATTCACCATTTGGTGAAATTCGGCAGCAAGTTCAGTGCTTAGTGAACAGACCCTTAAGGGTTATAATATTTAATATGTGGGTAAAAGCTACTTGATCCAAGGAGAAATCTGACCGCCATCTGGGGTCAAGAAATATTTTTTTCCCAGTATGTTGCATATTTGCGAGCACCTCAGACTGGGTTTTTTGCCTTCTTTTGGATCAACAGCAGTAGATGATGTGTGAAAGGCTGAACGCAATGGACGTACGTCTTTTCAGCCTATGTAACTATGTGAGATGTGTGGATCTTGTATGTTACAAATCCAAAGTACTCAAGGATGTGTAGATTTCACACATAGACATATACCTTTGTATATTACAGCTAGAAAGAGCATTTCATGTATAATTAACCCCTTAAGGACCACTGACGTACATAGTACGTCCTGGGGAAAATTCCCCTTAAGGAAAATTCCCCTTATGTACGTCAAGGTCCTTTAACCCCCTTCCCTCCCTATAGTCACCTCTCTGGCTGGGGTCCCACCTCTTCCGTGAAGTCCACCCAATGGTTTTTTGGGCCCTGGCCATCGCAATGATGTCATTGCTGTGCGCGATAATGTCATCGTTGGTAGCCCCCTGCGCCTGCAGGGATGAATGTGGAAGGGGAGGGGGCTACTTTGGAGCTCGGCTCCATCTAGGAAAAAAAAGAGGCACACCACTGAAGAGGGCAAAGCCTACTCTTTCCAGTGGTGCCTATATTTAACCCCTTAGGTGCCGGATCGTGGTTTGCTCCCAGAGGTGGCTGATATCTTGGATGTCAGCCAAACCTCCGGGTCACCCCCCACCCCATGACGTCGTTGCCATATGTGCGATGATGTCAGTGGGACAGATAACCGTCCTAGCTGCCAAGTGGAGCTAGGGGGATCGTTTGGATCCTCGTATCTCCCGGTCGGTGGCAGCTAGAGGGTCATGTTTGGTATCATTGAAAAGGCCTGAACATGAAGAGGTTGGTGTGAAAATAAAAAAATATATTAAAAATATAATTAAAAAGTGGGGTGTTTTTAAAAAAAAATTGACTGTGGGTATAATAAAATAGGACTTCCAATCACATTTAAACATGATGAGCATAAAACAGTCAAAATGAGCACAGCACACAGAGGTGAAATGACTCAGCAGTGAAGGGTTTAAAAAGCAAAAACATTGGGGCGTGGCTGGCCGAGCAGGGGAACAGTCGCACTGTCATGCCCGTCGCCGCAGACACCGCAAAAGGCCTTGATATGGGTCTGAACTACCATCTTCCCTGTTCTGTCCCATTCCAGATTTCCCATCTAGCCCTTGCTTTGATCCAGTTCCCCATCCTCCAGCCCAGTATTTCCCATATGTTTGTCCCGGAGTTTAATTACCCCTCACCTGCCCAGGTCTCCATATAGGGAGACTACGCCCAATGCTCGGGACTTCAGCATTAACGTCTGACCACTGAGTCACACGCTGTGTGAACCTGCCTGTACCTGGATTCCAGACCCCCTTGTCTTCCCTACTGGACTTTTCGTTGCTATTTGGATTATCCCCTCATTTTTCCAAAAGGACTTCTGTTTATTTCAAGGACTTCCACCATTCATATGGACTCCTGCTGACCCCTGTACCAAGACCTCTTTGTTGCCACCTCCACCATAGACCCTCTGCTATTTGTGTATCTGTCCCTGTGTCCTGCAATCTGCCTCTGTTATCCTGCTTCTGTGTAAGTACCCCTTTGTATCCTGTGTCTAGCTCATGTCATGCCCCTCTGTATCCAGCCTGTGTCTAGTTCATGACATGCCCCTCTGTATCCAGCCTGTGTCTAGTTCATGTCATGCCCCTCTGTATCCAGCCTGTGTCTAGTTCATGTCATGCCCCTCTGTATCCAGCCTGTGTCTAGTTCATGACATGCCCCTCTGTATCCAGCCTGTGTCTAGTTCATGACATGCCCCTCTGTATCCAGCCTGTGTCTAGTTCATGTCATGCCCCTCTGTATCCAGCCTGTGTCTAGTTCATGACATGCCCCTCTGTATCCAGCCTGTGTCTAGTTTATTCATTTTTCTCTTAGTCCTCTATGTCAGCTCCTTTCTTGTGTCTAGTCATCTTTTTTAGTTCTAGTCCTGTATATTCCTTTTGTCCTGCCGGTGCATAAAATAAACTAAACCGTGCCCTTCAACCTGTATGGTCTCCTGCATTTGCTGCAAACCGGACTCCCCTGCTCCTCACACACAGCGACGCATGACACGCACTTTGAGTGAGCTCCGCTCGTTCCTACAGAGAACGGGAATTTTTACCTGGATTTTACAGTGGATTTCCACATCTGAGTACCCCTGGGAGGCCGGCCATCGGGTGGCAGGCACCGGAACTTGTTTTGGCCCCCCCCCTCCGGTGCCAAGCAGAGAGAAAAAGGCCTCCTTTCTGCACCTGGCTGGTCCTGCCGTCGGCCATTTTGAGACCTAGATTCCAGACTGCGCCTCGGGCTCCCCTACTAGGGCGACGGATGCTGTGTGCCGCGGAGATCTAGGGCCCCCATCTCTCGACTACTGCAGATGCCCCTATGACTGGGAAGGAGATGAGGGGCGAGGACGTGTGGCAGCTGTCTTGCCCACACTCCTCCAGGGACCTGGGGGCCATGCTGGACAGTATTGTGGCCTGTTTGGAACAGATGCCTGGAGACGATGACACCACGCTTAGACGAGGCATCTGGCGCCGACTGACAGCAGCGATGGGTGTGGATTAGTGGATGGAGGCCTCAGCTGAAGCGGAGTCGGGGGATGCTTCCCCTACCAGCCGCTGTCACATTGACTTTTCTGCAGAGGAGGGTGAACCGGGAGAGGAGAAAGAGAGAACCCTGGAGAGGGGTATACCTGGGGATGTCATTGTGTTGGGCCTTGACGAGACCTGCGAGCCTGCAGTCGCTGAGGTGGGAACCGCTGGGGTATGTGTGAATGTTACTGCCAACGGGAGAGATGGAATGGATGGCGACTTGGATGGGGCGTGGATCCCGGAGTCTCGGCCCCTGGAAGCTGCTTTAACCCTGGATGTTGGAGCTCTTTCGACACCCTGTGGTGTCCGATGGCTGTCTGATGTTGTTGGACTGGCTGGGATCAGGGCCGGCCCAAGCCACTGTGCTGCCTGGAGCGATGGAAGAACTGCTGCCCCCACCAAAAAAAAACATGCAACGTGTATGAGCTTATTACAAAGCTCCACAGCAATAAAACTCACTGGCTGCAAGCGGCTGTGACAGGCTGCAAAATAACAACATGCACAGTGAGTGTTATATGGAGATTTGACCCGTCAGTCTGGAAATTGATAGCTGTGTGTAATACACAGGGGTCAGGTGTCTCAGTCTGGTAAATGACCCCCTCCCCCCAGACCATGTGAGTGTTACACAAAGGTCTGACCTCCCTGCCTGGTACAGGTAAAGGCAGTAGTAGGTGCGACAGGGGCCCTCTCCCTGGAACTCGTCATCACTCCCCAGCTCGTCTCCATCCACAGACTCAGCCATGGAGCCCTGAGCCTGCAGCATCCCGGATCCTGGCAAGCACCACATTCCCTGCAGTGACCAGACGTCAAATCCCTCTCCCGGAAACAGGTCTAGCTCAAACAACAGCCTGCTGGAGGACCGTGCCTTGTTCGGGCCGAGCGCTCTCCATGCCATGGCCTTTGCCAGGGAGGCAAAATTCTGCCCCTGACAAAGGGCTGCCTGGAGCGGCTGCTCCACCCTGCTCCATGGACGGGCCGGCCCTGGCTGGGATAATACCCCTCGGGAGGCCTGCGGAAGCGGGGATGTCAGAGTCCGGAGGTGTGCACTCCGGTGCGGAGCTGTGGCTGCTGGCTATTTGCGCGGCGGCTGCTGTGGACGGCTCTATGCTCAGCCAACGGGTCGTGCTGGGTGCCATCTGCGGACAGTCGGGGACCGGCGGGGTGTTTGGAACTGCTCCATGGCGAGATACGTACCGAAAGGGACTGAACTCTCCGGCTGATTTCTGCCTGCCAGGCCCGGTACTTGACCTCTCTGGATTGTCGTTTACCCCAGATTCATACTGTCCCCCTTTACACTGAGCCCCTGAGACATTTTGTTTTGATGAGTGGTTACCCCTTATCTCTCCCCACCGTGACATCAGTAATCCACTATTTGAGATGATGTATTTCACTGTGGACTTTACCTCTGTTTTTCGTATTTTTGGCCGTACGATCAGTTCCTGGCTGAGATTTCTTCCTGTTCTCCTTATCCATCCCCCTCTTTCTGCTGTTTTTGATATATCTGAGTTTTGGCTGACTTTTGTTGTTTTTGCTATTATTTTTACCCCTTAGCCGTGTTTTTTTTTTTTGCTTCTGACCATTAATCCTGGCCCTGCGAGGCATCATGTTGATGTATATGAGACCTTTATTTACAATAAAAAAAAAATTATAATAAAAAAAAAAGCAAAAACATGTGAAAATTGTGTATTTTCTAATTTCAGGACAAAATTTTAAAACTATTTAGCTGTGGTCTATTTTGGCGGTTGTAGATTTTAGGGATTAAAGTTGAAAAAGTGTGTTTTTTTCATGATATTTCATATTTTATTTTAGGCTGGGGTCAGACCAGCGCACTTTTAACGTGCGTTCTGGCGCACATAATCACGGCCGCACTAGCAGCAGGTGACGGGCAATGACGGCCAATATACGATGTACGGTCGCACGAAAGTCCGGCCGCGCAACGCAAGTGGAAAACGAACGCATTTTTTCGAGAACGCCGAACCGCTAGTACTGACGTACAGAGTGCGCAGCTGCGGCATAGCGGCGTGTTTGCGTGATTAGGAGATGTCAGACACTGCTAATGTCCAGCCTACATAACGTCCAGACGCAAAAAGAGTTTTATTGACGATCTGAAAAAATCACGCACGAAAAATGCGCATCGTATGACCGTTTTCGCGCACTCCGTGAAAAAATACGTCAATTCGTTCGGACGCACTTTTTTACGTTCGCGTGTAAAAATGCTTTCGTTTGACCCTAGCCTTATAGTAAAGTACATGATGAAAATAAAGGTATAAAGACAAAAAAGAAAAGGGCGCAAGATAGGTGGAAATTGAAAAAATACCTCTGGAGCGCTTTTGCTTCTTAGTTGGTTAATATAGCATGCACTGAGAAATCAAAAGAGAACATATATTGTGCAGTATATTTAATAAAAAAAAAATTTAAAAAATCAGTGTTAAAACAAACTCACAAACATAGAGCACAAATAGATGTGCAAAACAGCATTTGCCACAATGGCCAGAACCTCCCGATTTCTGTACTCCAAACCTCCGGTCTGCAGTCCATCAACATATAGCTCGAAGCCCGTTGGATTGAATGGAACGCTGGCTCAGCATAAACTGAAGTTCGTTAGAATGGAACACTTGCTCAGCATGGACCTCCTGAGGAAGTGGGTGTGCCCCACGAAATGCATTGAGCAAAGTTCTGTACGCCAGAAATCAAGCCAGAGACCAAGCCGAATATCCATGCTGAGCAAGTGTTCCATTCTAACGAACTTCAGTTTATGCTGAGCAAGCGTTCCATTCCAATCCAACGGGCTTCGATCTATATGTTGATGGACTGCAGACCGGAGGTTTGGAGTACAGAAATCGGGAGGTTCTGGCCATTGTGGCAAATGCTGTTTTGCACATTTATTTGTGCTCTATTTTTGTGAGTTTGTTTTAACACTGATTTTTTTAAAAAATTTTATTAAATATACTGCACAATATATGTTCTCTTTTGATTTCTCAGTGCATGCTATATTAACCAACTAAGAAGCAAAAGTGCTCTTTAAAGATATCAATCTACTGTGAACCCTAGGAGTACCCTAACTGTATCTGGGGTGGTCCAGAGGTATTTATTCAATTTCCACATATCTTGCGCCCTTTTCTTTTTTGTCTTTATTCTGTCAATTAAGGGTTAACAAGGTACCCTCGTTAAGAGGCTACAGTGGGAAAGATTCTACCTGTGTATTTTTTGAAAATAAAGGTATGTTTGGAAAGTTAATTAATGGTAAGAAAACGATATATAATATGTGGGGGTTCCATAAATGAGTAAGAGGAAAGTTAGACCTAAGCACAAACAGCGCAGAAATGTGAAAACAGCAGTGGGCACTTTTGGACATACAATGGTAAAACCGCCTGGTCACAATGGGGTTAAAATTAATTTAACTTATCAATCCCTTAACGCCGCAGGGCGTTCCATGCCGTCCTGCATTTGGTGGGCTTTAACGCCGCAGGACGGCATGGAACGTCCTCGGCGTTAGGAGCCCAGCCGGCGGTAATACTTACCTCCCCGGCGGCTCCCACGCAGATCTGGCTTCAATGAAGCCTGATCTGCGTCTTTTCTAGCCTCCCGGCGCACTGACGTCATCGCGCTGGCGCGATGACGTCAGTTTCAGGCGCCCCCCCCCCCCCGCCGGAGCATGGGGAAGCGCATGGAGGAGAGGGGAGGGATCCTTAGGATCCCTCTATCTCCCCATCGCCGGGGGCTACAAGGCTATGGCCAGCATCGCTGGAACGGTCACAGCCTGACCTTTCCAACGATGTATGGGGTTAACCCATTAGTTGCCAGGTCGCGACCGGGCACTAATTTGTGCCCGATCGCGGCCTATTTCCGGTGGGGGCCGCCATCTTGGATGGCAGCCCCCACCTCTGGGTCCCCCCCCGCGTCAACTGACTCATCGCGCCATGCGCGATGATGTCAGTTAACTGGGGAAGCCCCTAGCTGCAAAGGGATTTCCTAAGGAAATCCCTTGCAGGAGATAGGGGGGTTCTTTGAACCCCTTTATCTCCTGAACGGTGGCAGCTAAGGGGTCATGCCTGATATCGATGGAAAGGTCTGAGCATGGCCTTTCCAACGATATCAAACATGACAATGAAAAAAGTGAAATAAATGTGTTTAAAAATAAAAATAAAAAATTAATTTAATTAATTAATTAAAAAATAAAAACGTGCTTTTTTTTTTTTGATGCAGCATTATTGTTCACATTTCAATTATAATGTGAACAATGATGCTTCACCAATGATTTTTTTTTGGGGGAGTTTAGCTAAAATCACGTAATTTCTCCCCCCCCAAAAAAAAAAAAAAATGGGTTCCCAAGTCTACCCCATGGAATATAACCGCAAAGGATCGGATCATAAAATCTGAGAAAAAAAAACACTTTACACACTGTGGATAGTTGAAATTTTATTGAAAATTCTCATTTTTTTACATTTTTTGTTATAGCATTCTGGCAGGACATGACGTTTATATATAATTATGATATATTATTAATCTGCCGAGTCTGCCGGAAAGAACGATATATAATTTGTCTGGGTGGTATAATAATATGTGACTTAAAACCGCGTTTAAACATGATGAGCAAAAACGTCACCAAACTTCACTTCCGAAAGAGCGCCAAAGTTGTAAAATTGCTCCCGTCCTTAAGGGGTTAAAATAAAGCACATTTTACCATTAGGATTACAAGGTCCAAGGTGACAATTCAGAAACCCAAACAGAGGTGCTGTGTTACACGATGCCCTCGTGTTACATACGCTTTTCCCGCAGTCCTTCTGATCATCCGAAACTCTATGTTGTCACCCAGTTTTCTAGAAGACTGAGGAAAAATACATCACAAACATGTTTAATGGTGCTCATGGGAGAAGTTAAAATCAGGGATTTTTAAATC
Organism: Leptobrachium leishanense; assembly: GCA_009667805.1. NCBI lineage: Eukaryota > Metazoa > Chordata > Amphibia > Anura > Megophryidae > Leptobrachium > Leptobrachium leishanense. The sequence continues at coordinate 86,910,539 of CM019071.1, forward strand.
CACAGACGAGCACTGGTGCAACTCTAGTGTATAGGGAGCCCTGATTGGCTGCTCAGAGTGGCAGGCACTGGCAGCCGGTCATCAATGTCATCACCGGTCATCTTCAAAACTCCTCCAAAATCTCAGCCAGATCTCCCTTCGTCAGCGGAGAGAAGTCTGCATCTTCACTATATAAAGAAGCACAAGTTTGCCAAGGCCTGGCTCTGTGACCTCAGGGAGCATCAGACTCATTGTTGGGCCATCTTACTCTCTACCTCTCCCCTCGACATCAATCAGCCATGCGGACAGCCAGTATCCTCCAAGGAACAGGGGGGCCTCCATCGCCCGGGAAGTGCTTTCTACTACCCCTCAGCTGCCACTTTGGGGGTAGACGAAGCTACTGCCATACCTGATCTGACATGGGGGGAGGCAGAGGCCAGCCGCCTCCAAGATGGCCACCTCCAGCTGCTTCAGAGAGGCCCGCCAGAAGCCATCGCCGGGCCTTCCAGTAGACAGGAGACCCGCTCCTGGGCACTGTTTCCTCTCTGCTCTGAGGGAGCTGAGATGGGGTGGGATTCCACCAGAAAAAGTCAGTAAATTCCTCGCTGTGGAGCCCGCAATGCAGATATACAATGCAGTACGGATCTGTCCACGTCGGCCTTCAAGCTCCGCCTCCCAGCTTCCTAATATTTGCTAATCTCTTTCCTACTTTTGCTTCCCAAACTGGTTTTATCTCATTAATGCTTTTTTCAATAATGCAAATATGTGCAATTCCAAGTCACAAATTCCTTATGTAGTGATCATATAACGCAGCTTTGCCTCCTCCCTTCATTAAAATGAACCCTGGTGGATTTACTCATCTTCTCCACATCCCACCCTTCCTCTTTCTTAAAAGCTATTTGCATCAAAACAGCATTGCGGATTCCTAAGAAAATACTGTTGAAACAGCAATTATGTAAATTCATTGCATGAAGTAAGAAATGAACACACATAAAATTATATTTGAATGCCCGAGCATCCTATCACCATTTCCAGCTCAGTGCCCTCTAATGAATTTGCATTCAAAAATTCATAATTTGTTAAGCACCTCGAATTACTTAATAACAAATTACTTATTCTTATTTATTTCCAACAGTTCAATGCTGGATGCTACAAGCAGCTGTATTTGTCACTGTAAGAAGTCGGCTTCCATTATCTTTTGTGTTGTGGATACTAATTTCTGACAAGCAAAATGTTCAGACACAAAGGGCTCTATTAGCTTCTTCGCACAAAAACGCACGCGCAGCACTATTTTTTTTGCGCACAGCGTTAAACGTTAACGGCGAAAAATAACAGTGGTATCAAATTGTGTGGTCATTTTTTCATCCGTCAAAATATAACGCGCGTAAAAAAGATGCGCAAAAAACGCACGTGCATTAACCACACCACCAATCACAGTTGCGCGCAGAAATCGGTGTGCTGACTGTTTTTTAACGCGATTCAGCCAATCAGAATTAAGAACCACAATTGTCTGCCGTTGAGTTTTTCCGCCTGTCAAAATCAATCTGCGTATATATGCTACAGCAATAATAAAAACACGCTCAACTTCTCAATTTTATTGTTTGGGTTTGCGTAGAATTTGTAACTATACTTTGCTTTATTTATTTTTCCGTGCTGGTGTATTTGGTTTCGGCCAGGACGTTCAGATTTGCCATTAACACCAGCTTTTAAAAGACGTTAAAATTATGCGCGCAAACGTTGTCCGTTAAAATTTGCGCATAGATTGTAATACCATCCGCGTACCAGCGCACAAACGCATTTGCGCTCACGATGTTAAGTATAGGACGCGCAACGTACATTACGCTCGCAAAGGGTTCGCGCAGGTTCACCAGGCGGTAGACGTTAACGCGCATTTTTTGCACGAACATTGTAATACGACGTTCTGCGCAAAGGGTTTTTCCCCTCGCGTTAATGCGTTTTTGCGCACGCGTTAACATTTGCGCGAAGAAGTTAATAGAGCCCAAAGTATTTGCATCTTATGATAACACACATTGGGTCTGTTCTCTAAACCAAGAATTGATGAGAAAAGTTACGGCCAAAATAACAAAATTGAAAAAGACACCAGAAATCCATGGCTCTGTTATATGTGACATGTACTAATCTGCTAGTATGCAACATATACAAAGCTGATCTAGCTCTATACTCCCCCGTCTGCAGCTGGTGACTGGGTGTTTAATTGAGCCAGAGCAGCCACAGCTCAGAGGACGGAAACACAGATTATTTGAAGCTCTTAGTCCCTGCCTGCTGGTGAGTGGGTTTACGTGTGAAAATCTCCCCCCTATATACATACACTACCTCTATTTCACAGGCCATGGGTTTACACAAGAAAGTGGGTGGGCAGTGGCGGTCTACTTGCTTTGTTTCACCTGTCAACAGCGATAATTATCATTCCCTGTTTGGGTATTTATCACTTTCTCCACAATTCCCAGCTTAGTAAATAATTAACTCCATAATTTTAGTGTTTATGGAAAATATGGAGAAGTCAGGTTCATTTAATATGACAGATTTTCCCTAGGCTGCACTAAAGGCCGAGATCGAGAGAAGGCACAGCAGGAACACGTTACATTTCAGTTTTGGGAAGTGACCGTTATTCTGTCATGTTTCTCTTTTCACAATCCTTCCATTTCCTTCCTAGAATCTGGTTCCGGAGATGAAAACACTTACAAACAAAACACAATCAGTTCCCTTTTTGACAACCCAGGTTGTTTAAACGAAAACAACAATATTTTCCCTTTCTTTTAATTAATGTTACGAAAGTCATATGGCCAAAGTATGCAAAATTATAATATTAATTAGTGAGACAAAATGCTTCTCTAATTAATGTTCGGGTTTAGTCTTGCTCGCACCTTTGCAATGTCTGGCATTTGTGAATAATGATAGGATTTGTGTTGCCTGTATGATCTACTGTTAAATAAGAAGTCCAATAGACCAAAATATTAAATCGAGTGGATTTATTCCACCACCAACAAGAAGATGACGATGTTTCGACCACAAGGTCTTTGTCAAGACTTGACAAAGACCTTGTGGTTGAAACGTCATCTTCTTGTTGGTGATGGAATAAATCCACTCAATATAATATTTTGGTCTATTGGAATTCGTATTGATATTGCTGTTCTTGAGTCGTGGAGCAAGGACCCCCATCCAATTATTGACCACAGATGGTGCCCAAGGTTAATCTTTTTTTATGTTAAATAAGAAGTGACTTCACCCAAACAAAATCGCCAAAGAGGCATAGAGAGAGCATTTATAATTTATATTATTTTTACTTGATTTAAAAGGGCACTTATAACCTTTATGATCAGAGCTAATTTTGACAGCATGTATTTGTTTAACCAGGCCTGAGATGATGATAAAGAGACAATTCAAACCTTGATTATTTCCTTTACGCACTACTTAATTTCTGTATTTAAAAAAAACACTAATATGTTAAATGCCCACAACCTGAGGGAGATGCTACATACTGTATGTACAATAGACGAGGGCAGGTTTGAGGTGGGGTAGGGCCTTCTCAATTGCAGCTGGTGGAGGGAGGTCCGCATAGTTCTTGTAGCACATGACGGTGCACTCATTCTAGTCATAGAAAGCTGACTACATCCTAAGGAACTGCTATTATTTGTAGTTAACCAGTTCCAAGCTCTTGTCATCAGATATGATAAAAGTACCTTCTCGTGTCTTGTTAACACTTCCACCAAGGTTGCTGTCAGCTGAACAGAAGCTGGTCTCTGTTGTGTGAGTGGAGCTGTAGGTGAACTTGCATTGTATGTGCAGCCAATCCTACACATAGCTGAGTCTTCATCGTAGACAGAGGCCTGAATAGTGTGCCCACACATCCTAAGCTTTTGATTGGGCAAAAGAAGACGTCAGGTTGTCTCTGCCGACTTACTCCACAATTGACTGAGGTTGCTGAGGCTGCCGGTGTGATCTGCGACACCCAATGGCGATCGGTCGATGTCACGGACCATCTAAGAGCTGGTGATCTTTCAGGATGTCTTTTGGGGCCCAGCAACACCAGCAAGATTCTACATCATAGAAAGTCAAAGCCAACTAAGATCAAATCAGGTGTCTCCAGAGGAGACACCAGCCAGTAGCAAGCCCACCTCCATAGACACAGCTTCACAAGCCTGGTTGCTAAAAAGCCAGCCCATGTTCACTTCTGACAAGAAGGGAGTGTGGCTTAAATGTATAGATGTATGTAGGATAATCAATAAATCAATAGACTAATGATACATTTATAAAGTGGTCAGGATGCAAGGAGTGTCCCCGTCCCCCCAGTTGGACCTATCTGGCTAAAAAGCTGGGTGAAGTGGAGAGGTTTCCTCCACCCCACCCAGCGCCACAAGCAGCTGTGATTTTTGAAGTTCCCATCTGCTGGTCACTAGATCGGTCACCGGGGCGTCGGCACGCAGAGAGCGGGTCGACGTTACTCTCTCTGAGACTGATCGTGTTAGCTCTGACCCATTGTTTTGCGCAGATGTTACGAAACTTGGGTACATAAAGTGCGCAAGTCCCGTTGTGGTGCACAATTTGCGGCTCCTACACTATTCTAGTTGTGTAGGAGCACAAACTGCATGGTACAGCTTCGGGGACTTCCAGGTTCCAGAGTTCCTGAGCGAGAAGAGGAGGAGCTGTGCCAAACGAGAACGACAGAAGGTAAGGAAAATCACCAAAGATAAAAAATAATAATAATTTGGCAGAGACTGTCAGTAGGAAAGCCTCTATTTAAAGGCAATCCTCCGAGAGAATTATGTTAAGTTATCCTGTTCTCTTCTAGTGTTTATTTACCTTCCTATCCTTGTCTACTGTAGATTTCCTATGTACCAGACCCTTTGCTAGTCAACTGCTAGTCTTTTACCATGCCTGCCTAGAGTCTGCACCTGACCCTTTTACCATTAACTTTGTCTGGCACTATATACAGTACTCTAATATCCATGTGTTGGGTACATGGTCTATTCTGCATACCGAACTCCAGTAAGTTGATCCTGGCATAAATAATTATCTTCCTGTGATGTTGCTATCCACGGAGGTTGGCATATACCTGTAGTAATTTTTTGCCAAATGTTGCAATCTTCAGCAAGCTTTGTTGATGACAGTGAAATAGCATTGCTTCGCCTTATAACCTATGCAGTTATAATGGCATTAAGGGAATAATAAATTAACGGTATAAAGGGAAAGTTGTTGTGGAATGTCTCGTTAAAAAAATCTATTTGTATGGAATAGTAGATCTTCAATTTAAATTAAAGTCAGTTACCTGATGTCATCACCACTACCAGGAAGACAGATATTTCAAACATCCTGTAAGAATTGCATCTTCGGTAAAAGGAGTGGCTACATGTTTGACATTGGGCTGAAAATTATACCAGTTTTGCTTGCGACACGAGTGCAGTGTTTACTGTTATTTGGATGGCTCAAAAAGTTATATAAAAAATTACACATGATGAACGTTATTGCTCCACCACAATGCACCTGGCAACCGTATGCAATTTTAGTTTAGAATTTATTTAAAAAATGTTATGTTTTTTTAATGCTAGCAAATCTCAAAATGACTGGTTCCAACACAACCAACACAAAAAAGCAAAACATGCATAAAAACAATGCATAGGAATATCCAGCCATCAGTCACATGTTACAAAGACAGAAATTAACAGGTCTATTTACTAAGGGGTAAAGTCCAAGGAGAAATCTGACACCATTCTGGGGTCAAGGAGGAATTTTTCCCCAGTGTGATGCATATTGGCGAGCGCTTCAGACTGGGTTTTTTGCCTTCTTTTGGATCAACAGCAGTAGGTGATGTGTGAAAGGCTGAACCTGATGGGCGCATGTCTTTTTTCAGACTATGTAACTATGAGTTGGCAGGAGAAGAGAACAATCTAGACTAAATAGCGGATTTGGAAAGTGGGAGAATTTTTCTGGGTTGGCTATTTTGATCCAGATTTTTCACTTCTTCTGACTCCACCCTTTAGTGAATAGACCTGTAGGTTTTAGTCAAAGCTAACCTTTTTCATTTGGGTGCAGAATGGTGTAATAAAATTCCTGATGAAATCATAAGTTAGAAACAAAATATGTCATATATGCTCAAAATCCTGGTCTAGCAACCAGAAGGAAGAGTCAAGGACACAGTCCTGAACAAAACATGGAGCATCCTTGAGTATATCACAAGAATGACACCCATTCAGATGTAAAAACTACCCCATCCACCTAAAGAGTCTCCTCAACTGGATGATTATAGGTTCTGAAAATAGATGGATCGATATGGAAGTGGGCCTGATAGGCATTACTTTATTACGATCCCTTGGTTGGCATATTTAGACATACATGATTGATAACGCTAAGGGCTACCCTTTGTATATGGGAGAGAATTTGATATAGCTGTTCTCTATCTTTACACTCGACCCCAGTGGCGACTCTAGGAACAATATTTAGGGGGGCACATAGGATACCGCAGTCAAAACTGGGGGGGGGGCACTAATAATTTTCACCACTAAATCATACCACCGAATAAAACTAAGGGCCCTATCACCTGGTGTGGGCTAAAACGCCATCGCTAAAGGAAAAATTTAGTCGTTAAAACGTAGTGCCTGACGACCTACTAACAGATCGCCTTGTCCGCGGTAGTCCATGAACAAGGTCGTTTAGCGCACGCTAGGGAAACTAATGCGGTTGTGTACAGAATAGAACTGGTTTTTTTCCAGTGCAGAGTGCCAGGCCATACCTATCCCCCGCCCTCACAAGCTTGAATATGAACACATCCAGTGAATAACCTCTCACCCCTGCATTATTAAAATCCTCCACGGTGGCCGTATCATCCATGTTTTGATGCACACATATATTAAGGCTGATGGGCATTGCATGATAAATGTCCCCAACAGCATGTAGAATCCTTACACTGCATTTAATAGATCCAAAAGGAAGGTGAGCCAAAATAACTTCCCTGCTGCAGCATATAAATAATACAGGTTTCAGGGTAAGACTTATTCATGTGTCCCTTTAAACATAGTCCACACAGTCACCCTAATAATCAACCGCTTCCATACTATGAATAACCCCCAGCATAAAATGTTTAAAATTAGGCAATATATTAGAATTAGGATATATGTGGATAAAGGATACATTTATAATAGAGCCTACTGCAACAGCAGCGACATTGCTGACCAGATTCATTACTATGGTGTATGGGGCTATGAGGACACCAGTGCTGCATTCCTTTCAATTGCCTGTTAATTTTGAACGAGGACCTGTTTTTTCTGTCTTTTTGGAGTTAGCACTGACTCCACTTTAACTATTACTAAATATGTCATTAACTTTTATCTGTATCAGGTACAGACAGCTAATTACTCCAGTTGATATCCTGAACGTATGTGCTCTTGGGTCTTTATCTTTATTGGGTAAAACAATACATTCTTTGAACGTTTGCTGTGGACAACTGGCAAGAACAACTATAGCCTTCTATAGGTGAAATAAAGGAAAAAGGTGGACTGGACCATACAATGGTCCCACAGTCAATGCAGGATTAGTCCTGGCAGGGTTTAGGTCATAGCAGAACCAACAAAGGCAGAGATCTTGTTGCAACCCTTACATGCCCCAGGATTAGGATCCTGACACGCATTTTGCCTTGCTGGGACATGGGCCTCGATTTAAGTGAAAATTGGGATCTTTTTTGGCCGATCTGTGGCCAGTTTTCAGTTTTGCAAATTCAAATGCGCGTTTACTGTCATTTCAAGTCCCGAAAAAAATTCAGATCAAATATCAGCTTTAGTAGCTATACCTTTAATGTAAATATCAGCTATATTGATTCAGTTCAAATTTATCAGTATGTTGATTTCCAAAAAAATTACAAATGCTGAGAGCTGTTGATAAATGGAATTCAAGTAGAAAATGGTATCAGACTGAAATCTTTTTTTGCACATCGGAATTTTCTAAGACATGTTTAAAGGAACAAATCTGTATGATACTGGATGAAAATAAGCACTTTAAGACTTTTTTGGTCAACTTTTCTTTGGAGAAGCTGCATTTTTTTTGAATATCCCCTAGACCTAGAGACACATTTTTCAAGTGAATCAGCTGATATTTTGGAAAATATCTGCCACAAAAAGCCTATATTTTAATTTTTTTACATATATATATATATATATATACAGTATATTAACCAGTAGAATTAAATTGCGCCCCTAGTGTGGGTGGAAAGTAATAAGATATGTTAGAAATGGTGCGTTAGAACTCTCACCGATCACTTTTCTTTTACTGCTGATTTTCTTCTCTAAGAAATCTTTGAAGATATTGATGCTCTTGCATTGTTATTCTTATAGCTAAATGTTCGATTCCTCGGGTATGGCGTTCGGCATACACTCTGTGAATGCTGGTTAAAAAACCCCGAAGACCTACGCACTCATCATAAAATCAATAAAATCATTGCATCTCAATACTGCGCTCTCCCTACCATTTGAAATCAATGGTATCATTGGTCTTCCTATAGAAGATTTTGAGAATCACGACAGGTGGATCAGATAACAATCACACTTGATGACTATTCGCTAAGGAAGATCAGTGCTGATGGACTCTTACTCATTCACAAGAACACTAAAACTGCTCAAAAATATCTTTTATTGCATTATGGCCTTGTATATTGAAACTTTTTATTGTGGAGAAGAGAACCTGTATTACAATGACATTTCAGTCCCTAATGGGATTTTCTATTTTTCAATTGAACGTTTTTTGTTTATTTACATTTCTGATATGTTTTTGTTTATTGACTGATTTTTTATCGTGATCAAACAGGCCATCATGATCCTCCAATCCTGTCTTTGCACTTCCAAACACATCCCCCTTAATGTCCCTGCCAAAGTCTCCCTAACAATGGCACCATAAGCCTTCTACTACTTGGCATGGTCCCAGCCCTACCATTGCTGTACTAAACTTGCCCTACCCAAACGTGCCAGTATCCCATTCCACCAAAACATACCACTGCACATCTACACCGGTCCCCCTACCATATTTATGCAGCTCATCATGTCAACACGTGAATATTTTGAGCAATGATATGTCTGTAAATATACACTGCACCTACAAACAAAAGCAGGAATCAAGGTGGCTGAAAGGTGCTTTTTAATAATGGGGAGACATCGCTAGCCCCTCAGGTGTGGCGTTTCAGGCCCGCAGGCCTTAATCATACATAAACGTCAGACCTGTAGAGGGGCTAGTGATGTCTCCCCTGTATTAAAGAGCACCTTCCAGCCACCTTGAGTCCTGCTTTTGTTTGTTGGTGCAGTGATTGGAGGAGTTCGGAGTCCTTGTTGGCAGAGACTCGGTGGCTTGGTGTGGGGCTCCCAACTATTTTCAGATCTGGTGATATGTAAATATACAGATTGTAACTAATGTATAAAGTAACTAATGTAAGATTTTGCTCATCAAGAGTCAAGTAAAGAAGAACAAAGAAAAATACACGCACCCACAAAAAGAGTTTAGAAAAAGTGTCTGAATAAAATGCATTGCATGCCTTTATATTTGTTCTGTGCAGCCTTCAGAGCCCTTTCTCGTTTTTCAATAGCATCTGCGAGAAAATTGGATCAAACTAAAGATGGATTTTCTGAGTCAGCAATTCATAGCTCCATATGAATATTACTCTGTTTCAGCCTTTTAGAGTGACAGAGATGGATACTGGTATTCAGCCCTGTTCCCAGTGGTGCCCAGCAATGGCAATGGGAAGTCCTCAACTGACACATAGAACTTATTGCTATATACGGATACTGTAGCTGGTAGGTGGCTAGAAGAAAAAGTAGCAGATACATACTTTTTTGTTACACTTCCAACACTTAGTAATAGGATGTACTTGGCAGAGTATATATAGCGTCTATCTCTGGGCATCTTTTCTAAAGAAACTATCAAGTAATAAACCGCTTAAAGCCGATGTCCTGTCTTGAGGAAGGCAGTCTCCCACTAGCCAGTAACAGTGATCGGCCCACAGGGAAGTGTGGCAGGCTGGAGTGGGGCCAGAATGCCACGGGAAGAGCTATCCTGCTTTGCGGCATTTAGGCCTGCCTACTGCCAGAATGCCATAGCACGCTTGGCAGCAGTAAGTGGTTAACTAGACCCCTTACAATCTTGAGGTTGCATATATAGTACAATCTGTTAACAGTCTGCAAATGCAATACCTTGGCAACAAGTGATGTGATCAGTCATAACTTACCAAAAGGTGCATAACCGTATCCATGCTACTAAAGTCAGAAAAAACGTTTGTGTAATATAGAAGAGTGTGGCAAAAATCTGCTGATTTGGGGGAAAGTTAATGCTACATGAGCTGGCTCAGCTCAAAGGGCACGCATGTCTGCAAAAAAACCACTCGGGAATTTCCTATTAAAAGTAGATACACTATATTGCCAAAAGTATTCGCTCACCTGCCTTGACTCGCATATGAATTTAAGTAACATCCCATTCCTAATCCATAGGGTTCAATATGATATCGGTCCAACCTTTGCAGCTATAACAGCTTCAACTCTTTTGGGAAGGCTGTCTACAAGGTTTAGGAGTGTGTTTATGGGAATGTTTGACCATTCTTCCAGAAGCGCATTTGTGAGGTCACACACTGATGTTGGATGAGAAGACCTGGCTCTCAGTCTCCGCTCTAATTCATCCCTGTTACGTACCGCGCTATGGTCACTCGGCGCCCGGCAGAATCGTCCTCGCTGCTCGCTGGCCAGGCGCCGAGTGAAGAGGGGAAGTAGGGCGGTCAGGTGAGATGCCGGGGTGGAGCCAGGTGTGATGACGCGGACCCGCCGGGTTTAAAACCACGGGCAATGTATTCATACATTGCTCTACCGTGGTTTAACATCTCTTAGAGCTGCTCCTGTTTATATTTGGTATTTCTTGGTATCCTGACCCCTGGCAACGGCTAACGATATTCTCTGGCGTACTGACCCCTGGCCACGGCTTACGATATTCTCTGGCGTACTGACCCCTGGCAACGGCTTATGATATTCTCTGGCATACTGACCCCTGGCAACGGCTTATGATATTCTCTGGCATACTGACCCCTGGCAACGGCTTATGATATTCTCTGGCATACTGACCCCTGGCAACGGCTTATGATATTCTCTGGCGTACTGACCCCTGGCAACGGCTTACGATATTCTCTGGCATTCTGGTTTGGCTATATGTTTTCACGCTTGGCTTCTTCAGTACCAGTCTAGGGATATACAGTGGCAAGAAAAAGTATGTGAACCCTTTGGTATTACGTGGAGTTTTGCAAGAATTGGTCATAAAATGTGCTCTGATCTTCATCTAAGTCACAACTATTTGAAAAACACAGTCTGCTTAAAATAATACAACACAAACAGTATATGTTTTCATGTGTTTATTGAACATAACATGTAAACATTTACAGTGCAGGGTAGAAAAAGTATGTGAACCCCTAGCCTAATGACTTCTCCAAGAGCTAATTGGAGCCAGGAGTGAGCCAACCTTGAGTCCAATCAGTGTGATATTATTGGATGTTTTGCTGAAAGCTGTCCTGCCCTTTAAAAACACACACCAGTTTTGGGTTTACTGGTTTCAAGAAGCACTGCCTGATGTGAACCATGCCTCGCAGAAAAGAGCTCTCAAAAGACCTACGATCAAGAATTGTAGACTTGCATGAAGCTGGAAAGGGTTACAAAAGTATCTCCAAAGGTCTTGATGTTCATGTGTCCATGGTAAGACAGACTGTCTACAAATGGAGAAAGTTCAGCACTGTTGCTACTCTCCCTAAGCGTGGTCGTCCTGTAAAGATGACTGCAAGAGCACAGCGCAGAATGCCTAATGAGGTAAAGAAGAATCCTGGAGTGTCAGCTAAAGACTTACAGAAATCTCTGGCACATGCCAACATTTTTGTTGACACATCTACAATAAGGAAAACATTAAACAAGAATGGAGTACATGGGAGGACACCACAGAGGAAGCCATTGCTGTCCAGAAAGAATATTGCAGCACGTTTGAAGTTTGCAAAAGAGCACCTGGATGTTCCACAGCACTACTGGCAAAATATTCTGTGGACAGATGAAACCAAAATTGAGTTGTTTGGAAAAAACACACAACACTATGTGTGGAGAAAAAAAGGCACAGCACACCAACATCAAAACCTCATCCCCACTGTAAAACATGACGGAGGGAGCATCATGGTTTGGGGCTGCTTTGCTGCCTCAGGGCCTGGACGGATTGTTGTCATTTATGGAAAAATTAATTCCAGAGTTTATCAAGACATTTTACAGGAAAACGTAAAACCATCTGTCCACCAACTGAAGCTCCGCAGAGGATGGGTGATGCAACAGGACAATGACCCAAAGCATACAAGTAATTCAACAAAAGAATGGCTTCAACAAAACAAAATACGCCTTCTGGAGTGGCCCAGTCAGAGTCCTGACCTCAACCAGATTGAAATGCTGTGGCATGACCTTAAGAGAGCGATTCACACCAGACATCCCAAGAATATTGCTACACTGAAACAGTTTTGTGAAGAGGAGTGGTGCAAAATTACTCCAGATCGTTGTGCAGGTCTGATCTGCAACTACAGGAAACATTTGGTTGAGGTTATTGCTGCCAAAGGAGGGTCAACCAGTTATTAAGTCCAAAGGTTCACATACTTTTTCCACCCTGCACTGTGAATGTTTACATGTTCTGTTCAATAAAAACATGAAAACATGTAATGTTTGTGTTGTATTATTTTAAGCATACTGTGTTTTTCAAATTGTTGTGACTTAGATGAAGATCAGAGCACATTTTATGCCCAATTCATGCAAAACTCCACGTAATCCCAAAGGGTTCACATACTTTTTCTTGCCACTGTATATATATATAGACCGACCATTATAAGGATCGGAGGGAAAGGATAGGTGCTGCCTACAAGGATCATATTCTCTTCCTGGTGGGGATCGTAACAATCCCAAAGGTGTTCTATCGAGTTGAGGTCAGGACTCTGCAGGCCAGTCAAGTTCATCCACACCAGACTCTGTCATCCATGTCTTTATGGACCTTGCTTTGTGCACTGGTGCACAGTCATGTTGGAAGAGGAAGGGGCCAGCTCCAAACTGTTCCCACAAAGTTGGGAGCATAGAATTCTCCAAAATGTCTTGGTATACTGAAGCATTCAGAGTTCCTTTCACTGGAACTAAGGGGCCAAGCCCAGCTGCTGAAAAACAACCCCAACACCATAATCCCCCCTCCACCAAACTTTACACTTGGCACAATGCAGTCAGACAAGTACCGTTCTCCTGGCAACCGCCAAACCCGGACTTGTCCATCAGATTGCCAGATGGAGAAGAGCGATTCGTCACTCCAGAGAACACGTCTCCACTGCTCTAGGGTCCAGTGGTGGCGTGCTTTACACCACTGCATCCGAAACTTTGCATTGCACTTGGTGATGTATGGCTTGGATGTAGCTGCTCGGCCATGGAAACCCATTCCATGAAGCTCTCTGCGCACTGTGCTTGAGCTAATCTGAATGCCACATGAAGTTTGGAGGTCTGTAGCGATTGACTCTGCAGAAAGTTGGCGACCTCTTCGCACTATGCGCCTCAGCATCCGCTGACCCCACTCCATCAGTTTACGTGGCCTACCACTTCGTGGCTGAGTTGCTGTCGTTCCCAAACACTTCCACGTTCTTATAATACAGCTGACAGTATACTGTGGAATATTTAGGAGCGAGGAAATTTCACAACTGGATTTGTTGCACAGGTGGAATCCTATCACAGTTCCACGTGGATGAATACACCACAGGGTAGCCGAAATGGGATTGCCAAATCGAACCGAATTGAAGAGAACGAAAAGTCACTGAACGTGCGGTGGCTTTTCGATTCTCTTTGAATAAGCCTGATATTGTTAGGGTGTTGTTATAGATTTATACTAATTGTGGAGGCTGTATATCTGGGGTGAGTATGTGGGGGCTGAATGTGAATGAAGAGACTTGTGTGTGATTAAAGTTAAATCATATGTTAATCCCATGATAAAAAATATTGAACACACAGAAATCCATGATTTAGCTAATTTCAGAATGGTTTGATTATTTGAAGTACAAGGTAGTGAATCATGTCATGCGAATTTCAGAGGTGATTTCAGAGGTAAATTGATCTAGAAATTAGAATCAACAATATCGTTTTGGCTTTGTTATTAAAATCCCTCCACATAGTGTGACAGACAGGGACTTTGTAGTGTGATCAGGAGAAATTTGTTAACATAGTGGGCCCGATTCCAATTGGGACGATAAGCTAACGTTTGGAGCAGTAAATAGAAATTGGCCTAGATGTTAGCTTAACCCCTTCCCACCGCAAGACGTTTTATGCCATCTGTGCGGTGGGTGGGCCTTGAAGATGCAGGGTGTACAGGTACGCCCTGCTGTCTTCAATGGGCCGCCTCGGCCCCTCTCTGCAGCCAGTGCGTGCCGCGCATCATTGGATGCAGAGGTGTGGCCTGAACTCAGGCCGTCTCCCTGCACCCAATTAGGCGCGCTGCACATCGCTCTGTGGGCGGGCCAAATTAGAGGCCTGGAGTGCCACCTGGCCATCATTAACCCCCGTACGATGGGTGACGTCCACCCATCTTGAAGGGGTTAAAATCTTCTCAAGCTATCACAAGCAGAACGCAAACCCTGATGCACCTCGATTGTTGCATTTGCTTATTTTAAATTCACATATCCTACTTTATTTTAAAGATGTTCATAAATGATCTGCCCAATGTCTGCAAAGCCTCAACTGTACACATGTACGCAGACGACACTGTAATCTATACCAGCAAACCAAATCTCCCGCAGCTGGAGGCAGTGATGCAAGAACAATTCAGAGGGGTAGAAAAGTGGATCGCAGATAACAAACTTTTTCTAAATACTGACAAAACTGTTATATTGCTCTTTGGAACAGCACCTAAACTACACAAATTGCAAACACCCCATCTATGTGTCAGGACAAGATCAAATGAAACGCTGACTACAGTCACTTCTCTCAAATATCTAGGTATGTGGGTTAGACCCAAATCTATCTTTTGGCCCCCACATCAAAAAACTCTCATCTAAACTCTACCCCTAACTAGTTGCCCTGTACAGAAACAAATCCTGCCTGAGCCCCGCGGTAAGAAAGCAGATTGTACAACAAATGCTTATGCCAGCCATTGAATACGGAGATCTAGTGTATGCAGCCGCCCCGCAAACGCACCTACAGAAGCTTAATACATTGTATAACTCATTCTGCCGCTTTGTGCTACAATGTAACTATGTCCTTATTAGTAAACAACAACAGCCAGCGCTGAAAATATTTTCTTAGTGTTCACTAATTTGGGTATAATTTTGTGATGTCATGGGACGTACCGGCCTGTAATATATGATATTTGATAATATACACTTTGATAATTATACAGGGTTATTCAAAGAGATCCGAATGGCTCCCGAAAGGGAACCGAACGCTGAAATTCAGCGTTCGGTTACCTTTCTTGGCCATTCGGTTATCCAGAGAGCAGGCAATTCGCCAAATCCTGGCGACTTGCCTGCACATACGGTGCCTGTTCGAGGGCAGTGAATCCCCATAGAGAGTTAATCGGTAAGAGAAGTTAATACGGTGGATATAATCCCCACCTCCTGACTTCTCTGTCGTGGTCGAGGGTATCACTATCTCCCCATCAAGCCAGGTTCGCTGCCTCGGAGTTACACTCGACTCGGCTCTTTCCTTCATCCCCCACATCCAGTCTCTTTCCTCCTCCTACCGCTACCAGTTGCGTAATATTTCCAGAATTCGTCCATTTCTTACCGCTGACATCACAAAGCAACTCATCCACGCCCTTATAATCTCCCGATTCGACTATTGTAATAATCTTCTAGTTGGCCTTCCTCTCTCCCGGCTCACCCCCTACAATCCATTCTGAACGTCTCCGCCAGGCTCAACCACCTCACCCGTCGCTCTGTCGCTGCTGCTCCCCTCTGCGAGTCCCTTCACTGGCTCCCCATCCACTGCAGAATTAAATTCAAGGTACTTACCCTGACCTACAAAACCCTCACTAACTTAGCTCCCCACTACCTGTCCTCACTAATCACCAAATACACCCCAGCCCGCACCCCAAGGTCAAACAGTGAACTGTGCTTAGCTTCTCCCCGCATCACCTCTTTCCATGAAAGCCTGCATGACTTCTTACGCGCAGCTCCCATCCTCTGGAACGCTCTCCCTCATACGGCCAGACTTTCCCCTAGTTTCACTTCCTTCAAACGCTCCCTTAAGACATTCCTATTTAGGGAAGCCTACCACCCGACTCACTGATACACCTAACTGCCCCAACCAGTCCATCACTCTCACCTTGCAGTCCTCTCCTCCTGTTTCCACCCCCAACCTGTCTAGATTGTGAGTTCCCACGGGAATAGGGCCCTCGTTTCCTCCTGTACTGGTTTATCAAATTTTGTACAGTCTCAGTGTATTGTAACCCTGTCTATATCGTGCCCATTGTTCAGCGCTGCGGAATATGCTGGCGCTATATAAATGAAGTATAATAATAATAATAATGTAAGATGGGGATAATAAGATGTTAATACTGGTTAAACAGATGGAGGGTAATATTATTTGTGATCAATAGAATACAGAGGATAAAAATAGAGTTAGTGTTTGATGGAAGAGAGGGGTTAAAGGAGTTCACAGAGACCACATACAGAGACCGTACATGTGCACTGATAGAGATAGCACTCACAGAAGCAGCACACAGAGAGACTACATATGCGCACACTGAGTGAGCACTCATGCACTAAGAGACTGTGCACACAGACTGCACTCACGCATTAAGAGATTGTGAACACAGACTGCACTGATATTCCCACAGAAAACGCACACACCGATTGTCCTCATGCACCCACAGAGAACACATACAGACTGTACCTACACTCCCACAGGGAATAAATACACAAAAGCACTCACAGAGACTGCACACATGGAGATAGCACTACTGCAATCGGAGAGACAGCGATCAGGCACACATAGAGACATCATTCAAAATACAACACTCACACACTCACCGAGACAGCACTCAGGCACACAAAGACTGCACATACGGTAAGCAAAACCAAATACAGCAATCACATACAAGAGGGCACTCACAGTATTCTTACACAGAGACACTTTTCAGTAAAACCAGATCTGTGATCAATGAAAACAGAGGAATGCACTTATTGTGTTGTATTTTTTAAATTTTACGTATACTATTCTTGATTAGTGGCAATCATTGCAGATTTGAAGCTGTGGGTCACACCTGACATCCGTGTTTTCAAGCTAGGTTGCTACTGTTTTTCAATTAGCGTGTTATTCAATTAGTGACTTTACTTTCGCATGCATTTGTCCCGCTGTGCCCAACAGACTGTCTTGGTATGGTCATTACAAGTCATGTTATTAATGGCATATTATTTTGTACTCTCTATACTCATTTTCTGGTTTCAATAACCGGCATGTGACTCAGATACATATTATTTCCACAATTACCCATGATTTCAGTTCCCATAACAACTCCACTTTTCACACTATGCTGTGTCCTCTCTGGGAATCCTAATAGGGCAGTTTCTATGTCAACAGAACATTAGGTTTTCTACTGTGTATGAAATGATATGCGCACATAAAAATAACATTTTCTCTTATCCCTTGGCTTACTGTACATTGTGCTATATAGGCATGACCTACAGCCATGCAACTGTTATCTCAATTCCAAAAGTCCTTACTTAACATAGAAAACAAATAATCGGCCCCCTTATTGGTTTTACAGTAAAATCTCTAATAAAATTGATCCTCCTTATTAGTAAACAACAACCGCCAGCGCTGAAAATATTTTCTTAGTGTTCACTAATTTGGGTATAATTTTGTGATGTCATGAGACGTACCGGCCCGTAATATATGATATTTGATAATATACACTTTGATAATTATACAGGGTTATTCAAAGAGATCCGAATGGCTCCCGAAAGGGAACCAAACGCTGAAATTCAGCGTTCGGTTACCTTTCTTGGCCATTTGGCTATCCAGAGAGCAGGCAATTTGCCAAATCCTGGCGAATTGCCTGCACATACGGTGCCTGTTCGGTGCCTGTTCGAAGGCAGTGAATCCCCATAGAGAAGCAATGCTTCGGCTATTCAGAGAACACAAACCACCAGTGAAAGGTTCCCGAAATGCCCTGTCATTCGGTGGTTTAATTCGGCAGGTTTATTCAGGCGAATCCCATAGGCTTCAATGTTAAAAATATTCCCGTTTTAATTCAATATCTAATAAACCGTTGATTATAATATTCTGCAGTAAAAAGTCTCTTTATTTATTGATTTTTTTTTAGGATATTTCAAGCATTTATCAGGATTTGTTTTCTAACTTTACTTATTTTTTCTGTAACCGGCCTTTTTACTATCATTCATTGGATCTCATATGTAAATTTCAGACATTTTCACTCAGTAGTTTCTTTGCAAACAGCGTTTCACTTTTCAAACAATCAAGCAAACAGTTTTTTTAATTTATTCACTTCACTCGTCTGCAGTGTTGGGTTTTTCCGGCGGCTGCGCTGCGTGTCATCAGCTCCTGCTCCGGTTTTTCTGGCGTTTTCGAGGGGTTAATCCAGATTTTTTTGCGGGTTTCGGTGTGCGTTCGCCCTCGTTTTGTGGTGAGTTTTCGGCGACTTTTCCCTGCATTTCGGCAGCCCTGTGGTGCTTGCTGAATACACCGCAGGGTAGCCGAAATGGGATCGCCAAATCGAACCGAATTGAAGAGAACGAAAAGTCACCGAACGTGCGGTGGCTTTTCTATTCTTTTTGAATAACCCTGATATTGTTAGGGTGTTGTTATAGATTTATACTAATTGTGGAGGCTGTATATCTGGGGTGAGTATGTGGGGGCTGAATGTGTAGAGACTTGTGTGTGATTAAAGTTAAATCATATGTTAATCCCATGATAAAAAATATTGAACACACAGAAATCCATGATTTAGCTAATTTCAGAATGGTTTGATTATTTGAAGTACAAGGTAGGGAATCATGTCATGCGAATTTCAGAGGTGATTTCAGAGGTAAATTGATCTAGAAATTAGAATCAACAATATCGTTTTGGCTTTGTTATTAAAATCCCTCCACATAGTGTGACAGACAGGGACTTTGTAGTGTGATCAGGAGAAATTTGTTAACATAGTGAGCCCGATTCCAATTGGGACGATAAGCTAACGTTTGGAGCAGTAAATAGAAATTGGCCTAGATGTTAGCTTAACCCCTTCCCACCGCAGGACGTTTTATGCCATCTGTGCGGTGGGCGGGCCTTGAAGATGCAGGGTGTACAGGTACGCCCTGCTGTCTTCAATGGGCCGCCTCGGCCCCTCTCTGCAGCAAGTGCGTGCCGTGCATCATTGGATGCAGAGGTGTGGCCTGAACTCAGGCCGTCTCCCTGCAGCCAATTAGGCGCGCTGCACATCGCTCTGTGGGCGGGCCAAATTAGAGGCCTGGAGTGCCACCTGGCCATCATTAACCCCCGTACGATGGGTGACGTCCGTCCATCTTGAAGGGGTTAAAATCTTCTCAAGCTATCACAAGCAGAACGCAAACCCTGATGCACCTCGATTGTTGCGTTTGCGTACTTTAAATTCACATATCCTACTTTATTTCAAAGATGTTCATAAATGATCTGCCCAATGTCTGCAAAGCATCAACTGTACACATGTACACAGACAACACTGTAATCTATACCAGCAAACCAAATCTCCCGCAGCTGGAGGCAGTGATGCAAGAACAATTCACAGGGGTAGAAAAGTGGATCAAACATAACAAACTTTTTCTAAATACTGACAAAACTGTTATATTGCTCTTTGGAACAGCACCTAAACTACACAAATTGCAAACACCCCATCTACAGTTGTGTTCAAAATTATTCAACCCCCACTGAAATTGAGTGTTTTGGCCAGTTTGACATTGATTTTGATCATTCAGTCATCTTGCTTACAATTAAATCAAAGAGGCACGTGTAGGTCAGACAAATATAACATAACATTTATAATGAAATAACCACAAATGTCTTTTCTGTGCTCACATCATTATCAGTTTTATTCAACCCCCAAGTGACATTCAATCTTAGTACTTAGTACAACATCCTTTTACAGTTATAACAGCTTTTAAACATGAAGCATAGCTTGACACAAGTGTCTTGCAGCGATCTACGGGTATCTTCGCCCATTTCGTCATGGGCAAAAGTCTCCAGTTCAGTCACATTCTTAGGCTTGCGCACTGCAACTGCTTTCGTTAAGTCCCACCAGAGGTTCTCAATCGGATTTAAGTCAGGTGACTGCGATGGCCACTCCAAAATGTTCCAGCCTTTAATCTGCAACCATGCTCTAGTGGACTTGGAGGTATGCTTGGGATCATTGTCCTGTTGAAAGGTCCAACGTCTCCCAAGCCTCAGGTTTGTGACGGACTGCATCACATTGTCATCCAATATCTCCTGGTACTGAAGAGAATTCATGGTACCTTGCACACGCTGAAGCTTCCCTGTACCTGCAGAAGCAAAACAGCCCCAAAGCATGATTGACCCCCCGCCATGCTTCACAGTAGGCAAGGTGTTCTTTTCTTCATAGGCCTTGTTCTTCCTCCTCCAAACATAGCGTTGATCTATGGGCCCAAACAGTTCTAATTTTGTTTCATCAGTCCACAGAACACTATCCCAAAACTTCTGTGGTTTGTCCACATGACTTTTGGCATACTGCAGTCGACTCTTCTTATTCTTTGGAGACAGCAAGGGGGTGCGCCTGGGAGTTCTGGCATGGAGGCCTTCATTACGCAGTGTGCGCCGTATTGTCTGAGCTGAAACTTCAGTACCCACATCTGACAAATCTTTTCTCAGTTCCTCAGCAGTCACACGGGGACTTTTCTCCACTCTACGCTTCAGGTAGCGCACAGCAGTCGAAGTCAGCATCTTCTTTCTGCCACGACCAGGTAGCGTTTCAACAGTGCCCTTTGCCTTGAATTTGCGAATGATGCTTCCTATGGTCTCTCTTGGTATGTTTAACATCTTTGCAATCTTCTTATAGCCATTGCCCTTCCTGTGAAGAGTAATCACCTCTTCTCTTGTCTACCTGGACCATTCTCTTGACTTCACCATGTTTGTAACCACACCAGTAAATGTCTAGAAGGAGCTGAGTATCACAGTCATTTTAAAGCTGCCTAATTGGTGCTTATTATGCTTTATTGCTGCTCCGTGACATCCACAGGTGTTTTCAATACCTGATTGAAAACACTTGAATGAACCTCTGTTCTTCAGAGTGGTAGTCTTTAAGGGGTTGAATAATTGTGTCAATGAAGAATTCACAAAATAAACATTTACTACTGTATTACAAAACAATTGATGTCATTTTAGTTGCATATGGTTCTTTAAAAAGTCCTTGTAGGATTTCATTCTGAATACAATTACAAATGTACACTAAATTCCCTAAAACCCTTTACAGCATTGGGGGTTGAATAATTTTGAACACAACTGTATGTGTCGGGACAAGATCAAATGAAACGCTGATTACAGTCACTTCTCTCAAATATCTAGGTATGTGGTTAGACCCAAATCTATCTTTTGGCCCCCACATCAAAAAACTCCCATCTAAACTCTACCCCAAACTAGGTTCCCTGTACAGAAACAAATCCTGCCTGAGCCCCGCGGTAAGAAAGCAGATTGTACAACAAATGCTTATGCCAGCCATTGAATATGGAGATGTAGTGTATGCAGCTGCCCCTCAAACACACCTACAGAAGCTTAATACATTGTATAACTCATTCTGCCGCTTTGTGCTACAATGTAACTACATGACCCACCATTGTGACATGTTAAAAGAACTAAACTGGCCATCACTGGACTCTAGACGCACCCGTCACCTTTCCAACCTGGTGTTTAAGAGCTTTTCTGGGAAGCTACCACCCTACCTGAATAGGCTGCTTGCCCCAGCAGTTCCCTCATCCTATAACCTCCGATCCAGGACCTGCACCTTACTTGCAATACCGCAATACAAAAAGAAAGTGGCTCGATCCTGATTTTCCTACAGAGCACCGCAGTTATGGAATAACCTCCCAGACGCCATCAAATCTTCCCCCAGTCTAAAGTCACTCAAGATCTCTATTAACATACCTCAATACTGCACCTGTAAACATGTAACATAATGACTATTTCCTACATATTTATTTTTGTGTTAATCTGTATATTTGTTTTTGTCTTAATATCTTGCAATTTACTATTTTGTATTTCTGTAACCACTCAATGTTCTTGAACCCAGGACATACTTGAAAACGAGAGAAATCTCAAAGTATCCTTCCTGGTAAAATCCTTTATAAATAAATAAATAAATAAATGTGAATTTGCGCTTCCCTAGAGGAGAACAAGCTATTAAAACTTAGCTTGTCGGGCGTGGCCTGACCGCGGAATATGGCGGCTGCGTGATCGCTCGGCTCCGGCACAGGGAGCTCCATCCACGCATATCCACCCAGCGAATTGACCCTCAAACAGTTTTTTCTGTGTGGGGAACGAGAGGGAGGGTGAGATGGCAACACAGAAGGGCACAAAGAAGTCAGCGAAAACAGAATTTTTCGCGCCTCGGACCCCTAAGCGCAAGGAGGAGATGGCCGCGCAAGATGGCGGCGGATCTCCGCGGTCCTCTCCACGTGCAGACCACGACTCAGATACTCGGTCAGTAAACTTGGAGGCTGTGCTCCATCGAATGTCGGAGATGCTTGGTGAACTTTCAGATAAATTAACAGCTCGTTTAGATGGGGTCTCTGCAGAGATACGAAGGGACATAAAAGATATCGGGGATAGAACAGACAAACTGGAAGGGAAGATGGCGGAATATGCAGGGGCACATAATGCTATGGAGGAGAGAGTGGAGGGTCTGGAAGGAAAATTACAGGACGCCTTGACTAAAATAGCGGACCTCGAAGACAGGTCGCGTAGACATAATTTAAAAGTGAGGGGAGTACCGGACTCTGTTGCTCAATCTGAGCTCACTACCTATGTGACTGATCTTTTTCAAACAATTCTTCCAAATGCAACTCCGGACTCACTGCTGTTTGACCGGATACACCGTTTGCCAAAGCCACCCTCAGCTCCGTCTAAAGCACCTAGAGACGTATTGCTCCGTCTACATTATTTCAAGCCGCGTGAGGACCTATTGAAAGCCTTGAGGGATCCTTCCTCACTCGCGCCAGAGTATGCTCATATTTCCGTCTACCCAGACTTGTCTAGAGCGACCCTCCAGTATCGAAGAGCATTAAAGGACGTCACAACGGTGCTGAGAGATCGGGGAATTAACTATCGGTGGGGCTTCCCGGTCAAGTTGCTGATCTTCCGTAACGGTACTACGCATGTCGTGTCTACGATGGAAGCCGGAATGACACTGCTCGGCGAATGGGGCCTAGTGCCACAAAAGTCTCCGGTCCGACTGCGTACAGCGTCTAGAAAGCTAGACCCGGAATGGCGTGTTAAGGGCCAGATTTCTTCTTGAGGTGACTTTCAGCTGGATATTTCCTGGCTCGTCCCGTTTTCTCACACTCTCTTTATATGACGCTTATTTTTCCCTTTTTTTTTTTTTTGTGTCTGGTGTGTACACCTGGAGGCCAAACTGATGGAGATGGTCGGTTCCCTGGAGCTGGTCGGACGGTCCCAGGCCTATACCCCCTGTCTCCCTCCTCGGCTGAGGAGTATGGGAAGCAGTCCCGACTCGAGGGGCTTCCCACAGGAGTTTTACCCGCATGGGTTTGTATATAGTTTTTCGTCCAAGAGTTATTTGGACTTTGGTTTGAAATGTTTCAATTTTTTTTCCTTTGCCTCTCCCTTTTTTTTTTTTTTAAATGTCTTCCGGTCTGCCGACAGCTTTGAAATTCTGCAGGTTGTTTTATTGAAAATGTTTTATGAAAATTGTCTCTTACAACGTTAAGGGGTTGAATACCCCATATAAAAGGCACGTGTTGTACGCTGATCTCAAGAAATGGGGGGCAGAGATAGTGTGCCTCCAGGAGACACATTTTAAGAGGTTGGTCCACCCGAATTTGGATCCTCGTACCTACCCGACTCAATATCATGCTACAGGTCCGGCGAAAGCACGGGGAGTCTCGGTCTTGGTAAGCCACCGGGTGGCTTTTCAATTACATCGAAAACTATCAGACCCTCAGGGACGATATTTGATAATAGTGTGTTCAGTAAACCATGAGCTTTTCACGATAGTTAATCTTTACTCTCCAAATGTAGACCAAATGTCCTTTGTGTCCAGCGTGTTGGCTAAGGCTCAAAAGGTCTTATCGGGTACGCTGCTGGTGTGCGGGGATTTTAACTGTACTATGGACCCCAAGATGGATGTTCGCTCGGTTAAGACCCCTACTCCATCTGCCAGGCAGATTCGCCAAGGTACCAAATTTTTTGATTTACTGCAGTCCTACGGGTTGTATGATGTTTGGAGAGTATTTCACCCCGGGGAACGGGATTTCTCTTTCCACTCTATGGTACACAATTCATACACTAGGATAGACTATATCTTTATGCCTGGTGACACCTTGCCTCGGGTTCTAGATTGCTCCCTTTTAGATATAACTTGGTCGGACCATGCCCCTCTTCTTCTTACCCTTCATGACAGTTATCGGTACACGAATCGTCCACCTTGGAAGTTAAATGAATCCTTATTGTCCGACCCTGCGATCGAGAAAGATCTTGAACAAATTATGACAGAATATTTCGATTTGAACGCCACTCCAGACATGTCAGCCGACATATTATGGTTGGCACACAAGGCAGTACTTAGGGGGGCATGTATTAAATGGGCATCCCACTTAAATAAGACTAGACGCACTGACAGGGTGCAACTTTTAACTCAGATACAACATTTGTCGCGCGTAAATAAATTGGACCCCTCAGCCACTAACCTCGGTTTACTTTCGGCGGCACAGGCGCAGTTGACGGAACTGAATCAGAAACGACTACTTTTTTTTCAAAAACGCACGCAAGCTAAATATTATGCATTTAGTAACAAACCGGGACGTCTTTTGGCTAATTGTCTGCGCGTATCCCAACCTACGAAGAACATCTCGCATTTAGTTACGGGACCAGGGGGACAGAAGGTGTTTAAGCCTCAAGATATTAGTAACGAACTGGCGGCATATTATAGTAAATTATACAATCTCCAGACAGATGAACAGCTACAATCTCATCCCTCGGAACTTATAGATAAGTACCTTTCGTCTCTACATTTACCCTCCTGTCTCCTTCGCAGTCCCAGGCTTTAGCCTCACCTATAACACTACAGGACGTTCGGTTGGCTATCAATCAGTTACCACTTCACAAATCGCCGGGCCCGGACGGATTCTCGGACGGTTATTATAGAAAATTTGCTGGTATTCTGGCCCCGAGATTGCTGTCGGTATTTCATTCGGCGGCTGCTCACGGCGTTTTTCCGATTGAAATGCTGCGGACAGTTATTGTCCCGCTTCCTAAACAGGGCAAAACCCCAACGGTACCTGCCAACTTTAGACCGATATCGTTGCTGAATATCGATGTGAAGTTATACGCCAAAATACTGGCGGATAGGATAGCAGCCTTCTTGCCGGCATTAGTGTGTAATGATCAGGTTGGGTTCATTCGAGGTAGGCAAGGCCCACATAATACTAAAAAGATCATTGGGTTACAATCGGTTGCACATCGCTCTGGACTCCCGTGCATTGTTATGGCCTTAGACGCAGAAAAGGCCTTCGACAGGGTGTGCTGGGCTTTTTTGCGGCGGGTTTTGGATAAATTTGGCTTTCCTGAGGCGGTGATAACTAACATTTTTGCACTTTATAATCATCCAACTGCGGCGGTGATACAAGCCGGTTTTTTGTCGGAACCGTTTGAAATCTTTAACGGGACAAGGCAGGGCTGCCCGTTGTCGCCCCTTCTATATGCCTTGGCGGTTGAACCATTAGCTCAACATATCAGACAAGATTCGTTGGTGTCGGGTATTGATATCGGGCCAGACAGTTTTAAAATAAGCCTTTTTGCAGACGATGTATTGTTGACCCTGACGAATCCCCTTACTTCTCTGCCCAGGCTACATTCGGTTTTGGCAGAATATAGTAAAGTTTCGTACCATAAGGTAAATGTATCTAAGTCGCAGATAATGCCCATCCACGTCCCTATCCCTGTACTGAAACTACTTAAAAATATCTACCCCTATGAATGGAGAACAGACTATATAAACTATTTGGGGGTTAAACTTACGGCTTCCCCTTTCCGTTTATATGACTATAATTATAAACCGTTTTTATCGAAATTGAGACAGATCTTCTACCAGTGGCGGCATGCAAAGACGTCATGGGTGGGCCGGGTTTCCTCCATTAAAATGACAATATTACCCAAGCTTTTATACCTGTTCCGCACCCTTCCATTGCCTCTACCCACATCCTATCTGGAGGAGATACAGTCCTACTTCCTGACTTATGTATGGCGGAGGGGACGTCCCAGAGTGCCGGCTAAGCTGTTATATTTGTCGCGTTGTAATGGGGGTATGGCTATGCCGAACGTTACTCTTTATTATAACGCAACATTATTGGCCTCCATGGGAGAGTTTTTCCTGCAGTCGTCGACTCCTCGGTGGACTTCTGTAGAACAGACTTGTGTGGGGACACATCTGGTTACCTCTCTGATCTGGCTTACTCCTAAACAGAGGCCGGAGCTACCGTACATGCTACCCTCTACTGCTTTATATCTCAAGACATGGGATAGATATCGTAGTCGGTTACTGAATAACCCTTTCCCGTCTTTAGCGACTCCTACGGACGTATTGAGGTATTGGATAGACGGGTTTCCGTGTTCCAGATGGGTGGGGAAGGGAGTTACCCATCTCTGGCATCTAGTGTTGGGAGACTCGCTAGCGTCATTCGCAAATTTGTCTGGACGATACGGGTTGCCAGACACTTTTGTGTTTTCTTATCGCCAATTGCATTCTTTGTGGAAAACTACGACCTTGCCGAGCATCCTCGTTGGTTCTAAAGTTATCTTAACGGGGTTTGAAAGTTTCGTACTGAACCCGGATGCATCGACTAGACTGGTATCACTGTGTTATGCTGCATTGAATGCGCTTATTCCAAACTATAAATGGAATTTCCAAAAGGCGTGGGAGAAGGAGATAGGGCGGGAGCTTACTACCCAGACATGGCATAAGGCATATGAAGCGGATAAGGGGGCATATAGCTGTACGTCTTTGCGAGAAGTGAGACGGAAAGTGATGTATAGATGGTATTTGGTTCCCGCCCGGGAGAAACACATATCAGGGGCGTCCTCTACTTGCTGGAGGTGTCTCTCGGAAGTGGGCACTATGTTACATGTGTGGTGGGCATGCAGGAACTTCAGACGCTCTGGCAGGACACGGCGGAATTAGTGACCGGGGCGGTGGGTGATCAGATCCCCCTCACTCCGGAGGGTTACCTTTTGGGTGCTCCGTCGTCGGAACTCTCGGCGGCGCAACGTAAAATGTTTAATGTTATTATCAGCGTAGTTTTGTTATTGGTGGCAAGACATTGGAAAAAGACGGCAGTCCCTAGCATTGTTGAGGTCCGAAAGATGATTACATCTATGAGGGAATATGAATTACAGGTTCAGGTGACGAGTGGCCTTCCTCCACCACAGAAGGATCATTGGCTGTTCTGGGACCTTTTGGGGTCATCATAACCCTCTCATGCGCGTGCAGGTTATAATCAGCGATTGTTACATGGTTTTGTTCCAATACTGGTATTGGATAGTTCTAGATTTTTGGTCTGTGTATTACCTACTGTTGGCAGAGACTATTATTATTGCTCTCACTGTGTGTGTTTTTTTTTTTTTTTTCTTTCTCTCTTATTATTATTTAATGTTTTTGTATTATCCCCCTTTTATGTTACGAAATGTCTTACCCCCCCTTATTTTTTCCTTTTTGTATCCCGATGTTTATATTGCTCTGAAAAAATAAAAATTTTGAATTTCAAAAAAAAAAAAAAAACTTAGCTTGTCCTCCTCTAAATGAGATGGTATTCAGTAAATCAATGCTGTAGTGCGCGCCACTGCAAATATCAGTCTGCGTCTCAGAATTATTTTGTGCATAGATGCACATAGCCCATATTGTTTGCAATGGCATGAGACGGTAAGGGAAATATGCTAGCACGTCATTTCTCCCTTACTGTCTCCGTATTTGCGCTTCGGTTGGAATCGGGCCCAGTTTGTCCTAAAATAGTGTGACTTGAGAGATCTGGCAGGATTACTACACAAAGAACGGAACATGAGTTTACCAAAGTATTAAAATAATTTGTCTGGCATAAATAACTAGCTATATCTCAGTGATGGCAATCCAGATGTTTTTGAACTACCTATCCCATGATGCTGAACCAGCCTTTTGTGCGATTAAGCATCATGAGATGACATTTCAAAACTTTTGGGGTGGCAAGGTTCGTCATAACTGACATATATATATATATACAGTATAATAAAATTTCCGTTTGTTAACCATATGCTGTGAAGAAAAATAAAGAACAGGTATCCACGGCACATTATAAAAAAAGGAAATGGGAAAATATACTAAAAATCACTGCAACATTTCCACAATTCCCTCTCATGCGTATAATACAATATATTGCTTTTACAATAAAAAAGATATCTAGTACACTGTCAATACATTTCATTTCGAGGTATCCATCGTTTTGTTATCGATAATGATATGCGATTGCACAGGTAAAGGGAGGCCGTCTTTTACACTTTTCCAGACACCCTCAGGCCCGTGTCAGACGAACGCAGTTATCACGTCCGTGTTTTGCCGCACAGTTTAACATCTGTCGTAGCATAGAATCATGATCAATAGAGACACGAAGTACGTGCGCACCGAACTGCACACGCGCAACGCAGATGGCAAACGGACGCAATTTAGGCAAGAAAGTAAAACCTCTAGAGTGCGCCACGTCCGCATAGCATTGTGTGTGTGTGATGACACGAAGTCAGACGCAGCGCATTTGCGACATCCAGCACCTTGACGCACACAATGGCTTTTCATATAATTTTCCAATTTGTATAATTTTTCATATCGATCTTGTTTCCCATAATTCCATTTTCTACATCCGTCAAGAAAAACGGATCGTATGGTGTCTACAGTATATCTGTGCGCTCAGACTGCGTTCATCTGACATTAGCTTAAATTGCACAGGCTCCAGGACAAAAACTGAATCATTTATGTGTTACAAATGGTTTTTGATTGTACTCTTTACAGTATGGATTACAGTCCCTAATTAATATCAAATTTACAATATTACAAGCATCTTCTTTACTGGTTTACTATCACTGTTGTCAGATCTCATTCCTCTTGCTTTTTTTGCCTCTAATCAATCAATAGTTTTCCTGAACCTTGGCTGTTAAAAAGGTTTACTCATCCCACTGATACTGATGATATTTATATATTTATATAAAATACCAGTTAATTAGAAACAGAATCTTTCACCAAATACCATTACTAGGCAAAAAAAATTTTGCAAACGTACCATTATCCAAGATGCAAAAAATACGTCAAGTAAAAATAGCTTCATTATACTTTTCTCCTACCTTTTGAAACAGCACAGCAGCGCTTCTCAAAGCCTTTACTATTGAACTTGTGAATCGGTTATTCCTGCGCAAAGTGACAGTTTTTCCCTTCTACTAGTTTGGCAAACTCAGTATGTGTCAAGTGGTTGAAACCTCACCACAACACACGCCCAAGTTCCATCCGCTGAGGGAGGAACGGGAAAGCTATGCCACAGCTTGTGGTTAAAACGAGGGGTGTGTCAGTGTACAGTATACAGATGTTAATCTGATACGTTGTTGATATGTACAACTGTTTTTCTTGCTGTTGTAAAGAAAGACAAAGGATGTCAAATGTGAACTGTGAGAAGTATAGAACTCTAGGATCTCAAGGTCTGGCCCCACAGATGTTGATTGCTTACAATTTCCAAAAATCACTGAAAGGAATCCTTAGCCAGAGAATCATGGGATTTGTAGTTCAGACTTGTAGTTCTGGGGGCTAGAGTTTGAGATCCCTGGTCTATACTGTCTCTGTTATAAAGACAGGTGCCGAGTTTGATGGCCCAAAATTCGTGAGATGTGTGCGATCTCTTGTTTGGATCTCTATTGCTGTCATGCATTTGAGCACACTTTTTTTGTAATAGCCCATTGTTAATTAGAATATCATTATTACTCTAGAAACTAATTCTGAAACACAACAAGAAAAAAAGTGCCATCTACGCTTATCCCTATAACTCCATGTGAAACAAAACCCAATTAGAGGTTTTGTTTTACTTGAATGGCCATTGAAGTGTAAGCTCACCTGCTGCGCCAAGGCACCTCTGGTAAGTTGAGTCCTATCTAATGAAGCCAAAAGCTTCAAGTCACACATGCGCATGCTGCTTCTCAGTCATGAGGAAGACTGGTGGGATTTCATTTATACCCTCCCCAGAAAAAATCCACTTTGGGATTAAAAACAAAAAAACAGAATGGGACAGTGGCAAGGATGACCTAACTGAAGATACATCAAAATATACACACACACATACATGTGTAATTCTGAAACACATCACATTTAAGGGAAAATGAAAACCAAAATCTGCTCCCCCAGAAGAACAGCTAGATTATCAGTTCAAAACCAAAATGAATGGGTGCATTATATCCATTCCTTACAGCAAGAAGGGGCTTCCTTTAATCTGCCCTTTCATTTATGTGAGTCTTACAAATTCATAGCGTCTTGTTTGTGCATTCTCCATAAGACTTGTGGATGATCCAGATATAGCATCCCTTGCTCAATGTGCCTAGAGGAATGTAATTTACCTCATACAATTGATATGCTACCAGTATGTTGCCGAAGATAAAATTGTGGTAGAAAAATGTTGTGCTTTAAAAAAATGTAGGGTGAACTCTTTAAAAATTATATATTTTTTTGTGTGTGAAAAGGCTCTCCAGCAATACTTATATCATTGTACAGATCCTACTCTCCACATCTCTGAAAGCATTCTATCCATACTGACAATTGGGGTAGAATTTGGACAGTATAAGGCTAGGGTCAGACGAGCGTGATTTCTACGGACTGCACGTCCGTGCACACGGACGGACGTCAGTACGGAAGACACAGTAATGGCCACACAGTCCGTTTTTTTCACTGACGTATATTTTGACGGATGTAGGAGGGAAAATAAATTAAAATGCAAAACCATTTTGTCCGTGAAAAATGCTGGACGTATAAATGCAGTCCGTCTGACCACGTTCCATCACTCACACACAAAGCTATGCGGACGTTGCGGATGCAGCGCACTTTGTGCGGCCGTTCTAGTGGTTGTACGTTCTTGCCTGCCTTGCGTCCGTTTGCCTCTGCAGGTGGTGCGTCCGCAGTTCAGTGCGGACGTACTTTGTGTAACAGGCTCCAATGGACTTTCTTTCATGCTATCACGGACGTACTTTTAGGCGCAATCACGGACGTGAACACTACGCTCGTCTGACCCCAGCCTTACAGGTAGTAACATACCACCGGCTGGGTGGAGTAGAGGTAACATCACTGCTCTGCGTGTGGAGTCATGGGTTCGATCCCGACGAGCACCTCTCCAGTAAGTGTCCTTGGGCAAGACACCTAACGGTACATACTCGCCACCCAGGACATACTTGAAAACGAGAGAAATCTCAATGTATACTTCCTGGTAAAATCCTTTCTCAAAAAAAAAAAAATAATAACATACCACCTCAAAATGACATTGTAGTGCCATACACTGGTACTGATGTAATGTTAAAAAATAACTATCCAGTTCAGCAGGTAAACATAATATCTTTATAGACTGTATATGAGACAGAAAAAGAGATAAATTAGTCTTTGCGATGATCTGCCACTCAAAAGCAAATGGAAGTTTGGTCAACTCATGGCACATCGTTTCTCTCAATGGCAGGAAGTCATGACTTTCACAAAATTGAGTAAATAACATCTAACAAGCGTATGCTTACATGATATCTCTGAGGTACACCACATGGATAAATGTATTGAGACACAACTAATTGATTGAACTGAGGTGTTTCAATCAGAGCCATTGCCGCAGGTGTATAGAACCTAGCCATGCAGTCTGCATTTAAAAAATTTGTGAAAAAATGGGTCATTCTGAGGAGCTCAGTGAATTCAAGTGTGGTGCCATAATAAAATGCCACCTTTGCAATAAGTCCATTTCTGAAATTTCATCCTTGCCAGATATTCCACGGCCAACTGTAAGTGGTGTTACTGGAAAGTGGAAGCATTTAGGAAGAGCAGCAACTCAGCCACAAAGTGGAATACCAAAGTCACAGAGCGGGGTCACTGAGTGTTAAGCACATGGTGTTTCATGTCCCAGGGTTTATATTTTATTATTATTTTGTGTCCTGTGTTGAATTTGCTGTTTTCTCTAGCCGACTCCTCCCTTTCTGTCTCACTTCCTGTGCTGTTCCTCATCCTGTTCTTGCAGCAGCCATTTTCTCTTCACGCTAGCAATCTACTATCTTTTCACCTGCATCTCTACACATTTCAAGGATTGCCAGCCTGAAGATTAAACTTCTACTGAAATACCCCTTCTACGTGCTGGTTTTGCTGAGTTGATGCTGTCTACCGGCTTCATTGTGTGAGTACAGGTACATGCAGACTTATCAGATAGTCTGTTACCTCATCTTAAAGCTTTGCTAGGGAGGCAGAGTATGGTGGGTAATAGACACTAACGTTTTGCTGGTTCCATACTTCCACTGGCATCAATATCAGCAAAAAACTGTGCAACAGGAGCTTCATGGAATGGGTTTTCATGGCCGAGCAGTTGCAAGCAAGCCTCACATCACCAAGTAAAATGGAAAACGTTGGATGGAGTGGTTTAAAGCACGCCACCCTGGACTCTAGAGCAGTGGAAATGTGTTCAGTGGAACGACAAATCAAACTTCTCTGTTTGGCAGTTTGATGGGTGAGTCTAGGTTTGACAGATGCCAAGAGAACGTTACCTGCCTGACTACATTGTGCCAACTGTATAGTTTGGTGGCTGGTTTCCAGGGGTTGGGCTAGGGCCCTTTCCACCAGTAAACAGAAATCTTATTGCTTCAGCATACGAAGACATTTTGGACAATGCAATGCTTCCAACCGTGTGGGAAAAGTTTGGAGATGGCCCTTTATTGTTCCGGTGTAAATGTGTCCCAATGCACAAAGCAAGGTCCATAAAGACATGGTTAGACGAGTATGGTGTGAAAGAGCTTGACTGGCCGGCACAGAGCCCTGACTTCAGCCCGATCAAGCATCTAAGGGATGAACTGGAATGGAGATTGCAAGCCAGGCATTCTTGTCCAACATCAGTGCCTAACCTCACAAATCCTCTACTGGATGAATGGGCAAAAATTCCCACAGAAACACCACCAAAATCTGGTGAAAAGCCTTCCCATAAGAGTGGAAGCTGCTATAGCTGCAAAGGGGGGCACCAACTCCATAGTAACATGTAGGTATTTGGAATGTGAATGTGATGTCAGACGTCTGATATCTGCTGTATATTATTATTATCAAAAACAATAGCACACATCTGTAATTCCCACTGAAAAAACCCAACTTGTGTTGGGCATGACTATAAAGCATCTTAATGTTGGAAGGCATGGGTGTAAGAAAAGCTGGTGATTATTCAAACACATTGCCTACTCCAATGTCTCACCCCTCATTGCTTGTAGGTCCAAATTAACAGTGACAGCTATGTCTAAATAACCACATGGCGTTGACTCTGCTTATCCAGGACTACATATATCACGTAGCTCAATAACATCAGATATGCAAACCATCCAATTAGTTTCTGTCAGTGAAAGTCAGGATAGAGAAGTAAACCTAAGATTTAGGCTAATTAAATTCAAATATCTTAAACTACTTAATTTGAAAAATAACTTCTGCTTCCCTTAATTAAGCAATGGTTATTTGTAGGTGGTATTTGAGATTTTTAGACACGTACGTGTATTTCTCAGATTGTGTCCAATAGCCACATTTGGTAAAAACAAAACAGTAAAAGAAAAGTCTTGTGTTTTTCAAAAAATATTTTTGGGGTGTGTGTGGTTTGTGTGGTCTTGGATTCATAACACGTGCTCTAATATTCACTCACAGAAGAATATGACTGAATCTCTTCCCTTTGGAAAGCACTATAAATGTGTGGTGACACCAGTGGAGTATGTGTCTTCCCTGTCATTCAAAGTACAGAGAGAGTAGGTAGGATGAGTCTGAATTACATAAGGGTGCAAAGTGACTGGATAATTACGTAATCTATTAACCACTTCACTACAAATTGGTTTTCCATGAAACAACTGTTAGAGTACAAGTATTACAGGTACTGTATTTATAAAGCACTAACAAGTTCCATAGCACTGTACAATTGGTGAGACAGAAAAACAAATTTACGTACAAGTTAAACAAACAGAACAGTAGGAGAGAGGATCCTGCTCAAGAGCTTACAATCTAAGAGACCAGTGTGTTTATGGAAAACGTTTCATCACTCAAACTGTAATAATGCTTCTAGCATCTGCACATATGTTCTTACAATACAAAACAGTAGCTAATTTGATAGGCGAGGGCTCCCCTGCTGCTCAAATTTTACTATGGCCGCATTAGTACATGAGACACATGCGGACAGCAACCATTGTCCATTACAGGCTCTAAGGCCCCGTTCACACTGTGCGATTTGAAAATCGCGTGATTTTCATATTTTTTTTGAGAAAGAATTTTACCAGGAAGGATACATTGAGATTTCTCTCGTTTTCAAGTACCATATGTCCTGGGTGGCGAGTATGAACCGTTAGGTGTCTTGCCCAAGGACACTTGCTGGAGAGGAGCTCGTCGGGATCAAACCCATAACTCCACAGGCTCTCTCCTTGCAGAGCAGTGATGTTACCTCTACTCCACCCAGCCGGTATATTTGCAACATAGAGCGAAAATGTCGCACGCGTCGCGGTTTTGCACGATTTTGCAAAGCACCACCAATGCAAATTGCAAAGAAAGGGTCATGTACCAGCGACATGCTACCGTGACACGCAACATGCGACGTCGCGCTGAAGGAGATTCAGGCCAGGAGATGGTCGCCATTCTGAACCAGGCGGCCATCTTGTTCAGAATATTGGTTCACTTGAATATAACTAGATAGATATTAGTTGAAATTAGAAGGAGGTTTACATATAGTTTTAGGAATGTGTTAGATTAGCAGAGAAGCAATTAAAATAGGGAAGATCCGGGCTGTTGCTGGCACGGAGAGACAGGATGAGGGATGGCTACATGAAGGTCACAGAGGCCTGTAGAGGAGACAAAGAAGAGCGTAAAAGCAGACCAGGTTTTATCTAAATCAAACAATAAATAAGCCCAGGGGAGGTGGGCACAGGCAGGATCCAGCGTAGTAGCAAATCATTTTCTGTCAAACTAACATGAAGCTTGCCAATTTATGACCAATGAATGGAATGTCTTTGTATTAGATTAAAGGAGGTACGGACCCACGTGGGGTGGGATAGTGTTACCGGGAGGTGGGCTAATGGGGATGTACCTAATTATGTATTTGGGGTATAAGACCTCATGTCACGGGGAAATCGGGGCTCAGTCTTTGCGATTCAATCCTGTCTGAGCATCTGTGATATCACAATAAAGTTTGCCTTTCCTGAAGAGACTCGTGTTCAGACAATCCTTGTTCGTGTCGGCCCGGCCTCGTCCTGAGTGAACCAAGTGGATTCCGGTTACAGCGCAGCAAGATGTGAACGGCTCCATTGAAATGCATTGGAGAAGCTACATAGTGGCAAAATCAGTGCGATAAAATAGCACAGTGTGAACGGGGCCTAAGAGCAGATCTGTGAGGTGCTGCACTTCGGCTGTAATGCCCAGCATGCTGCACCTTTAGGAACATATTTTGGAGACAATATGCAAACAAATAAAATTTTCAATAGATTAAATTCCTTTGCAATACTCCAGAATAAGACCATATCGAATATATTCAATCTCAGGGCTCATGTAGGAGCTTTTGAAGGTTGAGCATACTTGATCATAGTAGTGAAGGGGTTAGTACCTGTTTTTTTGGAGCCAGTAACATTTTCCACTTTAACCTGAATACCAAATGAAAGGCCCTATTCTAATGTTACCATCAAGCACAGATCTTGAGCCATTCAGCAGATCGGCTCAAGTGCTGTGCTTTTTTTTTTTAATGGCATATTCCATTGGAGACGCAAGCTAAGCTTGCATCCCTGATGTTGCGCTTGGTTACTATACATTAGCGTCTCCTATACTTTGTACGAGAGATGCTAATGTGGCCGAGCAGATGGAGAATGAGTTATTCCAACGAGCCCGTTCTCCACCTTCTGACGTCATTCTGAAAAGAATCTCATTCGCACAAGTTTGTGTCCTGTCTCCATGGAGTCCTATGGACTTCTGGAGCTGATTACACCAGCCGCACTAACTGCTGGTGACATCATTTAACACTTCGGCACAGTGGCGTAACTAGAAACCTGAGGGCCCCGGTGCAAGAATCCATGAAGGGTCCCCCCCACAAAAAAAGATCTATATATTTACCTTTTTTTCCCCTGCAATATAAAAAAAGATAGTATTGCCCCCAGCTCACATGGATATATATTGCCCCCAGCTCATATGGATATATATTGCCCCCAGCTCACATGGGTATATATTGCCCCAGCTCACATGGATATATATTGCCCCCAGCTCTCATGGATATATATTACCCCAGCTCACATGGGTATATAGCGCCCCCAGCTCTCATGGGTATATAGTGCCCCCAGCTCACATGGGTATATATTGTCCCCCAGCTCTCATGGGTATATAGTGCCCCCAGCTCCCATGGGTATATAGTGCCCCCAGCTCATATGGGTATATATTGTCCTCAGCTCTCATGGGTATATAGTGCCCCTAGCTATCATGGGTATATAGTGCCCCCAGCTCTCAGGGTATATAGTGCCCCCAGCGCTCATGGTATATAGTGCCCCCAGCTCTCATGGGTGTATAGTGCCCCCAGCTCATATGGGTATATATTGCCCCCAGCTCTCAGGGTATATAGTGCCCACAGCTCTCAGGGTATATAGTGCTCCCAGCTCTCAGGGGTATATAGTGCCCCAGCTCTCATGGGTATATAGTGCCCCCAGCTCATATGGGTTTATATTGCCCCCAGCTCTC
Organism: Leptobrachium leishanense; assembly: GCA_009667805.1. Taxonomy (NCBI): domain Eukaryota; kingdom Metazoa; phylum Chordata; class Amphibia; order Anura; family Megophryidae; genus Leptobrachium; species Leptobrachium leishanense. Next base: position 86,947,703 of record CM019071.1, read on the forward strand.
ATGGGTATATAGTGCCTGCAGCTCTCAGGGTATATAGTGCCCCCAGCTCATATGGGTATATAATGCCCACAGCTCTCAGGGTATATAGTGGCCCCAGCTCACATGGGTATATAGTGCCCCCAGCATTCATGGGTATATAGTGCCCATCAGCTCTCATGGGTATATAGTGCCCCCAGCTCCAAGGGCCCCCCACAGTACTCAAGGGCCTGGGCCTCATGGTAACACAGGCCTGGCTGCCATATTAGAAGGGCCCCCCAACCCCCATGGTAACGCAGGCCAGGCTGCCAGTGCCTGCCATATTGGAAGGGCCCCACGGGCCCCCAGTAAGGCAGCCAGGGTGCCATGGGGCCTTTAATCCATATTGAGACCGCCTGCCCCCCCAGACAGAATCAGTTTGGAAAGAGAAAGTGTTTGTTAGTGTAGTAAGCGACCAGAGCATAATTTGATGTTTTTGAACAGAATTACCCAATCCAGTGGCGTGCTGATGGCGATGCCAAATGATTGTGACCGGGACCCGGGATGTTTGTGGCCTCTGCCTCAGCAGACAGTGACTGTCACGACTCTGCAGTTGTGTGGTGGTGGTGCCTGCCAGCAGTGCAGCCAGACTGATTCATCTCACATGGGACTGGAGCCGGAGAGGAAGGGTATCCGGCCACCCAGCCGCGCATTAATTCTGATCCGGCCCGCTCTGTCTCTCTCACTCACTCGTCTCCTTGGCCGCGCCCACACACACATAGGCACACGTGCGGCCGGAGCAGCTGGAGGCGAGCGAGAGAGGGGAGGATCGCCGATCGAGGAACGTGGCTGGCAGCTGCTGAAAAACATAGTGCAGCGCTCGCCGCTGCGCGCCAGCGCTGGGTGAAATTTCTCCCCAAGCCAGTGGGCCCCCCTCCAGTTGTGGAATTGACAGGGCCCGGTCGCAATTGCGACCGCTGCGACCCTGGTAGTTCCGCCACTGCTTCGGCAGTATTACGTCTGGAGCTGAGAAAGCAGTTCCTTCCTAATACGTGTGTTCAATGGAAGGCACTAGTGGAAAATTAGCGTCTGCCATTTAGCACCAACATTGGAATAGGGCCCTAAATTTATAGCTTGAATTGGTATAGTAGCTGAGTCATTGCAGATGGAAGTGAAGGAGTTAATGGCTCAAATGGAATCAACCCCTATATATTTACCAATAGTATTGGAAATATAAATCAGTGTTTTTTATTAAATGGACAGGGTAATGCATACTTAGGTATCCTAAGATAACACCGGTATCTAGTGCTGTAAGCATTTATTTTTCAAATACCTTCTTGGATTTTAACACAATAAAGCTAACATCATTTCCTGTATCCATGGAAACTGCAGATCCTGGATATACACTCATATGTCCATGTACCCTCAGACTGCATAAACAAAGATTAGTCTACACAGGAAATACACGCTTATCGACACCTCCCAAAATTGCACAGTTTAGCACTAAATGATGTGCTCTTAATGAAAGAATAATGGTGCATTCATTTTCACTTATTATATATTGCTGTTACATGTTTGACAAGAGAGTTTTTGAAAATCAATCCAGATTTTTTTGCTTTTTACCAAGGTTAAAATGCATTGATTGCTAAAAAATTTATTTATACTAAATTGGTATATATAGATATATATATATATATATATATATATAAAAATGTTCAACATAGCATTACCGTTGAAAAATTCCTAAAAAGGGAAGAAAAACAAAAAACAACATGTCCACAGTGTGCCATGGTAACTCGGTATCTCGTGGTCTCGTGGAGTAAAGTGTGTGACATCATTGATATCTCTGCACACCGATGCCAGCTGCACACCAATAAACTCTCAGAAATGTCTGTAATTGCTTCTGTCAGGAAATGTGCATGTGTTCTGGGAAAGAATATGTATTTCAATCGCCAGTCTGATATATGAAATTTCGGTGCTCTCTTGCTCAGCGTCCTTCGGCGAGCTCAATTCACCGACCCTGCAGTGACTTCAGCATTCACCACAGGGTCCCCAAAGCGTGCTAAAATGGATCTGCGGAACGCCACCGATAAACACGCCGAGCGCACCCAATAAACTGCTGAACGCCGCTGATAAACCACTGAACACATCCTATAAACCGCCGAACGCTGCAAATAAAGCGCCGAATGCAGACGTTGATCTGCCTAACAGGCCGCAAAATGCCTCCAATCAGCTGCGAAAAATAGGCAATCAGCCGGCACACAGGGTAAAAAAAACCAACAAACACCCCCACATTTTTTAAACAAAAAAAATGCATGAAAATAATAAATAAGGCCCTATGAATAATAATAAAAAGATCTGTTACATAATAAAAAAAACATGCCAAAAAAATCGGAATCAATAACTTCACCGAAAAAAAATCCAGAAAAATGCCCAAAAAATTCTAAAATATAAATTTTAGAAAAGTCTTTTGGCAAATGTAAAGAATTTGAATTTTGTTTATAAAAACAGGCATTTTTTTCCCATTAAAACACATTGGATTCGCCTATTTAAACAGAACAAAAGCACCGAGAATCTGGGCATTTCGACAACTTTTCTGTGCTGTTCAGCATAGATTAACCATTACTTCTCTGAGGAATTTCACTGCTGCTGAAGGCCACCGAATTGCACCGTATTTCACTGACAATTTGGCGAATCGGCAGCTCTCTGAATAGTCGAAATACCACGAAATTGCACCATAGGTGATTGAACTGGGACAAAGATCATGTTGAACTATTAGCTTCATGGTTTACTTACAGGGTTATTCAAAGAGAATCAAAACATCACCGCATGTTCAGTGACTTTTCGTTCTCTTCAATTCGATGCAATTTTGCGATCCCATTTCGGCGACCCTGCGGTGTTTTCAGCAAGCACCACAGAGCCGTCGTAGTGCAGGGAAAAGCTGCCAGAAACCCGATGAACACTCACCGCAAAACCGGGCGAAGGCTCACCGAAACCCGCAAAAACATCTGGATTAACCCCGTTGAACACGCCGGAGAAACCCGAGCAGGAGCCGATCACAGCGCAGAACAGCCGTCGGAAAAACCCAACACCGCAGACGAATGGAGTGAAAAAAAAAACAGTACACTTGAATGTTTGAAAAGTGAAATGCTGTTTGCAAAGAAACTACAGAACGAAAATGCTTGAAATTTACATATAAGATCCAATGAATGATAATAAAAAGGGCTGTTACAGAAAGAAGGAAAAACGATTTTAAAAAAACGGGAAAAAAAATTGCAACAAAATCCCGAAAAATGCTTAAAAGATCCTAAAAGAAAATAAAAAAAATAAAGAGACTTTTTACTGTTTATTAGATATTGAATTATAATGGGAATATTTTTAACATTGAAGCCTATGGGATTCTCCTGAATAAACCTGCCGAATGAAACCACCGAATAGCAGGGCATTTCGGCAACCTTTCTCAGCTGTTTTGTGTTCTCTGAATAGACGAAGCAGTGCTTCTCTATGGGGAATTCAATGCCCTTGAACAGGCACCGAACAGGCACCGTATGTGCAGGCAATCCGCCAACATTTGGCCAACTGCCTGCTCTCTGAATAGCCGAATGGCCAAGAAAGGTAACCGAACGCTGAATTTCCCTGTTTGGTTACCTTTCGGCCCCAAATCGGATCTCTTTGAATAACCCTGCTTAATTTGCTTCTTCTGTTGAATGAAACTTTGCCTGCCCTGCAATGTTTTCTGAATACTAAAGTCTTTTTAGAAAACATTTTAGAAGACGTTAGATGACACTACAGATGTTCCTCTGTTTACATTTCAAAAAATCTACAACTTCAAACGGGTGTGAAGAATTTTTATATCCTGTATATTGTATTAGCAAAAACCACTAGTGCATTTTTAGGGCAGTATTTCCTAGTGAACGCTAATATTAGCGTTTGGATGTGTAAGTGTTAACGTCAGGATAAGCGACTTTAATGTGTGGCACCCATATTACATTCCTGACGCTAAACCTGTATGAAATCACTTAGCACATTGGTTTTATGCTAGCTTCCGCAAGCTTACTGTACTTTGCGCATCCTATACTTAACATGGGGAGCACAATTAGCGTTTTGATACGTAAGGTATTACACAGTCCTAGCGTTAATTACCGTCGGGATACACTAGGCAAAAATGTGATGCTAAATTTATTTATTTATTTATTTATAAAGGATTTTCCAAGGAAGAATACATTGAGATTTCTCTCGTTTTCAAGTACGTTCTGGGTTCAAGAACAATAAATGTTACAGTTGTTACAGAAATACAAAGTAATACAATGCAAGATATTTAAAAAAAAAACACAAATATACAGATTAACAGAAAATAAATATGTAGGAAATAGTCATTATGTTACATGTTTACAGGTGCATTCCTTATTGGGGTATGTTAATAGGGAGCTCTTAAGGGACTTTAGACTGGGGGAAGATTTGATGGCGTCTGGGAGGTTATTCCATAATTGTGGTGCTCGGTAGGAAAATGAGGACCGAGCCACTGTTTTTTTGTATTGTGGTATTGCAAGTAAGGTGCAGGTCCTGGATCGGAGGTTATAGGATGAGGGAACTCCTCGGGGAAGCAGTCTATTCAGATAGGGTGGCAGCTTCCCAGAAAAGCTCTTAAACACCAGGTTGGAAAGGTGAAGGGTGCGTTTAGTCTCCAGCGACGGCCAGTTTAGCTCTTTTAACATGTCACAATGGTGGGTCATGTAGTTACATTGTAGCGCAAAGAGGCAGCATGAGTTATACAATGTGGTAAGTTTCTGAAGATGTGTTTGCAGGGCCGCTGCATACACTACATCTAAGTAATCAATAGCTGGCATAAGCATTTGTTGTACAAGTTGCTTTCTTACTGTGGGGTAAGAAATGATTCTGCATTTACAAAATGTCAGGGTCAGTACGCTCTGGCCCCTGGCAGCCCCTTAAAGCCCAGCAGACATGGACTATACAGGTTCCTGGACTTTCTATTGCCTTCAAGCCTTGCAGCCTCACCTGAACTCCATCCTGTTAATGAGGCCTGCATTTAAGGAAGCTACGCCATCCTTGCTTTGCTTCTGCATTGAATGGATGTCAATCTGAGCATACCTGCCTTCTGATACCCTCCTGAATTCAACAGACTTCCCCTTGTATCCTGGGCTTTTTTTGGAATTTAGTGAAATGAAAACATATTTTAGGTTATTTAATAGTGCAGATACGGGTATATCTAACCAGGCAGATACTGTGCTAGTAAATTTCCATTCAGATTTCAATCATTTACAGTGTGTAAAATAATTTTTTCACATTTTATCATTCAAACCTTTGTTATATATTCTATAGGGCATTCTAGTTAAAAAAAATTGAAATGGGACCCTGTTACTGCATTTTTCTGCGAAAATATACGATTTTAACCAAAAAAATTAAATATTTCCCTTGTGTTTTGGAGGATGGTATTTTATGAATAATATGACTATGTTTAAAACACTGACCTTGCTCCCAGCGTGGGAAATTTATTTATTTATTTATTTATAAAGGATTTTACCAGGAAGGATACATTGAGATTTCTCTCGTTTTCAAGTATGTCCTGGGTTCAAGAACATTGAAGTGTTACAGTTACAGAAATACAAAGTAATACAATGCAAAATATTGAAAAACAACACAAATATACAGATTAACAGAAAATAAATAAGTAGGAAACATACAGGGTAATCCAAAGAGAACCGAATTGCTTGAGAAAGGTAACCGAACGCTGAAAATCAGCGTTCGGTTACCTTTCCTGACCATTCGGCTATCCAGAGAGCAGGCAATTCGCCAAATCCTGGCGAATTGCCTGAACATACGGTGCCTGTTCGGTGCAGGGCAGTGAAAACCCCATAGAGAAGCAATGCTTCGGCTATTCAGAGAACACAAACCAGCAGTGAAAGGTTCCCGAAATGCCCTGCCATTCGGTGGTTTAATTCGGCAAATTTATTCAGGAGAATCCCATAGGCTTCAATGTTAAAAATATTCCTGTTTTAATTCAATATCTAATAAACCGTTCATTATAAAATTCTGCAGCAAAAAGTCTCTTTATTTATAGATTTTGTAGGATACTTTAAGCATTTTTCTTCTTTTTTTTTTTTTTTAAAAGTCCGATTTTTTTTTTTTTTTTTTCAGTTTACTTATTTTTTTTGTAACAGCCCTCTTTATTATCATTCCCTGGACCTCCTGTGAAAATTTCAGACATTTTCGCTCAGTAGTTTCTTTGCAAACAGCGTTTCATTTTCCCAGATTCATACAAATGGTTTTGCTAATTTATTCACCTCCCTCTGGGTCACAGCTGCTTCGGCTCTGTGTGCAGGGCCGGATTAACATAGGGGCAGATGGAGCAGCAGCTCCAGGCCCATGCCCCAGAATAGGCCCAGAGAAAAAATAACAATGTCTGCATTTATGAACATGTGGACCCCATTATCTCCAACACCATAGCAGCTACAGGGTCATATGAGATATCACTGGAAAGGCCAGAGTATGCCCTTTCCAATGATACCAAACATGACCAGGTTTTATGTAACAATAAAAATTAAATAATAAATATTACTTTATTTTTTCTTTCTAACACAGCAATACTTTCCACTTTTCAATTATAAAGTGAACAATGATGCTCAAGTGTGGAGGTGATGACACGATCCGTTATTACGTATTGTTATACCAAAAACCTAAACCACCGCACTGCAGCAAAGTGCACTGGGGGAGTGACTTTGGAACCCTGCGTTACTAATCTTTACACTTTACAAGGTCAAGGGAGGTGTCATTGGACAGGTCAGTGTCTGGCCTTTGCATTAATACCAAACATGACCATGTAAAATCTAAAAGGAAAACCCAAAAACTTTTTATCTTTTAATTTTTAGTTCCAATGCAATGGCATTGTCCATTTGTCACTTATAAAATGAGCAATACCACTGCCATTACTCACCTTCTCATTTCCCACGCTGGGAGCAAGATCAGTGTTTTATACATAGTCATATTATTCAAAAAACACAAGGGAAATATTTTATTTTTTTGGTTAAAATTGTATATTTTCTCAGAAAAATGCAGTAACAGGATCCCATTTTAAAAAAAATAACAAGAATTCCCTATAGAAGATATAACCTTAAAGGTTTGGATGATAAAATGTGAAAAAATTATTTTACATGCTTTAAATGATTGAAATCTGAATGTAAATTTACTCACACAGTATCTGCCTGGTTAGATATAGCCGTATCTGCACTATAACCTAAAATATGCTTTCATTTCACTAAATTCCAAAAAAAAGACACCAAAATCTTCAGCTCCAGGCCCATAGAGATCTTAATCCGGCCCTGTCTGTGTGATTCGGCTCCTGTTCGGCTCCTGCTCGGGTTTTTCGAAGGTTAATCCAGATGTTTTTGCTTGTTTTCTGCATGCATTCGGTGGGTTTTGCGGTTAGTTTTCGTCAGGTTTGCGGTGACTTTTCCCTGCAATTCGGGGACCCTGTGCTGTTTGCTGAATACACCGCAGGGTCACCGAAATGCAATCGGCAAAAGGAACCGAACTGAAGAGAACGAAACGTCACCGAACGTGCGGTGACTTTTCGAATCTCTTTGGATAACCCTGATAGTCACTAGGTTACATGTTTACAGGTGCATTCTGTATTGAGGTATGTTAATAGGGAGCTCTTGAGTGACTTTAGACTGGGGGAAGATTTGATGGCATCTGGGAGGTTATTCCATAATTGTGGTGCTCTGTAGGAAAATGAGGACCGAGCCGCTGTCTTTTTGTATTGTGGTATTGCAAGTAAGGTGCTGGTCCTGGATCGGAGGTTATAGGATGAGGGAGCTGCTGGGGGAAGCAGTCTATTCAGGTAGGGTGGCAGCTTCCCAGAAAAGCTCTTAAACACCAGGCTGGAGAGGTGAAGGGTGCGTTTAGACTCCAGCGATGGCCAGTTTAGCTCTTTTAACATGTCACAATGGTGGGTCATGTAGTTATTACATTGTAATGCAAAGCGGCAGAAGGAGTTATACAATGTAGTAAGTTTCTGAAGGTGTGTTTGCGGTGCTGCTGCATACACTACATCTCCATAATCAATAGCCGGCATAAGCATTTGTTGTACAATCTGCTTTCTTACCGCGGGGCTCAGGCAGGATTTGTTTCTGTACAGGGCACCTAGTTTGGGGTAAAGTTTAGATGACAGTTTTTCGACGTGGGGGCCAAAGGATAGATTAGGGTCCAACCACATACCTAGATATTTGAGAGAAGTGGCTGTGGACAGAGTGCCATTTGATTTTGTCCCAACACATAGATGGGGATTTTGCAATTTGTGTAGTTTAGGTGCTGTTCCAAAGAGCATCGTTACTGTTTTGTCAGTATTTAAAACAAGTTTGTTGTGTTTGATCCACTTTTCTACCTCTGTGAATTGTTCTTGCAGCACGGCCTCCAGCTGCGGGAGATTTGGTTTGCTGGTATAGATTACAGTGTCGTCTGCATACATATGTACAGTTGAGGCTTTGCAGACGTTGGGCAGATCATTTATGAATATTGTGAATAGCAGGGGGCCTAGTATTGAGCCTTGGGGTACACCGCAAGTGACTGGGAGCGGGAGGGAGGAGCTGCCAGAAATTGACACATATTGTGATCGGTCGGATACATATGATTGAAACCAGGTTAGCGTGCGATCACCAATGCCAGAGTTTTTAAGTTTTTCTAACAAGATGCCATGGTCTACATGAGAAGGGGAGTGATATTGCTCATTTTATACATGACGAATGGACAATGCCATCGCTTTGGAACTAAAAATAAGTAGATAAAAAAAGTTTTTTGGGTTTACTTTTCTTTTAGATTTTACATGGTCACGTTTCGTATAAATACAGAGGCCAGACTCTGTCCTGTTCAATGACACCTCCCTTGATCTTGTGAGGTGTAAAGATTAGTGACGCAGGGTTCCAAAGTCCCCCCCAGTGCACTTCACTGCAGTGCGGTGGTTTTGATTTTTGATGTAACAATTTGTAATAACAGATCATGCCATCACCTCCACACTTGAGATGGTGAGTTAGTGCAGCATCATTGTTCCCTTTATAATCGAAAAGTGAAAAATATTGCTGAGGTTTTTTTTTATTGTTCCAAAAAACCTGGTCATGTTTGGTATCATTGGAAAGGCCATACTCTGGCCTTCCCAGTGATACCTCACATGACCATGTAGCTGCTATAGGGGTTGGAGATATAAGGGTCCAAATGCCCATCAATGCAGACATTGTTATTTTTTCTCTGGGCCTATTCTGGGGCATGGGCCTGGAGCTGCTGCTCCATCAGCCCCTATGTTAATCCGGCCCTGTCTGTGTGATCTGTTTATTGTGTTATTTTTTTATACAGTGTCTGCCCCTATGTGCTGTTAGTTTCCCCTTCTGTCTATTGCTCCTCTCACCTCAGTATTCTCATCTTGCTATTCCTTATTTCTGTTTCCTAGCTACTCCCATATTCAGTTCTCCCTAACCTCCCTTGCCACTACTCTCAGCCATCCTTCTATTGACTCAACCTCCTTTTGCTGCATCTCCTCTCTTCTCTAATCTATTCCCCATCTTGCCCAGTCTCCTTCGTTGTCTAGTTCTGATCTCCTGTTTATGTTCCTGTGTTATTCTAATAAACCCGGTTGTGCCCTGTGTAACCTGTCTGCTCTACTCAGTGCACTGCACATTGGGCTCACAACAACAACTGCTACATAGATTACACATGAAACAATCATGTAGCATCCCCTAAACCCCTTGCCCAATAAATCTGATACTCACCTCTCATCCCACGGCGAGAATGGTGGCCCAATCTGCTGCTTCTTGTCGTCGGGAGTAAATAGGACCCTGGAAAATCTCTTCAAGGATAGAAATTCTTTTGTCATGAGGGCATAGGTTCAATTATCTTTTCAAGGTCAATAAAATGATGTTACCTATTCCCATGACAAGATATATATTAATCAATGTATTCTTCCTGGTAAAACACATTGAGACACTTAGTTGTATATATTGTACAGCAATTTCTTATCTTTTGTACTGTTATAAAGTTTTACACTTAATATAAATATTTCAGTTATTTTGTTGCCATTGTATTATTTTAGTTCTTTGCTTGATATTCAGGGTTATTCAAAGAGAATCGAAAAGCCACTGCACGTTCGGTGACTTTTCGTTATCTTCAATTCGGTACGATTTGGCGATTCCATTTCGGCTACCCTGCGGTGTATTCAGCAAGCACCACAGGGCCGTCGAAGTGCAGGGAAAAGCAGCTGCAAACCTGCCAAACAGTCGCCGCAAAACCCAGGCGAATGCACACCAAAACCATCTGGATTAACACGCCGGAGAAACCCGAGCAGGAGCCGATCAGAGCGCAGAGCAGCCGCTGGAAAAACCCAACACCGCGGACGAAGGAGTGAAAAAAAACCCAGTACGTTTGAAAAGTGAAACGCTGTTTGCAAACAAACTACTGAGCGAAAATGTCTGAAATTTACATATGAGGTGCAAGGAATGATAATAAAAAGGGCTGTTACAGAAAAAAGAACAAACGTTTAACCACTTGGCTGCTAAGGACGCGCTCAGCGCATCCTGCCAAGTGGTTCTCCTGTGCTATGGACGCGCTGAGCGCGTCCATGCACAGGAGGCAGCAATCGGCCGGGATTCCGGACGATTTCTGCCCCCCCGTGCGGGCTGACATCTTGGATGTCAGCCTGGCACTCCGGGACCCCGGCGGGGCCATTAGATGTCATTACGGCGGCGCGATGACATCTAATTCAGGCGCTCCTCCCGCGAGTGCGGAGGAGGCGCCTGAAAGGGAGGGGGGAGGTCCTTCGGACCTCTCTCCCTTCCGATCGCCAAGGGGCCACGGGGTTAAGGCAGGCACCGTTTAGAAACGGTGGCTGACATTAACCCCTGGGGAGCCGGATCACGATTCGGCGCCGAAAAGCGCCGGATGGTGATCCTCTCCCGGAGCTGGCCGACATCTTGGATGTCGGCCAAGCCTCCGGGAACTCCCCCTGACGACTGGTGTCATTGTGCATAGCACGATGATGCCAGTCCTGGAGTTAACCCCTAGCTGCCAGCAATGGTTCATTGGAACCCCCATCACCCAATCCGTGGCAGCTAGGGGTTAATGTTTGATATCGTTGGATCGGCCAGCACATGGCCTTTCCAACGATACCAAAGATGACCATGTAGAATGTTTTTAAAAAAATAATTAAAATTAAAAATAAAAAAATATTTTAAAAATGAATTATAAAAAAAAACTAAACAAGTTTTTTTTGTTAATGCAGCAATATTGTTCCCATTTCAATTATAATGTGAACAATAATGCTGTACTACCGATTTTTGTTTGGGGTGCGTTTGATAAAAATCGCGTAATTTTCCCCAAAAAAATGGAACGAGACCCCATTTCTAATTTTTTTAACAAGTCCACCCCATACAAAATATAACCGCAATTGCTCGCATGTTAAAATGTGAAAAAAAAACACTTTACATGTTGTGAATTATTGAAAATTAAACTTGTATTGCATTTTTTGTTATATTATACAGACAGAGCATAACATATACATATAATAATGACATATTATGAATCTGCCCAGTCTGCCGGAAAGAACGATATATAATATGTCTGGGTCATATACTAAAATAAGGCTTCAAAACGCGTTTAAACATGATGAGCGAAACAGGTAAAAATGAGCTCAGCACAGAGGCGTGAAATGCCTCAGCAGCGAAAGGGTTAAAAGGAAAAAAAAAATCCTGAAAAATGCTTAAAAGATCCTAAAAAATTTAACAATAAAGAATCTTTTTACTGCATAATATTATTAAAAAAACGGTTTATTAGATATTGAATTAAAACGGGAATATTTTTAACATTGAGGCCTATGGGATTCGCCTGAATAAATCTGTCGAATGAAGCAACGAATGGCAGGGCATTTCGGCAACTTTTCACTGCTGGTTTTTGTTCTCTGAATAGACGAAACTATGGGGATTTCACTGCCCTCGAACAGGCACCGAACAGTCACCGTATCTGCAAGCAATTCACCAACATTTGGCGAATTGCCTGCTCTCTGAATAGCCGAATGACCAAGAAAGGTAGCCGAACGCTGATTTTAAGCATTTGGTTACCTTTTGGCAGCCATTCGAATCTCTTTGAATAACCCTGATTGTGTACTGTATTAATCCTGACTTTTATTTTTCATGAATTTCCCCCTATATTGTTACATAATGTAATATCCATAATATAGTTCTTGTATACATTTATTAATATGAAAGTCTGCCTCTTTCTTCCAGTTTATAATAATTAATAGCACACACCATTGAATACTCTTCTTTTGATCTTTCCTGGTACAGCTGATCATAAATGAGCCGACCAGCTCTGCTATATAGGACAGACAATAACTGATTACTAGGCTGCACATGCCCTATATACAAACCATTTTTCCTGAGTTGTAATCATGTCTTCAAACTGTGGTCGAGATTTATAAACACACCATTAACATAAAAGTGGGGCAGAGTTCTAAAAGTGGAGGAATCACCTAGGAAACCAACAAAATGATTTGTTTCCAAGGTGATTGCCCTAAAAGTAGACCTTTGCCCCACTTTTCTGTTAGTAGCTTTTTTATATCCCTCCAATGAGTAAATCACCAAGATTCCCCCCCCAATTAGCTTTAACATTAAACATATCAGAATTCTTAAACAATTGCCACACGTACATCTGATTAAGAAACCCTAATGAACAATATATGTCTAACAAATAACGGTCTGTGGAAACCTAGGCCCAAAGGCATGTGTTTGAGACACGGGTACGGTCTGTGTAAGGATTGTATCCATAAGAGAAAACAAGAAGACAGATAAACAAGAGGTCGACTAGGTAGCAAACAATCTACCGATCGCATGTGGTCAAGCTTCAAAGGCTGATATTGGTCAGGTTATGAACTAAACAAGCAATAACAATTATTAATTTATATATTATATTTTTTTGTAAAGTCTTTGTTTGGATATATAGGCTACTGTTGTAATCTTTGTATTTGTTGGCTGGAGTGCTGTCCACCTGGTGTGTTCCATATATAATATTTTCCAATTGTTTCTTGGCAATTATTTACCTATGCCTATGGCCAAGATTCTACTGCACATAGTTGATATCATTACAGGTGTGTGTGGTCAGTATATTAGGGTGTGCATCAAGATATATCATTATATACAAAATCCCAAACACTTCAGATAAGGAATACTCAATTTATTTTACTTAAAGTATAAAAATCATTAATGGCTCCGCCCATTAGCGTAATGGCTTGTGCCGGTATTCAGATCGAACCACAAGAAATGCATTAGCAGCCGTGTATTGTAAATCAATAGCTCCTATACTTTGCAAAGAAGCCATTAGTGACAGCTGAGCAAGAGAAGAGTGAGCTAATCTCTGGTAGCTAGATTTCTACTTGTATCGTGATTTCAAACCTCCCCTTTACACCTTATATATAAAATCATTGTTAAAGGGATATTCTATTGAAAATAGAGTTCCTGATTTTTGCCCATAAATAATTGGGCAGAGGCTGCTGACAACCTCTGCCAATTTTTTTAATTTTGAGTGACTTTACTCGCCTTTTCTCCTACGCCTCATGCAGCTCTTCTTCGGTTGAAGGAATCCGAAACCTAGAAGTCCCTGAAGCTTTTCTACGCAATTTACGCTACTAGGCAACGTGCGTAGTGTAGGAACCGCAAATTGTGCAAAGCTACAGGACTTGAACACTTAACGAATGTAATTTACATAGTGCTTGCACAGAGCAATGTATCGGAGCTGTGAGCGCATGCACACATCCAATCCATCTGCTGCCTCTCTGAGACTGGTTACCAGGGTTGGACTGGCCTACCGGGAGGAATCCCGGTAGGCTACTTAATTTTTTGGCCGCTGGGGCTGTTTTACAGTGGTGGCTCTCTGGTTTTTGAAGGCCACAGGACTCTGTGCAAGCACTGCAGCCTACCAGCCCTCTTTGATGTCAGAGAGTGCTCGCTGGACATCTACAGTCCATGCCCCATCCTGACTCCTGGCAGATCATACGTGGAGTCGAGGCCGCACCCTGGAGCCACCACCAACTCTTCCCTCGCTGCATTGCTACAGAGGTCTTGGTATGCACGTATCTGGGGCCTGTGGTCTGGGTATGCACATATCTGGGGCCTGTGGTCTGGGTATGCATGTATCTGGTGCCTGTGGTCTGGGTATGCACGTATCTGGTGCCTGTGGTCTGGGTATGCACGTATCTGGGGTCTGTGTTCTGGGTATGCACGTATCTGGGGCCTGTGGTGTTAACACTATACAAACTGATGTTATATATTTCTGTACCTTTTTGAAGCTGAAACGTCCACCCATTATATGGGACTGGTCTAAGGCTAGGGTCAGACTAACGCATTTTTCGCGTTGTCCGTGAAAAAGTGCGTTCGAACGAATGGACGTATTTTTTCACGGAATACGCGATAGCGGTCATACGATGCGCATTTTCGTCCGTGATTTTGTACGGATCATCAATAAAACACTTTTTGTGTCTGGACGTTATGTTGGCCGGACGTGTGCAACGTCTGACGTCTCCTAATCACGCACACACGCCGCTAGCGGACGCAGCGCACTCTGTACGACAGTACTAACGGTATCACGTTCTTGCAAAAATGCGTTCGTTTGCCACTTGCGTTGCGCAGCCGCACTTTTGTGCGGCCGTTCTTCGTATGCTGCCCGGCATTGGACGTCATTTGCTGCTAGCACGGCTGTGATTTAGTGCTGCTAAACGCACGTTAATACTGCGTTAGTCTGACCCTAGCCTAAAAAAAAATCCAGGGCTGTTTTTATTCCCAGTCCAACCATGACTCACTATTGCAGGCGGTCTCAGACAGGGTGACGTTAGCATGCTCTCTGCGTGCTGATGCCACTAGTGACCGAACTGGTGACCGACAGCTGAGAAAATTCAAATCCCGGCTGCTGGTGACTCTGGATGAGAAGGAGGAACTCCACTTCACCCAGCGATATCTCCTGATTGGGACAGTTGGGGGGAGGATTCTTCTCATCCTGGCCACTTTCAAACAATACAATGGTCAGGATGAGTAGAGTGTCCCTGTAATATTACTACATTAATGCATATTTCTTCTTGTAATGCATTTCAGCAGTGACAGTAAAAATGGAACGTGCTAGGTGGAAGACAAAGTTAATTCAGCTGGCTATAGCCGTGGCTCTTAATAATCTGGCATAATGCCCTCCGCTCCCCCTTTCCTTCAATACATGTAACAAGGAGTGAATGTAAGTGATTCACAGAGAGCAACATGAGTTACCATTTCCTATTTCCTCTAGTCCATGCTCTTGGGTGTGGGAGGGGGATAAGTTAATCAGTGTCAAGGTTCCCTGGACCTGCTATTGATGTGTCGACCACATCTGCACACTTGAACATGAGAGAGACAGCATCCTTTCTGGAACAGCTGGGTTTTAGCAAAAACACTTGTCTTATAAACCCATTGGATTTAATTTCAAACTTGAACGTCTTTTTTTTTTCTTGCATAACATTTTAATGCAAATCTGTTATCCACATATTGTCTGGATTGCAGGCAGTGGCGTAGCGTGGGGGGTGCCTCGGGGGCGGTCGCCCCGGGCGCAATTTTCTTAGGGGGCGCAAAATTTCAAAAGAAATTTGAACCACTAATATTTTCCAGCAGGGATCAGCAAGGTGTCCACTCACAGACACTGGTGTCCGTGAGAGGCCCTTGCACGTGTAGCCGCCAGGTTTTGCAGTGCCGGCGGTGACTTAGCACTCAGCATCCGGAAGGGAGGAGCAGAACATAAAATTCTGGTCCTGTCCTGACTCCTCAACACTGACATGAGTCACGTGAAGCAGTGCAGCATTATTCAATGGGACACCCTATATCACGCTTGTCAGCCTCCCTTTAAGCCCTGTGCCAGCACCCCACCGCAAGCAGCCCTGCGGCCGCTGAACAGGGAGGGAGGAGGGAGGCGCCTGCCCTGCAGCACATTTAAAATCCGGTCCCCACTAAGAACCCTGGACAACCCACCCCCTGGACCACCAGCAACTCCATGCAGGTAGGCGACACTGTGTGACACCAGAGCAGTGTAACCAACACACACAGTGAGGGGGTACTGGGGGTACGGGTGAATGGGGGTACTGGGAGAAAGTGGGGGAACTTTGAGAGAGAAAGAGTGACTGGGGTACTGGGAGAGTGTGACTGGGGGTACTGGGAAAAAGTGGGGGTACTTGAGGGAGAGGGTGACTGGGGTACTGGGAGAGAGTGACTGGGTATAGTGTGAGAGTGGAACTATGCTAGTGTATACTGGGACAGGGTGACTGGTAGCAGTGGCATAGCGTGGGGGGCATGTGTGTTTCATTTTTTTATTATATCAGTATTTTGTTAATATATAATACATGTGCTTGTGGGGTAAGAGGGTCAATACTCTACTGGTAGAAAGGAATAAGGGTGTGTTACTGTGTCCACAGGTTGGGGGGGGGCGCACAATTCTTGCCTTGCCCCGGGCGCTGACAACCCACGCTACGCCGCTGATTGCAGGTCCACCTTCTGTCAGGTACTGGTCTAGTTCAAAAACATATGGCTCAAAGCATATATTTACCTTGAAGTCGATTCAGCTTCATACCACATGGGTCTTTGGAGTAGATCCACACATATATCTAACAGCATACAAAATACAAAAATTCTTGCAAGTTTTTTTTTTTTTTTTGACTGGGTAAAATATTTTACTTTGTTCATTACCCTGCACCTCTTGTCAAATAGCTTTGCAAGTAACAAAAGCACATAGATCAAATGGTTTCTGCATGTGTTTACAGCTGCTCCAGGTAGTAGCACCTAGCTTAGATTGGCCGAGCCTCATGGGAAATGTAGTCCCAAAACATCTGTAGAGCCAAGGTTGCTGACCCCTGTGCTTAGTCTGACCCCAGCCTTATGCTAACGCGTTTTTAACGTGCGTTTGGGCGCACTTAATCACGGCTGCAGTAGCAGCAAATGACGGGCAATGACGGCCAATATACGAAGTACGGCCGCACGAAAATGTGGCCGCGCAACGCAAGCCGCCAGCGAACGCATTTTTTCGAGTACGCAGAACCGCTAGTACTGACGTACAAAGTGCGCTGCGCCCGCATAGCGGCGTGTGTGCGTGATTAGGAGACGTCAGACGCTGCTAATGTCCGGCCAACATAACGGCCAGACACCCAAAGTTTCCTAGTTTGTACCTGTAACAAATCACGCACGAAAATGCGCATCGTATGACCGTTTTCGCGCATTCCGTGAAACAATACGTCAATGCGTTCTGACGCACTTTTTGAAAGTCACTGCAAATAATGCGTTCGTTTGACCCTAGCCTTAGACTGTATTGATTCCTGTTTCGTAAAAGGAACATGCGTCACAATTAGGAGTGTTATACCAGGACTCTCGTAAAACTGGAAACGCAATAACACATCAGAAATGATTCTTCCTATACTTATGTTATAATCTTCAGTTATATGTCATGTGTTATTTTACATTGTACGGCGGCCTTTTTCAAGGTGTATTGCAACGTTTCAGCCTAGATGATGGCAGGTGGCCTGTCATTCCACAAATAGCAAACAGTAATTACTGTTATTTATTGACCAGTTATGATTTTAAAAATTATAATAACCCCTTGAATCCTTGGTGTCCTTCACACGAAGATCTATGTATACACATATATGTACTTATGTTATGTCTATATAGAGAGAGATAAAAATGCTAATAAATAAAAACAATCATGCAATCCTAAATTTATAACAATTTATATATCTAAGGAAGTCCCAAAATCAGTCTACATGTTTCCGGTACTCTGTACTATTGTATCCTCACGAGGTGATACGTTATTAAAAGGTTACTACAATAGAGGGGGCCCGATGCTTGAGTGAGCGAAGAGCCAATCCAGTGGCTCTCAATCTCGGATGCATTGACAGCCATTGGTGGGACCTAGATCCCTAGGTCCCAGAATTTGAGCTTAGTGTTCAGGTTCTGGGTGGGACTAAGCTAATGCACTTGGAGGGTTGAATCAGTCCTCTAAGACATCTCCCCTGTAAAATTGGGGAGATGGATGAGGGCACTCAGAGCATTGTGACCACTCAGATTATATTGAATGGTCACAATGCATAGATTATCCCTTTAACAAATGTATTTTTTGCAATTATTTCATTAAAAAAAATTCAAAGTTTTTGAGCCAAGTAATATTAGTTGTTCAGGAGTCTCCTTTCAGTAACTGAAATGAAATCAACAATGAATGTACAGAAAGAGGATAACAATCCCCTATTCCCTGCCCTATGCTAAAATGGGGACTCTAACAGGGAAAACCTGCGCCTGAAGGTTTCCCTGTACCATAAACATTTTAGCATTAGATTCCGTAATAAGCGCTACCTTGGCTCCTTGCCCTGGAATGCAGCGCTAACCTCAGTGATACTCATGGTAGCATTTTTGTGCCACTACAAGTATCTCGACTGGTTTAGTGTTAGGAATAGGATATGGGGGGCATGTGTTAGTCACTTACCCTAGCGTTAACGCTTGCTCATCCGACTGCTACCGTAAGAGTTCACTAGGGAATAGAGTCCTAGTTGCGGTTACAGGAGAGTTTAATGACCAGTGAGGCTGTATGTCAGGGATGTAACATCAGTTTCTTATTAAAATTTGTATGTAATAAACCAATATTGAATGAATAACATTATAATGTTCAAAGCAATAGAGAATCTGAAGGTGGTGGGGCAGAAAAGGGAGATGGGGTGAGGAATTGCCCATGATGGGTTTATCACAGGAAGGATATCCATCAGTAAGAAAAGTATGAGATTCTACTTATACACAGTTTATCCCAGTGGATGCCCTTCTATAAAGGTTATACACCATCAGCTACCATCCATGGGCCCTATCACCTCCTTCAAGCTAACGTTGGTGTGAGCATAAGCGCTGCGTCTGAATCACCTCCGATTCGCTAACGGGTCAAAAAGCCCGTTAGTGAATCGGTATTAGTGGTTTGTTTACTGTACTTTGCACTCCCTATACTTAACATGGGGAGCACAAAGTGCAAGCAGAGATTAACTAGCATTAGGATCACAAGGTACTAACGCTAGTCACTAAGAGTTGTTGCTAACAAAATAGTTAACACCAGCTCTGAGCTGCTGCGAACTGATTCCACTGCTGCAGAATCACTTAGCAGCAGCTGAAACCCCTCCCCCCCAATCAAATACTCACCTCTCATCCCGTGGCGAGAACGGCGGCCCAATCCTCTGCTTCTGGCCGACGGGAGCAGAGGGAGACTGAGGGGGAAAAGTCCCCAGTCTCCCTCCGAGATCACTCTGCTGACCAGCAGGATCTCGCAAGAGAAGAGATCCTGCTGGTCATGTGACCTGGCAGCAGAAACCTGTGGACTCCATGGAGGGGATGCACTGGCCCGAGCATCCGCGAGCCTAGTGGCTGCTATGGAGCAGGCTGCTGGACTCAGCGCCTGCCCCGCGATTTGATGGTGAAACCGGGACGCAAAGGAGAAATTTGTGACGCTAACTTTTCCCCTTAGCGTCCTGGTTTAAGCGAGGGCAACGTGATAGTGCCCTAATAGGCTGCAAGGATTTTTCGTTGCTAGGGGTTCCCATCATTGAAAGCAGGGGCGTCGCTACGTGGGGGTGGGGGGGTGCGGCCCGCACCAGGTAACACCCGCCTTTAGGGTGACACCGTCACCCTAAGTGCGGGTGTCTCACTCTCCGCCGCATGTTTGCTCCCTGCGAGCGTCCGAAGCTGTGCAGCTTTGGCGCTCGCCTGGGGGAAACACGTCACCAGCCAATCGCGGCTGGTCACGTGGCTCCCCCAGGTGAGCGCCCAAGCTGCACGCCGCCGGACGCTCAGAGGGAGCGAACACGCGGCGGAGGTGAGCTGGGGCATATCCATGAGCTGCTGGGGCATATCCATATGCTGGGGCATATATCCATGAACTGGGGCAAATCCATGAGCTGGGGCACATCCATGAACTGGGGGCAATATCCATGAATTGGGGGCAATATCCATGAGCTGGGGCAGTATATCCATGAGGTGGGGGCATTATCCATGAGCTGGGGGCATTATCCATGTGCTGGGGCAATATCCATGAGCTGGGGCAATATCCATGAGCTGGCGGCAATATCCATGAGCTGGCGGCAATATCCATGAGTTGGCGGCATATCCATGAGCTGGGGCATATCCATGAGCTGGGGGCATTATCCATGAGGTGGGGCAGTATATCCATGAGGTGGGGGCATTATCCATGAGCTGGCGGCAATATCCATGAGCTGGCGGCAATATCCATGAGCTGGCGGCAATATCCATGAGCTGGGGCATATCCATGAGCTGGGGGCATTATCCATGAGGTGGGGCAGTATATCCATGAGGTGGGGGCATTATCCATGAGCTGGGGCATATCCATGAGCTGGGGCATTATCCATGAGCTGGGGGCAATATCCATGTGTGAGCTGGTCTGGGGCAATATATCCATGTGTGAGCTGGTCTGGGGCAATATATCCATGTGTGAGCTGAGGCGCAATATATCCATGTGTGAGCTGAGGCGCAATATATCCATGTGTGAACTGAGGCGCAATATATCCATGTGTGAGCTGAGGCGCAATATATCCATGTGTGAGCTGAGGCGCAATATATCCATGTGTGAGCTGGGGCAATATATAACTGTGAACTGGGGCAATATATCCATATGTGAGCTGGGGGCAATATATCCATATGTGAGCTGGGGGCAATATATATCCATGGGTGAGCTGCTGGGGGCAATATATCCAGAGCTGCTGGGGGCAATATATATCCATGTGTGCTTTCACTGCCTTCGAACAGGCACCGTACTTGCTGGCAGTTGGCAAAAATTTGTGTGAGCATATGAGAGAGCTCCACAGCAATAAACCTCACAGTAATGTGCGCTGTGTGTATGAGCATTCAGTGTTATTTGGGAGTACTGATTTAGGAGTAAGAAGTTAAAAAAAAATCCGTAAAACTCGGGGGGGGGGGTGACATCATAAGTTACCGCACCGGGTGACACCAACCCTAGTGACGCCACTGATTGAAAGAACTCCGCACCCAGTTCATTTTTATTTTGTATTGTGTTTAGGCAGGGCTTGTGAAACATGTAGGCCAAATTTTCTTTAAACAAATGCATGGGGGGGGATGTCAGGTTTATCGCAATAGTAAATGATTGTTTTGCAAGCTATTGCCATCAGTAATGAGGGCGAATAGGCCTTGGATCTGCAGTTGGTCGTATATTATGTCCCGCAAAGTCTGGTGTTTTGAGATGAAGACTCCTGTGAGGGAATGAATAAATTCCCAGACTGCCATTCAAAATGGCAGGATTTGAGGTCTGGCCAAAAACAGTGTAACATATCAACAGTGGTTGCGAATATTTTTTAACAAGACTCAGTTAGGGGAGTAGCTTCATGTGGAACTGTTTTCTAGGGGGTGAAATTTACTTGAAAGGCCAGTTCTTTGAAAGTCATGGCTGATAGCAGTTTAGTTAGAGGGCCTCTAAAATAATTATTAGGTCTATACTGTCCATTTCAGTGCACAATTTAGTTATTCCCAGAGTGGGGTGTGTGGGGGAAGGGGGTGTTGTCATGAAATTATAGATTCCAGATGTTCGACAGGGAATGATAGACACTGTTACCGCATCTAAGGAGTGATTTGTGGGTACCTCACTGAGACATGTTTTGTCCTTGCAGCTGAGACTTTTGCCAATGATGGAGTAATATTCCCATCACAAAGCTTGAGTGATGAAATCTGAGGTAAAAATGTTTGCAGACGACAAGAGATAATGCAAGTAAATACTTTAAAATCTACAGTGAGAAGAGAGAGCATCAATTCGATTTTCTACCATTCCATATAACATATTTTTCATAATCCTCCTAAATTATGAGCTGCATAAATGCAAATAGTCTGGTTTTACCACAGAAACCTGTGGCAGGCATGTACGCAGAATACATTCGCTTTGAGTAATCTGACATTTTACACTCCAAAGGTGCAGTTTCATCTGACTATTTTACTTATATCACATCTTGAGCTTGATATTCTATACAGCAGAAAATATCCTCAGAGCTTTCTTTATGAACATGACAATAGTACTTTAAACACACTATTTATGTCCTTTTGCCTGAACTTTTAAACTACAAGAAAAGTCTCCTGACTTGTTGGTGAGTTGACTTCGTACAATAACTCTGTTCATTACAGGCACAGCCTCAAAACACTTATTTTTTTCCCACCAAAGTCATACAATATCTGGTTAAAAAAAATAAATCATTTTTGTATAGCAATTTGAAAACTGTCATGTGACATATATCAAATCGAAGATTCAGCACGTATTTGGATCCACGATGACCCTATAGGTCTACTAGGGTTGCCAGATTGGCCATGTTTTCCTGGACACATATAATTTATTAATGTTGATGGGCAGTGAATGAAAAATGCCACCCTGCAGCATGTATAATCCATAAACTGCAGTTAAGAAATCAAAAAGGAATCCCAGGTGACCTGCCTTGATTTCCTTCCTGCAGCATATGAATTATACATGTTGCAGGGCAGAACTTTTCCCTGTGCTCCCCTTCTGTATGAAGTAGTAATATGTGTCCAGGAAAACATGGCCGACCTGGCAACTCTGAGGTCTATTGAGCTCAGTCCTGATCTGCTGGGATTAAACAGAAACACAAGTAACAGGGTATTTCATTTTCTATGACAACATAACAAGTTTATGATATGAAAGTTCTTTATAAGAACACATCAAGAAGCATCTTATCCACATTTGAAACAGCATATCCACCATTAAGTGATACTCTAGCTTAGTGGTTCCCAACCCTGGTTCTCCGTTATCCTTAACAGGCCAGATTTTAAGGATTACCTTGGAGATGCAGACATAGGCCGGCGTCAGACGAACGCAGTGATCACGTCCGTGTTGCCACACAGTTTAACGTCCGTCATAGCATAGAATCATGAGTAATAGAGACACACAAACGAAGTACATGCACACCGAACTGCGCACGCACAACGCACGTGGCAAACGGAGGCAAGTTCGGCAAGAACGTAAAACCGCTAGACGGACGCGCAGAGTCCGTCATGTCCGCGTAGCGTTCTGTGTGTGTGATGAGGCGATGTCAGACGCAGCGCATTTGCGACGTCCAGCACCTTGATGCACAAAATGGCTTTTCATATCCTTTTCAAATTTTTATCATTTTTCATATTAATTTTGTTTCCCATAATTCCCTTTTTTTTTCTACGTCTGTCAACAAAAACGAACCGTGTGGTGTCTATAGTATCTTCCGTCAGTACGTCCGTCCATCCATTATGCACGCACGCAGAGTGCGCTCTGGCTGCATTCGTCTGACCTTAGCCTGAGGCTAGGGTTAGACGAACGCATTTTTCACGTTGTCCGTGAAAAAGTGCGTTCGAACGAATGGACGTATTTTTTCACGGAATACGCGATAGCGGTCATACGATGCGCATTTTCGTCCGTGATTTTGTACGGATCATCAATAAAACCCTTTTGCGTCTGGACGTTATGTTGGCCGGACATTAGCAGTGTCTGACATCTCCCAATCACGCACACACGCCGCTATGCGGCCGCAGCGCACTCTGTACGTCAGTAGTAGCGGTTTGGCGTTGTCGAAAAAATGCGTTCATTTGCCACTTGCGTTGCACGGACGAACTTTCGTGCGGCCGTTCGTCGTATGTTCCCCGGCATTGGACGTCATTTGCTGCTAGCACGGCCGTGATTTCGCACGTTCGATAAACGCACGTTAAAAATGCTTTCGTCTGACCTTAGCCTTAATCCAGCAATCACTGAGCAGCAAATATCCATGACATACTTGAAAACGAGATAAATCACAATGTATCCTTCCTGGTAAAATACTTTCTAAACAAATAAAAAAAAAATCATATTACATACCTTGCAAACCTGGCCTGTTAGAGGTACCCGAGGACCAGAGTTGGGAACCACTGCTCAAGGGGAAACATTCACTGCCCATTTCTTTATACAAACTGACCATTCAAATTAAGCATTAACGGTGAATTCGAAAATAAACTCTAATAAATTCAATCTGGTAAAATAGGTATTTTAGTAATTTAAATGATGTCATGTGTACAGTTGCCCCAAATTGCCCCGTTCATCTCAGTAGAGGAGAAAAAACGCAAATCATGCCAGCGCACAGAGTATGTCTTTGCACACCACACAGTGTCACTTGGCAGAGACACAGCACTATCTGTAGTTTTATGCACCTTGGCATCATTGTGGTCAGTACTGGTAGTGTAATGTAGCTACAGGTGAAACATCATTGCAAAAAACGAAAAGATAAGAAATCAGAGTATATAAAGGGACTACAGTAATGATGAGAGGAAATATATATATTTCTATACACTTCATGCATGATTGTTCTCAGTGCATTTATTATTTGTTTCCATTATCTTCGATTACAATGAATGGGAGAGACAAAAAAGCATCAATATGAGACACGGGATTATCTGAAAAGCTCCTGATATTGGTGTTACTTATGTCTCTAGTACCATAAAAATGCAGTATACATTTTTAAAGGCTGGCGGGTTATTGGGAATCTAATCCTATTCTTATCCATTTCATGTTATGAACACAAATTCGGGGGCGGGGGGGGGGGGTTACGTATGCATCGGATCCATTTTGCCGACCCTGCGGTGAATTCAATATTTTGGCGAACATGGAGCTGCTGAAAACCACCGAACTGACCGCCAAACGACGCCATGCTGCAGGAAAAAAAAAAGAACTCTATTTTTCTAAGAGGTGTGTAAACCAATAAAAATACACTAAAACGTGTGTAAATAATAAAAGAAAGGTCCTGTAAAAAAAAATAGGTTTGTTACAGAATTAATAAAAAAAGCCCTTTAAAAAAAATTGGTAATCAAAAAATCTAAAAAGATGTCCATAAAAATACGGTTTGCTGAAAATGAAAAGAATAAATGGTTGAATAACAAAATAAAAACTTTACTATTTTCTTACATTGGATCCTATGGGATTCGCCTGTTGAAACCTGTCGAACTGAATCATACAAACTGAATGGGACAATTTCACTGCCACCGAAGTTCGCCAAATAGCGGCGATCTTCAGCGAACTGCACTGCTATTACTATTATTCTAGTTATCGTGCTCATTCATATTGCACCAACATTTTTTTCTCTGTTCTTTACAAATGCAGCAGGGCGGATATTTTCCTTTTTAATTTTATTATTTACAAATACACACATGTTAAAACAATGCAAAAATCATGGAGATATTTGGGCTTCTGTCTTTTGCTTGTATTCTTAAACCTTGAATATTTGCATTTCTGAAGGGAACCACTACCAGAACTGCAGCAACATTCAATTCCCAGGGGAAATTAACTGTAATCTTTGACATGTTCTGTAGAAAAACACACAATGTTGCCATTTAAAAACTCTTTTCTCTTGCTTACCAGAGCAAAGAGAATGTTGCCCTGACATCCAATATTGCAGCATTCCGACTAATATCGCAGACGTTACTGTAGATATTCTTCTCATCATTGGACAATTCAACCAGTTTCATGGAAACATAAATCAAATTCTATAAATATGAATTATAAAATAGCTATGGTGAAAAAGATTCATTAAACCGGGATTAAGGCTAGGGTCGAACGAACACATTATTCGCAGCGACTGTCATAAAGTGCGTCCGAACGCATTGACGTATTTTTTCATGGAATGCGCGAAAAACGTCATACGATGCGCATTTTCGTGCGTGATTTGTTACGGATCCAAATCAGGAAACTTTGGGTGTCTGGACGTTATGTTGGCCGGACATGAGCAGCGTCTGACGTCTCCTAATCATGCACACAAGCCGCTATGCGGGCGCAGCGCACTCTGTACGTCAGTACTAGCGGTTTCGCATTCTCGAAAAAATGTGTTCGTTTGCCGCTTGCGCTGCGCGGCCGCGCTTCCGTGCGGCCGTACTTCGTATATTGGCCGTCATTGCCCGTCATTTGCTGCTACTGCAGCCGTGATTAAGTGCACCTAAACGCACATTACAAATGCGTTAGTCTGACCCCAGCCTAACAAGGAACTACAGGTTTCGAACCAAAATATTTAGATGGATTTTCTCCCTTCTGAAAAATGTAATTCCTGACCGAATTTTTTTAAATAAACCTATAACCCCTTCACAATCATGATCGTGTCTACACGATCAGCAGTAGCAGATACAGCAGCTCAAGATCCTGTTAACATGATTAGGAGTTATGCTGTGTTATTGCAAAGGAAATTAGTTTGCTGCAAATAAATTTCATTTTAATTTGGGAACTAGGTCTAAGGCTGGGGTCAGACTAGCGCATTTTTAACGTGCGTTTAGGCGCACTTATTCACGGCCGCAGTAGCAGCAAATGCCGCGCAATGACGGCCAATATACGAAGTACAGCTGCACAAAAGTCCGGCCGCGCAACCCAAGTGGAAAATGAACGCATTTTTTCGAGAACGCAGAACCGCTAGTACTGACGTACAGAGTGCGCTGTGGCGGCATAGCGGCGTGTTTGCGTGATTAGGAGATGTCAGACTCTGCTAATTTACAGCCTACATAACGTCCAGACGCAAAAAGTGTTTTAATGACGATCCGTAAAAAATCACGCACGAAAATGCGCGTCGTCTGACCGTTTTTGCACATTCCGTGAAAAAATACGTCAATGCGTTCGGACGCACTTTTTGACGGTCGCTGCCAATTATACGTTCATTTGACCCTAGCCTTAATTGTAAAACCAGCTGAGGAATGTTTCTAACAGACTTTTCCCAAGCTGATCCTGCACAGAGCTCAGAAATGTAGTAACTGCATTTGGCCAGTAGGTGGCGACAGCTGTCTGCCAAACAGGTTATTAGGGAATACTTTGGATATATTAGCAAATATTTGCAAAAAAATTCACTGGTTCCTGACAGTTTTTTGGAAAATCACTTGGTAGTGAAAGGGTTACTAATCTAAAGTGGTCAGGCTGCAAAGAGTGTCCTTTTACATAGAGTACAGCTTGAAGTGATGTAGGTGAGGTAGTTGTGACTTATATTGTAGTTTTCTCTGGATGTGATTTCAGGGTGTGTTTAATGGCTTGGCTGCAGATGACGCACTGAGCACGTCCTCCGCTTTCCCACGTGGTTTCAGCGAGTGTTTAAAGGAACACTCTAATCAAAAATCTCCCCGTTTTTTTACATTAAACTATCCCTATTCCCTCACTAACTAGGCACAGATTTTTTTTATTTTTTAACTGTAATACTTACCCTAAAATCCACTTGTTTCCAACGGCGCCTTTTTTTTTTTATATACTCACCTCCCTCCTCTTCCGCTCCTGTCCTTCTTGCTTTCACTTGGCTTATGGTTTACGTGAGGAGCGCGCATGCGCGCCTCTCATGTAAGCCAGCCAATCGGCAGGCTTCCTCCTGGCTCCATCTGCTGAGGATTAGTGTTGCGCGCAAAAGGATGCGCGCAACACTAATCCTCAGGCTGCCGCCAGCTACTGTGGCGAGTTGGAGACGTCATCGCGCTGAAAGCGCGATGACGTCTCCTACTCGGCAATAGTCGGCAGAAGCGGGAAATCTGAATCCCGCTCTGCTGACTGACAGCTGGGAGGGTGGAGTAAACTCCTCCGCCTCTCTCAGCTGTTTTCAGCTTTTTCAGCTGATCGGCTGAGCGGAGGGAGGGGGGACAGGCAGGGGAATACTCAGGGCATCATGACCACCTAAAAAAGCTTAGGTGGTCATGTTGCCTAGAGTATCCCTTTAAACCGCTTGGCTGCGGACGACGCGTTTCCTGCTTGGTTGCGGATAGCGCGCTCAGTGCGTCATCGCGGCCAGGCGCCGATCTGGTGCCGACCATGGTGTTTTCCCGGTGAGGGCTAACATCTTGAATATCAGCCATGCCTCTGGGACCTCCCCCACACACTGACTTGTGATGCGCATGGGCGCAATGACGTCAGAAAGGGGCTTACACCCTTTACGGACAGGGAACTTCCTATGGTGGAGATGCAGGGGTATTTTGGACCCGTGTGTCTCTCGAACCACACCACACCAGGTAGAGGGGCATGCAAGGTATCATTGGAAAGGCCAATCACTGGTCTTTCCAAGCATGACCAGATTATTTGTAATAATAATAATAAATCCAAATAAAGAAAAATAAAATTTCCTTATTAAGGGAAGGGAATTCTTCAGAACAGGAGCAGCTGGAGAGAAATCGTGAATTCTAGCTATTCATGCAAATATATGAACGAGACTGTTGCACAAGGTAATAATATCTATGGCTTTCAAATAGCTCCAACATTCCAAGAGGACATCTAGATGTACATATAAGTACCTTCCTATGTGAGAGGCTTATGATTGGACCTATAGTTGTAGATTGAGTATTTCACTATTTCTGACATAAAGCTACCATGTGGGTCACCCATAGTGAGGATTAGATACACTGAACAAATGTTTGGGACGAAAACTTACTGAAGAGGTGAGTTCATCTGTTTTATTATTTGTTTAATTCATATATTTGTTACTTTTTTATACATTGAATAAAATAAGTTTAAAGCTAGAGAATTTCTGAGATGAACGTTGTTTCTGATAGTGCTATTTTACCAAACTTTTTGATTTCTCTGTCAATTTTTTCCAGCTTACTGAATACTGTTCCCTTCTTTGTTCCACGGGATTATTTAAAGAATTCTTGAGAATTGACAGAGGAATTGCTAATTTTAGGTAAATCAGTTGACCAAGAAAGGTCACAAAAATAAATTCTAAATTTTCCTACCCCACTATTTGCCGTTTCTTCAGAGTACTCCACGATGGAATAATCCCACCCTCTCACTTGGCAGTTGCATAGAACCTTGATTTTAATGGAAGTTTACTTTGTATCTATAATTTGTCTGTGTTCACCAAAAAGGGTCATTCTAGTGGAAAAATAGCATCCTCTTTTTTGACAGGTCTTGTCATTTTAACCTAAATAACCCTGTTTTAACCTATATATGCCGGTTTTATATTTGTGCTAAAATCAGCACACAGCCAATCAGAATGTGAGCAGTACACTGTAGTAGGGCATGACCATTGTCTGCCAATCTGGGTTCAATTTAAAGAGCGTTTAGGTCCTTTGCAGACGTTAAAACACATATTTCCTGTGGCCATTCAGGTTAAAATGACTTACTCTTTTGAAAAATAACATACCATTTTTTTTACCTCAATATCCTTGTAAGAACATTTTTTTGAATTTAAAATAAAATATATGTTATCGATGCACTTGCAACATCTTCAATTAACCCATTAACGCCACCATGCCTGCTATGCCACCCCTCACCATTCAGGCCCTCCCACAGCTGGGATGGCATGGCCAGATCGATCTTTTATTCCTGGACGCATATCACGATTTCATGCCGAGTGGCGCACAGGTAAAAGGTGCTGACCCTGCAATCTAATTTATATATTGCATGAGGGAAATCAGAGCAGGTCACCTGGGATTCCTGTTAGATTTCATAAGCTGCAAGGAAGGAATCAATTTGCTGCATGGTTATATTTTTCGTGCACTGCCCATCAGCATGAATAAATTATGTGTCCAGGAAAACCTGGCTGATCTCACAACCCTATTTCCTAATCAAGGCAGATCTTGGATTCCTATTTGCTCACCTATGGCATATAAATTCTACATATTGCAGGGTGGTATGCAGCATGCCCACCTGAATGAATAAATTATATTTGTCTAGTGAAATATGGAGGACTTGATAACGCTAAATGAAAGAGATGTATGGGTTTGGGGTGTTGATGACTAAACGTGGCATCCTAAATGTTTCAGAACTAGATGTTTCATGATGCTGAGCACCATGGGCCATGTAGTTCTGAAACCACCGGCAGGCTTAACATCAAGTGACAAGTAGGGATGTGCACGGCTGAAAAATTTGTTTTGTTTACTTTCGTTTCGTTACATTTCGAAATCATTTAGTTTTTGGAATTTCGTAACTAATTTCGTTTCGTATTTCGCTTTGTTTTGCATCGATTTGAAATTTCGAATCGATTCAATTTTCATATATCAATTCGATTGTTGATATCAATTTGAATTTTGGAACACTAGATAAAACCCCAATTAATCAAATTTTGCTGTTAAAAGAAAAGCTAGGGTTAAATTTTAAGCTGTGTCACAGATTTACAGGGTAATTCAAAGAGATTCGAAAAGTCACCGCACGTTCGGTGACTTTTCGTTCTCTTCAATTCGGTTCCTTTTGCCGATCCCATTTCGGCGACCCTGCGGTGTATTCAGCAAGCACCACAGGGTCCCCGAATTGCAGGGAAAAGCTGCCGCAAACCTGACGAAAACTATCCGCAAAACCCGGCGAATGCACACCGAAAAAACGCAAAAACATCTGGATTAACCCGCCGAAAACCACGGAAAAATCCGAGCAGGAGCCGATCACACGCAGCGAAGCCACTGGAAAAAGTCGACACCGCAGAAGAGGCAGTGAATAAATTAGCAAAACAGTTTGCATGTATGTTTGAAAAGTGAAACGCTGTTTGTAAAGAAACTACTGAGCGAAAATGTCTGAAATTTACATATGAGGTCCAATGAATGATAATAAAAAGGGCTGTTACAGAAAAAATAAGTAAACTTAAAAAAAAAAAAATCTGACTTTTAAGAAAAAAAAAAAATCCAGAAAAATGCTTAAAATATCCTAAAAAAAATCTATAAATAAAGAGACTCTTTACTGCAGAATATTATAATTAATGGTTTATTAGATATTTAATTAAAACCGGAATATTTTTAACATTGAAGCCTATGGGATTCTCCTGAATAAACTTGCCGAATTAAACCACCGAATGGCAGGGCATTTCGGGAAACTTTCACTGCTGGTTTGTGTTCTCTGAATAGCCGAAGCAGTGCTTTATTATGGGGATTTCACTGCCCTCGAACAGGCACCGAACAGGCACCGTATGTGCAGGCAATTCGCCAGGATTCGGTTAATTGCCTGCTCTCTGGATAGCCGAATGGCCAGGAAAGGTAACCGAACGCTGATTTTCAGTGTTCGGTTACCTTTCTCCAGCCATTCAGATCTCTTTGAATAACCCTGTATGTATTACATTTAGAGTCAAATTAAACAATGAAAAAAAATTAATTAGTTTCATAAAGTCCTTTGCTTACTTTTACTTGTATTGTAAGCAGGGCCGGTGCTAGACTATTTTGCGCCCTAGGCAAGACCAGCTACTTGCACCCCCCCAAAAAAAAAAAAGCTCACATGGTGAATATATTGCCTCCAGCTCACACATGGCATGGAGATATTGCCCAGGCTCACACATGGGTACTTGCCCCCAGGCTCACACATGGGTATTTGCCCCCAGGCTCACACATGGGTACTTGCCCCCAGGCTCACACATGGGTACTTGCCCCCAGGCTCACACATGGGTATTTGCCCCCAGGCTCACACATGGGTATTTGCCCCCAGGCTCACACATGGGTATTTGCCCCCAGGCTCACACATGAGTATTTGCCCCCAGGCTCACACATGAGTATTTGCCCCCAGGCTCACACATGGGTATTTGCCCCCAGGCTCACACATGGGTATTTGCCCCCAGCTCACACATGGTACTTGCCCCCAGGCTCACACATGGTACTTGCCCCCAGGCTCACACATGGTATTTGCCCCCAGGCTCACACATGGTACTTGCCCCCAGGCTCACACATGGTATTGCCCCCAGGCTCACAAATGGTACTTGCCCCCAGGCTCACACATGGGTATTTGCCCCCAGGCTCACACATGGTACTTGCCCCCAGGCTCACACATGGTACTTGCCCCCAGGCTCACACATGGTACTTGCCCCCAGGCTCACACATGGGTACTTGTCCCCCCCAGGCTCACACAAGGATACTTACCCAGCAGCTCACACATGGATATTTTCCTCCAGCGCTGTCTTCCTGTAGCCAGTCTCATGCGTGCTGGCGTCGCCGCTGGCGTCAAGGAGATGGAGGCGTGGACTTGGTCCAGGAAGCTGGAAGCACCAAGTCCACGCCTCCGTCTCCTTGACGCCGGCGGTGACGCCGGCTCGTATTGGGGCTGCCTGCAGCACGCGCCGCCCCAGGGTGCCCCGCGGGCATTTTTATTTACAATTTTTTTTTTTTTTTCAATTGGTCGGGCCGGCTGCCGCGGCGCCCTAGGCGGGTGCTGCGCTCTAGGCGCCCGCCTAGTTGGCTGCCGTGATGGTAAGCTAAGATCAATTCGATAGTTGATATCAATTTGATAGTTCATTTCAAATTCGATAGTTGATATTAGTTATTCAAATTTTTATTTTATGATGAAGACACATCCAAAGAGATTCGAAAAGTCTCCGCACGTTCGGTGACTTTTCGTTCTCTTCAATTCGGTTCATGTTGCCGATCCCATTTCGGTGACCCTGCGGTGTATTCAGCAAACACCACAGGGTCCCCGAATTGCAGGGAAAAGCTACTGCAAACCTGACGAAAACATAGAGAAGGGCTACTAAAATGGTGTACGGCTTGAAGGAGAAAAGTTACCAGGAAAGGCTTAATGATCTTAACATGTACAGCTTGGAAAAAAGACGAGACAGAGGAGATATGATAGAAACATTTAAATACGTAAAGGGAATCCACAAGGTAGAGGAAGGGAGTATATTTAAAAGGAAACAAAGTAGCAAAACAAGAGGACATACAGGGTTATCCAAAGAGATTCGAAAAGTCACCGCACGTTCGGTGACTTTTCGTTCTCTTCAATTCGGTTCCTTTGCCGATTGCATTTCGGTGACCCTGCGTGTATTCAGCAAACACCACAGGGCCCCGAATTGCAGGGGAAGCTGCCGCAAACCCGACGAAAACTAACCGAAATGCACTATGAAAACAAGCAAACATCTGGATTAACCTTCGAAGAGAGCCGAACAGGAGCCGAAAAGGAGCCGAATCACACAGAGCCGAAGCAGCTGTGAGGTAGAGGAGGCAGTGAATAAATTAGAAAAACCATTTGTATGAATCTGGGAAAAAGAAACGCTGTTTGCAAAGAAACTACTGAGCGAAAATGTCTGAAATTTTCACAGGAGGTCCAGGGAATGATAATAAAGAGGGCTGTTACAAAAAAATAAGCAAACTGAAAAAAAAAAAAAAAAAAAATCGGACTTTTAATTTTTTTTAAAAAAATTCAGAAAAATGCTGCTTAAAGTATCCTAAAAAATCTATAAATAAAGAGACTTTTTGCTGCAGAATTTATAATGAACGGTTTATTAGATATTGAATTAAAACGAGAATATTTTTAACATTGAAGTATGGGATTCTCCTGAATAAAATTGCCGAATTAAACCACCGAATGGCAGCGCATTAGGGGAACCTTTCACTGCTGGTTTGTGTTCTCTGAATAGCCGAAGCAGTGCTTTTTGATGGGATTTCACTGCCATCGAACAGGGACCGAACAGCACCGTATGTTCAGGCAATTCGACAGGATTTGGCGAATTGCCTGCTCTCTGGATAGCCGAATGGCCAGGAAAGGTAACCGAACCCTGATTTTCAGCGTTCGGTTACCTTTCTCAAGCAATTCGAATCTCTTTGGATAACCCTGATAGTCTTAGATTAGAGGGGCAAAGGTTTAAAAGTAACATCAGGAAGCATTATTTTACTGAGAGGGTGGTGGATACATGGAACAGCCTTCCAGTAGAAGTGGTAGAGGCCAAAACAGTAATTGAATTTAAGCAAGCATGGGATAGGCATAAGGCTATCCTAAACAAAAGATAAATCCAGGTAAAGTATCCATGTAATTGGGCAGACTAGATGGGCCGAAAGGTTCTTATCTGCCGACATTTTTCTATGTTTCACCGCAAAACCCGACGAATGCACGCCGAAAACCCTCAAAAACATCTGGATTAACCCGTTGAAGATGCCGGAAAAACCCGAGCAGGAGCCGATCACACGCAGAGCGAAGCCGCCGGAAAAAGCCGAGAAAAAGCCGACACCGCAGACAGAGGAAGGTGAATAAATTAGCAAAACAGTTTGTATGAATGTGAAAGTGAAAAGCTGTTTGCAAAGAAACTACTGAGCGAAAATGTCTGAAATTTGCATATGAGGTCCAGGGAATGATAATAAAGAGGGCTGTTACAGAAAAAATAAGTAAACTTAATAGAAAAAAAAATCTGACTTAAGAAAAAAAAAAGTTAAGAGAAATGCTTGAAGTATCCAAAAAATCTATAACTAAAGAGACTCTTTACTGCAGAATTTTATAATGAACGGTTTATTAGATATTGAATTAAAACGGGAATATTTTTAACATTGAAGCCTATGGGATTCTCCTGAATTAACTTGCCGAATTAAACCACCGAATGGCAGGACATTTCAGGAACCTTTCACTGCTGGTTTGTGTTCTCTGAATAGCCGAAGCAGTGCATTTTCATGGGGATTTCACTGCCCTCGAACAGGCACCAAACAGGCACCGTATGTGCAGGCAATTCGCCAGGATTTGGCGAAATGCCTGCTCTCTGGATAGCCGAATGGCCAGGAAAGGTAACCGAACGCTGATTTTCAGCGTTCGGTTACCTTTCTCAAGCAATTCGAATCTCTTTGGATAACCCTGTAAGTGTAAAATGAAATAAATTCGTTATATACCGTTTCGAATTTGTATCGTATCGATTCGTTATTCGGAAGTACTTCCGAATATGAATTATCAAATTTCGTTCCAAATTCCGAATTTTTCCAAAATGAATGCACATCTCTAGTGACAAGTATTTCTGTACCACGGTCCTTCAGACACATAAGAATTAAGGTTAGTTATTGGTGGACTCTAGTGGTGGGAAGTAGTAGTTTAAAATGGTCAGACCAATTTATAGAGCATAGAACTGCAGCCTTACTATCATTATATTTGTTCTACCTAATTAATTAACTACACCTGCATTCACGCATATGCTCCATCGTAATTTATTGTAACTTCATTAATCATACTATTATACTAGGCAGGAAAACACAGCTCATCGAGTCGTGAACCTGTATCTGATTGCTGATCGTATTGCTAATCCATGATTTCCATGTGAATCACTTAATATTGTGTAGATGTGCCTGGACAACTTGGCCACAATTTCCAGGATTTGAGTAAATAGTCTAGGTGTGAGTGTAAGTGAAACAAGGAGGTGATGATTTTAAAACTCAGTGACATTGATTATTACTGCAGTGATTTTTGCAAATTGCCAGTGTTTTGTTCAGCACTTTAATTTGGCTACATGAATGTAATTTTATGCAATACAATTTCACACTGGTATGGTTGTTATTTTGGTTGTTCTGAACGACGTTTAAAATATTCAGAAAGCATTGAAATTTCAGTGCTTTGTAGTTGAGCGTACTTCGGCGACTCCAATTCGCCAACCCTGCCGTGAATTCACTATTCACCACGGGGTCACCAAAATGCACCAAAGATGGACTCGCCGAACAGCCCACCAAAGTAACCGCCGAAACTGCAGAAACACAAAAAAAGAACTCTGCTATTCTTCTAATAGGTGTTTAAACCAATTAAAAAATGCATTAAAATGTGTGTAAATAATAAAAAAGGTCCATTAAAAAATAATAAAAAGGTCTAATACAGAAAAAAACACCTTTTTTTAAAGAAATAATGGGGAATCAAAAATTTTATGAAAAAAATACAAAAAGAAGTTCTATAAATAAAAAGTCTTTCTGCTGAAAATGAAAAGAATAAATGGTCGATTAAAAAAATTAAAAACGATAATTTGATTTACATTGAATCCTATGGGATTTGGATGTTTAAACCGGACAAACTGATTCACTGAAAATCAGGGTAATTTCCCTGACACTTCGGTGCAGTTTGCGTTCTCTGAATAGATTAACCATTACTTCTCTATGGGACAATTTCTCTGCTACCGAATTGCGGCGAACTGCACTGTATTTCGCTGTCAGTTCGCCAGTTCGCAATCATTGTTGCTGGATTCTATCGTCCACCGAGCTCTCCAGTGCACTCCCTCTCTGACATATCTCAAATCCTTAATAACCTACTTGCCCAAAACCAAAATAGTGAACTGCTGGTCCTCGGCGATTTTAATACAGATTGGCTAAATCCTAAAAACAATAAACACTGCACACTGTTTAAAACTTTGCAGCTAACTCAATTAATCTCCTCCCCCACTCGCATTAATATGAAAAGCCCTAACCATACCTTGCTGGACTGGATTCTCTCCTCATCTCCTCATAGAATACAGGAGGCAGGCGTTCTTGCTAATAGCTTTAGTGACCATTGCCTAGTGTATTGCGTGCGCACAATAAAGGCCTTGAAATCTCCCGCAAAGGTAATAACCACCAGGTCTTTCAAGAAATTTATTCTTGAATCCTTCCTAAGTGATCTCAAACAGCTCCCCTGGTACAGGCTAAACCTAATCCCAGACCTAGACTGTGCAGTTGAATACTTTCAGTCTGAGCTCCTGCAAGTCTGGAATTCCCATGCCCCGCTGCGTAAAGTGCGAGTAAAAGGGGCCCATCTCCCCTGGGTTACAGCTGACCTCACGCATATGTACCAGTTTAGAGACTCCCTGTGGTCACAGTTCAAGAGTACTGGATCCATGAACGATCACTGTGAATACCGAAAATGCCGGAATGAATGCACAAAAGAAACAAAAATGGCTAAAGCCCAATACTTCAATGAAAATTTAAACAATAACATATCAAACCCCAAAAATTTTTGGAAAATCATAAGTAACATACAAGCACCCCCCAGCCACTCCCAACCAGCTGCTTTAAAAGTAAACAACCAAACTGTACAACACCCCCTAGATGTAGCAAATGCTTTTAATAATTATTTTGTTGGATGCGCCACCACCCTCATTGCTAAGCTAGGAAATGACACGCAATCAGAAAGGCCACACGCAGGTCAGGACCCACCAACAGTGCAAAGACCCCGTAACCCAGAGAAATTCAGTTTTAGGCCAGTGCCTGTCAGTGCCATCACTAAACTTCTCCATAACCAAAAAATGAAATACCAGTCTGGACCTGATCAAATCCCAGCAATGCTGCTGAAAATCAGTGCACCAGCAATTGCAAAACCTGTCGCAACCCTGATTAATGAATCACTGGCGACTGGATACATACCCAAACTCTGGAAGACTGCAAGGGTGGTACCTATCCATAAAAGTGGAGACAATACTTTGGTATCCAACTACCGCCCGATATCACTGCTCCCTGTAATGTCAAAAATTCTGGAAAAATGTGTCTAAACTCAATTACGCGATTATTATCAGTATCAGAACTATTTAACCCCAGATCAATCAGGCTTTCGTCCAAACCATTCAACTACAACTGCCCTTTTAAAAGTTTGTAATGATATCCAAGCGGGCATGGAACAAGGAAATCTAACTGGAGCCATCTTCCTTGACTTTGCCAAGGCTTTTGACACAGTAGACCATGGCATCCTATTACAAAAACTTAAAAACTCTGGTATTGGTGATAGTACGTTAACCTGGTTCCAATCATATGTGTCTGATAGGTCTCAATTTGTGTCCATTTCTGACAGCACTTCCCTTCCCCTCCCAGTCACGTGCGGTGTACCCCAAGGCTCGATACTTGGCCCCCTGCTATTCACAATATTCATAAACGATCTGCAAAACTTCAACTGTACACATGTACGCAGACGACACGGTAATCTATACCAGCAAACCAAATCTCCCACAGCTGGAGGCCGTGCTGCAAGAACAATTCACAGGGGTAGAAAAGTGGATCGCAAATAACAAACTTTTTCTAAATACTGACAAAACGATTACAATGCTCTTTGGAACCGCACCTAAACTACACAAATTGCAAACACCCCATCTATGTGTTGGGACAAAATCAAATGGCACACTGACCACAGTCACCTCTCTCAAATACCTAGGCATGTGGTTAGACCCAAATCTATCTTTTGGCCCCCACATCGAAAAACTCTCATCTAAACTCTACCCCAAACTAGGTGCCCTGTACAGAAACAAATCCTGCCTGAGCCCCGCGGTAAGAAAGCAGATTGTACAACAAATGCTTATGCCAGCCATTGAATACGGAGATGTAGTGTATGCAGTCGCCCCACAAACACACCTCCAGAAACTTATTACATTGTATAACTCATTCTGTCGCTTTGTGCTACAATGTAACTACATGACCCACCATTGTGACATGTTAAAAGAACTAAACTGGCCATCACTGGAATCTAGACGCACCCTTCACCTTTCCAACCTGGTGTTTAAGAGCTTTTCTGGAAAGCTACCACCCTACCTGAATATGCTGCTTCCCCCGGCAGTTCCTTCATCCTATAACCTCAGATCCAGGACCAGCACCTTACTTGCAATATCACAATACAAAAAGAAAATGGCTCGATCCTCATTTTCCTACAGAGCACCACAAATATGGAATCTTCCCCCAGTCTAAAGTCCCTTAAGAGCTCCCTATTAGCATACCTCAATACAAAATGCACCTGTAAACATGTAACATAATGACTTTATTTCCTCCATATTTATTTTTCTGTTAATCTGTGTATTTGGTCTTGTGTTTAATATCTTGCATTTTACTATTTTGTATTTCTGTAACCACTCAATGTTCTCGAACCCAGGACATACTTGAAAACGAGAGAAATCTCAATGTATCCTTCCTGGTAAAATCCTTTATAAATAAAGAAATAAAATAAAGAAATTTGACAAATTACAGCTTTCTGTATAGACGAACTGCCCAGAAATTGCACCGTAAGGAGGAATTCATGGTTTGGTGATTTCTGAATATCTCCTATAGAGTTCCCTGGTTAGGTCCTAGTCCTTCCCAGATAGATTTGCTAGATCAGCCATGTTTTCCTCGGCACATATAATTTATTCATGCTGATGGAAACGCTTTAAAAATATAACCCTGAAGCATGTATAATCCAAAGGCTGAAGGTAAGGAATACCAGGTGACCTGCTCTGGTTTCCTTTCTGCAGCATATGCATTTTACATGTTGCAGGGCAGCACTTCTCCCTGTACCTCCTCTGCAGAAATAAATGATATGTGTCCAGGAAAACATGTCCGATCTGGCAACTCTATTCCCAGTGGAGGGAATAGCCGTGGTGGAGGAGTGGAACAAATGTCACCAGGATTTAGATATACAAGGACTAAATGTGACAAGGCCTTTTTTCATGCTGTGCACAACCACGTATAAGGAGGAAAAGAACAACGCTGTAAAACAATTCACCATTTGCCTGATGCTGATGAATTACCATTTTAAAACCTGAACTCATACAGAGCCACTATGATGGTACAGCTGAAACATTTATAAGCACAAATGGTACCCAGGCGCTGATACATAAACAGACGACACCAGGCAAAGATTCACAAAGAAGAGGGATAAACCTCAGACACTGAGACATAGGCACAGATACTGTATGTCTGAGCGTATGTGAACAGATTTACACAAGCCGTCTTCTTCTGACCATCTACTAATGAAAGGAAAAACCCCAACTGTGAGTCCTAAAGGATGAACGCAGACTGAGGCAGTCATCTGCATTTGATTAGACTAAAATGGGGAAATATAAAATATGAAAGCCAGTGACTGCTATGCTTGGCACCCTTTATGTTTTTGTTAATCACGCAATGCTGAGCCAATCTCTTCACTGTCAGGTTATCTTCAAAAATGTAGTTGACTGCAACATCATGGGAGATATAATTTAAAAACACCTGTTCCTCCTCCTGTCATAGGGTGATCATTTGCCTCTGACACTTCTTTTTTGTTTGAATTAATGTCAATTTCATCTGTATTTCTCTTTGTCTATCAACAGCAGCTCTGGACGCGAGGAGAGGATGGCCTTTTTAAGTCTCTGTTGCTATGCCAGCATAGCATGTGCATATTAAAAACCAGGTATTTTGTTAAGTGACACAAGCATTCCATATGCTATTCCATCACAGATCTTCTACAAGCTATGGAAAGCAGGACCTGTATGGACCACACTATGCTCACGTTACAAGACAAAATAGTGTAGGTTGAAAAGAAACAAATGTCCATAAGGTTCAAGCTTCCACAAATCCCCACAGTTGCTGTTGATCCAAAAGAAGGTTAAAAAAACCTTCCGATTTTCCAATTGTGCCGAAAAAACAAAAAAAAATCTTCTTGATTCCGATTAGAACAATAAGATTTAAGGCTAGGGTCAGACGAGCGTGATTTCTACGGACTGTACGTCCGTGCACACGGACGTACATCAGTACGGAAGACGCAGTAGTGGCCACACAGTCCGTTTTTTTCACTGACGTATATTTTGACGGATGTAGGAGGAAAAATAAATTAAAAAGCAAAACCATTTTGTCCGTGAAAACTGCTGGACGTATAAATGCAGTCCATCTGACCACGTTCCATCACTCACACACAAAGCTATGCAGACGTTGCGGACGCAGCGCACTTTGTGCGGCCGTTCTAGTGGTTGTACGTTCTTGCCTGCCTTGCGTCCGTGGGCCGCGGCCGTTGTGCGTCCGCAGTTCAGTGCGGTCGTACTTCGTGTGTCAGGCTCCAATGGGCTTTCTGTCATGCTATCACGGACGTACTTTTAGGCGCAATCACGGACGTGAACACTACGCTCGTCTGACCCCAGCCTAAGACTTGGATCAACAGGCAATAGAGCAAAATTTTAATTCTTATATCTGTTCAGTAAATATAGACACAGATCGATATACAAGATTATATATAAAGGTGGGATGCTTAAAGCTCTTATTGTACCACATCATGCTGTGGTATCGTGCAATATACATACTATCAGGGTTATTCAGAGAAAGGTGGAACCCTTGAAAACTGGCAGGAGAAGAGAACAATCTAGACCAAATAGCCGATTTGGAAACGGAGATAAATGGGAGAATTTTTCTGGTTAGGGCTACTTTGACCTAGATTTTTCACTTCTCCAGTCATTCTCCTGAGTTTCACCTTTCTCTAAATAGACCTCTATGTTATGGTAACACGTAAGCTGAAAAACTCTCTCCGCTTCCATTATGGGAGGGAGACGATCTCTGGTACATATTGCCAACCGCTGGTAATGTTAGCAGATTTAAAGAATAGCAAAATGAGATTTTAGATAGAGGATCATTGCTCGGTTATTGAATAATGGCAGTGCTGCGTTTAAATAAATACCTCTCAAAGTTAACAAACATAATATCATAATATTTAAACCCCATTATAACAAAGCATTTAGCTCTTACCTTTCCCACGTGAGATGCTGAGCAGCGCTTTATCCATAGTCCAAACTGCCAGTTATCAGTTCAGCTTCTCCTAATCTATTCTGTGCAAACTCCCAAGATTTCTCACACCTCCCAGTCCACTCCTACTCCTTCAAAACTGTTTTTTTTTCCAAAGATAGATCCTCAAAAAAGGAGGATCCAAAGGACAGCTGTTCACATGGAAATGTCTTTCTTGCCAAAAGTGGCAGAGATAGAGAATGAGACAAATGGACCGAGGAATGGAAAGGTGATAAAGATATTATACAAAAAGAGAGAAAATGAAACAATAGAAGAAGAAATTAAAGTATGATAAACACAATTGCTTATAGAATAAATCTAGAAATGGATCAATGCAAGAGTAAAGGATATTGAGACATGAACAGATGCTAGTAATGGTATTGCAGTGGATTATCCAGCCGGGGTGTATCCCCTATAAATGGCACCCCTTTATATCCATCAGTAGTCCTGCTGTATAGTTCCAGGATGCCTGTTAATTCCAGAATCCCTCTCGGTTCCAGTAACGTGAAGAATTATGCAACGGACAGGTCTGCTCTGAACCAATGGATATCGACGAAAATAAGACGCTGATAAAAAAAGCTCTTCCTAGTGATCACTTGAATCTGCTGTACATAAGCTTTCGTTTCTGTTAGGGCTGCAGGAATATTTCACAGAGAGAAAACGGGGGAGGAGAGGAAGGCAGCAGGAACTCAGTGTTTTACTAAGCGTCTCTCCCTAACTATTGTTTCCCCCCTCCCTATGTTTCCTTCCTTCATATAACGTAGTGTTTTCCCTTATTGAGATACAGTTCAAACCATGTTGCCTTCCTATCTGACGCACTGTGTGAGGACAAGCGAGAAAACGCTTTGCAGCTGAGTCACAAAGATCCGAAAGATTTTACACACATTTTTGAAACGCGTAGGACGAAAGGATCAATTTTTGGTTTTGTCAAAGTCAAACCCACCTGAACTAATGAATTGATATGTATGGAGTAAATATATAACTGAATTGAGAATAAGCTAGCTCAAAAGTAATGCTCCTTTACAGGGAATCTGTCTAGGAGAAGCCAACCAGATCGAAAAAGGCTAATTAGGAGAAAAAAAGCAAACGGTTCTAATAAATAGACAATAGATATTCTCCGGGCCTCTTGCTAAATCAGGACAGAGATGTGATGAGAGACCCCAGGGTGTTACGCTGGACCAACTCTGGTTTAAAATTCTCCAAATGCCACGGAAAGATGTTTACTAACCTACACCGTCATGCATCAAGAGTAGGAATTGGACGAAACAATCGTCGGGGGTTGCTGCACCTCTCGTGCAGGGATGACGTCCTTGGCAATCAGTACTGGCCACCCTTACTGGGTGAGAGAAGACTGATTTGCATATGGAGCATTTATCCCTGTAATGGCACAAGCAAAGCTAAAACCTTGTGAGACCTGAGCGGGCCCCACCGTAGAGCAGGCCACTAGTACTGTTGCTCGTTCTCAGGACCCTCACAAACCCCCCTTTTCTTCACTATTGGACGACATGTGCTGTTTAAATAAAGGCACACAAAAATTGTATGGTATGGGAGAATCAGAGCGTTCTTGTTCCTGTATAAATAAATGAGATTTTGTATTATTGCGCCATTGATCATTTTACTGTATGATTGCTGAATTTGGGGCATCGGGAGTAAGTGACCTGAAATCTCTTTAACAAAAGTCCCAGCTCATTTTTAGTAGTAACAGAAGAAGTGAGAAACAAGTTGTTAAATGTTTCCATCTCTTCTTTGTTTTGGCAAATTTTTAAGCGCTGTAATGATTACATCATGTTTGGATTTTTTTTCCTAGATGTCTGTTTCACTCAGCTTTGTGCAGGTTGATTACATGACCTAGGTAGATCTCTTAGTACATTTTAGTACATTTAGTACATTTTAGACATCTTAGTACATTTTCTCCCTTTTTTTCTTCCACCTCCATCAACTGTTTCATTGAGGATTCGATCCCTGGCTGAATATCTTTTATTGAAACTGAAGATTGTGAGTGCTAGCGCCGGACACCAGCTCTGTAACCTGCATCTTTATACCTAAACGGTTTTGGGGATTTGCCGTTTGTTTGGACAGCCCGGCTGCTGCATCTCGAATCTGGCCAGTATAAACAGCTTTTTTTCTTTTTATGTATGGACTATTTTTATACACACGATCTTTTTTTTTTTTTTTTTGTATTTAAAATTTTTTATTTTGTAAATAAATCAGCTTACAGATACATATCAAAGTGAGGGTCATTCAAAACTGTCATCATAGGTACAGCGTAAGGAAAATAATAAACGTCCCCAGATAGGGGCTCTCAGCGGAACATAGCGATCAAAGGGGGGAAGGGGGGAAAAATAATAAACGTCCCCAGATAGGGGGTTCTCAGCGGAACATAGCGATCAAAGGGGGGAACGGGGGAAAAATAATAAACGTCCCCAGATAGGGGGTTCTCAGCGGAACATATCGATCAAAGGGGGGAAGGGGGGAAAAATAATAAACGTCCCCAAATAGGGGGTTCTCAGCGGAACATAGCGATCAAAGGGGGGAAGGGGGGAAAAATAATAAGCGACCCCAAATAGGGGGTTCTCAGCGGAACATAGCGATCAAAGGGGGGAAGGGGGGAAAAATAATAAACATCCCCAGATAGGGGGTTCTCAGCGGAACATAGCGATCAAAGGGGGGAAGGGGGGAAAAATAATAAACGTCCCCAGATAGGGGGTTCTCAGCGGAACATAGCGATCAAAGGGGGGAAGGGGGGAAAAATAATAAACGTCCCCAGATAGGGGGTTCTCAGCGGAACATAGCAAACAAAAGGGGGAAGGGGAGAAAAATAATAAACGTCCCCAAATAGGGGGTCCTCAGCGGAACATAGCAATCAAAGGGGGGAAGGGGAGAAAAATAATAAACGTCCCCAAATAGGGGGGGGTTCTTAGTGAAGCATAGCAATCAAGGGGAAAGGGCAGGGGTGGGAGGTGGAGAACAACTTTCAGTCTTCAGCAAAAAACGACAAAAAAGATCTATAACAATCA
Source organism: Leptobrachium leishanense (assembly GCA_009667805.1). Lineage (NCBI taxonomy): Eukaryota > Metazoa > Chordata > Amphibia > Anura > Megophryidae > Leptobrachium > Leptobrachium leishanense. The sequence goes on from CM019071.1 coordinate 86,991,870, forward strand.
GGAAAAGTCCAGAGAACTCGAACTTTAAGCAGAAAAATGCAGTGGAAGGGGAATGATAGTCCTCAATCCGGTTGCAACTCCAGCTGATCCGGCGACAGTCCCGCTGCTGCAAGATCAGTCCAGGCCATCGAGGGGTCGGTGATCGTATAGGATAAGTTGGCATGCGTCACTACCAGTGAGCCCGCCAAGCCCCATCTGTAGCGAATCCCTTTGCGACGAAGGGTAGTTGTCACGTCCCGAAATCGTCGGCGAGCCAGTAGGGTCTGGAACGGGAGGTCATGATACAGTGCCAACGTAGAGCCCTCAAAATGCACGGGGTCTCGTGCGCCAGGGGTATTCATAAGCTTCACTTTAAAGGCCACATCTCGGAACGCCACTACCACGTCTCCAGGCGTCCCCGTGGGGGTCGCCGCTGGTCGTCGTACCCGGAATGTCGACCCAACCACGCCAGGAGTATCCGGAGGGAGTCCAGAAACCTGTAGGGCCATGCGGGCAACATAAGGCGACAACTCTGCTGTCGAGACCGAAGCTGGGATTCCTCTGACCCTGATATTACGGCGACGATGTCGTGTTTCTAGTATCTCCACGGAGCGGGTCAGGGCCTCAACCTGGGAGCTAAGGGCTGTAACTCGATCGGTCAGGTGAGTTTGCTCCGTCTGTACTTCAATGGTCTTCGCCTGTACCTCCGTCACCTGCGCACGCACCACGTCAACCTCTGCTCGGACCGCTGCCACCTCAGGTCTCCATATCTCCCGTATTTCCCGCAGCTCATCCAGGATCTTACGAAGGTCGCCTTTCGACACACGATCTTTTACTCCATTTTTTCTGTTCACTTAATTTTTTCAGCTTTAATTGTTTTATTCGTTTTTATGGACTTATTATTATTATTATTCTTTATTTATAAAGCGCCAGCATATTCCGCAGCGCTGTACAATAGGCACAGTATAGACAGGGCTACAATACATTGAACAACATTTGACAAACAGTACAGGAGGAGATGAGGGCCCTATTCCCGTAGGAACTCACAATCTGGGAGGGTTGGGGTTGGAAACAGGAGGAGAGGACTGTAAGGTGAGTATTATTATTATTCTTTATTAAACTTAAAGGAATAAATGTTTTTTTTTCTTTCTTTTCACTTATTTATTGTATTTTGCTTAGTATTTTAACTGCAGCACAAGGATCAAGCACTGTGCCTTATTTCCAGCATCTGGACAAATTACCACGCCTTTTATAGAGCACCTTGCTCACTGATTGTGTTCAGCCCATATCTATGGTGTTTTAGCCTTAGGCTGGGGTCAGACGAGCGCAGTGTTAACGTCCGTGTTGCTGCACATAAGTACGTCCGTGATAGCATACAATTGTGTTAAATGGAGCCCCACACACGAAGTACGTCCGCACAGAAGTGCAGGGGCTGACGGACGCTGCAAACGGACGCAGGTTAGGCAAGAACGTAATACTGCTAGAACGGACGTGTGGAGTGCGCCACGTCCACAACGCCCGCATAGCTTTGTGTGTGAGTGATGGAGCGTGGTCAGACGGACTGCATTTATACGTCCAGCATTTTTGACGGACAGAATGTTTTATCATTGTAATTTATTTTCCCTGCTACATCAGTCAAAAAATACGTCAGTGAAAAAAACGGACTGTGTGGCCACTACCTTGTCGTCAGTCAGTAAGTACGTCCGTACTGACCGGACGCACAGTCCATACAAAATGCGCTCATCTGACCCTAGCCTAAGAGCTACCTACAAATTATCTATCTTTGCAGAGTTCATTACATTTAACACTGTTTGATCTTATTGTTTGTGTTTTTTTATTATTATTATTTTTTTTTGCAGTACACATTTTACTATTAAGTCACGTCCTTTGTAAGTTCACGGATGTCACATTTTTTTGTGGTTCCATATGTATTTTTTTGCTTAATAATAATTTTTATCCTTTTCTATTCTATTTCTGGTCAATACAGTCCTCTCACACAGTGAGTCTCCTACTTATTTTTAGTTTTTTTATATACAGTCCATTTCCTTTTATTTTCCTGCCTATGCCAATAGAGCCATCTAGTGGCGCCATACAGACACTACACCCATTTCAAAAAATTTAAACTGTATAATGTTTTTCTGTTTTTTCTGTCATTTAACATGTGCATAATTAATAAAAAATGTTATGTCCCTTTTAAATAGTTTCATTGTCTCTTCAACTTTTGTTAGAGTACAAAAAAAGGAAAGATAAAATGATTATTTGTCTTTGATCAGTGTCCATAATTCTGATAAGGGCTCAATGGGAAGTTTTGGCAATCATGGACCTTAGCTGTTGATAAGCACCTTGCTTCTTGCTATTTGCATTTGAGGGGCGTCAAACAAACCTGACCAAAGCAAGCTTGTCTGAGGCTCGAATATAGATTTGATCTGCTTCACATACCAGGTGCCTGTCTTAACCCCTTAATGACAGAAAATGCACTGAAGCATTTGCCTTAATGTGCTAAATAGCAAAAGGAAACATGATTTTTTTTCCCGCACACCTAGGTTTTGTATACTCAGAATAAAATGGGTAAGGATAGGTATTCATTTTTTTTAACAAATAATCTCACTTTTTTCACTTATAGGCTAGGGTCAAATGAACGCATTTTTCACGTCGTCCGTGAAAAAGTGCGTTCGAACGAATGGACGTATTTTTTCACGGAATACGCGATAGCGGTCATACAATGCGCATTTTCATCCGTGATTTTGTACGGATCATCAATAAAACCCTTTTTGCGTCTGGACGTTATGTTGGCCAGACATTAGCAGCGTCTGACATCTCCTAATCACGCACACACGCCGCTAGCGGACGCAGGGCACTCTGTACCTCAGTGCTAGCGGTATCACGTTCTCGAAAAAATGCGTTTGTTTGCCGCTTGTGTTGCGCAGCCACACTTTCGTGCGGCCGTACTTCGTATATTGCCCGTCATTGGCCGTCATCTGCTGCTACTACGGCCGTAATAAAGTGCGGCTGCACGCGGGTTCGCACTGCGTTCGTCTGACCCTAGCCTTAGATTTTTTTATATTTAATGTTTTATGTATAGTTCTTGTGGCTAATTTTTGTATTATACTTGTAATCATTGAATTTATGGCCATTTTAATTGACTAAATAATAGGAATATGTCTATAAGGTTTATTCCCTATATATGGGATCCTCCACATATTTTGGAGGTAGTATTGCCATATAGACCTATTCCTACTCATGATTAAAAATATTAATGTTTCTAGTGTGGCACCCCACCAACTTGAAATGTCATCAGCTGCTACTGCATGTACCATCAAGATAAAACCAAAATAAGGTAGCCATTATACATTTATTGGGATATGCTAGGCTTAGAGGCACCATATGACATACAGTTGTGTTCAAAATTATTCAACCCCCAATGCTGTAAAGGGTTTTAGGGAATTTAGTGTACATTTGTAATTGTATTCAGAATGAAATCCTACAAGGACTTTTTAAAGAACCATATGCAACTAAAATGACATCAATTGGTTTTGTAATACAGTAGTAAATGTTTCTTTTGTGAATTCTTCATTGACATAATTATTCAACCCCTTAAAGACTACCACTCTGAAGAACAGAGGTTCATTCAAGTGTTTTCAATCAGGTATTGAAAACACCTGTGGATGTTACAGAGCAGCAATAAAGCATAATAAGCACTAATTAGGCAGCTTTAAAATGACTGTGATACTCAGCTCCTTCTAGACATTTACTGGTGTGGTTACAAACATGGTGAAGTCAAGAGAATGGTCCAGGAAGACAAGAGAAGAGGTGATTACTCTTCACAGGAAGGGCAATGGCTATAAGAAGATTGCAAAGATGTTAAACATACCAAGAGAGACCATAGGAAGCATCATTCGCACATTCAAGGCAAAGGGCACTGTTGAAACGCTACCTGGTCGTGGCAGAAAGAAGATGCTGACTTCGACTGCTGTGCGCTACCTGAAGCGTAGAGTGGAGAAAAGTCCCCGTGTGACTGCTAAGGAACTAAGAAAAGATTTGTCAGATGTGGGTACTGAAGTTTCAGCTCAGACAATACGGCGCACACTGCGTAATGAAGGCCTCCATTCCAGAACTCCCAGGCGCACCCCCTTGCTGTCTCCAAAGAATAAGAAGAGTCGACTGCAGTATGCCAAAAGTCATGTGGACAAACCACAGAAGTTTTGGGATAGTGTTCTGTGGACTGATGAAACAAAATTAGAACTGTTTGGGCCCATGTAACGTTGGGGGCTTCCAGCCCTACCTGTGTGCTTGAGGACAGCAAGTCTGATGCTGCTCGCTGACCACTGCCCGGTTTAAATGGAGACAGGCAAGGAGGTGATTGCATGAGGTGTGGCTTGAGTGGGGGGCGTGGTCTGGTGAAGGTCTTTAAAAACCCTCAGTATAGTTTCAGAAGTTGCCAGATCGTGGTTATCCATACCTGAGCTCCTTGTACCTGACTGCTAAATTGATTTAACCTGTTATTGACCTCTGCTTGTGTTCTGACCATTCTGCCTTCTGTTGCCCTAGACTATTTTCTTGTACTACGCTACTGCTCTGATACCGACCCGGCTATTCCATTTGACCATTCTGAACTCTGTATTCCTGATTCTGGCTCGGCTGACTCCTCTCCGTATTGTTAACCCTTTTCTGTCTAGCTAGTTTACCTGGCCAATTCTAAGGACCAGACAGATAGGGATCATTCACAGCTACACTGTTGGTAGCTTCTGAGTTTTGTGGAGTGTTGGGGGTTAAGTACTGCGTGGTGGGATCCGGGAACCGTGACAGCCCATGGATCAACGCTATGTTTGGAGGAGGAAGAACAAGGCCTATGAAGAAAAGAACACCTTGCCTACTGTGAAGCACGGCGGGGGGTCAATCATGCTTTGGGGCTGTTTTGCTTCTGCAGGTACAGGGAAGCTTCAGCGTGTGCAAGGTACCATGAATTCTCTTCAGTACCAGGAGATATTGGATGACAATGTGATGCAGTCCGTCACAAACCTGAGGCTTGGGAGACGTTGGACCTTTCAACAGGACAATGATCCCAAGCATACCTCCAAGTCCACTAGAGCATGGTTGCAGATTAAAGGCTGGAACATTTTGGAGTGGCCATTGCAGTCACCTGACTTAAATCCGATTGAGAACCTCTGGTGGGACTTAAAGAAAGCAGTTGCAGTGCGCAAGCCTAAGAATGTGACTGAACTGGAGGCTTTTGCCCATGACGAATGGGCAAAGATACCCGTAGATCGCTGCAAGACACTTGTGTCAAGCTATGCTTCACGTTTAAAAGCTGTTATAATTGTAAAAGGATGTTGTACTAAGTACTAAGATTGAATGTCACTTGGGGGTTGAATAAAACTGATAATGATGTGAGCACAGAAAAGACATTTGTGGTTATTTCATTATAAATGTTATGTTATATTTGTCTGACCTACACGTGCCTCTTTGATTTAATTGTAAGCAAGATGACTGAATGATCAAAATCAATTTCAGTGGGGGTTGAATAATTTTGAACACAACTGTATTAGACTAATGTTCATCCACAAGAGGTGATGCGCCTCAGACTGAAGATGTTAAAGGTTGTATCAGATATCAGCAAGGTTGTATAAGGGAGTTCTGCTGCAATTCTTAACTTGTAAAAGATGTAGGGCCACAAGGACCAGCCCCAATTTGTCTATAACCACGGTAACCTACACTAATCAGCAACAAAATTAAAACCTCTGACAAGTGAAATGCATGACCATTATACTGTTATTTTGGCACATGTGAAGGCCTGGGATTTATTAGGCATCACGTGAACAGTCAGTTCTTGAATTTCATATGTTTGAAGCAGAAGAAATGGTCAACCGCCATCGGGGTCATGGTCACCCATGGCTTACTGATACACATGAGGAGTGAAGTCTAGTCCATCTGGTCTGATCAACCAGAAGAGCTAGTGTAGCTCAAAATGTCAGAACACACTGACATGAACCATCTACATAGAGATTGTTACAGAACACGTACAGCCCTTCGTAGCAATAGTGCTCCCTCATGGCAATGGCCTCTTTCAGCAGGATAATGCACATGTCACGGAACAAAAATTGTTCAGGAATGGTTTGAGGAACATGACAAAAAGTTCCAGTTGTTGCCTTGACCTCTAAATTCTCCAGATCTCAATCTGAGCATCTGTAGTGTATGCTGAACATCTGCCGGATGAGCTGGAACAACAAATCCGATTCATGGAGGCCCCACCCCGCAACTTGCAGCACTGTCTTAAAGGATCTGCTGCTAATGTCTTGGTGCCAGATACCACATGACACGTTCAGAGGTTTAGTGGAGTCCATGGCTCAATGCACCAGAGCGGTTTTTGCAGCACGATGGGGACCTACGCGGCATTAGGCAGGTGATTTGGTTTAATGTTGTGACTGATCAGTGCATGCAACCATGCCCCTTGCTCAGGTTGATTCAAGGGTCTAGTTCAGTCCTGAGATGACCTGTCAGTGTAAATGCTGCCTTTCTCACCTTTTTGTCTTGCTGGAACTAATTCTCAGATCTCTGGAGGCCCTGCATAAATGATCTGCCCTATGCGTCCTGGCATTTAAAGCTCAAAAGAACCTTTATCTTAATAATAATGAGAGATCATTATTGATAATAGAGAGGCCCTCTTGGTTTAGAAGCCCCCATATTTAATGACTTCAGCAAACCAGTGACCTTGTTTAATAGTTACAGTAAAGAGTGCAGCGCCATTTACTCAGTACTGGATTTTGAAGCACTGGATTTGGAAGCAATGGATTTTGCTATCGTTTTGTTGTAGATAAGGTAATGTAGTCTCCGTTTGTATATTACCCGCATCTGCTGTCACTTTATAACAGAGTATAACATCATCCTATTAAACACATAAAATCCAAGTATGACTGATGTGGATTTGTCCTTGGACTCCAGGTTTTAGGGTGTGCTCATAGTCTTTGTAACACTGTATTCTGTTTATTTCTCACTCTTAAACTTACGTTATGAGGTTAGTTTACTGAAGAGCATCTGTTTCACACTAAGAGCTACTGCAACACATCACATTGCCACATCTCAATTCATTAGTAGTTACTTGATAATTTAATTCCTAATTTATGTGTAGGTGAGAATCCATTTTCAATTCTTCTATTAATTATGTTCTTGCTTGTCTGCCTCTAAAATATACTGTGTCTTTAAAAATAACTCTGAAAACTTAAGGGTAAAGCACCAAAATCGCATTGCATTCCGGTGCTCTGCGTTTGGGCCCTTTTTAGCTCACTTCTGCAACTCCATTTAGCCGAAAATTTGGTGAATTTACTATTTAGCGAATGGTCATATTTTGTCGAAATTGGAGTCGCTGAAGCAGTTATCGGATATCTGTGAAAACTGCCGAGTTGAGCAAATAACCACCCAATAGGCTTTGGCGAATTCCACCTAACTAGGGGAGAAAAAAAGTCTCATATTCTCCTAATAATAGTTGCAATCAATAACAATGTAGTAAAAATGTGTCCAAATAATTAAAACATTCTTTAAATATTAATAAGAAGGTCTGTTGCAAAATAAAGTCTTTTTTAAAAATAAAAAAAATATCATCTAAGAAAATGCAAAAAGGTGTCTTAAAAAATAAAAAAACATTTTTGCAAAAAATAAAAGGAATAAACAGTCTTTAAAAAAAAAAAATCAAAAAGATATTGCGTTGACAAATTGAAACCTATGGGATTCGTCTGAACCCCTTCCATGAGGATAACGTGTGGTGGACGTCCTCGGCTCCGCACGTTGTGTGCGAAGGACATCCCCCACACATCATCGGTCTCCGTAGGTACAGGGGAGACCCCTGATCACTCGGGACTGAGTCCTAGGGCGGTCCAACTTCTTGAAGTGAGAGAATGAGTATAAATACACTGTGCTACTCTGCAAGTCCACTGTTAAACTAGTAATTTGGCTTTCAGGATGTATTTTTTTTGTGTGTGGTCAGATGTTTTTTTTTTTTTTTAATCAATGTATTTCTAAGGAAAAAAAATAGTTAATGAATTTGCAGTGCTGGATGAGTTAGATCTGTAAGGTTGTCATGCACACTATTTCATTAGGGTGATCCATGGAACATTCATGGATTATAAACTGGAATGTAACCAGCAAATCTACTGATATTTATAAATAAACAGTTATATTTAGAAACCTACAAGAGACATGAAACATTGGCTTAGCATTCATTGCATTCACAAATATGGTCAATTTAATTTTAAGCAGGTAAGAGGCATCCAAAAGGTGTAAACAGGGAAGTACCATTGTAAGTTCTGTGTATGCATACACCAGCCACAAGTCTTCTGTACAGTGTACACCTATGATTGGTTTCTGGCAGGTAAAATGTGGAAAAACTTTCACTTATGGATGGATGGTAATTTATTTTAATGCCAGGTACTGAATATGCACAGGAAAAATTAGTTTGGTGGTCACATTCAGGATGACCGGGCATCCTCTTGCATGGCATATTTTGGATGAAGCTGATGTAACCGTGTAAAAGTGCATGTTTGACAAAGAGGAACTACATGCTGGTGGACTCAACATTACCTGGATTAGCGACGGCTGCTTATATTAAGTATGGTGACTGCAGAGAGTTTTTGTGGGAAGAGGATTTTTGCATGCTTATAGTTCTTGGATCAAAGTGATAGGATAGGGGACCATTAATATCCTATCCCCTGCAAATAGAAGGTCTGTTGGGTCTTTGCTTCATTAAATAATTCATCACTTCATCAAGTAAGTACTTGAATTAGCAACCTTGGTCCTCCAGATGATTTGGAACTACATCTCTCTTGATGCTCAGCCACTCATCGGGTCAATTGAGCCTTGTGGGAAAAATAGTTCCAAAATATCTTGAGGCCAAGGTTGCCCACACCTTATGAAGTATATGATAAGGAGTCACTAGATCGACTGTTTGTTATTTTTCATAAGTTGACTCTGCACTTTTTGACAACGTTCTCTGGGCTGACAGGGTGTCACATAGCATGAGCCATGGTGGGACCCCCAGGGCGACACATGACAAACCCTTCAGACGAGGACACACAGAGACAGGAGTGGCAGGGGTGAAAGTTAACTCAACAGCAAATGGCCTGGAATGGAGTAGAGTCTAGATGAAGATCCACTGTGTAGCTGGACACACTGCGGTTGGGCAGGGTAGGAACCAGTCTGGACACACAATGGCTGGACGAGACAGGAACCAAGCTGGACCCACAGGGGCTAGGTGAGGCAGAAACCAGGCTCAGGAGCAGCAGCAGTACTAATACCAAGTTGGAAACTGAAGAACAGAGCACTGCTGAGAGGGAGTACCACTCTTAAATAGGGAGTGCGTCAATGCTCTGTAGGTCAGGTGGTCTGAGACATAGCAGGCTGTAGGACAATTCTGGGCTGGATAGATGGGCCAGCCTAGCGTAAGAGCAGGGCTGGATCGGCTCATCTGCAAGAGTTCTAGCTGTTCTACTGCACTGCAAGGCTGGAATCGTGACATTGGCATATGATTTTTAAGGGCTCCTCACCCTGTCACAGAGAGGCATTTTGTGTTTGTGCATTGGGATTTGCTAAACTACACAGTTTTTTCATTGTATTGAGAGACAGACTAGTACCATCTCCTTCACGCCTGCTACTGTCGGCATATGTGATGAGAAGGTCTTTATTGTCATTTTATGACAAGCATATACCATCATTCCTATCACGGTTTCTCTATCTACTCAGTGTCCGTGCGCAGCATTCTCCCACGCCATAATCGAAATCGTATCTTAGCAACTAACTCAGAAAAAAACTTTATTGAGCTGCCAGAAAGCATTCAGAAAAAAAATTAACCATATTTGTGCCTGAATTTACCTCTCATATAAACTAATGTTCAGACAGGAATTTTGTGAAATAATTTACCATATAAACAACTTAAAAATAGTCTATAGCATATTTACTGATCTGTTAAGAAACAACGTTGCTGAATTTTGCCGCTATAAAACATATTCAGCTCAGAAGAAAATTTATCATTTTTCAAACGCAATCCTGTATGTCTCAGTGCTGACAACTGCACTGTAATACCAGCTATAAAAGGCATGGTTGCCATAGCCGTGGTTTTAATAAATAGTGAAAAAAATACTGTAAATATAGCTAGATTTGGCACTGCAGATTTTTATGAGTATATATATTGTATACTGAATATATGTCAGACGATAGTAAGGCATCATGGGAAATATAGTTCATAAGCATCTACCACAGTATCACCTTCTTAATACTAGCACTAGCACTCACATAAGTGAGCGTTACCACTAGGTTAACGTGGCATGCCCATATCACATCCCGAACGCTAACGGGTTAAAAAACCCTTTAGCACATCGGTAATAGCGGTTCATACCGCAAGCTTACTGTACTTTGCACACCGTATACTGAACATGGGGAGCGCAAAGAGTAATCAGCGTTTAGATTACAAAGTAATTACCGCACCGCTGCAGCAATGAAAATGTTAGCCACAGCTCTAAGCTAACTGCTACCGCTTCTGCAAAATTAATTATCACCAGCTGAAAACCTCCCCCAAAAAAATGAGAAACTCACCTCTCATCCCGTGGCGCGAACGGCGGCCGATCCACCGGGAGCAGAGTGAGACTGGGGACAAAAACTCCCCAGTCTCCCTCCGTGGATCAGTCCAAGGCCCTGCACAATTTCGCAAGAGTGAGATCTTGCAGGTCACATGGTTTGGCAGCACAACCCTCCATGGACTCCTATAGACTCCAGTAGGTGGTACTGCAAGTATCCAGGAGGGTTAGCAGCCGTTAAGGGGCAGGCTGCTGAATTCAGCACCTGCCTCTTAAGTGGTTAAAATGGGGATGTTAAGGGGTTGCAGGTTTTTCCCGTTAGCGTCCCCGTTTTATCGCCAGGGATGTGATAATGCCCTAAGAGTAGGGTTGCCAGGTCGGCCATGTTTTCCTGGACACATATTACGATTTCATGCAGAGGGGAGCAGTGGGAAAGTGCAGCCCTGCAACTTGTATAATTCATATGCTGCAGGAAGGAAATCAGGTCGCCTGGGATTCCTGTTTGATTTCTCACCTGCAGTGTATGTATTCTACATGCTGCGCGGTGGCATTTTTCTTGCACTGCCCATCAGCATGAATAAACTAGATGTGTCCAGGAAAACATGGCCAATCTGGCAACCCTAAGAGTAGTCACAGGAAATCAATGAATATACAAATGTGTTAGTGGATATATACACACCTCACAAATTTACAACTCTGCATTCACATACACACTGACCATTCATACAAAAAAAATATTTAAAACCGAATGTACCTGGTTCGGAACATTGTGACATAAACATTATCATGTTATGCATCCTGATTCTCCTCATAACTAAGGTTTTGCTCAAGCACACATATTTGCCTTCAACTATTCATACACGCCCTGGTAATCTCCCGACTCGACTATTGCAATAATCTCTTATCTGGCCTCCCTCTGTCCCGCCTCTCCCCCCTACAATCCATCCTGAACGCCTCCGCCAGGCTAATTCACCTCACCCGCCGCTCTGTCTCTGCCGCTCCCCTCTGCGAGTCTCTTCACTGGCTCCCCATCCACTGCAGAATTAAGTTCAAAATCCTTATCCTTACCTACAAAACCCTCACTAACTCAGCGCCCCACTACCTGTCCTCACTAATCACCAAATACACCCCAGCCCGCTCCCTAAGGTCAAACACTGACCTGCGCCTAGCTTCTCCCCGCATCACCTCTTCCCATGATAGACTGCAGGATTTCTCACGCGCAGCCCCCACTCTCTGGAACACTCTCCCTCGTACTGTCAGACTTTCCCCTAACTTCTCTTCCTTCAAACGCTCCCTTAAAACATTCCTATTTAGGGAAGCCTACCACCCAACTCACTGACGCAACCATCAATCACTCTCACCTTACAGTCCTCTCCTCCTGTTTTCAACCCCAACCCTCCTAGATTGTGAGTTCCTACGGGAATAGGGCCCTCATCTCCTCCTGTACTGTTTGTCAAATGTTGTTCAATGTATTGTAACCCTGTCTATACTGTGCTTATTGTACAGCGCTGCGGAATATGCTGGCGCTTTATAAATAAAGAATAATAATAGAATAATAATACACTGATTCACCACTACATTCATAAATATATAGACCAACACAAAAAAAAGACACCTTAGCAATAATACTGTTACAAGAACACTCACTCACAGCCACTGTCCAGCTTGGAGCGATGGATGAAAAAAACAAACTTGTGACATGTATGAGCGTATTACAGAGCTCCACAGCAATAAAACTCACAGGGGGTTATTCAAAGAAAGATGAACATCAGGAAAATGACTGGAGATGTGAAAATTCTAGGTCAAAATAGTCAAACCAGAAAAATTCTCCCATTTATCTCACTTTTCCAAATCGGCTATTTGGTCTAGATTCTTCTCTTCTCCTGCCATTCTCCTGGTTTTCACCTTTCACTGAATAACCCTGACAGTAATGTGCAGTGCGTATTAGCATATCAAAGAATCCACTGCAATAAAATGCAAACACATTAAATTAATTTCTAAATTAAAAGAATTTAAGTTTAAATTATTGAATAAATATTTTTAAAATTATGTAAAGACAAATTCATATTTAAAATTTAAAATATGCTAAATTATTAAAAAGTTAAAAAATACATAAACGTTGTCCCCTCTCCTGCTTCCTTTTTTTGTTGTTTTAGCAGGGGGGTTGGTTGGACATTTATCTCTGGTGGTCCAGTGGCAGAGGAGGCAGTGTCTGGTCTGTACCACTTCATCTGCAGCCCAGGCCCGATTAAATCCCTGGTGGTCCGAGTGGTTGTGGGCCTGCAATGAGATCTGTGCTTCGCGCACAGACCACAGATCACGTCCCACGCTGGACTCGAGTGCCTTCGATCTCTGATGACCTGTCAATTGGTTGACCTGATTCAGACCTCAATTGGATGTACACCACGACTTCTTTAAAGCAGGATGTATTAATGAGCAGGTGTAAACATTGCACATAACGAAAGACCAAGTTCTTTGGCCACACACAACTGAACAGCTTAATCACCAACCAGCTCACTGGGATGTATACTTAGACTTACTAAAACTTAAAATAAAAAAAATTGATTTGGATCTACATGGCATATTATTATATGATTATTATAGAGCTAAAAGGAGTCCCAGAGGCTTTAGGATAACAAATGTCACCACCATTAGATGCAATAAGCCAGAACTATATAAAAAATGAGTGGTGGTGGCCAATAAATGTTCATTAGGTTGGATGGTTTTGGTTATTGAAGAGATGGGAATGGAACTACAGGAAGTAAGACAAACCATTGGAAGGTTTGAAATAGAACATGCAGAAATGTTATAATCTCTCGAGTTTACTACTTTTATGTTCAATTACAAGAGAAGATTAATAAATATAAAACTGAGCTTATTCACTTCAAGATGGAAAGAGTTAATTAAGACTATCGGGCGTGGCCGGGACGTCCAGGAAGATGGCCGCTTGATCAGTGAGCTCCGCTGACCGTGCCGTTTTTACCCCTCTTCCGCTGCACATCTGCACCCATGGGTAAAGCCAGGAAGCCCCCACACACCCCTGGCCCCCCAGAATCCACTGGGAGCCAGCAGACTGGGTCTATCAGGCCGTTTTTAGCCCCTCTTTCGACCTCTGAAATCGCTGACCCGGATTCCAAGATGGCCGCCGCCGCATGCTCTTCGGCCTCCAGCTCTCCAACGCACTCGGTGAGTGTTTGGGACCCCCCAAATGACCTCCGCCAACTCTTAAAATATCTCCCCAGTAAAGAGGACTTAGCCATTGCCACCACTGAACTGGGAGCTTCCCTCCTCTCAGAAATCCGCGCACCACGCACAGATCTTTGCGGCATACAGACCAGGCTACAGCACGTGGAGGTGACACAGGAACAGCAGTCTGTCACAATAGCGGCCCACTCCTCTGCAATAACCACGCAGCGCTCAGCCTTACAAATGATGGCTCGCCATTTAGAAGATGTAGAGAACAGAAATCGCCGGAATAACATCAGGGTTCGAGGCCTCCCGGAGCTAGAAAACTCACAGGAGGAATTAAAATGCACCCTCATCGCTTTAATTAATGACATTTTGGAAAGGGACCCTGCCACGGATATCGAAATGGAACGCTATCACAGAGCACTGAGACCGAAGGGCCCATCTGACGCACCCCCGCGCGATGTGATTTGCTGCCTTCTACGCTACCCGCTGAAAGACTCCATACTGGCAGCGGCCCGGGGCTCTCGCACCATTGATTTTGCGGGGGCTAAGATCTCACTATTCCAGGATCTCTCACCCGCCACCTTGCGGTCCAGACGCATGCTACGTCCGCTCACGGCTGCCTTGCAGGACATGAAACTTCAATACAAGTGGCTATTTCCGTTTGGCCTCCAAGTCCGCACGCCATCGGGACCTCTTAATCTTCGCAGCAAACTGGATCTCCCGCTGTTTTTAGAGGAACTCTCCCTTCCACCGGACACGCTCCCGGCTTGGCCAGACCTGGCACTGCTATACATGCCGCCGGAACAGGCTCCATCGCGCCTGCGAAGATCCCGCCGCAGACGCCGCTCCTCCTCCTCGCAGGCACCGGTGGACTGAACTGGCCTCCATCGGCTCAGTCTGCGAGTTTTCTGGGACCTCTGGACCTCTCCCTCTGTTGCGGAAGACGCCCTAGGCTGGTATCGGCGCCTAGCTGATTCGAAGACCTTGACAACGTCAGTATCCTTTTTATGTGTTATTAGGCCTGAGGTACGCCCGATCGCCCAAGCCTCTTTCCTAGCTGACTTGTGTAATACGAATGGCGGCGAGGTTCCTCCTCCGCCCTTGAGCCTCCACTGGCCTGCTCTTACCGTTTACGGTCCAAAGCACCGCACGACTCTATGCGCCTCAGGGGTGGCCTGTGCGAGCCGCTACTTTTTCTCTTTTTTTTCCTGAGCACACCCATGTACTTATTCGACCTGGGGGCTGCGCGTTCGGCGCCCCTGCATGCTTTTTGATTTTTTGATTTTTTTACTTTTTCTATTCAGCTGTTTTCCTAATATCTGTTGCTAAGTTGCAATCTGAATTCGTTGTTATATTACTCGATTTTCACTGTTGACCGTCCTGCGCCGGGTATCCCCCAGAGTCAGTGCCTACACAGTGGGATCGGTGGTGTACACACCCCCCCTCTGTGACCTGAGACTCCCCCGCGTCCACTCAGTGGCGTGGTGACTTGTCTCCTTAGGCACACGCTCCTTGTGTATATATTTGTACCATTGTAATTGTTTTTTTTGTCTTTGTTCCCCTGTACCTGGTTTGTCCTACTGAGTGACCCCTCTATCCCCCTCCCCAGTCCTTTCATATTGTTATCTCCCTCACGATTATACCATGGCCACTGTCCCCCGCACTCTTAAAGTTCTCTCAATTAACGCGAAAGGCCTGAACATACCCGAAAAGCGCCATGCGGCCCTTAGGGAATTTACCTCACTTCACGCTGACGTAGTATTAGTGCAGGAAACCCATTTTCCACATGCCCGGCCTCCCTCCTTCAAACACCACAAATATCCTACGGGTTATTTCAGTAATGCTACAGCTGGTAAAGTTTGCGGCACTGCGGTGCTGTTTTCCCGCTCCACCACGTTCAGTAACTCGACCTCTTTGCTGGATCCCGCTGGTCGTTACACGTTTGTGAAGGGCCAAATTGGTGCGCAATGGTACACTTTTGTCTCCGTATACCTCCCGAATCGGCAACAACACTCCGCCATTCGCTCTATACTTCGTCGACTGCAGGACTTCCAGGAGGGCATTTTAGTGGTGGGAGGTGACCTCAACCTACCGCTTGACGCTCGCCTGGATATCTCTAGAGGTGTCACTAGCACCCCACACACCGTCCTCCGTCGCACTCGACTTGCGCTACAATCCCTGAGATTGATGGACTGCTGGCGCTCGCTCTTCCCCTCCACACGAGATTACACATACTACAGCGCGCCGCACCAGATCTACACACGCCTCGACTACATCTTCCTCCCTTTTGGTAGTATGCACCTCCTGGAATCTGCCACCATAGGCCACATGACCTGGTCAGATCATTGCCCGGTCCTGATCACGCTCTCCTCCCCCCTCGCCCGCCCTAGGGAGAAACTCTGGCGCCTCAATGAATCCCTTCTTACTGACCCCCAGATTAAAGAAGGCCTCCACGACGCACTACGCAACTATTTTACAGAGAATGACACACCCGATTGTTCCCCGCAGATTATTTGGGAAACCCATAAGGCTGTCATCAGGGGATACCTCATACAACAGGGCGCGCGACGTAAGAGAGAACACAACGAGCAGCAGGAATCCCTATTGCAGCGCATAGTGGACCTGGAACGATCTCATAAACTGCACTTTGACGACAACACCTACGCTGAATTGCTGGACCTTAGGTCACATCTCCGCTCCCTCTTTAATAACAGGGCTCAGAAGGCCTTCCTGACGGTACGTAAAACCTTCCATGAACATGGTAATAAATGCTGCAGACTTCTGGCCAACGCCCTCCGAACCCACCGACAGGTAGGGATGTGCGTTTCGGTTTCGGAATTTCGGAATTTGCACGAAATTTCCGATTCGTGTTTTCGATGAGGCCGAATTTCCGAACAATTTTAGATCCGAAAAGTTCAGATCCGAAATGTTTTCCGAGCCGAAACGAAATATTTTCGGATTTTTCATGGCTTGAAATGTGTCAAACGAGGAGAACAGATGTTCCGAAAAACGAAAATTTCGAAACACGAAAATTTTCCGAAAAACGAAAATTTTGCAAAAACGAAAATTTTCAGCACATTTTTCGACAAAAACGAAAAGTCGATACAACGGGCCAAAAGACGAAAAATCCGAAATGGTCGATATCCGAAAATGTGCAATCCGAAAAACGAAAATTTTCCGAAAAACCAAAAATTCAGAAAACGAAGATTTTGTAAAAACGAAAATTTTTCGAAAACGAAAATTTTTCGAAAAAACGAAAAGTCGATACAAAAACGGGCAAAATGACACGAAAATACGAAAAATGGTCGATATCCCGAAAATGTGCAATTCCGAAAAACGAAAATTTTCCGAAAAACGAAAATTTCAGAAAACGAAGATTTTGTAAAAACGAAAATTTTCGGAAAACGAAAATTTTTCGAAAAAACGAAGTCCATACAAAAAACGAGCACAGTGACACGAAAATACGAAAAATGGTCGAAATTCCGAAAAAAAAATGTACCCGAAAAACGGGCCGAACCGAATCGAATCGAAACCGAAATCGGTCGAAACGAGCCGAAAAGTTTAAAAATCCCAAAAATCGAACCGGATCGAACCGAAAAAAAAATGGGTGCACAAGCCTACCGACAGGCACTATATGTCACCCATCTTCGCTCCCCCCAGGGAACCACCGTTACCCTCCCGAAAGATATGCTTGGCCTCTTTCATGATTACTTTACTAAACTATACGGCCTCACCCCCGCCCCCAACCAGACGGCCCCTGACATCACCCAGTGCTTCCTTCGCACCCATTTACGCTCAAAACTGACGGCACGCATGAGGTCCTCTATTGAAGGTCCAATCACTGCGGAGGAACTGCATGAAGCGATCAAGCGAACACCGGTGGGTAAAACCTCGGGACCTGATGGCTTTACCCTTAAATACTATAAAACATGCGAAAAATTCCTCTCTCGCGCCTGGCTGGCTTCCTTTAACGGCCTGACTGAACCTGTGTCCCAACTTGCCCCACAAACACTCTCTGCCACCATCACACTAATCCCTAAACCAGACAAAGATCACGCCCTGTGTGCTAATTATAGACCGATCTCCCTCCTGAACCAGGACGTAAAACTCTTTGCTAACGTACTTGCTCTGCGCATCGCAAAACATATGAGACACCTGATCCACCCTGACCAGACAGGATTTATCCCGGGGAGGGGGGGGGCGAGATAAAACTACGCTGGCCATTAACTTGATTCATGCTGCCCAGAGACCCGGCGCCGGTCCGACCCTGCTCCTCTCCACCGACGCTGAGAAGGCGTTTGATAGGGTGTACTGGCCTTTCTTATTTCAGACTCTACACCATATGGGGTTCGGCCCCAATGCCCTGCGCTGGATAACTGCTTTATATGACTCCCCTACCGCCCGCATTAACCTAAATGGTACTTGTCCTCCCCTTTCATCATTAAAAACGGCACTCGCCAGGGTTGCCCTCTCTCCCCTCTTTTATTTGCACTATCTCTGGAACCCCTCCTTCAGGCTATCAGGACCAACCCTTCCATCCACGGTATTTGTGTTGGGCGCCACACACACAAGGTAGCGGCCTATGCAGATGATCTGCTATTTTTTATACAGCAGCCCCAGATTTCCCTACCTTCACTCATTGAATTACTCCGCGAATATGGCTCGCTAAGTAACTATAAAATTAACATGTCAAAATCGGAAATTCTGAATATTTCAATTCCTGCCCCCCTTAGCACACACATTCAATCCACATTCCCCTCTCTTAAGTATCTCGGAGTCCACCTCACCCCAGCGGTATCAAATCTCTATGCTACAAATTTCGTCCCCCTGCTTAGGGTCCTGGAAAGAGACCTTACTCGATGGGCCATTCCGCACATCACGTGGTTTTGGCGCATAAATGTCCTTAAAATGAACGTTCTCCCAAGAGTCCTTTATTTACTGCAAACCTTGCCAATACATATCCCATCTACCTTTGTCCGCTCCTTGCAATCTCTCTTCATTAGATACGTCTCGGCCGGGAGTAAGCCAAGACTAAGCGTGACATTGCTGATGGCTCCTCGCTCTCGTGGAGGCCTGGCTCTGCCACATCTGCAGCGCTATTATCATGCTGTTCACCTTCTGCGTCTGGTGGAGTGGAGCTTGGGTACCTCTGGTAAACAATGGGTGGCATTAGAGCATGAACTGGCAGGCCGTTCGCTTACCTCCCTCCCTTGGCTTTTAGGCACCGCTGCCCTTACTAACATCCCCGCACACCCGACAGTTTCAGTTACATTGACCATCTGACGTCGGCTGCAGAAGTCATCGCAACTGGCCCCCTGGCCTTCTCCGCTTCTCCCTCTCAGTCACTTGCCGGCCTTCTCGCCACGACTGCTACCTCTCACTGACACGGCCATACCGCAGAACCCCCTACCTGGCCTGTACATAGATGGTAACCGACCTAAAGCCCCAAAAGACATACCCTGACTCACCCTGACTCCTTTCTCACGACCTTCCATATGCACTGCCTCATAACCTATCTCCGCTCCCTGGCTCCATTGGACAAGTATACTCGCCCTCTGACCACATTTGAACAAGTGATCACTCGTAAGACCCTTCCCCAACATGGCATCTCGACTCTGTACGGTGTCCTGCAAAACCTCTCTCCTTCCACACCCTCATATGTGACGAAATGGGAAACAGAACTCCACCAAACATTCACAGACGAAGAGTGGACTCAAATGTTCGTGCTCACTACTCAGTGTTCTACTGCTACTCGTACATGAGAAACGGCTTACAAGCTGCTGTCGCGATGGTATAAGGGCGCCCACCACTATTGCTACATACTCGGCCACGGCAGATGCCTCCTGCTGGAGGTGTGGAGCACAGCGTGCTGACCTACTACATGTTTGGTGGTCCTGCCCAGTGTTGCAACCCTTCTGGACACTGGTTCATGATGCCATTAGCAAAATCTCTGACTCTCCACCTTCCTACACACCAGCGGCCATGCTGCTCCACTATCTGTGGACACCTACAGAAACACCCTTGATATTCGTCTACTGAACGCCGCCAAGGCTGTGGTGCCCAGGCACTGGAAATCCCCGATAGCCCCCACTTTTCGAGAATGGTTGGACGAAGTCCAACGTATCAGAGATATAGAGGATCTGTTGCACCGATCCTCCGGCACCACGGCTAAACATCTGCGGCGTTGGTTTTACTGGTCTAAACCAGCCTGCTCCCCACCCCACAATTCAGTAGATTTCCCCTGACCGCAATTGAATAACAAATGACTGGCCATCCCCCCTTTCATTCCCTTGTCACAGGTTGTATCCCCCCCCTTTTTAATTAAATTTGTGTTACCTATGTTTGCATGTATATAAGATGTTGAATAAGACGCATTACAGATTACACATTTTACTATCTGACACCTATGTTTAATGCACTCCGCGACTGCTTGAATATGCAGCCATGCATTCAATGTATTGTCATGTATGTTTAAAAACGCAATAAAAGTTTATTACAATAAAAAAATAAAGACTATCAGGGTTATTCAGAGAGCGTGAAAAGCAGGAGAATGACTGGAAAATGACTGGAGAATGAAAAATTCTAGGTAAAAAAATAGCCGATTTGGAAAGTGAGATGAAAGGGAGAGTTTTTCTGGTTTGGCTATTTTGACCTAGAATTTCTCATTCTCCAGTCATTCTCCTGCTTTTCACGCTCTCTGAATAACCCTGTATATGTCCTATCATGTTTATACTTGGCTGAGTGGTGAATGTGTCGGCTCCCACCCTGTCAACCTAAACTGAGGATTTCTAAACCCACTGGACCCTTTTACATTCTTCTCGCTAACGTTAGCGGTCACCTGTGTGAGTGTTATTATTATTATTCTTTATTTATAAAGCGCCAGCATATTCCGCAGCGCTGAATAACATTAGCATTAACGTTAGCCCTGGTGGTCCTAGCGTGGGCGCACCATATTACAATCCAGACGCAAACGAGTTAAAAAACCCATTAGCTATTGGTATCTTGCACTTTTCAGCACGAGGTTACTGTACTTTGAGCGCCCTATACTTAACATGGGGAGCGCAAAGTGTTATATTTTACGTATGAACATTCCTGGGCAGTGTCGGCTCTTCACGTAGGTGAATTAGCCTGATTGAAGTTCATTCTGGCAGCGGCAGGGGTTTTGTTTAGACTGCCTCAGAATCTAAAGATGGCCCCCTCTGATGATGTCAGAGAGTATGTGCTGGATGTCTCCAACCCATGCTTCCCTGTTCTCATTCAGCCGCACTGTGCTGCTTGTTACCAAGCGGATCCCTCACTCTGCTCATCTCACACTGGGGTCTGATGTCTGGATAACATGTATCTGGGGTATGATATATGGGTATACATGTATCTGGAGACTGTGTCTGGGGTCTGATATATGGGTATACATATATCTGGGGTTTGATGTTTGAGTATACATGTAACTGGTATCTGATGTTTAGGTATACATGTATCTGGGGTCTGGGTATACATGTAACTGGGGTCTGATGTGTCTGGGTATACATGTATTTGGGGTCTGGATATACATGTATCTGTATACATTAAGTGAATTTGACAATGCCTGCAAGACTTTTCAAAGGGTCCCACAAATTCTGAAGATCACTTATGTCAACTAAAGGTGATTAAAGATCACTTACATCAACATCTCTAAGGTGTTTGATACTGTTGAGATCAGGGCTGTGTGTGGGGTCAGTCAAGTTCTTCCACACCAAACCCATCCATCTATGGGCCCTATGCCTTAGTTCATGCCAACATAGGGATGCTCATGGGGAAAATCTGCGCTTGCAGCTATCCTCCTTTGACCTCTCTTATCGACGAGCCATTTCCTTCCATATGAGTATCACTGACTCAACATTATATATTCCTTGCACCATTCTCCATACACCCTTGAGATTGTTGTATGAGAAAAATTCAGGAGAAATTTGTCAAGCACGTCTTGCAAATATGCTCATGCCACATACAAAATCTGTTAGATCTTTGCCCTTTCACATTATCACTGTGGTTTGTAGTCTGAACTGATAACGGGAACGTTGTTCTGCTGTAATTATACCCAAAACTGGCCACATGACAAACCATTTGTGCGCACAACTAGGGTGTACCTAATTAAGTGGCTGGCCAGTTAATACATGTTATGTGAATATGTGAGTGAGAGTGTTTGATAGTGTTTCAAATATATTGGGTTATTGAGACTTTTTCTGGATAATATCTTTTTATTAAATTCAAGACAGATATGTAGATCGCATGTTAGCTGTAGAAAGCAAATACGATTCTAGTGAGATACATGAATACAAAGTACAAATGTCAAAGGTAATAGAATGAAAGGAAACAAATGGAATAAGAACATATGAAAATCAAAGGCGAAGTCATGAATCGATGTCCCACTAAGTTGAAGGTTGAGTTTCGGAATTACAGTATGTGTAGGAGAAGTCGTTCAAGGAATGTCTCTTGTAAGTTCATATCGATGCCCGACAATGTAAAACAAGCCATACATAGAGAATAATGTAGACCAGGGATCTTAAGCTCTGTCCCCCCAGATGTTTCTAAACTACACCTCCCAAAATTCTCTGGCCATTTATTGCATTCAAATGATTCTGGGAATTGTAGGCAATAAACAACTGGGGGAGCAGAGTTCGAAATCACTGTATACCCTCTAGCTCAGTGGGTTAATAATTTAAAAGTACTGTGTATTCTTTTTGTGTCCAGTCGAGTGATAGACTAGCATTGTTTATGTTACTTGGAATGTTATTACAACTCTAACCCTGAAATATCCATAAAACAAAAATGTACATACTCATCCCACATTTCCTGATATATATATATACTGTATATATAGGCAATTCTGTCCATGGGTTGTTTTCCCAGTGTGGTGGTATGAGTGATTTAAGGCACTTAGCACTTGTCAAGCATGACAGCTGTCACACGTTCTTCCCCAAACTGTGGATATCTGCTATAATTAGAGGCGGCACAGGTGTTTATGTGCTACCATTTGTTTGACTATGACGCATACAGATTGGTTTAACCACAAAATAGTGAATTGTTTTGTTTCTTTTCCTGACATCTGAATTCTACAATAATATGCAAATTACCAAGCAACAAATTGTAGTGATTGCAACAGCTTGTAAAAGTTTGGATAAATAAATGAGCCTGGAAAAAAAAAAGTGGCAGTTCTCTTATTAGGCCTGAACTGCAAAAAACAAAGTTTAACATTACCAAAGGGAGATGTCAGTGGAGTATCCATCTATATTGTTATGATTTATCATTTATTTTAAATGTAGTAAAATTCTATTTTCTTTTACCTAAATTTCAATTTTTTTTATGTGGAACTCTCTAACTACTAGAATACCTTGAAATATTCAATGTTTGACTGGTTTTCCCTCCATAACTAGGTTTACACACCGTTTGGGAATCTTTGTGGGTCAAAGGTGTTTTCACCTAAAACAAAGTTATATAATCATGTCTGAGATCCACCTTTAGCAATAGAAGATTTTACTACTTTGATTTTTGTAATTACTGAGCAATAACAGGGATCAATAAGGCCGGGGTCAGACGAGCGCACTAGGTGCACCTGTACTAACGTGCCTCCCAGCATCCGTCGCAGCGTTGTGACGCTTCAGCGTAGCCAATCACGAGCTGACATACAGAAAGTCTCCCCTGTCAAAATGCTACACGTGCCTTGGACGGGCCTGCAGAGCGCGAACCTCCATAGGAGTATCGCGCCTTGCAGCGCTGAGCGCACTAACTGCGCTCAGCGAGGTGGTCAGACGGGCGTCAGAGTGGAAGGAACGTCCACTCTCACGGACGTTCCTTCTGCTCTCAAAGACGCTTGTCTGACCCCGGCCTTAATCAAATACCTTTCCCATTCACTGGCTTCTTTGGCATGGATATTTTTAATAAACTAGTTCTATTTGTCTAATAGTTTTTGTAATGATTTCCAGCAATCACCTTTATTCTGAGCAGCGTGCTATTTTTATGTATAATCCCACAATGCTATAACTTGCTGTGTCTTCTTAAAAAGTATCTCCCATGAGGCTCAGCCACTCATTAGATTTCCTGAGCCTCACAGGAGATGGAGCTCCAAATCTTCTGCAGGGCTAAGGTTGCTGACCCCCTGCTTTACATCAAACTGGGAGGGCCATATTCCCTAGTTGGCAATCACATGGAGATGCTAACGAGTAAAATCTGCGCCTGTAGATCTTCCCGTAGCGTCCCCGTGTTACTGCGTTATTCCAGGGCAGCCGCTACCTCGGCACCTTGCCCCGTAATGCAGCGCTAACGGTCTTGCTGCGGGGTGAAAGGTGAGTATCGGATTTATTGGGGGGGTTTCTGGGTGCTACATGATTCTGCAAATGCAGAAGCTTTTAGAAGGTGCAAACAGTTTACCTTGCGTGTCACGGCAGTAATTAACGCTAGCACTTTGTAATATCTTAATTATCAAAATGCTAATGTAGGTTTGTGCACCCCATGTTAGTAATAGGATGCGCAAAGTACAGTAAGCTCACACAAGCTAGCGCAAAAAGAATTATGCACTGACTACTAACATTGGTAGCGTCAGGAATCTCATTTGGGGTGGCATGTGTTAAACACACCTATCCTGGCACTAACGCTTACATATCAAGGCGCTAACGTTAGCGCTAACTTTGGAATAGAGCCTGGAATGTTTCAGCTGTCAGAAGACATGTGGTGTGAAATCTCACTGCTGACCCACAATGGCCTCTATTCCAGCCCTGTGGATAACAGAGAACTGGTAAGGAAAAAAATTTAATAAAAGAATTATGCAAAACGTTATATTCACAAACTCCCTGTTCCCGGACCAATTGCAACCCAGACGCTGTATTAGATAGTGTTAGGATTCCAAATAATTGGGAGCCACAATCAAATGCCGTCAACCATGTGCGACTCTGACCCAAGCTGTATTTTTCTTCCCACACTCTGCATGTGTGTCAGAGTTTAAAGTCTTGCATGTCACCATTCTAACCCATAGAGCCAGGGCCGCCATCAGGGTATTACGCCCAATGCTGCCGTAAGGGGCCCGGGCCCGGGGATCCCGGGCCCCCGACGGCAGCGGCGTCGCCCTTTAACAGCTCCGGTATCAGACTCGATGAGTCGTGTGAGGGGCCTCCCAAGCACGTTGCTTTGGCTCCGCCCCTCCACTCAGTGAAGCTGCGCGCCGGAGCTGGAGGGACCAGGAAGAAGAGAGAAGAAAAGAAGAGAAGAAGATTAAAGAAAAGGTGAAGAAAAGAAGAGCTGAAGAGCAGAAGACAGAAGAAAAGAAGATAGAAGACAGCGAGTGGTGAGCCAGGGCCCAGACCCTAAAACCCAGGACCCAAGGCCCAGGACCCAGACCCTAAGGCCCAGACCCAGGGCCCAGACCCCAAGGCCCAGACCCAGGGCCCAAACCCAGGGCCCAGACCCCTAGGCCCAGACCCAGGGCCCAGACCCCAAGGCCCAGACCCAGGGCCCAAACCCAGGGCCCAGACCCCTAGGCCCAAACCCAGGGCCCAGACCCTAAGGCCCAGACCCAGGGCCCAGACCCCTAGGCCCAAACCCAGGACCCAGACCCCAAGGCCCAGGACCCAGACCCTAAGGCCCAGACCCAGGGCCCAGACCCCCAGACCCAGGGCCCAGACCCCAAGGCCCAGACCCAGGGCCCAGACCCAGGGAAAATGCCCAGGGCCCAGACCCCAAGACCCAAAGCCCAAACCCAGGGCCCAGACCCAGGGCCCAGACCCCTAGGCCCAAACCCAGGGCCCGACCCCAAGCCCCAGACCCAGGGCCCAGACCCAGACCCAGGGCCCAGACCCCAAAGCCCAAACCCAGGGCCCAGACCCCAAGGCCCAGACCCAGGGCCCAGACCCCAAGGCCCAGACCCCTAGGCCCAAACCCAGGCCCAGACCCCCTAGGCCTAAACCCAGGGCCAGACCCTAAGGCCCAGACCCAGGGCCCAGACCCCTAGGCCCAAACCCAGGGCCCAGACCCTGGGCCCAGACCCCTAGGCCAAACCCAGGACCCAGACCCCAAGGCCCAGACCCAGGGCCCAGACCCCAAGGCCCAGACCCCAAGGCCCAGACCCCTAGGCCAAACCCAGGGCCCAGGACCCAGACCCCAAGGCCCAGACCCAGGGCCCAGACCCCAAGGCCCAGACCCAAGGCCCAGACCCCAAAGCCCAAACCCAGGGCCCAGACCCTAGGGCCCAGACCCCAGACCCCAAGGCCCAGACCCCAAAGCCCAAAGCCAGACCCCAAGGCCCAGGGCCCAGACCCCAAGGCCCAGACCCAGACCCTAGGGCCCAGACCTAAGGCCCATGCCCAGGGCCCAGACCCCAAGACCCAAAGCCCAAACCCAGGGCCCAAACCCTATGGCCCAGACCCAGGGCAAAGGCCCAGGGCAAAGGCCCAGGGCCCAGACCCCTAGGCCCAGACCCCAGGCCCAGGACCCAGACCCCAAGGCCCAGACCCAGGGCCCAGACCCCAAGCCCCAGACCCCAAGCCCCAGACCCCAAAGCCCAAACCCAGGGCCCAGACCCTAGGGCCCAGACCCCAGACCCCAAGGCCCAGACCCCAAAGCCCAAAGCCAGACCCCAAGGCCCAGGGCCCAGACCCCAAGGCCCAGACCCAGACCCTAGGGCCCAGACCTAAGGCCCATGCCCAGGGCCCAGACCCCAAGACCCAAAGCCCAAACCCAGGGCCCAAACCCTATGGCCCAGACCCAGGGCAAAGGCCCAGGGCAAAGGCCCAGGGCCCAGACCCCTAGGCCCAGACCCAGGGCCCAGGACCCAGACCCAGACCCCAAAGCCAAAACCCAGGGCCCAGACCCCAAGGCCCAGACCCAGGGCCCAGACACTAGGGCCCAGACAAGGGCCCAGACCCTAAGGCCCAGACCCCAAGGCCCAGACCCAGACCCCAAAACCCAGGGCCCAGACCCCTAGGCCCAAACCCAGGGCCCAGACCAAGGCCCAGACCCCAAGGGCCAAGGCCCAGGGACCAGACCCAGACCCCAGGCCCCAGGGACCACCAGAGCCCAGACCCAGGGACCAGACCCCAGGCCAGACTCAGGGCCCAGACCCCAGGCCAGAACCAGGGACCAGGCCCAGCCCAGACCTCAGGGCCCAGACCTCAGGGCCCAGACCTCAGGGACCAGACCACAGGGACCAGACCCCAAGGCCCAGTCCTAGGGACCAGACCCAGACCCAAAGGCCATCATACACAGCCCGTTTCTGTGAGATTTATTGCTGTGGATTCTGTGATACGTTCAGACACACCGCTCATTACTGTGAGTTTTATCGCTGTGGATACTGTGATACGCTAATACACACTGCACATTACTGGGAGTTTTATTGCTGTGGTGCTATGTTATGTCCTTTTTTTTGAAGGGGGAGAAAAGCTGTTAGAGGTTGAGGGAGTGCCAGGGGGGGGCCCTGGGGGGCCCCATCGTGAGGTTTAGTAAGGGGCCCCATCATTTCTGATGGCTGCCCTGCATAGAGCATACATACAAGCAATATTCTTGACACCAGGTATACTGCTACATCGCAGATTAAAACCCATTAAAGATAGGCAATGTACCAGTACGTCCTGTTGGGATTCATATGTTGGGATTTGCAGCACTGCAAGATCACTCCTGCAGCCCTTGCCGGGCACCTCAATGCACTGCCTCTTGAAACCGAAACACCAAAATAAATAAACATATAAAATGGGGATGGCTGCATATGTTGCAAGGGGAAAGGGCACAGAGTTAAATAAGCAAACAAATACACAGTGAGATCCCTGAAAACAGTAGAGGGTCAGGTGTTCCTCTTCTCTCACCCCAAACGTAAAATCAACAAGAGTCTGTAAACACTTGGGTGCAAAGATGGGTATTGTTGCGGCACTCTCCCTTTCCCCATTTGTCACACAAGCTAAGGTGGGTTGAAATGACTAAAAATCTTTAGTCAATAATTTTGATGAAGAGATATTTATCTAAAAAAACATATTTAAAGCCCAATTCAAAATTATGCCCCTCCGTTTTGTCTGAAAATGATAATTGCAATTTCTTAAATTACTAATATTACCTTCCCTGCCTGTTCAAAGTACACACTGGCTTCACAAGGTTCCTGCAAATTACTCATAATAACATGTGCGACATTGCAACAATATATCAACCAGGGGTCAAGTCCTTAAAAAATAAGTGTGGGAACTCACCTACATTTCTGCATATTCTGTTCTCAAAGATTACTTGGAGCTGCAGCACTTCTTTTGCTGTGAGTTTTATTGCTGTGGATTCTGTGATTCACTCATACACACTGCACATTATTGTGAGTTTTATTGGTGTGGAGCTCTGTGATGCACTTTTACACACATGCATATTACAATGAGTTTTATTGCTGGGGAGCTCTGTGATACGCTCATACACACCACACATCATGGCAAGTTTTATTGCTGTGGAGCTCTGTGATACACTCTCTGTCAAGAGACAGGACATGGCCCTGCAGTGTGTATATGTTCCCTCAACATTGCTGCAGTGTGGGCTTTTGTCTGATTGCTCTTGGGAGAATCTTTCCTATTAAAAAGATCCTCAAAATAAGGAAGTGGTATGGTTTGGATCACTGTGGTGGAGCACTTTGAGTGTAGGGTGCATCAGTGCTCCACAGTTGTCCACACTACACTTTTCACGCAGTTCAGCAGGCGAGGAGACCATTCCAGAAGTACAAGAGTACCCAGGGAATTTCCCACCTGCTGAGTTAAAGCATTCCTGGTGAGGAATTCAAATGGAGAGAGTAGACTGAGCAGAAAGGGATGCTGCAAGCTCTATCCAGAGAGACCTCTGAAACATGCGAGCTGAAATTGTTTGTGTACTTTTTCTGATACTCGACTGCATGTCAGCCAAAGCTTTGGTAGATAGAGATATTTGTCTGTCAATGCTCGGATAGAGCTAGGCTTTTGTTTTGTTTATTTCCCTGTATGTACCTTCCAGACCACAAAATAAAAGGACTGTGCCTGCAAAGAAAGAAAGGTTTGCATGGAGTTCATCAAGTCCACGTGTTTACTGGGTCCCAGCTCTCAAATCATACACATTGTACATTACTGTGAGTTTTATTCCTGTGCTGTTCCCCCTCTGCGTCACATTTTCTTTATTACTACTTTGTATCACAAGTCTAAATTGTTAACCCCCCCCCCAATCCACCACTTTTAACCCATGCCTCCTTGCCATATTTAATGCCAGATTATTCCCTGTCACATATTGAAGCAGGTAAGGAGAGATCTGAGGATGGGAATAGTTAAGAAAATAAAGGAGAAGCGAAGTCATAATTATTTTATTATTTCTCCATGTTTAGCAGTTCAGCACTGAGGGTGTTTGGTTTACTCCTTTTTGTAACTGTGTTTGCTCCTAGTGTTTTAAAGATATTGTGTGTTTGTTTGCGTGTGTTTGCATATATATCGTGATATAGCCTCTGGACACAGGGATCAGTGCTTCTGCTTTTCCTTATTGTGCAGCAATGGAACTTGCAGGGTACAGGAAAATACCCCGTGCCGCAAGCAAGTTCATTGTTTTATACAGAGTTATATTATTCATAAAACACAAAGAGACAAAACACAAGCAAAAAATTAGTTTTTTCAGTTTTTGTTAAAATTTGTGTATTTTCTCAGAAAAGTGCTATACCAGTTCCCATTTCTATTTTTTTTTAAACAAGAGCACCCCATAGAATATATAACCATAAAGGTTTGGATGATAAAATGTAAAAAAAATATTTTAGAAGGTGTAAATGATTGAAACCTGAATGGAAATTTGCATTTTCTTTTAAAAATTTTGTTACAGTATTCTGACAGGACATGACGTATGCATAGAATAGTGATATATTATGAATCTGCCGAGTCTGCTGAAAATAAGGATATATAATTTGTTAGCGTCTTACAACAAAACATGACTTCAAATCACGTTTAAACATGATGAGAGCACAAAACGGTCAAAATAAGCTCAGCACACAGGGGTGAAATGGCGCAGCAGTGAAGGCCAAGGATGACGAGAAATCGACGGAGCGCCAGTTAAAACCCGGTGTGTATGATTAGGCAATAAACATGTCCATCTGTAATTCTTCTAAATCCTCCCAGAATCTGCTCTTTTCAGCACACAATATTCTCTACAAAAGAGGAAAGAGCCACAAATAGCGCAATATGTAGATTCAATTACAGAGAAGGATTAGAAAGTTGTTGTTCAACTCACATATTATTGAGCCTAACCTAGGCTCTAGGATGGATCACAAGTATGGGTCTTCAGTTGTGTTCAGGTGCCCATAAACCTCCGATAATCGTGGTCTTCAACCGGATCTCCCCTGCAGTGTATAACAAAAAATACCGAGGCACTCCCCTAGTGCAACACCGTTACAGTGTACTGGGAATAAATGTGTATATGTATCACACTCACATGTAGTTGAGCCGCGTTTGGCTCCAAGTTAGCACATAGGAATTGTGAGGCAATTCCAAAAACCTTCTTTAAGTATCAGGAAACAGCAGTTGTATAAAATATTATTATTATTATTATTATTATTATTTATATTATGAATTAAAATTATTTTATACAACTGCTGTTTCCTGATACTTAAAGAAGGTTTTTGGAATTGCCTCACAATTCCTATGTGCTATCTTGGAGCCAAACGCGGCTCAACTACATGTGAGTGTGATACATATACACATTTATTCCCAGTACACTGTAACGGTGTTGCACTAGGGGAGTGCCTCAGTATTTTTTGTTATACACTGCAGGGGAGATCCGGTTGAAGACCACGATTATCGGAGGTTTATGGGCACCTGAATACAACTGAAGACCCATACTTGTGATCCATCCTAGAGCCTAGGTTAGGCTCAATAATATGTGAGTTGAACAACAACTTTCTAATCCTTCTCTGTAATTGAATCTACATATTGCGCTATTTGTGGCTCTTTCCTCTTTTGTAGAGAATATTGTGCACTGAAAAGAGCAGATTCTGGGAGGATTTAGAAGAATTACAGATGGACATGTTTATTGCCTAATCATACACACCGGATTTTACTGGCGCTCCGTCGATTTCTCGTCATATATGTTTTCAGGTTTTTAGAGGAACCTCCAAATACGACGTGTAGCCAGTGGTGTATTTAGGTTTTGTGCTGCCCTAGGCCTGACTAAACTCGTGCACCCCCTAATTTAAATTTGACGCACCCCTTCCTGTCAAGGGCACACCTCTTCCTGGTTAATCCCCACCCTTCCTCTTTAACCCTTTCGCTGCTGAGGCGTTTCACGCCTCTGTGCTGAGGTCATTTTTACCGGTTTTGCTCATCATGTTTAAACGTGTTTTGAAGGCTTATTTTAGTATATGACACAGACATATTATATATCGTTCTTTCCGTCAGACTCGGCAGATTCATAATATGTCATTATTATATGTATACGTCATGACCTGTCTGTAAATTATAACAAAAAATGCAATAAAATATGAATTTTCAATAATTTACAACGTGTAAAGTGTATTTTTTTCACATTTTAACATGTGAGCAATTGCGGTTATACTTTGTATGGGGTGCACTTGTTACAAAAATTAGAAATGGGGTTTTGTTACATTTTTTTTGGGGAAAATTACGCGATTTTTAACAAACGCACCGCATACAAAACTCGTTAGTGCAGCATCATTGTTCACATTATAATTGAAATGGGAACAATATTGCTGCATTAACAAACCAAAAAAAGAAAAAAAAAACTTGTTTATTTTTTTTTTTATAATTTATTTTTAAATATTTTTTTATTTTTATTTTTAATTTTTATTTTTTTTAAAAAACTTTTTTCACAGTCGTGTTTGGTATCGATGGAACGGCCATGCTCTGGCCGATCCAACAGTACCAAACTTTAACCCCTAGCTGCTACGGATCGGGAGATAGGGGGTTCATTGGAACCCCCTATCTCCACTGTTGGTGGCAGCTAGGGGTTAACTCCAGGACTGGCGTCATCGTGCTATGCACGATGACGCCAGTCCTCAGGGCGAGTTCCCGGAGGCTTGGCCGACATCCAAGATGTCGGCCAGCTTCGGGAAAGGATCACGAACCGGCGCTTTTCAGCGCCGATTCGTGATCCAGCTCGCCAGGGGTTAATGACAGCCACCGTTTGGAAGGGCAGGCTGTGCCCTTCCAAGTGGTGCCTGTATTAACCCCCTGCTCCCCGGCGATCGGGAGGGAGAGAGGTCCGAAGGACCTCCCCCCCTCCCTTTCAGGCGCCATCTCCGCACATGCGGGGGGGGCGCCTGAATTAGAGGTCATCGCGTCGCCGTGATGACATCTAATGTCCCCGCTGGGCTCCCGAGTGCTGGGCTG
Source organism: Leptobrachium leishanense (assembly GCA_009667805.1). Lineage (NCBI taxonomy): Eukaryota > Metazoa > Chordata > Amphibia > Anura > Megophryidae > Leptobrachium > Leptobrachium leishanense. The sequence continues at coordinate 87,023,929 of CM019071.1, forward strand.
ACATCCAAGATGTCAGCCCGCACCGGGGGGGGGGCGCAGCAATCCGGCGGATTGCTGCCTCCTGTGCTCGGACGCGCTGAGCGCGTCCGTAGCACAGGAGAACCACTTGGCTGGACGCGCTGAGAGCGTCCATAGCAGCCAAGTGGTTAAGCTCCACCTTTTCCTCTTAGAGCTCCGCCTTTTCCTCTCTTTATATTAAAAATGGATACCAAGTGCCTACTTGTATATTTTGTATACCATTTCAAATGTATCTGTTGAGATAAAGAAAATTATGAAATGTTTAAATGCAAGCATTTTTACAAAGAACAGCCACGCATGTCAAGTAAACGGGATCACAGCCGCTCTAGTTGGTTGAACAATAAAATCCACAGAAACGTGCACTGCATATGAGCGTATCACAGAGCTGCACAGCAATAAAACCCACAGAAATGGGCAGTGTGTATGAGCATATCACAGAACCGCACAGCAATAAAACTCACAGTAATGTGCAGTGTGTATGAGCGTATCCCAGAGCTCCAGGGCAATAAAACTCACAGTAATATGCAGTGTGTATCACAGAATCCACAGCAATAAAACTCCCAGCAATGCAATGTTTGGTGTGTGTCAGCGTATCAGAATCCACAGCAATAAAACTCCCAGCAATGCAATGTGCGGTGTGTCTTGTCAGCAGTGGGGTGCCACTGTCAGAGGGTGCACTGTAGCTTTGATTCCCTTCCCGGTGGGTGTTCAGTCCAGAATAGAGTCTGTGTTAACAAAAGGGCGGGCGGCTGCGCGCGTGCGTTTCACGTGGTTCAGCCAGTCATGTGGTACTGAGACTCAGAGAAATGGCAGTGAAATGCCCTGATGTTCGGTGGTTTCAATCAGCAGGTTTATTCAGGCGAACCCCATAGGTTTCAATGTTAAAAATATTCCCGTTTTTATGCAATATCTAATAAATCATTTATTATTTTAATCTGCAGTAAAAAGTCTTTACTTATTGATTTTTTTTTTAGTACCTTTTAGTCATTTTTCAGATTTTTTTGAGCAAAATTCCCCCCTCCCTTTTTTTTAATAGCAGTTTTTCTTTTTTCTGTAACAGAACTTTTTATTATCAATCATAGGATCTTATATGTAAATTCCAGACATTTTCGTTCAGTAGTTCTTTTGAAAACAGCAGGCCACGGGTTTGCAGTGGCAGCATTCAGCGGCCGACTCCATGCACTTTGGGGACCCTGCGGTGAATGGTGAATTCACTGCAGGGTGGGGAAATTTTATTTTATTTATTTTATTAAGTGCAGGGAACTACAGAACACCAGAAAGTTGGCGTCATTTCGGTGCTCTGTGAGTAACCCATTTAGTGGTGAGGTTTTTTGCTGCCCCCTGGAAAGTGAAATTGAAAGTGTAAATTAGTGAAATCTCAATGTATCCTTCCTGGTAAAATACTTTGCAAAAGTTAAAAAAAAAAAATTATTATTTTTTGGGGTGGGGCCACCCAGTGCGGGCCGCCACCCCCTGGAAAGTGCCGCCCTAGGCCAAAATACACCAGTGCGTGTAGCGTGTATGACTACCCATATTCTGAGGGCGCTTCACTGTTTTCATTATTAAGGGGTTAAGGATAGTTGTGAAGCATACATTGCAGAGATCAAATAAGAGCTCCAGATGTGAACAAGAAGTGAAGCCAGGCAGGATCCTTTCATTTCCTTCTTTTGTTCTTTTAATTTATTAAACATGTACTTAGCAGTGATTTGTAAGTACCAAAAATTACAGCAAACATTAGCTCCTTGTCCTTGCTGGAACATATATGCAAATCTGTTTTTTTTTTTTTGTTATGCATGTCGTCAATAAAAATTTTACTGGAAAAAAAACAACATTAGCTCTCCATAATCCGAAGATAATTATATGGCATGCAAGCATAAATGAACACAGCAGAAGGTGACATTGGGATAGAGCTGTCAGTTGAGCTGTAGACATGAATGCAGTAAATTTCTAAAGATTTTTTAAACTGAAAAATAGAATTTAGTCTTGTGAGATTGGGAGGTAAGTGTATAACCATGAGATAGTCCTAATACTGTCATCTCATCAGCAATATATCCTTCCTGGTAAAATACTTTATAAATAAATAACTATTGAGCAGAGGATGTTTCTAGAGGTCTCACAATGTGGTCAGAGCAGAGGGACAGATATGGCATGCATTGGCTCACCGTTAATGATATGAAGTTTAGTCCTGACCACTTGACAGCACTAGTCGCTCACAGTGCTTAAATAGTTAAAATCAGGGCTTTTACAGTCTTTACACAAATATGAGCCGCCCTGATTGGATTGCACAACAGGATGAGGGGCGTGCTAATTGTTGTTTATGCAAATTACAATCAGACCACTTCCCCTTGTAGCCATGCTTGCATCCTGCCGATCGCAGATCGGCCAAAAGGCTCAATTTAATTTAGCCCAATGGCTAAGGCCGGGGTCAGACGAGCGCACTATGTGCGCCTGTACTGACGTGTCTCCTGGCGTCTGGCGCATCGTTGTGAGGCTTCGATGGGGCCGGCACCCGCTGTAGCACGTGCACGAATTGCGGCTACAAGCGGACGTCCTGAAAGCCTCCCCATCGAAACGCTAGACCTGCGTTAGACGGGGCTGCAAACTGTAATCCTCCATAGGAGGATCGAGCCTTGCAGCGCTGAGCACACTAACTGCGCTCCGCGAGGTGGCCAGACGGGCGTCAGAGTGGAAGGAACATCCACTCTCAAGGAAGGTCCTTCCACTCTAAAAACGCTCGTCTGACCCCGGCCTAAATTGCCCCCGCAGATTAAAGATATACTATTCATTGGAAATATTGGCTTGAGCAATTCAATTCTAGTTTTATTTTGTATGTCAATTTAAAAAATAAGAGAAATAAAAAAGTATTGATAAATTGCTTTTTGAATGCTTGTAGTGCCATGCAATGTATTTTCCCGCTCCTACTCTGCAAAGATTGCGAGTTACAGGTCTCAAAATGAAACCCTAGACATGCACGTTGTGCTCTGAAGTCCCAAAGAAACGAACGACACGAGTCTTACAGCAATCGTGCATATTTCTGTAAATGCATGTGTTACTGTAAATTCAGGACATGCTAGTTTTCAACATACATCCCGTAAGTGTGAGTCTTATATTTATTCCCATTTATGCGGGTTTTACTGTACACCCCAGACCTACTCAATTTTAGTGGAAAAGTTGAAAAATTACATTATAGACTTGCAGGTTGTACAATAACAGTTACGTAGTCTGAAAAAAGACATGCGTCTATTGGGTTCAGCCTTTTCATCACCTACTGCTGTTGATCCAAAAGAAGGCAAAAAACCCAGTCTGAAGCGCTCGCCAATATACTGGGGGGAAAAAAATTCTTGACCACAGACGGCAGTCAGATTTCTCCTTGGATCAAGCCAGGGGCAGATCCAGACACAGGTTTGGGGGGGCACTCTACCAGTTTTGGCTAAGAGCTGGTGTTGGGTTCGCAATGACAGGCAGAGATGCGCCTAATCACAAGCTGTGCTCGTTACACTCTCCCCACAACTCATATGGATATATTGCCACCAGCTCAGATGGATATATATTGCCCCAGCTCACATGGATATATATTGCCCCAGCTCATATGGATATATATTGCCCCAGCTCACTCATTGATATATATTGCCCCAGCTCATATGGATATATATTGCCCCAGCTCACATGGATATATATATATATTGCCCCAGCTAATATGGATATATATTGCCCCAGCTCATATGAATATATAGTGCCCCAGCTCACATGGATATATAGTGCCCCAGCTCATATGGATATATGTTGTGCGAGCTCGCATGGATATATATTGTCCTAGCTCATATGGATATATATTGCCCCAGCTCATATGGATATATATTGCCCCAACTCACATGGATATATATTGCCCCAGCTCATATGGATACATAGTGCCCCAGGTCACATGGATATATAGTGCCCCAGCTCATATGGATATATATTTTCCCAGCTCGCATGGATATATATTGCCCTAGCTCATATGGATATATATTGCCCCAGCTCATATGAATATATATTGCCGCAGCTCACATGGATATATATTGCCCCAGCTCATATGGATATACAGTATAGTGCCCCAGCTCACATGGCTATATAGTGCCCAGCTCATATGGATATATATTGCCCCAGCTCACTCATTGATATATATTGCCCCAGCTCATATGGATATATATTGCCCCAGCTCACATGGATATATATTGCCCCAGCTCACTCATTTATATATATTGCCCCAGCTCATATGGATATATATTGCCCCAGCTCACATGGATATATATATATATATTGCCCCGCTCATATGGATATATATTGCCCCAGCTCACATGGATATATAGTGCCCCAGCTCATATGGATATATAGTGCCCCAGCTCACTCATAGATATATAGTGCCCAGCTCACATGGATATATATATTGCCCCCAGCTCACTCATGGATATACAGTTGTGTTCAAAATTATTCAACCCCCAATACTGTAAAGGGTTTTAGGGAATTTAGTGTACATTTGTAATTGTATTCAGAATGAAATCCTACAAGGACTTTTTAAAGAACCATATGCAACTAAAATGACATCAATTGGTTTTGTAATACAGTAGTAAATGTTTCTTTTGTGAATTCTTCATTGACACAATTATTCAACCCCTTAAAGACTACCACTCTGAAGAACAGAGGTTCATTCAAGTGTTCTCAATCAGGTATTGAAAACACCTATGGATGTCACGGAGCAGCAATAAAGCATAATAAGCACCAATTAGGCAGCTTTAAAATGACTGTGATATTCAGCTCCTTCTAGACATTTACTGGTGTGGTTACAAACAAGGTGAAGTCAAGAGAATGGTCCAGGAAGACAAGAGAAGAGGTGATTACTCTTCACAGGAAGGGCAATGGCTATAAGAAGATTGCAAAGATGTTAAACATACCAAGAGAGACCATAGGAAGAGCAGCATTCGCAAATTCAAGGCAAAGGGCACTGTTGAAACGCTACCTGGTCGTGGCAGAAAGAAGATGCTGACTTCGACTGCTGTGCGCTACCTGAAGCGTAGAGTGGAGAAAAGTCCCCGTGTGACTGCTGAGGAACGGAGAAAAGATTTGTCAGATGTGGGTACTGAAGTTTCAGCTCAGACAATACGGCGCACACTGCGTAATGAAGGCCTCCATGCCAGAACTCCCAGGCGCACCCCCTTGCTGTCTCCAAAGAATAAGAAGAGTTGACTGCAGTATGCCAAAAGTCATGTGGACAAACCACAGAAGTTTTGGGATAGTGTTCTGTGGACTGATGAAACAAAATTAGAACTGTTTGGGCCCATGGATCAACGCTATGTTTGGAGGAGGAAGAACAAGGCCTATGAAGAAAAGAACACCTTGCCTATTGTGAAGCATGACGGGGGGTCAATCATGCTTTGGGGCTGTTTTGCTTCTGCAGGTACAGGGAAGCTTCAGCGTGTGCAAGGTACCATGAATTCTCTTCAGTACCAGGAGATATTGGAGGACAATGTGATGCAGTCCTTCACAAACCTGAGGCTTGGGAGACGTTGGACCTTTCAACAGGACAATGATCCCAAGCATACCTCCAAGTCCACTAGAGCATGGTTACAGATTAAAGGCTGGAACATTTTGGAGTGGCCATCGCAGTCACCTGACTTAAATCCGATTGAGAACCTCTGGTGGGACTTAAATAAAGCAGTTGCAGTGCGCAAGCCTAAGAATGTGACTGAACTGGAGGCTTTTGCCCATGACGAATGGGCGAAGATACCCGTAGATCGCTGCAAGACACTTGTGTCAAGCTATGCTTCACGTTTAAAAGCTGTTATAACTGTAAAAGGATGTTGTACTAAGTACTAAGATTGAATGTCACTTGGGGGTTGAATAAAACTGATAATGATGTGAGCACAGAAAAGACATTTGTGGTTATTTCATTATAAATGTTATGTTATATTTGTCTGACCTACACGTGCCTCTTTGATTTAATTGTAAGCAAGATGACTGAATGATCAAAATCAATGTCAAACTGGCCAAAACACTCAATTTCAGTGGGGGTTGAATAATTTTGAACACAACTGTATATTGGCCCCAGCTCATATGGATATATATTGGCCCCAGCTCATATCAAGCAGTTTTTACCCACATATTACATCACATTACATTATATTACATTTTCGCAGGAAGTCATCGAGTCATTGTTTAAAAGTCTGTACAGTCTCTGAGGCAGAGAAATCCACAGCGTTATTGTTCTCACTAAACATGTGCATTTCGTAGAGTCAAAATTTCTATTTCGTCCGATATTAGAATTTCCTTTAGTTTTTCCAGTTTTGAAAAACGTAATATCGGCCATCTGATATTACGAATCGGCAGAAATTATAAATCACTGTAGTAAAACAAAAACGACAAAACATTATTTTGAAGGGAAGTCGATTTGAAAACGATCTGAAATTATATCAAATGGACCGAAAATTATCCGTATTATTTAATCATTTAAAAGAAGATTTTTTTTTTAACGAATAATTGATTTCAAAATAATATTTAGTTAAATAGAGTAAAGACAGTTGGCAACATAGTCGCAGAACGGAGATTGTGGAAAGATAATCGTATATGACTTTTATCATTTTACAGGTTTGTAGTTATTAGAATTTGGAGAAGGTTGCAGGGTACTGACAGCCTTACAGCACAGAGCACAGGAATTGAAACTGCCTGTGAAGTTATAGTAGCTTTATATGACTGTTCAACAGAGGATATATTTATTTTATCTATATTTACAAGCTTAATTGTGTCTGCATTACTTCTATTTGTGAATTTTGACATGGTTGTTGCAAAGCCTGTATAATTGTGCAACTGCTCTTTGAAACTTCCATTTGTAATTCCTCTTTCGAAAGATATCTCACTATATCAGCTAAATTCAACAAAAGCATTAATGGCCTGTAATAATCATACAAATCCTGTCAAAATGGACCTTAGTGCTATATTTGTTCACTTTGTGGTAGATCATCTAGCTAGTTACTGCACATCACAAAGGACTGCAGGGACAGCAATAGCCAACTTTTTGTGCTATGTCAATTCTTTGTGGTACAGAGAGGATGGCACACGCACTGAACCAATATGTTAGCAGAGAAAACTGACTGGTCCTTATGAACTAACTCAAATGCAGAGTTCTGACATGGCCAAGCTGTTAAAATCAACAAGTGAGCCATTAGCGTTAACCAGTTATAAGGTCTACCATTGGGTCTGCATTCCTTGCAAGGTCCAACCACTCGTGAGCCATTTGCAGGATTTTTTTTGCCTTGTCCACCAGCATAATGTTTGACACAAGCTACTCCATGCCAGGGTCTTTGACACTTGTCCGTCATTTCAGGCATCATTACATACCCGTTCCATGGTGTCATTCAGTGCCGCCTTAGGATATCAGGGTTTTTCCCTATATCTACCGGACTTCAGTCCAAGTGTCTCTGATATACCTATCCTGTTCTTGTTTGGATATTGAGCCAGTCATTTTACGAACTGGTATACATTACTATATTTTTGCCTACTCTGCTCTTAGGATCCACTGCCCCCACCCCTATGCCCCCATCATGCATTCTTAACACTATTAGATTTAGCAGCTCACAAACTATTCTATGAAAAGGATTCAAAACTTACCTCTTATCCTGCAATGGGAAGGAGGGCGTGATTCACCACCTCCTTCATTTAGTTGTCAAAGGACATAACAAACAGTTCTCTGCTGTCCTTCTGCCAGAACAGCACGAGCTTGATCCAGGCTCATACAATTTTTCATGCTGATTTCTATTACTGGCTAAAATGAAAGCAGGGGCTGACTTGCAATTAAGTCAGTGACATTTTTGTATCCGTAGTTGCTTACTACTGGCTTGACTGGGAAAAAGCCCTTAGGATTCTTTAAGGTAATGGTTTTTTTTAAGTTTAAGCTTCTAATAAACAAATAACAAAATGTTTTTATTTTTCCCATATTGTATTGCACTACCCCAAAAGAAGAACAGATATCGTCACATGTGAACTGTAAGTGTACCAGATTTGGTGGATTAGAAAATGATTATTGTTAAGGACAGAATTATATCTACTGTTTAAAGCCTTTTTACTGGATTTCTAAAATTCGCAGCTGTGAGTTTTTCTGTGTGGGCAAGAAGGGGATCAGCCTATTCTCTGCAAAGTTGAGACCCCCGTTTAATCTATCACTAACACGTGTAATCAGATTACACAAAGATCTGCCTCGCATATCCTAGTGAGGTACTTAATAGAACATAGCAAGTTCTAAAAATGGAAGAAGCTTTCTGTCCTGTTCAGATTATATATTTTATGCTATACTGTTATTTATAGTATGTTCATATATATATATATTTCTGCAACTAGCTTTATCTGGCCAAGCATGGCGTATGCTCTAGTTTAGGCACAGAAGAAGAGCTGGACAGTTACAGTTACAAGCAGTGCTTTTTTTCTGAAAAAATAGGTGAGGGTACTCTCACGTCCAGTGAAAAACTGATTATTATGACTATTTTCATGTCCTAATAAACACTAGTTGTAGCTCACTTAAAGGAAGACACTATAAAAGGGAACCAAATTTTTTAATACTGTGTTCCTTTAAATGAACTACAACTATTGTAACCCTATGGGGGATATCCACTAAATGCCTCTGTTGCAAGAAAAGTCTGTATTGCAGTGCAGTTAGCTGTTTTTTTGTGGTTTTTTTTGCTGGCACTGAGTGGATAATCCCCTAGCATTTGTGAGCACCGCAACAAGCAGAGTGTATGAGTTCCACAGCAATGAAACTCACAGTAATGCACAGTGTGTATGAGCTTCACAGCAATGAAACTCACAGTAATGTGCAGTGTGTATGAGCTCCACAGCAATAAAACTCCACTATTCACCAAGTACAGTTTGAATAATATAGGGGGACTCCAATGAGAGGGTGTTTAGACCTTAAGAACCCCCCCCCCCGCATGGTGGTAACAGCAGCACCAGGTGAACATACCTGTGTTGGCAGAACTGATATTTTTAAATGCTGTTTTGAAGTGTATTTGGAAGCAGCAGCTGTTTTTTTCTTTGTTCTGAGGCCTGCCTTTCACAGAGTCCCTGCAGAGCAATGCAGCCAGGACTTAAATTTCCACCTTCTCACCTTCCAGGGTGCACCACACACTGTCTGGAACTGCCGGGGAGGCTGGTGATAAGGCGACAGTGTAGACTTCTTTTGGCATACCCTCCTCTTGACATCATCAGAGGAGGCCCGGCACCAGCAAGGAGGAAGGTACCAGGAGGAGAGAGAGTGCAGGCTTCTGTACGCAGCAGCACCACAGGGAAGTCTGCTCTCTGACCTGGCAGATCCGCAGCTCTGGCAGATGTGTGCATGTTTACACACATCTGCCAGAGCTGGGGCACTGAAGAAACAGGGGAGATTTTATTTATCCAGCCTTCCCTTGTCACTTACTGGGAGAAGAGGGGGGGGGGTTATCGGTCCCTGCATACACTCCTGACAATCGGACGCGTTCAGGAGCAATATGAGCTGCTGAGGGCTTCTGATTCTCTGCCTGCCACTGCGGGAGGAGGGAGGAGCATCATGCTCTCTCCTGTTAGTTCGGGCTGGTGGTGAGGTGCCGGTACTGAGTACCGGCGAGTACCCCCCGAAAAAAGCCCTGGTTACAAGCATTTATAAAGCGCCAACAAGTTCTGTAGCACAGTACAATGGGAGACAGAATAACAAATATACATACACATTACACACACCAAACAGTAGGAGAGAAGACCCTGCTCGAGAGCTTACAATCTAAGAGGAGATGGGTGATACGCTAGGTGAGGGTTAATAGAGTCCAAGAAGTAACGGGGCGCATGTGGGCTCTGTGGGAAGAAGGAGCAAGAGGTGAACAATGGGGGATTAGGGAGTGAGCCGATGGGTTTTCACCTATGTCTTGAAGAACTGGAGAGATTTATTTATTTATAAAGGATTTTACCAGGAAGGATACATTGAGATTTCTCTCGTTTTCAAGTATGTCCTGGGGAGAGTCTGATGTTGCGGGGGAGGGAGTTCCATAGAAAGGGGGCAGCCCGGGAGAAGTCCTGAAGGCTAGAGTTGGGGGTTCGAGTACGAGGAGCTGATGACATCAGATCATTGGCAGAGCAAAGTGGTTGGAACGGGATATACCTGCTAATAAGGGAGGAGATGTAGGCAGGGGCGCGATTATGGAGAGCTTTGTATGTGAGGACCAGTATTTTGAATTGGATTCGGAAGGAAACAGGGAGCCAGTGTAGAGGGGTGGGGTATGAGAGGTGCGGGATGTGAGGTGTATGAGTCGGGCAAAGGCAATCATAACAGACTGCAGAGAGAGAATATGGGATCTTTTAAGGCTAGAGAGAAGGAAGTTACAGTAGTCTAGACGGGAGATAAGAGCTTGGATGAGCAGTTAGTAGAGTCATGATTAAGAAAGGGACGGTGCGTGCACTGTTTTTTCGGTGGAAGTAGCAGGATTTGGTTAATGACTGAATGTGAGGAGTAAAGGATAGATTGGAGTCCAGAGGACCCCGAGGCAGCGAGCCTGAGAGGTAGAAGTAATGGTAGCATCATTCACCTGAAGGGAAATGGGTACTAAAATGGAGGATTTAGAGGGAGGGAAGACGAGAAGTACAGTTTTAGAGAGGTTGAGCTTTAGGAAACGGGAAGTCATCCAATTGGAGACAGCTGAGAGACGTTAGTCATCAGTATTAAAAGCTGTATAATTTATTTGTCCGCTAAAGGTTACGTTACAACTTCATAGCAACATTACTAACGTATTATATTATTGCATCCATGAGAACTATCTGCAATGCATATAAATAAAAAATATAAAACGTGTATATTCTTTCTGGTATGTGTATGCTCTGTGGATGCAGTCAACTTTTAAGACCTGTTTTTTCATAAGCAAAACTTCCCACCTATGCTGACCCATGACTCAAGTGAACATTCTTGCATCATGATGCACAGGTGACCTTAAAATGTGCCTTGAGGTGGTCTCAGGTCATTCATACTTAGCGGGAAGCTCTAGCAACTGTGATCATTAAGCTAATATAAGTAGTTAGGTTCGTGGGACAGACATCTGTAACCATAACTTTTCTGACTGCCGGGACAGCGCTTTGAAGTGCCTATATCCTATTTGAAGGAAGGCTGTCAGTCGGCAAAGGCAATAGACAGTCTTCTCAAGGTTGGTTTCTACAAGATCAAAAACTATGTCGACCTCTGCCTGTCCTCAGTCTACACGCGCGCTGCCAACTCTCGCCTTCAGCAGTGCTGTATCTTGGCCTAGTCCAACAAGGCCTAGGCCTAGAGCGACACATTCCAGGAAGCGGCAAAAAAAGCCGCCCTTCACATGAAAAAAGCCACCCCAGCACCAAAAAATCTGGCCTCCGCCTGAAAACTGCATCCTCGGCAAAGTGCTACACTTTTAGAACACCTACTGTGTAGTGCTGCTGCGCCAGACACAGGGGCAGACTGAGCCAGGACCCAGGGGGCAGGGAAGCAAAGGGTGGTCGGTCTGCCGCCCTCTGCGCTGCTGACGGTATTAGAATACCGGCCAGTGACTGGCCTGAAGATATAGGTGTTCAGACCTGTCACACTCAATATGATCACCAGTACATATTAAGTGCTGCAGGTCTGAACAGCACAAAGCTCTGCCTAACCTCCGCGTCAGCCCTGGGAGGAAGTTACCATATACCAGGGCTCTGTGTTGTGCCAGTAGCGCGGAGAGGAGGGAAGCCCCCAGGTAAAGTGCTCCTCATCATGAACAAGTTTATTAAATGGTCCATTGTCCCAGTGTTTGACTTCTGGGAATAAAGGTTCAGCTAATAAACCTAAAACCCTTCCCAGGATTGGCTGTCCAAGTCTTACTGAAGGCCACAATTATAATTTGCTCATCCTTATAAGGGCTGTCCATAAACTCATTTGAACATACTCAAGATATCCCATCTAAGACCCGTATCAGACGAACGCAGTTATCACGTCCATGTTGCCGCACTGTTTAACATCCGTCGTAGCATAGAATCATGATCAATAGATGGCAAACGGATGCAATTTAAGCAAGAACGTACAACCTCTAAGACGGACGCGCAGAGTGCGCCACGTCCGCATAGAGTTCTGTGTGTGTTATGACACAAAGTCAGACAGAGCGCATTTGCGACGTCCAGCACCTTGACGCACAAAATGGCTTTTCATATAATTTTCCAATTTGTTTAATTTTTTTTATTAATTTTGTTTCCCATAATTCCCTTTTTTTTCTACGTCCGTCAAGAAAAACGGATCGTGTGGTGTCTACAGTATCTTCCGTCAGTACGTCCGTCCGTTGTGCACGCACGCACAGTGCGCTCAGACTGCGTTCATCTGACATCAGCCTAAATATTTTTTAAAGACAGCCTTTACTTGGTGAGATCTCACTAATCAGCATGTAAAGGACTCCATTCACTCTGAGGGAGGCTGTACATGCTGAGATCTCACTGAAAATGGTTGAATTTAAACATTTCATTATTTTATTTGATGATTATCTCTTAAAGTAATAGATACAACATTTTAAATGGTATACAAAACAACAAAATATACAACTAGGCACTTGGTATTCACTTTCAATATACAGAGAGGAAGAGACTAAGAGGAAAAGGTGGAGCCTTAAAGAGGAAGGGATGGGGTTTAAATAGGAAGAGGTGTGGCCTTGACAAGGGTGTGTCACATTTAAATAAAGGGGTGCACTCGTTTAGTCAGGCCTAGGGTAGCACAAAACCTAAATACACCACTGCCTCCAAGACTTGTCATGGGCAGCTCCGCTCCTGTGGAATGACTAGCCTCGTTCTATCAAACTCTCCCCTAATCTCCAGGCCTTCAAGAAATCCCTCAAAACCCACCTCTATGGGTATATAAATGATGATGATGATGATAATAATAATATGTCAGTATGCTACCTTTTATAATGCTCCTCATTGCTCCTCATTGTTTCTGCATTAAGAGTCATCTGACTGGCTGTGTGCATGCTACTTATACACATGTCAATCATCACAGGCCCAGTCCCTAAGTTCTTCCTGGACCTAGATGGCCTTGAATCAATCAGAGGAGCCGAAGGAGACTGCAGCTCAAAAGTAATGGTGAGAAAAACTCTAAAAAGAAAAAAAAAAACACAGTTAAGGTAGAGGTCAGCAATTGCAAATTCTTAAGCCCTCAATCTTTATTCACAGAATGTTCTTTTAAAGATGGCTGCTGCCTTGGAAGAAGTGAAGACCCGGAGATGGCAGTGATATGTATTTAACAGTTTAGATGTACATCTATTTTATAAAAAAAATAAGTATTAACCCTTCACTGCTGAGCCATTTCACGTCTTAATAAATAAAAACGTGTTTTTTTTATTCTTTACTTTAAACGTGGTCATGTTTGATATCATTGGAAAGGCCATGCTCTGGCCTTTCTAATAATACCAAATATGACCCGTGTAGCCGCCAACAGTCGGAAGATATCGGGGTTCAAAGGAACCGCCTATCTTTCCTTGGAGTCAATAAGGACGTTCCCCACACGTCCTCAGCAGTGAAAGGGTTAATGTGCTATACTATTTTAATTAACGCTTATTTTTTTATAACTTCTCTAGAATGATTTTAAAAAAGAACTTCTGAGTTTTCAGATACTAATGTATAGAACATTTTGCAGATGTTGTTGATGCACGTTAGTTGTAACTCATAATTAAATCTCCAAAATCAACCCCAATTTGATGTCATAATACAAATGCATCAAGTATATAATATATATTTCATTATAAGATGGCTCAGCATCACAACAAAGTCTTTGAGATGCTCCAGAGCAGGGATGGACCAGCTTGAGGTCTTGTTCATTCCCATTAGGTCACTACATGGAACTAAGCCATGATGCAACTAAACATGTGGCTGTTATTTCATGACAATGCTCTCTCAGGGCTTGTCATTTAAATAAAGGTTCAAATTGTAAAAAGAAATCACTTTTTTTTATTATTTCAGTCATAATGGAAAAATTGAAGGGGCCTTAACCGTTAATCTCTAAAATGAATACAGAGACAGATGTTTTGCATTTGACAGCTCTAAGCATCTGGATAGCAACTGGATTGGAAAGTAACTAGTTTTTCATGTAGCTTAAACTTGCAGAATATTCCCTTTATAAGCAACCCAATGCTTATGTTTAATGTTCACCACTCTGCATTTATACCATCTTGACAGACTGTGTTGTAATACAGATCATTTTAAATATAAAAAAAATCTGTTTATCTTGGCTACAAGACTCCTATATCGTCTGAACCTTCTGCCCTGTAGTATGTATAATTCATATGCTGCAGGAGAGAAAACAATGCACCAATTGTGTCTGTTCTCTTGTGATTGCCCCATTCTAGGGCAACCTGATTTCCGTCCTGCAGCAGTAACTTCTACATGCTGTAGGAATTTGCAAGTTCCATCAACTTGCGTGTAGCTGTTGTAAGCTAATGGATGCATGTAAGCTTGCAGCCCCTTTCATCTAATGATATGGAATGAAAGGACTGTTTGATTAGAAGCTACTAAATCAAAATGAGTATGTTTGTATGCATGGGTCATGTGGTACAAGATGTGGTTTCATAGTATTGCATATATACATGAGTAGATGTCTACTTAGTCCTTCTCCTTTTTCAAATTGTTGGCTTAGTGCAGGGGCTCACTGGCAACTTTTGGTCCAAGTACAACCCATAGTGCAGCAAACTGTCCCCCATTTAAATAAAAAAACATGTGTAGCGCTGTGTTTAAATCCTTGTTGTGGCAGTACCTATTTTTGGCCACGGAGGGAGACAAGCGAAATGTGAGAACACTGAATATTACATTGGACTACATTTCCCGGCATGCTTGGGAACGGACACAGGAAGTGGGTGGAGCAGGGAGAGTTACATCCTGAGCCTCGTGGAGAGAGCTGTCAGAGCGCCGGGGAGTGAGAGAGACAAGACACAGTGCTGTAGAGAGTAACAGTGACCAGGCCGGAGCGCAAGTGCGGCTTAACAGAGGAACAGATCGGGTTATCAGTTATTCCCGAAGAAGACCCAGTGATCCACCAGATTACCCAAGCGGCTAGAGAGGAAGCGGAGGACCCCGAGTGAGGAGTACCGCAGATCGATCGGACTGGGAGAGCATGCGGTAAGCTGGACAAGTCGAGGCCGGTGCAGAAAGCCAGACAGCGGATCCAGAAGCAAGTAACCCCAGTCAATATCGAGCGAGAGACGTCCTGGTCAGCAGAGCCTCAAGTATCTGGCGGATGGGTGAGAGGCTTCCAGGCCGTTGTAAAACTCAAGTAAAGCAGCACGCTGCTGTTTTGTTTCCAAAACCCACAGGGCCCCAACTTGACTAGTCGAAGACATCTCTTAAGCAATTCACTGGCCAGTTGAATATAGTACCCGGTACCGCAACACACACACACACTTACATTCCGGGACTTAACCTGTGCAGGACTCACTCCCCAATCACAAGAAGGGGTTAAAGATACGTTTTTATTATTCTTTTCCTGCGCGTTTTCCCGAATTACGAAGCATTGTATTTCTTTTCCGCTGCACGTTTCCCTGAAATACGAAGAATCGTATTTATTTTCCGCTGCGCGTTTCTCGAATTACGAAACCTCGTATTTCTTTTCCGCTGCGCGTTTACCGCATTACGAAGTACTGTAGACATATATACGAAAACCGTGTCATTCATTATATGCCATTTATTCAAGTAAACTATATAATTTATAAAAATCCACAACGGTGCTGGAGTGTATTTATTCCCTAGTGCGGGGAGACTGACCCGAGGTTCAATTTCAGCGGCTCCTCCGGGAGTGAACGCTACACATGGTTAACAAGTTACATAATAAATGACATTTTAAGGCTTTTATTTTAAAAATAAATCATTATTTCTTTTCAGCAATTATTGCCCAACTCTAAGCAATGTCCCACATAACTCAAACTAATACTGCCTATATCTGAATAATTTTCCCTTTTCCCCACATTACCCCCTAATTCATAGCAATGCCCCCTTTTACCCATAACTACTAACCCCTGAATCAGAACAATACCCTGTTCACATTACACTGATGCCCTTTCAGCTCCCAGCACTACCTACTTCCCTAAAATCAAACCCCACACAAATGTACCCGACCATTTTAACAATTGTAAAAGACTCAGTTTAACATACTGACACTGACATATACACTCAAATACACCTACATACACTCAAAGATACACATTCCTCTTTCCATCTTTTCATGACCCCTTTCCTCTCTCCCCTCATTCCATGCTTTCTTTCCCCTTTTCATTCCCGTTCTAATTTTTCATCCTTCTCTCTTCTCTTTTATTCTCCTTCTCTCTCCACTTCCATGCTCCTTTTCTGTTGCCTTTTCACTCACCCCTCTTTCTATGCTAATCTTCCCATTCTATGCCCATTTTTCTCTCCCTTTCCGTAATAATTTCCCTTCTCTCCGGGGACGTGCGATGAGGTCAGTGGCTGGTGAGGCACTGGCTAGTATCAGAGCCAAATATATATGAAACAGCGCCAGAAATATATGAAGCAGTGCCACATATATATGAGAACAGAGCCAGATACAGTCAAGTCCAGAAATATTGGGACATCGACACAATTCTAACATCTTTGGCTCTATACACCACCACAATGGAGTTGGAATGAAACAAACACAATGTGCTTTAACTGCAGACTGTCAGCTTTAATTTGAGGGTATGTACATCCAACTCAGGTGAACGGTGTAGGACTTACAGCAGTTTGCAGATGTGCCTCCCACTTGTTAAGGGATGGCTTGTTAATGATGGCTTGCTTCACTGATAGTGACAGCTCTTTGGATCTCATCTTGAGAGTTGACAGCAACAGATTCCAAATGCAAATAGCACACTTGAAATGAACTCTGGGCCTTTTATCTGCACATTTGTAATGGGGGTAATGAGGGAATATCACACACCTGGCAATGGAACAGCTGAGAAGCCAATTGTCCCATTACCTTTGGTCCCTTAACAAGTGGGAGGCACATCTGCAAACTGCTGTAAGTCCTACACCGTTCACCTGAGTTGGATGTACATACCCTCAAATTAAAGCTGACAGTCTGCAGTTAAAGCACATTGTGTTTGTTTCATTCCAACTCCATTGTGTTGGTGTATAGAGCCAAAGATGTTAGAATTGTGTCAATCTCCCAATATTTCTGGACCTGACTGTATATATGAAACAGAGCCAAATATATATGAAACAGCACCAAATATATATTTATTTATTTATAAAGCATACAGTACCAGGAAGGATACATTGAGATTTCTCTCGTTTTCAAGTATGTCCTGGGTATATATGAAACAGAGCCAGATATATATGAAAAGCGCCAGATATATATGAAACAGCACCATCTATATATGAAACAGAGCCACATATATATGAAACAGAGCCAGATATCATTAGGCAGTAAGCCATGGGGGGACCCTCAGCCTGGATCCCAGTGACCCTAAACAGAAAGAAGCCTTAATGCCCAATGAGCCCCGTCACCACTGAAACTTTTTAGATAAATCTTATGCCCGGTCCCGGTCCAGTGGTACTGCAATAAAACCGCGCACTGTATCTGACAGTTCTGTTGAACTTCAGGGCACACCCCGAGCACACTGCACAAAGCCCACGCCCACTGACAAGGACAGTCACATGACTGTCCTGCGTCAATCCATGGAAGGCCTGCCTAACATCAAGGTGTTTTTTGAATGGCTTGAGACCAATGGTGCTTTCCCTGAGGGTACTGAAGAGCGTAGATCCAGAAAGTTGGCAGTGCGCCAGAGGCCAGACTTCAGTCTGAATCATTCGGGCAGCTTGAGCTATGCAATTAGCGTAGCGTTCAGCTACGCAAATTGTGTAGTAGGCTAGGCTCAATGCTGCCGCTAAAGTTCAAAAAAATGGGTACAGCGGACTCCAATCTCTGTCAAAGTCTCTGTGTTCAGATGGATGTTCACATATTCTCCGTGGAATGTTCAGACATTGGGGAAACCACCAAGAGGGGACATAGCGACGTTGTAAGGTATCGTGAGGGAATTGTTGTTTTGGTGTGACGCTCCACTTTTTCTCTTCAATGCTGCCACTGCTGTGTGATGATTCACATCACACAGCAGCCAGCGAACTGAACAAAAAAAAAAAGCGGAGGACAGAGACGGATGGCAGGAGAGTGTGGAGCAGGTGAGTATGTGAACTTTTTTTTAAATAGCATAATTTATTTTACAGATTATTTTAAAATTATAACCACCACAGCACACTGACTTAATGGAATGGAATAGCCTCACCTGCTGCCCCTGACTGCACGTCCCTTCTTCTCTCCCTTTCCGTGCTCATTTTCCATTTTCTCCCTATCCCTTTCTCTGCTCACCTTCTGTCTCCTACTTTCATGCCCTTCTCTTCTTGTAGCTTCGCCTTCAAAGCTTCTCTCTCCAGTAGGGTTGCCACCTTTTCTTCAAGCCAAACCTGAACACTCTAGCACTGTGCGTCAAATGTTTTGGCTGTTCGTGGGTATAGGCTTAGTCACATAGATGCTCATACATTTATACAGATACACACCCATCCCTCCACCCTTCATATACTAGTTCAGCCCCTTTCACCCAAACCTCAAATCATCTCCTTTCACCCCAGATCAGCCCATCTCCCAAAGCCTCAAATCAGCCACTGTCATCGCAAATGTCCACAACCTGTACATTCACTGTACACATACACAAATAAAATAATTCTTCACAGTCTACTGGGTCAGTGTGTCTCCTCCTCCATGCAGAGCAAGTGATCAGTGTGGTGGTTCCCAACCTTTTTTCACTTGATTACCCCTGGTCCAGTCCCATAAAACATACCCCTAATATTATTACAGCAATAAAAATCACTGTATGTGCAGTGTGTACGAGCGTAACACAGAGCACCACAGCAATTAAATTCACAGTAATGTGTGGGGTGTATGAGCGTATCACAGAGCACATCCACATACTCCGCCACCAATCACACATCCACAGACAGTCACACATCCACACACCCACTGAATGGGACTCGCTAAAGCCCAGGCATCTGACGGACTTAGTCAAGGCCCAGGCGTCCGTCAGGCCTAGTCGAGGCCCAGGCATCCATCGGGCCTAGTTGAGGCCCAGGCACCTGATGGGCCTAACAAAAAAACACACAACATTGGACTAGAATCTAGCCCACTGAGAGAGGGGGAAACTAGGGGTCAGTTAGTGTTGATACAGTTGTGACCTTTTAGACCCTGCCTAGCACATATAAGCTGACCCGTCAAGTTTTGATGTAAGACTTGCCACTGTTTATTGCAATATGATGTTGTGAGATAGCCTTTAAATGTGGCAGCAATATGGCAAGAGCAGGAATTCTTAGGTGTTTAGGTCAGCTAGTGTTGATACGGTTGTTGTTCCCTGGACATGCGTTTGGTTTTAAACGCTCCTAGTATTATCTGTCATATTTTCAATAAAGATTGTGGACTTTTCCCCCTTTAACCCCTCCCCCCTCTCAGTGGGCTAAATTCTAGTCTACTGTTGTGTGTTTTTTTGTTTGTAATTTGCAGGTTTAGTCCTATTGGGGGAGGCATGTCCCAGTGTGGGTCCGAGGGGATCACAGTTCTATGTTCCCGTAGGGACATTTTTT
Organism: Leptobrachium leishanense; assembly: GCA_009667805.1. Classification (NCBI taxonomy): domain Eukaryota; kingdom Metazoa; phylum Chordata; class Amphibia; order Anura; family Megophryidae; genus Leptobrachium; species Leptobrachium leishanense. The sequence goes on from CM019071.1 coordinate 87,043,576, forward strand.
TGTAATTGATAGGCCTAGTTGAAACCTGACACATGATTCAAAACCCAGACTGTTGCAGTGAAACCTGCATGGGTGGCAACCCTAATATCTGGACTGGCTTTCAAGGTCAGTGCAGGAAAAATCCTGCGTCAATCACCATGTGATCAAGAGCAAAGATGGAATATTATACATACGTATCTTCAAAATTTAAACATGTGTTCACAAGAAATATGTTCAAAATCTTCTCATTAGTATATAGAAGACAAAAATGGAATAGATCAAAACATATCGCAAAAGGTATTTAAAGTGAAACTCTATCTTCAAATTTATATTGTCCCACCTGACCCACACTATCCTGAGTCTGACACCGGCTCTAGGTGAACATAGCCTCTGTTTTTTTTCTTCTTTTAGCACCAAAACACCTTGTATCACCCACAATTTTTCATCACAGAAGTTCCTGAAAATTCGAGGACATGTCGGGGTATCCCCCTAGTAAAATACTGTATGCACTCTTTGCCAGGTGAAAAAAAGGGGCCAATTTCCAACTTACATTTGCTGGCGCACTCTTAGGCTCTTTACCATGAGTCTCTGGATTTTTCAGAAAAAAACCACTAAGCTTTACTCCGGACAAACATAAGGCAGAATGCATAAAAAAGATGCTTTATTAAAAAGACAAATATCAGACCAGAATGTGTTTCGCCATACATAAAAAGTGTCTTCTTCATCTGGTATCACTTTTATAACATCCTGCTGCCTCTTATAGGACTACAAATAAGAGGATTTTGTACAAACTTGAAAATAGACAGTTCCCCTTTAAATGCATATTGCGCTATGTTTTGATCGATTCCATTTTTGTCATCTATATACTAATGAGAAGATTTTGAACGTCTTTCTTGTGAACACACTTTTAAGTTTTAAGTATTAAGTATAATATTCCATCTTTGCTCTTGATCACATAGTGATTGCGCTGTACCTTTTACGTATATTGTGATTATATTGGTTTATAGGGAGACCACTGCTTTGGTACACAGCAAGTGATAGATATTTTCTGTGGGCACTACACCGCACGAATATGTATATTCTGCAGGAAAGATCCTGCCAGGCTCAGGTTATAGCTGCACCAGTGCGTTCGTGGGTCTTTCGTCTCTTCTCTGGTGTTCCAAGTTCTTTATCACACAAATAATTTCCCTCAAATGTGTTATAAAGTCTTTTGAGTTTTGGAATTATGGATAACAGATTCTCCACCTGAATTTTGAATCTGCTGAGTCTGCTAAAAAGTGCCATATAATTTGTTTGGGTTCTGTTATAAAGCAGATCTTCAAATATCATTTAGACAAGATGAAAAAATAATGGTGAACAGAAGTTCAGTACACGGGATAAAATGGTTCAACAGTGAAGGTGTTAAATATTATTCTAGACGAGTGTAAGATAGTGCATATTTATTTCTGCTCTATAAATGATAAACAACTAAAAATCCCATTTGTCCATTACGTAAAACAGGGACTCTAATACTCCTAAAGCATGAAGCCATTTTCTTTAAGTGGATAAATAACACCTAACCTTATGTTGCTGGAAGAATGTTTTTCATATGAGATGAAGAAGTATGGAAACAATTAGTAAACCATACCAAATTAATTACATACCGACAGAAGACACAATTATGTTGAAATTCGAAATTCTAATTTGGTATATTGTGTGGAAAACTATTGTGGAAAAAATATGACAACTAATGAGATAATTTATATTTTATATAAATTTTTATAAAATTTTTTATATATATGTAGCGCTCACTCCCGGAGGAGCCGCTGAAATTGAACCTCGGGTCAGTCTCCCCGCACTAGGGAATAAATATACTCCAGCACCATTGTGGATTTTATAAATTATATAGTTTACTAGAATAAATGGCATATAATGAATAACACAGTGTTCGTAGATATATTTACAGTACTTCGTAATGCGTGAAACGCGCAGCGGAAAAGAAATACGATGCTTCGTAATTCGAGGAACGCACAGCGGAAAAGAAATACGATGCTTCGTAATTCGAGAAACGCGCAGCGGAAAAGAAAAGGAAAAATAAATCTTTAACCCCCTTTTGTGTTTGGGGAGTGAGTCCCGCACAGGTTATGTCCCAGAATGTACGTGTGTGTGTGTGTTATGGTACCCAGGTACAATATTCAACTGGCCAGTGAATTGCTTATGAGGTATCTTCGACTAGTCAAGTTGGGGCCCTGTGGGTTTTGGAAACAAACAGCAGCGTGCTTTCTTTATTCACAAATGGCCTGGAAGGCCTCTCACCCATCCGCCAGATACTCTGTGCTCCGCTCGACCCAGGACGTCTCTCCGCTCGATCTTGGCTGGGATTCTCTGGGCTACCGGATCCGCTGTCTTGCCTTTCTGTAGCTGCTGCAAGATGTCCAGCTCACCGCCTGCTCTCCCTGTCCGATAGATCTGCGGTGCTCCTAACTCGGGGTCCTCTCGCTCACTTGGTATCAGCGTGGGTATTCCTGTGAATCACTGGGTCTTCCTCTGGTAAGGCTGAACAACCCGGTCTTTAGCTCTGTCAGGCTCCAGCTGCGCTCCGGCCTAGTTGCTGTCTCGATCTGCTGCTCTGCGTCTTGCTCCTCTCACTCCCTGGCGCGCTCTGCCAGTTCTCTCCACGAGGCTCAGGATGTAAGGGTCTGTGTCCCACCCACTTCCTGTGTCCGCTCCCAAAGCATGCCGGGAAATGTAGTCCCAATGTTCAATGTCTCTCATTGCGCTGTCTCCCTCCGGTGGCCAAAAATAGGTACTGCCACGACAGGGAATTAAACCCAGCGCTATATATATAAAGACAAATATGGAGAGCACTCAGTCCGTGATAAGGAATTTAATTGCCCAGGTGCAATCCTCAAGGATGAATATAGAAAAGCCAGGTATAGGAGCACACTGGGGCTTGTGGAAAAATAACAAACTTTATTGAATAAAATCCAACGTTTTGGTTCCTAAGAACCTTTATCAAGGAAAGATCATTCCTTGATAAAGGTTCTTAGGAACCGAAACGTTGGATTTTATTCAATAAAGTTTGTTATTTTTCCACAAGCCCCAGTGTGCTCCTACTGTATACCTGACTTTTATATATATATATATATATATATATATATACAAAAAATTTAATCAATTATCTACAAAATTATGTATTCTTTCTTGGCAAACATTTTGTCATTGCTGCATCTAGTCAGCGCTCTGCCTGTCTGCTGTCACGTGCCTCTTGTTCCAGTTCCTGGTGTGTTGCCCTCTTTGTCTCTGTGTCTTGTTCCTCCTTGCCTCTATCTCTCCTCTCTGCCTCGTTCTACAGTCAGCATTTTCCTGCCTTGTCCCTCACCATCTCCCCATATAATAGCTACATTTCTTTTGCCTGTGTTTACCATACTAAATCCCCATTTGCAACTTATTCAAGTGTCTTTGCTTGTTCTGTCACTGCATATTGGGCTCATACTCTCACCCCTGTACACCATATTGTGACATTTATGCACTTTGGAGTGAGGAAGACACAAGCAACTCACTTTGGAGTGAGGGACAAACTAACAGGGTTATTCGGGGAGAGAGCGGATCTGGCCCCGAAATTGCACTGGACAGTGAATTTCCCCGTACGGTGCCATTTCATGGCCATTCGGCTATTCACAAAGTAGGCATTTCGCCAAATTTTGGCGAATTGACAGCAAAATACGGTGCCTGTTCGATGGCAGTGAAATCCCCATAGAGAAGCAACAGTTAATCTATTCACAGAACACCGAACAGCAGTGAAATGTCACTGAAATGCCCGGATATTAGGTGGTTTCATTCAGCAAGTTTATTCAGGCGATTCCTACATGTTTCAATGGTTAAAATATTCCTTTTTTATTCAACACCTATTAAACCATTAATTATTTTAATCTGCAGCACAAAGGTCTCTTTATTTATTTATTTTTAGGCATTTTTTGCCCAAATTTTTTTCTCAATTTTATTTATATGATATAATGTGTGACACGAATTAGCCAATAAATATTCATGATCATAAAATATAAAAGTACAAACCAATGGGTCAATGTACTATGATTGTCACCACCTTCAGCTGCCACTTGCATTTCTTATTAAAAAAGCACAAAATAAAATCAAGTAAGAGTTCTTGTCATAAAGACTAGGGAAAGAATAGTTCTATGAGATCCATTTACCAAATTTGAATGTTCGGAGTTTATTATCATATTTATGGAATTCTAAGGGTTCTCTGAAATTAGTTTTGCTGACATGTAGCAAATTCAAGCCCTGGTCTTGGGACAAGGTGATTATTGGATCCACTAGTCAGTCTGAGTTGTGTCTGCCTAGGTAACGGCTTCTCTGTCTAGCTGATAATTCTTATCTGCACAACTGTTACACTAAACAAGTTGTTCCCAACCCTGGTCTTCAGGTGCCCTTGTTTGCTAGTTATCTTTTTTTTTAGGATTCAAAATTTTATTGTAGACAGATACACAATACAAATAGAAAAAGCTACAGAGTAAAGAACATACTGGGCACTTCATAGTCTTAAAGTATTCGATGAGATGGCTGGTCTCAGATTAGGACACCAAGAGTGCAGAGAACGGTGCAGAAGTCAGGGACAAAGCACAGGTCCGTCCACCACGAGGACCAGGCGTCAGATAGCGGCCTACTAAGAGCAGTAGAGGAAGAGAGGAGCTCAGCACAAGGAAAAAAAGAGAGGGACATCAAAAAGAAACAAAGAAAATGGGGGGTAGAAAGAAGGGGAGGGGGAGGGAGAAAAGGAGAAAAGAGAGAAGAGAAAAGAAGAGAGAAGATAGAGAGAAGAAGAGAAAGGAGAAGAGAAAAAAAAGGGGGGAAGGGTACAGACCGTTCATGCTCGGGTCGGCTCGCCCCAGCAGCAAAAACCTCATGCTACCTTCTAACGCACGACGTGTAGTCGCCGTGTAACCGACCCAATGGACCCACTTCAGCCCCATGTCCATCTCCATGCCCCGGGTCGCAGCCTCCAAGAGGTCCACCGAACGGAAAGTCTCAACCCTGTTTATCCATGACCGGAGAGATGGCACCTCCGACGAACGCCAGTGCACCAGGATCAGGGCCCTAGCCGCCAACAGCATAAGAAGAAGCACTGACCTCTTCAGAGTCCCGATGGGGAGGGGAATGTGAAAAAGTAAGAAGCATTCCGGGGTGAGTGGAAGATCAATATCAGTCACCTAGTGTATGGCAGAGTGGATCAGTTTCCAAAACTCAAGCACGCGTGGGCAGGACCACGCCAGTTTTCTGAAGCACAGCACAGGTGACAAGATTTGCTTGATGTTGAGGATATTTTCTACTTATATCTCCCATGATACTGAGCAACTCGTTGAGCATTGTAAGAGAATATAGTTTTGCTACATCTGGAGGGCCAAGGCTAAACACCCCTGCTCTCAAACAAATGGAATGTTTAGCACACAAATTTACTTGTTTATGGAGAAGTTGGAATCTAATGAAGCGAAAAATATGGTGAACTCAGGAGATATCTTATTGTTAAAAGAACATTCATTACCAACTTGAAAGTCAATTTCATATTTTTTGCACAGGAGCACTTTACTGATGCACGGTTTCAAAAATTTGCAGGTTTCAAGTCATCAGAGCTGGTATTTTTGTATGGAATTACTATTTATGATTAAAAAGTGTGTAAAAGAATATATAATGTTGTCGTGAAGAGGCCTTTCTTAGCTCGGAGAGACTGGAAATACCTTGCCCATGGGAACCATTATAAATATGTATAAATATTTAGGATCCCGCAGAGGCCCTGCTGATGATTAAATTTAGTATACACTTCTGAAGTACGGCCTGAGGTATACATAGTTTAATTAAGTAAATATTTTAAAAAATCAAGAATATGTATACATCTGTATGTGTGTATAGATTAGCAGACTCTGAGAATATTATGCAGCTATTGATAATAGAAAAATGGCATCATATAGCAGGAACCAATAAAAAGGGGCTCTCTAAAATATGAAGATACATGGAAAAGGCTTATGAACTGTAACGCACAATTATTGAGTAAATGAGGGAACGTTTTTATACCCTATAAAACATGCAATACATTATTATTATTATTATCATTCATATAGCGCCAACAATTTACGTAGCACTTTACAATAACCAAAGGGAACAAGATACAGATAAATGGACATAGGATGAAAACAAGAGGTATAGAGGGCCTTGCTCGTAGGAGCTTGCAGTCTAGAGGGGTTGACGAAGACAAGGGAAATTTTACTGGATGGCAGGATCATTAGTGCCAGTGGTTTGGGAATGGTGGGGCCATAGAAGCGGCTTCAATCATGTGTGAGTAGGTGAGTAGAGGGATGAGTTGCATCAGTGATGTGGTTACTCTAATCTGAAGAGATTGGATTTTTTGAAGGCTTTAAGATTAGGGGAGAGCTTGATAGGCCGAGGCAAGTCATTCCACAGGACTGGAGCTGCCCTTGGGAAGTCTTGGAGGCGAGAGTTGGCAGCACAGTTGTAGACAGAGTACAGGCGGAGGTCGCCCGCCGACCAGAGTTGTCTAGACTGGGAATGTGCTTGCGTAGTAACAGAGACATGTAAGGGAGGGGTCGAGTTATTGAGCGATTTGGATGTGAGCGTCAGTATTTTAAACTGTATCCTGAAATGTACAAGAAGCCCGTGGAGGGACCGCCGAGGGGGGGTACGCGAGGTGCGTTTTGTGAGAAGAATAACCCTGGCGTCTGCCTTTACATGATCATATTGATGATAAAAACTAAATAATATAAGCGACATGCAATGTTAACTAGGCCAGTTTGCCAATACTTCAGCTTATATTTCTTGGCAATACTTGAAGGTTGTGCAAGAGGAAAATCTGGTTTATATAGACCTTCTAGCTTTGGTAGCTCTGCGATTAAGAGGGTGGGAGGCATGACCAGCAGCAAGTGTGCTGGTAATGCAATTTGTGTCAATTGTAACAGTCTCCCAGCATGCAAGCGCCCCAAGATACAGGCTGCCTGACTGGGCAGTCAATCCAGTCTGCTCATACATGAGCACTGCATTAATGCTCCTGTGTATGGATCCAATGCCCCAATATTTAACTGTTTAGGCACTGGCACTGAGATTTAGTTCCTGCATACTTTGGGCCCGATTACAATTCTCCACCCCTATATATATATATACAGTAGTACCTTGGATTGCGAGCATAATTCGTTCGGAAGCGAGCTTGTGATCCAAAACACTCATATCAAAGTGTATTTCCCCATAAGAAATAATGGAAATTCTGACGATTGGTTCCACAACTTTTTATTCATTCGAAAATGATTACAGTAATACAAAATACTGTACAGCACAAAGTAAAGATAAAACAAATTAACCTACACTTTAACTTTAAGAAGAATTGTGGCTGGTGGGAGGGAGAGAGAGAACGTTTATTGTGCAGGACGTCTATCACTAACGGGATCACTATCTTTTGGGAGGGTTTCAGCACGTCCGGTGTAATGTGCGATACTGTTGCGCATGTTACACCATGTGGCCCTCCCCATCAAGCTGCCAGAATGCTGCGACGGACATAGGGAACCATGGCCTCAGTTGTGACATGACGCTCGACAGAGAAAGCATACGTACTTTGACATTGCTTGTATATAAAGACATCGCTTGTATATCAAGTCAAAATTTATAAAAAATTGTGGCTCTTCTTGCAAGACGCTCCCAAACCAAGGTTTCTAAATATATATATTTAGGCTGGACATGTGGTGTAATTCAATATACGCATTAATACCCAGAAAGACCATATATTGGAGGGTTGAGCACTCTCTTTAGGATAGGATGCACCTACTTCACAAAAATATTTGTACTTCTCATATAGATTATAAATTCCCTTGGGAACAGGGTCCCCCTGAATCAGGGACGTGTGGTATTCTAATGTATCAACACATTGTACATCAATCAGTGTAAAACGCAGCGGAAATATGTGGCGCTATATAAATAAAGGATAATAATAATAATCGGTGGATTAGCAGCAAGTGTTCCCTATAGATGTAGTGCATCTATTAGATGTATACCAGATGTATAGCATCAGGGTGTTTTTTGCTTTTCTTAATACACTTTTATGGTTGATTTTATATTATTCCTTAGAAAATTCAAATACAGCTCTCACCACTCCCCCCCCCCCAATCTGATGTCCTAGACCCAGGCCTTATTGACCTATACAAAAATACAGCCCTAGAAGAGAAGTTGGATGAATAATAAAGGGAAATCTATGACGTTAAAGATATTAGAATGATGTACAAATGTCATTTAATAATGTAAGGATCCATTATGGAGATAGTAATACGTCATTGTAGAGAACAGTTGCTTCTAACTCTAATAGGGTACTTGGAGGACAAGGAGAAGCCTTAGAAAGTTGCTGCAAAGGTATGAAGACGTTTTTGGAGAATAATAAATTAAATAAAGCAAGGTGAACATTAAAGATTTGTTAAGATCTGTATAACGTTATTGTATTGTATAATATAATATTCGAGATAGCCTTTGTATAATGAGGTACAATGGTCATGCCAGCTGGTACGACTTTGCCTTCTTGGGCTGCAGTTAGAGCTCTTGGATAGAGAGACCTGTTCTGAAAACCTATCCTCTAGGACTGCTAGACCTGGCCAGACGCCTAGGAGGGCTTTAAATAGCAGTAGCTGACAGAGCTCTGGGCCCGGCTGTGGTTTCCATGCTCTGGCTTTTTATTTTTACTGTGATCTCTCTCTTGTCCCTGTGGATTCAGTATGTCCATGTATTGGTAATATTCTTTATGCAGCTCAGAGCTGACCAATCTAAGGATTGACCTGTCAGATTAGGGGTTTCCTCACTTAACTAGGTTTTGTCTGTGTGCTGGGTTACCCACTATTCATGACAACAATACAGTCGTCAAGTCAGGGGTCAAGTCCTGCAGGAACGCATGGGAACGCAGTTCCATCACTATTTTAGCAGGAAGAACTTAGTTCCCATATGGCTGATATACTGGGAAGCTGCAATACCTTTCTATATACACACAGTTTTATAGAACTGTCTATATTTAAGGGTTTTTTCTTGGATTTATGTACATTGGGAAGGCATGGGAATGACAATTTCTCAGTGGTTGCCTATGGCATTCTCATGCACATAAGTAAGCGCTGCAGCTGCTGCAGCTCCTAGTAATCTTTGAGACCAGAATGCACAGAAATATTGTTGTGTTCCCACACTTATTTTTTGGACTTGGCCCCTGTGTCAAGGGGAAACATTCATAGCATCAATGCATAAAAATAAGAATGATAAGTAAGTAAAATAAGTTGTAAGGACGCAATATGTAGTGAAGTAATATTGCACAGCTTCTGAAGATACCACATAGAGCAGTCTAGAGTAAGTGGATGTTATAAGGAGTTGGTGAATATTAAGGTATAAAAGGGCCTGTGAAGAAACTGATGGGATAATATGATAAAATATTTATAAACCTTTAGAAGTAGGACCCAGTGAAGGTTTTTCCTTTGTAGAGTGGTTGGATGACAAATGGTGAGATTATTAGAGAATAAGTGGTGAAGCAAATATATTAAAGGTGTAATAAAGAGAATTATTGCTTGAGAAGATGTAAAAAGGCATCATGGGGCATTTAAATGATGACACATAGAGATGTTATCCAGAATAGTTGAAGAATAAGCACCCGATTGTTTGTACATATACAAAATCCACAGCAGCAAGACAACACTGATGCTAATCTGGAAGAAGTGCCCCACAAGACGTAATACAGGTTGAACACCCCTTATCTGTAATGCTTGGAACCCCAAGCATTGTGGATTTTGGATTATTCTGGATTCAGAATGTAGAAGAATCCGATATCTGAGAAGAAGGAGATTGCGGCAGTGGAGCTGCAATCCCTTTCCTGCAACATCCACAATTGTATGCACATGCTGGTAGCACTATGCAGGGTTTCTCTGGAGACATGCTGCTATAACACAGCATGACTCCAAGCAGTATGTCACATTCTGGGACTGGCCAGAGGCACCTAGTGTGTGCCGTGCTCTGCTGCAGTGGTCAGGAGCCATGTTCCCGTGTAGAGGGACCCAACTGGAACACCCCTAATCTGGAATTCCGGTTTTCGGATGTTTTCCAGATTTTACAATTCTGGATCAGGGTTGCCAAACTTTATGTAAATAAAGAAATATCCACAATGCACATTCAGTATGGAAATGTATATATAACCATATTCCCAAAAGTGGCCTCAAACAATCAAATGAAGTGAACAGCTAAAAAAATAACCAAAGCATCTTTCGGATGCACTCGATGCACATTTCGCCACTAAGTTCCAGCAGCTTCCTCAAGAGCGTTCTTGAGGAGTCCACTTTTGGGAATGAGCCACCAAGCGGTATTTACCTTATATATTCAGTGGCTTTATGACTCATTGGCATAGGGACAGTACAGAAATCTATTCAGATCTAGGGCAAGGTGGTTGATATCTTTTTTGCACTTCGCATTTATTTTCACATTCTGTTTTATTGGAACTGTGGCTTCCTGCCCTATTAGACCTTATCTATTAGGCTTTTATGACTTTTATATTTGCCTTCTGAGTTACCCATTATTTTTGTGGGCTCTTATATAAGGTCATTTCTATGTAATTTTAATGGACTTCTTATTCCATACTATTGTTTGTCTGTTTGTTATCAATAAAGTTGTTGTTTTTATATTTTGATTATTTGCAGACCTGGTGAAACGGCTTATTCCAACTATGTTTGGTGTTTGCTACTTTTTTCTAGTTCATATAGATGGAGTGTTTTGGGGATTTACCACCGTAGAGCAGGCCATTGTGCTGTTGCTCGTTCTCAGGACCCTCACAAGCACCCCTGTTGTTTCTCAATACATTAAGGTACCCATAATATAACTCCCCATCCAGCGCTCCAGATAGGGATGTTTGTGCACATTTTTTTCTCAAATCTATCTCCTATTTAGCAAGGACCTGAACACTATCTCAAAGTTTTCTCCAGGGGATAAAGGTTAAGGTCGCGGTCACACGAGCACACCCGAGCATGGAGGTCCGTGTGGTCACCTCACTGAACGCACGTTACTGCGCTCAGCCTACAAAGCGCATGCCTCCTATTGAACATCGCGCTTTGTAGGCCCATCGAGCACCCGTCGTAGCTTTTTATGGGGAGGGTTTCAGCACGATACTATTCAGCACATTACACTGTGTGGCCCACCTTGTCGAGCCGTCAGAAAGCTGCGACGGACCACGGACGCAGGAAGGAGGGGTAACACGGACGCCTAAAGTGTAGGAATAAAAGAGCAGATACTAGAACGAATATTAATCAAAATATTACAATGGTCTGATATGGGGAGGAGACCTTTTAGAACCATTTGTATGCATTAATGGAAGAATGATTAAGTAATTGGGTTATACCATATTAAAAGGCATCATAAAGAGTTGCTGGAAGGTCTAATGAACTATTTTAGAAATGTAAGAAAGTTTTACAAAAATCACCTTGATAAAAAGGTGTCTGTTAATGATTACAGATTTCAATGAGAAAAGTGTATGGATATAGTATATAGTGTATAAACATCTAGCGTCTTGTGGTGCCTCATACTGGTCCCTCTCCAACAGGTACATTTACATTTTGGGTGTACAACAAGGTAGCATTTAAATTTAGTCAGATTAAATTTGGAATAGATAAAGCGGGATATTAGGGATGGGGCCTTAGTGTTTAGGACAAACACTTCTACATTGTATAGGAAGCGCTGTGATGGAAGGTAGATTCTTCCTAACCCTACGATTATCCTTTAGAGACCAATAGTTCCCAACCGCGGTCCTCAAGTATCCCTGACAGGTCAGGTTTTCCAGATATCTGAAGCACAGCGCAGGTGATATGATTTGCTGCTCAGTGATTGTAGGATTCAGTTTGCATTTCCCCCAAGGTAATCCTTAAAACTTGACCTGTTAGGGTTACTTGAGGACCACGGTTGGAAACCACTGCGTTGGACTGAAGACCCAATCAATCTTATAACCTTATGCACCTCTAACCCTAAGCTCCCCATTACTGAATGCCCACCTATCCTAATTTGCCTCTATGTCTACACTGTGACCTACACTTTTGTACACGTTGTGGGAATGTTTTGCCCTTTTTACAAAGATGACCCTGACCTTATATATGATGTATATCAACAATATTAGGTCAGGTGAGTTTTGTAGTTGAAACTTTTAAAATGTAGAATATAGTAGTTAAATTGACAATAAATGTTACAAGACAGATATAGACTTACAGTGGAGGAAGATTCACAGCACGCAGTAGTATTTCTGCACATGATGTTACCAATGCTTTAAATGCCCATTCAAGACACCCACATTGCTATTAAGCACTCTGTACTTTAAATTAGGCTATAGATGTGCCCGGGGTGACACTTGGTGCCCGGTTCCCGCTGGGGGTCCATTAAAAACATGACAAAAATGGGTAGAAAATTTCATTACAGTACTTATCCTTTGATCCTTTTTTTTTGCTTTTATGATTTTTTGCAGCTTCTGAGCATCACATTTATTAAGTTAACAAAAAATGATATTTTATAATGCAAACTATTGTGATAATTTTCTTTTAAATAACCATCAATATTTAAAACCAAGAGCTCCGAAAATGAACCACAGCATCAACAGCAATACCAAATATTTCACCCTGCAATAATAAAGCGCATGCATTAGAGTCGAATTTAATGCCCTTTGTCTCCAGCCACTCAACAAGCATCCAAAAAGTGCTGGAATGGACCTGAATGGTGGACGGTCTGGTCATCGCGGCCCTTTGTTAGGGTGTGTCTGGGTACACCTGGCACACACCTGTGCTGGGCATAATATCCACAGGTATTGATTCAACAAAATCCATTAATACTTCAAGATATACAATTCAATTTTCAGGTCATTTATGAACACTTGACAACACCACAAATCTGCAAAGCAAGTGATAGAACATGACTGTAATGCAGCTCATGCCTAGAGAAGTCACTCATGCTGTGGATAAAGTGCCTCCTGGGGGTGCTGCAAGCAGGGCACATGTAATACCATCATATATGTTTACATTAATCTTCCAGAGTCTGGACATTGCCATATGTGACTCCTGGGCAGCATACATCATGCACCTGTTGTGAGAAAATGAATTTGCTGCCTGAGATCACAGCAATCCCTGTATAAGAGGAGGTAGAATGGGAGTGCAGTTTGCTGTAGGTTGGTACCTGTTGCTGGCTGCATTCTGTGATGCTTCTTGCTTCTCTGTTTGTGCGGTGAGTTCCCCATCATTCTGCAGCAGGAGCTGGTCCTCTCCCTTCTTCTCTTCTTCCCTTCGTCCTTGCTCCTTTACTCCCCCTCCAGGTATTTACATCACCTCTGCCTGTCTGCGGGTTTCAGCATCTCTCCCTCCCTCCCTCCCTCCCTCTCTTTCTCTCGCTCAGCCTCCAACCCTTTTTCTTTCTATATTATTCAGCCTGATCACATTCCATTTTTTCTTCCCCCCAAACTGTTTGCCCTTTCCCTTTCTCCCATTGTTTTTTTTTCCTTTTCCCTATTGCTATTCTTTGCGGTTTTGTCTTAAAATGTTATATTTTCATCTTCTGCCTTTCTCTCCCTCCCCCTTTTTATGCCTTCCTCGATCCTCTATACCTTCCCACCTTCTTCCACCTTTTCCTCTGTGGTACCTTGCTTTATTTTTAATCTTTTTCTAATTCCCACACCTCCCTCTTGCCCCTTTCTTTTTGCCTGTTTATCCTCCTCTCTCCTTAATCTGGCCTTGCCTTTCAAAGAGCAGCCAGTCAGCAGTGGTCCAGCAGCTCTGCCTCCCTGTGTTTCTGGTCCCCTTCTTATCTGGCTGCCTTATTCTGTTCACATACATCTCTCTGCTGACACCCCTCCCTGCATCACTACTGCACCCTCTCCCTCCCTCCATCCCTCAGCCTCTCATCACTCTCTTCCATTCTACCTCCAAATTCTGCTCACATGGAATGTGCCTATATATATATATATATATATATATATATATATACACACGTGTATTTAAATTCTTATTACAAATAATATGGGTGTTTCTCTGTGTGTATATATATATATATTCTTTTTGCAATCCTATCTATGCCTCATCTCTGCATGTCTTTACCTTCCATATACATAAGTCTTCTCCTCCCTTGTTTTTCCCTGTGCCACATCCAGCTTGTCCCTTCCTTATCCTTCCACTCGACTAGGGGTGAATGGCTTTTGCCGCAGGGATGTGCCTTAGAGATGCTGATGTGAGCACAGTTGGAAGATGAATCCTGGTCCCTGCCTCTGTCTCAATCTCTTGCTGGCTACATCTTTCTCTTCTCCCTTTCCTCATTGTCTTTTTTTCCTCCTCCCTCCTGATTTTAACAGGTCAGTCCTCAGTAAAAACACAGTGACCTGATGGTTAACCCATTGTAAAAAAGGAGATAAACAAATAAAAATGATGCAGACAACCTTTCAGGGACCAATGATGGTTCACGTCATCATGTCTGCTTTTCTATTTTTATTTATTTTATTTAGATTTATTTATTAGATTTTAGTTTTTTTTTTCTTTTTGACACCCTATGGGGAAACTGAATGTCCCACTTGTTCAGTGACAGTAGACTGTTTATAAATAGGGAATACATTACATGACGACAAGAGATTGTGATGACCATATTCTGGATTGATTAATGAGGGAAAATCTACTGGATCGGGGTTTAACTTTTGGTTCTTGTCAATGCCATATCAAGACAGATTTTTCTATGAGCAAAACAATAGTACTGTTAACCCTTTGGTTATTGTAAAGCGCTGCGGAAACTGTTGGTGCTATATAAATGATGATCATAATAATATAACCCAATAAGCAATGCAGTATGATGGTGTTCTAGTCATATATGTAGCCTGTTAAGAAAATTTAATTATCAGTCATTCCTATGTAACGGACACGTAGAAATTATAATTTGCAAACTCCATCTGGCATTTAGTAATAGGCCGCACGAGTACTATGCAGCTGCTTACAAATAAAGTGTGTGCGGCTTTCGGTATGACTAGCAGTAAAAGGCAATATTGGTTACTACGAATCAAATAACAGCCAAAAACCTGTGACCAAATTTCATATAGTGCGTATAAAAGCCAAATAGTGAGAAACCTCCCCTCCCCCCTAAATACAGCTATACGCCACATGCAAATCCCGTCACAACGCAGTAGTTACCCATGAATTTAAATTTGGTTACAATGGATTGTTCAAAAGAAACCCAAAACATAATGTAACGAGGCTTATAAATAGTAAAATAAATGGTAAATTAAGATGGAAATATAAACTGGAGTTTAACCATCCATGCATCGCTTGAAATACCGATAATTTAAAATGCAAAACAAGCAATCTTGCATTAAAAACATCAAGTTTTACTCCAAATAGTAAAAAATATTCCTTATTTTAAAATAGCAATTAAAATTCTCTGCGTGGGAAGAACTCCGACTAATATCACAAATACTTATCAACAGAACCACAGAATCTGCTGGAACTGAATTTTCTGGCTCAGTAATTTCTGTGTTCGGGTTCATCTGCTAAGATTTAAGATGTTTGCAAATATTCTCAATATATTCCTCCTGCCCTATTTGCATGAAGGGCTCTATTAATTCCCCTTCTCTTTCGCTCCTGCTCCTATCTACTTTCTCTCCCCTCTCCATTCACTCCCATCCCTCTTAACTTCTCATTCACTCCATCTCCTCATTTCCTTCTTATGTAACTGCGCTCCTCTACTTGCCTAAGGGTATATGTATATATTGTTTTCTACATAGTTACAATCTTCCATTCCATCTCTAGACTACAGTATGTGCCACCATTGCACTTTCCATATGTTTCTTGCCATTCGGTGCCGAAACTACATTGCAGCTTCAAAATGCTGTCCTACCGTAAAATAAATAATTATATGTAATGTGTATCAACCCCCCCCCCCTGACAAAAAACACACCTTTGAGTTTTCCAGCACTGGATCTGGCATTTGCCCCTCCACAGATACATAATATTCTGTTAATATTTATTAGATTCATAAAATTATTTATTTACTTATGTAGGATTTTACCAGGAAGGATACATTGAGATTTCTCTTGTTTTCAAGTATGTCCTGGGTTCGAGAACATTTAATTGTTACAGAAATACAAAGTAATAAAATGCAAGATATTTAAAAAAAAGTGTGTATGTCATGATCGCACTATAGTTGTGGGCATTCCTGGGGCATTCTGCAAAGTAAGCAAAAATACAATGCAATCAGCAATTTACTCACCTGGATTGCTATACCAATCGCTCAGACCAACTCCCTGCATCTTGCCTTTCAAATTTAACTCATTATATAGTAACCCTGGAATATCTTATGTTGATCAGAAATACACGATTTGTCAAAAGGTCAGAATTTGTATGAAGTAACTACACTAATCAGCCACAACATTACACCACCTGCCTGCCAGAGGTCTACAAGACCTCTGAACATGTGCTGTGGAATCCTGCACCAACACATTAGCAGCAGATCCTTTAAGTACTGCAAGTTATGAAGTGGGGTCTCCATGGACTTGTTGTTCCAGCACATTGATCGGATTGAGAGTTTTGGGGCATTTGGACGCCAAGGCATCTCCTTGAAATCTTTGTCATGTTCCTTAAACTATTCCTGAACAATTTTTGCAGTGTGGCATGATGCATTATCCTGCTGAAAAAGCCATTGCCACCAGGGAACACCATGGCCATGAAGGGGTGTATGTGTTCTGCAACAATCTTTAGGAAGATGAGATGAGTCACAGTAACACCCACATGAGTGCAGAGACCCATTGTTTCCCTGGAGAGCCTCATCTAAAGAATAACACTGCCTCCACCGGCCTTCCTCCTTCCCTTAGTGCATTGTGCTGACATTTCTTCACCAGTTAAATGATGTGTCCATACACACACACACACACACACACACACACAGAGCCATCCCTTGATCCAAAAGAAAATGTGATTCAACAGAACAGGCAACCATCTTCCATTGCTTCATAGTCCAGTACTGACACTCATGCCCCGACTGAAGGCACTTTTGGAGGTGGACAGGGGTCACGTGGGCAAACTGACTGGTCTGTGGCTAGTCAGCAAACTGTGGATGTACTATGTGTTCGGACACCTTTCTATCGTGACCAACATTATGTTTTTCATCAATTTTGAGTAGCTCTTCTGTCTGATTGGACCAGACAGGCTAACCTTCACTTTCCGCGTGCATCAATGAGCCTTGGGTACCCATGACGTTGATGCTGGTTCACCGGTTGTCCTTCCTTGCACCACTTTTGGTAGGTGCTAACTACTGCATACATGGAACACCCCACACGATTGCCATTTTGGAGATGCTGTGACCCTGTTGTGTAGCCATCATTATTTGTCCCTTATTAAAGTCACTCAGACATTTTTGCTTCCCATTTTTCCTGTTTCCAATACATGAATTTCAAGAACGTACTATTCCCATGCTGCATAATATATCCCAATCCCTTTGCAGGAACCATCGAAACTTTAGAATCAATGCTATTCAGTTCACTTGTCAATGATTTTAATGTTGTGGCTGATCAGTAAATATCTGCTGTCTGTGGGCTCAAGACATTCTTGCAAAATTCCAGTCTATTTGGATCAGGTGACCAGTATTTAGGGAATTGCAATGGCATCTTACCCACAATAAAACAATACTTATGATTCATAACCCCTAATAAAAATCTCAGGTAAAATTATTTAGTTGTGCTTCATATATTACAGATATGGAGCCGGGATGTGTGGTAATCAGAGGAAGGTGAGGCAGAGCCTCACCTGTCATGGGGGCCTGGTGTCAGTTGTTAACCCAATTGGCCCTGAATTGTTCAGTGAATTGGTGCTTGGACAGCCTGCAGTCACAATATATCACTGCTGCTCTGGTGGGGAAAAAAAGCAATCTGCAACTTCGTCAGACAGATACCACGTAACGCTCTGTCACGGCCCTCGCCGCAAGAAGGCCGAAAATTGTGCCCCCCCCCCTCATGGAAACTAGCTCAGCAGCACCTTTCAAATCTTTGCCTACTCAGCTACTAGCTTCTCCTTCTAGCACTGCAACTATCAAAGGTGCTTGCGATCACTGGCCCTATGCTCCACTACTTAAGGGTGGAACACCCATAATGTAGTGCTTCTGCATTGTTCACTGCTCAGTGCCCTACCTGTCAGCAATGAGCCAGAAGCTTGTTCTCCTGATTACCTGATTTCCCGTGTACTAGACCATTGGCTTTCCCTACCGACACTGCCAGCCAGCTTTCTACCTGCCCTTGACCTACGGCTTACCCCTGGACTTTGTGACTGGATAATCCATCTGGATACCTTTACCGGGAGACCCTCTCCTTCTTCTTGTTCCGTACCAAGTGTCCCTGCTTCTAGTCTCCAAGTACCCTTGCTCAGGGGCAGACTGACCAATCGGGCACTTGGGCACTGCCCGAGGGCCCACTGGTTGGAAGGGGCACGGATTTGGCAGGGAGTGCGGTCCCCAACCTGTTTCCCAGCCTCAGCTACGGTAACCAGGAGGATTATTTGCAACTGCCCAGCCATGGATGGCCCACCAGTGCACTCTGAAACCGCGGCGACGTGCCTGCCACAGTCCCACATGCTACCCTCGAGCAGGACACGCTGCATTGGCGCCGCCCCATACGTGATGCACGCAGGCTGAGAGCACGCAGACACAGCAGCAGATGAGGTCGGACAAACAAGTGTGCGGTGAGGTCCTGTGGAGCCAGCCAGCCTGACCTGCAAATGACCACGTCCAGTCGATAGTGCAGCATGCCGGTGAGAGAGCCAGGGGGGTTTAACAAGCTGGGGGTGTTTAATAAGCTACCTGTCATTGTCAATTGCTGAGGAGAGGGGCTTAATAAGCTACCTGTCATTGTCAATTGCTGGGGAGAGGGGGTTAATAAGATACCTGTCATTCTCAATTGCTGGGGAGAGGGGGTTAATAAGCTGCCTGTCATTGTCAATTGCTGGGGGGTTAATAAACTGCCTGTCATTGTCAATTGCTGAGGGGGGTTAATAAACTGCCTGTCATTGTCAATTGCTGAGGGGGTTAATAAACTGCCTGTCATTGTCAATTGCTGGGGGGTTAATAAACTGCCTGTCATTGTCAATTACTGGGGAGAGGGGGTTAATAAACTGCCTGTCATTGACAATTGCTGGGAGGGGGGATTAATAAACTGCCTGTCATTTTTAATTGCGGGGGGGGGGTTAATAAACTGCCTGTCATTGTCAATTGCTGAGGGGGGTTAATAAGCTGCCTGTCATTGTCAATTGCAGGGGGGTTAATAAATTGCCACTGAAAATTGATAAGATGACAATTGATATGGGGGGTTAATAATATGACAAACAATTGATATGCTGGGGGGTTAATAAACCTATCGATGCGTTACTGTGAGTTTTATTGCTGTGGAGCTCTGTGATACGCTCATACACACTGCACATTACTGTGAGTTTTTTTTTTATTTATTTATAATTGTTTATTAAGGTACATAATACACAGGTATAAACATAAACAGACTTTTAATGTCTCATGTAACCTGTGTATTCGGAAAGCTTTAATTATCGTGTGATCCCAAATTCACACCAATAGTACATTTTTATAACATAACAACAAGTAACAAAACAAAGGCAAACAAACAATAACACCTCAAGGAGAGAAAAACAAAAAAAACCACACATTATTTCCCCAGTCAACTCAATCTGTGACTATTCAATTCAGATAGACAGACTGCCATCAATTCCGGGGGAGGGGGGGGGGCGGTAACAAGCTGCCTGTCATCAGTTTCAGGGGGGTGCAGAAAAAATGGTCAGCGCCCAAATTTGTACCACCACCAGTGTACCAATGCCAAACCGGATCTATAGAGGTTTCCCCAAAACCAGTGTGACAACAAACATAGATATACGTATCTGGTAGCGCGACGATAGTCGCTTCTTGGTACTCAGGTGGTTCTCGTGTTGTACAACATCCACATGGGTTTTACATAAAAGAAGCAAAAGAAATATAATAGTGCAGAATGTATTGGTTGAATATTGATATAGTACAACCGAGCTATTTCACTCACAAATGAAGAGCCTTATCACTGGCTCAGAGTGGTGGAGTGCATCCGGGTCCTTTTTCTTCTTTTTATTTCACAATCGATATCGACTCTCGGTCATCGAGATATAGGAGAGAACATAGAAACAAAGGAACTTCCTCGTGCAGATCAACTAATCAATATATGTAGTAGTACAGATAGAGTATCACCTCACATTAGTTGGAGCTTATGGCCAAGCTCTAGGGAATAGTGCCAGCGGATTTATTTAAGGTCAAATCCATGAAAACCTCATACATAGGGACCAAATTAAAAAGGAACTTTAATAAAATGTAAAATAAAATTAAAAAATAAAATCTGGCACAGCCAGATCGCCAGGACGCATTTCACCGTGTACTACGGCTTCCTCAGCTGGTTTACAGGGTGAAGTGTGTCCCCAAATACATATAGTTCCCTTAATTGGGATTAGATGAGTCCCCACATGTCCACAATCAGTCGGCGTGTGTTCCACGCCTCCATCTGACTGAATCTTGATGCGCGCCGCCATTTTGCGCATGCGCTCCGACGTCAAATGCGTTCCATGCGTTCCATCTTACACTTCCGGTTTTCTTCATTCTCCGGTCAGCGCAATCGGCTATTATTTCACAGATCTTCATGTGAATACAGTTCAAAAGTGACCCCCTGCGGATCATCCACTATCAGAGAAAGAATATCAATACTCTTTGATCCGCAACCACGATAATATACACATACCCTCCCTCGGTGCATTTCTCAGAGGGGAGACAGATGTGGTTATAGATCTAGTATGCTGTAGTATATTTAATTATGAATTATAAGAATATATAGTAATGTGGCTAATTAGAAGTGCTTAGTAGATACTGTAAATAAACGAGTGGTGGATGGAAATAAACTTCTATAATACAAGAGAATTATTTCACTCACGTCCTCCCTTGGACTCACACAATCCTCCCTCCTCCCTACCCACCGCGATGGTCACGCTATTGACCTTGTCTTTTCCAACCTCTGCTCCATTACTGAGTTCAACTGTCACCCTTTCCCCATCTCTGACCACCACCTTCTCTCTTTCAACCTATCTGGACTTCCTAAACACCCTGCTCCCCCACCCCGCACACACACTCGCAGAAATCTACATGCTGTGGATCCCCATCAATTCTCCAATCTACTTCACCACCTCCCTCACACCTCATCCTTCACCTGCCCTGATGCTGCCACTAATCCCTACAACACTACTCTTATCTCTGCTCTAGACACTCTTGCTCCTCTTCAACTCTGTAAGGCCCCACGCCACCAGCTTCAGCCCTGGCACACCCTCCAGACTCGCTACCTGCAAAGATGCTCCCGCACTGCAGAGCGTGCCTGGAGGAAATCCCGCTCTGAAGCTGATTTTGTTCACTTCAAGTTTATTCTCCAGTCATACACCTCTGCCCTCCACTTGGCCAAACAATCCTTCTTCTCATCTCTTATATCTACGCTGTCCTCCAACCCTAAACGGCTCTGGTCCACCTTCAACACCCTCCTGCACCTCCCCCCTCAGCTGCCTTCAGCGCTCAAGACCTGGCAGACTACTTCCTCAGTAAAACTCTTAACTATCAGAAGCAACATCCCAACACAAGATAGTTATCTGCCACCTCCACTCCCAGAGGTCCCCTCTGCCACCCTCTGCTGCTTCCTCCCAGCCACTGAGGAGGAAGTCAATTCCTTATTGTCCTCCTCACATCTCACCACGTGCCGCTGGACCCCATTCCCTCACATCTAATTCCTCCCCTCTCCTCCTCCCTCACCCCTGCTCTCACACACATCTTCAACCTATCTCTCTCCACTGGCTCCTTTCCATACGCCTTCAAACACGCGCTAGTTACCCCTTTACTAAAGAAACCATCCCTCGATCCCAACTCCATCCAACTACCGCCCTGTATCCCTGCTTCCCTTCACATCAAAGCTCTTAGAAAAACTAGTCTTCAACCGCTCTCTCCTCTTCCTGTTCTCCAATTCCCTACTTGACCCCCTGCAATCTGGCTTCCGTCCCCTACACTCAACTGAAACTGCCCTCACCAAAGTCACCAACGACCTCCTAACTGCTAAAAAACACGGCCACTATTCTATTCTCATCCCGCTTGACCTCTCGACTGCTTTTGACACTGTTGACCACCCCCTCCTTCTACAGACCCTCAACTCTCTGGGTCTCGGTGACACTGCACTTGCTTGGGTTGACTCCTATTTATCCAACAGGTCCTTCTGTGTGTCCTTTGCTGGTAACTCCACCTCTTCATTGCCTCTATCTGTTGGTGTACCTCAAGGCTCTGTCCTTGGTCCTCTGCTCTTTTCCATCTACACCTCCTCCCTGGGCAAATCATCAACAGCTTTGGCTTTAATTACCACCTCTACGCTGATGACACTCAGATCTACCTCTCTACCCCTGATCTCTCTCCCCCTGTCCTTTCCAAAGTCAGTGACTTTTATCTGGCATCTCCTCCTGGATGGCCTCCCACCACCTAAAGATCAACATGTCAAAGACTGAGCTCCTACTTATTCCTCCCTCCAATGCCTCCCCACCTCCTGACTTCTCTATCACGGTGGAGGGTATCACCATCTCCCCATCAAACCAAGTTCGCTGTCTTGGAGTTACACTTGACTCTGCTCTTTCCTTCATCCCCCACATCAAGTCTCTTTCCTCCTCCTGCCGATACCAACTGCGTAATATTTCCAGAATTCGGCCATTTCTTACCGCTGTCACCACAAAACAACTCATACACGCCCTGGTAATCTCCCGACTCGACTATTGCAATAATCTCTTATCTGGCCTCCCTCTGACCCGCCTCTCCCCCCTACAATCCATCCTGAATGCCTCCGCCAGGCTAATTCACCTCACCCGCCGCTCTGTCTCTGCCGCTCCCCTCTGCGAGTCCCTTCACTGGCTCCCCATCCACTGCAGAATTAAGTTCAAAATCCTTATCCTTACCTACAAAACGCTCACTAACTCAGCTCCCCACTACCTGTCCTCACTAATCACCAAATACACCCCTGCCCGCTCCCTAATGTCAAACAGCGACCTGCGCCTAGCGTCTCCCTGTATTACCTCTTCCCATGATCGACTGCAGGATTTCTCACGCGCAGCCCCCACTCTCTGGAACGCTCTCCCTCGTACTGTCAGACTTTCCCCTAACTTCTCTTCCTTCAAACACTCCCTTAAAACGTTCCTATTTAGGGAAGCCTACAACCCAACTCACTGACGCAACCATCAATCACTCTCACCTTGCAGTCCTCTCCTCCTGTTTCCAACCCCAACCCTCCTAGATTGTGAGTTCCTACGGGAATAGGGCCCTCATCTCCTCCTGTACTGTTTGTCAAATGTTGTCAAATGTTGTTCAATGTATTGTATTGTAACCCTGTCTATACTGTGCCTATTGTACAGCGCTGCGCAGTGGCGTAACTAGAAACCTGAGGGCCCCGGTGCAAGAATCCATGAAGGGCCCCCCCAACCCCCCGCCCCCCAAAAAAAGATCCATACTTTTACCCTTTTTTTTTTCCTGCAATATAAAAAAGATAGTATTGCCCCCAGCTCACATGGACATATATATTGCCCCCAGCTCACATGGACATATATTGCCCCCAGCTCACATGGACATATATTTCCCCCAGACCTCACATGGACATATATTACCCCCAGACCACACATGGATATATTGCCCCCAGGCCACACATGGATATATTGCCCCAGCTCACACATGGATATTTTTGCCCCCAGCTCATGGATGTACTGCCCCAACACATGAATATACTGCCCCAACACATGGATATACCTCCCCCAACACATGGATATACTGCCCCAACACATGGATACTGCCCCAGCTCATGGATGTACTGCCCCAGCTCATGGATATACTGCCCCAGCTCTGCCCCAGCTCATGGATATACTGCCCCAGCTCATGGATATACTGCCCCAGCTCTGCCCCAGCTCATGGATATACTGCCCCAGCTCTGCCCCAGCTCATGGACATGCCCCAGCTCATGGATATACTGCCCCAGCTCTGCCCCAGCTCATGGATATACTGCCCCAGCTCTGCCCCAGCTCATGGATATACTGCCCCCAGCTCTTACCTCTGCTGGCCCCAGGGCCCAGGCTCCGCCGGTGTTCCGTTCTTCTGAGGCGAGCGGCCGCTGGAAACATGCGTCTTGGCCGCTTGCCGGAAACCACCTGATCAGCGCAGAGGTCTCGCGAGAGGATCTCGTGCGCTGGTCAGGTGGTTTCTCTCCCACGTGAGCGGCCAAGCTGCATGTCAGCGGCCGCTCGCAGGGAGAGGGACGGCCAGCGCGCGGCTCCCAGATTCCGGCGCTGATTGCCGGAATCTGGCGGGCGGCGCCGGACCCCCCTCCAGTGGCGGAATGCCAGGGCCCGGTCGCAACTGCGACCGCTGCGACCCTGGTACTTCCGCCACTGGCGCTGCGGAATATGCTGGCGCTTTATAAATAAAGAGTAATAATAATTATTCTATAGAATATATTGTGCTACTCTGAAAAAAAATCCCATATAAAAGGGGGATATTATTAATGCTAAAGTGTGTGTAACTTGATGTTATATGAATAACTTGATTTAGTATAAATTTAAATATTATTAAATGTAGGCAAGTTTTACCTCGGTGAAAAATAATGGATATCAATATATAAATTACCCAAATTCCATAAGTGAAATATATATATGGAAATATCAATAAATGCAGGCAAATTTTTACCTCAGTGAGATATAATTAATATCATTGTGATTAATTATGACATTTTTTTTTTCTTTCTTTTTTTCTTCCCTCCCTTTCTTTCTTCCTTATTATAGTATATATAGTGAGATTATAATAAATGTGATATAAATCTACAGTGAATGCATAAATCTCCCCTCTGGAACATGCAGGAAGATGGCATGTACGATGTCACAAAAAATGGATGATCCCGAAATCATCATTCAAACCATTAGGAGCCAGAGTTCCATTTTCAAAAATAAGCCTCATCTCCTCTTTCCCTAGCGTATTTATTAAATTTTCCTCTGTGTCTCCTTTCTTAATTTGTTTAATAGCCCAAAATTTAATACCTATAGGTGAACTGCTATGTTTATTCTTAAAATGGAGGGAAATAGAATGCTTCTCAAAACCATTCCTCACGTTTCTAGCATGTTCGGCAATTCTGACATTGAGCGCTCTCTTAGTGCAACCCACATATCGTAGCCCACAAGGGCATTCAAGCATGTACACTACATTTTTAGAACAGCAATTGAGAACTCCACCTATCTTAACGCTCTGGTTGCATTTTTGATTTATATAAAAACTCGTAAGGTCCTTTTTATTACCAGTAGATCTGCAGGCCAAACACTGGTCGCAGTGATAAAAACCTTGTTTAGACCAAAAAAATTCCTAGTTATATCCTTCTTTTTGGTTTTGCTATGAACTAAATTCATTTTTAAGTTCTTTGTACCTCTAAATATAACCCTAGGTGTTGTTCCTACATATTCTTTTAAATCACCATCGTTCCTTAGAATATGCCAATGTTTTTTTAATTTTTTTTTTATATATTTCGCTTTATTATTATAATCACAGATGAAGAGAATTTCTTCCCCCTTTTTCCTTCTGGGTTTATATTTAAGCAATTCGTCATGATCTTCTTGTATTACGTTCAAGATGATCTGGTCTAATTCTAGTTCTTCATATCCTTTTTCCAGAAAATCTTTCTTAAGAGTATCTGCTTGGTTTTTAAAAATCTCCATATCCGTGCAATTCCGTCTTAAACGGATAAACTGCCCTTTCGGGACCGCCTTAAGCCACATAGGGTGGTGGCAACTTGTCAGATCAATATAGGTATTGGTGTCGACCTCTTTAAAAAAGGTTTTAGATTTTATATTGTCGCCCTCCCTATAGATCTCTAGATCTAAAAAATGGACCCTCTCCGAGCTCCAATTGTTATCCAGTTTGATTCCCCATTCTATATTATCAAGGTCTTTCAAAAAAATACATAGACTGTCCTCTCCTCCTCTCCAAATAAAAAATACATCGTCGATATATCATCTATAGGCCAGCACGTTACCTTGCGCCCAGCTACGCGAATCATACACGAACCTGGTTTCCCAACCTGCCATGTATAGGTTGGCGTAGTTGGGCGCAAACTTCGTGCCCATTGCTGTACCTCTGAGTTGAATATAATAATCTTCTTCAAACTTAAAATAATTATGATTTAATATGAATTTAACACTGTCTATAATGAAAGATCTTTGATCACTTTCTATCAGATTATATTTAGATATTTCATCCTCCAATATAGTTAGCCCCATAGTATGCGGTATGCTACTATATAGCGCATTTACATCGCAGGTTACCATAATATCGCCATCCTGCCATTTAAGGTCTTTCAATATCTGTAGCATGCTCAAAGTATCTTTGTTCTAACAATAGGCTGAAGGAGCACATCCACATATTCCGATAGGTGGCTGGTTATTGAATCGATGCCGGCCACTATGGGCCTTCCGGGAGGTTTTAACGGATCTTTATGGATTTTTGGTAAAATATAAAGATATGGTGTCTTTGTATATTCCATTAGTAGGTATTCGAACTCTGATTTGGTTAGAATACCCTTTTCAGTTCCTCCTGGAGAAGAGGTTCGAGTCTCTGTCTTATATCTTTAATGGGGTCTTTTTTCAGTCTACCATACGTTGTGTCATCGTTAAGTATGCGGAACACTTCCTCATTGTATTGTTCTTTTGAAAGGATTACAGTCCTGCCGCCTTTATCGGCGGGTTTTATAACTATGGTCTGGTCTTTCTGGAGGTCTTTAAGGGCTTTATTTTCCTCTTTAGTGAGGTTATAATTGTTATCTTTTTTGCCGGACATCTTTTCCACGTCTCTCATAACCAGGGTTTCAAAAACCTTTATCTCATCAGAGACCATGTGCGAGGAAAAAATTTAGATGTGTTTTTTAAATTAGTGTGAATTATGGGGTGAGATTTTGTACAACACTCCTTTCTACTGGTTGTTTAAGGAAGAATTTTTTTAAGCTAAGTTTGCGTTTAAATCTTTGTAAGTCGATATACACGCCAAACTTATCTAGATGGTTGGTGGGGGCGAACTTAAGGCCTTTATTGAGTACACTGATTTCTGTTCTTGTAAGTATTTTGTTACTCAAATTAAAAATGCCTTTCGCAGGAACTATCTCCTTTCTCTCTTTTCTTTTCCGTACAAGCTTTCCTACTCTCTTTCCCCTTCTGATCTTTCCCAGGGTCTTTTCTGTCCCCCTCCCCTTTCCAGTCTTACGTCTATGTCTCTGTATTCTCCCTGTCTGTCGTTCTTGCTCAGGGGATCCTTCCAAAAAACCTCCTCCTCGTGGTTCTCATTTAGTACAGCGAACCTATTTGTCAAAGGGATGCCATTTGGTTTCAGGGGGGTGTTTAACAAGCTGCCTGTCATCAATTTTGGGAGGGGGGGTGTTTAACAACCTGTCATCAATTTCAGCCTGTCATCAGCCTGTGTCAAATCAGCCTGTCATCAATTTCCGGGGGGGGGGGGTAGCAGGCTGCCTGTCATCAATTTTGGGAGGGGGGTTGTTTAACAAGCTGCCTGTCATCAATTTCGGGAGGGGGGATTAACAAGCTGCCTGTCATCAGTTTCGGTCGGGGGGTGTTTAACAGGCTGCCTGTCATCAATTTTGGGAGGGGGGTGTTTAACAAGCTGCCTGTCATCAGTTTCCGGCGGTAACAAGCTGCCTGTCATCAATTTTGGGGGGGTGTTTAATAAGCTGCCTGTCATAAATAAGCTGCCTGTCATCAATTGGGGGGGGGGGTTAGTAAACTACTTGTCATTGTCAATTGCTGAGGAGAGGGGGTTAATAAGCTACCTATCATTGTCAATTGCTGGGGAGAGGGGGTTAATAAGCTGCCTGTCATTGTCAATTGCTGGGGGGTTAATAAGCTGCCTATCATTGTCAATTGCTGAGGGGGGTTAATAAGCTGCCTGTCATCGTCAATTACTGAGGGGGCTTAATAAACTGCCTGTCATTGTCAATTGCTGGGGGGGTTAATAAGTTGCCACTGAAAATTGATAAAATGACAATTGATATAGGGGGGTTAATAATATGACAAACAATTGATATGCTGGGGGGTTAATAAAATATCGATGCGTTACTGTGTGTTTTATTGTTGTGGCGCTCTGTGATAGGCTCATACACACCGCACATTACTGTGAGTTTTATTGCTGTGGAGCTCTGTGATACGCTCATACACACTGCACATTACTGTGAGTTTTATTGCTGTGGAGCTCTGTGATACGCTCATACACACTGCACGTTACTGTGAGGTTTACTGCTGTGATGCTCGATTATTCATGAACTAGTGAATATAGTAAAATATTGAGTTGTCCCTCTACCCCATTCTTCTCATCTGGATCATATATTTGCCACATTCTATCCCACCTCATTGTGTCTCTATCCTATCCCTCTTAAGCTCGTGAATTCACATGGTGCTGACATAGGCAAGATTCAACTGGGCCTATTTTGGGGTAATGGCCTGGAGCTGAAACTCATATAGTCCTTTGGTAATCTAGTCCTGTTTTTGTGGTGACAAAAGAAGGGTTTATTTGCTTTTTGGTAAAAAAAATTACCTGAAGTGCAGCCAAATTGATTGTACCATTATTTTATTACCAGGTTCAAAAATGCTGGCAATGTCTGGAACTTAAAACTCTATAACACAGATATGTGGGCAGGGCTTAATGTGGGCATGGTTTGTGGGTGGGTGTAGCACAAGGGGCCTCATGGTTTCCTATTGCCGGGGGCCCCATGAGTTGTCAGTCCACCCCTGCCCCTGCTTAAAGTCTACTGTGCCCTGCATCTCCAAGTCTTCTGTCAACCCTTTTCCTGTCCCATCTATCTCATGTCTTCAGTAATTCTTGCTGTGTCACACTGTGTCTTGTTCCTCCCTTCCTTTCTAACACCTCCCTGTCATTCCCCTCTGATCAGCTCCATTTCTGCCTTGCAACTCATCAGCACTTTTCCTTATATGTATTGCAATAAACCCTGTCTTTGTTTTTTACCCAGCCTCTGCCTTCACTGCATCCTGGGCTTGTACCCTTGCCCCCATCCAGACACCAACGTGACACGCTCCTGCGTACTATCAAGCCACTTGGTGTGAGTCAGTGAGCTTTCAGCACTCGATGACGTACCAGAGTGCTGCATGTGCTCTGACATTTACTGAGAGGCGCCAGACACCAAGAGGAGGTGTTACGTGGTGTGCTCCAGACTAAGGTGGTGTTCTGGCACATGTGGGAACCTCTCATATGTGGGGACCGGCACACTTCCGGTGACATTTCAGCCGCTCACATCAAGGAACCACCAGCAATGCGCATGCGCGCGCGTTCCCGCCAATTCGCGGTCGCTCCGATTAGCAGCCATCTTGGAATATGTTAGCACTTTATACATAATTGTAATTGTACTTGGGGCTGGGGAGACACAGGGTATATATAAATCAGAACTTCACAGGGACTGCTTCCTGTTATCTGTCGAATATATCAGCAGATGGCAGGACAAACACTGTATCGCCCTTGCAGGACCTCATACAGCTGTGCTCTGCAAGCAGCCTGCGTGTGCGTGCATGAGAGCTGGGGTAACCAATTTCTTTAGCAGGACACCGGAAACTGAAATCAGTCATAATAAATATAGCACAGGAAAAGATGGCTGCTAATCGGAGCGAGCGCCTCTCCGACGAATCGGCGGTACGCGCGCGCATGCTAAAAACATAATTTCCGAAAGGTATGTGTTTGGGTGCTGCAAACAAGAAGAGGGAGAATCTTTTGATAACTTTGTTACACGCCTGAGAGAAAAGTCAGCAACTTGTGATTATGGAGCTCTCAAAGATGAATTAATAAGAGACAAAATTGTTTTGGGCATAGCTAGTGAGAGCACACGCAGGCGTCTCCTAAGAGAACATGACTTAACTCTAAACACAGCCATTGAAACATGCCGTACAGCAGAGCTCACTGACAGATGTCTGAAAGTCATGGAACAGGACAGACAGAGGACTGACAGCATAAACATTGCAATGCAGCGTCATAACATAAGCAAACCACAGCAATGCCGCCTGATTAGCGCAAACGCTGCCAACCTTACAGCATGCAAATACTGTGGGACTGTGCATCAAAGAATTAAAGAGCGGTGTCCAGCTTATGGGAAGTCTTGTAGGTCTTGTGGAAGAACAAACCATTTTGCTAATGTTTGTCTGTCAAGTAGACGACAGCCATCGATAGGAAAATTACACACCGTGGAGAACACCACTGCATATGAGGAAGAGACCGACACCGCTGAAGTTCTATACAGCAGTGAATTGATTGTGTCACAGTTCCCAGATCCCACCACGCAGTACTTAACACCCCACACTCCACAGAGCCCAGAAGCTACCAACAGAGTAGCCGTGAAAGATCTCTAACTGTCTGGTCCTTAGAATTGGCCAGGTAAACTAGCTAGACAGAAAGGGTTAACAACACGGGGAGTAGTCAGCCGAGCCAGAATCAGGAATACAGAGTTCAGAATGGTCAAATGGAATAGCCGGGTCGATATCAGAGCAGTGGCGTAGTACAAGAAAATGGTCTAGGGCAACAGAAGGCAGAATAGTCAGAAACAAGCAGAGGTCAATAACGGGTTAATTCAATATAGCAGTCAGGTACAAGGAGCTCAGGTATGGATAACCACGATCTGGCAACTGCTGAGAATACACTGAGGTTTTTAAAGACCTTCACCAGGCCACGCCCCCCACTCAAGCTGCGCCTCATGCAACCACCTCCCTGCCTGTCTCCATTTAAACGGGCATTGGTCAGCGAGCAGCATCAGACATGCTGCCCTCAAGCACACAGGTAGGGCTGGAAGCTCCCAACGTTACAGTACCCCCTCTCCACAGGAGGCCACCGGACGACCAACAGGACAAGCGGCAGGACGACCACCAGGGCGATCGGGGTGTGAGGCATGGAATGCCCTGACCAACCTAGAGGCAGACATGTCGGAAGCTGGAATCCAGGACCGGTCTTCTGGACCATAACCCACCCAATCGACCAAGTACTGCAGAGCGCCCCTGCACAGCCTAGAATCCAAAACCCTCCTAACCTCATACTCAGATTCACCATCAACCTGAATAGGTGGAGGAGGAGGAACGACCCGCGTGTACCTGTTACACAACAATGGCTTCAGTAGGGAGGTGTGGAAGACGTTGTGCATGCGAAGATGTTTAGGAAGGGCAAGAGCATAAGCCACAGGATTAACGCGGCGAATGATCCTATATGGACCTATAAACCGAGGTGGCATTTTCATAGAAGGCACCCACAACTTCACGTTGCTAGTGGACAACCAAACTCTATCCCCCACGTTATAGGAGGGAGCTTGTAACCTATGCCTTGCGTTTCTGGACAGCAACATTGCGCTCCATATTTTCTCGAATCTGTCTCCAAATCTCTTGCAGTTGAGTGAGATGGTCATCGAGAGCCGGGATGACCTGTTCAGTAAACTGAAGCGGTAGAGCCGGAGGGAAAAAACCATAGATGGCAGAAAAAGGAGAGTGGCCAGTGGTCTCGTTAACGGCGTTATTACGTGCATACTCAGCCCAGGGCAACAACTCCGACCAATTGTCTTGTTGTTGTGTGGTAAAGCAACGTATGTACTGCTCGAGACCCTGATTTGCCCTCTCTGCTGCCCCATTGGTTTGTGGATGATATGCTGAAGAGAAGGCCAATCGCACCCCCATCTCTGCACAGAAAACCCTCCAGAAACGAGAGACGAACTGGGCTCCTCTGTCAGAGACTATTTCAGACGGAACCCCATGTATTCGTACAATCTTTCTAGCAAATACAACCGCCAGTTCTTTGGCTGTAGGAAGCTTAGGTAGAGGGACAAAATGAGCCATTTTGGAGAAGCGGTCTACAACTGTCAGAACCACAGTATGACCCTTGGACTTCGGCAAGTCCACAATAAAATCCATAGATAGATGAGACCAAGGCCTCTTAGGCGTGGGTAAAGGCTGCAATAGACCGACAGGCAAGGATTTACTGGTTTTGCTTCTGGCACAGACTTGACAAGCCAAAACAAACAGACGTACGTCCTGTCGCATGGTGGGCCACCAGAACTGTCTGGAGATACTGGTAAGAGTCTTAGTAATACCAGGATGACCTGCTGGTTTAGAATCATGAAACATTATGAGTAATTTTTGTCTTTCCTTTTCAGGTACAAACAACATATCTGGAGGCTTGTCAGGTGGAGCCCCTACTTGAACTGCCTGGAGGCGTTCCAGGAAAGGCGAGGATACAGACAAGACTGTGGAAGCCACAATACGTTCAGGAGGAACTATAGGATTGTGGTCTTGTGTATTAGATTCATACGGGTCATATTGACGAGATAAGGCATCAGCCTTTACATTGCGGTCACCTGGTCTGTAAGTCAATACAAAATTAAACCGAGACAGTAGCAATGACCACCTGGCCTGTCTCGCGTTCAAACGTTTAGCATCCCCGATGTACGTAAGGTTCTTATGATCAGTAATTATCAATAAAGGGTCAAGAGTACCTTCCAACAAATGTCTCCACTCTGCTAGGGCAGACACAATAGCAAGCAATTCTCTGTTACCGATATCATAATTGCGTTCTGCTGGTGATAATTTTCTTGAAAAGAACCCACAAGGATGTAGAGGTTTTCTGGAGACTCTCTTTGAGACAGGACAGCCCCAATGCCTGTCTCGGAAGCATCAACCTCAAGAACAAACGGAATCCTGGGATCAGGATGCCGTAACACGGGAGCGGAAGTGAAAGCTTGTTTGAGGGCCTCGAATGCTTGTTTGGATTGAGAAGACCAGATCTGGTTCTTCAGACCTTTACGTGTCATATTAATGATAGGGGAGGCTACAGCGGAATAATTCTTGATAAATCTCCTATAATAGTTGGAAAACCCCAGAAACCTCTGTATGGCCTTGAGACCTTGAGGGAGAGGCCATTCTGAGATGGCCGTGAGTTTAGAAGGATCCATCTCAAAACCTTCTGGAGTGATAATATACCCAAGGAATTTCACAGTAGTAATGTCAAATAACACTTCTCTAGTTTGCAATAAAGACCATTGTCCAGTAATTTTGCTAATACCTGTCTGACATGTGCATGGTGGGTTTTCAGATCGTGAGAGTAAATCAATATATCGTCTAGATATACTATAACAAAGGTTTGTAAGAAATCTCTGAGCACATCATTAATAAAATCCTGGAATACCGCTGGAGCATTACAAAGACCGAAAGGCATGACCAAGTATTCATAATGCCCACTCCTGGTGTTAAATGCTGTTCTCCACTCATGCCCCTCTTTTTTTTTTTTTTTTTTTTTTTATTTATTTATTTTTTTTAAGAAGGAAAGTTGTTTATTGTGATCAGCAGATACTGTGTATAAAAAGGATCCTGTGAATGAGGAAGAAAGGCACGTCATAGCTCACACCGCGGAGGTAGAGATGTACAGAGAAGACTTGGCACGTCACAAGGCAAAGCTTTATACAGGTTCAGTCCAGACCCTCCGGATCAGCAGCCGCCGGAACCGGGACCTCAAATCCTGGATCAGAGGACGACCATGTTCGTCGCGTCACAGGAAGGAGCAAACCTTCTGAGGCCGGAAAGGGTTTGTACTGGAGGAGACGCCGGTGAGGAGAGGATTAAGCGGCGCGTTCTGCAAACAGAACTGCTTCAAATCCGCCGCCACCTGAGACACCTTGACCCGGGTCACACTGGCCTCCAGGCGCAGCTGTTGCACCACTTTCCTCATGGCAGAGACGTTCCCGGAGCCCGACATGTTTCCCGAATCCGCCCGAGTTTCCGTTCCTTCCATGCCCCTCTTTTATACGTATCAGGTTGTAAACTCCTCTTAAATCAAGTTTTGTGTATACTGCTGACCCCCTTAACCTGTCGAACAGTTCTGATATGAGAGGGATAGGGTACACGTTCTTAATGGTGATCTTGTTAAGCCCCCTATAATCGATACACGGGCGTAAATCTCCCTCTTTTTTAGACACAAAAAAGAACCCAGCCCCTGCTGGAGAAGAGGAACGTCGGATAAAACCTCTCTCCAAATTCTCCTTTATGTACTCTTCCATAATTTGGTTCTCCTTTATGGAAAGAGGATATACTTTGCCTCGAGGAGGCATGGTACCAGGATGAATATCTATGGCACAATCATATGGTCTATGTGGAGGCAGTTTCTCTGCCTCTCTTTTATCAAATACAGCCCTGAGGTCGGCATATTGGTCAGGAACCTCTGTAGACAATGGAGGAGC
The DNA here is from genome assembly GCA_009667805.1 of Leptobrachium leishanense. Lineage (NCBI taxonomy): Eukaryota > Metazoa > Chordata > Amphibia > Anura > Megophryidae > Leptobrachium > Leptobrachium leishanense. The sequence continues at coordinate 87,077,930 of CM019071.1, forward strand.
TGTGGGTGTGTTCAGGGCACCGACATGCTGAATGGGTATTAAACAAGTCCCAAAACAAGCAGGACTCCAAGACAGTATCTCTCCCTTAGCCCAATCAATAACAGGATTATGTTCCACCAACCAAGGGAAACCAAGTACAACAGTATTGGAAGGTGAATGGATAACTTGAAATATGATTTCTTCTTTATGCAAGAGACCAGTGGTAAGAACCACTGTAACCGTATCGTGAGTAATCCTAGGGCAGGATAACGGTCTGCCGTCTATGGCTTCGACGGCTAAGGGTGTCTCTCTTACAACCAGAGGTAGAGAAATGGAAGAAGCGTAGTTAACATCGATAAAGTTGCCAGCAGCCCCAGAATCCAAAAAAGCGGTAGTATGTGTGGTCTTGGTCTCCCAAGCCAAGGATACTGGTAACATAAGTTTAGTGCCTTTGACAGGAGACATGCACGTCACACCCAAGGCCTGTCTCCTCAGCTGCCTTAGGTGCGGTAGTTTTCCGGCTTATCATGCATCTTAGGACGAGTAGGACATTGAAATCGTACATGTCCCCCCAAACCACAATACAGGCACAATCCCTCACGAAAATGCCTTGTTCTCTCTTCCTCTGTAAGCCTAGTACGGCCTAGTTGCATAGGCTCAGAGGGAGGAGATAACTCTCTTGGTGGTGCCTGAAAGACAGGGGCCAACCTAGGTAACGGTCTCTTGGGCTTCTCTCTTGGAGTCCTTCTGTCCCTTATCTGATTATCCAGATCTATACAATAATCAATGAGTTCACACAATACCTCAGGTAGTTTACGTGGAGCCAATTCATGCATCAATGACTCTGATAACCCCTCCATAAAAGCCAGAACCAGTGTCTCATTTGTCCAGTTCACATCAGAGATCAAGGTTTTAAATTCTATGGCATAATCAGAAACAGTCCTGTTCCCTTGACGTATGCGGAACAAGGATTTGCCAGCTACCGTGGCCTTTCTGGTAGGATTAAATGTACGTTGTAACTCGGCTATGAATTCTTTATAATCCCGTATGATAGGCTTCTCTGCCTCCCATAACGGAGTCGCCCATGTCAATGCTCTGCCAGACAGATGATTAATAATGAACCCCACTTTGGCAATGTCAGAGAAAAACATCTGTGGATTTAATTTAAAATGAATATCCACATGGACCAAAAATCCCCGGCACTCTGAGGGAGTACCGTCAAACCTCATAGGAGCGATCATGTGTACCTGGGATGTCTGAACGACAGGGGACACAGGTAAATCAAGCGGGGGTGCAACCCCAGCTGGTTCCAGGTGAGCCGTACGAGTCAGGATAGTTTGTAAGGCAATAGCAAACTGATCCATCCTATGATCCTGCTCATCCTGTCTGGATACAAAGTTAGCCAAGTGCTGTGTTAAGTCTGCGGGATCCATAGAGGCCAGATCGTAATGTCACGGTTCCCAGATCCCACCACCCAGTACTTAACACCCCACACTCCACAGAGCCCAGAAGCTACCAACAGAGTAGCCGGGAAAGATCTCTAACTGTCTGGTCCTTAGAATTGGCCAGGTAAACTAGCTAGACAGAAAGGGTTAACAACACGGGGAGTAGTCAGCCGAGCCAGAATCAGGAATACAGAGTTCAGAATGGTCAAATGGAATAGCCGGGTCGATATCAGAGCATTGGCGTAGTACAAGAAAATGGTCTAGGGCAACAGAAGGCAGAATAGTCAGAAACAAGCAGAGGTCAATAACGGGTTAATTCAATATAGCAGTCAGGTACAAGGAGCTCAGGTATGGATAACCACGATCTGGCAACTGCTGAGAATACACTGAGGGTTTTTAAAGACCTTCAGCAGGCCACGCCCCCCACTCAAGCCGCGCCTCATGCAACCACCTCCTGCCTGTCTCCATCTAAACCGGGCATTGGTCAGCGAGCAGCATCAGACATGCTGCTCTCAAGCACACAGGTAGGGCTGGAAGCTCCCAACGTTACAGATTGGCGATGTGCAATCCAGAGGAAAGAAATGGTTTGTCACGTTACGTTTAAAAAATAGGCCCCAATCCTGTCAGCTCGATTCAGGAGCAACGTGTGATGTACGGCATGTTTAAAAGACAAAATGATGTTAGCACCGGAAGTACATCTACTGCCAAGTGACAACAAACTAAAGCTATACTCTGGTGAGCTTATGAAATCTCTAGGACTCTTCAGGACTGAATGTGTCTTACGTGGACAGAGACACAAGCTAGAGTTTGAACTTGTGGAGGCCCGCCTAAAACTGCTGTTATCCGGCTCAACCTGTGAGCATCTAGGGCTGATACATTTCTCCGTCCCTGCAGAGCTAAACGTGAAGGACAATCAATCCAAAGGGCCCTTGACAAAACAAAGGCTGTTACAAGAATTTAGTGATGTGTTTACTGGGCCAGTAGAATCCGTACCAGGGGAAGTTCATTTCGACCTTGACTTGAGTGTCCCTCCAGTCCAATGTGCTCCACGAAATGTGCCAGTGGCGTTAAAACAGGCAGTCAAGGTGCAGCTTGACCAATATGAGGCCGATGACACCTAGCTCCAGTGACTGATCCAACTGACTGGATAAGTAACATGGTTATTGTAAAGAAGCCTGATAAGATAAGAATATGCATAGATCCCAAATTCTTGAATCTAGCAATGAGGCGATCTCAGTACATCATGCCAACGCTCGAGGATGTTTTGTACAAGCTGCCTAAAGCGCGTCTGTTCACGCTTGTTGATGCCCGGGATGCATTTTTACAGTGTAAACTGGATACTGCAAGTAGTTACATGACAACCTTCTGGACTCCTTGGGGCAGGAAAAGATGTCTCAAATTGCCTTTTGGAGTATCAGTTGCACCAGAGGTGTATCAACGTAAACAACATGAACTATTGACTGGACTTAGTGGTGTTGAACCAATAGTTGATGACATCCTTGTGGTTGGCTGTGGGGATACAGATGAGGAAGCAGAGTAAGATCATGATGGCAAACTGCTGGAACTGATGGATCGTTGTAGGCAGGTAAAATTAAGACTTGGCATAAAAAAGCAATTCAAGGTCTAACCTTGAACTAAATCGGAGGGTGCAAGCAACATGCGGGGAAAAAAATGACAAGCTCAGAGTCGTGTCTATAAATGCTCGCAGTTTAGTCAATAAAATCAATGAACTGGAGGCAATGATGGCAGCTGAAAAAGTAGATTTAGTTGCGGTTACTGAGACATGGTTCAGTGAGAAAAATAACTGGGACATAACAATACCGGGGTACTCTTTATATAGAAAAGACAGAGAAGGTAGGAAAGGAGGAGGAGTGGCCCTGTATGTGAAAAACAACATAAAAACGAACCAAATAAAAGTGAGCGAGGTGAACATAGAGTCAGTTTGGGTTACGCTAACATTTGGCAATCATACAGTAGCTCGTGTAGTGTGTGATCTATAGACCCCCTGGACAAGTAGAAGAGCTAGATAATCTGCTGCTTGAGGAAATAGCCAAAATGGCAATGAAGGGGGAAGTTATTATCATGGGGGACTTTAATCTTCCTGATGTGAACTGGAAAACCAAAACAGCTGGGTGCACCAGGAGTACAAATATTCTAAACTCCCTACTGGGATTATCTCTAACACAAGTAGTTGAGGAGCCGACCCGTAAAGAGGCCATATTGGATTTAATACTCACAAATGGAGGTTTGGTATCAGACGTTGTTGTAGGTGAAAATTTGGGATCTAGTGATCACCAGTCAGTATGGTTTAATGTAAGAACAGGGATGGAGCCGCACCACACAAAAACAAAAGTTTTAGACTTTAAAAAAACAGATTTTTCTAAAATGAGATTTTGTGTGAAGGAGTCATTATCAGACTGGAGGAGTTTAAAGGGAGTCCAGGAGAAATGGGATTATTTAAAGGAAGCATTATTGAAGGCCACAGGCAATTGCATTCGACTTGTTAGCAAAAACAAAAATGGGAAGAAACCACTGTGGTACTCTGCAGAAGTGGCCAAAATAGTGAAGAACAAAAAGACAGCATTCAATAATTATAAAACAACTCAGAGTGAAGAAGATAGGCAAACCTATAAGATTAGGCAGAAAGAGGCAAAGCAATTTATAAGGGCTTCCAAAGCACACGCAGAAGAGAAAATAGCTCAGTCAGTAAAAAAGGGGGACAAAACATTTTTTAGATACATAAACGAGAAAAGAAAAGTAAAACAAGGATTAGTTAGATTAAAAACAAAGGAAGGAAGGTATGTAGAAGAGGATAAAAGTCTCGCTGACTGCCTCAATGAATTTTTGTTCAGTCTTTGCAGAAGAAAAGGAAGGAAAGGGACCTCAGTTAGGAGGAAACACTAACGAGACAATTACATATCAGTTTACAGTGGAGGAGGTTCTACAGCAGCTGTCTAAAGTAAAGACAAATAAGTCAATGGGGCCTGATGGGATCCACCCTAAATTATTAAAAGAGCTCAGTGATGTAATAGCAAAACCGTTAACAGATTTATTTAACCAATCCTTGCTAATAGGAGTCGTCCCAGAAGACTGGAAATTAGCAAATGTTGTGCCCATTCACAAGAAGGGTAGTAGGGAGGAATCTGGGAACTATAGGCCAGTTAGTCTTACGTCAGTAGTGGGGAAATTAATGGAAACCATGTTAAAGGAAAGGATTATTGAACATCTAAAAACACATAGATTACAGGATCAGAAACAACATGGTTTACCTCAGGGAGATCATGCCAAACTAATCTTATTGATTTTTTTTGATTGGGTAACAAAAATAATAGACACAGGTGGTGCAGTAGACATTGCTTATTTAGATTTCAGTAAGGCTTTTGATACTGTTCCGCATAGAAGGCTTATCAATAAATTGCAATCTTTGAGTTTGGATTCCAATATTGTTGAATGGATTAGGCAGTGGCTGAGTGACAGGCAACAGAGGGTTGTGGTAAATGGAGTTTATTCGGCGCAAGGTCTTGTTACCAGTGGGGTACCTCAGGGGTCAGTACTTGGACTCATTCTATTTAATATTTTTATTAGTGATATTGCAGAAGGTATTAATGGAAAAGTATGTCTTTTTGCTGATGACACAAAGATTTGCAACAGGGTTGACGTTCCTGGAGGGATCAGCCAAATGACAAATGATTTAGGTAAACTAAAAAAAATGGTCGGAGCTGTGGCAATTGAGTTTTAATGTGGATAAGTGCAAGATAATGCACCTGGGACGTAAAAACCCAAGGGCTGAATATAGAATATTTGATACAGTCCTAACCTCAACATCTGAGGAAAGGGATTTAGGGGTTATTATTTCAGAGGATCTAAGGGTAAGTAGTCAATGTAATAGAGCAGCAGGAAATGCTAGCAGAATGCTTGGTTGTGTAGGGAGAGGTATTATCAGTAGGAAAAGGGAAGTGCTCATGCCACTGTACAAAGCACTGGTGAGACCTCACTTGGAGTACTGTGTGCAGTACTGGTGACTGTATCTCCAGAAGGATATAGACATCTTAGAGAGAGTTCAGAGAAGGGCTACTAAAATGGTGTACGGCTTGAAGGAGAAAAGTTACCAGGAAAGGCTTAATGATCTTAACATGTACAGCTTGGAAAAAAGACGAGACAGAGGAGATATGATAGAAACATTTAAATACGTAAAGGGAATCCACAAGGTAGAGGAAGGGAGTATATTTAAAAGGAAACAAAGTAGCAAAACAAGAGGACATAGTCTTAGATTAGAGGTGCAAAGGTTTAAAAGTAACATCAGAAAGCATTATTTTACTGAGAGGGTGGTGGATACATGGAACAGTCTTCCAGTTGAAGTGGTAGAGGCCAAAACAGTAATTGAATTTAAGCAAGCATGGGATAGGCATAAGGCTATCCTAAACAAAAGATAAATCCAGGTAAAGTATCCATGTAATTGGGCAGACTAGATGGGCCGAAAGGTTCTTATCTGCCGACATTTTTCTATGTTTCTAAGGTCAAAGAGGTCCGCTTCCACGGACAGATCCTATCCTGGGAGGGTTTGAAGGCTGACCCAGACAAAATCAGAGCCATACTGGATATGCCACAGCCGGAAATTGTGAAATCCCTGCAGTGCTTCATTGGGTTTGTTACCTACATGGCAAAATTCCTACCTCACCTCTCAGAGGTCTGCGAGCCGTTGAGAAGGCTTCCTAAGCATGATAATGCAGTGCAGGACATCAAACGTTTGGTCACAGATACACCTGTCCTGAAGTACTATGACGTTACTACTCCTGTAACTATTCAAAGTGATGCAAGCAAAACTGGACTCGGGTGTTGCCTATTGCAAGCTGGCCAGCCTATCGCTTTTGCTTCAAGGGCACTGACTCTTACTGAACAAAACTACGCTCAAATAGAAAAGGAATGTCTGAGTATAGTGTTTGCCTTCCAGCGCTTTCACCACTACCTCTATGGCCGCGATGAGATCACGGCGGAAACTGACCATAAGCCTTTGATTTCTTGTTTTCAAGAAACCTCTTTTGTGTACACCCAAACCCCTTTGTTGGACTGCAAGTGGCAAAAGGTTGTGTCGGATATATTTCGACATAGGACCGGAAAGGGTTATAATACATTTAAATATATTCAAACATATATGAAAAAATAAGTTAGTGAGTGCAGCGGCATTGATAGATTTATAAGAGGGAGGGGACAATGCTGCTGCTTTTAGGGAAAAAATTGTTTTTCATTTTTACACATTACGTAGCTATGTTTGGTATCATTGGAAAGCCCAGATCCTGATCTATCCAATGACACCTCAGTTGACTTTGTGAGGTGAAAAGCGTGGAGATACAGAGGTCCCAAGGCCCGCCACCTCTCCTCGCAGCTTGTGCTTTTCCTTGGAAGAGTGTGTAACAACACACCTGCTCCATCACCTCTACACTTGTTCCCAGAGTGGGAAATGAGAAGGTGAACAACTGAAGCACCCTTGTTTACTTCTTAATTAAAAAGCTGACAATGGTGAGGTTTTAGAATATAAAATATTTTTTTTGTTTTTTTACATAACCATGTAATCTGTAAAAGTAAGATTCTAGCTTTTCCAATGAACCATCTTTGTAGTACTTACAGATCCCATTATATAGGCTTTCAATTGAACCCCTGCATCTCCTGTAATGGCATTTCCCTACCGGGCAGGTGGAATCCCTGTTTGTGCCGTCATCGCACGTGCAAAGTGCCAGGTCAGCACCGAGCAAGGACACAGAGAGGACATGCATGGAGTGTCCTCTACAATGGGGAGGGAACCCCCATGATGCAGCCCCCCATGTCCATGAACCGGGGGGTGGGCAGCAAGACTTCCTGATGCGGCCCCGAATCTGGGCCCACCCCCTGTGGGCTCTCGGGCAGTCCCTGAACGCCCGATGGGTCAGCCCGCCACTGTTCATCAGCCATAAGAAGCTGTACAGTGTACAGATTCGATTTTGGATAAGGTACTATTTAACCTCTTTGGTACCAAGCACTTTTTGCTGAGAAAAAAAATATTAGCATAACATTTTTTTTGAAACATGGGATATATGGTTAACACAGTGTCAGCTGGATGAACTGAGCCTTGGTGTCCACCTTTTAAGTCCCCAACATCAGGAAAGAAAACAGTCAGTATCAGGAAGCTACTAAAGGGAAACACACAATATAATGTATAAGAGCCATTAATTTACAGTAAGCTGCCACAACTACAACTCGTTGTGATAGCTGCTGGATTCAATAAGTTAACAGATGGAGCCAATAAGTCGAATGGTTGATGCAATTAGCTTATAGGCTTGGTTAGAATTGGGCCCTACATCTACATCTTTTGGGTTTTTCTTGTTTTGATCATGAAAATTACAGTTTGAAAGTAATAAATGTACCATGTTTGCATAATTGACCATAGGGACATGAACCCATATTTTAACCCCTTCGGTGCTGAGCCATTTCACCCCTGTGTGCTGAGCTAATTTTGAGCTCATCATGTTTAATTCGATTCAAAGTCATGTCTTACTGACAAATAATATATACAGTGGCAAGAAAAAGTATGTGAACCCTTTGGGATTACGTGGAGTTTTGCATGAATTGGTCATAAAATGTGCTCTGATCTTCATCTAAGTCACAACAATTTGAAAAACACAGTCTGCTTAAAATAATACAACACAAACATTATATGTTTATTGAATAACATGTAAACATTCATAGTGCAGGGTGGAAAAGGTATGTGAAACCCTAGCCTAACGACTTCTCCAAGAGCTAATTTGAGCCAGGAGTGAGCCAACCTTGAGTCCAATCAGTGTGATATTATTGGATGTGTTGCTGAAAGTTGTCCTGCCCTTTAAAAACACACACCAGTTTTGGGTTTACTGGTTTTAAGAAGTACTGCCTGATGTGAACCATGCCTCGCAGAAAAGAGCTCTCAGAAGACCTACGATCAAGAATTGTTGATTTGCATGAAGCTGGAAAGGGTTACAAAAGTATCTCCAAAAGCCTTGATGTTCATGTGTCCACGGTAAGACAGACTGTCTACAAAAGGAGAAAGTTCAGCACTGTTGCTACTCCCCCTAGGCATGGTCGTCCTGTAAAGATGACTGCAAGAGCACAGCGCAGAATGCTTAATGAGGTAAAGAAGAATCCTAGAGTGTCAGCTAAAGACTTACAGAAATCTCTGGCACATGCTAACATTTTTGTTGACACATCTACAATAAGGAAAACATTAAACAAGAATGGAGTACATGGGAGGACACCACGGAGGAAGCCATTGCTGTCCAAAAAGAATATTGCAGCACGTTTGAAGTTTGCAAAAGAGCACCTGGATGTTCCACGGCACTACTGGCAAAATATTCTGTGGACAGATGAAACCAAAATTGAGTTGTTTGGAAAAAACACACAACACTATGGGTGGAGAAAAAAAGGCACAGCACACCAACATCAAAACCTCATCCCCACTGTAAAACATGGCGGAGGGAGCATCATGGTTTGGGGCTGCTTTGCTGCCTCAGGGCCTGGACGGATTGTTGTCGTTGATGGAAAAATGAATTCCTGAGTTTATCAAGACATTTTGCAGGAAAACGTAAGACCAGACCACCAACTGAAACTCCGCAGGGGATGGGTGATGCAACAGGACAATGACCCAAAGCATACAAGTAATTCAACAAAAGAATGGCTTCAACAAAACAAAATACGCCTTCTGGAGTGGCCCAGTCAGAGTCCTGACCTCAACCCGATTGAAATGCTGTGGCATGACCTTATGAGAGCGATTCACACCAGACATCCCAAGAATATTGCTACACTGAAACAGTTTTGTGAAGAGGAGTGGTCCAAAATTACTCCGGATCGTTGTGCAGGTCTGACCTGCAACTACAGGAAACGTTTGGTTGAGGTTATTGCTGCCAAAGGAGGGTCAACCAGTTATTAAGTCCAAAGGTTCACATACTTTTTCCACCCTGCACTGTGAATGTTTACATGTTCTGTTCAATAAAAACATGAAAACATATAATGTTTGTGTTGTATTATTTTAAGCAGACTGTGTTTTTCAAATTGTTGTGACTTAGATGAAGATCAGAGCACATTTTATTACCAATTCATGCAAAACTCCACGTAATCCCAAAGGGTTCACATACTTTTTCTTGCCACTGTATCCTTATTTTCAGCAGATTCAAAATAGATCATTATTATATGTATACGTCATGTTCTGTCAGAATGCTGCAACAAAAATGTAAAAATAATTTAAATTTACTTTCAGATTTCAATCATTTATTGCATGTAAAATTATTTTTTTCACATTTTATCATCCAAACCTTTGTGGTTATGTATTCTATGGGGCACTCCTGTTAAAAAAAATAGAAATGGGAACCTGTTACTGTATTTTTCTGTGAAAATATGCAATTTTAACTAAAACTGGAAAAACCTTTTTACATTTGTATTTTGCCACATAGGGCACTATTCCATGCCTGGCACTAAAATTGGGATGCTAATGGAGAAAACCTGTGCCTGCCCCATAGCGTCTCCATTTTAATACCATATTCCAGGGCCGGCCCTAACTCAGCAGCCTGCCCTGGAACGCCGCACAACCAAGGGGGATAGACATGGTCGCATCGCCGCGAGTATCACCTCCTGTGCTCTAAGTCTGCAGTGTCCTGGTGAGCTAGCCTGCAGTGTTTCCAGCGATCTAGCAGTGTTCCTGTGACCTAAGCTTGCAGTATATCCTGTGCTTAAGCACACTGTGTTTCTGTACTGCTACCCACAGTGTTCCAGTTCAGCAACTTCAGCCGTGTGGTCTCTGCCCTCCAGAGCCTTCAGCCTTGTACCCTCCAAACCTGTCTGCCTGCATCAAGCCCTGCAACATGTCTGTCTGCATCAAGCCCTCAACCTGCCTTCAGTAATTCAGCCTAGTCCAACTTTCGTGAGTCCTGCCTTGGAATTGGAAGAAGAGAACAATCTAGACCAGGGGTCTCAAAATACCAGACCGTGGGCCATTTGTGGCCCACAGACTGGTTACAAATGGCCCACAGATTGACCCGGTCCAGATTGGCTGGTTGTGGAGCCTGGAGCGTGATGGGGATTTCCTCCCCAGCGTGCAGGACGCTCCACGCCCGTGCTGTTGGGCCCCTGCTCGGTGCCAAAATGGCACCGAGCAGGAGCTTCAGCCACAGCAGGCTGACATCAGCCCTTGTGGGTGGGACGGACTGCCGCAGGAGTCATTGCGCGCACGTGCGATGATGTCACCCATCGGGATTCCCCCTGCCCACTAGTACAGGAGATGCAGGGGTCATTTAGACCCCTGTATCTCCGGATCCGTAAGGGCTACAGGGATGGTTGAGGCGTCATTGAAAACGCGTTGAGTGTGTCCTGATGTTTATATGTTTTTAACTGTTTGGGGTGCCTTCAAATCCCATCTGTTTGGGGTGCCTTCAAATCACCTGTCTGTTTGGGGTGCCTTCAAATCCCCTGTCTTATTCTGGTTGTTTTTTGTGGTTCCCTTTGGGAATAATGAGTCTATGCACAAGATGGCGTGTATAATTTGATACTTTGATGTATATTTGGTGTGGTACCATCAATTGATGTCGAGAATTTTCTTTTTTTTTCTTATGGTTCCCTCTCCTATATACAGTATGGTCATATGGTGTAATTACTGGATGGCGTGTGTATGCCAAGTTCATCTGACACATATGCAATTATAATGACCTTGCAATAGGGGGATAGCTAATATTGTTGGATTTTGATTGATATAGCCACATGAGCAGTTTTTTGTTTGTTTGTTTTTTTCTTTTAAAACCATTTCTGGGGGCGTGGCCGGCTGCAGAGGGGGAAAGACGTGTCTTTTAGAGCTCCGCTCTGTCTATCCCAATTTGGGGTATTTTTGAGGACTTTTGCCGCTGAGTTTTGACTACAGAAGCACCCCTGAGCGGTGGGCCATCAGGGAGCGCTGTCCGGTGCCTGTTTAGTCTCCCCCACACCGGACCAGAGACACGTATTTGCTGCTGGTCTTCCTCCTCGAGGCTGCTGACGGCCATTTTTTGGATCTCTTCCCGACCCTGGCTGTCTTCTCGAGGTGACTTGTGGAGGGTCTTGTCCCGAGAGGGAACCAGGCTGGAGACTGTGAGGACGGAAGGCCCCCGTCGTCCTGCCTCTGCTGGGACCGAAACGGGGATGATAGATGCCGATGGTGAGAGCCGGCATAGCAATGCCCCCCCTCCTCAAGTGAAAATGGCCGCGATCGCGGGCCTTGACGCCTGCCTGGCGTTGCTGGAGGGGGCTGACGACGAGAGCCCGCTCACGCGTGGGACCTGGCGCCAACTAATGTCAGTGCTACGGGGGTGTAGAGGAGCCTTGGATCCCGGCCTGCGGGATCTGGAGGAGGCCTTGCCTTGCGGCTGCGCGGAGGCTGTGGATGCGGAGCTATTTGCGGAGGAGAACCTGGGCCCACACGACGAAGTAGCGATGTCGCCTGGGGCGCCAACGGTGAGAGTGGAGGTTCCCGGGGTACATGGTGACACTGTTGCGGCTCCTCTTGAATCACCTTGCACCATACCTGCCGGGTGGACCCACCGGGGGGAGGCTGAGTCCAGAGTGCTGCCTGCCGGTAAGAGGCTACGTTCCCCCTGGTCCAGCGGAGTCCCTGAGGGAGTTGCGGTGGCTAACTGGCTGTGTAGTGCCCTCTGTACACCAAGCGGAGAAAGATGCTTTGAAGATATACACTGCCTCCCTCGCGTCCTGCTGGGTGCCAGGGTACCCCTCCAGTTTCGAGACACGGGCTGAGATGACTTTGCCACCCTGGTCCAAGTGACCCTTTTCGGCTGACCTTTATTTTTGTTTGAACTATGCCCCTCTGCTTATTTTTCTTTTTGTTTCTATTACTTGCCGAGACCTCCCCACTCGGGGATGAGTTTGAGTTTTATTTGTGACATGAGACTCTATGTTCCCCCCACAGGATTGGGCTGTAATTTAGTTTCTTGGAACCCCGGACAATTCTCCCTCCCCTCCTTTTTTTTTTTTTTTTTTTTTTTTTTGTGTTGTGGGAACACTCGGGGAGGCCCAGGTGAGCCGTTTGGGTGGCCACCATGGCTCTAGCCACTCACCTCGGCCCTGGGTTCCCAGCCCTGTGGCCTCTTCCTCTGCTCCTCGGATTGGGCTGGGAATGCCACATAACCGTGGGCAGTTCCCCACTACACCCCTACCCACTGGCGGGGGTTTATCTCCCTCTTTTTTTTTTTTTTTTTTCTTGTCCTGGGATCTCCTACTCAGACTCCTTGTGCTTTCCGCCATTTTTCCTGCGGGTGCTACCTGCTGTTCTATATGCTGCCCTCCCCATTTTAATTTTCTTTTTCCCTGTTTTCTTTTGTTTCCAGATAACCACTTTGCTGGACGCTATTTTTGCTTATTTTATAGTTTGCATAAGTTGTGATTCATGATGCATAAATATTTGCCTGATGTCTTGCTGATTTTCTCTCACACTTATTACTCTGATATCCTTGCTTACTATTGTCATTTGTTGTACGGCTGACTTCTTCAAAATAAAAAATTGTCAATAAAAAAAAAAAAAAAAAAAATTTCTGCTTTGTATGAATTTCAGCACCATTACTTTGGTTTCTAAGAGTCTCCACCTATCATTACACGCTGTGTGTTATATTCTCTGCACATAAAATATACTCCAATTTATGTGTTTTTTAGCATGTTTATTTATGGGTTTGATTATTTACACAAGCAAAAAATTGTGTATTATTGGGGACCCACATCCCCTCTATTAGCAATCCATGCAGATTTTGTATTGGATTACTATATGGTTGTTCTTGGTTTCCTATGTTTAAACCACCACTGACTTTGCTCACAGCGTGGGAAATGAGAAGGTGAGTAACGGCAGTGGTATTGCTCATTTTATACGTGACAAATGGATAATGTCATTGCAAAAGAACAAAAAATAAAAAGACTTTTTGCTGTAAATGAAAATAAAAAACGGTTTAATAATTTTGTTTTTTAAAAAAGGGAGTATGAATTTTTGCATGCAGCCTCATGGGATATGAAAACTTGTCCAGTGGCACTCAGGTAATTTGAGTTTGAGACCCCTGATCTAGGCCAAACAGCCGATTTGGAAAGTGAGATAAATGGGAGAATTTTTCTGGCATGGCTATTTTGCAGGGTTTTTCAGAGGATGGTGAAACTCTGGAGAACTTTTGGAGAAGTAAAAATTCCTAGGTCAAAATAGCCAAACCAGAAAAATTCTCCCATTTATCTCAATTTCCAAATCAGCTATTTTGACCTAGAATTTTCACTTCTCCAAACGTTCTCCAGAGTTTCACCGTCCTCTGAATAACCCGTTTATCTAGATTTTCACTTCTCCTGCCAATTCTCCCTACATTACCCTTTAGTGAATAGACCTGTTAGAGCTGCATATCCAGACCCATGTGCAAAAGTAGGCCAAGTGAAATGTCTCCTATGTCAGCAATAAAATTATATTACCATGGGGAAACTGTGGCACAATGAAAGGTGAAAACAACTTGGCAGAGTAAAATAGAATACAGTATAGGTACAATGTACATGAAAGGGATGACGCTCCCAAAATTTTCAGCTTCAGGTTTATGCATCGCCTATGTGATGTGGCTCATAACTGCAGATAACAGGGTATAAAGGGACAGTATTTTCCCCACTCTCTGAGAATGGATTTTGAGAAACATACCTAAGATTTCAGATTAGTGGTGAACTTGTAGCATCTTCAAAGAATGAAATGCACAAGCACTTAGAAATAGATCCAGGGCCACGATCAGGGGGTGACAATGATCTGCTCAGGGCTCAGTGCCACTGATGTCGCCCCTGAGCAGGAAGCATGGAATTGGGTTCTAGAAACCCAAATCCGGAGTTTCGCCGGCCAGGCTGAGCCACCACTGCCTGCCATCGGTGTCAGCAGAAGAAGCATGCTGTAATGAATGGAGACAGCACCACCTACAGCATGATGCCCTCTGTGGAACTCCACTTTCGGCTAATGTCAGATGAATGCAGTCTGAGCACACTCTGCGTGTGTGCATAACGGACGGACGTACTGACGGAAGATACTGTAGACACCACACGGTCTGTTTTTTTTTTTAACGGATGTAGAACAAAATAGGGAAATATGGGAATCAAAATTAATTGATGTTAAACTGTGCGTCGACACGGACATGATCACTGTGTTCGTCTGACACCGGCCTTAATTCTCATCGGTTGGAGGAAAGGGGTATAATCACCATCAACCAATTATTTGATAAGCAGTGTATGTTGGATTTCCCTACTCTGATGTTGAGATTTCGGCTGAATAACACCTTTACGCCAAGGCTTTTTAGCTTTTTTACTCCTTCCATCACCCTGCTTTGACAGTGATTGAAAGTATTTGTGCCTCTTCTCATCTGCTGTGCGGTTTAATTTCTATTGGTTATTTAGCCTCCTCGGTCTGTGAACTTCCACTATGGAATTACCAGACTTTATGGGAAAAGGATCTGGGTAGGAGTATTGACTTGGGAGAATGGGGCAGGTTATTTTGTCGTGATGTGGGAGTGACGAAAAATGCTACTCTATTAGAGACTAGCTGCAAGGTACTTTACAGGTGGTACTGGACTCCAGAAAGGGAAGCGAAGGTCATGGGAGAGCCCTCTTTGAAGTTTTGGTGTGGGTCAATGGAGGGTTCTTCTATTCCTATCTGGTGGCGATGCCCGATTATCAGCTCCTTCTGGTCACAACTAGTGGATTTGGCCTTCACAGATGTTGGTACAGTGCTTGCTATCACTCCAGATTTTGTATTAGTGGGGTTAAGAGGTCCGGGGCTCTCCCGACAGCAAACTTGAACGTGGTTCCACATTGTTTCCACAGCCGTAATACTGATAGCCAGGAACTGGAGGTCAGTACATCCCCCCACTGTATCTGTTCTCGTTGCCCACCTGGAACGGTATCGGGGATATGATAGACTGGCCACTCAATTACTGGATATACAGTATCACCTCCCAAGCATGACCCATGGGTTTTGTACCTAATTATAGAATGTATATGAGGGGTAGCTTCTTAAGGGGTGAGGTTACGTGAAGGGGCACATCAGGCGGACCGCATGGTGGCACTACCCCTTTAGGAATTGGGCTACTTTATCATATTCCTGGACCTTCTGTATAGGACTTAAGTGATATTTTCTCGAGTGCATTGGGCTGTATAGTTGTGTGATGTGTTTTTTATGTACTTTATCCCTTCCCGTCCCCTATTTTTTCTGTACCCTTGTCCTAAATTTAATCAAAATTTATACTTTTCAAAAACATTTAATAGTATCGATGAGCCGAACACCCCCATGTTCGGTTCGCATTCGAACTCGAATAATTTCAAAAGTTCAATGCAAGTCAATGGGACCCAAAAGTCCCATTTTTCGAGTGCCCTCCAAGAGGGCATATATGCAAGATATTTGCCATAAAAGGTGTATGGGGGTCCTGGTAGTGCCCTGGGGGACAGGAAACAAGGACAAAAAAGTTTTTAAAAAGACGTTTTTAAAGGAACAGTGAGTTTTCCATAAAATAAGGGTTAAAAATAAAAACGAAAAATTCCTTCAAATATCGTGCCTAGGAGGTCCCCATAACCTGCCCGTGAAGTGGCGGATTTGTAGGATGTATAGAAACATTGCCATCAGAGACCCACACACGACACCTGGCCACCCTTAAGGGGTTAAAATGCACAGGGACTGGCTACTATCCTGTTAGATGAGGGAATGTATTATATGTATAAAGCAAGATATATATGACAATGGATAGTCAGAGACTCTAGGGACTCAGCTTGTACGCTTTATGATAGACATTTATAACACAATAATAATTGTATGCTCACATAGGCCCTTCGGGAGAGGTACATGACATACAAATACTGGAAAATTACATTTAAATCGAAGGAATGTGATAAATATTTTATTAAGCCCTTGATGACAAATGATGTAACATCTACATCATTAATGATTGGCTTTACAGAGCCCTGGTCCTTAAGGGGTTAAACAGCATATCAGAGAGGATCATATAGTAGAAAAGAACACTTCTTAGAATTTAAAACAAGCACAGTGTTTGTTCATACATGTTCAGGAGCCCCCACCCAGTCTGCAGGCAATGTATCAAATTCTAATTGCTAATTAGAAGCGCATGTTATTTCCAAACACTAATTAAACACCTGTTGTTTACGCCATTTGAGAGCACAGGTCATTTAGAGGTGAGAATCTTTGCACCTAGACATTAGGTAGTTTTTTAATTCAATATCTAATAAACCGTTGCATATAATATTCTAAAGTAATGAGTCTCTTTATTTCTAGATTTTTTAGTATTTTTTTAAGCATTTTTTATACTTTTTTCAAAAAAAACTCGAACTCGAACCGAACACGCCAAAAAGTTCAAAGTTCGCGAACTTTCGAACTGCCAATGTTCGAGTCGAACTCCGAACTGATCGAACCGAACAGCTGATCCCTATTTAATAGCAACTGGGAAAGTAGATTTATAACCACCCAAAGAAGAGATTATCAGGGTTATTCAGAGAGCGTGAAAAGCAGGAGAATGACTGGAGAATGGCTGGAGAATTAAAAATTCTAGGTCAAAATAGCCAATTTGGAAAGTGAGATGAAAGGTAGAATTTTTCTGGTTTGGCTATTTTGACCTAGAATTTTTCATTCTCCAGTCATTCTCCTGCTTTTCACGCTCTCTGGATAACCCTGTATGGGAACTGTGGTGCTTAGGGGCAAAATATAGCTTTCGCATGAAAACAGCATCACCTTTAGGTCACAAATGGCAACATCATGTAAAAAAGCTACATCGTAAAAAAACAAATAAAATTGCAGGTTCAAGAAAAATAGTTTTTTAATGCACATACTGTATAACTAGCATCATAAATTGAAGAGGGCTTACCTAGCTGGAAAACAAATGATTCTAGTATATGAAAAATTATGTTAACTTGAGTAGTGTCCAAAAGTTTACTAGATTGATATAAAAAATAATTTTTCCATAAATATTTTTAAGACCTAAACCAACAGATCCTGTAGAATTTTTGTACATAAGCATCACTAGAATTTGATTAAATCATTCATTGTAGTGGTGCTTACGTACAAAAATACTTTAGGCAGCACATTCTGCTCCATTTTATAAGGAATGATGAAGACTGTATCTAGGTTACGATGCTAAAGCATTTTAATTTACGAAAGCTTGTTTTTTTAATATTTAAATTATCATGTAATCAGCAGAAATATATACTATTACACTGAACTAAAAATAGATCATTCTTATGTTTAAGTTATTAAAAGCAGGCAGTGATACATCATTCATACTACAATTACCGCCTACTAAATAGTGTGCTGGTGTAAAGTGAAACTAGCGCAAGATATTTACTGAATATTGATGGAATTATATATTTCTGTTTTGAGATTGGGATAAAGAAACATCAAACATGTTTTCCTTTGCACATACTATTGTACCTGTGTACTACACTTGCAAGCCTTCTTTTGAACATATGATTGTATAAACAAAAGAATACTGCAGCACTTAACCTTTTCAGATGTATCTTGTCTTCCCTCCCGAGAGTCCAGGAACACTCGAAAAATAGTCTCTATTCATAAAAAGGTGGAGGGAAGACATACAGAAATTATATGGCCAACAACATCACCATCGCCACTTTCAGGGTCCCAGCTGCACCGGTCACCACGGTAATTCCGTTTTCCAGAGGGCCTGGTTGTAGAGGCCTTGATGTTACTTTCTCCACTTTCTGGATCTTTAGTTCCCCGGTCCACACTGGTTCACATGGAATGGGTGGGTATGCCCGTTGCCGAGTTTCATTAAAGAATCATTCAAGATCCAAAATAAAAACAGTTTTTTTATTCCAATTTTAAAAACACAAACAAATAAAACAAAGCTCACATAATTTCTCTGTGTCTTCCTTCCACCTTTTTATGAATAGAGACTATTTTTTGAAAATATGAGTAGTACCTTTGAAATTTTCTCAGTGGTAGCATATTATTGAACCAATCTTTTGAAGAATGTGTATTTCTATCGATCTAAGGCTAGGTCACAACTAAGCCATTAAACTAACGTCTTGAATTTATAGACACAACAGCTCCAGGAGACATTCAGGGCTGCCATCAAAAAGCTCAGGGCCCCTTACTGACCCACTGGACGGGGCTCCATTCAATCGGCTGCCTGTTTCAGTAAACTACAAATAAATAATTTTGCCTCCTTCTGATTACCTTATATTACACAGTGTGGGTCAAGTCCCCGGTGGTCCGGCAACGGGATAAAAAGTGTTCCTCGTGGGAGAGCTTTCGGTCTGTACCCCTACCTAGTGCAGACCATACTAATTGCTCCCTCAGTGAAGTGTCAATGC
The DNA here is from genome assembly GCA_009667805.1 of Leptobrachium leishanense. Lineage (NCBI taxonomy): Eukaryota > Metazoa > Chordata > Amphibia > Anura > Megophryidae > Leptobrachium > Leptobrachium leishanense. The sequence goes on from CM019071.1 coordinate 87,096,718, forward strand.
TCTTACCAGCCCAGATGCTGCTGTCCATCAGGAAATGTTTTGGTATCGTGGTCAGCCAGTCTTTGGTGGCATGGAGGGCCCTTACATCTATGGCAATTAGATGAGCTACACAGGGATTGGCAACAGTCAGGGTCCCCTTGGCACCTGAACATGTCATGGGCTGTCACCCCCTGATAGCTGCCCTGGTTACATGAATGGCTACTGCCGATATTACGATTGTGCCTCAAGCTCTGATTGCAGCTCAGATGTTTCAGTAGCTTACTGTATTTTAACACCTCTTCTACTTTGTATAGGAACTGTTAATTTGTGATGCGAAGGAGAAGGACAACTATTCCAATGGATCTTACTGGTATTGGTATTGGTGTTAAGTGAATTTGCTTTAGCAAAAAATCACTGAAAACATCAATCTACAGTGATTTGATTGAACAATCCCTTACCTGAGATCCCACAGTGCAGAGGGTAGCGATCGGCAGCTTAATTTGACTGCAAGCAGCAGAAGACTGGGAAGAAATAGTTCCCCGGGTTTTTCCATGCATCCCTGATCAAGTAAACTCACAAAGAATTTGTGCTGGGCTACATGTAGTCCTACTGATTACAGGAGCTCATATCTGTTGGTGTAGGGGTCTTGGGCATTATAATAGAAATTAGGAAGGTCCCATATTCAGAATAAGCAGGTCTTTTCCTAGTTTTTTAGATATCTTTTTGCTTTAGGAGGCAGATGCCTTACTGGAATCATTGACATATTTGCTTTGAGAACCTAGCTGGACTCCATTAAGTTCTCTGGTTGACTTTTCCAGGGAATGATCCAGTGGAAATTTAAAAGGTACACTCTACATAGTATAACCACCCAATGTAATTTGAGTACTCACACAGCTCTGAGCTCCATTTTTCCTCTCCCAACACCCTGAGCTAAAGTTTTGGGATTTGGAACCTTTGGGAACTACGTCTCAACAATTAAGACAATATTCTAAAAAGCCAATGTGAGTATAGAAGACATTATTGCATATCAGAAATTATGTAACAATTTTTGTTATGTATCTTTAAAAAGAAGTCACATTAGATGAGGTTTTCAAAAAAATAGAAGGGAATTATAAATATCAAGTAATAAAGCCAGGGTTTGTGTCCAGTGGGAATATGTTGTAATGGTGTTCCTACACAATTTCCCCTGTAAGTATGTTTTCCCATTGCACTGGAAGCCACAAAGATGGAGCATATGGGAATATATTGACTGAAAATCACCATTTGGGCATGGAACTAGATACAAAGCAACAAAAAAACAAGACATTTCATTAGAAATAAACTATCTTTTTCTCCATCCTGCAAGACTACAAAGGCAGATGATACATATTTTAGACATATTACATATACATACATATTACTATCCTCTATTCCCGTGAAACTATTCGCATAACACTATACCCCCCTGTAGGAAAATAAATTCACAATTGGAGCCATTTTTCCCCCCCTGAAACCATTTTCATTCTCTACAGCTCAAGAATGCAGATGGTCTGAGTGACGTCATTCCCCTTTTACTAAGACTAAGAATGTCAATCCAAATCTTAGATTAGGATAACATTACTGCTGAAGCTAAAAAAGATTGAGCACATTTAAAAGGAAAATGGTTCCAAGGCCACTGGCAATATTAGAGAGTTACATGGAATTTGGGAAGCCCTAAAAAAAATTCAAACCAGACATCATTCACAGAGCGGTTCAGATACAGACATACAAACAGACAATCTGACAACAGATGGAATGGGCAGAAGAAAATCAGATTTCGATTTCAGCAGTTTCTATCCAGGGAGGCAAGAATATTATAACAGATTTCCTAAGAAGGTTGAAGATCACACAGAAAGATTGGTCAAATACAAAACAAAAATTCAAAGAGATCACCAAACAATTCGGGTCACCAGATATAGACCTCATGGCTTCAATGGTCAACCAGAACAGAAGACAAGTTAGTTCCCTAAAGGAAAAGGATTATCCCACACTTTGGACACCATGTACCGTTCAGCTTGCCTACACACTCCCTCTGGTGGCTCTGACTCCCAGTTATGAAGAAGAAAAAAAAGGTGATACTGAAAAGTAAAGCAGCCTTTATTATTATTTTTATTTTTATCATAATCATTTATATATCACCAACAGTTTGCTTATTGCTTTACAATAACTAATGGAAACGAGACCAAATTAAAAGAAACATATGAACAGAAATAAGAGTTTCAGAGGGCCCTGCTCACAGCAGCTTTATTTACTCATTACTATTGTCAGGTATTATTCACAAGTTTAAATCATTTTTGCTAGTTTGTTTTTCCCCTTTTTTTTCTTTCCAAGAATTACCTACCACTTTAATTTTATTATTACATATTCTGTAACGTTGCATTATAGAGGCTAGCTATGAAGAACGAAGACCTATAATGTAACCGAAACAACCCTTAATTTGTGAAGCATATACAGAACTAAACAGGCTTTCCAAAGTCTAAGAAAAAGTAGCACAACTCATATTAATAAAAATGTCATTATAGGATTAGAGCTAGTTACTTCCTTTCAATAACTTTGTTAAGCGGCTTCTGTTCAAACTCTGACAGTTCATTTGCTTTCCAGACACTGGTGTTATGAATAAGCCACCCACAAAATGAATATATATTAGTTTAGAACTCTGAATGTCAAAGGATCAGCATTCCAGGAATATTGGAGATTTGATCCCTTAACTTCGTTCCTTTGCTTCACGGTCAGCATATTGCCGAAGGCAAAAGTAAATACTAAAAATCTTGCACTCATTTAAAACATATCAGAACTATTATTATCATTGCCAATTCCCTAAGAGTCACTGAGCTTTTGTTCATGAGTGTGTTTGCAGGTATTGCATGTTTAATGTTCAAGCATAATGCAGCAATATAGAGAATAAAGTTAAAGTCCCTTAGGATAATATAGTATTTCTAAGCCGTTTTTATGTCTGTCACTAGAGAGGGTTCAATAAGGCCCAGGATCGTTATTACTGAAAATCAATTGCAAGTGTCCCCTTTGATGCACATTGGATTGGTGCTTTTTGAGGTGGAGGATTATCTTAACTTGGGGAACATTTTTCTTGCAAGAGGGTTGTGTACTGCGGTGTGCAACCTCTTGTGTTAGGGCGTGCACCTGACCCATGGAATACTTATTTATTACAAACTTACACAGTTGTCAAGTGAATACAGCAATACAGCAACTTTTCATGCTCTTTATCACAAATCAGAGACAAAATATATAAAATATGTCAGCAATGACTTTAAAGGGGTAGACAAATTAATAAAGTGTACCTGTGTAAACCTATGCAGGCCTATGGCTTGTGTATGCTCTCACAGGGCATGAAGAAGATGTGGAGTTACATTTTTCAGTATACTCACCTTTAATCCCCTTGAGATACAGTGGCAAGAAAAAGTATGTGAACCCTTTGGGATTACGTGGAGTTTTGCATGAATTGGTCATAAAATGTGCTCTGATCTTCATCTAAGTCACAACAATTTGAAAATCACAGTCTGCTTAAAATAATACAACACAAACATTATATGTTTTCATGTTTTTATTGAACAGAACATGTAAACATTCACAGTGCAGGGTGGAAAAAGTATGTGAACCTTTGGACTTAATAACTGGTTGATCCTCCTTTGGCAGCAATAACCTCAACCAAACGTTTCCTGTAGTTGCAGATAGACCTGCACAACGATCTGGAGTAATTTTGGACCACTCCTCTTCACAAAACTGTTTCAGTGTAGCAATATTCTTGGGATGTTTGGTGTGAATCAGTCTCTTAAGGTCATGCCACAGCATTTCAATCGGGTTGAGGTCAGGACTCTGACTGGGCCACTCCAGAAGGCGTATTTTGTTTTGTTGAAGCCATTCTGTTGTTGAATTACTTGTATGCTTTGGGTCATTGTCCTGTTGCATCACCCATCCTCTGCGGAGCTTCAGTTGGCGGACAGATGGTCTTATGTTTTCCTGCAAAATGTCTTGATAATCTATGGAATTCATTTTTCCATCAATGACAACAATCCATCCAGGCCCTGAGGCAGCAAAGCAGCCCCAAACCATGATGCTCCCTCCGCCATGTTTTACAGTGGGGATGAGGTTTTGATGTTGGTGTGCTGTGCCTTTTTTTTATCTACACATAGTGTTGTGTGTTTTTTCCAAACAACTCAATTTTGGTTTCATCTGTCCACAGAATATTTTGCCAGTAGTGCTGTGGAACATCCAGGTGCTCTTTTGCAAACTTCAAACGCGCTGCAAAATTCTTTTTGGACAGCAATGGCTTCCTCCATGGTGTCCTCCCATGTACTCCATTCTTGTTTAATGTTTTCCTTATTGTTGATGTGTCAACAAAAATGTTAGCATGTGCCAGAGATTTCTGTAAGTCTTTAGCTGACACTCTAGGATTCTTCTTTACCTCATTAAGCATTCTGCGCTGTGCTCTTGCAGTCATCTTTACTGGACGACCACGCCAAGGGAGAGTAGCAACAGTGCTGAACTTTCTCCATTTGTAGACAGTCTGTCTTACCGTGGACACATGAACATCAGAGCTTTTGGAGATACTTTTGTAACCCTTTCCAGCTTCATGCAAGTCAACAATTCTTGATCGTAGGTCTTCTGAGAGCTCTTTTTCTGTGAGGCATGGTTCACATCAGGCAGTGCTTCTTGAAACCAGTAAACCCAAAACTGGTGTGTGTTTTTAAAGGGCAGGACAGCTTTCAGCAACACATCCAATAATATCACACTGATTGGACTCAAGGTTGGCTCACTCCTGGCTCCAATTAGCTCTTGGAGAAGTCATTAGGCTAGGGGTTCACATACTTTTTCCACCCTGCACTGTGAATGTTTACATGTTATGTTCAATAAACACATGAAAACATATAATGTTTGTGTTGTATTATTTTAAGCAGACTGTGTTTTTCAAATTGTTGTGACTTAGATGAAGATCAGAGCACATTTTATGACCAATTCATGCAAACTACACGTAATCCCAAAGGGTTCACATACTTTTTCTTGCCACTGTAGGTGTGTACAATTGATGCATGCACTCCAACTTCTCACAAGTCATTAGCCCTTTTGACCACCAGGGAAAAAGGAAGGTTGCAGAAGCCCCATGTGCATGATGTTATGTATTGAGTATATATAAAGTTGTGTTAAGCCCTGCTTCAGTGGCAGTTATTTTGGTGTTATGTATTGTATATATAAAGTTGTGTGAAGTCCTGCTTAAGCAGCAGTTATTTTTTAGTTGAGTCAATAAAATGGTTGTATCCTTGCTGTTTGTGATTGCTGCAGCACAATATATAATAGTGGCGACGACGGATGGGATGCTGCAGAGGAGAGAGCTGCTGCTAACCTAGAGACTGAAATCATTGGATGTCAGATCGAGTAGAGAGCCCTGGTGAGACCACACTCCACACGCTGCCTGCCAGTAAGACACACATAGGGAAAAAGGCCCCTAGGACAGAACAGTTGAATACTGCTCGGGGAGGCATAGCATCCAACGCACAGGGGCCTAACATCCCATCAAGGAGAAGATAAGACTCCAACTAAAACTTCAAGGGGGTCCCATGCTCCATAGAGTTAGATACTGGATTGGCTCTGTCCATTATTTCCTCTACCACTTTCGACCGCATTCGCAGCTGTAGCCAACGGCAGATTCTGCTCAAATCATTGGGCTTAGTGCTAACAGACTTCCAGAATCGCCGTGTTCCCATAAAAGGTGAAGCCACCATTAGGGTACAATTCAGAGAGTTCGAGGGTGCCCTCAGTGTGGTGGTCATAGAGGGGCCGCGCACCAGCCTCCTAGGACTGGACTGGTTTGAGGCCCTGGGCATCAGAGTAATGGGCATTCATCGAACCCAAATAACCGATCTTGAAGCGGTATGCCAAGAATACGCTGACATATTCAGCACTGAACTGGGACAATACAAAGGGGCACCCATTGCACTCAACCGTGATCCAGTAGTAACTCCAATCCGATTAAATCCGCGTAGGGTTCCTTTTGCATTGAAACCTAAAATTGATGCAGAACTAGGCAAACTGGTACAGCAGGGACTGCTTCAACCTGTGGACAGTAGCTAGTGGAAGACTCCCATAGCGACCCCAGTTAAGTCTAACGGGGACGTTCGCATTTGCACAGACTACAAGTGCACAGGGCCGGATTTCCCATTAGGCACAGTAGGCATGTGCCTACAGGCACCTGCCACAAGGGGGCGCCTTGCTCTGTGTGTAAAAAATAATAATATATATATATATTTTTTTTTTACAATTTGCAATAATTTGTATCTCCTGGAGCCCTAAGGGCTAGAGGGACATATGAGGTATCATTGGAAAGGTCAGTTTATAGCTTTTCCAGTGATATCAACTATAACCAGGTTAGATTTATGTAAAAATAAAATATTAAAATAATATTATTCTCAATGCTCAACACGGCATTATTATTCAGTTTACAATTATAAAGTGAACAGTGATGCTGCACTAACTCATCTCATTTACCATACTGCCAGCAAGTGTGTATCTGGTGAAGCAATGCATTATTTAAGTCAAAACGTTAGACCGCGGCGCTGCAGTGAGGAGGGACAGGGGGACTTTGGATCCTGCATCCCTGAATTGTACAGCGCACAAGGTTAAGTGAGGTGTCATTGGAAAGGTCAGAGTCTAGTCTTTACTATGATACCAAACATGACCATGTAATGTGTAAAAATAAAAAAAATGAAAAAGTTACTGTCACTGCTTTGACTCATATTTTAGAGGTATACAGATGATCTTAGAACATAATTACTTCTGGTTCCAGGAAGAGTTCTATTTGCAAGTATCAGGTATAACTATGGGGACGAGATTCGCCCCTAGCGTCGCCAATCTATGGCCTACTGGGAGTACTCATTCTTACCTACTTGGAAGGCACATTTAGTGACTTATCGCAGATATATCGATGATATATTTTTTATTTGGAGAGGTGGAAAAGAGAGTCTTAAAGAGTTTCTTGATACCCTGGGTGATAACAATAGGGGAATCAGTCGAACAACCACTTCCAACGATAAAGAAGTTATTTTTCTAGATCGGAAGATCTAAGTCACATTTTAAAGATGTAGACTGCAATAGCTTCATCGAACGTACAAGTTGCCATCTATCCCAACGGTTGGATACTGTCCCGAAGGGACAATTTATGTGAATGAAAAGGAATTGTACAGACTTATCTGAATACGACACTCAATCACTTAAACTCTGTTCGGAGTTCATGGATAAGGACTATAAGAAGGAGATCTTGGAAGATACTAGAATGGATGAATATATTGGATCTATTGAAGAAGAAGGCTACAATAAAAGGAGGATTTATGGAGGATGTTCCTTTCATCTTCTCGTTTAATCCCTTTAATAAAGAAATTAGGAGAAGTATCAATAAACATCGGCCAATTTTATGTAAGGACCCTATGTTGATGGAAATTCTGCCCACGGTACCACGTATTATCTGCAGAGGGGCCAAGAACTTGAAAATGAAACTTAGACATAAGCCAGGAAAGAAAGGACCAATGAACCACTTTGGAATAAGAGCAGGTTTTCATCATTGTGGTAATTGCCTGAATTGTAGAAATACCAAAGGCAAGAAACATACAACCACAAAAAATAGAAAGAAATGGCGAGAAAATCGAAATTAGGGAAGTTATGACTTGCTTCTCCAGGAATGTGATATTTATGCTAACCTGCCCATGCGGACAATCTACCTTTCCTCTCTTGATCTCTCTCCTCCGGTGTTGGACCATGTTACTGCCGGCCTATCGGCTGTCTCCGACTGGATGACTTCCCATTTCCTAAATCTCAACCTCTCTAAAACTGAACTTCTCATCTTCCCTCCCTCTAAAACCTCCATTCCTGCACCAATTTATCTTCAGGTGAATGGTGCCACCGTTACTTCTACCTCTCAAGCTCCATTGCCTCAGGGTCCTCTTGGACTCCAATCTATCCTTTACTCCTCACATTCAGTCTTTAACCAAATCTTGCTACTTCCACCTAAAAAACATTACACGCATCTGTCCCTTTCTTAATCCAGACTCTACTAAAATGCTCATCCAAGTTTATCACCCGCCTTGACTACTGTAACCTACTTCTCTCTGGCCTTAAGAGATCCCAGATTCTGCCTCTGCAGTCTGTAATGAACGCCTATGCCAGACTCAGCTTCAAGACTTCTCCCGAGCTGCACCCTTTCTATGGAACTCCCTCCCCACAACATCAGACTCACCTGTCTCTCCAGTCCTTCAAGAAGTCTCTGAAAACGCATTACTATAGAGAAGCCTATCAGCTCACTCCATGAGCCCCCACTGTAATTTCCTGCTCCATCTTCCCATACAGTCCTCATGAAACCTGTTACTTCAAATACCCTATTCATCCTCACCTAATGTGTCACCCCTCTCCTCTTAGTTTGTAAGCTCTCGAGCAGGGTCCTTCCTCCTTCTGTTCCGTGTATGTAACATATATGTATATTTGTTATTCTGTTTCTCCCATTGTACAGTGCTAAGGAATTTGTTGACGCTTTATAAATACTTTAACTGTAACTAATTCAACTAAGGCAACAGATTCTGCCTCTTCTTTTGATTTGAGCATGGAGAAAAACAGTTTCAGTTTTGGGGGGGTAGGGGCACTCCGCATTTCCGTGCATACAGGCTTCTGAGGTGCAAATCCGGCCCTGCAAGTGCACCATAAATAAGACACTACAGCAGCATGCTTACCCTGTGCCAGTGGTAAGCCACATCCTCTCCTCGCTCCAGGGAGGCTGAATGTTTGCTAAGCTAGACCTCACTCAGGCCTACCAGCAGCTACCGGTAGACGACGCTACTGCAGAAGCAGAAACAATAGTTACACACAGAGGTGCATTCCAAGTGCGCCGATTGCAGTTTGGGGTAAGCGTAGCACGAGGGTTGTTCCAAAGTATTATGGAACGGACACTGAAGAACATTCCCGGTATCTGCCCATACTTCAACGACGTCCTGATCGTGGGAGAATCAGCATCAGTCCTGGGCGAACGTCTCCGCGCAGTACTCCAACGTTTCCTCGAGGCCTGCCTAAAACTCAAAAGGGAAAAGTGCCAGATCAGCATAGAATACACCAACTTCCTGGGGTTCCACATCGACGTTGCCGGCATCCACTCACCTGAAGTAAAGCTACAAGCAATTCAGCAAGCCCCCACTCCAAAATCCAAGGGTGAGCTCCTAGCATTCCTGGGTTTGCTCAATTTTTACCATTCCTTCTTACCGCATAAGGCTGCCCTGGCAGAACCGCTACACTGCCTCTTGGACAAACAAGCACCCTGGGTCTGGTTGAGCACTCAAAACAAAGCATTCAAGGCAGTAAAATCATTGCTGTCCTCGGACTCATCCTAGTTCATTTCAACGAAACACCACCAGTAGCACTAGCCTGTGATGCTTCGCCATACAGCATTGGGGCAGTACTAAGCCACAGGATGCCAGATGGTAGAGAGGCTCCCATCGCATACTATTCTAGGACATTGTCTCCGGCTGAAAGGAACTATGCCCAGATAGACAAGGGAGCCCTCACCATAGTGGCTGGCATTAAGAAGTTCCATGACTTCTTATATGGACGTACTTTTATCATCTTTACAGGCCACAAACCTCTGCTTGGTCTCTTCACAGCTGACAACCAGACACCACAGATCCTGTCTCCGCGAATGCTACGATGGTCCATTTTCATGGCTGCCTACTCGTTCCAGCTAGAACACAAGCCTGGCAAGGAAATGAGCCATGCCGATGCTCTCAGCCGCCTGCCTCTACCGCAGACTGAGCAGATCTGGCCCCAGCTTGTCATATTCTGGCGATCCAGGACCTGCCTGACACACCCCTACATGCAGGGGATGTTTCAGCTGAAACCACCACGGATAGCACAGTTAGCCACGTTCAACTGGGTTTTAAGGGGATGGCCAGTGGCCCGGCCAGGCTCTGAGTTCCAACACTTCTTTTCTCTAAAAAATGAACTGTCAGCCCACAATGGATGTGTGCTGTGGGGCAGCAGGGTCATCATTCTACCCAGACTTCCCTCCATGGTGCTGGATTCCGTACACGAGGGGCACCCAGCAATTGTTCGGATGAAGGCTCTAGCCAAGAGCTACTTGTGGTGGCCAGACCTGGACAAAGACATAGAGAAGCAAGTAAGGAGTTGCTAGGGTTGCCAGGAAAGCCGACCGGAGATGCCTCTGGCACCAGTGCACCATTGGAAGACCACGCATGCCCCATGGTCTCGCGTGCACATTGACTTTGCGGGCCCCTTCCAGGGGCAGGTATTCCTGATAGTAGTGGACAGTTATTCCAAGTGTTTGGAAGTGGTACTGGTCTCATCGATGACAAAGACCAGGGTCATCCGAGAGTTGCACCGGCTGTTCGCCACACATGGTCTGCCAGATGTAATAGTTTCTGACAATGGGGCACAATTCACAGCAGCAGAGTTTCAATCATTCCTCAACGCCAACAGGATTCGGCACGTAACATCCACTCCTTTCCACCATGCGACCAACAGTCAGGCGGAACGAATGGTCAGCACCACAAAGGAGGCACTCAAGCGGATGATGAATGGGGACTGGAATCACTGCCTGGTGAATTTCCTTCCCAGTAAAGCAACCGGTCGCAGTCCAGCAGAGCTGAGGTGAGGCCGCCGGCTCACAACGAAGCTTGGCCGACTTCACCCAGACAGAGTAGCGGCAGAGACGGCTCAGCCCAAATGCCCCAGGAACTTACAGCCAGGTGAATTGGTCTGGGCCTAGAACTATGGGAGTGGGGCACCTTGGGTGGCTGCCAGGGTAATGCCATTGTCATACGCGGTTACTCTGGGAAATGATTGTACAATCAGACGCCACATTGATTAGCTGTGGTGGAAACTGCTTGTTAGATGAAGGGACCCTATTGGGTGATCAAGTAGATTTTCTGCTGGACTCAATTTTATTTATTTTACAGCATAATTTCTTCTGGTTTGAGTCCAAATTTTATCTCCAGATATGCGGAACAGCTATGGGGACGAGGTTCCCCCAAGCTATGCTAATTTATACATGCACAGGTGAGAGCAAGAACAACTTTGGTCTTCTCAGGAGCTTGGGGTGAGCCTCGTCCTATGGAAGAGGTTTATTGATGATGTTTTAATTGTTTGGAAGGGTAGTTTGGAGTCTTTACATGAATTTATTAGTTCATTAAATGAGAATTCCTTTAATTTGAAATTCACCTCGAATATAAATAGACTATCAATTTCTTGGATTTGACTATTTATGTTAAGGATAACAATTTAGAGACAAAAACATTTTTTAAACAGACCGATACTAATTCTGCTATTGATTATTCAAGCTCTCATGATAAAGGGTGGCTAACTAATATACCCAAATGGCAATTAACGCAATTGAGAAGAAATTGCACAGATTCACAAATATTTAAGGAACAAGCTAAAGTGATTAAGAGAAAATATATTAATAAAGGATATGACAAAAATAAAATTAAACAGGATTTTAGAGAAATACTGGAAAAGGATATAAATGAATTAACTAGAGAAAAGACAAAAGCAGAAAGAAATGAATTAGACAAATTTTCATTTGCTTTTTGTACTAGGTTCAATCCACATGCTCATGCAATTAGAAAGGTTTTTAAAAAGCACTGGCATATTTTGAAGTCAGATGAGGTCTTGAGAGATATTATCCCTAAATCCCCGGTGATTTTTAAAAAAGCTGCCAACTTAAAAAATTCATTGGCACCCACCCTTTTGCCTAAACAGAAAAGAGAGAATACAACTGATTCCTTTTTGAAAAAACAACCTGGTTTCCATAAGTGTGGAAACTGTAAGGCATGTAAGCATTTAAAAAATAAAAAAGACGCCTTCTTTTACCTGCAGTAAAACTGGATAAATTTTCCATATTAAAGATTTCATAAACTGCAAAAGTAAAGAAGTGATTTATCTTCTCAATTGTGCATGTGGGGCTCAATACGTGGGTAGGACAAAAAGGGAATTAAAAGTACGTATTCTTGAGCATCTGAACAATATAAGAAAAAAGATTGATCATAGCTAGGGATGCACCGATACCACTTTTTTAAGACCGAGTATGAGTACCAATACTTTTTTCAAGTACTCACCGATACCAAGTACCGATACTTTCATTTTATGTCATGTGAGCGCTTTTCAATAAGAACAGACCTTATATAAAAATGCCCCCAGCTCACATGTCTATATCCCCCCGAGATATATATTTATATATATACAGAATGCCCCAGCTAACATGTAGCTTGCCCCCAGCTCACATGGATATGCCCCCAGCTCACATGGATATTGCCCCCAGCTCACATGGATATTGCCCCAGCTCTCATGGATATGCCCCCAGCTCACATGGATATGCCCCCAGCTCTCATGGATATGCCCCCAGCTCACATGGATAGTGTCCCAGCTCTCATGGATATGCCCTCAGCTCACATGGATATTGCCCCAGCTCTCATGAATATGCACCCAGCTCTAATGGATATGCCCCCAGCTCACATGGACATTGCCCCAGCTCTCATGGATATGCCCCAGCTCTTATGGATATGCCCCAGCTCTCATGGATATGCCCCCAGCTCGAATGCTGGGGAAGTTGGCCGCGTGCATGAAAAACACGCGGCCACCTGTCCCCTCCAGCGGCAGCGATACTCACTCGTCTGAAGGTCCGGTTGCACTGCTGTGATGCGATCACGTGGCCCCCGGGCGCCTCTTGTGACGCTGCCTCCAGCCGAGAGGCACCATCACAGATGCGCCTGGGCGGCCACGTGATCGCATCACAGCAGCGCGACCGGACCTTCAGACAGGTGAGTATCGCTGCCGCCGGAGGGGAACGCTGGCCGCGTGCTTTTCATGCACGCGGCCAGCTTTCCCAGCCCCGCGGCTTACGGTATCGGGGGGTGTATCGTGCCATTTGCACGAGTACCAAGTACTCGTGCAAATGGCAGTATCGGCACTGATACCGATACTAGTATTGGTATCGGTGCATCCCTAATCATAGCGTTTCTAATCATTGTGTGAACTGTCCTATGTATAGAGAGAGGAGAATCTAGTATGGATGGGGATTGCGCTGACGGTGTTCCCTGACTGGAGAAGAGGAGATTTTATAAAAGTTTTAGCTAAGAGAGAAAGTAGTTGGATCCACAAAATGAAAACTTGGCATTTTTGGGGGTTTGAATTTGGAAATTGGAGAAAAAGCGGAGAAAAGAAGATTGATTAATCAATTAATTAAACCGCGAATAGAGGACTATAAAATCGGTGAAGGAACATTGAACATCCAAATTCCTGAGGAAGTGGTCAAACCACGAAACGCGTCGAATCACGGGTGTTTTTACCATTTAATTTTTGTTTCAATAAATTTTCGGAAAAACCAGACAGTGTTTACATCCTTCCACTGATCAGGTACCGAGTGGCTGTTTTGGGAATTACACCATCTGCCAATTAAAAGTTGAATCCCTCACCATACCGGGAGAGTTGCTTTGGAGATCCATATCCGTTAACCCGGCGAATCCAGAGATCCTCCAGCCGGTTCCAAGTGGGGTAACAACTTATTATTGATGTGCCTAATTATATTGAATATCCTGTGAGTGTTACTCTCGGGGGGCCTAAATTGAATATAACATTTTATGCGGATTTACGCTATGTTTTAAATGTTTCTTGTATCTAGATTTGCTCAAGTTTTCTTGATTATTTCGGTTCTCAGGCCCACTGGAGAACTGTGTTCCTACAGGTTTTCCTACACCACCCGTGTCCGCCTCCGAAGAGGCGGAGGTACTAGGGGCCGTGGAGCAGTCGCCACTCACGGGCGACCTTAGGGACACTGTCCAGTTGGAGATGGACGGTGCTCCGTTTCGGCAAGACTCTTCAGTACCATTGCGGAGGTCCACCAGAGTCTGCGGTCCCCCAGCCTATCAGGGTTATTCAAAGAGATCCGAATTGTGGCCGAAAGGTAACCGAACAGTGAAATTCAGCATACGGTTACCTTTCCTGGCCATTCAACTATTCAGAGAGCAGGCAGTTTGCCAAATCTTGGCCGGTAAGCATCCACAGCAAGTCCGGGGAGGGGGCAGAACGGACCCCGGACAGCACTCCTCCGATGGCCAGCCACACTGGATTCCCTGGAAAGAAAAAACAACGACTAAAGGTGTCTAGAGTCCCCATAGAAGGAAGGACGGGTCGGAGCTCCAGAGACACACGTCCATCTTCATCTGCAGCTGGCCACGCCTCCTGTTTTCTTTTTTTTTAGTAATACTAAAAGGGTTTATTCACTAAAGGGTGAAGTCAGGAGAATTGGCAGGAGAAGCGAAAATTCGAGGTCAAAATAGCCAAACCAGAAAAATTCTCCCATTTATCTCACTTTCCAAATCAGCTATTTGCTCTAGATTGTTCTCTTCTCCTGCGTTTCATCTTTTAGTGAATAGACCCTTATATATCATGAACAGGTATATTCACTAAAGGTGGAATGCAGGAGAAGAGAAGAATCGATAGACCAAATAGCCAATTTGGAAAGTGAGATAAATGGGAGAATTTTTCAGGTTTGGCTATTTTGACCTAGATTTTTCACTTCTCCAGTCATTCTCCTGAGTTTCACCTTTATTGAATCGACCTGTTAGAGTTGGATGTTGTTTTCTTTATTACTAATTTGCTGTCCGTATTTTCTATAGATTTAATTTAAATGTTTTAACATAATTTTGCACAGGGATGGACTGACCATTAGGGACAATAGGGCATAGCCCGAGGGCCCGGTCATAATAGAGGGCCCCATGAAGGCCTCCCTAAGGCTTGGTCAGGCCTGTTCTTTCATCAGGCCCCATGACACCTCAGATAAAATCATGGTGAACTACTATCAAAAGCCTTCTTTAATGCTGGCCACTGAGATGGTGTGGTCCCACAAAGGCAATAGCTCCTGCAGGATGAGGTAAGGTGGAGGGCTCTTTTGCATGCCAGAACGTCACAATAGGGTGCCCCATGAGCTCCTATGGCCCTGGGAGCCCCAAGTCTTGACAGTCCACACTTGATTTTCCCTGATTTTTTTTTTTTACATTTTAATTACATAAAAAAATGTAAATAATAATTTATTTTCCTTTCAGTTTAATAAATAACTACTTTTATGTCCATGATTGCCAGACAAATATAATAGTATGTTACATTTCATATATTCAACAAAATCCTCAGTATTTACAGAAGCAAGACACTAGAGCGTTAATCCAGTATGACTTGACGTCCAATTTCAAAACCAAGACAAATTGTTGATGGGACAATACTTTAAGAATAGGAAAAGTTAAAACTCCCTTGTGACAATCCCACACAATCTCTGCAAGGATGAAGATATGTGTTTAAGATGTGGGGTGGACACAACCAGCTGTTAGAAGCTGTAACGCAGCTGTCAGTGAAAAGAGAAGCAGAAAGCCTCTTTTCAGAATCCACTTGGGAGAATCAAGATCTCTCTGTATTTATTACATAATCCTTATACTGACACATTGTTGAACAGTTTTGCAAAATCATGATGTAAACACATTGTTCAAACGCCACGTGTAACACAGCCTCCTACCACCAATAAAAAGGATTATCTTTTTCATGCATTTCTGTAAAAAGGTTTCATTGAGATTGTTGAATTAGCCATGATGCTATGGTAAATAAAAGTACTTTATTCATGAATCTGGATCGATACGGCGCTGTGTCCATAAACATGACACCCAAAATTCCACCGATAACACTAGCATTTAAAGGAGCGACTTTAAAACACGAGGATGTATAGCTTGTGGCGTTAGGTGTTAGGGTACCTCCAAATCAACTGTCCATTACACTGGTTAATGTTTCCACCAGCACTGGGGCTAGGGTCAGACGAGCACGTTTTCGACGGACTGTGCGCCCGTGTAGTACGGATGCACTTTTTGACGGAAAGACGCAGTAGTGGCGACACAGTCCGTTTTTGTGACTGACATTTTTTTTTGACGGATGTAGGAGGGAAAATAAATTAAAATGAAAAAACATTTTGTCCGTCAAAAATGCTGGACGTATAAATGCAGTCCGTCTGACCACGTTCCATCACTCACACACAAAGCTATGCGGACGTGGTGCACTCCGCACGTCCGTTCTAGCAGTATTACGTTCTTGCCTAATCTGCGTCCATTTGCCGCGTCCGTCATGCGTCCGCGCTTCTGTGCGGACGTACTTCGTGTGTGGGGCTCCATTTAACACAATTGGATGCTATCACGGACGTACTTATGTGCGGCAACGCGGACGTGAACACTGCGCTCGTCTGACCCCAGCCTTAAGTGGACTGTACACAACAATTCTCAGTCACTTACAACATTTCTAGTGTTTAGGAGTGTGATCAGGACACCAGACGACTTAGGCTCTTGTCAGACGAGCACACCTAGTGTGCCATCCGTCCGCACTTACCGGCGCCTGGCGCAGCCAAGTGATGCTGCTTGTGCGTGCACAAACTGCGCACGCACCAAGCGTCCGGCTAGAGAATCGCTCCGTTGATGCGCTAGGAAGCGCACTCAGCGGCAGCGGAGAGTAGAAGGAACGTCCGTAACAAACGCCAGCATTTCATATAAGGGGAACTAAAAAAGCAGCAGGAGAAGCTCCTCCCGCCATTCTTTGAATTTCTGTTTTAAAAACACTGATGTTTGTCGTGGTTGTAAACTCAACAATTTTCGCAGTTATTTGCAACTGCAGCAAACACGGCACTTATTGAATAGCCACGACAGAAACATAGAAACATAGAAAAATGTCGGCAGATAAGAACCTTTCGGCCCATCTAGTCTGCCCAATTACATGGATACTTTAGCTGGATTTATCTTTTGTTTAGGATAGCCTTATGCCTATCCCAGGCCTGCTTAAATTCAATTACTGTTTTGGCCTCTACCACTTCTACTGGAAGACTGTTCCATGTATCCACCACCCTCTCAGTAAAATAATGCTTCCTGATGTTACTTTTAAACCTTTGCCCCTCTAATCTAAGACTATGTCCTCTTGTTTTGCTATTTTGTTTCCATTTAAATATACTCCCTTCCTCTACCTTGTGGATTCCCTTTACGTATATAAATGTTTCTATCATATCTCCTCTGTCTCGTCTTTTTTCCAAGCTGTACATGTTAAGATCATTAAGCCTTTCCTGGTAACTTTTCTCCTTCAAGCCGTACACCATTTTAGTAGCCCTTCTCTGAACTCTCTCTAAGATGTCTATATCCTTCTGGAGATACGGTCTCCAGTACTGCACACAGTACTCCAAGTGAGGTCTCACCAGTGCTCTGTACAGTGGCATGAGCACTTCCCTTTTCCTACTGCTAATACCTCTCCCTACACAACCAAGCATTCTGCCAGCATTTCCTGCTGCTCTATTACATTGACTACTTACCCTTAGATCCTCTGCAATAATAACCCCTAAATCCCTTTCCTCAGATGTTGAGGTTAGGACTGTATCAAATATTCTATATTCAGCCCTTGGGTTTTTACGGTGACAGTGCATCTAACAGTCTCTAACACATTATCAGGCGTTCTGATGACCAGTACCTGTGCCATAAAATATTGTACATATAATGCGTTCTGTACAGACTGTTTTAATGGCAGTATTTAAAGGAAAATTCATTCATTACAAAGACAATAGAAACACGGATCTCTATATTCTGCTTCTAATTAAACACATATGAATTGAATTCAAAGTTCCTCTTAATAATGTCCATATTCGTAACATTTTAATAACTTGAGCTGGTCCCATCCCACTTGGTAATCTCCCTACATTATGTATGTCTTGTTTTATTCAACATTGTTTAGTGTTACAGAATATTTCGGCACTTTATTACTTTTACTAATAATGTTACCTCTACAAATGAAAAAAAAGTCTCCCCCATAGCTGTCAATTTGCTTAACCTGTGATAAGGGTTTGGGATATTCTTGAAAATATGGCAACTTCATGACCTGTCCCTGGCTAATGGACACATAACTAGGAAGTACCAATGTGAGCATGTATCAACATAACTACACATGGGAACACTGGGTTTAAGCGCCTTATAACTCCACCTAGTAATAACATCCTTAAAAATAGTAGCCGTAAGTTAAGCGATAAACCAAAGAAGGCATCGTACGTACCATAAGGTGCCCGTAGGTGTCAAATCAGCAAACCATTTGAAGCAAAAGAGCAGGTTTAAATCCACAACATTAAATCTAACACATGCGGTTTGTTTAAGAAACTGTGTTTTGTCCCTCTGGAGAGGGAGGGGATAACACAAAAGTCAGGGGCAGAGCTGCGTTACAATTTTCCCTCCCTGAATCCCATCCCAAACTCATTCCAGATTCTCCCTTTACTGCCCAGCCAGCCCCCAATCCACTCATAACAAGGAATTTAACCCGTGCTGTGTAACAGAACAAAAATGAAAACAGAAAGATGGGTTAAAAAATGAAATCTTATTATGAAATTATAAAATTATAGCGCCCTTTCTGACATAATTTAGGAGAAAGAGTTAAGGAGTCAGATGTTTTCAGAAAGTCACGGGGAAGCGGCCAGTTGACATAAGCACAAGAGCACATTCTATGTTTCCCTTTTTATTTTTTTATTACATGTGAGAACAACTGCATAGTCTATTGTCTTCTCCCCAAATTTTGCAAATTCCTGTTACCACATTCTCTGTCTTGCTCTGATTTCTTTTCTAATAAAACTATTACAAATCGCACCATATATACATATATATCTGCAAGACCTGAGGAAGAGAGGTATACTCTCGAAAGCTTGTCTTTTAAATGTTACGTTAGTCCAGTAAAAAAAAAAAGGTACCACTACTACTGCTATACTCTAGATAGAAAAAAATATATATAAATATTTTTTTTGCAAAAAAATTTGAGATTGCAGATGTCATTTGCATGTCTTACCCAGAGTTCTCTGCTGTCTATGGGGAATGTAGCACATGAGCTCTGTCATGCAGTTCTTTGAATTGCTGGGATGTGTAAATGGCTTCTGCAATAACAGACTGTATAATTTGCAGTGTGGAGGCTTTTCATCTCATTTTTTGTCCTCCACCACAACCTAAATAAATACTGATTTACCCTAAGGGCCAAGCATCAAACTGCGATTGGTCATGGCTAGCTCCTGCTGAAGAGAGTCCAATAAACCCAAAACAGCACTGTCCAGGAGTGTCTTAGACCAGTTGCATAAACTTTATCTCTGCTTAAAAAAACGCGTTCTAGTATGGCATGGTATTGATTGAAGGGTTCTGTGTGAAGGCAGACCCAGGATTAAAAAAAATGGGAAATTGCAGACGTCATTTGCATGTCTTACCCAGAGTTCTGTGCTGCATATGGGAAATGTGGTATATGAGGTCTGTGCTGCAGTTTTTTGAATTGCTGGGATGTGTAAATGGCCTCTGCTGTAATAAACTTTAGTATTTGCAGTGTGGAGGCTTTTAATCTAATTTTTTGCGCTCCACCACAACTTAAATATATATATATATATCCTACCCAGAATTCAGTGGCGGAAGTACCAGGGTCGCAGCGGTCGCAGTTGCGACCGGGCCCTGGCATTCCGCCACTGGAGGGGGGCCCGGCGCCGCCCGCCAGATTCCGGCAATCAGCGCCGGAATCTGGGAGCCGCGCGCTGGCCGTCCCTCTCCCTGCGAGCGGCCACTGACATGCAGCTTGGCTGCTCACGTGGGATAGGAACCACCTGAAAGGAACCACCTGACCAGCGCACGAGATCCTCTCGCGAGACCTCTGCGCTGATCAGGTGGTTTCCGGCGAGCGGCCAAGACGCATGTTTCCAGCGGCCGCTCGCCAAGGAGAAGAACAACGCCGGCGGAGCCTGTCCTGGGGCCAGCAGAGGTAAGAGCTGGGGGACCCAAATACCCATGAGAGCTGGGGGCCCTTATACCCATGAGCTGGGGGGCCCTTATACCCATGAGCTGGGGGGCATACCCATGTGAGAGCTGGGGGTGCATACCCATGTGAGAGCTGGGGGTGCATATCCATGAGCTGGGGGGCATATCCATGAGCTGGGGGGCATATCCATGAGCTGGGGGCATACCCATGAGCTGGGGGTGCATATCCATGAGCTGGGGGTGCATATCCATGAGCTGGGGGCATATCCATGAGCTGGGGGGCATACCCATGTGAGAGCTGGGGGCATACCCATGCGAGAGCTGGGGGCATATCCATGAGCTGGGGGGCATATCCATGAGCTAGGGGGCATACCCATGAGCTGGGGGTGCATATCCATGAGCTGGGGAGCATATCCATGAGCTGGGGGCATATCCATGAGCTGGGGGGCATGTGCATATCCATGAGCTGGGGGGCATATCCATGAGCTGGGGGGCATATCCATGTGAGAGCTGGGGGGCATATCCATGAGCTGGGGGCATATCCATGTGAGAGCTGGGGGGCATATCCATGTGAGAGCTGGGGGGCATATCCATGAGCTGGGAGGCATAACCATGTGTGAGCTGGGGGGCATAACCATGTGTGAGCTGGGGGGCATAACCATGTGTGAGCTGGGGCAAATCCATAATCTGGGGGGCAATATCCATGTGTGAGCTGGGGCATATCCATGAGCTGGGGCAAATCCATGTGTGAGCTGGGGCAAATCCATGTGTGAGCTGGGACAATATCCATGTGTGAGCTGGGGCAAATCCATGAGCTGGGGCAGTATGAATATATATATATATATATCGGGGGATATACATGTGAGCTGGGGGCATTTTTATATGGTCTGTTCTTATTGGAAAGCGTCACATGGCATTAAAGAAAAGTATCGGTACTCGGTATCGGTGAGTACTTTTAAAAAGTATCGGTACTCGTACTCGGTCTTAAAAAAGTGGTATCGGTGCATCCCTAGGCAATACTATCTTTGTTTTATTTTGCAGTGAAAAATAAGTAAAAATACATAGATGTTTTTGGGGGGGGCCCTTCGTGGATTCTTGCACCGGGGCCCTCAGGTTTCTAGTTACGCCACTGCCAGAATTCCTTGCTGCATATGGGGAATGTAGCACAGGAGCTCTGGGATGCAGTTCTTTGAATTGCTGTGATGTGCAGATGGCTTCTGCAATAATAAACATAACCAGTTAAGCGTGGAGGCTTTTTATCTCATTTTTGTCCTCCACCGTTGTAAGTACTGATTTGCCCTACAGGTCCAAGCATCCACTGCAACTGGTCATGCCTAGCTCCTAGCTGATGAGGGTCCAATAAACCCAAAACAGTGCTGTCCTAGGAGTGGCTTTTACCAGTTGCATAAACCTGATCTCTGCTAAAGAAAGTTATCTAGTATGGCATGGCATTGATTTAAGGGTTCTGTGTAATAACAGACCAAGGATGCATAAAAGTGAGCCAGATGTCATTTGCATATCCTACCCAGAATTCCTTGCTGCGTATGGGGAATGTAGCACAGGAGCTCTGGGATGCAATTCTTTGAATTGCTGTGATGTGCAGATGGCTTCTGCAATAATAAACATATATATATATATGGGCTGCGGAAATTAACGATTAATCTATCAATTAATCGTAAATTTTTTTGGTCGATTAAAAAGATTTTAAATCGACCGGGGGCGCAAAGCACGCGGCGCCGCGTGCTTTGTGCCGCGTGTTCGGCTCCCTAGACGTCCAAAGGCATGAAACTTGGTCGCTCGCCTAGGGGAACCACGTGACCAGCCGCGTTCTCGCGAGATTGCGGCTGGTCACGTGAATCCCCCCAGGCGAGCGGCCAAGCTCCATGCCTTTGGACGCCTAGGGAGCCAAACACGCGGCACACGCGGAGCACAGCACGCAGCGGCAGCAGAGGTGAGAGCTGGGGGCCATATATCCGTATGTGTGCTGGGGCCATATATCCATGCGTGAGCTGGGGCAGATATATCCATGCGTGAGCTGGGGCAATATATCCATGTATGAGCTGGGGCAATATATCCATGTATGAGCTGGGGCAATATATCCATGCGTGAGCTGGGGCCATATATCCATGCGTGAGCTGGGGCAATATATCCATGTGTGAGCTGGGGGCCATATATCCATGCGTGAGCTGGGGGCCATATATCCATGCGTGAGCTGGGGGCCATATATCCATGCGTGAGCTGGGGGCAATATATCCATGCATGAGCTGGGGCTATATATCCATGTGTGAGCTGGGGTCAAATATATCCATGTGTGAGCTGGGGCAATATAATAACTTACGTCAGTGCTACAGTTTGAATTTAAGACGTAAAGTCATGGATTGTTGAAACTAACTAGTGTAGGGTGATTGTATATAGTGTATATAGTGCATATAGTGTATACCACATTTACCACTGACTAATGCAGAGTTGCAATGCATGCAGATCAGCTAAAACTTTAGTAGTTGGATCTGTATGTGCGTTACTTATAATTAAATCGATTTTAAAAAAATCGATTAATCGAACACAAAAATTGTAATCGTTACCTGCCCTAATATATACAGTATATATATATATGTATATATCCCTCTGCTCATGCAAAATCAGCATATTCTTTGTCACTTATCCTGATTATTGTTCTTCTCTCCAGTAGGGAGCCTTTGTTCTCCAGCTTTTCACATTCTCCTTATGTCTTTTATTATTGTCTAAACATATATGATTAACTAAAGTGTCTGAATATACCGTAGTATATCACATCCAAATACTCCTCCCTGTGTGAGTCTGTTAAGGTCAAGATTTCCCAGTACCCCCTGATGTTACAGAACCTCTCAATAACCTAATTCCTGTTGTCATCCTAAATTGTCTGGCCAGTAAGTAAGATGTTGTCTGGCAGGATTGGAAAACGTTCCATAGCATGCCTCCTACAAGAAATGAATACCAAGAATACAAATGTATGGAAAATAATTAACAGGTTAGGCCTCCATATGTGAGAACTCTGGATAAACTCAGATGTCTTATGACCCCTCCCCCCCCCATTTAAGGGATCCGTCAGAACCTTCTTTACACTTTTTATTTTCTTTTACCCTCCAATCAGCAGGACCGCCTGTGCGATATGTGGGGCCCAGAACCTCTCATGTGAGTTAGAAATCATAGAGAGGTGGGTGGTCGTAGAGTAGTTAGCAACAGAAAAGCAAAATATTAAACAAGGGTTTGAGAGAGACTCTAAACCATCCACATATAACCATTGCTTGGGAAATGGTGTGAAAGAACTTCCCCCATTTATATCTACCTCAGTAATTCATAATACTTGCTACAGCTATAAGCTTATTTCTTTCACAGTGATGTCAGAGGCGATGTGTACATGCATTGTCATCTATTCTGACGCTCACCTAACCCAATCACAAAATTGCACCTGAAATGTGGGCTACTTCAATATAATACAGCAAAGCGTTCCATCTCATTATATGAATGTTTCCTGCTTGGGCTGTGCTGCATATATGCAATGGAGCATTCTAGTGGGTTTTGAACTTTACCTAGATCAGATCATTAGAGTCACAAACGGCATTTTCCTAATTTACATTCCATATCTGTTTCTCTTCGTGAGTTATTCCTATTGTCTGCAGTCTTTTCTCTCTTAACTAAAATGTACATGTTTAATCCAACAATTAATTCACTAGGCAGTCTCCTGCTTTTGCAGAGTACTCACAGTAGACTTGCACAATGCACAGCAGTGTATTGCAGAAGCTGCGGTCAATGCAGCGAATAAGCTAGTAGGTAAAGCACATGCAACTCTGCAGAGAAGATGAGCATCGAAGCCAGTGTCTAATTTACTTCGAGCCCATAATATATCCGCTGCGTGGGGTCACCCCTTGAAGGTTCTGGCCTTCAAAGAAGGAAAAACATGTCCTCCTGCCTCACATTGATCCACAGAGATTTTTTCATGTCCTCAATATCTCACTGTCTGAGGATTATTCCCTTCCTGAGCCGCCAACTCAGCACTTGCCTTCGACTTCCGAGAGTGGAACAAGGTAGGGCAGCGTGCCAGGATGTCGCCATTGTGGGACACTTTGTCAGTATCCGTGTCTGCACTGAGCAGCTACTTGATGAGTGCTGCCCCCAGCTCTGAACCAGCACACAACCAATCAATACACCTGACATACACGTACACCAGACACCTCATGAATAAAGCACCACGCCTCCCTCCTCACCTTGCTTCATTATTGAAGCTCATGCTCTCAGACAGAGGTGCTACATCCTGCTCTGATTCCACGTTATTCTCTGTATTAATCTAACCTGGCCTACCCTGAACCCTATCCAGATAACTGTTCCTGTTCACCCACCTTGCCTTGTGGTTCCTCCATCATCAACTTTCATCATCCTGCAATAATTGTCACATCTTTGGCCCCCGTAGCACCTGGGGGGCCTTGGCACCCAGCGGCATCGCTGGCTGGCCGGGTGCCAGGAGCTCAAGCTGGCAGATCGGCGTCTCAGGGGGCGGGGCTTGGTGTAATGACATGGAGCCGCCGGCCTTAAATGCAGGGCGCGAGGTTCTGCTCGTCGTCCTGACGTGGAGTCATTCCCGCATCGCCAGCTGATCTACTGTCTCGGTGTATTCTGCTAAATTGCCAATTCTGCTCGTACGAGGACCCTGCTTGTGTTTTGACCCAGACTGCCTGTTGACTATTCTTACGCTCTTGCCCTTATTTGTATGTATATTGGACTCTGTATATACATAGTGTATGTACAGATCATACCGCATGGTCTCTGATTGTGGGTCTGCCCTGCAGGTTGCTGAATCTATCAACCCCTGATGTCAACTGTTTCGTAGTAAGCCTATGTACAGATCATACCGCATGGTCTCTGATTGTGGGTCTGCCCTGCAGGTTGCTGAATTCATTGTATGTTCTCCTTTTTAAATTTACGTTAAGTGACCGGGGACCTGTGCTTACTACCCCTCGGTGTCCAACTGTGTTGTGGTCACTGTATTTTCTGCGCTCCCGGCTGCAGCTGATATTCCTGAGCCAGGATTTGTTTTTTTTGCTATTGGTTGTGAACTCCGGCCGGAAGAGTACACCTGTATTACCTTAGGTATTTGGATAGATTCTCAACCGTTTTTTCTAATTGATGTTATATGCGGCAACTGTTTCTTTTAACACCCAATGAGCTAGACCCCCTATTGTCAGGTCCCTCGCCGCAGACGTCACAAAAGGCCCTGATGTGGGTCTGAGCCATCAACTTCTCTGTTATGTCCCATTCCAGGTTTCCCATCTAGCCTTCACCTTCATGCAGTTCCCCACCCTCCAGCCCAGTGTTTCCCATATGTATAACCTTTAGATTAATTACTCCTCACCGGCCCAGGTCTCCATATAGGGAGACTACGCCCAATGCTCCCCACTTCAGCATTAAAGTCTGACCACTGTGTCAAATGCTGTGTGAGCCTGCCTGTCTGTACCTGGATTCCAGACCCCCTTGCCTTCCCTACCGGACTCCTGTTTTCTCAAGACCCTTGCTTTGTTTATCTGGATTTATGTTTATGGAATTGCCCCTTGGACTTTACACCTAAGAACCCTGCTTTTGTGGACTTTATATCAGAATGCACCTGGACTTTTACATTATCCCTGCAAGTCATTATTCCTGAGTTCAGTTCTATATCTGCCCCTGTGTCCTGCAATCTGCCTCTGTTTGTACCCTGTTTCTCTGTGTAAGTACCCCTTTGTATCCAGTGTCTAGTTCATGTCATGCCCATCTGTATCTAGCCTGTGTCTAGTTCATGTCATGCCCCTCTGTATTTAGACTGTGTCTAGTTTATTCAGTTTACATAGTCCTCTGTTCTGACCTTCTCAGTTCCCCTTCTATGTCAGCTCCTTTCTTGTATTGCTCCTGTGTCTAGTCATATCTTTATCAGTTCTGTTTCTGCATATTCCTTTGCGCTGTCTGTATATAAATAAACCTAACCGTGCCCTGCAACCTGTATTGTCTCCTGCATTTGCTGCAAACCGGACTCCCCCGCTCACCACACCCAGCACACCTGACACTATGTACTTATATGGTGAACACACAGGTTCTTGGACTATTGCCACTGTAACGTGGGGGTTTCTGTCCACGTGCAGAATGCTCCCCTTCAAGTCAGTATTCTGCAGAAGTACCGCTTCTGGCCCAGACACAGGCAATAACACAGAGGAGATCCTTGCAGTTTCAACCCAAAATGGAGAATTCTTTATTAGAGGTTTTCAGTTACACATTCAAATGTAAAAACCACACCTTTGAGTTACTCTATACCTTATCCTCCCAAAACCTCCCTACACAGACACACCCCAGTCTAACAAAGGGAAGTGATAAGGAGCTCTAGTTCAAGCTAGATCTGGGGGAGGGTGATGCTACTTGAGCTTGGGAAGCCTTCTAAGTGCAAGTCTTCAAAGTGAGCACTTAGAGATCTTCTGGAGATACTCTGGAGGTAGTCTGAGGTTAGACAGGAGGTAGAAAACCTACAAAAAGGTAAGATTTGTTGGTTTAAATCCATTCTTTTATAATGGCAGGCTTGGTCCAGTGTAAGAGCTGTCATGCATTTGTTTTTAGATCCAATTTTTGGAGGTTTGGAGTGTGCCTGATATGTAGGCAGCTCTCTTTATTGCAGCAGGAAATTGCCTGTTTGAAGTCTGAGATTTGTAAATGATCTGTTACACAAACTCAGGCTATGGCTATGACTGTTACAAAGCCACTGCCACAGAGGCCTCCTAGGAGTGGCAGATGGACTACTGTAGGATCTGGTAGACTTAGAGTCGTGGATAGAAGGCATGTCCCACAGTCTGTGGCTCTTCTTAATTCTTTTGAGGCACTTTCAGAGTGTAGTGGTGAGACGGAAGTAGGCTCAGACACCATAGTTGAGGAACCACCATCCCCTATGCCTAAGGTATGCAGGACTGCAACCAAGAACAATAAGGAAAAGGTGGGACATGATAGAAGGCAATTGTTGCTGGGTGATTCTATCATAAGAGGTGTTGAGCTGGAGAGTAGTGGTTTGGTGAGATGTCTTCCTGGGGCTACTGCTTGTAGAGACAAGAGACTTATTCTCAATATTGTCATACAAGCAAAGCAGCAAGGGGAAGTGGATGTTCTAGTCCATCTAGGGACAAATGACTTGGCTAGCAATGAGGTTTCTGAGATTAAGGAAGATTTTTGTGTTCTTGGAGGTGAAATACAGCAGATTGTGTCCACTGTGTCATTCTCTGAAGTTTTGCCTGTGCATAACATTCAGGATAGGCAGATGCGCAATAGGGAATTTAATTTGTGGCTTCGGGAATGGTGTCGAGAGCAAGGATTTGGCTTTGTGTCCCATGATAGCTCTAATTGGAGCAGAAAGGAACTGTATAAAAAAGATGGTTTGCATCTTACTCATAGGGGAACATATGTTCTCAGTGAGAAGTTCAAAGGTTTTGCAAAGAAATATTTAAACTAGGAGGGGGGGACAAAAGGGTAAAAAACAATCTGCCTGATTTTCCCCCAAAACTAAATCGGAGGGTGCAAGCAACATGCGGTGAAAAAAATGACAAGCTCAGAGTCGTGTCTATAAATGCTCGCAGTTTAGTCAATAAAATCAATGAACTGGAGGCAATGATGGCAGCTGAAAAAGTAGATTTAGTTGCGGTTACTGAGACATGGTTCAGTGAGAAAAATAACTGGGACATAACAATACCGGGGTACTCTTTATATAGAAAAGACAGAGAAGGTAGGAAAGGAGGAGGAGTGGCCCTGTATGTGAAAAACAACATAAAAACGAACCA
Source organism: Leptobrachium leishanense (assembly GCA_009667805.1). NCBI lineage: Eukaryota > Metazoa > Chordata > Amphibia > Anura > Megophryidae > Leptobrachium > Leptobrachium leishanense. The sequence goes on from CM019071.1 coordinate 87,124,361, forward strand.
AATAAAAGTGAGCAAGGTGAACATAGAGTCAGTTTGGGTTACGCTAACATTTGGCAATCGTACAGTAGCTCGTGTAAGTGTGATCTATAGACCCCCTGGACAAGTAGAAGAGCTAGATAATCTGCTGCTTGAGGAAATAGCCAAAATGGCAATGAAGGGGGAAGTTATTATCATGGGGGACTTTAATCTTCCTGATGTGAACTGGAAAACCAAAACAGCTGGGTGCACCAGGAGTACAAATATTCTAAACTCCCTACTGGGATTATTTCTAACACAAGTAGTTGAGGAGCCGACCCGTAAAGAGGCCATATTGGATTTAGTACTCACAAATGGAGGTTTGGTATCGGACGTTGTTGTAGGTGAAAATTTGGGATCTAGTGATCACCAGTCAGTATGGTTTAATATAAGAACAGGGATGGAGCCGCACCACACAAAAACAAAAGTTTTAGACTTTAAAAAAACAGATTTTTCTAAAATGAGACTTTGTGTGAAGGAGTCATTATCAGACTGGAGGAGTTTAAAGGAAGCAATATTGAAGGCCACAGGCAATTGCATTCGACTTGTTAGCAAAAACAAAAAAGGGAAGTATGACGGAATGGAGATGTTGTTCCGCCTGCGGGTGTGCTCAATCTGCGTGACCCCGTCGCTTACCGCTGGCCCGACTACCGAGTGGCGCCCACTCGGCGTCTCGTGCGGCCTGGCGTGACCCTAAGGTAGGGTTAGCGGGCGGTGGTGGGGACCCCTGCCTGGAACCAGTCCGACCACTGAGCCATACAGCACTCAGCGTCCGAGCAACTGGTTCCTTGTCCTGGCGAGTGTGGGACGCCTGCGGGAATCAGCCCTAGCGGCCGCGGAGGAAGATTCGGATCTTATGGGGAAACGTTTCGGTTCTTAGGTGGGAAACGTTTCCGATCCGGGGGCGGGTGTCTCTTCGGATCTTGAGCGGCGGTGATTCGAGTCGGGAGGGGTTGGCGGGTCGGATCGGAACTGGAGGGCTTCGGATCGGTAGGGAAGGGTGCTTCGGATCGGTAGGGAAGGGTGCTTCGGATCTGGTGGGGCCAGTGGGAAGTCTGGGCCTTACCGCAACTGTCGATGCGCGGCTCCCGGCGGGGCCGTTCGGTTCGGATCGCTGTACTTCTCCGATCGAATATTCCTGAGCAGCGCCTCTGCCCTGATGCTTGATGCAGGGTCGGCGCGCTCGATTCGGATCGGATGGGCACCGTACTCTGAGGCCGCGGAGGACACTCAGATCCGAAATACGGCGGAGAATCAAGCCACACCAGACAAAGCTGAATGTACTGCAGGAACTGCCTTTATTGTTTACAGTACAGGCTTTTATTACTTCTTATCATAATTAGAATACAATGGGACTCCTTGCCCGCCCTCCCAGGACCCATTGGCCCTTAGCCTTCAGGGAGTCGCCAATTCGGACCGGATGGTCCGAATCGGCCATTTTACGATTCGAACCGGATGGTTCGAATCGGCCATTTTCCGAATCGAAATTCCAACTGCGCCACAAGGATCGGAAAATGGCGGCGAGCAAGGCAAACACAGGGGAAAATACAATACACCATAACCAACGGGAAAACACTTTATTAACACCACACAATGTCATATCTAAATAAAAACTGGTAAACGGGGTGCGTGCCACCACACCCAAGTGTCCATGTCCCCACTGTCACTGCACCGCCCCTGGCTGAGGGTGCTGGGCCATCCCGTGACAGGAAGAAACCACTGTGGCACTCTGCAGAAGTGGCCAAAATAGTGAAGAACAAAAAGACAGCATTCAATAATTATAAAACAACTCAGAGTGAAGAAGATAGGCAAACCTATAAGATTAGGCAGAAAGAGGCAAAGCAATTTATAAGAGCTTCCAAAGTACACGCAGAAGAGAAAATAGCTCAGTCAGTAAAAAAGGGGGACAAAACATTTTTTAGATACATAAACGAGAAAAGAAAAGTAAAACAAGGATTAGTTAGATTAAAAACAAAGGAAGGAAGGTATGTAGAAGAGGATAAAAGTCTCGCTGACTGCCTCAATGAATATTTTTGTTCAGTCTTTGCAGAAGAAAAGGAAGGAAAGGGACCTCAGTTAGGAGGAAACACTAACGAGACAATTACATATCAGTTTACAGAGGAGGAGGTTCTACAGCAGCTGTCTAAAGTAAAGACAAATAAGTCAATGGGGCCTGATGGGATCCACCCTAAATTATTAAAAGAGCTCAGTGATGTAATAGCAAAACCGTTAACAGATTTATTTAACCAATCCTTGCTAACGGGAGTCGTCCCAGAAGACTGGAAATTAGCAAATGTTGTGCCCATTCACAAGAAGGGTAGTAGGGAGGAATCTGGGAACTATAGGCCAGTTAGTCTTACGTCAGTAGTGGGGAAATTAATGGAAACCATGTTAAAGGAAAGGATTGTTGAACATCTAAAAACACATAGATTACAGGATCAGAAACAACATGGGTTTACCTCAGGGAGATCATGCCAAACTAATCTTATTGATTTTTTTGATTGGGTAATCAAAATAAATGTTCTTAATCTTTCAAGATTCTTTTCTTTGAGGAATCATACCAGAGGATGGAGAAAAGCTGACGTGGTCCCTATATTTAACCCTTTCGCTGCTGAGGCTTTTCCCGCCCCTATGCTGAGGTCATTTTTACCTGTTTTGCGCATCATGTTTAAACGTGTTTTGAAGGCTTATTTTGGTATATGACCCAGACATATTATATATCGTTCTTTCCGTCAGACTCAGTAGATTCATATGTCATTATTATATGTATACGTTATGTCATGTCTGTATATTATAACAAAAAATGCAATAAAATATGTATTTTCAATAATTTACAATGTGTAAAGTGTTTTTTCCACATTTTAACATGCGAGCAATTGCGGTTATATTTTGTATGGGGTGCGCTTGTTAAAAAAATTAGAGATGGGGTCTCGTTACATTTTTTTTTGGGGAAAATGACAGTATTTTTAACAAACGCACCGCATACAAAAATCGTTAGTGCAGCATCATTGTTCACATTATAATTGAAATGGGAACAATATTGCTGCATTAACAAACCAAAAAAAAAAAAAAAAGTGTTTATTTTTTTTTTTAATTTTTTTTTTAATTTTTTTTTATTTTTATTTTTCATTTTTTTACAAAATTTTTCACTTTCATGTTTGGTATCGTTGGAACGGCCATGCTCTGGCCGATCCAACGATACCAAAATTTAACCCCTAGCTGCCACGGATCGGGAGATAGGGAGTTCATTGGAACTCCCTATCTCCACAGTTGGTGGCAATTAGGGGTTAAGTCTAGGACTGGCGTCATCGTGCTACGCACGATGACGCCAGTCCTCTGGGGGAGTTCCCGGAGGCTTGGCCGACATCCAAGATGTCGGCCAGCTCCGGGAAAGGATCGCGAACCGGCGCTTTTCAGCGCCGATTCGCGATCCAGCTCCCCAGGGGTTAATGCCAGGCATCATTTGGAAGGGCAGGCTGTGCCCTTCCAAATGATGCCTGGGTTAACCCCCTGTGCGCCGCCGATCGGGAGGGAGAGAGGTCCGAAGGACCTCCCCCCTCCCTTTCAGGCGCCTCCTCCGCACATGCGGGGGGGGCGCCTGAATTAGGTGTCATCGCGCCCCCGCGATGACACCTAATTCTGGCGGCTGCTGGTCCGGATGCCGGGCTGACATCCAGGATGTCAGCCCGCACCGGAGGGGCCAGCGATCGGCCGGAACCCGGCCGAACGCTGACCCCGATGGGAGGACGCGCTCAGCGCGTCCTCCGCATACCAGCGGGACTGCTGAGGACGCGCTGAGCGCGTCCTCAGCAGCGAAGTGGTTAAGAAAGGTTTAAAAATTGTGCCTGGGAATTATAGACCTGTGAGCTTAACATCTGTGGCTGGGAAAGTATTTGAGGGGTTACTAAGGGATAATATTCAGGAATTTATTGGTAGGTATAATGTAATTGGCAAAAATCAGCATGGTTTAATGAAACACAGATCATGTCAGACTAACCTAATTACAACAATCTATGAGGAAGTAAGTAGAAGGGTAGATCAGGGGGTCGCAGTGGATGTGATTAACTTGGATTTTGCCAAAGCGTTCAACACAGTTCCACACAAGAGGTTACTATTTAAATTAAGAAAAATTGATCTAGATGAAAATACTTGTTCTTGGATATAAAACTGGCTGAAAGATAGGGTACAGAGAGTGGTCATAAATGGTACATTTTCAAGATGGACATCAGTGGTAAGTGGTGTCCCTCAGGGGTCTGCTATAGGACCAATTCTATTCAATTTATTTATAAATGACCTTGAGATAGGCTTTGAAAGTCATGCAACAGTTTGCAGATGACACAAAACTAGGAAAAGTAATACAATGTGAACGGGATGTTACTTCACTGCAGAGGGATTTCGATAGATTGGGGGACTGGGCACTTAAATGGCAGATAAAATTTAATGTAGATGGAAATCCAAGCAGGAGAAGGATTTGGGAATAATCATAGACTTCAAACTAAGTAACACTGTGCAATGTCAAACAGCAGCCACCAGGGCCAGCAAGGTATTGGCATGCATTAAAAGGGGAGTTCACTCTCGGGATGAAAACATAATTTTGCCTCTGTATAAATCAATGGTAAGACCGCACCTTGAATATGCCATGCAATTTTAGGCACCTGTCTTAAGAAAGGATATTATAGCGCTAGAAAAAGTGCAGAGACGGGCGACTAAATTAATAAGGGGAATGGAAGGTTTAAGTTATGAGGAAAGACTAACAAGCTTAAACATGTTTAGTTTAGAGAAATGGCGCCTTAGAGCAGACCTGATAACCTTATATAAATATAAATAACTATATACGGGACCACTATAAACCATTGTCTGGAAACCTATTCATTAACAGGACTATACACAGGCCACAAGGTCACCCATTTAGACTGGACGAAAATAAATTTAGCCTAAAGCATAGGAAGGGTTATTTTACGGTGAAAACAATAAAGCTGTGGAATTGTCTGCCTGTTGAGGTGGTTGGGTCAGAGACTGAACAGACGTTTAAAAAACAACTGGATGACTTCCTGACTTCCTGCAGACACAGAATATTAAGGGTTATAATATTTAATATGTGGGTAACCTTGATCCAAGGAGAAATCTGACTGCCATTCTGGGGTCAAGAAGGAATTTTTTCCCAGTGTGTTGCATATTGGCGAGCGCTTCAGACTTGTTTTTTTGCCTTCTTTTGGATCAACAGCAGTAGGTGATGTGTGAGAGGCTGAACCCGATGAACGCATGTCTTTTTTCAGCATATGTAACTATGTAACTTCCTACAGGCAGACAAAAACACTGAAACTCTATCTACCAGAGAAGTCAAAGATAAATTACAAGAAAGCAGGCAAGTTGAAAACCACATTAGCCCCCAGTAATTGAAATAAAAATGTGTATGCTTAAATTGCTTATCCTCTTGTAACACTAATGTTATATATCATCTACAATACCCAGGTGGAGCTTAGTATGTATGTCGCACAACAAGATTTTTGGGAACCAGGCTATTGGATTGTAGAAATAATATAAAGAAAAGCAGTGATCATTCAGTGCCAGTACATTGCAATCTATGCCCTAAATTTAACTGGAACAACTGGCAGCGGATTGTGCTTTAGATGACATAATGCGTAATAACGTATTATGCCTTCACCTACAAACTTGCTCACAATTTGGAGTGTGGGGAAAAAGAAAGTGAATTAGTGCAGAGACATTGTATTCACTGCAAGTGAATAATGCCGCTGACTTAGAACAGAGGGAAAAAACATTTTCAAAAACATTTTCTAAATTCTTTTATTTTTACACATTATGTGGTGATGTTTGGTATCATTGGAAAGGCCAGCCTCCCACCATTCCAATGACACCTCACTTGACCTTTTGGGGAGTACAAAATGGCGATGCAGTGGTCCAAAGGACACCCGGCGCTCCTCGCAATGGCGTACGTTTTTGATGGAACAATGCGTAATGACGCATCGTGCTATCATCAGCATGCTTGCTACCAATGTGGTAAATGAGAAGGTGAGTTATTACTGCAATATTATTCACTTAATTATTGAAAAGTAAACAAAGCTGCTGCTTTTGGGGGGAATATTTTAATTTTATCAATTTCGTTTATTACTTTTACATGTATTATGCATTAGTTTGCGCCAGGTGTAAAGGTGGATGCGTTTTGTTTTATATTGTTAAATTGGTTTTTGAAAAGAGGAATAAGTAGTTACATAACATAAAATTTTGCCTCTTTATAAATCAATGGTAAGACCGCACCTTTAATATGCTGTGCAATTTGGGGCACTTGGTTTTTTTTAAAAAAAAAGATATTATGCCACTATAAAAAGTGCAGAGGCGGGTAACTAAATTAATAAGGGGAGTGCAAGATTTAAGTTATGGGGAAAGGCTAACAAGTTTAAATCTGTTTATTTTACAGAAACGGCGCCTTAGAGGGATCTGATAACTTTATATAAATATATATGGGGCCATTATACACCATTGTCTGGAAACCTGTTCATTAACAGGACTGTAAACAGGACTAGGGATGGGCTAGGGGTTCGATGCGAACATGAGTTCATGAGAACATGAGTTCGCATCGAACATTGGCCGTTCGACCGTTCGTCGAACGGCAAACATTTCCGCGTGTTGGGTTCGTGTTCGCCCACAATGCACCACAATGGACCACAATGCACTTTTCCACTGGCCTGAAGCTTGTAATTGGCTACAGCCTTGCACCTGACCTGTGGTCAGGTGCAAGACAGGTGCAAGACTATGCCAATCAGGGCTCAGAGTCCTGATTGGGCAAATTTTGCCCAATCATGGGCTCATAGAGCTAAGTCCCGCAGCACACTATTTAAGGCTTCCCCGCAGCCCAACCTGTGTGTTGCAGGAGTGAATCAGAGAGGAGAGGAGATTGTTGCATATCAGGGTGTATCACTGAGTTATACCAGAGTTCTGGGAATTTTAATCTGTGTCTTGGCACTGCCAGCTATCAGGGTGTATCACTGAGTTATACCAGAGTTCTGGGAATTTGAATCTGTGTCTTGGCACTGCCAGCTATCAGGGTCCACCCCTGCACTCGTCCACAATACCTGAGGGGTTACAGTGTGAAGGCACTAGCTGGCACCAAAGGCCCAATATTTGGGTGCACTGACGCGTGTACCAGATTCATATCATTTTAATATTTGACAGCAGGGTCCACCCCTGAACTCTTCCACAATACCACAGAGGAGTTATGGTGTGAAGGCACTAGCTGGCACCAAAGGTCCAATTTTAATGTAGCTGTTGTTACTTTCATCCAAAGCCTGCATAAGTTTCACCATAATTTAGCCAAAAAAATCACTAAACTTGTTCTGCGTGTGCTAAAACGTCTCCTCTTTTCATACAGGCTGCCGCCCCAAGCAGTTGTTTATTAATAGATTAAAGGAAAACCATTTATCGTCATTTGAAATGTAATTTTTTATTCTTTTTAAATGTTCCTATACATCCTACAAATCCGCCACTTCACGGGCAGGTTATGGGGACATCCTAGGCACGATATTTGAAGGAATTTTTCGTTTTTATTCTTAACCTCTATGTCATGGAAAAATCACTGTTCCTTTAACCATTTCGCTGCGGAGGATGCGCTCAGTGAGTCCTCCCTCAGGAAAGGTTGGCTGCGGAGGATGCGCTGAGTGCGTCCTCCCTTCGCAGCCAGCGATCGGCCGGATTCCGGCCGATCGCTGTGCCCCCCGGTGTGGGCTGACATCCTTGATGTCAGCCCGGCACTCCGGGACCGCCGCGGGCACAATAGATGTCATCGAGGCGGCGCAACGACATCTATTTCAGGCACCTCCTCCGCGAGTGCGGAGGAGGTGCCTGAAAGGGAGGGGGGAGGTCCTTCGGACCTCTCTCCCTCCCGATCGCCAGGGGCCTGAGCTTAATGTCAGGCACCGTTTGGAAGGGCACAGCCTGCCCTTCCAAACGGTACCTGGCATTAACCCCTTGGTCGAAAAGCGCCGGATTGTGATCTTCTCCCGGGGCTGGCCGACATCTTGGATGTCGGTCAAGCTTCCGGGAACTCCCCCTGACGACTGGCGTCATCATGCATAGTGCGATGACGTCAGTCTTGGAGTTAACCCCTTGCTGCCACCAATGGTGGAGATAGGGGTTCCAATGAACCCCCTATCTCCCGATCTGTGGCAGCTAGGGGTTAAGGTTTGATACTGTTGGATCGGCCAGAGCATGGCCTTTCCAACAATATCAAACATGACCATGACAAGTTTTTTTAAAAAAGTAAAAAATAAAAAATAAAAATATAAAAAAAATAAACAAGTTTTTTTTTTATTTGTTTTGTTAATGCACCAATATTGTTCCCATTTAATTTATAATGTGAACAATAATGCTGCACTAACGATTTTTGTATGGGGTGCGTTTGTTAAAAATTGCATAAGTTTTCCCCAAAAAAAATGTAACGAGACCCCATTTCTAATTTTTTTGACAAGCGCAACCCATAGAAAATATAACCGCAAACGATCGCATGTTAAAATGTGAAAAAAACACTTTACACATTGTAAATAATTGAAAATTCTAATTTTATTGCATATTTTGTTATAATATACAGACAGGACATAACGTATACATATAATAATGATATATTATGAATCTGCAGAGTCTGCCAGAAAGAACGATATTTTATTATATGACACAGACATATTATATAAGGCTTCAAAACGCGGTTAAACATGATGAGCGAAACCGGTAAAGATGACCTCAGCACACAGGCGGGAAATGCCTCAGCAGCGAAAGGGTTAAAAACGGGGTTTTTTAAAAACTTTTTTTCCTTGTTTCCTGTCCCCCAGGGCACTACCCGGACCCCCATACACCTTTTATTGCAAATATCTTGCATATATGCCCTCTTGGAGGGCACTCTAAAATTCCAACGTTCGAGTCCCATTGGCTTGCTGTGAGTTTGAATCGTGTTCGCGTTCGAATTCGAACTTTTTCAAATGTTCGTGTTCGAACGCGAACGGAACACGGGGGTGTTCGGCTCATCACTACACAGGACACAAGGTCACCCATTTACACTGGACAAAAGCAAATTTAGCTTAAAGCATAGGAAGTGTTATTTTACAGTGAGAACAATAAAGCTGTGGAATTCTCTGCCTGTTGAGATGGTTGGGTCAGAGTCTGTACAGACTTTTAAACAACGACTGGATGTTTTCTAGAAAAAATATAACATATGGGGTTATAATATTTAATATCTAGGTAAAAGCTAACTGCCATCTGGGGTCGAGAAGGATTTTTTCCGCCCAGTATGTTGCATATTGGCGAACACTTCAGACTTTTTTTTGCCTTATTTTGGATCAAAAGCAGTAGGTGTTGTATGTCCATCGGGTTCAGCCTTTCACACATCTTTATTTTGGCCTATGCAACTATGTAACTTGATAAGATAGCAGCAGCAGGTTTGCATGTTTTTAGCAATTGAATGAGAAGTTTTGCTTACCACAGTTTAGCATGCTGTAATATTGGTGATGGTGCTAAAATATGTTGGCCATATGAGGACATATTTCCAGCTGTTGAGTTGAATTCAAGAGGAGGTCAATTCAGAAGGCTGTGGGAGAGTTCCATGTGTAGCAGGCATGTGATTATGCTATGAATGGTTCCATAGGTGCAAGTCCATACCTTTGTACCTCTCTGCAGTGCCACGTTGCCGCCTGATAGTCAGCACGCCATAAAGCAGACGCCTAGTGTAGGCCTCTCCTTCCAAGGCTGTTCAGAAAAATGCCTCAGATTCACCAATTCATTGAGTGGATCCACATAATAGCGACTCTGCCACGGTCAGAAGTCAAATTGCCATTAGTAGAGGGATAAATTAGGCCATCTTAGGTATGCACCTCAGCAGATGGTGAAGGATTTGCCTGCAAACATGGCAATCCTAGATAGCGCTGGAACTGCAAGCTGGTTACATGTCAGTTTTGAAATAATGAGACTTTCTCTAATTTATGATACCTGTAACTGGGAATATAAGATTAAATCCTATGTACAGTATAAAGGCCAGTCACAAAATAAGGACAGACTAATTGCAATTAAGAAATATTCCTCAGTAGAGAGCATCAGTGATGTTACAATCTCTCACATTTCTATAATATATTTTTTGGTTATTGTAGTTTGCTGTTGCTGCCAGTTTGAAATTTAATGAATGGAGGACCTCTCAACAGTCCTCCTGTAACTCACCTTTGGGCACTGGATGGGGGTACAAGCCAGTGTCCACCTCCCACCCAAACAGGGGAGGGACATGCCATAGTATCTCCCCATGGGCATGATTAACCCCTTCACTACCATGCGATTTGTTGAAAAAAATGTTATAACATTTATTTGAAACATGGGATGTGAAGTTAATAATTAAAAATAGGGTGAAGTAGAAGTTTTACACAGAAATTGTTCTTGTAATATAGTTAAAAAATTTAAATCATGTTAAATTTTAAATTTTTTAATTTTAACTTTTTCATGTATTCGTTTATCCTTTACAGAAATATTGTTGAAATGTAAGATTTTGAGCTTTAGATGGTGTCCTTTATCTTACACAATTTAAAATGGGGTCTGCATTATTATCATACAGGCAGAAAAGACCTTTTGTGTTATATACAGTAACTGTGATAAATAAAAATAATAAAAATGTTCAGATCTCCTACTTATTGGAATTTGTAGTGATCATTAGATTATTAGCAAAGCAGTTTCTAAAAATTACCAATAGAATATATCATAATACCTGTACATGGAGATCAGGGGCGAATCCAGGGGGCGCAATTGCCACCCCCGAGAAAATATTACTGTCCGTCGACTGCTTTGCTCCCTACGAGCAGCCGCCGGCATGCAGCTTGGCCGCTCGCCTGGGATCCACAAGCTGCGATCTCACGAGATCGCGGAGTTAACGTGAACTCCGAGATCTTGCGAGAACGCAGCTGCGCTGGTCAGGTGGTTCCCAGGCGAGCGACCAAGCTGCATGTCGGCGGCCGATCATAGGGAGCAAAGCAGTCGGCGGCCGGCGGGTACTCGGAGCGGAGAGGCCTGGCAGAGGAGGTGAGAGCTGGGTGCAATATATCCATATGAACTGTTTGGGGGCAATACTGGGGGCAATGTATCCATGTGAACTGGGGGCAATATATCCATGTGAACTGGGGGGCAATACTGGGGGCAATATATCCATGTGAACTGGGGGCAATACTGGGGGCAATATATCCATGTGAGCTGGGGCAATACTGGGGGCGATATATCCATGTGAGCTGGGGGCAATACTGGGGGCAATATATCCACGTGAGCTTGGGGCAATACTGGGGGAAATATATCCATGTGAGCTGCCTGGGGCAATATATCCATGTGAGCTGGGGCAATACTGGGGGCAATATATCCATGTGAGCTGGGGCAATACTGGGGGCAATATATTCATGTGATCTGGGGGCAATACTGGGGGCAATATATCCATTTGGGCTGGGGCAATACTGGGGGCAATATATCCATGAGCTGGGGCAATACTGGGGCAATATATCCATGTGAGCTGGGGGCAATATATCCATGTGAGCTGGGGCAATACTGAGGGCAATATATCCATGTGAGCTTCAAGGGGTATGTGCTGGAAGGGGGTACCCTGGGACCCTCGTATGGAAAGGGTTCGCAGAGCTCATGAGCCACATGAGGACAGACCCTGTGCAATGTTCTTGGGAGAGTGAGTGTAACGAGTACAGCTTGCAATTAGGCACATCTCTGCCTGTCACTGCGAACCCAACATCAGCTCTTGGCTACAACTGGTAGAATGCCCTCCCTCCCCCCGAAACCTGTGTCTGGATCCACCCCTGATGGAGATTATAGTAACACATTTTTTCTGTACTGTACAGGGATTTTCACTCATTACAACACCCTGAATCTTATTCCTGTGAGCAGTAAGTGCCCCCAGAGCGCTCCCTGTATTCTGCCCTCTCCCTGGCTGCTGTAATGCAGCAGTGAACTATTTCAACTTTTTGTTAAGTTAAGGACTGGGGCTTTATTTACAAATGGTTTTAGGTCTCACCAGGGTGGGTGCTTGGAGAGCCATAAAACAAAGTATTTTATTTCTCCACAGGGGACACACTAAGCCGGCTTTAAAAAGGTGTGAAAATTGTCTTTTGATATGCCAAGGAGTGCTTTTCAATGCATTACAATGCAAAATCAAGATAAGCAAATTGATGCGATTGTTTGTGGAGGAAAGCTCTCCGTTTTGGAATGCTGTCACAGTCCAACCAGGAAACTTGGGAAAAATCAGGGGAGAAGGGTGACATGGGACGGATGGCGAGGTTGTCCTTGTAACCGACGTTCTCCATAACCATAAACATACTGTAAAATGAATATCCTTACCAACAACATAAAATGAATCTAATGCTATTACATCCTCACTAAAAAACATTATCTAATTTTTTCTTATCAGTGTAGAGTTTGCTCTTTATGTTGGAATTTGCATAAAGCAGAGGTAAACAGTATTAATACTGTCTTGCAGTGTTTTGTTTTTTGTTTTTTTTTAAAGTAGAATCTGGGCTACTTTTTAAACTTTATACAGTGTTGCAGATCTGGAAAAAAACATAAATGCTATGAGTAAACTAGAAATAACAGTCCTAAATAAAAAAAAACATAAAAAGATCTAAAGAATTTAAAGATTTGATACAATGTTGTTATTGTTGTACACAGTCAAGCCTGTCCAAAAAAAGTTTACATTCTTAGGTCCCGAAATCTGCAGTTGAATTTCACTGTCAATAATACAAGGCTAATGCAGAATATAGGAACAGATCAGCAGCTCCCCCATGTGTAATTTTCTGTATTTACAACTTCAATCAAGAAAGCATCCATAGTGTCACACGATAGTGTTCAATAAGGACTTTATTTTAAAATCAGTTACTGATTATTTCCCCAAAAAATAGACAACTGACACATTATACAAATTCTTGTCATTCGTCAATGCCTAACTGTTCACTATAGCCCACAAAATAATCTCTCTTTTGTTAGCCAATAAAAACATCACATACAGTTGTGTTCAAAATTATTCAACCCCCACTGAAATTGAGTGTTTTGGCCAGTTTGACATTGATTTTGATCATTCAGTCATCTTGCTTACAATTAAATCAAAGAGGCAAGTGTAGGTCAGACAAATATAACATAACATTTATAATGAAATAACCACAAATGTCTTTTCTGTGCTCACATCATTATCAGTTTTATTCAACCCCCAAGTGACATTCAATCTTAGTACTTAGTACAACATCCTTTTACAGTTATAACAGCTTTTAAACGTGAAGCATAGCTTGACACAAGTGTCTTGCAACGATCTACGGGTATCTTTGCCCATTCGACATGGGCAAAAGCCTCCAGTTCAGTCACATTCTTAGGCTTGCGCACTGCAACTGCTTTCTTTAAGTCCCACCAGAGGTTCTCAATCGGATTTAAGTCAGGTGACTGGGATGGCCACTCCAAAATGTTCCAGCCTTTAATCTGCAACCATGCTCTAGTGGACTCCCAAGCCTCAGGTTTGTGACGGACTGCATCACATTGTCATCCAATATCTCCTGGTACTGAAGAGAATTCATGGTACCTTGCACACGCTGAAGCTTCCCTATACCTGCAGAAGCAAAACAGCCCCAAAGCATGATTGACCCCCCGCCATGCTTCACAGTAGGCAAGGTGTTCTTTTCTTCATAGGCCTTGTTCTTCCTCCTCCAAACATAGCGTTGATCCATGGGCCCAAACAGTTCTAATTTTGTTTCATCAGTCCACAGAACACTATCCCAAAACTTCTGTGGTTTGTCCACATGACTTTTGGCATACTGCAGTCGACTCTTCTTATTCTTTGGAGACAGCAAGGGGGTGCGCCTGGGAGTTCTGGCATGGAGGCCTTCATTACGCAGTGTGCGCCGTATTGTCTGAGCTGAAACTTCAGTACCCACATCTGACAAATCTTTTCTCAGTTCCTCAGCAGTCACACGGGGACTTTTCTCCACTCTACGCTTCAGGTAGCGCACAGCAGTCGAAGTCAGCATCTTCTTTCTGCCACGACCAGGTAGCATTTCAACAGTGCCCTTTGCCTTGAATTTGCGAATGATGCTTCCTATGGTCTCTCTTGGTATGTTTAACATCTTTGCAATCTTCTTATAGCCATTGCCCTTCCTGTGAAGAATCCTGGCGAATTGCCTGCACATACGGTGGCTGTTCAGTGCCTGTTCGAGGGCAGTGAATCCCCATAGAGAAGCAATGCTTCGGCTATTCAGAGAACAAAAACCAGCAGTGAAAGGTTCCCAAAATGCCCTGCCATACGGTGGTTTAATTCAACAGGTTTATTCAGGAGAATCCCATAGGCTTCAATGTTAAAAATATTCTGGTTTTAATTCAATATCTAATAAACTGTTCATTATAATATTCTGCAGTAAAGAGTCTCTTTATTTATAGATTTTTTTAGGATATTTTAAGCATTTTTCGGGATTTTTTTAACTTTACTTTTTTCTGTAACAGCCCTTTTTATTATCATTCATTGGACCTCATATGTAAATTTCAGACATTTTTGCGCAGTAGTTTCGTTGCAAACAGCGTTTCAGTTTTCAAACATTCAAGCAAACTGTTTTTTAATTTATTCACTCCATTCGTCTGCGGTGTCGGCTTTTTCCGGCGGCTGCTCTGCGTGTGATCGGCTCCTGCTTGGGTTTTCTGGCCTTTTCGGCGGGGTTAATCCAGATGTTTTTGCGGGTTTTCGGTGTGCATTCGTCGGGTTTTGCGGTTCGTTTCGGCAGGTTTGCGGTGACCTTTCCCTGCAAATCGAGGACCCTGTAGTGTTTGCTCAATACACTGCAGGGTCGCCAAAATGGGATCGCCAAATCAAACCGAATTGAAGAGAACGAAAAGTCACCGAACGTGCGATGACTTTTCAATTCTCTTTGAATAACCCTGATAGTGTCATTTTGCTGCTATTGCCTGAAAAATGTGCATTTACACTGCCTGTAACCCGTTTATACTGATTTTTCTTCAAGGGCTTTAGTACAGAAAACCTATTGCTACCAGTCTTCTACTGAGGCAGAAAATACTAGCAAAAGCATGTTCATCTTTGTGCCCCAAAGCAATGTCCATACTTAACATCTGTTAACTTTCCTCAGTTTATATTATTAATATTCACCCTTATTGGTATTTTTTTTCCGCTCATCTTTTCGGGCACCTGTTTCTTCCAGTTCTCTTCTGTTCCTCTTAGCATGCTAGCATCCCAACATTTTTAGGGACTATTCAACAATCTATTTTATCCATTCTAGTCCCTCCTTATCAGTCCTATTGCGTAATTTCAGCTGCCTTTGTTGTCATATTCCCTTCTTTCTCAATCTTTCTTTCATGAGCCATTCATCGATGGCAATAATTCATAATTCTGCTTTTCCAAAACCATAATTCTGCTTTTGCTATCCCTCGCTCAAATTTACTTCCGTATGCATGATATTGATGAGGGTCATGTGAGTGTGAGGGAGGATTGTGTGTGCGCCTGGATGATCAGTAATTCAGAAACACGAGAAACATGTCAATATACACATGGATTAGCATTCTCACTGTAAGGCATTGTAAAGGTGTAAAATACTGTAGATACTCGAATATACCGCTAGATTTTGGTGCCAAAAATTTACCTTAAAATGTGAGTGGTCGCGTTATATTCGAGACATCTGCATCGCGTGTAAAAAAAAAAAAACTTGCCTTGCTCTGGATCCCAAGTCTCCCGGAAGTTCCGGTAGTCTCGCTGAAGTGAATGTGGGCTTTCTGCTTGCAAACACTTCAGGAAGTCTCGGATTCGGGAGAGGTGGGATCCATCATGGACAGAGGGCACGCTCGGTTTAAGCCAATTATTCACCACACTTGCCTTTGCTGGCCATCTAAATCACGAATAAAGAAGATAGGTGGCCGGTGGCTTCATACTTAGTAACAACTGCAATCATTCTAAAGCAGAGCACTCTGGCCTGAGGGGGAGCCTGACTGTTAAGAGAACCTGGAAGGATTTTAATTGTTTATTGATACAGTAAAATTTTGTTCCTCGCGTTATATACGAGTCTTGAGTTCTCTCATTTCCATAATAAATCTCTATCCATCGAGTTATATTCGGGTCGCGCTATACTCGAGTATCTACGGGTAATTACACTAGTACAGGCTAGTAAGCCAAGTTTATTATTTTACAAGGAAGATGTGGTGGAGTTGGCGCTTCTTGTCCTGTTAAAGCCTTCCTTGTGGTGTACTCTTGAGCACACTGCATGGTTCCTTACGATGTTGGACTCCTCTGTGGCCCTCAAAGAGTAAACAAAACTCACATAGAGTAGTATCGTATAGGCAGGAAGTATATAAAGAATGAAGTTATGTTACTCACATTTGCTGGTGTCTCATCAATCAGACACCAGATGTTCAGGCAGCCAGTGACTTCATAAGGAGCACTGGATCACCTATCGGCCTCAGCCACCTCCTCGGCGAGTTAAAGTATCAGGCAAGATATTTAAATTAATAAAACAGTGCATCAAGTTTATTATTTTATTACCCTAGCTTTTCATGACACATAATTCAGGGAAATTCCATAATTTAAGGATGGTTAACTAAAGCATTACCTAAGTCGATACAAAAAATACTGAATCCAGGGAACACACTGTTTATGAGTATAACACTGGGGGCTGACCTGTTCCCTTCTGTCAAATTGACACACCATTGCTTTATTGGAAAAAAAAAAAAAAAAATCACAACATTCAGTCATAACTGATAAATATGTCAGAGATCTGAACGTTAACTGAAAACAAACTCCTTACACGTTTTACATTCAAGGCAAAGATTGGTGAAGTCTCAAGATACAAGACAGGTTTGTTTCGAAGTCACCCAATCCTCCCCCTTGGTTGAATTTGAATAGAGCTTGAATGTTGAAATCCTTCCCTCCCCAAATCCCTTGTGTCCCACATAAGGGTGTCACTGAGGAAGAGTCACCAAACCCTGCCTAACCTTATATTAGAATCCCTGCCAGAGGATATATTATGTTTTACACTGTAATCAAAAACAAACATTCCAGGACGTACATCGGTAAAAGATCGACACTCAGAAATGGCATTATGTAGTTTTAGGGGAAACCGGGTGTACTCAAATCATCATTTACCTATTTATTTCTGTTAATTTACTGGGAATCTAAAATTCGGATTCATACATTAACCAGTTGTGATATAGAAAGGATAAATGACAAGGATGTATACAGGTTCCCATCAGGACCATGGGGGGGGGGGAGTAAAAGAGAAAAATGTAAAATATAGGTCATGTAACTCTTTACTTACTAAAAAACATAAACATGCCGAACAGCAAGTGTGTATAAGTGAACTAAGGAGCTAATTCGCAAACAGCCCAATCATAAAGAAACGAGCTGCATTTGTTTGGTTACAAAGTGTCCATTCACAAAAAGGAACATTGGGCGAATGCTGCTGCTAATGTATTCGCATTCAAACTTCGCTGTCTCTGAAACGGCCACAGCAGAAAGGTACATTGGGTATTTGCTAAATGCAGAATGGCAACCCAGTGCCAATGCCAAATCAATAAAGTACATGCTTCACAGGTTTTGTCTATGTCCTTTCAATCGAACCGTAGCTGCTAGATGTTTGGTTTAGCTTTTACCATTTGGCATATATTGAATAAACTGCACAGTAGGTGTATTTTATATGGAGAGTGTGAGCTGATTTTTGTTGAACAAAAACAAGTGAATATGCAAATACATTTGGTTTTTAGCAATCCCTGAAAGTCTATTTACTAACAAAGAAAGGTCTAATAACTGACGTCTGCCAATGCTGTAAACACACCAGCAAAAATCGCTGTTGTTGCAACAGCAAAAAACTCCGGTGCTTCACAGTGAAGATTCTCCTGCAGCTGTCTGGCTTTTGTCTTGTAAAGTGCCAGCATTTGTGGTGATTTTCACTGGTATCTGCAGCTTTCCCAAACACCAGAGATCTTTCAATAAACCCTATGGTGGTCACCAAGAATTGACCTATCAAGACTGAGTGAAGCCTCATCAGATTTGTATCCAGTAGCTAGTCTGTCCATATTTAAATAAGTATTCTCTTTAGTTGCACAAATTCATTCTGGAATTTTGTACAGACCCGACTAGTCTGCAATAAATATTGGAGTTATGTTGAGAGATCAGGAAGGGATCACTCAAACCTTTTGCAAGATTTTCACATTGTTTCTATGTACAGCTTGGAAAAAAAGACGAGACAGAGGAGATATGAAAGAAACATTTAAATACGTAAAGGGAATCCACAAGGTAGAGGAAGGGAGTATATTTAAAAGGAAACAAAGTAGCAAAACAAGAGGACATAGTCTTAGATTAGAGGGGCAACGGTTTAAAAGTAACATCAGGAAGTATTATTTTACTGAGAGGGTGGTGGATACATGGAACAGCCTTCCAGTAGAAGTGGTAGAGGCCAAAACAGTAATTGAATTTAAGCAGGCATGGGATAGGCATAAGGCTATCCTAAACAAAAGATAAATCCAGGTAAAGTATCCATGTAATTGGGCAGACTAGATGGGCCAAAAGGTTCTTATCTGCCGACATTTTTCTATGTTTCTATGTTTCTATGTTAGTAGGATTGTATTTAATCAAAATTATTCCCTGTCAACATACACACGTTAACACACGCAGTAAACACTTACCTAGATAAGATGTTTTTCATGTTATCAGCAGGATCATTTTGGAGCTGGTTCTAAATTCATGAGCATGTAACACCACTGGAAGCACAACCAGTAGGATTTCACATGGAAAGTGAATCAGTATGAAGCGGAGACTGATGTGAAATTAGCTCTACTTTGTTTAATAGAGTCCTGAATAAACCCATAGTGTGTCTAATAGGGTCTGCACATGTCTGTGCCAATAAATTCTGTATCTCGTGTTCTAGGCTTAGGGCCAGAAAATCTGGAAGAAGGGAGAGGGGAGGGGTGTTACATAAAGGATTGTCATACTGTACTGGTTACAAAAATACAAGCCTATTCACCCTTTCCTTAAATGAAGGCCCTAACGGAATAAATAGGTTAAAAAAATAGACTTAGGACAGGAAATGCTAGGAATCTGGAAGTAAAACAAGCCATGAATTCAACTTAACTGACATTCATATTCAAATGCTGCACAATGTAGATTATAACCTACAATTTTTATGCAAACTAATTAATAAACTTAATTTTAGGATTCCTTACAATACTATAGTTACAGGCAGACGAGCAGCTCTTATCTATTCTTTAAGTGTCACCCTGAGCTTTTACTTAAAATACACAGTTAGAAAGAGATTTTCTGAAAATTATTTAGATCTGTGGTTCTCTACTAATGGGTCGCGACCCCGATCCCAGTGGATGGCTGCGGCAGGGTTGGATGTGAGAAACAGAGAGATTTGTGAGGGTACTGAGAACGAGCAATGGCACTAATGGTCTGCTCTACGGTGGGTGCCCGCTCATGTCTCACAAGGTTTTAGCTCAATTGTGCCATTACAGAGACAACTGCTCCATGTGCAAATCAGATGCTATCACCCAGAAAGGGTGGTCAGTACTAAAATGCCAAGGAAGACATCCCGGCCCACTGGGCTGCAATTATTTTGGGCTGTCAGTGCCTTCCAATGTGCTAGCTGAGAGGCTCCTCAGAGCAGCACTATGTTCTTCCTTTGAGCTGTAGCCATTAGAAAGATGCTCCAAAGCGCCTAAGTGGCAGCTCGCACAATTTTTGGAGTTGTGGGCTGGGAGTATGGCCACGAGGGAGCTCCATCCATATGTCCATTGTGTGTACAGCACCCTCCCGCACCCTGTAGAGGCAGAAATGACATCACATTCTGGCTCTCAGCACCTCTGCAGGGTGCGCAAGGGACCTCCACTGCAGCACAGCAGCCCACACTGGACCCAGGCTGA
Organism: Leptobrachium leishanense; assembly: GCA_009667805.1. Taxonomy (NCBI): domain Eukaryota; kingdom Metazoa; phylum Chordata; class Amphibia; order Anura; family Megophryidae; genus Leptobrachium; species Leptobrachium leishanense. Next base: position 87,144,296 of record CM019071.1, read on the forward strand.
GGCTCAACTCCAGTTCTCCTAAGGTAGGGGTAACGGAGTTGATAAAAATAAAGGATTACCGGTATTAAAAACATTTACTTTTTTTGAGTCCGTATGGATGTGGGTGTGTGAGATTGGGAATCCGGACTTCCCTTGAGACTTGCAAGCTTCCAAGACTGTGCATGAACTCACCCTCCACATAACTTTATTTTATTGATATTAAAAGTTTAAAAATAGCACTAATGCATAAATGTTGCTGATTATAAAATAGCCTCTCAGACTCCATCTGCAGTGCTATGGCAAATTTATTAACAGAACATCTTATAACAGGTTTTATAAACTTCAGCTGTAACTTCTAGTCAGTGTCCACGTGTCTGACTTCTTCAACTACTTTCTGCTGAACTGCAGTGTAACAATATTAAATTTCCCCCTGGAACCAAACTCTTACAAGAGCCAAGGTCAAATATTTTCCTTCGGCCGTCTTGACTCGTTTCCCTCATTTAGTTACGGGATTCTTCCCTCAACAAGCAGCACCGAATCAATGTCAGTTCTTAAGTTCTCCCAATAAAGCAGACGACAATGGTTATATTGGTTTAAGCAGACTCCCTGGCCATTTGAGCAGCCCCCTTTTTATTTGGCACTGAATCAGATAACAACGGTTAACATCCCAGCCCACGCAGACATTCCGGCACTGCAGTTCACCCTGGTCTCTATCAGGTCCTCCTCACGGATTGTAAGCTCTTAAACAGGGTCCTCTCTCCTACTGTTCTATGTGTTTAACTTGTATGTATATTGATTATTCTGTTTCTCCCTTTGTACAGTGCTACGGAACTTGGTGGCGCCTTATAAATAACTGAAACTGCAGTCCTGCAGAGCAAGGGTCCTTGTTTGGGGGGATTTCTGGGGCACAGCAGCAATTCGTGGGTACCGTTTGACAGCACGGGCCCCTATGGTGTCACAATCCAAAAAGCACCCAGATCCACAGGCGGGGCCAGAGCGGCAGCGTGGTGAAGTTACCCCAGGTGATGCCGCATGGCCGCCGCTGCCTGAGCCCTTGGCGCCAAGAAAGGCTCAGAGTCTCGGGTTTCCAAGGGAGCTCCCTCCTGAAAAATCACCCCAAATGCAGCTCCCATGAGGGGAACCCTAACCCCCAAAGAGCGCCCTGCTGGGGCAAAGGGTTTTCAGGGCACTGGGGTTTAAAGTTTCTGCAGAGGTTTCCATTACAGTGAATGCCGTACGGTCCTTGAATGGGATTGGTTGGCACGCCTGACTCCTGGATGGTAATTGTCTGGAGTTCCAAACAAGGCTCCTGGATGGTGATTGGCTGGAGTTTCAAAACCAGGCTTCCCCTGGTCATAGGGAACAGGCTTAAGGGCATTTGGATTATGTTCTGATGGGGGGGGGGGGTCACAAAAATACCACTTTTAACATGAAAAGATAAACAGACCAATAGTTTAAATCAGGGCAATAGCAGAGGATTGAGGTTTTAGTACAGTCCACAGCCTGAGCACGGGGTTCCATGACACAACCACTCTCTGTTCTGGTTCCATGCATGTTGATACATCTTTTCCATTTTTGGGGAAGTGGAAGTCTCTATCTCTTTAGTTCTATTACAAGCGGTTTCCAGCTCCTGAAATGCATTCTTCCAGCGGTGTAAACCTAGTCCACAGTCATTTACTCTAGATATCCTGGCTTTTGGATAAATCTCCCATTTCTAGCCTCTGGGTGTTTCTGAAGATGTCAGGATCCGTTCCTGTCAAGATTCATGCTTGCATCCTTATCTAAAATTGGCAGCTGCATGAAAGGTTCTGCCCTTCTGCTCAGCACCAGTATTCAGGGAATGCAACAGTTAAAACACCCCCCAACACACACACCACACCCCTGTGCTTGAATAAAGGTTCCACACCCCCTCTGCTCCTTGCTCCATTATTGTAGCTCATTCCATGAGACAGAGAGGTGCTACACCCTGCTCTGATCCTGTGTGATACCTTTATTCAGATAACCCGGCCTATCCTGAACCCTATCCAGATACCTGTCCCTGTTCACCCACCTTACCTTCTGGTTCCTCCATCAGCAACTACTATCATCCTGCAATAATCTACCTGGTCTGCTTCAGCTTGTCCTCCATTCCTCATACCCTCCAATGCCAGACCAGTTACCCCTGCATACTGGGCTCAGGCCCCCCTGTACCTGTCACCCCAGTGGCATATCCTGACAAATCAGCGCTGGATAATCTAGCATAACAGCTATGCATAATACTGCATGATGTTTGGGGATTAATGGACCGCTTGAAGACCTCCTCTACTAATGTGCATGGTTCCCCTGTGAAAGCTACTTGTGGTCCACTGTCACCAAAAGAACGAGTCCAGAGACAAACCAATAATCTCTGCCTGTGCTGTGCCACCCTAGACCACTGGCTCATTGATTGCCCGGTGAGACCCCCAAAGAATCCAGACCCAAGGCAGACACCTGTGTCCAACCTTGCCTCAAGGAGACATCAGACACCGAAACCTGCCATTGTTCCAAACCCTTTGCCCCTATCCAAACCCCCTCCTAGGAAACATACAGTGCCCAGGAGACCTCCAGACCCAAAGCCTGTATCCAAACCAGCTCCCAGAAAGACCCAGGCACCTATTCCAACTCCAGTGCCTAGGAGTGCACCCCGTCCCAAACCAGCTCCTAAGAGAGAGGCTATACCAAAACCTGCCTCCAGGAGACCTGCACTCCCAAGGCCTCCACCTAAGCCTGCACCTACGGCCAGAAGAGCCAGGCCTACTGAGCCTAGGGGTAGGAGACATCAGGAGACTAGCTCAGAAGAGAAGGACTAGTCTGTCATCCAAATGGAGATAGAAAACACTGCTGCTGTAGATATTCTGATCCCGAAATACCCATGGACTATGAGGCCACTGTACCTGAAGTGTCAGCTTCCATGGACACCATGAGCCTTCAAACCTCAGGTGCGACTACCAAAATCCTCAGGCAGCACCTCATGACTACTGTTGTCTGTACCCCTAAACCTGTATCCAGGAGAGCCTCACCAAAAAATCAGGGTCCTCTATCTTTCCAGGAACCCACAAGGCAGCCCAAGACTGCCCTGGTGACGTTGTCTGTGGCTCCCATCACCCCCAGCCAGCAAGGTACACCACCATCTTTGGGGAGTTATTCCTTGACTGATTCCGGGGCCACAGACTGGGAAACCTTGGACTCCGAGGAAGAATCTCTGCTGCAGACAGACCGGTTCCCCAAGGGCAACCAGGTCAGCGTGCCAGTTACATCGGTACCATCACCTCCAAAGTTGCCTCCCACACCAGAAGGGCTCACCGCATTACTGCACCCCACCGTGATTCCTGGACAGACGTCGCATCACCCAGCGATTCCTCATCTGATGGACCGGATTTAGTGTGGGAGGAATTCCTGAATAGCCTACCCAGAGTAGAGGAATTATTGCTGGCAGTGAAGCAGCAGCCCAGTGAGACACATGACATAGAGAGAGAGCTGGAGGAAGAAAACGAGATCCCTGTCCCGGTGCCACCTCATAGTGTGGACACTATTATTGCAGACGGTCCTGTTGTCTACACCATCCTGGAGGGGAAAACCTGAAAGGCATCCAGATCTCAGACACAGGGACGCCAGAGAAAAAAAGCATACCCAAGTCAGTGATCCAGACCCCCTCATTGAAATGCCTAAGGAAGCTACTGACCCTTATTCCACCTTCCAGTGGTGCAGAGTATTCCTGTCCCGTCACCCACTGGGGAGACCCTGTATCTCTTCTGTGAACATTTCTCCTGCCAGTCTTCAGCCAATTATTGGTCACCCGGAGGTCTCCACTTGAGGGGGGTAATGTCAGGATCCATGCCTGTTGAATTTAGTATAATGACAACATCACAGAGGGTGAATAAACCCTGGGGAGACATCACTAGATCTGCAGAATAACAAAAGGGAGGTTTAAAGGGACACTACCCCCCCCCCAAAAAAGTGAAATGTCCTTATTGTGTTTATTTTATGTTGCTGATCTCTACATGTACTTTGTTTTTCTCTTGTATGTCTACCCCCCACACACACACACGCAAACACACACTGTATCTTTACCTCACTTGGTCCTTACTTTGTGGTTTTATCCATATAATAGAGAGTTGAGGTCAGGCAGCCCCAACTCACTTCATTGTATTGTGTGGGATGTGTTCAAAGGACGTCACTGGGGGTAGATTATAAATCTTTTAAGCTTCCTGTCATATCTCATTCAGAAGCCAGCTCTTAGCTCAGGTAGCCTGGAGAACAATAGACCTCCTGCAGCCTTATCTAAACATTCCCTCCTAGACCACATTAACTAGAAAATATCGTAGATTAAATAAACAATAGCAACAAAGCAAAACTTTTGGTAAATGTGGTGTCATGGGAAAATCCAGAGACTTGAACGCTGTGATAAAGGGAAAAATTAAATTAGGTACGTTTTCATGCAATTACTTCAAAGAAAAAATAAAACAGCAGCATGTGTTTTTATTTGTAATGTGCAAGTAGTTCAGTTACCACTTACATAAGTGGTAGTGTCCCTTTAAATCCTTCTCCCACTGAAATTCCCAGAATTTTTTTTTCAAGCCTTTGTCTTTAGAATATCAGAAGAAATTATTACTGTTTTTTCCCTGTAGACCATTTCTTTCCATTTAGTTTTAATTGAAGAACAATATAAACTAGTTCTAATGTCCAGAAACATAATACATGTGTACAAGCTGTAAGGATGACTTTGTTTTATATGAGATCCCTGCGCTTATAAGCACGGTTATATGAATGGTAATTTAGAAATCTAAATGTTTATGGAGCACTACACTTTGGGGTTATTCAATACTTGCCATCATTTGTATTGTTAGAAACACGATAAACTTCGTTGATCCAAATAGGAAAAAAACCACCACAAAAGAACAGCATCTGAAATTTCATTGAAGATGCTTCTCCTTTCTGGTTTTCTTGGATTTTCCTTGTCCGAATCATCCACGTTTATGGTGGTTAGAACAACTCTAAACCATGGCAATTAGTGGATAAACCCTATAGGGGTTATTCAAAGAGAGATGATCTGGCCCTGAAATGTCAAACGTCCCTGTACGTTGACATTTCAGGGCCATTCGGCTGTTCTGTGAGCAGGCAAATTTTGGCGAACTGCCAGACAGTAGTGTGCCTGTTCGAAGGCAGCGAATTCCCCCATAGAGAAGCAATGGTTAACCCTTTCACTGCGGAGGACGCGTTCAGCGCGTCCACCCGCAGGTAGGGTTCCATGCAGAGGACGCGCTGAGCGCGTCCTCCCTTTGGGGCCAGCGATCGGCCGGATTCCGGCCGATCGCTGTGCCCCCCGGTGCGGGCTGACATCCTCGATGTCAGCCCAGCACCCGGAACCGCCGCCGGCACATTAGATGTCATCGCGGCAGCACGATGACATCTAATTCAGGCGCCACCCCCGCGTGTGCGGAGGAGGCGTCTGAAAGGGAGGGGGGTCCTTCGGAACTCTCTCCCTCCCGATCGCCGGGGTGCAGAGGGTTAATCCAGGCACCGTTTGGAAGGGCACAGCCTGCCCTTCCTAACGGTACCTGGCATTAAACCCATGGGGGCCGGATCACGAATCGGCGCCGAAAAGCGCCGGTTCGTGATCCTTTCCCGGAGCTGGCCGACATCTTGGATGTCGGCCAAGCTTCCGAGAATGCCCCCTGAAGACTGACGCCAGTCCTGGAGTTAACCCCTAACTGCCACCAATGATGGAGATAGGGGGTTCCAATGAACCCCCTATCTCCCGATCCATGGCAGCTAGGGGTTAATGTTCGGTACTGTTGGATCGGCCAGAGCATGGCCGTTCCAACGATACCAAACATGACCATGAAATATTTTTTAAAAAAAATCTTTTTTAAATAAAAATAAAAAAAATTTAAAAAACAGTTATAAAAAAAACAAGTTTTTTTTCTTTTTTTTTGGTTTGTTAATGCAGCAATCTTGTTCCCATTTCAATTATAATGTGAACAATGATGCTGCACTAACGATTTTTGTATGTGGTGCGTTTGTTAAAAATCGCGTAATTTTATTGACATATTATGAATCTGCCGAGTCTGACGGAAAGAACGATATATAATATGTCTGGGTCATATACTAAAATAAGCCTTCAAAACACGTTTAAACAAGATGAGCGAAACAGGTAAAAATGAGCTCAGCACAGAGGCGTGAAACGCCTCAGCAGCGAAAGGGTTAATCTATTCAGAAAACAACGAACAGCAGTGAAAAGTTGCCGTCGTGCCCTGCTGTTCGGTGGTTTCATTCGGAAGGTTTGTTCAGGCGAATCCCATAGGCTTCAATGTTAAAAATATTCCTGTTTGAATCAAATATCTAATAAACCGCTTATTATTTTAATCTGCAGTAAAAAGTCTCTTTTATATATAATCGATTTTTAGCAATCTTTAGGTATTTTTCGGCAAATTTTGTTTTCTGTTTTTTTCTATAGAAGCGTTTTTTCTTTTTTCTGTAACAGACCTTTTTATTATCATTCATAGGACCTTATATGTAAATTCCAGGCATTTTTCGTTGAGTAGTTTTTCTGAAAACAGCGTTTCAAATTTGACACTTTCAAGCGTATTGTTTTTGTTTTTTGGTTTTTTACCCCGTTCGTTAACTTGTCACCTTTTTCCGGCAGCTGGTCTGCGCTGCGATCAGTGACTTTTTCCGACATTGTTTTTTTGCAGCGGTTCCAGCAGGTTTACCCTGCACTCCGGGGACTCTGCGTGAATGCTGAATTCACCGCCGGGGGGGGGGGGAAACTTTGATTCCATGAAGTGCAGGGAAGTGGAGTGACATCTCGGTGCTCTCTGAATAACCCCCTATGCTTTTTTCCCCTCTGGTTTGTGAGAGAAGGAGGGAGTAGATCTGGGATGTCAAACTATGGCCCCTCAGATAATGTACGCCCATGATTCCCTGGCCATCTATAGCATTCAAAGATTTCTGGGAATTTTAGGCTATCAACAGCTGGGCGGCCAGAGTTTGACATTCCTGGAGTAGATCAAGGAATTGTTGAATATATTTATGCAACAGCCCAAAAAGTGCAAGTGCAGAATGATAATATGCAACATAAGTAGAAACCCCACAGGCTCAACAGACCCCTCCACTGGAGCCACTGCTCTTTCATGGGACCACCACTCCCATCATAGTCAGCCACAGTACATACAGTTGTGTTCAAAATTATTCAACCCCCAATGCTGTAAAGGGTTTTAGGGAATTTAGTGTAGATTTGTAATTGTATTCAGAATGAAATCCTACAAGGACTTTTTAAAGAACCATATGCAACTAAAATGACATCAATTGGTTTTGTAATACAGTAGTAAATGTTTCTTTTGTGAATTCTTCATTGACACAATTATTCAACCTCTTAAAGACTACCACTCTGAAGAACAGAGGTTCATTCAAGTGTTTTCAATCAGGTATTGAAAACACCTGTGGATGTCACGGAGCAGCAATAAAGCATAATAAGCACCAATTAGGCAGCTTTAAAATGACTGTGATACTCAGCTCCTTCTAGACATTTACTGGTGTGGTTACAAACATGGCGAAGTCAAGAGAATGGTCCAGGAAGACAAGAGAAGAGGTGATTACTCTTCACAGGAAGGGCAATGGCTATAAGAAGATTGCAAAAGATGTTAAACATACCAAGAGAGACCATAGGAAGCATCATTCGCAAATTCAAGGCAAAGGGCACTGTTGAAACGCTACCTGGTCGTGGCAGAAAGAAGATGCTGACTTCGACTGCTGTGCGCTACCTGAAGCGTAGAGTGGAGAAAAGTCCCCGTGTGACTGCTGAGGAACTGAGAAAAGATTTGTCAGATGTGGGTACTGAAGTTTCAGCTCAGACAATACGGCGCACACTGCGTAATGAAGGCCTCCATGCCAGAACTCCCAGGCGCACCCCCTTGCTGTCTCCAAAGAATAAGAAGAGTCAACTGCAGTATGCCAAAAGCCATGTGGACAAACCACAGAAGTTTTGGGATAGTGTTCTGTGGACTGATGAAACAAAATTAGAACTGTTTGGGCCCATGGATCAACGCTATGTTTGGAGGAGGAAGAACAAGGCCTATGAAGAGAAGAACACCTTGCCTACTGTGAAGCATGGCGGGGGGTCAATCATGCTTTGGGGCTGTTTTGCTTCTGCAGGTACAGGGAAGCTTCAGCGTGTGCAAGGTACCATGAATTCTCTTCAGTACCAGGAGATATTGGATGACAATGTGATGCAGTCCGTCACAAACCTGAGGCTTGGGAGACGTTGGACCTTACAACAGGACAATGATCCCAAGCATACCTCCAAGGCCACTAGAGCATGGTTGCAGATTAAAGGCTGGAACATTTTGGAGTGGCCATCGCAGTCACCTGACTTAAATCCGATTGAGAACCTCTGGTGGGACTTAACCTCCCTGGCGGTCTAATTTTTTCAAAATTTTGTGTCTAAAAGCGTATCAATTTTTTTTTAAAGGAAACGTGTTTTTGTACATAGTTAGCCTCTAATAATTAGGAATCACGCACTGAAATCCGTGCAATCAAGAGTTCTTACTGGTAAAATCCTTTATAAATTAATTAATTAATTAATTAAAAAAAAATAGTAAATACATGGAGTCCGATAAAGTTTGAAACACGAAATAATAATTTATTATCCCAAAAATAATTATCCAAAATAATGCAAATAAATGATATTCAATAAAATACAACAAAAAACACTGAAATCTGTCTGAGAACAAGGGTGAGACGATGTATGGTCTATTTCTTATCCTGTACTGCCACCTAGTGGCCGTTCATAAACATTTCCATTTGTATTCAGTGAGTTTTGTGAATGAAATTTTCTGCGGTCCAGCCCCTCTGCATCATGTGACTCGCAGGGAGCCATCCAGGAAGCAGCTCGCTGCGATCACACTGCGGGGACAACGAGGGGGCCAGGAGGAGGTGAGTAAACATCCAGCCCGAGTGTGGCTCGGGGTTACCGTTCGCAGTAGCGAAATTTAACCCCGAGTCACACTCGGGAATACCGCCAGGGAGGTTAAAGAAAGCAGTTGCAGTGCGCAAGTCTAAGAATGTGACTGAACTGGAGGCTTTTGCCCATGACGAATGGGCGAAGATACCCGTAGATCGTTGCAAAACACTTGTGTCAAGCTATGCTTCACGTTTAAAAGCTGTTATAACTGTAAAAGGATGTTGTACTAAGTACTAAGATTGAATGTCACTTGGGGGTTGAATAAAACTGATAATGATGTGAGCACAGAAAAGACATTTGTGGTTATTTCATTATAAATGTTATGTTATATTTGTCTGACCTACACGTGCCTCTTTGATTTAATTGTAAGCAAGATGACTGAATGATCAAAATCAATGTCAAACTGGCCAAAACACTCAATTTCAGTGGGGGTTGAATAATTTTGAACACAACTGTACCAAAAAAGAAGACTCCGGCTCCAGAGTGGGTGTGCGATTTAAAATTGTGATTCAAAAACAACAAAAGAATAATACTCCTTAGGTATATAGACACATCTGATTCATGCTTTCAGGTCATGTGATCAATTAGCATGCTAACATATGGCAACTCAAGTCATTATACAATTAAAACAATAATATGCAATGTTCAATAGGAAATAGGAGAATGAACAGGGCATTTGTAATCATGCAGGAATCCTGGCGATTATTACCCTGAAGGTGTTAATTTATCTCTGCGCATCATCATCAGGGTGTAGCGGAATATAATCTTTCTCCAAATCCCTGCTGATTCAGTCTGTTTTGCTCAATTTATCAGCAATCACCTTCCGTTTTCAATCCCCACCCAAAATGACAATGAAACCATTATGTGAGAATTGTTAGGGCTTCAAACCTCCACCCAAGCAGTTCATAATCCTAAAAACTACTACAGCAGCCAATGTAATCCTGGCTGAGGCCCATTTGCATCTGTAGATGATTGCTCATGTCATGTAGTGTATTGGAAACATACATGTATTGTCATTAGTCATAGCTGATTTTGTTACTTGATTGTCTTATTTAGTAAGTAGATGCAACTAGAATTCATAGACTGCTTGAAAAAGTATCAAATTATTTTTTTTAAAAAGGCTTTAGTTTAGATGACTTGCACAAGACACAAAGTCAATCAAATAGATGACATCAGGATTTTCACATAAACAAAGCAAACAATGTGCCAAGATAAGAAAGGGCTCCCCACATGAAATAAATTCAACACAGGAATGTGATGACAGCGAGGACTCTATGTAATGGATAGTGAGTCCATCACATGGTCCCCCTACTGAGTAATCAGGTCACACTGAACCCAAGAGCATTTGATTTAAGGGTCTATTCACTAAGCTGTCAATTAGCCAAATATAGGCAAATTGACGGTGAAATACAAAGCAGTTCGCCACAGCTTGGAGGTCTCCCGTAGCATCAAAATTGTCCCGTAGAGAACTAATTGTTCGACAATGACATCAAAATGACCGGATTTAAAGTGTTTCAGTTAAACAGGTTTAAAAACATTCGAATCCCATGGGATGCAATGTAAAATGTAATATTTTTTTAAAAAAAAATAATTTAGAAGACTGTTTATTTTTTTCAATTTCAGCAAAAATCCTATTTTTTTAGAATACCCATTTTGTATTTTTTTTTAGCAATTTTCCTTTGTCAATTTTTTAAAAGGCATTTTTTAATTCTGTTACAGACCTTTAATTATTTTTTAAAGGACATTTTTATTATTTAGACACATTTTAATACATTTTTATTGGTTATTGGTTTAAACACCTATTAGGAGAATAGTAGACTTTGTTTTTTAGTTAGTTGGTATTTGCCAGTTTGGCGGTTCTCGTCGAAGTCCTATAACAGCTTTGCCGACTCCAATTTTGGCAAAATGCATTGACCATTCGCTAAATGGTGAAGTCACCGTATTTTCGGCAAAATGGAATCGCTGAAGCACAGTGAAAATCAAAGCACCGAAAATTTAGTGCAATTTAGGTGCTTTGTGAATAGACACTTAGCTGATACAAAGGCCATAATGTCCATATTAGTATTCAAATCTCACTGTCAAGAAATTTGAATGATATCTATTACAGGAATATTCAAGCAGTGTTAAGTTATAGCCTAAATAAATTCAGCAAAAATATCGGGATACTATATTTTAAAGATAATTTTGTAACATTTTAATAAATTTTGCAAATCTTTATTGGAAATTGGGCTGAAACGACTAATCGATTAATCGATGCGAATAGTTGTCAAATCATTATTGATTAATCCGCCTGTGTACAGCAGATACTGTTTAGAGTCAGAGTTAAACGTTAATAACCTCAGACACTGCTTCAGAGCTGATTGGAGAAGACGTGCCACTAATTTACTCTGTATGATTTTGTTCTAGGGTTATGTTAAACATAAACTAAATAAAAACAAACTGGTAATGACCGTAGCAGAACTATTACACAGACCATGGGTTGCGGCCACTTGGTGTGGAGCTGTACCGCAGGTGTTTTATCCTTACTTGTAGCTGGAGTTCTATACCGCTACCCAACCCACCCGGCCTCCCTCTCTCCGTTCTGGGCCCTTCCCTGCAAATCCCCCCCTCCCCCAACTCAGGTCCAGGCTCTTGCCCAACTCACTCCCAATCAACACTCGGGTTTGGTCCTAAGACCAAGACCAAGACCAAGTAAGATTTTTATTTTCAGAAGGAAAAGGTCACAGATCGACCGTCATAATCAGCATCGCAGGGCCAGAGATAATACTCTCAGAAAAAACATATATAGCACGTAAAAAGGGGAGGGGGGATGGGGTCTGTGAAAAATCAGCAAATGTCGAAAAACGGGGGGGGGGTGTGATATCAAAAAGTCGCCAAAAATACTTCCGAAGAGAAAATGAACCAATAAGTCTCAGATACAACCCCAGCCGGGGAGAGTCAGCAAAAGAAAAAAAGGGTAACCAAAATAGTGTCCGAAGCGGCACTGGGGCATCTCGAACATGGCACTGGGATTCTGAAGGAGAAAAAAAAAACTATTTTGGGGGTGGGAGGCGGGAGTAAAAATGATAAAAGAGGGAGAGACAGGGGGGAGGGGTGGAAAATCACATTAGGATCTCAGAGACGAAATCGACAAAACCACAGGCATTCAACCAGGGTCCGAGGAGGGTAGATCCAGGCGCCAACCGTGGCGGTGACTGATCTCCTGCCAATCCCCAGGGAGTCAAAAACAGGCCACGCTTCTCCAGGATCTCCAAAAACGTACAGCACGTTGTCTAGAGTGAAAGCTAATGTGCCTCCTGCACCCCATCTGTAGCAAATATCCTTAACCCGTAGGCAGGCCACCACCTCTCGAAACCTCCGGCGTGCCGCTAATGTCAAGAGCGGTATGTCATTGTAGAGGGATACCCTGGACGATTCGAAAGTAAAGACACCTCGAGCCGCAGGCAGTGACATCAGTCGTTACTTCGTGGAGATTTGCCCGAGACATTGCGATTATATCTCTGGATGCCGACTCAGGACCCGCCGCCGACTTCCGAACTCGAATAGCGAGACCGAAGGTCTCCGATGCCCCAGTGGAGAGTTTCAGCAAATGGGTCGCCAGGCGATTGGCATACGCCAGGACCTCTTCAGACTGTACCGACTCCGGCACCCCTCAGGTGCGAACATTTCGCCGGTGGTGTCGAGAGTCCAACACCCCCACCGTCCGCGACAAGGTCTCGACTTGTAGTTGGAGGGAGTCTACCTTGCGGGACAGGTGAGTATGTGCGTCCTCGACGATCTTCGTACGGTCGTTAATGGCCACCAAGTTCTCCTGCACCAGGGTCACCTTAGCCTTAACACCCGCCACATCGGCACTCCACATGGCCCGTCCTCAGTCATCAGTCTTTATATATCACCTTTGGTGGCAAGTTGCACATCTTCTCCTGGGACAGCAGCCAGGAAGGCAGATGAGGCAGACTGGATTACAGCAGCATCAGGGGAAGCTGACAAAGCGGCCCGTCTACGAGCGGCCTTAGCCGCCCGTTTCACAGCGGTCTTTCTAGATTTCTGGTCCTGCTGCGGGGGCTCAGAAGAGAGTTGATCTGCATCCTCTCCACTCCCGCTCGACCAAGTAAAGCTGTCTTCGTCAGAAGACCCATATCCCGGAGGCAAGATGGTGGAGGAGAGGCCCACGGAACTCGACCTCCAGTCGCCCAGCGAGTCGCGAATGTCCCGCTGTCTGGAACCGGGCATCAGATCAATCCCCTTTGCTGTCTTCATAACTATCAGGATGTGATACTCGGTCCGTGCAAAGTGTCCCGCGACAAACCAAAGGACGTAGAGAAGCCCAATCACCTCCACAGGCTCCTAAAATGGCTGCTCACGCTAGGCCACAGGCTCTTCACCGGAGCCTCCTGCACTCAGCGTGCCTCCTCCTGATGCGGAACAGGGCTCTCCAAGATATCCCCCAGGTCAGCCAACCGTCCTGTGGCCGTTAGGCAGAATAGCACCGAATATATTTGGGAGTAACTCTCTAAATTGCAGTCTCAATGCCGGAGCTCCTGTAAAACGCGGCCGATCTCGTCCGAGTCTAGCTCCGCCCCCCGGGTCTGGTCCTTTGCCCAAACTCACTCCCTCTCATCTCCAGTCCCTCCCCCCACTCGGTTTGTTCATGAAACCTTTCAAAGGGACTGTCAGGCTTGAGACATGATGGAGCCATGGCAGGGCCTTAATATCAAATAATATCCCAAGCGCTGGGGGAGAGCAGATGAAGCAGACACAGGAACATATGCTGGTAAATAAGTGTATATTCAGAACACACAGCAACAAGTCTGATACAGAATAACAGAGCACTGGATACAACAGGATAAGTCGCTCTGCGTGCAGGTAGTGTCTATGTACCAGGGATTGTGGGCTATGTAGTCCACTGCAGACAGGATCCTGTGTGCTGGAACCAGAAGCTCTTGGCACAGGTACCTTGGTAGCAGGAAGGTGAAATGAAGCTAGAACACAGGTAGCCACAGGTGCAGTCTCTTAGACCCACAGGATAGTGGGCTATGCAGTTTCCACTGCATAAAGGATCCACTGGGCTGGAAACAGGAGCTCTAACCAAAGGTACAATCTGCAATGTTGGCAGAAAAGCTGATATAGAGGATGGTGGGTAATACTGACATAACATACGGTGAGGGAGCTCTCAGAACCTCACATGGGCAGGGAATCAAGGAAAATGACAGCATAGAAGGAAGATTGTGTCCAGGTTATATGCACAACCACTCAGGAGCTGGCACAGGGATTAACCCCTGAGTGGATGCAGAGAGGAGCAACAGCAATATCGTATATACAGGCAGGCTCCTAGAGCTGGCATGACAGGGACACTTTACGCACTCTGACCACTTAGTAAAGTGGTAAAGCTGTGCGGAGTGCCCCTCACCCTCTCACCCCACTTTGCATGTTGCCATCATCATGTCTATATCCGAGCGCTTTTATCAGCATTCCTTCAGAGAGAAAGACATGAGATTGAGCTCAATACGCAGCATCATTCTAGTCTAACCAGGCGCTTGCGTACCTTGTGTGTGAAAAGTATCCAAGTTACACGATATACATAATTTTGTGGGGCGTGGCTGGCTGTGGATGGAGACGGACGTGCTCTGGCAAAGCTCTGCATAGTTCTGTCCCGTTAATGACTCCTTGCTGTCTTTTCTAGCTGAAATTTCTTTTGTTTAACGGTCCCTGAACGGCTGGCCACCGGGATAGTGATGTCCGGAGCCCGATACCCCCCCCCACGCGGACTAGAGACTTGCCTGATAGCTGCCGTCCCTGGATGTTGTGGGCAGCCGGCGGCCATTTTGAGGCCTAGTGCTCGGCCCCAGACGCCCCCTTGCTTTGCGGCTCTGCCTGCTTCCATCCCCGTCCGTGCCAGTGATGAGGGTCGTGGAGATGGTGGGTCCACGTCTCCCGGCCGCTTCTGAGACCTGTGCAGTGGTGGGAGCCACGGGTGATCGAGAAGGTTCCCTTCCCCCCATCGGAGGTTTGGACGCTGTGACTGAGGGCTTGGAGGCCTGTCTGCGGCTGCGGACAGAGGAGGAAGATGGCCCACTTACGCAAAATGATGGCGGCGCTGCGGGGCTGTCAAGCAGAGAGAACCCCAGTTGCGGATGTGCCCGGAGCTGTTTCTTCCCTGGGATCAGATGATACCTGCGGGTCTGCAGCCGATGAGGAGAGAGCCGCTGGGGCCAATGTGGTTGTTGCTGCTGATGGTGGGAGCAGCGAAGCGGACAGCGACCAGGACGAGGAGAGAGCCCTGGTGTCTCGACCCCCGAGTGCGGCTTTGACCCGGGAAGCTGGAGCTGTGGGGGAACCCTGCGCTCTTCGACAGCTCCCTGGTATCGCTGGACCGGTTGGGACTGCTCTCCTCTGGAGGCCGGTGGAGGCAGAGGTGTCCAGGATGGTGGATGTGCCCCCAGGTGCGGAGCTACAGACATCTGCACTACGTGGGGTGGCTGATGAGGGCGACTGTCTGCCCTGGCGATGGGGCGTGCAAGGCTTCTTCCGTGGAAGGTTTGAAGCCTGTGGGGCACCTGGATCTGCTCTTTGGCAGGATACGGGCTGAAGAGGATTGCCCTTTTCGTTTGCAAGCTGCCTACCTGGTCCAGGCCTCGACCCAGCTGGACTGTCCTTTGCCCCAGGCTCGATATGACCCCTTCTTTCACCACACACCTGAGTAATTTTATTTTTTGCGTTTTATGTTGTCTTTTTTGAGGACTTTGCTTTTGTGCCACTATTTGAAGACCTTTTTGTTTGTTAAATTCCCTTATGTCTGTCCTTTTTGTTTTAATATTTTTTCCTATGAGACACGTTATGAGAATGCTTGTCTTGCTGATAGACACTTTGTCCTGCCCATGTTGAAGATCCAGACTGGGGATACTGGGACTTTGTGATGGCGATTTTTGATTTTCCTTTCTAACCTAGGCGGAATTTCGCTTGCTGACTCTATTTTGTTTTTACTTTCTCTTTGTGACCTTTGTGTTTTATGTTAATTTTTTTATTTATTTTGTTTCTTCCCTTTTCTCCCCACTTTCCACGCACGCCCCTGAGCGTACTCGGGCCCCACCTTCTCCCTCCCCTTTTTCTTTTTGGCGGACTCGGGGTGTGCCATTGTGGTGGCCACCATGGCTCTAACCACCATCCCTGGCCCCTGAGTGCCCTGGCCTGGTGACCTGCACTCTTCCATGGCCTCCCTTTATTCTCTGGACCCCTGGGAGCGAGCCAGGAAGGTCACATTCTCGTCCTCTGCCGTTCCCAACTAATTTTTTTTATTTATTTTTTTCTATTATTGTGGGTCCCGAAGTACTATTTGGTACGTGTCCCCCCTCCTCCTTTTTTAGTTTTACATATGTTTTCTCCTTCCCTGTCCCTTCTCCTTTCCTCACTGATGCCTACCTTCTGATATTACCTCAGATATTTCTGCATTATTGTTATTTGTCTGGTTATTTTTTTCCGGTTTGTTGTACTGATGACGTGCTTTCAAAATAAAACTTTTGAATACAAAAAAAATATACATAATTTGTATATAAACGCACAAAAAGTTACGTACACTACGCAAATTGCAAAACAAAAAATTTTATTTCTTTTTATTGTTTTATTATCCAATGAAACGAAAAAATAATCAGCCAACTAATCGATTATTTCCATAATCATTAGTTGCAGCCCTATTGGAAAGGTCTTCAACAATGTTTAGAAAACCAACTCCACTTCAGAGCATTTTCTTTGGGGGACCAGGCAGGTAGCTCCCAGGCTCAATGCATTCCTGTGTGCGAGCTCATTGGGGTTGCCATGAGAAACTGGCTGGCTGTGTATGGCAGTGGATAGCTATTAGACATGTGCACGGCCAAAAAAAATTGTTTTGGATCATTTTGTTATGTTTTTTTTACATTTCGGGTCGTCCTATATTTTACCGCAATTCGTATTTTCAGACGGATCCAAAAATTCAGACTGCCAGTTTTTCATTTCTTGGATCCATTTCTTTTTATTGTTAATCCATATTTCGGGTTGATGCGTTTTTAAGTTATTTTGTTTTTATTAGTAATCGGAATGTGAAACTAATTCATTAGTTACTTAGATTATGGTGTAAAAAAAAAAGGAATCCCCCTGCTCTGGAGGCCCTGCAAGGCTGCTGTCCTTGGTTCTGAATAGGTTTCAGCACCATGGATAGCCCCCGCGGAACGTAGCCAGACTGAAGGAAAAGCAAAAACGCTGCATTCGACACTTTAAAATTAAGTTTGTTTTCTTTAAGTTGGGAATCCAAAAATTTCACCAAAAAATCCCGAAAAATGCCTAAACATTAAATAGACTTTTTGAAAGTGAAAAGAATAAACGGTTGAGTAAAATGTTATAAAAACATGGGGGAGGGGGGGTTTACAATGAAACCTACAGGACTCACCTTATTAAACCTGTTGAACGAACCACCGAAAATCAGGGTTATTAATTCTAACCCTAGCTTCTAACCCTAATTTTCAGTGGTTCGTTTGACAGGTTTAATCAGGCAAATCCAATTGTAATACGAAATACGAATTGGCTAATTTTCATCCGAATTTTGATTTGGAACGAAAAGAAACGCACAAGTCCAATAGCTATGCGCTACATGCTCACCAATCAGGAGGCATGGTGGGAACATATTACCATGCCCTCGGTCTCATTGTGATCAGCATGCCAACCCCGGGTGTCACCCTGTGTGACCTGCACCCCCTAATGGAGAGGAAGTGTATCGGTACCTTGGCCTGTTCCTTAGATTTTACCTGCCTGTCGCCAGAAGAAAGACCAATGGAAATTTTCTGACGCTGCCTGTGATTTACTCCTTTTGTACTGTGCTTCTGGATTTCATCTATTAATGCTCAAAGTGCCTGCTCTGCCTGAAACGGATTCCCTGGCTTTTCAACTGTCTTGTTGTGAACTTCACTTATGCTGCTACTGGAGGGAAAGCTTAGTATGCAGTAAGAGCCGCATGTAATGCTTATGGCAAAGACAGAATATTGGTCCAAGCCATTAAGATAACGGCTAGAACAGTTATGTATTATCAGTAGGGTCAGAATAGGGCCCAAGGAGTTTTTATATCAAATTCCCATATCCTAAAAAGGTAAATTGTGTATGGCTGAAAGCAGTGTGGGAACAGAAGTTACATGAGAAAAACAGAATCCTATTTGAACACTGGAAATCATGAAATAGTTGCAGAACTTGGTTAGTTTGTACTCTCTAGGGACAATGCAACACTTTTCTGGCTTAATTTCAAAAAGGGGATATTTCCCAGGCTGGATGTGATATAAAAAAAGACCAAAACACATCCTACAAGCAACAAAATGATACTGAAAAGCAGCTACAGTGAAGGATTACATAGAAAAGATATAGGGAGGGAGGCTTATAGAAAGACAAAGCAAATTCTGGAAAGATCTTTTGCAAAGGGGAAAAACATGTAACCAAGTCACAATCAGTCGAGAGGACATTTGGAAAAATAGAAGCAAAAGCAGGGGAATCAGGCAGTGACAATGCAAAGACAAAGTAAAAGCATTGATAGCAGATGTGGGAGAATAAGATTAAAAAGAGCTGAATGTTTACTATGAAAATAACCCGCACATCCTGCAGATTATAGGGTCATGAGCAGAGTCATGAAAATAACACACTGGGATAGCCCAAAGCAGACTCTGGTCCCCGCCCTGTTTACTGGCGAAACGCCTACAGCAAGGTTAAATAGATGGAGGACCGAGTGACAGGATCTAAGAAATTCGAATCTTCTCCGGTTTCTCAGGAACACTAGTTTTCTGCACTTACATCTTGGTATAACAAGGCTTCTTTTTCTAGTTACAATCCCTGTGGGTATACATGGATGTAAAAGCTCTTGAGGTATGTTACGTTATGGTCTAGAATCAGATCTGCTCATTAGAAGTTACAGTTACAAGATAAGTGCCAACAAATTCCTTAGCGCAGTGCAACGGGAGAGACAGAATAATAAATACACATACACGTTACACACACAGAACAGAAGGAGGGAGGACCCTGCGTGAGAGTTTACAATCTAAGAGGAAAGGGGTGACACATTAGGTGTTGATTAGTCCCGTGATATGAAGATTCATAAACATGCCCAGATACATCTTCTACCAAGGTTATTACATACTGTGCAATACTAAAATAAATAAGGAGGCTTAGGGCTGCCATCCAAAATCTTGGGGCCCCTTACTGAACCCCTGGTCGGGCCTCGCTCATTAAATATAACACCTTTTGCCTCCTTTTCTATTACCTTAAGTTACTTACCGTGTGCAAAACCCCTGGTGCTCCAGCAAGGGTTAAAAAAATAAATCAAAGTGTCTACACCATAGCAGACACTGATTTTGGAACATCACCATTAAATGCAGAATTTACCTTGACAGACAAAGGACGGCTTGTGACACCACTGCATCAGCAATCACAATAGAGCAATTCTCCTAAATACACACACACTTAAAAACCACAGTCTCCATATCCTAGATTTACAATCTAAGTCCATTGGACCAGATGGGCAGCAAGAAATCACAGGTTGCTTGGCAAACCCCTTTCCACACCAAACACACAAAACATACAGGCACGGACTGGCCATTGTGCAAACCAGGCTTTTGCCCGGTGGGCTGCTAGCCTCCCAGGCCGGTCGGCCGCTAGCCTTCCTTGCCGGTCGGCCGTCCGACATAGCTGGCCACTCGGCAAGACAGCATATGCCAACTGAGGAGGGCGGCCGGCATGCCTTCTCACCTGTTCACACGGTGCTCCACATGACGTCATCAGCGGGGGCCGACGGCGTGCCCACACACATGCCGCCTCAGATTAAGGAGCATGTGGGGCGGGCCAGATCCTTCTGTTCCTTCCTGCTGCCAGCCACGAGGTATGCGCCGCAACGCGGGCGGCGGCGGAGGTTTGAAATGATGGATGGGGGGTGGTTTGAAATGATGGATGGGGGGTTTGAAATGCTGGATGGTGGTGTTTGAAACAATGGATGCGTGTGGGGGGTTTGAGACGATAGATGCGTGCAGGGGGGTTTGAAACAATGGTTGCGTGCGGGGGGGGTTTGAAACGATGGTTGCGTGCGGGGGGGTTTGAAATGATTGGATGAGGGGTTTTGAATTGATGGTTGATGGATGGATTGGGGGTTTGAAGTGATGGATGGATTGGGGGGTTTGAAGTGATGGATGGATTGGGGGTTTGAAGTGATGGATGGATTGGGGGTTTGCAATAATGGATGTGTGCTGGGGTTGAAATGGTGTGCTGGGGGGAGGCTGAATGAATTGATATGCAGTATTTGAGGATGTCAGAGCTCCCCAGTAAACACTGCACATTACTGTGGAGCTCTGTGACACCCTCATACACACCGCACATTACTCTGGAGCTCTGACACCCTCATACACACCGCACATTACTGTGGAGCTCTGTGACACCCTCATACACAACGCACATTTCTGTGGAGCTCTGTGACACCCGCATAAACACCGCACATCACTGTGGAGCTCTGTGACACCCTCAAACACTGCACATTACTGTGGAGCTCTGTGACACCCTCAAACACTGTACATTACTGTGGAGCTCTGTGACACCCTCATAAACACTGCACATTACTGTAGAGCTCTGTGACACCCTCATAAACAGTGTTGTATGGGTGTCATAGAGCTCCACAGCAATAAAACTCAGTAATGTGCTCTGTGTAGAAAAAAAAGTGGGCTGCTCAGTCCAAAATGCCCGTGCCTATATTTTGTCCCTGTCCGGGCCTTAAAACATATATATTAAGCTTCCAAATTTGACATGTACGCTCAACTTGAAAAGACAAGTATGGTTCCAGGGCATGGTCTACTCTCAACAAAACTTGGGAGAGGTGTACCGACAATTTGTGATGCCTTGGGCAAGGCTAATTTGTGAGTCCCATCTTGTTATACATCAGATGCAGAAATTAATCCATTACATTAACAACGGTTCTCATTGCCCTCGATAAATACAGGTATATAAATGTATGAGTGTATATGTGTTGTCATATACATGTTGACATTTCACACAATTATGGTAGGCCCTGTTTTGTACGGCTTTGGCAACTGCCAATTTTGTGTAATGAAAGGACTGCCTTTGTGCCTTAGGTGACGGGAAAAACCATGCCAGCTGAAAAGACATACAGGTTTATTCAAAGAAAGGTGAAACTCAGGAGAATGGCCAGAGAAGTGAAAATTCTAGGTCAAAATAGCCAAGCCAGAAAAATTCTCCCATTTATCTCACTTTCCAAATCGGCTATTTGGCCTATATCGTTCTCTTCTCCTGCTAGTTCTCCTGGTTTTCACCTTTCTTTGAATAGACCTGTATAGTTCTGATTACTTTCAGAACGCTAAAATGGGGACACTAACGGGAAAACCTGCAGGGTTATTTGACTGTTTTATACCCCTCTGCCTCGTGGCCTCGGTCATTGCTTTATTTGCCACAATTTTTCCACTTCAGAGCCGTAGAGGCCTGCGTTCTATAGGCAATGGTTCTTTATGGGTCACAAAGCTCGGTTGCATTGGGGGTGCAGAGGGGTACCTGGGGTCTAATTCCCATTGGGGGTGCCATCATGTGCACAAGGGGTCTTCGATTACAATAATCTGCTGTACACGGAACAACTGTTCATGGTTTTTCTAAGTCTCTGTATTTGTTTGCTGGGGGCATCTCCTGTTTTTTTATCGCCCTGGGTAGGGCAGAAGTAGTAAACCTTTTGGCATTTTTCAAACTCAGGCCATGGGGAGCTTTGCTTGTTGTTGTTTGTATATTTTTCTTATTTTGAATATATGTTGGTTTTGTGTCCGTCCCCCTTCTTTTTGCACTGGGCAACGTTTAATTTGTCCCCACCATTTTGGGGCAAAAAAAATTGTACGTTAAAAAAAAAAATTAAATCAGTTTCTCGCTGTGCTCGCGTCATAAGAAGTGACAGAATCAGTTGCCTTAAAATGAAGCAGAATTGGAGCAGAGTGTTAGGGCTCAGGTTAAGCCTAAAAGAAGCACAAATACTAACCTAACCCTAATTTCTCATCCTAGCTATGGAAAATAATGCTTCATTTCAGCCGGAGCATCCAAAATTCTGGACATCAAATTACAGCTGCAGCCAAGGGTCATTTTCAAGATGTGACAGCTTTACTACTTGACTTTTTTGATAACTTTATACATGACAAATGGACATTGCCTTTTGCAACAAAAAAAATGGAGCTGTTTTTTTTTAACAATTTCATGGCCATGAAATTGCATCATCGGAAAAGCCAGACTCTGACTTGTCGAATGACACTTATTTATTTATAAAGGATTTTACCAGGAAGGATACATTGAGATTTCTCTCGTTTTCAAGTATGTCCTGGATTCAAGAACATTGAAATGTTACAGAAATACAAAATAGTAAAATGCAAGATATTAACGCAAAACAAATATACAGATTAACAGAAAAATAAATATGTTGGAAATATAGTCATTATGTTACATGTTTACAGGTGCATTCTGTATTGAGGTATGTTAATAGGGAGCGCTTAAGGAACTTTAGACTGGGGGAAGATTTGATGGCATCTGGGAGGTTATTCCATATTTAAACCTGAACTTTTAGGGTGTAAATAATGGAGATCCACCCCTCGTTCTCCTTGCAGCAGAGATGTGTTTTCAGATGAACCAATGCGTAATAATGCATTTCACATCACCTCCACATATACTACAGGCATGGGAAATGACCAATGCCGTGGAAATGAGAAAAAAGTAAATTTTTTCCAATTTATTATTTTTACACATTACATTTTCATGTTTGGTATCATTGGCAAGACCAGACTCTGACCTAACTTGACCTTGTGTGATGTAAAAATCATAGATGCAGGGTTCGAAAGTCCTGTAGCTTCTCACTGCAGTGCTGCGAGTTTAGGTAGTCGATGAAACAGTACGTTGTGCCGTCACCTCCACACTTGCTTGCGGTTTGGGAAATGAGGGGAGTTATTGCAGTATCACTGTACATTTTATAATGGTAAAGTGAACAACAGTGCTGTATTAAAAGAAAAATAAATGTATATTTTATTATTTTATTTTTAAATTAATGTGGTCATATTTGGTTCCATTGCCATACTCTGGCCTTTCCAAACATATTTTACATGTCCTTCTAGCCTTTAGTGCTCTAGAGATATAGGGGTGTAAATAATTGTAAAATGTAAAAAAAAATTAAGGCTGGTACCAATTAAAATTTTCGTGTTCGATTAATCAAATTTCTTTTTTAAAATCGATTAATTTCGCTTAATTATAACGCACATACAGATCCAACTACTTTTATCTGATCTGCTTGGGTCTTCGGCCCTGGGTCTGTTTCCTGGGTCTGGGCCCTAGGTCTTGGGACTGGAGGGCGTGCTTTGCCCCAGGAAGCCAGTACAGCTCCGGATTCGGACTCCTAGAGTCCGATACTGGAGCTGATGGGGGCCTCCCCTGATCAAAATAAATTTATTAGATAAAAAATGTTAACGATTAATCGATTTAATTGTTAATTTCCCCAGCCCTAAAAAAAAAATATATATATATTTTCAGAGCACATATGCACAAAGAGCAGTTTGACGCACTGTTCCCTCCCTTGGCGGCTGCGTAAACCAGAAGTATCCAGTCCACTTCATGTATAAAACATAACAAGAAAAAAAGGTTGGCATTTGCGCTCACTATGGCTCCATGATAAACAAAATAGGACCCATCTTGAAAGAGGTGCCGTGACGTGGCAGGTGGGCTTAACACTTCAATGGCCATTTACGTAAACTAAAACCTCTGGTTTGTTTATCATGGAGCCATAGGGATAAGTGCAAATGACAACCTTGTTTTCAGCTGACATGCCTACTCTGCCTAGTTATAAATCAGCCAGCTGTTGTGGCGGGCCCACCTTCCAGTCAACGGAATCATGTAGAACAGAATTGTACGTATCTGGTAAGCACAAAACGAATTGCTATGGAGCTGGGATGTCTCATACAGATCCGTAGCACAACATGTGATATAAAAGAGAAGCAAATACAAAGATCATGGTGCAGTATTCACCGGGCTCTACTTTTGTGAGTGAAATTGACACATAGTACAGTGTCAGCCTCATATCTTGCAATACTGCACCATGATCTTTGTATTTGCATCTCTTTTATATCACATGTTGTGCTACGGATCTGTATGAGAGATCCCAGCTCCATAGCAATTCGTTTTGCGCTTACCAGATACGTACAATTCTGTTTTACTGCATGGTGTGGGGGAAACCACTATTCACTGGTGTAGCATTGGAGTTGAGGTGGTTACGTGTTGTGTGGCGCTTACCATTTTTTTCAACGGAATCATGTAATCTTGTTTACACATGAAATATATATATATACATACTCAGATTGTAAGCTCTTGAGCAGGGTCATCTCTCCTACTGTTCTGTGTGTCTAACATCTGTATATTTGTTATGTCTTGCCAACTGTACAGCGCTAAGGAACTTGTTGGCGCTTTATAAACTTGTAACTGTAATATATACTGTATACACACACACAATTAGGTACTTAATGGAATTCCTATATTCATATACCTCAGATCTTCTGATGAAGCTACCTCCATGCTACCACTTCCCTACTCTGATCAGGTCACCCCAGCTTCCACCCTCTGTTGTCTGACCCAGACTTGAAAACATTTCAAAGAGCAAATGTGGAGTTTTAGGTCTCATTGCCAGCCCTTCAGAATGCTCTGAGTGCCCACCACTGAATTAAGAAAAAGCCTCGAGGAAAAGTCATGGAGTGATTTATACATTTTTTTTTAAACAATTTCACTACAGATAAAGTGAACCAGCTCAATCTTATTTTCAAATGTATGCTTTGGAAAAACTACATTACCTTTATACACGAACATTGCCAGCATTTTCATAACATTCGTGTTAGTGTAACAGAAGCTCCCTCTGCCTTTATCACCTCACTTGTCACATTAAAACCAGATTGTTGTCTTCAGAGGATTGCAGATGACATTTTTCTAAGGGAACTATGGACCATTTTGGCAAAGGCAACTAGTGAGGCAATGCATGTTACATGCATCTTATATAGTTTTCTTAAAATCTTTTTGGGTTCACATTTGGCTGCACACAGAGCCGAATTGTTGTTTCTCCCAATAAAGTGACTATTGGACCACAAGGCCTTTTCCCTTCTCATTTTGTGGTCTCCAAGAAGTTGGTTGTTCCAGGGTTCTACAGAGGACCTACGGTTGGGTACAGAGTATTGAGAACTGAGAATGATATTCCTGTAATATTAAAATTAGTTTGGGTCTTAAAGTTTCTAAAGTTGTTTGCACTTGTATGTTAAATTCATTTAACCTACCACACAGAATTAGTGCTGCACACTGGCATACCCCACAGGAAGGAAGGGACGGAGTCAGAAGGGATGAACAGCTGTAGTAGGTATAGGTCTGGTCCCTAAGTTAGATATTAGTCCCCCTCTTCCCGTTTTAGTGTTGTCACATAAATCTCACTATAACTCATTCTTTGGTTGACCATGGGGAGGCCTGTCCTGTTAAACCGCTGTATGGTCTTGGCCACCGTGCTGCAGCTCAGCTTCAGGATCTTGGCAATCTTCTTATGACCTAAGCCATCTCCATCTACAGCATTTTTTTTTTCCAGATCCACAGTTCTTTGCCATGGAGGTGCCATGTTGAACTTCCAGCTACCAGTATGAGTGAGAGCGATAACACCAAATTAAACACACCTACTCCCTATTCACACCTGAGACCTTGTAACACGAGTCACATGACACTGGGGAGCAAAAATGGCCAATTGGGACATTTTCACTTAGCAGTTTAGACATTAATGGCTGTGTGTTGGGACAAAGTGTAATTTCTTCAGTGTTGTCACATGAAAAGATAAAATATTTACAAAAATGTGAGTTGTGTGGGTGTATACACACAATGTTCCCCATAACCTTGTCTAACATTAACCTGCAGTTACTGAATGTTTAGACTAGAGGGTAAGCAACCTTCTCCCTCCAGATGTTTTCAAACTACACTTCCCATGAGGCTCAGCCAACCTAATGAGTGACTGACATGGAGGGACACAGCTCACACCTGATTTAAAGTTAAAGTGTTGCTTTTGATTAAACCTTAGCTTTCGAAGCAGTGTGAAAAATCAATATCTCTTTAGCAGATGCAGGTTATAAGCCGGAATGTGATTTGAAACAAAAACTTAAAATGAAACCAATCCAAACGTCAAAGTGGCTGTGGATAAGGAGACCTGTTACAACAAACGACTGTAACGCAAGCGACAACTGGAGTGTAATAAAATGTGAATACTTGTTTGAGGGAACTTTATGCTGAATGAATATTCCACACAATAAAAATTTGCTGTGATTCCTTACCTGGATCCAAGCCACAGTTGGTTACTCGCGTTCTCAACTGCCTTTGTCCACATAGAACCCAGTAGATCTCACCTGTTCGGCGGCAAAGTCTTGTGGTTCTGTGGTGCAAAAGTTTCAGTTCCTCTTCCAGCTCTTCAATGAGCGACAGAGACAAACGGCTTAAATCTGAGAGCTGTAGAACCAATGTTACCAGAACACGCTGAGAGGAATCATAGTGATCCTGCACTGGGACTGCATCACCTGAGAAGAGGGTCACCATTAAAACTAGGCTTGGCACCCACACAAATCCAGTGTGTGACCACTGGTAAGCGAGACCCCAGATACTTACCATAAAAAGGAGAGACATGAGGGCTAGAATTCTGTAAATGCTCCATCATTGATCTTGCATGCAGTGGAGCAATTTTCAGGTCATTCTGCAAAATCCCCACATCCTCGCCTTTAGATGTAGAAATATTTGTGCTCCAAGACTCAATATTTCTGTGCAAGACATTTAAAACCTGTACACGTTTTGCTCTGCTCCAGGGTGACTGTGGTCGAATGGCTCGCTTGTAAAAAGGCATTTGAACAGCCTGCAAAGATACCATATACCACAACACAAATGCAATAAGGTCCAATTAATAATCCAGTATACTGGAACAGACTCTGTATATCCAAGATGCAGGGGATTAGTGCGCCAATTTACAAGTGCACTCTCAAGCACCCAGGCTGCGGAGATTTAAGGCACACAATTCTAGAGATTAAGTTGCTTGATGACAGAATTCTCGGATTCCGAGAGGATCTAGTTACGTTGAACATCTCACCAATATCAGTCTGCAGTTTAGCCACAAGGACTGATCCCACACTAAGTGAAATATCTTTACAGGGAAGGGCTTGCAGGAGGTGGGATTATAAGGAGCCCATTCCCCACCCTCTACATTTCACATTAACCGTTTGAAAGACAGTGGTAGTGTTCTTTCTGGTGCTCATGAAACTGATTACAAGAGAATACTATTCCTCATGGAAAGAATGGATGAAATTTGACGAGGTTCCAGTTAAAAGTCTAACTGCACAAGAGTTGTTCAAAGTAAAATTACGTGGCGATCAGCTGACATGCAACTGCATGTCCTACAATCCTCATAGTTGCCAACACATTCCAAACGTTACATTTTATTTATCTATTTGAGTCTACTGCATCCATTTCTGGAGTTATTCTACAGATGCTGAGTCAAAATACGTTTATTGATCCAAGACTAGTTTTAAAAACAAAAAGGTTTTGCCTATACTGTTTATTGTAGCAATGTACTTTAAAAATATACAGAGTCAAATGTTGTCGGTAAAGAGGTTTATTTTGTAAAACAAAGTGATGATGTTCAACCGCTGCTTTGCTTGGCTGCCAGTCTCTTGTCTCTCTCCTCAGCGATAGTCAGACGGATACCCTTTCCACGGGGCAAGGAGATCCAAGCCTTGTTACCCTAAAAATGGAGAAAAAGTTTCAGATATTACTGTGAGGGATAATGGAAGAGGTTGTACAGCTATAGATTGAATTAAAAAAGGCAGCAATAACAAACCTTCAGTAGCTCAAGGTTTCCATGACCTCACTGCACTAAAAGATTTGCATGCTTATATGAAGTTAGAAACCTTCAGAGCATTTACATTAAGTTTAGATCAAGACATACTCCCATGATAATCAAATGCCAAACTGAAAAATTGGTCATGTCCTCCATACACTTTTCCAAAAAGTACACAGATTTTAAAACCCAGATTCTTAAATTCAAACTGGAAGAAATATATACGTGTATTTAAATTGTCATCATTTATATAGCACCAACAGTTTCCGAAGCGCTTTACAATAACCAAAGGGAATGAGATAACGAGAGGTGCAGAGGGCCCTGCTCATAGGAGCTTACAATCTAGAGGGATCGGGGGTCGAGGAAGACCAGAGGAATTTTACTCGATAGCAGGATCACTAGTGCCAGTGGTTTGGGAATGGTGGGGTCATAGAAGCAGCTTAAATCATGTGTGAGTAGGTGAACAGAAGGATGAGTTGCATCAGTGATGTGGTACAATAATCTGAAGAGATGGATTTTGAGGGATTTCTTGAAGGCCTGAAGATTATGGGTATTAGTTACAATATGTTAGTGTGTATGCGAGTTAATTTAATACTATATAGGGTTGAAAACAGGAGAGGGGAGAAATGGGTTAAACATGAACCCCGCACTTTGGCGAGCTCAATACCCGACCCTGCAGTGAATTCAGCATTCACCACAGGGTCTCCAAACTGCACTGAAATCGATCCGGACGAATTTGATGAAAAGGGTGCAAGAATTTTTTTAAAAATATATGAAAAAGGTCTTATGAATAATAAAAAGGTCCGTTAAAGAAGTGTCAAATTTCACAAAAAAAATATAAAGACTTTTTGTTGCAAATGAAAATAAACTGTTGAATACAAAAATAAAAGGAGATTTTTACATTAAAACCAATGGGATTCCCAATATGTGTATTTTGCCAACTTTTCACAGCTGTTTAACCATTATTTCGCTGGCAATATGCAAATATTTGGTGAATCGCAAGCTTTCTGAATAGCCGAATTGCACTGTACAGAGCAATTCGGTGACAAATTCTGCTGTCTTTGAATAATCCCTTTTAAATTCCTTTGAAGGCTTACCCAAATCCAGTGCCGACCACCCTCTGAGCCATAGCGGAGAGGACATGCTGCAAAGCACCAACATGTCATGTGAATGCAGGGTCTGGATACTCCAGCCAATAAGTAGCTCTGAATACCACCAAAAAGGCTTTGAGTCTTATTGCTGGAACCAAGTTCACCAAGAACCAGAATTTGAGCTCAGTGCTCAGGTTCTGACCTGGACTAGTCCCCCTGCGCTCAGGATTGAAGCAGCTCTCAAAGCCCCCTGATGGGGAAAGGAGCAGGGAGCTCAGAGCAGTGCTCAGAGCAAAAATTGAGCGGCCACACTGTTTAATGTCCCTTACAGCAGCACACAATTTTACTTTGTTACAGTCAAGGGAAAGTCATTTTAAAAAACGCTTTGTTTTGAAAAGCAAATTCTACAAAATTTGCTTACAACATAGTGTACTTATCTTAATGGGTAAACAGACCAGTGTTACTCAAACACATCCTGAGGGAGCACCAACAGGCAAACTTTACATTGGTGAAAGACAGGATACTGCAATCACTGAGCAGCAAATCCCTGTGCTGTGCTTCACATATCTTGCAAACCTGGCCTGTTAGACAACCAAATAGTTGAACAGCAATTCATTTCACTGCCAGATAGGGATTTAAATGCCACATACACTGGACATTAAACACTCTTAATGAAGGAGTACTCACTTTGCCAATGACAAAGATGTTAGACAGCCTGGTGGCAAAGCTGTTGCCATTTGCATCCTTCACGTGGACCACGTCAAATGAACCAGGATGCCTCTCTCTGTTGGTGATGACACCAACACGACCCAAGTTAGCTCCTCCAGTCACCATGCACATGTTTCCTGTAGACAAAAAGGTGGCAAGCATGATTGCATGTACCCAGCAATGCAAAATGACATGTCTGCTCTCTACAGGGAAAGAAACAATTTGTCTACAATGCTGTGAAGAGCAGTGAAATTAAGCAATT
Source organism: Leptobrachium leishanense (assembly GCA_009667805.1). Lineage (NCBI taxonomy): Eukaryota > Metazoa > Chordata > Amphibia > Anura > Megophryidae > Leptobrachium > Leptobrachium leishanense. Next base: position 87,174,223 of record CM019071.1, read on the forward strand.
GCAAACATTTAGGCTAGAGTCAGACGAATGCATTTTTCACGGACTGTGCATCCAGACGCACTTTTTGACGGAAGATGCAGTAGTGGTCACACGGTGCGCAATTACGGCCGTGATTTTTGACGGAGCTATAAATAAAAATGGACATGATGTAGGCCGGACATGTGCAGCGTCTGACGTCTCCTAATCGCACACACGCCGCTATGCCGACGCAGCACACGTTCTTGTTTACTTGCGTCCTTCTGCTGCTTGCGTTGTGCGTCCGTACTTAGTGTGTGGGCCTTCGTTGGACATTATTTGCTGCTACCACAAACGTACTAAAGTGCAGCTAAACGCACGTGAACACTGCGTTCGTCTGACCCCAGCCTTATTAGCAGGGCTTCCTTACATTCATCTGCACCCCTGCCATGGAGTGCTGGAGAATGTTACACTTGTGATAAGATTAACGTATTGTTTGATGGATATGTGGGATTAGTTTTGCACTCATAAGTTTTTTGGAAATATCTAACACATTTATTGTGAAAGTGAGAGAAGTACAGCCGGCTAGTACATAGAATCCATACAATGCACGGAGGATGTGCCGGCTGGGTGGAGTAGAGGTAACATCACTGCTCTATAACCGTGGAGAGACTGAAGACATGGGTTCAATCCCGGCAAGAGCACCTCTCCAGTAAGTGTCCTTGGGCAAGACACCTAACGGTACATACTCGCCACCCAGGACATACATGAAAACTAGAGAAATCTTAATGTATCCTTCCTGGTAAAATCCTTTATAAGAAAAAAACAAAAAAACACCGCGTTCTTAATCAGAACTGGATCACAAGTGCGCTGCCTTGAGAATAGAGCTCGTCCTCCGGTCTAAAAAGGGGTTATTCACAAAGAACCGAAATTTTTAAAAAAATTTAAAGTTCTGTGTTTTTCACTTCAGCGATTCCATTTTGCAGAAACTACGGTGATTTATTTATCAAGTATTTTACCAGGAAGGAAATTGAGATTTCTCGCGTTTGAATTTTTACAGTAGGATATAAAGTAAAAAAATGCAAGATATTAAAAAAAAAAAAAAAAAAAAAAATAAAAAAAAAATCAAATATACAGCACTGCAGTGCACCAAAGCCTCATGGAAGTGTTCGTGAACGTCGCCATAGAGCACCGAAGACTGGCGAACTGGCCTTGGCAAAATCCAAAAAAAAAAAAAAGGCTAATAAAAGTTTTAAAGAAAATGTCTGCTACAGAATAAATTTATTAAAAAATGTAAATTTAAAATACAAAAAGGAAAAACAAATTGTGCTGAAAATGAAAAAAAAAAAAAAAAAAAAAATCATTACTTTTCTGCATTGAAATCAAATTTGATTCGCCGGTTTAAACCAGTCAACCTGAAAATCAGGACATGTCGGTACAGTTGAGCGTTTGGTGGCTATTACTTATCTACAGAACAATTTCACAGCTTTGTGAATAGACGAACATCCTTGAAATTGCACCATACGGTGAAATTCACTTTATTTCAGGCTTCCACCTTTTCATTAGGAGTCCAGGAGAAGAGATATCTATCTCTGCAGGTAGTTAAGAGATTAGGTTTTACTTTATACACTAAGGCTAATGTCAGACAAACGCAGTCTGAGCGTACTCTGCGTGCCTGCATAATGGACAGCCGTACTGACAAGATACGGTAGACACCACTCGATTTGTTTTTGACGGATGTAGGGGGGGGGGGGGAAGGAACTATGGGAAATATGAAAAATTTAAAAGGGATATGAAAAGCCATATCTGTATGTCAAGGTGCTGGACGTCGCAAATGTGCTACGTCTGACATCTCACACAGAACGCTACGCGGCGCACCCCGCGCGTCCATCTAGCGGTTTTACGCTCTTGGGTCCGTTTGCCACGTGTGCAGTTTGGTGCACACTTACTTCGTGTGTGGGTCTCTATTGATCAGGATTCTATGCTACCACAGACGTTAAACTGAGTTGACATGGACGTGATCACTGCGTTCGTCCAACGCCGGCCTAAACAGGATTTTTTTTTATAAAAAGGCAGTGTTTAAAATGCAAAGTGTTTCTAGCTACAGTATCCCTTTAAATGCACTGATTTGGTGTCATAATTAGGAACATTCTTAGATTTGAAAAATGATTCAAGGTTGTACACACGAAACTCCTGATTAACAGAAAGTTGGAAGAATGCACAGACATGCAGTGTTCCCAATTACCTGTATCAAACTTGATAAAATCTGTGATCTTTCCAGTGTCAAGGTCAATCTGGATTGTATCATTAACTTTGATCAAAGGATCTGGGTAACGGATTGTGCGGGCATCGTGTGTTACCAAGTGAGGGATTCCTTTAGTTCCTACCCAGGTCTTCCTCACTTTGCAGAGCTTGTACTAGAAAAAGGAGAAAACAAAACCAGTCTTAATATCGAAATATGGAAAACAAGACTGAAATACGCTCCATAGCAGACTTCCACCCCACTAAAAACATTTAAATCACAAGACTGAAATGCCTGCCCAGCATTAAAGCTTCACTCTAGCAACAATACAAATTAAATGCTGCAATAGAGCAACACTTGCTACATAGCGGTACAAAGCAGATATATACTGCTCAAAAAAAATAAAAAAAGGGAACACTTAAACAACACAATGTAACTCCAAGTCAATCACACATCTGTGAAATCAAACTGTCCACTTAGGTAGCAACACTGACAGTCAAGTCCACATGCTGTTGTGCAAATGGAATAGACAAGAGGAGAGAAGCATAGGCAGATAGCAAGACATCCAATGAAAGGAGTGGTTCTGCAGGTGGTGACCACAGACCACTTCTCAGTTCCTATGCTTTCTGGCTGATGGTTTGGGCACTTGAATGCTGGCGGTGCTGTCACTAGTGGTAGCATGAGACGGAGTCTACAGCCCACACAAGTGGCTCAGGTAGTGCAGCTCATCCAGGATGGCACATCAATGCGAGCTGTGGCAAGAAGGTTTGCTGTGTCTGTCAGCATAGTGTCCAGAGCATGGAGGCGCTACCAGGAGACAGGCCAGTACATCAGGAGACATGGAGGAGGCCGTAGGAGGGCAACAACCCAGCAGCAGGACCGTTACCTCCGCCTTTGTGCAAGGAGGGACAGGAGGAGCACTGCCAGAGCCCTGCAAAATGACCTCCAGCGGGCCACAAATGTGCATGTGGCTGCTCAAACGGTCAGAAACAGACTCCATGAGGGTGGTATGAGGGCCCGACGTCCACAGGTGTGGGGGGGTTTGTGCTTACAGCCAAACACCGTGCAGGACGTTTTGCAGCTTAGCCATTGGCGCCCTGTGCTCTTCAGATTAAAGCAGGTTCACACTGAGCACGTGACAGACGTGACAGGGTCTGGAGAAGCCGTGGAGAACGTTCTGCCTGCAACATCCTCCAGCATAACCAGTTTGGCAGTGAGTCAGTAATGGTGTGGGGTGGTATTTCTTTAGGAGGCCGCACAGCCCTCCATGTGCTCGCCAGAGGTAGCCTGACTGCCATTAGGTACCGAGCTGAGATCCTCAGACCCCTTGTGAGACCATATGCTGGTTCGGTTGGCCCTGGGTTCCTCCTAAAGCAAGACAATGCTAGACCTCATGTGGCTGGAGTGTGTCAGCAGTTCCTGCAAGACGAAGGCATCGATGCTATGGACTGGCCCGCCCGTTATCCAGACCTGAATCCAATTGAGCACATTTGGGACATCATGTCTCGCTGCATCAACCACAGTTGCACCACAGACTGTCCAGGAGTTGGGGGATGCTTTAGTCCAGGTGTGGGAGGAGATCCCTCAGGAGACCATCCGCCATCTCATCAGGACCATGCCCAGGCATTGTAGGGAGGCCATACAGGCACGTGGAGGCCACACACTACTGAGCCTCATTTTGACTTGAAGTCAAACATCAAAGTTGGATCAGCCTGTAGTGTTGTTTTCCACTTTCATTTTGCGTGTAACTCCAAATCCAGACCTCCATGGGTTGCTCAATTTAATTTCCATAGATAATGTTTGTGTGATTTTGTTGTCAGCACATTCAACTATGTAATGACCACAGTATTTAATAAGAATATTTCATTCAGATCTGGTACACACACACACACTCTGTCCATTTGTTTAATACTTTGTGTATGCAACCACCAACTACCCTGAAGGAGGTGCCTATGTTGACACAATTCATTGGAAGGGATGCTTTAGGTTTCAGTTGTCAAGACTTTGTAAGATATCTGAATGACTCAATATTCCCATTAGCTCATCGGATTTCTGAATCGAGCATCTTTTGGTCGAGTAATCTTGCACAGTGGATATCGACTGAGACCCATGTGAAGAGTATCATTTTGGTACCTACAAGTTATTTAATTTTTATGTCCGTTAGAGGCTGCATTTCTCCATTTACACCTTCATGGTTAGACACAAATAGAATCCTACAGATCAGGAGATGCTTGCGCTGCTGCACCGTCGCTAAGCATGGGGGGGGGGGGAATAAATACTCACATGTGGTCAACAGTATCAATGTGCCGATAGCACTACTGCAGCCATGAAGCCACAACATGTAAGGAATGTGGCTGGGGAAAGTAGACAGATGGCCCTTTTGTCAAGCCCTGCTTTAAGGAATAATAAACTTTTTCGACTGGGAACACAGTGATCACACTGAAAGTGTTTGCTAAAACTTACTAAAGATCAAAGACCAAGTATATTATCATTAGATTTTGTGTCTCTGCAGGTACACAAATTCACTGCCAATTTCCCTAAAGCCTGTCAACTTCGACAAACAGTATTACCATTTCTAAAGGGGCATAGCCAGACTCACATTTAAGTATATGAATCAAACCAAGATTGCCCGCACCTCCTGAACTCTGAGAAGTGATCAGTCTCAAATTCCAGTCAGCAATTGAATACAGATCTTACCTTGGCCTCTTCAGCTGTAATACGGTGCACTGCAAATCGGCCCTTTGTATCATATACCAGACGGAAGTGTTCACCAGTTTTCTCGATGCTGATGACATCTGTACGACAAACACAGAAGATCAATTTACAGTTGCACAATTTCTCTCTATAGACACTGGAAAAAAGCCCTCAGACATTGTATGTGCCCTGTGAAAACACTGTATAACTTAGTGCAAACCTCATTCAACAAGACATATTGCCATCATAAAAAAAGATTTTGAACCAATACGTTTGAGGGACTAAAATTTCAGTTTTCTACAACTTATAAACAGAGACATAAGATTACCTCTAAGGCTAGGGTCAGACGAGTGTGATTTCTACGGACTGTACGTCCTTGCACACGGAATACGTCAGTACGGAAGACACAGTAGTGGCCACACAGTCCGTTTATTTACGGATGTATATTTTGACGGATGTAGGAGAGAAAATAATTTAAAAATCAAAACCATTTTGTCCGTGAAAAATGCTGGACGTATAAATGCAGTCCGTCTGACCACGTTCCATCACTCACACACAAAGCTATGCGGACGTAGCACACTTTGTGCAGCCGTTCTAGGAGTTGTACGTTCTTGCCTGCCTTGCGTCCGTGGGCCGTTGTGCGTCCGCAGTTCAGTGCGGACATACTTCATGTGTCAGGCTCCAATGGGCTGTCATGCTATCACGGACGTACTTTTAGGCGCAATCACGGACGTGAACACTACGCTCGTCTGACCCCAGCCTAAACCAGTAGCTACCTGACTTATGGATTTGACACACATGGCCAAAGCATGACCTACCTTCAGATACTACTTAGAAACAAATGTCCACCTATAAAAGATACACGGTTGACACAACAAATCCACCTGCACCTTGCTATTTGGTTTAAATTGCTTGGGCACCCCTAAGGGATGTAGATGCATGTTACTTGTTGATCACAAGAGTACTGGGGATTACAATATGCATAGCAAAAAAACAAAACAAACACTACAGGGGCGATTAGGATAACCACCTGGAGAACTAAACCACTCAATGCCCAATGATCAGTCTTCATATACAGAGCTTTATTTCTGGCAAAGAGCTGTATGCAGAGAAATGATTGACAGCTGAGGAAGAGACAGATTTTTTTTGTTTTAAAACATTTGGGCCCTATTCCACAGTCAATAAGATAACCACAGGAGACACCATGTATAACATGGCCTTTATCTTCTCGCCAGGAATCACTATTGGGCTTGGAGCTTGAGTGGCGAGTTTACTATAATTTAAATATCTCCTCCTATACATAGTATAGGTTAATTTGCACCTCTGATTGGAATAGCTTGTGCTTCCATCCTGAAAACATTCAGAGGAATACCATCCCCCCAAACTGATGTGATTGCAACTGCAAATAAAAACACTTAATACTCTGCCCCCTACAGAATCCCGATACTCACCTCTCAACCTGCCGTAAAGACAGAGCAGACTGACGCAGTCTCACTCTGTTCATGAGAGGATAAGAACAAGTAGTTCCTAGTCCCTCAGTGGTGCTGCGCTCTCAGGGGAGACGCAGCCCTCCAGGGGCAGATACCCATGGAAGTGCGCTGCTCCAGCAGCCTTTCGGTTCTTTCCAAGGATCCACACTAAACAAAGCTACCCGGTATACATACGATAAAGTGGAGACCAAGGAAAATCTGCAGACGAAGATTTTCTTACTGGCAACAACAGAATAGGACCTAATGTTAGTTTCTAGATAAATACTCTTCCCCTTCGCATAACAAGACAATGATAGCAGGTCATAAGGATCACTTGAAAACGAGAGTAATCTCAATGTATCCTTCCTGGTAAAATCCTTTATAAATAAATCTGCCATAGTAAATTAAATAGCTTGTGCAAGAAGGACTGGGATGTAGCGCCAACATTTGTTATGAGCATCAGTTTGACTTTTCATACTGCAACATACGAGAAATGACAAACGCAAGCAAGGAAAGTTTCTGGTTAAGAGACAAATTTATAGCCTTGCTGGTTCACTGCAGCTCGCTTTAAAAATGCAAAATACAGACGATTCAGTTTAATACTGCGATCTAAAACTCTGGCCCCTCAGATGTTTCAGAACTACAACTCCTATTACTTTCACGGAATTATGGGCATTGTAGGCAATATATGCAGAGGTAGAATTTGAGATCCCTGTTCTAATGTCTAGTTATTTCCTATAAGTACAAACCAAGCAAGATAACCACAATGTTACAACTATACACAGAGCTAGACACAAAATTACAAAAACGCAACCAAAACCCAAGGACAGAGCCATTAAGAAGCAGGATAAAAATACCTTTCACCCCACAACATGGGAACTGCAAAGGATCCAAACGACGCAAAACAAGAGAACTTCATCCCACTGATTACTACTCACCCATGAACCCAGCTGGATATGTGATGTCTGTTCGGACCTTGCCATCGATCTTGATGAAGCGTTGCATGCAAATCTTTTTAACCTCATCCCCAGTCAAAGCATACTTCAGTCGATTCCTTAGAAAGATGATCAGAGGCAGACACTCGCGAAGCTTGTGGGGACCGGTGGATGGACGAGGAGCCTGCAAATAGAAAAGATCAAGTTATTCCAAGGCTTTAATTCCCCAGCTAAACCACAATACAAGTCCCCTCATGTCAGATGGAGAAGACTGGGCATTTCCTGGTCTAAAAGCAAGGACAGAGATTTTAAAGAAAATCGTTCAAGCTATGCAATTCTGATGGTGGAATTAATGGGATTCATTTGATCTGATATCGTTACTCCAGGAGAACCCATGAAATCCAAAAAGGTAACATGTCTACCCCCACCCCCTATTCTTCCATTGAATCTGTGCCCAGAGCTTAGAACAGGGCTGTCAAACTCACAGCTCCCAGATTGTAACACCTACAATTCCCAGAATTCTTCCAATGCGATAGCCAGGAATCATGATGGGAGTTGTTGCTCAAACATGGGGTGGGGGCAGTAGTTTGGCAAGAGCTCATGATTTAATTGTTTAATCTCGGTACCAAACTCTACTTCCGGGGTCAGAAGCCTTGGCCCGAGAGGTTTTGAAAGATGCTCAGCCACTCATTAGGGTGGTTGAGCCTCATAGGAAATGAAGTTCCAAAACATCTAGGAGGGCCAAGGCTGCTGACCTCTGATCTATCGCACAGCCAGAATTATATTACACAATCTCAAGAATAAATGTTTAATACTCACAAAGACACCGGTCAGCTTATCCAGCATCCAGTGCTTTGGCGCTGCCACGCGCTTCAAATGCTTCTTGGGTCCGCGAGCCTGCAGGAGAAAGAATTAGTTACCAACATGTAAACAAGCAGCTTCATTGAGACACATTGCTGCCAGGAAAGGCCTTAACTACACCTTTTCACTTTAAACAGGGTATGTGCAGGTTCCTCTGTGTGGGAGTCTGTGGACTTTTGTCTGAGACATGGAGGCTTTCAAAACTTTCAGCCATGCAGAGTGTGAGCAGGAAGGGAGAGATCCCAGCAAGCCCTGAGCAGCCTCCAGACACAGAATCAGTTACAGGAGCTCACAATGTGCTGGATGTGCCATAACGCTATGTATACACAGCTTTCTGGGAAGCCTGCACTGGCTCTATATGCCGGCAGAGGCCTTGTGGGCTCAGGGGCCCCCACGCAGCACAGACACACGGCCCCCACACAGCACAACAACACGTTACTTTAGAGAACAAATCTCACTTATGTTAAACCCGCCCGGCATAAGGCCCCGGCGCCCTCCCGGCAGCTCCAGCACAAGAGCCGAGAGGAATGGCGGCCGCAGATCCCCCAGAGCCGAGTCCAGGCACCAGCACGATAAATCCCAGCACCACGGGCCGGGAAGGACATCCTGCACACAGAGCTTCAATCACACGGGGCTGGAGCCAGAGCCAACCCGAGAAATAACGAGGATGGAAACGGATTATACGACGAGGAAACAAGAGCGACAGTCTCACCATGGCTGCGTCTGCAATGGAAAGGACCGCCCTCTTCCGGACACGCCGAGATAACTGTGCGTCGCAGGCGTCAGGAGAGAAAGGCCAAAGCAAAGGGGGCGAGCTCAACTAGTGCACTGCCCTCCCATGGTAGGCGGCAGGTACTGCAGCCTGTGCTGTGATCAGTGTGCAATGATTGCTGTGGGGAGAAAAGAGGAAAAAAAACAGGCTTTATTTTAGATTTGATTATTTCTGTATGATTTGTTGCAGTTCGATTTTCAATTCAGCATAAGTCACTCACATTCAGGGAATTGACCCGATAGTGGAAATGGAGACTATTACTGACTGCTTTCCCTATGTGAGAGGTCAGCAAACTTGTCCCCTCCAAGGGATACTCTAGGCAACATGACCACCTAAGCTTTTTTAGGTGGTCATGATGCCCTGAGTATGCCCTTGTCTGTCCCCCCTCCCTCCACTCAGCCGATCAGCTGAAAACAGCTGAGAGACAAGGAGGACTTTCCTCCACCCTCCCAGCTGTCAGTCAGCAGAGCGGGATTCATATTTCCCGCTTCTGCCGACTATTGCCGAGCTTTCCGCGCGATGACGTCTCCAACTCGCCGCAGTGGCTAGCGGTTGAGGATTAGTGTTAGTGATTAGTGCGCATCCTCTTGCGCGCAACACTAATCCTCAGCAGATGGAGCCGGGAGGAAGCCTGCCGATTGGTTGGCTTACATGAGAGGCGCGCATGCGCGCTTCTCACGTAAACCATAAGCCAAGTGAAAGCAAGAAGGACGGGAGCGGAAGAGGAGGGAGGTGAGTATATAAAAAAAAAAAAAAAAAAGACGCCGTTGGAAACAAGTGGATTTTAGGGTATTACAGTTAAATAAAAAAAATAAAAAATCCCTACCTATTTATTGAGGTAATAGGGATAGTTTAATGTAAAAAAAACGGGGGGAGGGGGATTTTTGATTAGAGTGTTCCTTTAATAACTCCATAGAATGTAATTATTATTACTATCCTCATTTATATAGCGCCAACAGTTTCTGTAGCACTTTACAATAAACAAAGGGAACGAGATACAGATAAACGGACATAGGATGGAAACAAGAGGTGTAGAGGCTCTGCTCAGAGGATTTTACAAGCTAGAGGGATTGGGGTGGACGAAGACAAGGGAAATTTTACTACATGGCATGATCACTAGTGCCAGTGGTTTGCAAATGGTGGGGCCATAGAAGCGGCTTCAATCAAGTGTGAGTAGGTGAGCAGGGGGATGAGTTGCATCAGTGATGTGGTACGCTATTCTGAAGAGATGGGTTTTGAGGGATTTCTTGAGGGCCTGAAGATCAAGGGAGAGTTTGATAGGGTGAGGCAAGTGATTCCACAGGACCGGTGCTGCCCTTGAGAAGTCTTGGAGGCAAGAGTTGGCGGGGCGGGTGTAGACAGATGACAGGTTGAGATCCCCTGCCGACTGGAGTGTTCTAGATGGGACGTGCTTGCGGAGTAACGAAGACATGTAGGGAGGGGTTGAGTTATTCAGCGATTTGAACGTGAGCATCAGTATTTTAAACTGTATGCTATAACATAGGAAGCCAATGGAGGCAGGGGCGTACCTAGGGGGGTGGGGGCGGCCCGCACCGGGTGGCACCACCCCCTAGGGTGTCACTAAAAAAAAATTATTATTATTTTTGTTTTACTTTTGCAAAGTATTTTACCAGGAAGGATACATTGAGATCTCACACATTTTCAAGTATGTCCTGGGTAGGCAAGGCCTAGGCTTTCACTTTCCAGGGGGCAACAAAAAACCTCACCTCTAAGGCTGAGGTCAGACTAATGCATTTTTAACGTGCGTTTAGGCTAGGGTCAGACTAGCGCACTTTAAACGTGCGTTCTGGCGCACTTAAATACGGCCGCACTAGCAGCAAATGACGGGCAATGACGGCCAATATACGAAGTACGGTCGCACGAAAGTCCGGCCGCGCAACGCAAGTGGAAAATGAACGCATTTTGTCGAGAACGTCAAACCGCTAGTACGGTCGTACAGAGTGCGCTGCGTCCGCTAGCGGCGTGTGTGCGTGATTTTGAGATGTCAGACCCTGCTAATGTCCGGCCAACATAACGTCCAGATGCAAAAAGTGTTTTATTGATGATCCGTACAAAATCACGAACGCAAATGCGCATCGTATGACCGCTATCGCGTACTCCGTGAAAAAATACGTCCATTCGTTCGAACGCACTTTTTCACACACAACGCGAAAATGCGTTCGTCTGACCCTAGCCTTAGGCGCACTTAATCACGGCCGCAGTAGCAGCAAATGACGGCCAATATACGAAGTACGGCCGCACGAAAGTCGGAACGCAAATGGAAAATGAACGCATTTTTTCGAGAACGCAGAACCGCTAGTACTGAAGTACAGAGTGCGCTGTGTCCGCTAGCGGCATGTTTGCGTGATTAGGAGATGTCAGACGCTGCTAACGTCCAGCCTACATAACGTCCAGACGCAAAAAAAAGTGTTTTATTGACAATCCGTAAGAAATCACGCATGAGAATGCGCATCGTATGACCGTTTTCGCGCATTCCATGAAAAAATACGTCAATGCGTTCGGAAGCATTTTTTGACGGTCGCTGCGAATAATGCGTTCATTTGACCCTAGCCTAAATGGGTTACTCAATAAGGAGTGAGTTGCAGAAATGACAAGAGCATGAATCAGCACCTTCACAGTATCTTGTGTCAGAAAGGGACGGACGCGGTCAATGTTCGTGAGTTGATAGTAACAGGATTTGGTTACTGTCTGGATGTGGCTCTGGTAAATTTACTACAGCTCTGGTTAAGTTAACACCAACCTTGGATTAGGGCCCCAGATGTTTTGGAACTATAGTGGTCATTCAAATAGAGCCGAATTGGGTACCAAATTGCACGGAACAGTGAACTTCCACGTACGATGCAAGTTTATGGCAATTCAACTATTCAGAAAGCCATCGATTCGCCAAATATTAATAAATTGGCCAGCGAAATATGGTGTCCTTCGGTAGCAGTGTAATCCCTATAGAGAAGTAATGGTTAATCTATTCAGAGAACGCCAAACAGCCCTGAAATGTTGTCGAAATGGCCATATTTTCGTTGCTTTCGTTCGACAGGTTTAGGCTGGTGGCACATGAGCGTTTCTCAGAGAGAGGAAGGAACATCCGTGAGAGTGGAGGTTCCTTCCACCCTGTGGGCTCAGCGTACAAAGCGCCATCCTCCTATGGAGGATGGCGCTTTGTATCCCCATCAGTGTCCGTCTAGCTATTTGACGGGGAGGGCTTTTTCACATCCGGTGGTTGGCCCTCCCTGACAAAACGGCATAAAAACGGCACAGACGTAGGGAAGTGCGGGCGCACGAAAACATAAGTGCGCTCGTGTGCCGCCAACCTTAAACAGACGACTCCCATAGGTTTCAATGTACAAAAAATCCCTGGTTTTATAAAAAATTTTATTCAGCCGTTTGTTATTTTCATTTGCAGCAAAAGGTCTTTTCATTAATTTTTTTGAAATTTTGAATCACCCTCTTTTCCCACTGCAGGGCATATAAGAGCTCTCCTAGCAAAAGGAAACCTTGCTCCACATAACCACGCACATTCACCTGTTTGTCCATAAGGTCATCAATGGACGCGACCAGCTGCTGCAGGGACTCCTCATCCACTGGTTGTGGGACGGGTGCAGCAGGCTCTGGTGCTGGCTCTGGTGCAGGCCAGCAACGCCTTTGGTAGAGTGGTGTTGGGGAACTACAACAGGGGAAGCTGGGTTTGTGCTGGAGCGGATGAGTGAGCTGAGGTCAAGCTCAGTTGCACAAAACTGGTTCTAAAACAAGAAAGCATGACATTAAATACATTCATTGAAAGCATTACTTACACTCTAGTGTTGCAGGCCTTGCTCCAGTGTCATTCGTAGGCTCAATGCCCTACACTGCGACCTCAGAGATTCTCTGCTTTAACCTCTCCTCCCAGCGTGCATCTACGCAGACCCTTGGCGGGCCACCACCGGTTCTACTTGCCTCCCATCACTCCCTCTTGGCCTTTAGCTCCTTCTTACAGTCTTGGTACCGGTGTTCGATACATTGCAGGCTCCAGTTGCTCCCCAGTGCACAGACCGCTTGTCGGATTTCTGATCACAGGCGTAGTTGAAGGTGCACATACAGCTCAACTTCATCCTGCCCTGCCGCTGTTCCCTCTCCATGTAGGCCTCTATCAGCACCTCCTTCCCCTCCAGGGTATACCTCTCCTCTCAAATCTGTCCTCTGCAGGTGCCCTGTTACTCATGTATCCCAGAGTGTGATGGTGTGCTGTCTTCCTGCTGTGTCCCTTGAACTGAAGCTGGCTAGATGTCCCTATCACCCTCCCTCCTACACCTCCTCTCCCTCTCACTCCTCTCCCTTTTGCCATTCCTATCCCCCTCAACTGTGTGCCGCCATCACCTCATACACCTCTCCCTCTCTACATCACTCTCCTCACCTTCTCCTTACCATCAACACACCTCCTCCTCTCTCTCTCTCTCTCTCTCTCTCTCTCTCTCTCTATCTCCTCTCCCAACCCCCTCCATAACAGACAGTAAACAGAAAACAAATAACAGGCTAGAATACACGGGGCAAGCGGACAGGATGGATACAAGAGTAGGGCAAGATCCAGGTAATTACATGGATGCATGTGATGTGTAGTGACGTGTGGGCCTATGTGTAGGTGTATACACATGTAATGAAGGGTTAATATAATATGTAGTGAAAGGGTTAACAAATGGATCGCGGCTGCAGGTCGCTGATGTGGGTGGGGCACGGCACTATGATGCGGCGCTCGCCGAGTTTAAAATCAGACACCTGAACACTGGTCCTTCACACCTGCGCGTTTTTTTACGCGCGCAATACGCGTGTTTTTTACACGCATATTGCGCAAAAGTAAAAAATGCGCGAACGCGCATTGCAGCGTGTTCACGGCCATAGACTGCAGAGTGAACGTGCTGCAATACGCCCCAAAGAAGCTCCCGTACTTCTTTGGGAGTCGGACGTTTTACAGCGCGTTCCTGCGCGCTGTAAAACGTCCAGGTGTGAACCTGCCCCATAGGAAATCATGGGATTTCCGGGGTTGAGTGTTTTACAGCACGCAGCAACGTGCTATAAAACGCTGAGGTGTGAACGGGGCCTAACGTGGTTTCAAATCCTCTCAGCGCGTTCATATTATTACTGATTGCTCACCTATGTATGATCTTGGCTTGTTCTGACTTTCCCTCTGGCTGTTAAACCCTGACCTGGCATTAGACCCCTGACACTTGGCTGATGATCCGACCTGGCATTAAACGCCTTGCACTTGGCTGACAACCCAACCTGGCGTTCTTCCCCTGGCACCTGGCCAATATTCCCACCTGGCATTAGCCCCTGGTATTGTCTGTATATCTCTCATGTATTTAGAAATCCGGCCTCCTAAAGGATCAGCAGTGTAGCATAGAATGTCTGCGTACAGGGATTAGACTTCTACTGTATACAATATACATGGCAGCCTTTTTGCCCACCATTAAGTACCCACCATTGGGTTCCACATTCTAACCTGTTGGTCGCCCTCCTAACTGGCCTAACAGGGTTACAGTAGTCGAGTCAGGAGATATTAAGAGTTTGGATGAGCAACATTTTAATAGAGTCTTGGGTTAAATAGTGGTGGATGTGTTCAATGTTTTTAGCTGAAAGTGACAAGATGTGGTTAGTGACTGTATGTGATGAGTGAAGGAAAGACCAGGGTCAAAGACGACACAAAGACAGTAAGCCTGTAAGGTAGATGTAATGGTGGCACCATTCACCTCATCAGAAATCAGTGCAAGATAGTTAGATCTAGAGGAAGAGAAGACAAGAAGTTTTGGAGAGATTGAGCTTTAAGAAACTTGCAATTATCCAGTTAAGGGTGGCAGACAGTGACAATATCAATCATTGGGGGTCAGAGATCAGGAGAGAAGACTCAGAAGAGGTAGAACTGGATGTCATCAGCATGGAGTGGAAGCGGGTGGTCAGCTGTGTCAAACGCAGCAGAAATATCAAGAAAAATAAGTAGCGAGTTGCAACTAAATCAGTAGTAACTTTGGTCAGAGCAGTCTTGTTAGGCCACACTGATCCTCACAGATCTTCCCTCCCCTGATTGGTTCTCTGTAGTATGCCAAAGCAGGGACACCCACTGAGTATTAGCATCATGGTTAATGCAGGCAACTCCTATGTAGATAGGTGGGCACAGTATATTGAGGGAAAGTGCAGGGAGGGTCCCTTAACTGCAGGATATGTGTGTCACTGCATTGGCTATAAGCCCCACTCTTTGCTACAAACATTACCTGGCTACCTCTGACATGTAGTAGCTTGGCTTTAAATCATGGAGGGGGTGACGGTTGCTAGGGAGGCTATTCTTTAACTATACGGCAATACCAGGTCTTAGATTGGAGCCACTGACAAATACAATAACAAATATAGGGCTGCATTTCAACTCTGGTGTAAACTTACCAGAACCATTATATTCTATTAGGGGTTATTCAATAAAAGCTGAACTTGCCACCGAATTGCACTGAACGGTGAATGTCACTGTATTGTGCAATTTCATGGTGGTTCGGCTAGTCAGAAAGCACCAACTATTGGCCAATTGCCACCAAAATACAGGGCATTTCGCCTCAGACCACCACATTTTGTGAAATTCTCCCATAGAGAAGTAAGGCTGGGGTCAGACCAGCGCACTTTTAACGTGCGTTCTGGCGCACTTAATCACGGCCGCACTAGCAGCAAATGACGGGCAAGGACGGCCAATATACGAAGTACGGCCGCACGAAAGTCCGGCCGTGTAACGCAAGTGGAATTTGAACGCATTTTTACGAGAACGCAGAACCGCTAGTACTGACGTACAGAGTGCGCTGCGTCCGCATAGCGGCGTGTGTGCGTGATTAGGAGATGTCAGACTCTGCTAATGTCCAGCCTACATAACGTCCAGACGCAAAAAGTGTTTTATTGAGAATCCGTAAAAAATCACGCACGAAAATGAGCACCGTCTGACCGTTTTTGCGCATTCCGTGAAAAAATACGTCAATGCGTTCGGACGCACTTTTTGACGTTCGCGGGGAAAAATGCTTTCGTTTGACCCTAGCCTAATGGTTAATCTATTCAGAGAACAGCAAAGTGCACCGAAGAGTTTGCGAAATGTGGGCTGTAGCTGCGTTCGTCAATCTGTTCAGTGGCATTTGGCAGATCGTCGACTGCGTTCTGCAGGCTATTCAGCGGCGCACGGCAGATCCCGTTCGGTGCACTTCTGGGATTGTGCAGTGAATGCTGAATTCACTGCAGGGTCGGCAAACTGAACTCCCTGAAGTGCGATGAATGAGGGTGCACTCTGAACAACCCTTTATGGAGTTGCTCATAATGTATTACTTTGGTTTCGTGAGCCCTAAGTAAAATGCTAAAGTTTTCAAAGTATCAAAAAATGTCCTCATATTGGCCAAAGTGTGGGGAAGAACTTTATAAGGCCTTCCCATGTCTAGAATAGAGCCTTGTGTTGCTAGGTTAGTTTGTGCCCTCCCCTCATGTCTATTACCACCCACCAAACACTCATAGGAAGGGGCTGGGGAAGGGACCAACAGTATGCCCCCAACAATTCTATAAATTCTCCCCATGGGGACAATGACATGTCCACCCACACCTTTATTAATAGCCCCCACGTGCCATGCCTAAATGGGTTCTGTGAGATAATATGTCCAACCACCAGGTCAGTTACTCCCTGATAGCCAATGCACACAATGACATTTAACCCCCACGCTCATTAAGTAGCTTCACCCACTGCAGTGTGGGCTGCTGGGGTGGACATGTCCAGCTCACATGCCTTTTATCCCCTCACCCAGCTCCCATGTGTGGGGCATGTCCACTGGTCGTCGAGTGGGAACGTGTAGGAACGCAGGTCCTCTGCTATTTTCTTAGATTGTACAGAGTTCCCTTATAGCCACACACTGACCAGCTTTTAATAGTTTCAATCATATGTTTCCTTAATAAATCACCAGAAATATACAGTATTTATTACAATTTTCATAAGGATTCTCTGCAACCCAGCCTATCTTCATGTTTAAACACAGTGGTAGATTAAGGGCAACATGTCCCTGGTTAATTGAGGAGCAGAAATCTTGGAGAGTTCCTGCGATTATTTACTTAAGAACAGACCCCGGGACATGTCCTACAATCCTGTTTTATTATAGCCCTGACCGGGCATGCACAGTTGGGGTCTGGGTAGAGAACACTGCGCCGGCATGTCTACAACCTATGGACTGCACCCCCCCCCCCCCCACGTCTTGCCTATGAGAGGGGGTCAGGGGATCAGTCATCTCTTTCTGTATTTTTTTTACTTTTCTATGGTTGCAGCTGGCTAGCATGTACAAATGAAAGGAAGAAGGAATCTGGATGAAAATGCACCCATTACCTGATTTGCTTTTCGTTCATTTCATCCATGTAGAGTTTCTTCTAATCAGAATTCAGGCAAAATGTATGCACAACTCTAGTGATTATTCAGTTGGCATTTAATGGTCTCAATGCCTAGAATGTCGCTTTAAAGTGCACCTCTGATGCCCAACAAAACTTGGGATCATTTGATCGAGAATTACTCCCTATTTAGGCTGGGTCAGACTTAACGCATTTTCACGTTGTCGCGTGAAAATGTGCGTTCGAAGAATGGACGTATTTTTTCACGGAATACGCAATAGCGGTCATACCTATGCGCAGTTTCATCCGTGATTTTGTACGGTTATCATAAAACCCTCTTTTGCTTCTGGACGTTATGTTGGCCGGACATTAGCAGCGTCTGACGTCTCCTAATCACGCACACACGCCGCTAGCGACGCAGCGCACTCTGTACGTCAGTACTAGTGGTTTAACGTTAGGAAAAAATGCGTTCATTTTCCACTTGCGTTGCGCAGACGGACTTTTGTGCGACCGTACTTCGTATATTGGCCGTCAATTGCCCGGCATCTGCTGCTAGCACGCCGTGATTAAGTGGCGCAGAACGCGTGTTCGCACTGCTCAGTCTGACCCTAGCCTTAGGTGTTTGGACTTTTCATTAACCTCCCTGGCGGTATTCCCGAGTGTGACTCGGGGTTAAATTTCACTACCGTGAACGGTAACCCCGAGCCACACTCGGGCTGGATGTTTACTCACCTCCTCCTGGCTCCCTTGCTGTCCCCCGCAGTGTGATCGCAGCGAGCTGCTTCCTGGAAGGCTCTCACACGATGCAGTGGGCGGGGCCAGCATAAAATAAATATTTTTTACAGTTTACATTTGGATTATACAGTGTAATGTTTATGAACGGCCATTAGGTGGCACTACAGGATAAGAAATAGACCATACATCGTCTCACCCTTGTTTGCAGATAGATAGATTTCAGTGTTTTTTGTTGTATTTTATTGAGTATCATTTATTTGCATTATTTTGGATAATTATTTTTGGGATAATAAATTATTATGTCGTGTTTCAAATTTTATCGGACTCCGTGTATTTACTATTTATTTATTTATTTATAAAGGATTTTACCAGTAAGGACTCTTGATTGCACGGATTTCAGTGCGTGATTCCTAATTATTACAGGCTAACTATGTACAAAAACACGTTTCCTTTAAAAAAAAATTGAGACGCTTTTAGACACGAAATTTTGAAAAAATTAGACCGCCAGGGAGGTTAATACAATATTTAGGAAATATTTGAACAATTCCCTTACAAGAATACACCGTCGCTCTCTTCCATTGGCGTCCTGAGATTTGAGTGGCAGCTGTTATATGTTATGCTCACTCCTGAAATTTGCCTGCTTAGAGATAATTTTGCCAGATCGTCCATGTTTTCCTGGATACCTATAATTTATTCATGCTGATGGGCAGTGCATGAAAAATCCAACCCCACAGCATGTAGAATTTATATACTGCAAACAAGAAATCAACAATGAATCCCAGGTGACCTGCCTTGATTTCCTTCCTGAAGCAGATAGAGTTATACATATTACAGGGCATCACTCTTCTCTGTGCCCAACTCTCTATTTAATAGTAAAATGTGTCCAGGAAAACATGGCTGATCTGCCATCCCTGTATAGAGAACTTGGATGATGTGTGCAATGCAAACCATCATTAAACAAGAACACTGTTCTGTTACAAAGTTATAGGTTGGGATTTAAGAAAGGGTGGTATTCTAACCAAATTGTTAATTTAGCCAGGGCTGTTGTAATCTTAGCAACTCCACAGGCCAGGGGTCAGCAACCTTGGCCCTCCAGATATTTTGAAACTACATCTCCCATGATGCTCATGTATGGATTAGATTGGGAGTGCTTTATGGGAAATTTTGTTCCATAACATCAGGTGCTATATTCCAAAATTGGTGCTAATCTAACCACAGCTGTTGCAAACTTATCAGAGCCGTTATAGTCTATGGAGTTGTTAGCACCGACTTTGTAACATTTCCCCAGGAGGGTCTGTTACCAATCCCTGCCATAGACTATATGGCCACATTACATAATCGGTGTTAATGTTAGCCCTGGTAGCCCTAACGAGGGCCACCCATATTACAATCCAACGATAAAGGGTTAAAAAAAACTTAGCGTTTGGAATCTTGTGCTTCTCAGCGCGAGGTTACTGTACTCTGCGCTCCTTATACTTAACTTGGGCAACGCAAAGAGTTAATTAGCGTTAGTATTACAATGTACTAGCACTGATTAATGTACGGCTGCCGTTAGCAAAAAAGTTAACCACAGCCAGGACTTGGTGCTAACGGATTCCGCTGCTGCAGAATCCGTCAGCACCAGCAGTAACCCCACCAAAAAAATTCAGATACTCACCTCCTGGACCGCGGCCGCCAGGAGCAGGGAGAGACTGTGGGAAAAAGTACCCCAGTCTCTCCCTGCGGATCACTACGCCGACCTGCC
Organism: Leptobrachium leishanense; assembly: GCA_009667805.1. Lineage (NCBI taxonomy): Eukaryota > Metazoa > Chordata > Amphibia > Anura > Megophryidae > Leptobrachium > Leptobrachium leishanense. The sequence goes on from CM019071.1 coordinate 87,194,000, forward strand.
GGATCTTGCAAAGCGAGATCCGGCAGGTCATGTGACCGGAGCTGTCTGCTTCAATGAAGTCCTATGGACTCCATGGAGTGGATGCGCGCAGCGGCGCTTAACGCTGCCGCGCTCACCCGGGGCTTAGCACCTGATAACAATGCAGGCAGCTTTTTAAGCGCCTGCATTGTAATATCATGCTAAAATGGGGGCGCAAAGGAGAAACCTGCAGGCACAGTTTTTTCTCCCTAGCGTCCCCATTTTAGCGTGACCATTGTAATGTGACCCAATGACTCTAGTAAGTTTACAACGGCTCTGGTTAAATTTACACCAAGGTTGGAATACAACCCAGTATTAATTAAATATAACTTTTTATTTACTATTACATCTGCTCTTTATCAATAAGAAAGTGGAATCTCAATGTAAAGAATTTTTATAATTGGTTTTCAAAATCCTAATATATGCTTTCACAAGAACTGCAACATTAAGGCTAGGGTCAGACTAACGCATTTTTCGCGTTGTCCGTGAAAAAGTGCGTTCGAACGAATGGACGTATTTTTTCACAGAATACGCGATAGCGGTCATACGATGCGCATTTTCGTCAGTGATTTTGTACGGATCATCAATAAAACCCTTTTGTGTCTGGACGTTATGTTAGGCTAGGGTCAGACGAACGCATTTTCGCGTTGTCTGTGAAAAAGTGCGTTCGAACGAATGGACGCATTTTTTCACGGAGTACGCGATAGCGGTCATACGATGCGCATTTGCATCCGTGATTTTGTACGGATCATCAATAAAACACTTTGTGCATCTGGACGTTATGTTGGCCGGACATTAGCAGTGTCTGACGTCTCCAATTCACGCACACACGCCGCTAGCGGACGCAGTGCACTCTGTACAACCGTACTAGAGGTTTTACGTTCTCGACAAAATGCGTTCGTTTTCCACTTGCGTTGCGCAGCCGGACTTTTGTGCGACCGTACTTCGTATATTGGCCGTCATTGCCTGGCACTTGCTGCTAGTGCGGCCGTGATTAAGTGCGCCTGCACGCGCGTTCGCACTGCGCTCGTCTGACCCTAGCCTTAGCCGGACATTAGCAGCGTCTGACTTCTCCTAATCACACACACACAACGCTATGCGGCCGCAGCGCACTCTGTACGTCAGTAGTAGCGGTTTGACGTTCTCGAAAAAAATGCGTTCGTTGGCCACTTGCGTTGCACGGACGAACTTTCGTGCGGCCGTTCGTCGTATGTTCCCCGGCATTGGAAGTCATTTGCTGCTAGCACGGCCGTAATTTCGTGCGGCTAAACGCACGTGAAAAATGCGTTAGTCTGACCCTAGCCTAAGGCTGGGGTCAGACTAACGCATTTTTAACGTGCGTTTAGGCGCACTTAATCACGGCCGCAGTAGCAGCAAATGACGGCCAATATACGAAGTACGGCCGCACGAAAGTCCGGCCGCGCAACGCAAGTGGAAAATGAATGCATTTTTTTCGAGAACGCAGAACCGCTAGTACTGACGTACATAGTGCGCTGCGGCGGCGTGTTTTTGCGTGATTAGGAGACGTCAGACGCTGCTAATGTCCAGCCTACATAACGTCCAGACGCAAGAAGTGTTTAATTGACGATCCGTATAAAATCACGCACGAAAATGTGCGTCGTCTGACCGTTTTCGTGCATTCCGTGAAAAAAGACGTCAATGCGTTCGGACGCACTTTTTGACGGTTGCTGCGAATAATGCGTTCGTTTGACCCTAGCCTTAGGCCCGTATCAGACGAACGCAGTGATCACGTCCGTGTTGCCGCACAATGGCTTTTCATATCATGTATCTATTTTTATCATTTTTTATATTAATTTTGTTTCCCATAACTCCCTTTTTTGTTCAACGTCCGTCAAGAAAAACGGACCGTGTGGTGTCTGCAGTATCTTCCGTCAGTACGTCCGTTCGTTGTGCACGGACGCACAATGCACTCAGAATGCGCTCGTCTGACATTAGCCTTAGAGCTCCCTATTAACTTACCTCAATACAGAATGTAACTGTAAACATGTTACATACAGGGTTATTCAAAGAGAATAGAAAAGTCACTGCACGTTCAGTGACTTTTCGTTCCCTGCAATTCGGCGCGATTCGGCGATCCTAGTTCGCAGACCCTGCGGTGTATTCAGCAAGCATTACAGGGCCGCCGTACTGCAGGGAAAACCCGCTGCAAACCTGACGAACACTCACTTCAAAACACGGTGAACACACCGAAATCTGCAGAAACAGCTGGATTAACCCCGCTGAACACGCCGGAGAAACCCGACTAGCTGCCGCTCACAGCGCAGAGCAGCCGCCGGAAAAACCCGACATGCAGACGAATGAGGGGAGAAAAAAAAAACAGTACAGCTTGAAAGTTGAAACGCTGTTTGCAAAAAAACTACTGAATGAAAATGCCTGGAATTTACATATAAGATCCAATGAATGACGTTAAAAAGGGCAGTTACAATAAAAAGAAAAGACGATTAAAAGAAAATAAAGGAATTTTTTTGCCAAAAAATCCCATAAAATGCCTAACAGATCCTAAAAAATCTATCAATAAAGAGATTTTTTACTGCAGAATATAATATTAAACGGTTTATTAGATATTGTATTAAAACAGGAATATTTTTAACAATGAAGCCTATGGGATTCGTCTGAATAATAATGCTGAATGAAACCACAGAATAGCAGGGCATTTTGGCAACTTTACCCTGCTGTTTGGTGTTCTCTGAATAGACCACGAAGCATTGCTTCTCTATGGGAGTTTCACTGCCCTCGAACAGGCACCGAGCAGGCACCGTTTGTGCAGGCAATACGGCAAGATTTGGGGAACTGCCTGCTCTCTGAATAGCCGAATGGACAGGAAAGGTAACCATACGCTGAATTTAACTGTTCGGTTACCTCTCGGCCACAATTTGGATCTCTTTGAATAACCCCCATAGTGAATATATTTATTTTCTGTTAATATGTATATTTGTGCTGTTTTTCTTTTAACCACTTCCATGCGGAGGACGCGCTCAGCGCGTCCTCCACATGGCTCCTGCTGTGCGGAGGACGCGCTGAGCGCGTCCTCCCTTTGGGGTCAGCGTTCGGCCGGGTTCCGGCCGATCGCTGGCCCCCCCGGTGCGGGCTGACATCCTCGATGTCAGCCCAGCATCCGGAACCGCCGCCGATGAAATTAGGTGTCATCGCGGCAGCGCGATGACACCTAATTCAGGCGCCCCCCGCATGTGCGGAGGAGGCGCCTGAAAGGGAGGGGGGAGGTCCTTCGGACCTCTCTCCCTCCCGATCGGCGGCGTTGCGGGGGTTAACCCAGGCACCATTTGGAAGGGCACAGCCTGCCCTTCCAAATGGTACCTGGCATTAACCCCTGGGGAGCTGGATCGCGAATCGGCTCTGAAAAGCGCCGGTTCGTGATCCTTTCCCGGAGCTGGCCGACATCTTGGATGTCGGCCAAGCCTCCGGGAACTCCCCCTGAGGACTGGCGTCATCGTGCATAGCACGATGATGCCAGTCCTAGAGTTAAACCCTAACTGCCACCAACGGTGGAGATAGGGAGTTCATTGGAACTCCCTATCTCCCGATCCGTGGCAGCAAGGGGTTAAAGTTTGGTATGGTTGGATCGGCCAGAGCATGGCCGTTCCAACGATACCAAACACTACTGTGAAAAAAGTTTTTTAAAAAAAATAAAAATTAAAAATAAAAATAAAAATATATTTAAAAAAAAATTATAAAAAAAACAAAACATTTTTTTTTCTTTTTTTTGGTTCGTTAATGCAGCAATATTGTTCCCATTTCAATTATAATGTGAACAATGATGCTGCACTAACGATTTTTGTATGCGGTGCGTTTGTTAAAAATCGTGTAATTTTCCCCAAAAAAAAATGGAACGAGACCCCATCTCTAATTTTTTTAACAAGCGCACCCCATACAAAATATAACCGCAATTGCTCGCATGTTAAAATGTGAAAAAAAACACTTTACACGTTGTAAATTATTGAAAATACATATTTTATTGCATTTTTTGTTATAATATACAGACAGGTCATGACGTATACATATAATAATGACATATTATGAATCTACCGAGTCTGACGGAAAGAACGATATATAATATGTCTGGGTCATATACTAAAATAAGCCTTCAAAACGCATTTAAACAAGATGAGCAAAACCGGTAAAAATGACCTCAGCACAGAGGTGTGAAAAGCCTCAGCAGCGAAAGGGTTAATATCTTGCATTTTATTACTTTGTATTTCTGTAACAACTGTAACATTTCAATGTTCTTGAACCCAGGACAAACTAGAAAACAAGAGAAATCTCAATGTATCCTTCCTGGTAAAATCCTTTATAAATAAATATATATATAAATGTCAGGATATAGATAGGGAGCAGAATATAGTTAGGGCTATATTACAAAGCGGTGCTAACTTAACCAGAGCTGTTGTAAACTTACCAAAGGCATTATAGTCTATGGAGTTAAATTTACAACAGCTCTGGTTAAGGCTAGGGTCAAACAAATGCATTATTCGCAGCGACCGTCAAAAAGTGCGTCCGAACGCATTGATGTATTTTTTCACGGAATGCACGAAAACGGTCATACGACGGGCATTTTCGTGCGTGATTTGTTACGGATCCAAACCAGGAAACTTTGGATGTCTGGACTTTATGTTGGGCGGACATGAGCAGCGCCTGACATCTCCTAATCACGCACACACGCCGCTATGCCGACGCAGCGCACTCTGTACATCAGTACTAGCGGTTCTACGTTCTCGAAAAAATGCATTAGGCTAGGGTCAGACGAACGCATTTTTCCCATTAGTTTAGCCGCACGAAATCACGGCCGTGCTAGCAGCAAATGACGTCCAATGCCGGGGAACATACGACGAACGGCCGCACGAAAGTTCATCCGGGCAACGCAAGTGGCCAACGAACGCATTTTTTCGAGAACGTCAAACCGCTACTGCTGACGTACAGAGTGCGCTGCGTCCGCTAGCGGCGTGTTTGCGTGATTGGGAGAAGTCAGACGCTGCACACGTCCGGCCAACATAACGTCCAGACGCAAAAGGGTTTTATTGATGATCCGTACAAAATCACGGACGAAAATGCGCATCGTATGACCGCTATCGCGTATTCCGTGAAAAAATACGTCCATTCGTTCGAACGCACTTTTTCACGGACAACGTGAAAAATGCGTTCGTCTGACCCTAGTCTTAGGCTAGGGTCAGACGAGCGTGATTTCTACTGACTGTACGTCCTTGCACACGGACGTACGTCAGTACGGAAGACACAGTAGTGGTCACACAGTCCGTTTTTTTCACTGACGTATATTTTGACGGATGTAGGAGGGAAAATAAATTAAAAAGCAAAACCATTTTGTCCGTGAAAAATACTGGACGTATAAATGCAGTCCGTCTGACCACGTTCCATCACTCACACACAAAGCTATGCAGACGTTGCGTACGCAGCGCACTTTGTGCGGCCGTTCTAGGGGTTGTACATTCTTGCCTGCCTTGCGTCCGTGGGCCGCGGCCGTTGTGCGTCCGCAGTTCAGTGCGGTCGTACTTCGTTTGTCGGGCTCCGATGGGCTTTCTTTCATGCTATCATGGACGTACTTTTAGGCTAGGGTCAGACTGAGGCAGTGCGAACGCGCGTGCAGCCGCACTTAATCACGGCCGTGCTAGCAGCAGATGCCGGGCAATGACGGCCAATATACGAAGTACGGTCGCACCAAAGTGCGGCCGCGCAACGCAAGCGGCAAACAAACGCATTTTTTCGAGAACGTGAAACCACTAGTACTGACGTACAGAGTGCGCTGCGTCCGCTAGCGGCGTGTGTGTGTGATTAGGAGACGTCAGACGCTGCTAATGTCCGGCCAACATAACGTCCAGACCCAAAAAGTGTTTTATTGATGATCCGTACAAAATCACGGATGGAACTGCGCATCGTATGACCGCTATTGCGTATTCCGTGAAAAAATACGTCCATTCGTTCGAACGCACTTTTTCACGGACAACGTGAAAAATGCGTTAGTCTGACCCTAGCCTAAGGCGCAATCACGGACGTGAACACTACGCTCGTCTGACGCCAGCCTTAGGCTGGGGTCAGACGAGCGTGATTTCTACGGGCTGTACGTCCGTGCAGTACGGACATCGTCAGTACGGATGACGCAGTAGTGGTCACACAGTCCGTTTTTTCACTGAAGTTATTTTTGACGGATGTAGGAGGGAAAAATAAATTACAATGAAAAAACATTCTGTCCGTCAAAAATGCTGGACGTATAAATGCAGTCCGTCTGACCATGCTCCATCACTCACACACAAAGCTATGCAGACATTGTGGACGCAGCGCACTCCGCACGTCCGTTCTAGCAGTATTACGTTCTTGCCTAACCTGCGTCCGTTTGCCCTGGCCGTTGTGCGTCCGCAGTTCAGTGCGGACGTACTTCATGTGTCAGGCTCCAATGGACTTTCTTTCATGCTATCACGGACGTACTTTTAGGCGCAATCACGGACGTGAACACTACGCTCGTCTGACACCAGCCTTAGTTTGCCACTTGCGATGCGCGGTCGAACATTCTTGCGGCCGTACTTCCTATATCTGCTGTCATTGCCCGTCATTTGCTGCTACTACGGCCGTGATTAAGTGCGGCTAAACGCACGTTAAAAATGCATTAGTCTGACCCCAGCCTTAGGCTAGGGTCAGACGAGCGTGATTTCTACGGACTGTACGTCCGTGCAGTACGGACATCGTCAGTACGGATGACGCAGTAGTGGTCACACAGTCCGTTTTTTCACTGAAGTTATTTTTTGACGGATGTAGGAGGGGAAAATAAATTACAATGAAAAAACATTCTGTCCGTCAAAAATGCTGGACGTATAAATGCAGTCCGTCTGACCTCGCTCCATCACTCACACACAAAGCTATGCAGACGTTGTGGACGTGGCGCACTCCGCACGTCCGTTCTAGCAGTATTACGTTCTTGCCTAACCTGCGTCCGTTTGCCGCGGCCGTTGTGCGTCCGCAGTTCAGTGCGGACGTACTTCATGTGTCAGGCTCCAATGGACTTTCTTTCATGCTATCACGGACGTACTTTTAGGCGCAATCACGGACGTGAACACTACGCTCGTCTGACCCCAGCCTAAGTTAGCACAAACTTTGTCACATTGCCCTTAGATGGGTTACAGTTACCAGGTCTGCCATGTTTTATTTATTTATTTGCAAAGTATTTTACTAGGAAGGATACATTGAGATGTCGCTTGTTTTCACGTTTTCCTGGACATATATTATTATTATTTCATAGTGAGGGAGAGCACAGTCAAGATGCTTCCCTGTAGTCTGTATAACTCATATGCTGCAGGCAGGAAATCTGATCTCTAATCAGGGCAGGTCACCTGTTACCACACTTTGAAGTCTTATCTGCAGCACATAAAGGGTTGTGTTTTACATGCACTACCCATCAGCCAGAACAAATTATATCAGGGTTACTCAGAGAGAGGTGAAAACCAGGAGAATGACTGGAGAAATGAAAATTCTAGGTCAAAATCGTCAAACCAGAAATATTCTCCCATTTATCTCACTTTCCAAATCGGCTATTTGGTCTAGACCAGGGGTCAGCAACCTTGGCACTGCAGATGTTTTGGGAACTACATCTCCCACGATGCTCAATCACCCATTAGGCCGACTGAGCCACATGGGAAATGTAGTTCCTAAAACATCAGGGAGCCAAGGTTGCTGACCCCTGGTCTAGACTGTTCTCTTCTCTTGCCAGTTCTCCTGTTTTTCACCTCTCTCTGAATAACCCTGTTAGAGTTCTGGAAATACGGCCAATCTGACAAACTGGGGTGGAGGACATGGAGAGAATCATTACTAAAGCGCTTATTCAGAGAGCAGTGAAAGGTCACCGACACGAGTCGCCGAACATTAAAAAAAAAACGCAACTTTTAAAAGGAGTTTTAAAAAGAAAAACTACTGCATGAAAATGCATGGAAATAATACATAAGGTCCTATGAATAATAATAATAAATAGGTCTGTTACCGAAAAAAAAAAAACCACCATTTTTAAAAATTAGGAAAAAAAACTTTGGCTGAAAAAACCCCTGAAAAATGCCTTAAAAAATCCAAAAAATGAAATAAAGAGACTTTCTGCTAATGAATGAAAAAACAGTTGAACAAATATTTAAGAAAAACTGGGAACTTTTGTTGACATTGAAACCTATGGGATTCGCCTGCTTAAAACTGTCGAACGAAATCACCGAAAATCATGGCATTTCACTGACATTTTCGGTGCAGTTCGGCATTCTCTATGAACAGATTAACCATTACTTCTCTATAGGGATTTCACTGCCGCCAAAGGTCACCGTATATCGCTGGCAATTGGCCTATAGTTGGTGAATCAGCAGCTTTTTGAGTAGCCGAATGGCCATGAAATTGCACCGTAATGGGAAATTCACTGTTCGGTGCAATTCGGTGCTCTCTGACTAACCCTTTAGTGGTGAAATTATGGAGAATGGCAAAGGAAGTGCAAACATTAATGATCTTACAGGACCGTAATATGCTTTTTATTTCTAACTATTATTTATTAACTAATTCGAATCTGTCAGGTTAAAATTAGCTGAATTTGCCAGTTGTGTCATTTTAAGGACAATTGCACTTTTTCACTATGTTTGGGATGTTTATTTCCGAAGCTGAATATTCTGGGGAGGTGGAAAGGGAATTGCAAACTTTAGTTCCAAATAGCGGAGTTGGAAAAGGAATGAATATGTTGAATTTTTCAGGCCTTCTATTCAGCGATCTTTTCTTTATATTCACAATTTGATCAGATACTAAACATTTTTGATACATTCTGCCTCACCACAGAGCAGTAGGTTCCAAAAAAAATGAATAAATGTATAAATGTGCAGTTGGGTTTCCTTCTCCATCTGTTGTCATTTATACTAATGTAGGCAAAGGCGGTTCCTTTCATTTTTTTTCCCCCTAAATAAAACTGTCTAGTCCTATATAAGAGGAAACATGAGCCATGCTAGGCTCTCTTTGCTGACCCCAAACCCCTGTTCCAGCCACGCTCTAGTTTGCAAAACGATAAAGCTCTGATTAGCTCCAAGAAATGCTTAACTTGTATTGTTTTGCCTTAAGATTCTTCTATTGCGTTTTCTTATAAAATATATATAAATGTAGTGATCTGAAGCCCTCCTCCCATTATAATGAGAGCACCTGAATGGGAAGATGCTAATGGTGCTGCTTTCAACATTTTTTACTACTTTCTTTGAGTCCTTCCTAGCCTGTTCACTATATACCCCACCCTAGAAATATGGAGTTTTAGCAGTCTAATCTATATAGGCTCAGCTGTGACATTCCACCCACAATGCCAGGACCACCCCGCCGCTTACTGCCGCTCCTGCTCCTTGTGTGCCTTTTAGTTCCGTCCTCTGGAGGGAACGGATTGAAAGCACTGGTACGGTACCATGCAATGCCCCTTATTCAGACTCTGTTAGAACAGGGGCCGCAGGAACCTGGCACTGCCCTCCGAAGTGACCTGAACACCCAGCACCTGCATTTTATGATGGACTTGTACAGGAGGTCTGCGGATAGTGATGGTAGACCAAGAAACGGGCGTCAGGTGGGAGCTGCGGTGAGGTTGGTGAGGCCTATTACCCAGGCATCTGTTCCTACAGGTGAGGAAATTTTATATTTATATTTTTTTGTGCATTCATATTCATGTCGGCTACCAATAACCAGTATCTTCTACACCAGTGTTTCCCAAACCTGTCCTCGGGACCCTCAACCAGGTCAGATTTTGCAGATCACCTTGGGGAAAAGCCGACTGAATCCTGCAAACACCTGTGCTGTGCTTCCGATATCTGGCAAACCTGGCGAGGCAGAGTGTCCTGAGAACACTTTTGGGAAACTCAGTTCTACAGTTTCATGGTTACTCCCCAGAATCTTCTTTTAACACCACTGCTAGTAATTCCTTTTTATTGGCCCAATATGGTAACCTTCCATCGCTGCACCATTTCACCCTTGTGTGCCGAGTTCTTTTGACCAGTTTTACTCCACCTTCAGATGGCATTTGAAGTCCTGCTTTATTCTAGGGTTCATACAAATATATTGTTAGTCACCCCCCCCTATTATTGCACAACGTGACTCCAACCCAGATCAAAAGCGTGCTGGGGAAATCTGATTTGAGCAGGACCAGAAAAGGTCTGCAGCGATTTCTCCCCCCCCCTCTCCAGAACTCTAGCGTTGGCCTGGTTTTGACCTCTGGACTGGCCAATTCTACCATACATTTGGTTTTACATTGACCAGTTTAGGTGTTCCTGTAATCCTAGGGTTGCCAATCCTAAATGTCTACCTGGACACGCACAATTTACTTCTGCTGATGGAGAAAATAAAAAATATAATCCTTCAGTATGTGGGCATTCTGTGGTGCAGGTCTTTAAATGAAGGATGACTCTATGACCAGTCTTAGGTCAAAGTCCCACCTAAAGCATGCTTTATACATGTTGCAAGGCGAAACTTTGAACTTTTTTGTGAAATGGTAATTTGTGCATGAAAACGATGCCTGATTTTAGGCTAGGGTCAGACGAACGCATTTTTTCACGTCTACCGTCAAAAAGTGCGTCGCTGCGTCTGAACGCATTTTTTTCACGGAAGACACGATAGCGGTCATACGATGCGCAATGTCGGCCGTGATTTTTTACGGATCCAAAACCGGAAACTTTGGGTGTGTGGACGTTATGTTGGCCGGACATGAGCAGCGCCTGACGTCTCCTAATCACGCACACACGCTGCTACGCGGACACAGGGCACTCTGTACGTCAGTACTAGCGGTTCGTCTTTCTTGCACAAATGCGTTAGTTTGCCGCTTGCGTTGCGTGGCCGAACTTTCGTGCGGCCGTACTTCGTGTGTGGGCCTACGTTGGACGTCATTTGCTGCTACCACGGCCGTAATAAAGTGCAGCTAAACGCACATTCTCACTGCGTTCGTCTGACCCCAGCTTTCGGGAACCTCAGTTATCACCAGCCCATGGTTTCTGACTTTCCGTACATTTGCCCGTATTACCCAACGGCCAATCTTGGTCTACACAGTATCATATGAACAAACTATACTTATTTTGTTACAATAAAAAAAATTATTGTTTTAGAGTGTTTACAGAACAGAGTACAGTAGCAAATTCTAGTACAAAATATGCGGTGTCAGTACTTGTGCATAAAAGTAGGTTAATAACCATAGCGAATATATTATAATGCAGAAAAAATGGTTTCAAGCAAAATACACTGTTCAGTATACATATATCTAAAATTATAGATTGAGTCGTCAAGGCAAAGGAATGACAAGGTTGGACTAAATGGGGGTAACAAACAGTGGGTGGGGAAGAATGGGTGGTTTGGTAAGATGGGTAACCTATGGTAAACGGGTATCAACTTGTGGATGGTTCCACAATTATGTGCGAGGGTGAGCCTCCGACCAGTAAAAACATCTGCGTAGGTGGACTGCACTTGTGCCTGAGGCACTATATTCGTTCTTCAATATCTCTAGTGTTATGCACTTCTTGAAGCCATTACTGTATTGTAGGCACGTTAGGGGTTTTCCAATGTCTGGGCAACCCAGCCTTTGCCGCGTTTAGAAGCTGTATGTCGAGTGAGCGTTTGTAATCTGAAGGCTCTACAGGAGTATGAAGCAGTAACATAGCTGCTGGTGTGCAGTCTGGAGATGAGACTTTACAAATAGTGCTATGGATAGTGCGCCAGTATGGCTGAAGTTGTGGACAAGACCACCACATGTGCAGTAAGTCAGCTTGTGGCGATTTGCATTTCCAGCAAGAGCCATTGCTTTTAGGGTCGAAGACTGCCAGCGTCTTAGGTGGGCTATACCACCTGGACAAGAGCTTGTAGAGTTTCTTGGGATTTGGTGGCAGTGGTGAGAGAGATATGATCCCACTCTTCATCACTAAAGCACATTTGTAGGTCTTCTTCCCATTTAGCGCGGTAGGATGGGGCTGGGTTTGTGAGATTTTGTAACAGGCCATAGAGGACAGAGATGCCGTGAGATGGGGGTGCGGTCTTTGGGCTAAAGTTTCAAATTGAGTGAAAGGACGGGTGAACTGAGGCAGAGGGGCTAGAGAGCGTATGTAGGACGTGAGTCGGTGAAGGTGGAAGATGGTCAGGAAATATTGTGGTTGTGGGCTGTCCTCGGGACTTGAAGGTATTGCCATTAATGAAGCTGGTTGCGAGTATAGATTGTGGGGTGTGTGCTTGGTCAGGTTGGATTAGTCTCCGGGAGAATGCAGGCAGATAGCAAAGCGGTAAAAGAGGCGATGGCCGTGTGGTGTTTTGGAGTGACTTCCAAGTATGGAGAGTAGCTGAAATAGTGGGATGAGGTGCGACTCGGTAGGGAGCGTTTGTACCTGATAACCAGGAGAGAGATGCCAGTGGACCGTCAGTGTCCGTTCTAGGGGATCCACAATTTGTGATCAGAGCCGGACGTCCATTCAAGAATGCGCAGCAGATGCGCCGCCTGATAATAGCGGCGAGCGTGAGGTAGTGCTAGGCCGCCTGCAGATTTTGCTGCGGTCAGGAGCGCAAAACGTAGCCGTGGTTGGCGATTTATTCCAGACAAAGGAGGTGAACTTAGATTGTAGGGTCGAAAAATAAATTGGGTACAGCTATTGGCAGAGTCTGAAACAGGTACAGTAGTCGAGGGAGTATATTCATTTTAAGGACGTTAATGCGCCCAAACCACGTGACATGGGGCAATGCCCACCTGGCGAGGTCTGCCGTAATGGTGTGTGGTAGTGGGAGATAGTTTGCCAAATAGAGGTCAGATGTGTCTGTAGTGAGGGAAATGCCTAGGTATTTAAGAGATGACTTGCACCATTTGAAAGGGGAATGAGGTTTGCAGTTGGGCGTGAAGAGGGGATGGTGAGTCCCAATATTTCCGATTTCGCCATGTTAATCTTCTAATTGCTAAGGGTGCCAAATTCTCGTAGTAAAGTGAGTGAGGGAGATTAATCGTTAGCGTATAAAGAATAGCAGATCATCTGCATATGCTGCCACTTTATGCCGGTGACCTGTGACCTCAAAGCCGTGAATCGAAGCATCCGTACGCACCGCCTGCAATAGGGGTAAGAGCGCAAAGAGTAGAGGCGAAAGGGAGCAGCCCTATCTAGTGCTGTTGTAGATGTGGAGAGGTAGGGTGAGTGCCATTCAAATTAATACACGCCGTAGGGTCTGCATAAAGGGAGCCAATCCATGTTAGTATGTTGGTGACGAATCCCAACTGCTGAAGGGTGCAACTGACCCTGTTGAACGCCTTTTCGTCATCAGTCGACAGTAAAAGGGAGGGGACAGATCGAGATTTGGCGGCAACATGTATGAGATTAAGTGCCCTGACTGTGTTGTCCCTGGCCTCTCTCCCAGGTATAAATCCTGCCTTTTATTTGTGTTCCCTATATAATAGGATTCAAATTTATGACCGCTATACGATCAGATAAGTGTTTCTTATGGATTACTGATATAACACCATTGGGATCAAGAGTGTGCGCTCGCACAGGGACTGGGGTCCGACCTATATTTTGATTTCTGTTCGTGTGTGGGGGTACACGTGGGTGTTGGAGCAGCACAAAATTGTAAAGATAAACACTGTAATTTTAGCGCCACTTATTCACTTCTGCCCTTTTTGGGCTACTGTTATAAATCCTGTCTGGTCCGGGTGCACTAATCATGGAATGTAGCGGGCCATCCGTAAAGCAAGGGCTTTATCAAATAATTTTAGGTCTTGGTTCAGGAGTGATATGGGACGGTAGTTAGCGCATAAATCGTGATCTTTGTTAGGTTTGGGTATCAATGTGATGTGACAGTGATTGAGGGGGTAGGGCATGGGGGTGCTGTGTGAGTGTGTTAAAGGCTTGTAACCATGCTGTGGGTAGGAATATTTTGGAGTATCGAAGGGCTAGGCCGTCTGGGCCCGGAGTCTTGCCAGTAGGGGTCAATTTAATTGCTGTGTGGAGTTCTTCGTCCGTTATGCGGGAAGCACTAGATTCCCTTTTCAGTGGGGTCAGTTTAGTGTGAGTGTGTTTCCACAAATTTGTGCATATTAGCGGCTGAGGATGGTTGTTGGTCTGTAGGGAGGTTGTACAGTTCTGTGAAGTGTTCATGGAAAAGGGAGAGCATGTCTTGCGGCAGCGTGACGTGAGTGCCCTGTGGAGTGCGTAATGTATGGTTTCTCTCTGTGGGCTCTAAGTGTGCGTGCCAGTAGCCGTCCGCATTTGTTGCCATGTTTGTGAAAACCGCAGCGGGTAGTGAGGAAGGCTTTGTGGGCAGCTTTAAGAGTGTTTAGTTCAGTGCGAAGTTCCAGAAGCTCTGCGTAAACGGTGTCCTCCATAGAGCTTGTGGGACCGCTCCAATGCATGAATGCGTTGGATAAGCGTGTCTCTTTGAAGGGCGTGTTTCTTTTTTTTGATAGAGCCCTGCTGCATCAGGTAACCTCGGATCACCGCCTTATGTGCTTCCCATACGATTTGAGGGGAGGTGTTGTGGGTGGAGTTTTCGGCGAAGTAGTGTTGGAGAGTCTGGAGGGTACCCTGTCTAATCATGGGATCGTTTAGAAACTGGCACCTAAATGAAACTTTACTTAAGTGTGAGTAGGACTGGGTGATGGTCTAACCACGTCATCGGGCCTATGTCTACTGATTCAAGGAGGTGAAGGTGGCCAAAGGATAGGAATATACAGTCCAGTCTCGAGTAAGACTGATGCGGGGGGCTGTAGAAGGTGTAGTCCCATGGGGTGGGTGGTACATTAAACCGTCAACTAGGCGGTATGAGTCAAGTGCAGAGTGTGTTTGTCTTAACACGGAATGTGGAACGCTCGTAATTCCCCGTGATGTGTCTAGGCACGCATCCAATGGAAGGTTAATATCTCCTCCAATTAGTACAATGCCTTCTTGAAAATCAGCTAAAATACACAGTAAGGGGCATAACACCATGTGTTTCCTTTTCGGCAGATAAATGGAGGCGAAGGTATAAAGTTGCCCTCCCAAGGACCCTTTGACAAAAGTATAACTGCCATCCTGTTCCAGTTTCGTGTCGTGACAGAGCGGGGAAAGTCCCTGGAGAGAACAGCTGTGCCACATACTTTGCCAGCGGAGGAGTTACTAAAGAAGCCGACTGGGAATTTGAGATCACGCAAATGTGGTGCCTTACCCACCTCAAAATGTGTTTCTTGTAAAAGGACCACATCTGCGTGATTAGATCTGAAGTCCCGGAGGGCCATGTGCCTCTTCTCCGGGATGTTCAGGCCCTTAGCATTAATCGTGACGATTTTAATGGGTCTAGGTGCCGTTGCTATGTTACCAACAAGGGGACCGGGTAAACGCAGAAAAAAGGAGGTGGGGGGGGGGTCAGGGGAGTAGAGTGTGTGCCTAAAGTGAGACAAGGCACTACCGCAATATGCGGGGACAAGTGCGTGTCACACTATTCTATACAAAGGCACGTTCTCGGGGGTAGGAGCAAGCGACAACCGAGGGCAATGTGTTTTAGAGAGGTAAAATGCAAACATGTGCAATCAGTAATTATCTAAACCAATTAACAATAAACCAGAAGAAGCAAAAACTCGGGCCGAGAGACCCAGTCCCGCTCTACGATTAGTATACTGCCAACCTCTGTATGCGGCGCTGAGCTGGTCACCACCAGGGTAGGGGTCCGCGACGTAGGAGACGAGCAAGCAGAACGAATCAGTCTCTCACGCAGCCTGTTCGGTTTTAACCGAGCAAGTGTCAAAAAGAAAACGCAATTTATTCGTCAGGGAGACTTGCGTAGTCCAAATGAATGCTGCTCAGGAGGGTGTCTGCTTATAGACCTCAGCGAGTGGCAGATGTCTGAAGTCAAATGCGCTGTTGATCATTGGTCAATGCGAGGTAGTTCAGGCGGCGGTCCTGGAAGTTACAGGGGTCTCCAATTCTGGATCTAGCCAGCGGTGCCATGGGAACGCTTTCCCGTGAGCCATCAAGAATGGTGTCCTCTTCCATTGCTCAGGATTGACAGAGGCAGCAGCCGATTATAAATCCTCAATCTTGAGAGTCAGGGGGTGCCATATTCTGAGTTGAGGAGTAGCGGCGGTGACGAGGCCTCAGAGCGTGGTGGCGCGCTGAACGATGGGGTGTACATGCTCGTCAAATCCAGCCACGCAGGTATTGTGTCTTTGGGCAATGAAAGGGCTTCCAGAAAGACCGGGAGGTCAAGTTCTGATTGTAAGATTGCTGGGCCATTATCAGTGCGAACCTGTAGCCCAAATGGGAATAGCCATTTGTAAACGATGCGTCGTTCCTGTAAAGCTGCAGTGAGAGGGCGCAAAAGGCGTCTAGACTGTAAGGTCACCGATGCTAAATCCTGATATAGGGAGACACTGGCGTCCTCGAAAATTACAGCGTGAGACGCTCTGGCTGCCTCCATAATTTCTTCTTTGATGGTATGTCGCAAGAGACCACAGACCACATCTCTTGGTGGAGCGTCGGGGGGGCCTTTAGGGCGCAGAGCTCTGGAGGCGTTCAAATTCGATATCAGTGTCAGTCTCGCTGCAGTAGACAGTTAAATAAACTGAGTAAGGTGCGCTTCAGGTCTGATGGGGATTGTTCCAGTTCGGGGAGGCCTCTTACCCGGATGTTATTCCTGCATCTTCTATTTTCTAAGTCTTCTAGGTGACGTGCCATGGTTTGCAAAATGTGATGTTGAGACTGCAGCAAAGTGGTGTGTGATGTTAAGGTTTCTGATTGGCAGGCCCGTGCTGTCTCCACACGCTGGACCTGGTTGTGCAGGCTGCCAAGCTCCTTTCGTAGGCCCCTGATTTCTGTCAGCAGGGAATCCCGGAGGTCAGATGTCAAAGCTGCCAAATCTGCCTTGGTGGGTAAGGAGCTGAGGAGGTGGTGTAGGTCCCAGGGACTTGCAGTGTGCATGGGGGAGCCGGGGGCCGGAGAGGCGGGAGTCGCCACCATTTTGTCTCACGGTGGCGCCAGGGCAGAGTCCAGGAGCGGCATTAAAAACTGCCGAACGGAGCTATTTTGCGGGTCCCCCGGCGGTCTTCGAGGGGCCAGGGGTGGTCGGCAGTTTGCGGGGCTTACCCATCCCTTTTTGTAGACAGGGTGCGGAGGGAGAAGAGTGGGTTATCTCTGCAGAGCTCCAGAATCAGGCGGCCATTACTCTCGGCGCGCAAGCCACGCCCTTCCAAACTATACCTTTTTGCCTAGTCCCAGGGGAGAGGTTCAGTTGCTATTTTTCATGAAAATGTTGCATGTTTGGTTGCGATGCTCTGGAAGATCAAGTGGTGGGTGGGTGGGTGTGTGTAGTAATAAATTGAACTGGTCACGTGGATACCACTCGCCACCTCATCCTCTCACCTTTTTAAGTGTGTGTGATGTAGAGTAGGTTTTATTAGACACTCAGTAATGCACTTTATTTTCATTACAGATGGTCACTGGCATATACAAAAGTTGACATTCGGCTTGCAAGGAGTGATAACCGCAGAGGAGTTGGTGAGGGCTTCTGTAATGCATCCTCGGGCAACCCACATAACCAATGCATGCATTTCAACAAAAGTACGTGTTCTCACAAAATCTGGTCCTTCACTGAGGTCCAAGATTTCAAATGGAAACCATATGTTTGTTGAGACTGATCTTACGTCCTATCTCAAACCTCTGATTCAAGAACCAGAAAAGACTTTTAAACTTGAACTGCACATTATCTGTAGGAAGATTCGAATGCGCCCTGCATATCTCATGGATGTCAATCAATCTGACGTTCCATTCTTGCTTCTCTATCTCAACCACACAATACACCCTGTATCCAGGGAAGGAAGAATCCATGAAGATCATAAAGGTGAGCCAAACCTACTGATAAGGAGACCACGTCAAGCAGGAAGTTTAGGCATCAAGCTTCCAAAGTTCTCCAACCAAAGTGCACAGTCTAAGAACCAGTGTGTCTTGCGCCCGTTCTGGGTCAGCTTCCACCAGTTGGGATGGGACCATTGGATCATTGCTCCACACAGGTATAATCCTGGTTTCTGCAAAGGGGACTGCCCTAGAATACTCCACTCAGGCTATAACTCTCCCAATCATGCCATCATCCAGAACTTTATAAATCAAGTGGTTGATGGGAGTGTCCCGCGTCCTTCTTGTGTCCCATATTCCTATGGCCCAATCAGTGTACTGATGATTGAACCTGAAGGAAAAATTCTTTACAAAGAATATGAGAATATGATGGCGGAGTCTTGCACATGTCGCTGAATCTGAGCAGGTCTGTTCAATGACCTGTAGAAAATATACAAGCACTTTAAAAAAGAAAATACACTTTAACTATTTAATCTTTTTGTAAACGTATGTGTGTATGTGTATATATTGTGTGCCTGTGCTATTGTGGTTGGACCGTAACTTATAAATGAAAGGTCTGTCGAATAAGAATTTAAACTGTTTCTGCCCTCACCCTGCCAAGGTTAAAATAAATGTATTTTTTCACTTTTTTGTAATCCTACGTAAGTTTTAATTGGCTAAACCCTACATGTAGGAATATATTTAATGAACTACTTCTGGGTCACTCACTTTCTAGACTACCTAATGTCTAGAGCAGGGGGCAGCAAACCTTGGTCCTCCAGTTAGAATTGCTAGAACTGTGCATCATGGGACATGTAGTTGCAAAACATCTAAGGTTGCTGACCTCTGGAGTATTGTGGAAAAAAAATAGATGAGGTTGATTTAGTGAAAAGCACTCAACTGGGGGAACAAAATCCCTAATTATTTGTAAGTGCAGGTGGAAGAAGTTCTCTTTTGGAGATCCTTCAAATGATCACATGTAGGCATGCATATTTTTTATTTTTTTTGTTGTTCATGATAATTTAAAGGGCCAGCACTGCCAAATATCTTTTTATTTTTGAAACGCACATGTGGATTGCATCACAAGTCTAAACCGTTTGTCTTTCACTGAGAGAAATATAGATGGATTGGTAATATTTTTACTATGAACATCAGTCGCCTATAAATAAGAGAACCCCCCCCCCCCCCGTATGTAGTTTCTCAAATCTTCAATGCCCAAACAACTGTAAATACATTTCTTTTTTTGTGATCAAAGTATGTACATGTTAATCTTGCCCCACTCTACTGGATCGAGCCAGTTAAACGGTT
The DNA here is from genome assembly GCA_009667805.1 of Leptobrachium leishanense. Classification (NCBI taxonomy): domain Eukaryota; kingdom Metazoa; phylum Chordata; class Amphibia; order Anura; family Megophryidae; genus Leptobrachium; species Leptobrachium leishanense. The sequence continues at coordinate 87,213,163 of CM019071.1, forward strand.
GTCACCGACCTGCCAAGTAACACGGTTTGACCATATGACATGCAGTTTTCCGAAGTTCACCCAATCACACTGTAGCTGTAGGCAGTCAACTGGTTCTCAGGAGAACTAAAGGAAACTTCACCTTGAATACCTCTTTAATGGTGCATAGTTAAAAGCCGGGTCGTGTAAGCCCAGGTAGGAGCTCTAGTGCAGCATCTGGGTATTAGCAGCCTTGACTGGCTGCCCAGACAGGTACCCAGTCGTTCTAGCGCACATGCCAAGTCCCTGACGTGAACAGCAGTTTTCATAAGACTTTGGTTGGTAGGTAGCATCAGGGTGTTATTTTGTTTTTTCCAGGAGGGAGAAATCTGCAGTATTCATAAATACATAAAGTAAGAAAATGCAGTTTTTAACCACAAAGGAAGTTCATGTTAAAATCCAGTAAATACTGAATTGTTGTGTTTTTTTTTTTTTTTTTTTTTGTTCTTTTTAAAAACCGACAATGCTTGGTGACGTTTCACTAAACTTCTTTTCAATACCCTCACATTTTTTCTAATCACTAATCCGCATATCATGGAGCTATATCCATATGGTTGAATTGTTGACCTTGCAAATACAGAAAAAATCTTTAATTCCTGTCTCTGAACATCATTAGATTTTCCCTAGCCTATTCACTAAAAGGTGACACTCAGGAGAATTGGCAGAAGAAAACAGAACAAATAGCCGGTATAGAACTGGAGAATTTTTCTGGTTTGTCTTTTTTGACCTAGACTGTTTGCTTCTCCTCTCAGTAAGGCTAGGGTCAGACGAAAGCATTTTTCCCCGCGAACGTGAAAAAGTGCGTCTGAACGCATTGACGTATTTTTTCACGGAATGCGCAAAAACGGTCAGACGACGCGCATTTTAGTGCGTGATTTTTTTTTTACGGATTCTCCAAACTCTTTTTTGCGTCTGGACGTTATGTAGGCCGGACATTAGCAGTGTCTGACATCTCCTAATCACGCAAATATGCCGCAGCTGCGCACTCAGTACGTCAGTACTAGCGGTTCAGCGTTCTCAAAAAAATGCGTTCAAATTCCACTTGCGTTGCACGGCCGGACTTTTGTGCGGTCGTATATTGGCCGTCTTTGCCCGTCATCTGCTGCTAGTGCGGCCGTAATTATGTGCGCCAGAACGCACGTTAAAAGTGCGCTGGTCTGACCCCAGCCTTATACTAATTAAAATGTGAATTAAAGCCTATGGAAGCCTTAGGTAATAAGACCTGAAGAGACAACAGACCTGTTATCTTGGTGATGTGGGCGCTGGACCTGGAACCTGAATGTCATTATCATTTTTCTTCCTTTTTTAGTATATTGGTTGATGTAAATTTAAATCTGATAAAGTGTCTCTCAAATATAATTGCATATCATGCTAACCTTTTTCTAAACATTTTAATGATTTTTATTGTTAAAGGTCACATCAACGAAGTGGCTCACTCGGGTGTTTACATATTTGAACAAAAAAAACAATTTTTGGATGAATTTTAGACTTTATGTATTTACGTAAGGCTAGCAGTACTTCTTTCTACTTAATGAAATCCACCAGTGAATGTACTGACCTTTTTGGTGAAGGGTTTATTAAAGTGGTAACAACTGAGAATTACGCGCTGCAGTGCAGGTTAATGTGTCCAAATTTTATTTGCTAAACTCACCTGGGTCATCACTGATTTATTTTAAGAATTAAACCTGAGTTCTGCCTCAAGTCTTCCAGCTCCAATTTATGTTTTTATTTTTTTTTATTTTATTAGAAAAACCTTTCCCCTTCAATGGACTGGAACATTTAAATGACTGTAAATACAAAGTTGGATCTTCTGTATCCTGAAGACTTTTTATAAAATAATAAACCAGCCCCATTTAATTTTTTTTTTTGTTTTTTATGAATAAATTCTATATGGCCTGTATTGAAAGTTTCAAAAGCGGCCAATATCAAGTTCACATTGCCGTCTTACAAATATATCCTGGGTGTCTTTTTTTTTTTTTTTTTTTATTTGTGTGCGCGTGTGACAAATTAAAGCGCAAAATTGAACCCTTTTCAACAGCGGGGTGAAACTTCTTTTTTTTTTTTTTTTTTTTTCTCCGTGGTGGAGATTTAGTGATGCGCCGGACACCCCTGTGTTCGGTTTGAACTCGAACAATTTCAAAAGTTCGAGTTCAAACCCGAACTGAACTCAATGCAAGTCAATGGGGTTCGAATTTTAGAGTGCCCTCCAAGAGGGCATATATGCAAGATATTTGCCATAAAGGTGTATGCGAGTCTGGGTAGTGCCCTGTGGGACAGGAAAAAAGGACAAAAAGTTAACTTTTTTTTTTTTTTTTTGTTTTTTAAAGGAACAGTGAGTTTTCCATGAAATAAAGGTTAAGAATACAAACAGAAAATTCCTTTTAAATATCGTGCCTAGGAGGTCCACATAACCTGCCCATGAAGTGGCAGATTTGTAGGATGTATAGCAACATTTTAAAAACAAAAAAAATTACATTTCAAATGACCTGTAAATGGTTTTCCTTTTAATCTATTCATAAACAACTGCTTGGAGCGACAGCCTGTATGAAAAGAGGAGACGTTTTAGAAGATGCAAAACAAGTTTAGTGATTTCTTGGCTAAATTATGGTGAAACTTATGCAGGCTTTGGATGAAAGTAACAGGTGCATTAAAATTGGACCTTTTGGTGCCAGCTAGAGCCTTCACACAGTAACCCCTCTGAGGTATTGTGGAAGAGTGCAGGGTAGGACCCTGCGGTCAAATATTAAAATATGAATCTGGTACAGGCGTCAGTGCACCCAAATATTGTGCCTTCACACCGTAAGTAACCCCTCTGTGGTATTGTGGAAGAGTGCAGTGGTGGAGGTTTTGGGAATGCAGATGAGATCCCCGATTTTATTCCATTATGTCAGCATCAGGGGATTGATGGCTGCTGATCCAGGATTGATTCATTTTTTTTTTATAAATGTCAGCCGGTCTACAGAGTCGGACAGACGCACTCTTTTGTCTGACAAAACCCTCCAGCGGCACTGAACGTCCTTTCAGAAAGCACGCTGGATGAAGGGCAACCTAGTCGCTGCATAGCATATTGGCTAAATTCTGGCCAGTGATCCAATCTGAACACCCAGTAAGCCAGTGGATCATCTGCTGTAAAGGTATCCAGGTCTGCCCTTGCCACTAGGTAGTCCTTCACCATATGGTGAAGACACTGGCAATGGGTGCCTACATTTGATGTCCCTGGGTGTCGTGGACTAAAAAATTTTAAAAAGGCAGTCAAGCGGCCCTGGCCTTCACCAATCTTCCTCTGATCATCCAAAGCCTCAGAAGCACCGGTGTCATCACTTGTGTAACACCTTTCCAGGCACTGGTAGATTACCAAGTGTCGCTTTAGAGCGTCAAGTTTCATCCTGTGCTCCCTCTGTGAGGGCAGGATGAGTTCTGCAACTTTACCCTTGTATCATGGAGCAAGAAGGCTTGCCAACCAGTAATGATCCCTCTCCTTGATAGCACGAATCCTGGGGTACTTAAGCAGGCTTTGCAGGATAAGGGAGCCCATGCAGCGTAGGTTGGGAGGTGGCATTAGCTTCCGAGTCTTCCTGGTCGATGAGGATGACCCCATAGTGCACTTCCTCCTCCCAGCCACGTACTAGTCCTTGTGTTTCTGGGCACACAAAACCCTGCCTTGAGGAATCCCCACCTTCAATGCCCCCACAACTTAAATATTCCTCCTCCTCATCATCCTCCTCCTGTCTGATCTGAGGAGGACCCGCTGGAATGCGAACGCTTGCTGGGAATGACCGTCTGAAGTGGCTGCAGACTTTTTTGGCCTGGCTGAGAAGCTCTGCCAGCCCTGGGTACTTGGTTAGGAAACGCTGTACCACTAGATTTAGGACGTGTGCTAGGCATGGTACATGCGTCAATTTACCCTTGCGTAGGGCAGAGAGAAGGTTGCTGCCATTATCACAGACGATCATTCCCAGCTGAAGCTGGCGTGGTGTTAACCATCTCTGCACCTGGCCCTGCAGAGCTGACAGAATTTCTGGCCCGGTGTGGCTCCTGTCCCCTAAACAAACCAGCACACTTTGGCGGCAGTGAAATTGTCCCATAGAGAAGTAATGGTTATTCAGAGATGCTAAACTGCACCGAAATGTTGGCGACATTCCCATTTCTTTCCTCAATGATTTGTCAGTGCTTCAGTTTGACAGGTTTAAACAGATGAATCCCATAGGATTAAATGTAAAAAAAATATTTTCATTATTTTTTTATTAAACCGTTTATCCTATTCAGTTCTAGCAAAAAGCCTTTTTTTAGGTGAAAGTTTAGATTCCCTTTTATTTTTTTATGGCGTTTTTTATTCTGTAACAGACCATTCTATATTTTTTTTAATAGGACCTTTTATTATTTTCAAGCATTTTTATTGTTTCAAACGCCTTTTTAAAGAATAGCCGTTTTGAAATTTATTTTTTTACCCCCGTTCGACTGCTGATTGGCTTTATTTGGTGGTGCGGTGGTCGGCTGATCATCGGCGGTGGGCTGCTCAGTCCAAAATGCCCAGGCCTATTTTTTTTGTCCCAGTCCGGCCCTGCCTGTCAGGGGAGTAGCATGCAGCCTCTAACATGGGGCAGCTTTTAAAAGAAATAGGACTAGATTCCTGGTCAAGGGTTGGACTTAACCAGTGCTGTTGTAACTTACCTGAGCCATTGATGTATATGGAGTTGGTGAGTTTACTGACTGAATTTTACACCAGATTCAGAAACTAACAGGTCTATTCACTAAAGGTGAAACTCTGGAGAACTGGCGGGAGAATTTTTCTGGTTTGGCAATTTTGACCTAGAATTTTCACTTCTCCTATTTATCTCATTTTCCAAATCATCTATTTTGACCTGGAATTTTCACTTCTCCAAAAGCTCTCCAGAGTTTCACCTTTCTCTGAATAACCCTGATAGAGTAGACAGAATTATCTTGGATTTTTCTGACATGTTTGGACGCTGAATAATTCCAATTTTGTTCTTTAATAAAAGGTTATGTGCTAAGCAGTGAGTTGATGGAATATTTTAGGCTGCTGTAGCTTAGTTTAAAGATGTGCTGAATTCCAGTATTTGCTCAACTACTTTGACCTAAAGCTTGTAGCTCCATGCAATACTACACCAGTTCACTGCTTCCTAGAGACTCACTAGTGTTAATAAAAAGGACAAAATAGCAATGCTGGGAAACAACCGTTTCATAAGTGTCCAAACCTTTGATACAAGTAAAGAGACATAAATAACATTTTTCTTCATCAATATGTATTTACCTTTTGGACTACACTTTCTGTAAGCCTGAGAAACAAAGCTTTTTCTACATATAAAAGTCTGCACTCTGCAGTGGCTATATATCAGTATAAAGATATCTGTAAATATCAACAAACCTATACATGAGTTTATGATAGACTATGGACTAGTATTTCCAATAATTTTATTGTAGACCTTCCGGCATCCAATCGATGGATTTTATGTAAGATGGTTCATTTTGTACTACTTAAAGAGACACTAACACAAAAAAAACTGAAATGTCATATTGTTTATTTCATTTTGCTGATATATTACTTGTACTTTGTTTTTCTGTAGTAACCTGCCCCCCCCCCCCACCACCACAGTATCTTTACATCACTTGCTCCTCACTAGGTGGCTTTGGCCATAGAAAGCAGTCCTTAGGTCGATCACTGTCTGAAATCATTGTAAGGAATTTCCTTCCTCTTCTGAACTGATTTTTGGGGAAGTATTTTGGTTGCATGGCATAGCACACAAAATCGTATCAGACTGAGGGCGGCAGTACATATTCCAATTTTGAAAGAGGTTTTGTTACTCTCTGGGATTTGAACCGTGTATTTTTCTTAGGCCATCCCATTAGTTTAAGGATGCGAGACCAAAGAGGTCTAATCAATGCCGTGAACAGTACCTCGTGCGTTTTGTCTCCCTGCACCAAGACAACTGGACGTGACTAATGGGTGACCATTGCTGTGAATCAAATTCACCCTATGCCAACAGACACCGACAACTCACTCATACCTGTCAAGTGAGTGACAGGGACTGATTAATTTACTGCAACAGCCATCTACAAGTTTCATCTGAGAAACTGATTCCTTGCTTCATAGGGCCCTGCAAGGTGCTGAGGATGATCAATCCTATGAGCTAGATCTTCCACTGACATTAAAAATATCTACCACTTTTCACATCATACTCCTGAAACCTCTTACACTTAACAAGTAAAACAATAGGGATCTGCCTCCTTATCCTGTCCTGGAAAGTTTGAACAAATATGAAGTTTAGAGCATTACTTATTCCGGGTGGTCCAGAGGGGGGTTTCAGTATTTGGGACATTGGAAGGGTTATGGGCATGAGCGAGCAAGCAAGCAGCAGGCCAGGCCTTCACTGGCTGCTGGCATACTGCACTACTTGCCCAATGATTGTAAAGCTGCTAGGGGAGAGACTAAGCTTCTCACTGGCCCTGCAGCGGTGCCAGGGCTCAGTGAGGGCAGGCTGGCTTCGATGAGCAGCAATCACTGCCTGACACCAAGCCCCTGTCAGCTGACATCAGCCAGGGAGGAGCCGACTGCCTGCGCGCAGCAATGACCGGCTGTGGACTCGGGAAGCAGAGACCCCTGAGATACTGCTGGCCTCCAGCCCCTCCCAGCATGCCCAGCCAGCCCCTATGGCCCATCTATTACACTGCCACCAAATGATGCAACCTGACAGGCATTCGTCTAAGTGGTGAGTGACTACATATATACTGTCACCATACAGCCTCTCTATATACTGTCACCATACTGCTTCCGTCCATATATACTGTCACCATACTGCCTCCGTCCATATATACTGTCCACAATACATGTCATGTAGTCCTGATTTAATCATTCCTTTTTATTTTTCAACTAAAAATAAAATATGATTCAGTGATATCAGTGTGGTGCTTGTTATTCAGTTTTAGTTAAACTTTATGTATCCTATATACTAAGGCAGCCCCAATTTTGGCAGCAAATCTCTCTGTCCTTGTTTTGCCCTAATCTCCCTCTTTTTAGGGGCTCCTCCATATACTCGGTTTGGGTTGTCTTTAAGGAATCCTCTGTAGGTTGTTTCTGGATGTCTTTAGACCCTCCTCCATATTCGGGGTGTGTAGATGTTTATAGGGGCTCCTCCATATGTGTGTGCGTGTCTCTGCCAATGAGTTATGCGATCATATCTTTTACTATTCTAGTTGTTTATTTGCGGTTTTACTTAATATGTGTAACACAGACGAAAGTGAAACCCAGACTCCTTGTATTGTGTCCTCTGTGTGTATAATGTGTGTAATGCAGTAAGTGTCCTTGGGCAAGACCCCTAACGGTACATACTCGCCACCCAGGACATACTTGAAAACGAGAGAAATCTCAATGTATCCTTCCTGGTAAAATACTTTCTCAAAAAAAAAAAAATATTGATAGATCCCAGACTCCCTGTATTGTGTCCCCTCTGTGTATTATTATTATTATTAGGGATGGGCTGCCGGTTCGAATCAGTTCGATGTTCGCATCGAACATCGGCCGTTCGAAAGTTCGCGAACTTCAAACTTTTCATGCCGTTCGCAAAAAGCTAGAAAAAAATTAAAATTTTGATATTTTTTTTAAAAAATGCTAAAAAAATCTAAACATAAAGTGACTCTTTACTGCAGAATATTATAAGCAACAGTTTATTATATATTGAATTAAAACAGGAATATTTTTAACATTGAAGCGTATGGGATAAAAAAATCTTGTTGCTAAAACATCAGGCAGACAAGGCCCTCTAATCAGGCACTGTAGAGGGCAGCCTGCCGGGGCCTCCCAAGGGTCCCTTGAGGAGCATGCGGCCGCCGGATGACAGAGCTGCGACTGTGCCGGCTGGCTGGCCGGGTGCATGTGGCAGAGAGGCGGCGCAGGGAGGGAGCCACTGCACCTGCGGCCATGGCAGACCCCCCCCCCCCCCCAAACCACGATCCAGGAAGCCCCCACTGACATCCAGGCTAAGGTAAGGCGACACATTTCTAAAAAAAATAAAATCCGAGGAAGATTTTTAAATGTCCCTGGGAACATAGAAAGAAAAAAAATATATATAAATTTTAATACTCACCTGATTCCTGGATCCACCACCAAGCGCAGCCTCCCGTCTCTCACACTGTTAGCGTGCCGGTGTATGCAGGTTCTGTGTGCAGCTTCTGAGAAGATACGCTATTAGTGTAGAGGGAGCGATGCAAAATGCGCTGTCAGCTTCCCCGCTACACTAATAGCGTATCTTCTCAGAAGCTGCACACAGCGTGCCGGTTAAAGCTAGGGTCAGACTGTAGAGGTGCTGCACGGCTGTAATGGTAGGCCCCCTATAGGGTGATGGGGAGCCCCCAGGCTGTGTAGAGTGAAGCCTTTAGGGCAGGTATATGGTTTTGTTTGGAGCACTTGGGAAACAGGAAAGACAGTGCAGAAATACAGACAAAGGAGGTAACACGATAAATTCTACACACTGCAGGACAGGACCCAATACTTGAAAAATGTGAATAATATAATGCCAGACAGGACTTGATACGTGAATGCACAATGAATGCAGTACAATGAAAGACAGAATTTGATACGTGAATGCAGCACACTGCAAATCCTCCTACTCCCAGCCAGGGAGTTCAGACAAAGCCGTGGGAATCACTCACACCATATGGCTTCGTGGCCAAATGCCTGTAAAGTGAAAACAACTGAACTAGACACTTACATACAAATCTAAACAGACAAGATACATACAGAAGAAGTTCCAGAAGCCAAACCAGGTCATAAACGAGATATCAGATAGCAGAAAGTACTTAGGGAGCAGACTAAAGAATATCCAGAAATCAGAGCCAAAGAGTCATACACAGATTATCAGAACTTGAACTAGAAAAAACACGAGGAACAGGAACAAGAGGATCTCAGACTTAGTCTATCCTGATCCAAGGATCAAATGCCTGGTTGGCCCTATATATAGGGCTAAGCAGATCATGTGACTGCAGACCATCAGCCCAGTGGGAATGGTCTGTAGAGCCTGAACAAGAAAACCAGACAGACTAGAAAATCCCTGCTCCCACCACCAGGGGGCAGGGTTGAGACGTAACACCGGCAGTGTGAGGATTGATATGCTGCATTAATTATTCTGTTTACAAATTTGGTTATTTAACCCGTTTGCGTTTGGATTGTAATATTGTGACATCCAGGGCCCCTGGTGGCGATCGGGGGGCCCTGGACGCATGGTGCCGCCAGCTGGCCGAATGCCAGGAACTCCGGCGGCACTCGACGCAGCTGTGAGTGATCAGGAGGCAGGGCGCAGCAGGATGACGCAAAGCCACCGAGACCTTTAAATCAGGAGTGCGCGTTATACACCTTGCCTTGCCGTGGAGATTCATTCCCGCATCGCTAGTTTACCGAATCAGTTTGTATACTTGTTACTGACCCTGCTTGTTCTGAGGACCCGATCTGCTGCCGACTTTGCCTGCCATTTGACTATTCTCTCTGTGTACTCCCTGCCTGTTCTGTTTGCCTCCTGTTGCTACTGGTGTGTGACGATTCTCACCATATACAGTAGCGCAGTACAAGTGCCTAAACGTTGCTAACCCGGTTTTGTTATAATGACTACGCTCGCTCTGTGCCCCTGTCTGGTATATTCCACTGCTTGTTACTGCTGGTGCACTTCCATCCTGCCATAAAAGTCTGCAGCCACTTCAGACGGTCATTCCCAGCAAGTGTTCGCCTGGCAGAAATTCAAACAGAATTCCACCTTCCCACAAACCGTCTGATCTGTGACATGCCCACCAGGTGGAACTCGACATTAGCAATGCTGCAGCGTCTGCACAAGCAGCAGAGGGCCATCAGTGAGTACCTGTGTGAGTATGGCACAAGGACAGGTTCAGGTCAACTACCCCCCCGCAGTGGCTGATGATCAAGGATGCATGCACTGTACTGTCACCATTTGAGGAGGCAACGAGGATGATGAGCAGGGACAGTGCATGCATCAGTGACACAATTCCTTTAGTGTTCCTGCTGGAGCGCACTCTGCGGGGAAATATATACTGTAGATGTGGCACTAGAGGCCAGAGCAGCGGGAGGAAGAGGAGGACTTTGCTAGCTTTTAAGGCCCCAGTCTTTACGCAGACAGTATTCCTGCGGGTCCTCAGTAGTGATGAGCCGAACACCCCCGTGTTCGGTTTGCATTCGAACAATTTCAAAAGTTCGAGTTCGAACTCTAATCGAACTCAATGCAAGTCAATGGGACTCGAAAGTTCTATTTTTTTTTTTTTTTTGAGTGCCCTCCAAGAGGGCATATATGCAAGATATTTGCCATAAAAAGGTGTATGGGGGTCCGGGTAGTGCCCTGGGGGACAGGAAACAAGGACAAAGTTTAAAAAAAGATGTTTTTAAAGGATTCCTTGAAATAAAGGTTAAGAATAAAAACGAAAAATTCCTTCAAATATCGTGCCTAGGAGGTCCCCATAACCTGCCCGTGAAGTGGCGGATTTGTAGCCTGTATAGAAACATTTAAAAACAAAACAATTACGTTTCAAATGACGGTAAATGGTTTTCCTTTTAATCTATTCATAAACAACTGCTTGGGGCGGCAGCCTGTATGAAAAGAGACGTTTTAGGACACGCAGAACAAGTTTAGTGATTTTTTTGGCTAAATTATGGTGAAACTTATGCAGGCTTTGGATGAAAGTAACAATAGGTGCTTTAAAATTGGGCCTTTAGTGTCGGCAACAGTGCCGTCACACTGTAACCCCTCTGTGGTATTGTGGAAGAGTGCAGGGTTGGACCCTGCGGTCCAATATTAAAATGATTGGAATCTGGTATTGGCGTCAGTGGCAGTGCACCCAAATATTTTGCCTTTGGTGGCAGCAAGTGCCTTCACACTGTAACCCCTCTGAGGTATTGTGGAAGAATGCAGTGGTGGAGGTTTTGGTAATGCAGAAGAGATCCCCTAACAAAACCGGGTCAGCAATGTTTAGGCACTTGTACTGCGCTACTGTATATGGTGAGAATCGGCGCATACCAGTAGCAACAGGAAGCAAACAGAACAGGCAGGGAATACACAGAGAGAATAGTCAAATGGCAGGCAAAGTCGGCAACAGATCGGGTCCTCAGAACAAACTGATTCGGTAAGCTAGCAATGCGGGAATAAAGGCTGAGACACACTGAGCATGTAGCGACGCACAGCGTAGCGAAGCAAACATTTTGCAGGCTTGACTTCACTCCGCTCTGCCTCGCAGCGTGTCTACACTGCATTACGTTTGCTTCTCACCGCACTGGACAGGAATCCACTAACTAAATTAAAATGTACACACAAAACCGTTTTATTTTCACACAGCACATGTTATATAGGCAAAAAAGTTTCTACTGAATAAAATACATAAATTACTGTTAATTTAATAGGAATAGTATAAAAATATTAAAAAAAAGGTAACCCCTGATCATATATATTATAGGGACACGGAGCGCTGTGTATAGAGTAGGGATGCATTGAAACCACACAGACAAATACTGTATGTATATATCAACATGCAGACCTATATATACGTATATATCAACACGCAGATATATATATACACACCCACCCACAGACCTCAGACCATATATACACACATGGGGGGGGTGGAATGTGGACAATCTCAACTAAATGCCGCCCCCCCCCCCCCAATTTGGCTGATCCCTTCAGAATAAATGTTGAACCCGACAGAGTAGAGAATATATATATTATTCTCTGTTCTATCGGGTTCAACATTTCTTCTGGAGGGATCAGCCAAATGGGGGGGGGGGGCAATTAGTTGCCAAAATGTGTGTGTAATACAAGTCTGGATATATATATATATATATATATATATATATATATATTACACACAGTTGCAAGAAAAAGTATGTGAACCCTTTGGGATTACGTGGAGTCTTGCATGAATTCGTCATAAAATGTGCTCTGTTCATCTAAGTCACAACAATTTGAAAAACACAGTCTGCTTAAAATAATACAACACAAACATTATAGGTTTTCATGTTTTTATTGAACAGAACATGTAAACATTCACAGTGCAGGGTGGAAAAAGTATGTGAACCTTTTGGACTTAATAACTGGTTGACCCTCCTTTGGCAGCAATAACCTCAACCAAACATTTCCTGTAGTTGCAGATCAGACCTGCACAACGATCTGGAGTAATTTTGGACCACTCCTCTTTACAAAACTATTTCAGTGTAGCAATATTCTTGGGATGTCTGGTGTGAATCGCTCTCTTAAGGACATGCCACAGCATTTGAACCGGGTTGAGGTCAGGACTCTGACTGGGCCACTCCAGAAGGCGTATTTTGTTTTGTTGAAGCCATTCTTTTGTTGAATTACTTGTATGCTTTGGGTCATTGTCCTGTTGCATCACCCATCCTCTGCGGAGCTTCAGTTGGCGGACAGATGGTCTTACGTTTTCCTGCAAAATGTCTTGATAAACTCTGGAATTCATTTTTCCATCAATGACAACAATCCGTCCAGGCCCTGAGGCAGCAAAGCAGCCCCAAACCATGATGCTCCCTCCGCCATGTTTTACAGTGGGGGATGAGGTTTTGATGTTGGTGTGCTGTGCCTTTTTTCTCCACACATAGTGTTGTGTGTTTTTTCCAAACAACTCAATTTTGGTTTCATCTGTCCACAGAATATTTTGCCAGTAGTGCTGTGGAACATCCAGATGCTCTTTTGCAAACTTCAAACGTGCTGCAATATTCTTTTTGGACAGCCATGGCTTCCTCCGTGGTGTCCTCCCATGTACTCCATTCTTGTTTAATGTTTTCCTTATTGTAGATGTGTCAACAAAAATGTTAGCATGTGCCAGAGATTTCTGTAAGTCTTTAGCTGACACGCTAGGATTCTTCTTTACCTCATTAAGCATTCTGCGCTGTGTTCTTCCAGTCATCTTTACAGGACGACCACGCCTAGGGAGAGTAGCAACAGTGCTGAACTTTCTCCAATTGTAGACAGTCTGTCTTACCGTGGACACATGAACATCAAGGCTTTTGGAGATACTTTTGCAACCCTTTCCAGCTTCATGCAAGTCAACAATTCTTGATCGTAGGTCTTCTGAGAGCTCTTTTCTGTGAGGCATGGTTCACATCAGGCAGTGCTTCTTGAAACCAGTAAACCCAAAACTGGTGTGTGTTTTTAAAGGGCAGGAAAGCTTTCAGCAACACATCCAATAATATCACACTGATTGGACTCAAGGTTGGCTCACTCCTGGCTCCAATTAGCACTTGGAGAAGTCATGGGGTTGGGGTTCACATACTTTTTCCACCCTGCACTGTGAATGTTTACATGTTCTGTTCAATAAAAACATGAAAACCTATAAGGTTTGTGTTGTATTATTTTAAGCAGACTGTGTTTTTCAAATTGTTGTGATTTAGATGAAGAACAGAGCACATTTTATGACCAATTCATGCAAACCTCCACGTAATCCCAAAGGGTTCACATACTTTTTCTTGCAACAGTATATATAATCATACCTGCCCTTACCTTCCCCTATAAATTTGCTAAAAATATACACACAAAAAAAACACTGCCTGAGACCCCGCGCAGCCCACATGCCACCCCCCTCTACCTGGCTGAATGTATCTAATATATATAATTAAATCCATTCAGCCAGGTAGAGAAAGAAAAAAAAGGTTTTATTTTATGTTCCAGGGGACATTCAAAAATGTCCTCGGATTTTTTTTTTTTTTTACATAGTTACATAGTTACATAGGCTGAAAAAAGACATGCGTCCATCGGGTTCAGCCTCTCCCACATAACCGTGAAAAGTTGTGCCCGAATGCAGAACCCAAAGTGGATAAATGGAGTGGGGGTCTCTTGCTCCACAGCCCCAACAATCACAAAATGAATAAAGAAGCTCCAGAGTCCACGATAGATTTCAATGGATTTAATCCAACAACAGAAAAAAAGGCAACGTTTCGACCATGACTGGTCTTTGTCAAGCCAAGCAAGGCTTGACAAAGACCAGTCATGGTCGAAACGTTGCCTTTTTTTCTGTTGTTGGATTAAATCCATTGAAATCTATCGTGGACTCTGGAGCTTCTTTATTCATCTCCCACATAACCTACTGCTGTTGATCCAAAAGAAGGCAAAAAACCCAGTCTGAAATGCTTGCCAATATGCAACATACTGGGAAAAAATTCCTTCTTGACCCCAGAATGGCAGTCAGATTTCTCCTTGGATCAAGAAGCTTTTACCCACATATTAAATATTATAACCCTTAATATTCTGTGTCTGCAGGAAGTCATCCAGTCGTTTTTTAAAAGTCGGTACAGACTCTGACCCAACCACCTCAACAGGCAGAGAATTCCACAGCTTTATTGTTCTCACCGTAAAATAACCCTTCCTATGCTTTAAGCTAAATTTTCTTTCTTCCAGTCTAAATGGATGACCCCTTGTCCTATGTATAGTCCTGTTAATGAATAGGTTATCAGACAATGGTTGATAATGGCCCCGTATATATTTATATAAGGTTATCAGATCCCCTCTAAGGCGCCGTTTCTCTAAACTAAACAGGTTTAAGCTTGTTAGTCTTGCCTCATAACTTAACCCTTCCATTCCCCTTATTAATTTAGTTGCCCGTCTCTGCACTTTTTCTAGCGCTATAATATCTTTTTTTAAACCGGTGCCCAAAATTGCACAGCATATTCATGGTGCGGCCCGACCATTGATTTATACAGAGGCAAAATTATGTTTTCATCCCGTGAGTGAACTCCCCTTTTAATGCATGCCAATACTTTGCTGGCCTTGGCGGCTGCTGTTTGACATTGCACATTGTTACTTAGTTTGAAGTCTATGATTATTCCCAAATCCTTCTCCTGCTTGGATTTCCCTAACTCCGTACCATTTAGGGTATAAATTACTTGTGTGTTCTTCACTCCAAAGTGCATAACTTTGCATTTATCTAGATTAAATTTCATCTGCCATTTAAGTGCCCAGTCCCCCAATTTATCTAAATCCCTCTGCAGCGAAGTAACATCCTGCTCACATTGTATTACTTTTCCTAGTTTTGTGTCATCTGCAAACACTGATACATGACTTTCAATGCCTATCTCAAGGTCATTTATAAATAAATTGAATAGTATTGGTCCTATAACAGACCCCTGAGGGACACCGCTTACCACTGGTGCCCATCTTGAAAATGTACCATTTATGACCACTCTCTGTACCCTATCTTTTAGCCAGTTTTCTATCCAAGAACAAGTATTTTCATCTAGACCAATTTTTCTTAATTTAAATAGTAACCTTTTGTGTGGAACTGTGTCGAAAGCTTTGGCAAAATCTAAGTAAATCACATCCACTGCGACCCCCTGATCTATACTTCTACTTACTTCCTCATAGAATGTAATTAGGTTAGTCTGACATGATCTGTGTTTCATGAAACCATGCTGATTTTTGCCAATAACATTATACCTCCCAATAAATTCCTGAATATTATCCCTTAGTAACCCCTCAAATACTTTCCCAGCCACAGATGTTAAGCTCACAGGTCTATAATTCCCAGGCACAAATTTTAAACCTTTCTTAAATATAGGGACCACGTCAGCTTTTCTCCAATCCTCTGGTACTATTCCTGAAAAAAAGAATCTTGAAAGATTAAGAACAGAGGTTTACATATTTCAACACATAGCTCTCTCAGTACTCGCGGATGAATTCCATCTGGCCCTGGGGCTTTATTCACATTCACATTGTTTAATTTCTGCAAAACCTTGTCCTGAGTCAACCAGTCACTTAGTATTAATACGTTTTTATTAATGAATTGCATGTCTCCTGTTATAGGTTTCTCTTTGATAAATACTGAAGAAAAATAATCATTTAAAATTTCTGCCTTATCCTGATCTTCAGTTAACAATAACCCTGACTCAGAGTTTAGTGAACCTACATTTTCACTCTTGGGTTTTTTAGAATTTATGTACCTAAAGAATCTTTTAGGGTTGGTCTTGCTCTCTTTGGCTATTTCTTTTTCATTTTCTAGTTTAGCCCATCTAATCGCATTTTTACATGCTTTATTGGCTGCCCTATATGCTTTATAGGATGCCTCAGATTTATCAGATTTAAAAGCTTTAAATGCCTTCTTTTTATTTTTCATTTCCTTAGTTACCTTCCTACTAAGCCACATTGGTTTCAGTCTGTTTTAGAAATGTGTCGCCTTACCTTAGCCTGGTGGTCAGTGGGGGCTCCCTGGATCCTGGTTGTGGGGGGGGGGTCTGCCATGGCCGCAGGTGCAGTGGCTCCCTCCCTGCGCTGCCTGTCTCTGCCACATGCACCCGGATGGCTAGCCCGCACAGTCGCAGCTCTGTCATCCGGCGGCCGCATGCTCCTCAAGGGGATCCTTGGGAGGCCCCTGCAGGCTGCCCTCTACAGTGCCTGATTAGAGGGCCGTGTCTGCCTGATGTTTTAGTAACAAGAATGTTTTATCCCATAGGCTTTAATGTTAAAAATATTCCCGTTTTAATCCAATATCTAATAAACCGTTGCTTATAATATTCTGCAGTTAAGAGTCTTTATTTCTAGATTTTTTAGTATTTTTTTAAACTTTTTTTTTAAAAAAAACTTTTTTTTTTCGAAGTTCGCGAACTGTCGAACGGCTGATGTTCGATGCGAACTCCGAACAGATCGAACCGAACAGCTCATCCCTAGTCCTCAGATCAGACAGGAGGAGGATGAGGAGGAATATTTAAGTTGTGGGGGCATAGAAGGTGGGGATTCCTCAAGGGAGGGTTTTGTATCCCCAGAAACTGAAGGACTAGTACGTGGCTGGGAGGAGGTAGTGCACAATACGGTCATCCTCAGCGACCAGGGACACTCAGAAGCTAATGCCACCTCCAACCTATGCTGCATGGGCTACCTTATCCTGCAAAGCCTGCTAAAGGACCCCAGGATTCGTGCTATCAAGGAGAGGGATCATTACTGGTTGGCAACCATTCTTGATCCACGATACAAGGGTAAGGTTGCAGAGCTCATCCTGCCCTCACAGAGGGAGGACAGGATGGAACAACTTTAGGACGCTCTAAGGCTGAGCGTCCACTGGCACCGAAGTCGGTCGACCGATGCGTTCGTCAGATCATGGACGACGTCGGACATCCGACTAGGGTCTTCCACTGCAAGCAATCCGTCGGAACAACTACGGATGATCAGATAGATTTCAGAGGTGGAGTGCAGAGACTGCCAAAACCAGAATGAACTGGTTTTACATATAAAACACAGTTCATTCTGCTTTTTTAAACACTGCAGTCCTTTGTGGGACAATGGGTGAGACAGAATACAAATATACATACAAGTACACACAGAACAGTAGCAGAGAGGACCCAAGAGCTTACAATCGACCAAGGAGCCTTCTCTGCCCTACCCCTCACCCCTACACAAACAGGGCTAGTCCCACACATCTCACATACATATAAATCAGGGATCTCAAACTCTGGCCCCACAGATGTATTTTGCCTACAAATCCCAGAATTCTTTGAATGCAATAAATGGCCAGAGAATAATGGGAGGTGTAGTTCAGAAGAATCTGGGGGGGCCAGAGTTTGAGATCCCTGATATAAAAGCATTTAAAATAAACTATTTATAACTCCCCTGATCAGTTTCTCCACATCCATCTTCTCTGATCTGCTGAAATACATGCGATGCAAACGAGTGAAATAGTACTGATCGCCCATCTGATGCCGTCTTTAACCGTCGCTGGAAGACGGACGTCTGACGCAATGGGCGATGGTCCATTCACCTGCATGTTGTTGGATCGGACGGACGACGAAGGACAATATCTGATGATCGCACCATCGCACAAATACAGTGCCAGTAGACGTCCAGCCTAAAGCGACACTTGGTAACCTACCAGTGCCTGGAAAGGTGTTACACAAGTGTTGACACAGGTGCTTCTGAGGCTGCGGTTTATCAGAGGAAGAGCGGTGAAGGGTGCCGCTTGAATGATGCCTTTTGCAATTTTTTTAGTCCACAACGCCCAGGGACGTCAAATGTAGGCACCCATTGCCAGCGTCTTCACCATATGGTGCAGGACTACCTAGGGGCAAGGGCAGACCTGGATACCTTTACAGCAGATGATCCACTGGCTTACTGGGTTTTGAGATTGGATCACTGGCCAGAACTTAGTCAATATGCTATGCAGCTACTAGGTTGCCCTTCATCCAGCGTGCTTTCCGAAAGGACGTTCAGTGCCGCTGGAGGTTTTGTCACAGATAAAAGAGTGTGTCTGTCCACCGACTCTGTAGACCGGCTGACATTTATAAAAATGAATCCGTCCTGGATCAGCAGCTATCAATCCCTTGATGCTGATGTAACTGAATAGATCAGGGATCTCTTCTGCATTCCCAAAACCTCCACCACTGCACTCTTCCACAATACCTCAGAGGGGTTACGTTGTGAAGGCACTAGCTGGCACCAAAGGCCCAATATTTGAGTGCACTGACGCGTGTACCAGATTCATATCATTGTAATATTTGACGGCAGGGTCTACCCCTGCACTCTTCCACAATACCTCAGAGGGGTTATGGTGTGAAGGCACTAGCTGGCACCAAAGGTCCAATTTTAATGCACCTGTTGTTACTTTCATCCAAAGCCTGGATAAGTTTCACCATTATTTAGCCAAAAAAATCACTAAACTTGTTCTGTGTGTCCTAAAACGTCTCCTCTTTTCATACAGGCTGCCGCCCCAGGCAGTTGTTTATGAATAGATTAAAGGAAAACCATTTACCGTCATTTGAAATGTCTTTTATTTTCTTTTTAAATGTTTCTATACATCCTACAAATCCGCCACTTCACGGGCAGGTTATGGGGACCTCCTAGGCACGATATTTGAAGGAATTTTTTCGTTTTTATTCTTAACCTTTATGTCGTGGAAAAATCACTGTTCCTTTAAAAACGTTTTTTTTTTTTACTTTTTTCCCTTGTTTCCTGTCCCCCAGGGCACTACCCGGTCCCCCATACACCTTTTATGGCAAATATCTTGCATATATGCCCTCTTGGAGGGCACTCTAAAATTCGAACGTTCGAGTCCCATTGACTTGGATTGAGTTCGAATCGTGTTCGCGTTCGAAATTTTTCAAATGTTTGTGTTCGAATGCGAACCGAACACAGGGGTGTTCGGCCCATCACTAATTATTATGTATAATACAGAAGGCATCTGTAAATTTGGAGGGGACCCAAAAGTTTCCTAAACTAGTTGGCAGGCCTAAGTGGATGATGGCCACTGCATTATAGCAACAGCCATCGTTAAAACCAGAAAGTGTCTGGCGGTTTAAACACGAGGCGCGGCCTTGAAAGGAAGGAGTGTGTCCAATTTAATTTAGGGTGTGCATGAGTTTAGTCAGGCCTAGGGCAGCACAAAACCTAAATACACCACTGATTACACCTGTAAATGATGGTCTAATGCAGTGGTTCCCAACTCTGGTCTTCAAGTACCTGTAACGGGCTAGTTTTGCCCGGAGCAGCAAAACCTGGCTGCGGCTGAATTCTGAGTGGCCAAATTTGGCCATGCCTGAAGTTTAAGCGGATAAATTCAGCCCGCCCCAATTTGAACAGCCAAGTTCAGCCACGGCAAGAATCTCCAGGGACTAACACATTTCGGAATCCCTGAGCTGAAAAGGAAGAGCAGCCCAAACTATGCTATGCTGCCCCGCGGCTTCAAGGTCCACCCGCCACGGGGGCGGCATAGTACGTCCTGCGGCAGGAAAGGGCTAACAAACAAGTTTTCTAAAGCTAAAATTTTCCAGCATAACTTTTGGTTCTCTGTGTCTGTTTTAGGAAGGGGCACTGCACCCACCTTCACCAAGTTAAGTCCTGAAAAGGAAAAAAAAGGATTCTACAGTTTTCTTCACATCTGAATGGTTTAATATAAAATATCTGATATTAAAGGTGTATCTGATTGCTGCTAATTTATGATCTGAGGTTGAATTCCTTCCCTTTTAGGCTAGGGTCAGACGAAAGCATTTTTCCCCACGAACGTGAAAAAGTGCGTCCGAACGCATTGATGTATTTTTTCACGGAATGCGCAAAAACGGTCAGACTACGTGCATTTTCGGTCGTGATTTTGTACGGATCGTCAATAAAACTCTTTTTGCGTCTGGACGTTATGTTGGCTGGACATTAGCAGCGTCTGACATCTCCTAATCACGCCGCAGCTGCGCACTCAGTACGTCAGTACTAGCGGTTCAGCGTTCTCAAAAAAATGCGTTCAAATTCCACTTGCGTTGCACGGCCGGACTTTTGTGCGGCCGTACATCGTATATTGGCCGTCATTGCCCATCATCTGCTGCTAATGCGGCTGTAATTATGTGCGCCAGAACGCACGTTAAAAGTGCGCTGGTCTGACCCCAGCCTTATTCTAAATTATTAAAAAAAGCATCTTGATGACGGATTTTGTGCAGCACGGTTACATTTTTGTCTCATAAATAAGCACCAAAGATATTAACATTACATTCCTATGATTTGCTATGAAACATAGTGCTAAATATTTTTCCCCATAAATGTTCCTCCTTACTTCTTTTTCATTTAATGGTCAGTAGCCATTGAAAACAATACTAGACTGACCCATATAACAAAAAGAGAAAAGAATTAGTGAAAAGCTGCAAAGATTCCCTACAGTGATATTGTATTATTTTAATAGACCCCACTATTTTCCTTTGCTTCGTGTCTGAAACTGTGCTTTTGTGTTTTTCAATATTGATGTAATAAGTAAAAGAGTTTGCAGTCTTTAGGGCAAAATAAAACTGTATAAACAAAGTCTAAACCCAATGCTCTGTCACTGTGACTCCTGAGGATGCTGAATAACATGCAGCACTTCCTGCGGCCGCTAGGTGGCGCTGTGGAGTTATTCCGCCGTCTGTTTCCATCGCAGTTCGAACCGTCAGTATCAGTATAGAAATAAATCCTAGCGCGCTTGACGCATTTATCGGCTTTGTTAAAAGAGGTGACGTCGTGTGATTAATTCCTCTATCCAAGCAGTTAACGTTTATTAATTCCCTCAAGACACATTAAAAAGTCCGTTTTAAATACTATCAGTCTCTCTCGGCCATCACAAAAGCTTCGAAACATTCTTGGAACTGCTGGCTTTCCCGATTCAAAGATGGCGTCTAGATAATTCCGGATGTGCTTAAGTTTCGCGAGTCACAGGAGGAGGAGCGACGCGCAGACCAATTAGAGCTGCGTATTATAAGAAGGACGTTCAAGAACGTCTTGTCTGCGCGCGTAGGTATAACTATATAATTGTATAAGTGCTGTGTTTGTAACACATATAGGGAGAGCAGAGCTCCGTGTCTGCCTTTAAAAGGTCTATGCATAGGCACGTGTATGTAACTCACTTCCTGTTTCCCAGGTCCATTATATAGATTGCTCTATGGAAGAGGAACCATGTGACCTTATCAGCTGGTGATCTTACACCATTACAGATTGGGCAGGGGGTTATGTTCCTGTTAATTTGCTAGATTTGATCTTGCCTAAAGTAATGTTAGTCTTATGTTAGTGTATAATAGCATTATGTAATAATGTGTTTTTGTTTGAATCTCTTACTGTGAGATCATGAAATTAGAAAAGTCAAATACCCCACCTCCCTTAGTGTGTAGAAAAGGAGTAAATGAAGAGTAGGAGACCCATGATTGCATTAACCAGGTCATTTCCTGTCATAGGGTTATTTAGAGAATTTCAAACTATATCCGTGCTGACCGGTTTCACATATTTTGTGGTACGCGTGGCTGCCTTCGTGGTTGGTGACATCACAGTAGAGGTCCCTCATTTCACTGCCAAAGGAATTTATTATCGCATATGACAGTGAAGATTATACATTAAACTGCAACATCAATATAGTAATCTAAGAACTATATTTAACTTTACACACCGTGACCACTTTAGCTTTTTAAAGGGGTTAGGCTGCATGGTGTCTCCCCCCCTCCCCCGCCCTTCACTCTAGTGCAGAGTGTACCAAACCTGTCCTCAGGACCATCAACCAGGCCAGATTTTGCAGGTCACCTTGGGGAAATGCAGACTGAATCCTGCAATCACTGAGCAGCAAATCCTATCACCTGTGCTGTGCTTCAGATATCTGGAAAACGTGGTGTGTCAGCAGGTCCTGAGGACCGGTTTGGGAAACACTGCTCTAGTGCCTTTTAGTTGAAATCGCTGTGGAAAGTGGAGGAGTCTCCTCTGTCCCCACACACACGCATCACCAGGCAGACGGGATTTTAAATTTGCCAGTCACTGATGGTGTTAGCACACTCTCAAGGTTATTCAGAGAGCGGTGAAAAGCAGGAGAATGGAAAATTCTAGGTCACAATAGCCGATTTGGAAAGTGAGATAAATGGGAGAATTTTTCTGATTTGGCTATTTTGACCTAGAATTTTCCATTCTCCAGTCATTCTCCTGCTGTTCACCACTCTCTGAATAACCTTGTCTGTGTAATGACATCATCCTCTCCCCGGCCGCCCTTGTGCAGGAGAGTCCTAAAATAAGCAGCCAATGGATTGCTGCTGTGCTTATCCACGCAGCTCCAATCCATTGTTCTGCGTAGGCACTACAGAACTTGCTACAAAAAGTACACGTTTCAGGCAATGCACAATTTTTGGATCTGATGCAATTGCATAACAAAACTGCAGGGACTTCCGCATTTCAGAAGCCCTAAACTGACGGGAATGAGCAGTGCGCACCAGTGGACAAAAAGTTATTATTTTCTCCTAAATTAAAGGAAAAAACAAACAAACCTGGGGCCATGGTGAAGTAAAACAGTTTTAGAGGAGCACTTCAGGATCGACGTCGGTGATTTCACTGCTGATAATGTAACATTTAGCATTCTTTTCTAATGCTGAAAATCCTGAACCGATTGACATACACTGTATATGCTTTGTACTCAGGGGATTTCAGAAGGATGGATAACAGACACAAACAGCTGCTGAGACATTTACGTCTAAGCTTGTCGAGTGAAGGCCTAGCAGACGGACTTGTCCCCCAGTATCTTCTCCAAGAAGATATCATCACCGTTAACCAGCTAGAAGAAATCCGTGCACAGAACACCAGCCAGCGGAGAGCCATGAAGCTTCTAGATATTTTACCAACACGCGGACCACGAGCTTTTGATGTTTTTCTCAGTTCCCTTGCATTGGAGTTTCCATGGGTAAAAGAAAAAATAGAAGAATATTGCAAGAAAAATGTAATCGAACCAATGGAAACAAATCATGCGTTGCCAACAGGTTTGTGCCACAGCTGCCCCTCTGACAAACAACTCAACTGGCTTGCTGGCAAACTAGGACCAGAATGGGAACAAATACTGATTAGTTTGGGCTTGGAGCAGAGTCAGCTCTATAGGTGTAAAAGTAACCATCCTTACAACATAGATAGACAAGTGTTTGAGGGACTCATCAAGTGGAAGCAACAGATGGGAAGCAAGGCCACGATGCAATGTCTATGGGAAGCATTGAAAGAAGCCGAGGTGGATCCCTCATTAATGCAACAATTAATACAATAATACAATATTTCCAGAATTTTGGAAGGAAAAAGGATTTCACCAAATCTCACCTTTTTAAAACATTTTATACCATGGACATTTTCATTTAAAAGTATCTGACGTCCTTCTGATGCTCTACGTTTTGGTTTCTTTGAGTAATTCTGCTTATATTCATAAAGTATTTATTCAGCGAGTGCTGACTTGATGGAGTTGTGGCCAGAATAACTGAATTTGAAAACCCTGTTATTCATTCTTCTGTTTTGCCCAAACACATGTGTAATTATTCAACAATCCACAAGCAATTAAACTGTTGTACCTCTACCTACATTCCTGTTTTACAATCAATGTATTTTTGGGTTGGCACATATATTCACCATTGATGCTGGCAAGGCTGTGTATGCATATACTTATAACCTGTTTTAATATGTACTGCCAGCTAGCTTTGTTATTTTGGAAATGTTGAGATGAACAACAGTCGTTTTCTATTAAATAAGAAAAAAAGAATAATATGAGTCTGTTTATCAAAGCACTGAGATAAATGGTTTGTACAAAACAGATAATGCCGTGAACACCTAGGATCAGTCATTAAAGCACACAAAAGATAAAATCCAAGAGGCTAGGGGTCCTATTCCATTGTTGTCAGTAAAATGGAGATGGTAAACAACAATATCTGTCCTTCCAAGCACAGATTTTCCTTACCGTCTCCATTTTACCAACCATATTCCAGGGTAGACGCTAATAAAGTGCCTACTAGTCCTCTGCGCGACTTGCTCTTGCAAGATTGCGTAGAGGAATTGAAGAGGGAGACTCAGAACTATTTGTTCTCAGTCTCACTCTGTTCCAGGCGAGAGGAAGTGGCGGATCGCGCTGCCCTCCACAATGGGATGAGAGGTGAGTATGGGGTTTTTTTGAGGGTAATGCAAATGCAGAATCACGTCCGTGTTGCCGCACAGTTTAACGTCCGTGGTAGCATAGAATCATGATCAAGAGACCCACACACTAAGTATGTGCGCACTGATCTGCTCACGCACAACGCACGTGGCAAACGGACGCAAGTTAGGCAAGAACGTAAAACCGCTAGACGGATGCTCAGAGTGTGCCACGTCCGTGTAGCATTCTATGTGAGTGATGAGAGGTCAGACGCAGCGCATTTGCGACGTCCAGTACCTTGATGCACAAAATGGCTTTTCATATCCTTTTCAAATTGTTAGCATTTTTCATATTAATTTTGTTTCCCATAATTCCCTTTTTTATTTTCTACGTCCGTCAGCAAAAACGGACCGTGTGGTGTCTACAGTATCTTCCGTCAGTACGTCCGTCCATTGTGCACGCACGCAGAGTGCGCTCTGACTGCATTCGTCTAACATTAGCCTTATTGTTCTCACTGTAAAAGAAACCTTTGCTATGTTTTAGGCTGAATTTCCTTTCTTCCAGTCTGACCTGTGTCCTGTGTATAGTCCTGTTAATGAATAGGTTTCCAGACAATGGTTTATAATGGCCCTGTATATATTTCTATAAAGTGGGTCGAGCTGCGGTATCCGCCCAACTGGTACTCCTGTGTCCACCCAATTTCCTGAACCCAAAAGAAATAAAAAAGGGGGAGCGTTCCCCCGGAACTCGATAGTCCAGGACAAGGCCAGTCCCTGCAAGGCAGTAAAAAGTCTCACAACAATAGGGAGAAAGCAAACATGAAAACAGGGGTACACAAAAACAAGACTGGGACAATTGTAAGTAAATTATAGAGAACAGAAGGACCATCGGACAGGCATCAAGGAAAAACCTCAGAAAACAACGTCAAACAAGGAACGAATGCAAATACAGTCTGGTATGTGGCAGGCGACTCGTTCAACTGGGACCAGTGGCCATATTGACACCGACTTTGCGCTGGGAAGGCAAGGAAAGCCCCATCGAGACCAGCAAATTCCACGCCTCATCCGGAGCACTAACAGTGTAAGTCACAGATCCGTAATCATAAAGTAAGGGGCTGACAGCACCGCACCGAAACCTGACCCCACCAGCTCGTAGACACACCGTCACCTCACGATAGCCTTTCTGACACAAGATACCGTGAAGGCTGGTTCATGCTCTTGTCATTTCACGACTTGATTACTGCAACTCACTCCTTATTGGTCTCCCCAAATCCTGTATTGTCCCTTTGCAATCTGTAATGAATGCAGGTGCCAGGCTTATTTTTCTCACCAAACACACCTCGTGTACCTCCCCACTCTGCCAGTCCTTCCATTGGCTTCCTGTGCATTCCACGATACAGTTTATAATACTGATGCTCACGTTCAAATCGCTCAATAACTCAACTCCTCCCTACATGTCTTCGTTACTCTGAAAGCACGTCCCATCTAGACAACTCCGGTCAGCAGGTGTTCTCCACCTGTCATTGGTCTACACACGCACGGCCAACTCTCTCCTCCAAGACTTCTCAAGGGCAGGACTGGTCCTGTGGAATGACTTGCCTCGCCCTATCAAACTCTCCTCTGATCTTCAGGCCTTCAAGAAATCCCTCAAAACCCATCTCTTCAGATTAGTGTACCACATCACTGATGCAACTCCTCCCTCTGCTCACGTACTCACACATGATTGAAGCTGCTTCTATGGCCCCACCATTCCTGGACCACTGGCACCAATGATCCTGCCATCCAGTAAAATGCCTCTTGTCTTCCTCAACCTCAATCCCTCTAGACTGTAAGCGCCTATGAGCGGGGCCTCTACACCTCTTGTTTCCATCATATGGCCATGTATCTGTATCTCGTTCCCTTTGGTTATTGTAAAGCGCTGCGGAAACTGTTGGCACTATATAAATGATGACAATAATAATAATCTCCGTCGGGCCAGGAGGGTTTGGAAAAGGAGGTCCCAAAACAAGGACAATGAGGCAGATTCGTAAGCCACAGCACCCTGGGAAGCAGGCAACGACATCAATTTCTGTTAGAGGGATCCTTGACCTACGCAATAATATCTCTAGGTGCCTCAGGTGGTACCATTGCAGGCTTCCAGATGCAGACAGCCGTCCCGAAAACTTCCTTCGCCCCCACAAGTAAGTGCAGCAGTTGGCCCGCCAAACGATTAGTGTAAGCCAAGACCGACTCTGGGATATCGACTCTGGGACCCCTCTGATACGGACATTCCGCTTATGGTGCCTGGTCTCTAGGATCTCCATGGACCGAGATAGCTATCCCAAGTGAGCCTGAAGGGAGTGAACCCTAGTAGTAAGGAGAGCCTAGGACATTTCGGCGGTATCTGTACGTTCATGGAGCGCAGCCACTCATTCCTGCATGGCAGTAACCTGAGCCCTGACCTCTTGCACATCTGAAGTCCAGAGGGCAGGCATTCCAGCTAGCATGTGCCTAATATCCCCTTTAGTGGATGGTATGGAGTCAGGTTGATTCTCAGTCGGGATCAGGCGAGGTGTCCATGGATACTGCCAACACAGGTGTCGCAGCCAGCTGGACATCTCTCGGCAAGGAATGCAACACTGGTGCTGTACTCCTCGACCCCCGCTTCAGAACCTCCGGGCAGGACAGTCCACAGCACCTCCACTCCCCAGGGGCCAGGAGCAACCATCCTCTTCCAAAGAGCCATATCCCCGGGGGAGGGAGCTGCTCCTCGCAAGAGGCCACCACTGCTCAGGGAGTCCCGGATATTGCAGTGTCGAAAACCCTCCAGATGATCTTTATTCTTGATATTTTTCTTACCTATTGCGCAGCGTGGAAAGATGAGTGGAAGCACGTGGACAGTCGTCAATACTCCAAAAAGGCCTCCAAAATGGCTGACCGCACCAGTCCGCAACCGGGATCACAGTACCTGCACACCACATGAAGGCTCTCACGGCCACCCAGCATGTCAGTCCGATTGATCCTCCCATTCTGCACAGCAAACAGGTCCGGGGAAATCGTTGTGGTGGCTCGGGGGATAGTGCAAAAGTCTCAAATAGATAAAGCCTCAAACAGAGCTCAGCAGCATGCGACTGCTCACCACTGCATCCGGCTCCGCCCCCCAAATTCCCTTTTTAATGCATGCCAATAAATTGCTCGGCTTGGTGACTGCTGTTTGACATTGGGCATTGTTGCTGAATTTGAAGTCTATGATTATTCCCAAATCCTTCTCCTGCTTTGATTTCCCTAACTCCGCACTATTTAGGGTATAAGTGGCTTTTGTGTTCTTCACTCCAAAGTGTATAACCTTGCATTTATCTACATTAAATTTCATCTGCCATTTAAGTTCCCAGTCCCCCCAATCTTTCTAAGGCTAAAGTTAGATGAAAGCAGTCAGAGCGCACTTTGCGTGCGTGTACAATGGACAGACATACTGACGGAAGATACTGTAGACACCATACGTTCCGTTTTTATTGATGGATGTAGAAAAAAAGGAAATTATGTGAAACAAAATTAATATGAAAAATGATAAAAATCGGAAAATGATATGAAAAGCCACTTTGAGCGTTAAGGTGCAAAATCCCGAAAAATGCCTAAAAGATCCTAAAAAAATCTATAAATAAAGATACTTTTTATTGCAGAATATTATAATCAACGGTTTATTAGATATTGGATTAAAACAGGAATATTTTTAACATTGAAGCCTATGGTATTCGCCTGAATAAACATGTTGAATGAAACCACTGAACAGCAGGGCAATTAGCTAACTTTTCACTGCTGGTTTTTGTTCTCTGAAAAGACGAAGCATGGCTTCTCTATGGGGATTCACTGCCCTCGTACAGGCACCGAACAGGCACCGTATGTGCAGGTAATTTTCCAGGATTTGGCGAACTGCCTGCTCTCTGAATGGCCCAATGGCCAGGAAAGGTAACCGTATGCTGAATTTCACTGTTCGGTTACCTTTCGGCCACAATTCGGATCTCTTTGAATAACCCTGTAGGTCAAAATAGCCGATTTGGAAAGTGAGATAAATGGGAGAATTTTTCTGCCATTCTCCTACTTTTCTCCTATGTAATACTGTGTTCTATTTTCATTTATTCAGCCAAAGAAAAATATACAAATGTAAAATAAATTTAGGAATATATAAAAATACTTGTTTATTATGTTGAAATTTTGCAACTGGTTTACCTCTATGGAGTAACTGGCTTCTCTTATGGATCTTTATACTGCAACTACCACGCTTGACTTGAGATCTAAAGTAGAAACTAATACAGACGTTACTTATTAACCCCTCTTTCGTTTTGTAATTTTGTGTACTTATTAAAAATAAATAGCAATTCCAAGTATTCTGCTTTATTCACCACCATTTTATTCTTGAAGTGTCGAGTGCCAACGTACAAGTGGAAAATGATGGCGTTGTTCAGAAAGCACTGCTGTTTGCCAATGTTGAAAACACCGTCTAAAATCGTCTTTGTTGCGATGATGCCAAATGCCAGCTCTTCACCAAGGAGAAATCCAAACTGCTGCAGGAGAAACTTCTTATGTGGCTGGTTATACACAACAGAAAGGCATTGCAGACAAACTGTCACAACTAACAGACACTGCACAGCAAAAGTTCCCCCACTCCAAAATAATTCTATCCTGCCTACTTCCAAGGAAGGACATATCGAACCACATCATCCAGAACATCAACACAGAACTGGCGGCTAAAACTAGCTCAAAGCCCAACATTCATCTGGCCCAACACCCTTCCATAACCCCTGAACACCTCTATGATAACAAACACCTCAACAAACAAGGGGTGAGTCACCTGGCAAGAGAATTCAAAGCCATTGTACTGAACAGAACTCATATCCGCGAACCCGGCACAAACCAAACCCAAACTAACACAACAACAACCACCACAAGACGACCTCAAACTGCACCGATAAACCAAGACAAGAACACCACATTTAAACCAAGAACAGGACAAAATAGATGGCAGGAATGGCGGAAACCACCCGCCTCAAGATGGACATCAAGAAGACCTCCACAGAACAGAGACTTGGAGGAGATATGGACCCTCCTTGGCACACTATACAACAAATTAATGTGAATTGATCTCATAATGAACTACAATGACAACCAGGGCCGCCATTAGGGCATTACGCCCCATGCTGCCGTAAGGGGCCCGGTGGGAGCCGGGGCCCGGGGGGGTTCCCGGGCCCCCGACCACAGCGGCGTCGCCCTTTAACAGACCCTAAGGCCCAGACCCAGGGCCCAGACCCCAAGGCCCAGACCCAGGGCCCAGACCCCAAGGCCCAGACCCCTAGACCCAGACCCCTGGGCCCAGACCCCAAGGCCCAGACCCCTAGGCCCGACCCCAGGGCCCAGACCCCAAGGCCCAGACCCCCAGTGCCCAGACCCCCAGGGCCCAGACCCCAAGGTCCAGGGACCAGACCCAGAGACCAGGGCCCAGGCCAGACCCCAGACCCAGGGACCAGACCCCAGGCCAGACTCAGGGCCCAGACCCCAGGCCAGACCCAGGGACCAGGCCCAGCCTAGACCCAGGGCCCAGACCTCAGGGACCAGACCCCAAGGCCCAGTCCCAGGGACCAGACCCAGACCAGACCACAAGGCCCAGGGACCAGACCCAAAGGCCATCATACACCGCCCGTTTCTGTGAGATTTATTGCTGTGGATTCTGTGATACGTTCAGACACACTGGTCATTACTGTGAGTTTTATTGGTGTGGATACTGTGATACGCTAATACACACTGCACATTACTGGGAGTTTTATTGCTGTGGTGCTATCTAATGTCCTTTTTTTTTTTGAAGGGGGAGAAAAGCTGTTAGAGGTTGAGGGAGTGCCGGGGGGGGCCCCATCGTGAGTTTTAGTAAGGGGCCCCATCATTTCTGATGGCTGCCCTGATGACAACCTTCCACAACCTGGTTGTCCCATGTAATTTTGCTCATTACAAGGTATAACAACATAAAATAACATCACTAAGTGCAGCCGCGCAACACAACGGCAAACGAACGCATTTTTTCGAGAACGCAGAGCTGCTAGTACTGACGTACAGAGTGCGTGATTAGGAGAAGTCAGATGCTGCTCATGTCCGGCCAACATAACGTCCAGACATCCAAAGTTTCCTGGTTTGGATCCGTAACAAATCACGCACGAAAATGCGCATCGTATGATCGTTTTCGCGAATTCCGTGAAAAAATACGTCAATGAGTTCGGACGCACTTTTTGACGGTCGCTGCGAATAATGCGTTCATTTGACCCCAGCCTAAGACGCGCGGTGACGGGCTGCAAAGCGCGATCCTCAGCGAGGTGGCCAGACGGGCGTCGAATGGAAGGAACCTCCACTCTCAGGGACGTTCCTTCCGCTCTCCATAGCCACATTTTACCACACAGGAATCCCACTACATGGTGCTCAAGTGACGGATGACCGTCTGCCTCATAAACACGCCTACCTAAACTCCTAAAACGACCTCTGCCACAGAGGTCCTCATGCAGCGGAGAGGAATTTTTCCTGCATTGACCATCAGCATCAATAAATTGTGTCCAGGAAAACATAGGTGACCTGGCAACCCTAGGGTTGCCAGGTCACCCATGTTTTCCTGGACACATAATTTATTGATGCTGATGGTCAGTGCAGGAAAAATGCCTCTCCGATGCATGAGTTACTTCCTGCTGCATATGAATTATACATGTTGCAGGGCAGCACTTTCCCTCTGCATGAAATAGTAATATGTGTAGAGGAAAACGTGGCAAACCTAGAGGCGACCCCCCAGGCCAGGCCCGGAGAAACAGCTGGCTACAGACACACACTCAGAGACTTCTTACCCGTGGAAATAATTTGCAGGGCCCAGTTTTATAATAATAATCAGGGACTGATTATAGTACTTATACAGAAGATTTAATGTTTGCACTTTCGCCATGTTTCTAATGGGCAGCTGACCTCAGGAAGGAGCCTTATCCTCCCACATGTCGCGCTCAACCAAGTTAAACAAGCAGTCACTGTGGCTGAATTATTTCTCTTTCTCATAAATCTGTTAGTTTATTTTTCTTTAGGCTTTGTATTTTCTCCCGTTTCGTTTGCCAACCAGTGATGGTAAAGCTCCACGCTTATACCGTGCCGCTTCCTTATTTTTCCAACCATGGGCGTGTACGTGTATAAACCCGCCTACAAGCCTCAATACGAACCAATCGAGCTGCGTAGCTTCTGTCCACCTCTGATCGTATCCAATCATGAGTTACACTCACACCCTTATCCTTTGGTTTAGCCAATCCGACGATGGCTTCGTGTGTGTATTCATTTTAGAGTGCAAAAAGAGCTGGTGAAGGGGAGAGCAGAGGGTACAGTGAGGGAGTCCCTGGAGGAAGTGGAAGATTATCTGCAGTGCTGGTACATGCTATTTAAACTGACTCTACGTGAAGGGGCAGCAGGGAGAGATTATGGGGCATATCTATCTGAGATAATGAGGGGCTTTACATCAATTATGCAGGAATTATCTATGTTTCCATTTATTGTTTTGTATATTCTTCTTTTCCAGGTTCTTGGTCCTAAACCTTGTTCTGTTTTTAGTGTGATTTGTTCTCAGCAGGGGGTGGTTTAGGAAATGAATGGGGAGGAGGGGGATTCAAAACAGCAACCAGCTACAGCTGGCAGATCTGACCACTTTCTAGCACTTTCACCATGTAATTAAGTGCAGGATGGGTTTTAATATAAAACACAATGGCATTGCTATCTGCAGCTCTGACTGGTTATTAGAGCACTTTATTTCTTATCAGTTTTGAAGTACACAAATTTCAGTTCCTAAAGTTTGCTTGTATAGAAGTGATTGTTCTCCTGTATCCATCTGATTTCTAAGATTTCGGACCGGATAGCTGCGCAATGAGGAGCCGAAGTAATTCTGGCGTCCGCCTGGATAGATACGCCAGACTGGTGCAGCAGACCATCCTCTGTCATCAGGTTAGTTCATATCATTTCCCTTTAGAACGGTTAATTACACCGAAATCATCAAATCTTTCTTGCATCAATTCAAAGTCGTCTCAACGCTGTTGGGATCTTTGTACTCTTTATTTTTTATAATTTATTCATGCTGATGGGTGGTACAGGAAAAATGCAACCCGGCAAGTAAGAAATCGGAAGGGAATCCCAGTCAAGTTGTCTTGCTTTCCTGCAGCATGTGAATTATACATGTTACAGGGCTGATCCTTCCCTGTGCTCTCCCCTTCTGCATGAACTAGTAATCTGTCTGATTTGGCAATCCTAATCCAGGTACCGTACTATCCAACCAAATACCCCACTACTAATCCCTATACTTTATTACCAAACCTATTCTCCCGGATTCCCCCTGTGTTTCTGTCACGTGAGTATCCCTATATCCTTGTATTTGATCATCCTCCTGTCACCATGGTGTCTCCTGCCCATCTCCTCAGCCCCCACTCTGTCCCTGCTACTATTCAC
Source organism: Leptobrachium leishanense (assembly GCA_009667805.1). Taxonomy (NCBI): domain Eukaryota; kingdom Metazoa; phylum Chordata; class Amphibia; order Anura; family Megophryidae; genus Leptobrachium; species Leptobrachium leishanense. The sequence goes on from CM019071.1 coordinate 87,246,012, forward strand.
AAGACCCTCCTGGCACATTCTCCACTGTATCTGTAAAATAAATTACAAAACCATGGTGCAGATACAAAAAGTAATTATGTACACAATGAAGAATCCCCCGCTAGAATCACACTCACAAGATGTGAAACCAAGATGGGCACATAACGAGTACTTGATTACCCCTCCTGGACGAAGTGGAAGCTGTTAAGTCTTTCTTGAAGCTCTCAGCAAGAGAAATCTTCCTGACCTCCTTCCTTCAAGACCTCTGCCAGCAAATCCTGGGGTTTCTTTAAATCGTTAATATATATAAAAATAATAAAGCAGGAATTCAACTTGCATATAGATTTAATAAATCTTCATAAAAATAAAACATAAAATTGGAGTACATTCCAACTCGTTTCGTCTCTCAAACAAAACGAGACTTCATCACATATATTTTTTCCCTGATGAAGTCTCGTTTTGTTTGAGAGACGAAATGCGTTGGAATGTACTCCAATTTTATGTTTATTTTTATGAAGATTTATTAAATCTATATGCAAGTTGAATTCCTGCTTTTTTATTATTTTTATATATTAACGATATAGTTTATATAATATGTGTGGGTTGCATACAGTTTGTCTCGCCATTAAATGCACTATTATTTCCATCATATCCTATAATTTACTATTATGGAAAAAACACACTTTTTCAAAATTTAATCCCCAAAATCTACAACCGGCTAAATAGTTTTTGAAATTCTGTCCCGATATTAGAAATAGCCAATTTTCACATTTTATTTTGCCCTTTGAGCCATTTCACCTATGTGCGCCGAGCTCCTTTTGACCGTTTTATGCTCATAATTTTTAGATGCCAGCTTAAGTCCTATTTGATTAACCCCCCCCAGACTATTTAAAAAAAAAAAAAATTATTTATTTTTACAACAAACCTGGACATGTTTGGTATCGTTGGAAAGGCCATGATCAAGCCTCCAATGATGTAAAAGATGACCCTCCTGCTGCCATGGATCGTTAGATAGGGGGATCCTTTGGATCCCCTTTCTCCACTTGGCAGCTAGTGGTTAACTGGCCCACTGACATCCTCACCATATGTGTGAGGATGTCTGTGGGTGGGGGATGACCCGGAGGCTTGGCTGACATCCAAGATGTCAGCCACCTCCGGGTTTGAATCGCGATTCAGTGCTGAATTGTGATCCGGCAACGAACAGGTTAATGCTATGCACCGCTGCAAAGGGGAGACTCTCCACTTTACAGTGGTGCAATTTTTTTTATTTTTTTTTTATTTATTTACGGTAGCATTAACCATTAGGGAGATAGAGGGCTCCTTTTTATAGCCCTCCCCATCCTCATTGTCACTGCAGGCGCTGGGGGGTGCCTGGCGATGACGTCATTGTGTCTGCTGGGCCCCTGAAAAGGCGGGGCAGGCAGCGGCGGGGGGGCCGAGCCTCGTAGAGGTCCAGAGTGCCACGGACTTTGACAGGGCGGCAAAATGCTGCTCCTGACAATCAGCCGCCTGAAGCGGGTGCTCCATGGACGGGCCGGCTCTGTCTTTGGGCATTTGCCCACAGGGATAAAACTTTGAGGCACCTTCTGCAGCCCAAAAGCAAATTAAATTTGTTTGCAGCAAACAAATTTCATTTGCTTTTGGGCTGCAGATCAGCATACCAAGATATCGGGGCACCGGATTGTGCCTAATGAGGAAGAGGGAATGTCTAGATGAGGCTGCAGAGATTTTTGTTCTCTAAGCTGCTCAATATATAAATTTATTTATAAAGGATTTTACTAGGGTTGTACCAATACTAGTGTCGGTGCCGATACCGGGTACTGCAGGAGTACTTGGTACTCGTGCAGTGCCCCCGATATTTCCCCCGGATACCAGGAGCCGGCTTGCCGGCATCCGAGGGGCTGGGGCGGCTGTTCGAATGCTCGCTCGGCATTCGGACAGCCGCCCCTGGAGCTCTCTGCGGCATACTTACCTTCCTGAGCGACGCCGGTAAAGTTTCTGCGCTTCCGCACGTTGAAGGACCCCAGCCGTGATCATGTGGGGTCCATGAGAGCTTGGGGGCAATATCCATGAGAGCTGGGGGCATTCTGTATCTCCATCTTATTGGAAAGTGGTCACCTGACATAAAAGTATCGGTACTCGGTATCGGTCTTAAAAAAGTGGTATCGGTGCATCCCTAGATTTTACCAGGAAGGATACATTGAGATTTCTCTCGTTTTCAAGTATGTCCTGGGTTCAAGAACATTGTTACAGAAATACAAAGTAGTAAAATGCAAGATATTAACACAAAACAAATATACAGATTAACAGAAAATAAATATGTAGGAAATATATTCACTATGTTACATGTTTACAGGTGCATTCCTTATTGAGGTATGTTAATAGGGAGCTCTTAAGGGACTTTAGACTGGGGGAAGATTTGATGGCATCTGGGAGGTTATTCCATAATTGTGATGCTCTGTAGGAAAATGAGGACCGAGCCACTGTCTTTTTGTATTGTGGTATTGCAAGTAAGGTGCAGGTCCTGGATCGGAGGTTATAGGATGAGGGAAGCAGCCTCTTCAGGTAGGGCGGTAGCTTCCCAGAAAAGCTCTTAAACACCAGGTTGGAAAGGTGAAGAGTACGTCTAGATTCCAGCGACGGCCAGTTTAGTTCTTTTAACATGTCACAATGGTGGGTCATGTAGTTACATTGTAGCACAAAGCGACAGAATGAGTTCTACAATGTAGTAAGTTTCTGAAGGTTTGTTTGCGGGGCGGCTGCATACACTACATCTCCATAATCAATAGCCGGCATAAGCATTTGTTGTACAATCTGCTTTCTTACCGCGGGGCTCAGGCAGGATTTGTTTCTGTACAGGGCACCTAGTTTGGGGTAAATTTTAGATGAAAGTTTTTCGCTGTGGTGGCCAAAGGATAGATTTGGGTCTAACCACATACCTAGATATTTGAGCGAAGTGACTGTGGTCAACGTGCCATTTGATTTTGTTCTGACACATAGATGGGGTGTTTGCAATTTGTGTAGTTTAGGTGCGGTTCCAAAGAGCATTGTAACAGTTTTGTCAGCATTTAGAAAAAGTTTATCTTTGATCCGCTTTTCTACCTCTGAATTGGTCTTGCTGTGGGAGATCTGGTTTGCTGGTATAGATTACAGTGTCTGCGTAAATGTGGAGAGATGGCAGCTGAATGAGAGAACTGGGAGCATAAAGGAATACTTTTATTGAAAAATAGTTCCCTGTTTTTGTCCCCCTTAAATATTTGGACAGAGGCTGCTGGCTAGTACGCCCCATCGGCGTTAACCCTCCCCCTTCCCACCTGGAGCTGAGGGGTTAATCTATACACAGAGTGTGTGTCAGTGATGTGCGGTGAGCTCAGTGACTGGTGAGGCCCTGGCTAATATTTGAGCCAGATATTCCCAGGTTACATACGTGCTCCCCAGGATCTGGCTGTTCAGTGCTCCCCAGGATCTGGCTGCTCTCAATGCTTCCCAGGATCTCTGCATCTTCCTCCAGGCAGCCTAGTGTGACACTGAGGCCGCACCCACTGATTGTGCGACAGGACAGTCTCATGACTGTCCTGGGCCCATCAATGCATGGGAGGCACGCCTCCCATGCAGATGTTGTTTTTTTTTTTTTTTTGTCTTTTGGATGGCTTGGACCAATAGCGGTTTCCTATTGGTCCAAGCTATTCCATTGCTCTCCCAGGGCCTCTGAGGCACCGGGAGAGCAATGTTCAGGAAGTGGGCAGTGCTTGGACGTCTGTTCCTTGAACAGACGTGCCGCGCTGCACACTTCTTGGCAGCCTACGCGATTTGCGCAGCGTCCTGCTATGCAAATTGCATAGGCTCAGACAGGCTGCTGGAAAAAATGGCTTGACCTAGGGGCATGGAAAAACACCGCATGAGATGGTGTAGTGATGAGTAAGTACAGGAATAGCAAAGGTGGGGGGGGGGTCACGGAGGATGAATGAGGTCACTGAGCAGTGTGAAGAGGAAAGAGTACAGAGAGCTTTAACAGAGTGCAGGTCATCTCTGTATATAACACAAAGTGCAGGTCAGCTGACATCCATTGGATTGCAGGTCAGATATATATATTTAATATTACATGGAGTGAAGGTCAGCTTTATCTATTATACACAGTGTAGGTCAGCTCTATATAATATTACAAGGAGTGCAGTAAGTGTTGTGCCGGCTGGGTGGAGTAGAGGTAATCTCACTGCTCTGCATGGAGAGAGCCTGTGGAGTCATGGGTTCGATCCCAGCGAGCAACCTCTCCAGTAAGTGTCCTTGGCAAGACACCTAACGGTACATACTCGCCACCCAGGACATACTTGAAAACGAGAGAAATCTCAATGTATCCTTCCTGGTAAAATCCTTTCTGAAAAAAAAAGGTGTAGGATAATATATATATATATATATATATATTAAAATTTATTTTATTTATTTACACGGAGTGCAATAGGTGCAGGTCATATATTTATAAATTAGAGTGCAGATCCTTGTTGTAGCTCCCTCTCCTCAGTGACACTTATGTTCTAAACAGTGAATTGGAGAATATTTGCACATTTTGCCCTAAACTGCTGAATGTGAAATACTACCTCTGATTTCCCCCCCCAAATTGACCACAGGCACACCTGGCAGAAGGTAATAAATGAATTTTCAGAGACCCTGTGGGCTCCCAGAACCACTATGATAACCTGCACAGTGCACACATCACATCTGCATGCCCAGAGAAAGTGCTGCCCTGTAGGTAGTAGTAAATAGGGAATCCTCATTTTATTAATATATTGGCATGGGAATGTCCCTTACAGGAGGGCAGAGCTCTTCATGTGCTGCCTGTCAGCAGGTATCAGTCATGCCAGGACCACATGGCCCTTCACTTACCTTTCCTGTGGCTTTCACAGTCCGGTGCTCGGTCCCTGCGTGGTTTGCTATGGGATGCCATGCTGTGCCCAGGTCATGGCACTCAGTGCCCTCTGTCTTGTCAGTGGCCACTGCCTGCCATAGGGTGTAAGGTGGGGGGGGTTGGCCTGACAGCTCTCCACGTGTTTAATAAATGGGGGGGGGGGTTTAAAAGCCAAGCAGGACATGGGAGCAGAACCAGGTGCACTGGCAGCACATGGGTGGAGGGTGCACCCTTTTCAAACTCTTCAAAGCAGCAGCCACTGAGAGAGAGCTGTGCCCAATGAGAGCTAGAGATGTGCCCAGTGACGCTCATCTCATCTCTGACGCTGCCTGACTCAGACGGTGTTAGAAGTTGAGGCCACACACCCCCAGTATCACACATGTGCTCTGAGCTCTGCCACCCCCCCACGACTGCGTCAATCAATCCATGGGAGGCCCTGCCTCCCATGGGGGCGTTTTTAAAAAACATATTTAATGGCTTGAGACCAGTGGAGCTTTCCTATTTGCTCAAGCAATTCAATTGTTCTCAGTGCCTCTCAGAGGCATTGAAGATCGTTGATTCAGGAAGCAGACTTCAGTCTGAACTCTGAATCACTCGGCCAGCTTGAGCTACGCAATTAGCGTAGCGATCAGCTATGTGAATTGCATAGGCTAGACTGGCTCAGTGCTGTCTGTGTGGTGATTCTCACACACACACACAGCAGCTGGCAAACTGAAGGGAAAACAAAAAGCAGAGGACAGGGAAGGACGGCAAGGGAGCGTGGAGCAGGTGAGCATTTGAACTTTTTTTCAATATATATATATATATATATATATATAATTTATTTTACAGATAAATTGACATTAACAGCACATTAATTTACTGGTATGGTAGGTGAGCACCTGCAACCCCTGACTGTACGTTTGTGGTGTGTACGTACTACATGTCCGAGTCTGTGTGGGTGATATATTCAGCTGTATATGGCTATTAAATATCTGTATGGTGCTCGATTTCTCAATGACTGGCAAAGCATGTGCCATAATACAGACTGTATTTTAATACAGCCTTTCAGGTGTCACCTGACAAACCAGGAGACCCTGTCCTTGTTCTGGAGAGAGGGAGTGCGATGAGCACAGCCTGTGATTTGATGCAGCTCTGCCTGTTACCATAAACCCAATATTAGCTTTTTGTAAAAACGAACAGTGCCCCTCCTGGAAATTGTGTTTGGATCCACCCCGGGGCAGGATGCTTGAGTGCACGGAGGCTAGGGTCAGATGAACGCATTTTTCGCGTTGTCCGTGAAAAAGTGCGTTCGAACGAATGGATGTATTTTTTCACGGAATATGCGATAGCGGTCATACGATGCGCATTTTCGTCCGTGATTTTGTACGGATCATCAATAAAACACTTTTTGCGTCTGGATGTTATGTTGGCCGGACATTAGCAGTGTCTGACGTCTCCTAATCACACACATACGCCGCTAGCGGATGCGGCGCACTCTGTACGTCAGTACTAGCGGTATCACGTTCTCGAAAAAATGCGTGCGTTTGCCACTTTCGTGCGGCCGTACTTTGTATATTGCCCGTCATTGGCCGTCATTTGCTGCTACTACGGCCGTGATAAAGTGCGGCTGCACACGCGTTCGCACTGCGTTCGTCTGACCCTAGCCTTAGTGCAATTGGCTAGAGCTAGGGAAGAGCAACTGTGTATGACTGACCTTTCCAGGAAGTCAGGTCAGCGTTCCCTGATCTCTTGCGTTGGTGTGTTTTTGGGGGGGTCCTTCCTCTTGTGGATAGACATTGAAAGGCCACAGAGGTCCAAGATTGCATTGAATGGCCCAGTGCCTGGAGCGTCTTTTAATTTGGAGTGACCACATCAATGACATATTCTGCACTATTCAAAGTCATTAGTGCCTACTCAATTTGTGGTGCTTTTATTTATATTAACCTTTACTGTAGAGTTCTCAAGATGTTTGCCTGAACAAAAATCAGTGGTCGCTCAAGTCAAATATAGGTCTTGCTCCCTGTGTGGGAGCTTGTTACAGGGAATCCCTCTCACTATATTTGCACTAGCATTTTTCGCTAGCACAACATATTGTCAAATTTTAGTTATTTCCCATCCTTTTCTGGTGGCATGAAGTGGAGAAGCCTTTTTTCTTTTTTTATTATATATTTTTTTATAGGCTGTTACTGTGCTCAAACCCGGGAGGTGATTGCACTGTCTTGCGTCGGCAGTCATCGCTATTGCATGGAGGTGCACGGTGCCGATCACTGTGAAACACCCATGACTGAGTAAGGTGGAACCAACCAGCGCCGGATTGGAATAAGTAGCAGTCTGCAATATCTTTTCAAGGGTTGTGAAGTAACATTCACCTTCATGATCGATGCGATATCAGTCGCTTGACAAAACCTTGTAGATCAGGGGAACTGGTCAAAGGCAAGTTCTCTCTAATTGCGTTTAAACGCATTGTGGATTAGAAGGCACTAGGTGGCCAAATAAGTATGATTTCTATTTTTTCTTTTGTCCATTGTTTTGTTGGAGGGTTTAACTCCTTTTCTTTGTCTATTCCTTAAATGATGATAAATGCAGCATAACCTGCCTGCAGCCCGGCTGCATAGAAACATAGAAAAATGTCGGCAGATAAGAACCTTTCGGCCCATCTAGTCTGCCCAATTACATGGATACTTTACCTGGATTTTATATTTTGTTTAGGATAGCCTTATGCCTATCCCATGCCTGCTTAAATTCAATTACTGTTTTGGCCTCTACCACTTCTACTGGAAGGCTGTTCCATGTATCCACCACCCTCTCAGTAAAATAATGCTTCTTGATGTTACTTTTAAACCTTTGGCCCTCTAATCTAAGACTATGTCCTCTTGTTTTGCTACGTTGTTTCCTTTTAAATATACTCCCTTCCTCTACCTTGTGGATTCCCTTTACGTATTTAAATGTTTCTATCATATCTCCTCTGTCTCGTCTTTTTTCCAAGCTGTACATGTTAAGATCATTAAGCCTTTCCTGGTAACTTTTCTCCTTCAAGCCGTACACCATTTTAGTAGCCCTTCTCTGAACTCTCTCTAAGATGTCTATATCCTTCTGGAGATACGGTCTCCAGTACTGCACACAGTACTCCAAGTGAGGTCTCACCAGTGCTCTGTACAGTGGCATGAGCACTTCCCTTTTCCTACTGCTAATACCTCTCCCTACACAACCAAGCATTCTGCTAGCATTTCCTGCTGCTCTATTACATTGACTACTTACCCTTAGATCCTCTGAAATAATGACCCCTAAATCCCTTTCCTCAGATGTTGAGGTTAGGACTGTATCAAATATTCTATATTCAGCCCTTGGGTTTTTACGTCCCAGGTGCATTATCTTGCACTTATCCACATTAAAACTCAATTGCCACAACTCCGACCATTTTTTTAGTTTACCTAAATCATTTGGCTAATCCCTCCAGGAACGTCAACCCTGTTGCAAATCTTTGTGTCATCAGCAAAAAGACATACTTTTCCATTAATACCTTCTGCAATATCACTAATAAAAATATTAAAGAGAATGGGTCCAAGTACTGACCCCTGAGGTACCCCACTGGTAACAAGACCTTGCGCCGAATAAACTCCATTTACCACAACCCTCTGTTGCCTGTCACTCAGCCACTGCCTAATCCATTCAACAATATAGGAATCCAAGCTCAAAGATTGCAATTTATTGATAAGCCTTCTATGCGGAACAGTATCAAAAGCCTTACTGAAATCTAAATAAGCAATGTCTACTGCACCACCTGTGTCTATTATTTTTGTTACCCAATCAAAAAAATCAATAAGATTAGTTTGGCATGATCTCCCTGAGGTAAACCCATGTTGTTTCTGATCCTGTAATCTATGTGTTTTTAGATGTTCTACAATCCTTTCCTTTAACATGGTTTCCATTAATTTCCCCACTACTGACGTAAGACTAACTGGCCTATAGTTCCCCGATTCCTCCCTACTACCCTTCTTGTAAATGGGCACAACATTTGCTAATTTCCAGTCATGTTGTGACTTCATTCTGTTAACCACCGTTGTGGGTGTTCCTCCATTTGCAGTGAAACAGCCTGCCACAGCTTGACACGTGAGGCTTATCCATCCCTACGCTTATTTACATAGAATTTAATAAAACCTGAATGTGCATTGCGTGAATTTAATACATATAAATGTGTTGCACAAAATATCTCTTTGAAAAATTGTCCGACTAAAGATCAATTAAACACAAAACTTTATCAATACATGAAAATATATAAAAAAATAATAATTTTAGAAATCGTTTCCCAAATAATTGCAGAAACCCTCCAGTGGTGGGTTTATCACTTTGTATGCTTTAAAATGTACATAGGTCGATCAGACTTGAACTCCTGAAAAGTTCAGAGGTGCTTTTCTGGTATGTTTCACCACAAAAATCAGGAACCTGAGTACATGGTTAACCATTCCCTGTATATTTAATGTTTTCTGTCACACAATGTGAACTTTTTTTTTTTTCCTTCATGTCCATACATGCACATGTTCCTTACTATAAGGTCATGTAGAGTAATGTTTACATGATGAAAAACCTGGGAGGCAGTGGCACTTTAAATGTCTCAGTTGGCTAACATGGCAAACGTATACAAGGGATTTCTCAGTGAGGTAACCCACCATTTAGTCTATGGTCTTTTTTTCCACTTTATGCCTCTCAATCCAGGTTATCTTTAATAATGCTTTTTGATCAGTGTAGGACTTCTTACAGTCCTGCTCATAAATTATCACAGGACCAGAGTTGTTAAAGGAAGTTATTGATTATAGAAGGCGATGAGCAGACTTGGGTCACGTAGAGAATCCCAGCAGGACTAGCTTCATGCTTTGGAATTTAACCTGCTCAGTGTTTGTAAGTGGTCTCTCTGAAAGCTCATCTGAAACGCGTACAGGGTTGATAAAATGTCCTAATAATTTTGTGGGGCTGGTATAATTGATATTATGTGAGCTCCTGTTCTATTGTTACAGTATTTTTAGATGCACAATTCACTTTGGTTTTCAGTTGGTGTACAGCTTATAGGAGCCTTTCTTGGCAGTTCCGAAAGATTTTTGAATGTAGAATACACTAAGAAATAAAAAGAAAAACCTTGGCACTGTTGTTGGCGTTTAACCCGTTGTAGCAGATCTCTATACTACATCTGCTGAAGTCAGCCTTCTCTGCTACTCCGACAACTGACCCTCTTGTTCATCTTCTACACCCAGACGCTTGATGAATGGTAATTCAGCTTCACCCAAGAACCAATCGAGACAACATGGATATACAACGGAGCAATCAAATTCTACAAAGGAATAACCCATACTAGTGCACGAGAATAACAAAACCACAATCTTCATTGAGCAATCGAACAACACACCTAGTGGAACCAGCTCAATAAAGTGCATCAGCCGGACTATGCCAATTAAAGACACAAGGTGCAGACCATATAGGTTACAAGTTAGTACAGGTCATAGAGTGTTGAACTGTACCCTATTCTTTAAGCAACTTGAACTGCCACGGTATAAGCTACTTACCCCAATAACTACATTTGGTGAAGGTCCACCAGGATAGCAGTCCCATATAACAAATATCACAGGAGTATATGGCCACTCCTGTGATCTTTGTTATATGGGACTGCTATCCTGGTGGACCTTCACCTAGTGTAGATATTGATGAACTTGGGCAGCTCGAACTGCTATGGTATTAGCTATAGTATAGGGTGGCGTTTGCCAGTCTTTATGTCCTCGTGGCCTATATGGTTTGCATCTTTCGTGTCTTTAGTTGGCCTACTCAGGCTGATGCACTATATCGAGCTTGGAACTAGTTCCACTATTTGTGTTTTTTCTGTGTGGTTTTTGCTTGCTCAATAAAGATTGTTTTGTTTTCCTCATGCACTTGTACATTTATTTAGCGTGTGAGACATGGCTAATGGTGAAAATATGACTGACTTTGTCTCAAACCTCCCCACTGTACAGGTCTTTGGAGGGGGAATCCCATAAACAATAACTCCCAGCACAAGGTTTTCAAATTCCAGAAGAATAGTACAATAGCAAAAGGAGGTGATTAAACAATGGGTTCAGGTTCTACAGTGATGATGGCTCGGGGATTAACACATTAACCTTAAAACAGAAAATACAAACAATAGCAGATGCCAGGAAACCTGTACAATTAAAAAGAAAACAAGGCCAATGTATTTAACAGTTTACAGTCTGGAAAGATTTGGAAGCCCCCTTTTCAGTCCAGACCTGATTTAAAATTAAACAACCGTAAAGTTCTTAGAACCATTAGATGGTGCCAATGGCATAGATCGAAATGGTCCGAACCCACCTATGTTACAACCGAAACAAGAGCACCTATGCATCCAAAATGATGCTATGTCCCCAGTGCATACACAATTGTACACCTTTTTATATAATACATACAAATTGACAAGTAGACCAATAAAACCACAAATAATGTATAATGACTAGTCAGAGTACCTGATTCATATCCTCGTGGCAGAGGGAACAATCCCACACCTGTGGGGTGTATGAATTTGAGTTCAAACCAACATCATGGGTCTATGTATCCCATAACCGTTGCAATGCATTTGCCTAAAGGTAACTAGGAATGGGTTAAGAGGCATTACTATCCCATATCAGGTATCCAGGGATAAATTCAATGTTTTGAAGAGGATAAGCAATCAGTTGCCAATATGTCCCTTGCAGAATCATCTGCCCAGTATCCCTAGGAGGTCAGGGTAAATTAATTTGTCTATAAAGGCGCCATAACATAGGTCACAATACCTGGTGATTAGCCAGACTTGTCTGCGTTTCAATAGAAGCACCCACTGGCAACCCTGACAATCCAAGTATCGCAGGGTAAATTTAGGCTGTCAGACGAACGCGTACGTCAGATGTATTGACGGAAGATCCTGTAGACACCACACGGTCCGTTTTTGTTGACTGACGTAAAAAAAAAAAAAGGATTTATGGGAAACAAAATTAATATGAAAAATGATTAAAAGTTTGAAAAGCCATTGTGTGCGTCCAAGGTGCTGGATGTCGCAAACGTGCTGCGACTGACCTCAAATCGCTCACACAGAACGCTACACGGACGTGGCGCACTCTGTGTGTCCGTCTAGCGGTTTTACTTTCTTGCCTAACTTGCGTCCGTTTGCCACATGCGTTGTGCCTGCGCAGTTCGGTGCGCACCTACTTCGTGTGTGGATGTCTATTGATCATGATTCTAGGCTACCACGGACGTTAAACTGTGCACCAACACGGACGTGATCACTGCGTTCGTCTGACGCTGGCCTTAATCTGTCTATAAAGGCCCCATAACATGGTGATTAGCCAGACTTGTCTGCATTTCAATAGAAGCACCCACTGGCAACCCAATCAAAGTATCGCTTTCAAAAAATCATGTCAACTGTTAAAATACAAACACTCAACTAGTTTTGCCTGTATAGCAGGCTTTAATCAAGAGTGAGACTCTTATCAGGACTTGATTTAAAGCCTGCTAGACAGACAAAACTAGTTGAGTGTTTGTATTTTAACAGTTGACATGATTTTTTTGTTCACGCTTTCCAATAAGAACAGACCTCATATAAAAATGCCCCCAGCTCATGGAATATTGCCCCAGCTCACCGCGATACTTACCTTCCTGGGTGACGCCGGGAAAGTTTCCCCGCGTGCGCTCGTTGGAAGGCCCGCAGCCGCGATCACATGGTCCCGGCTGGGGTCCTTCCAACGAGCGCAAAGACTTTACCGGCATCGCCCAGGAAGGTAAGTATCGCGGTGAGCTGGGGCAATATTCCATGAGCTGGGGGCATTTTTATATGAGGTCTGTTCTTATTGGAAAGCGTCACATGACCTAAAGTATCGGTACTCGGTATCGGTGAGTACTTGAAGAAAAGTATCGGTACTCGGTCTTAAAAAAGTGGTATCGGTGCATCCTTATTCGTAAGCATGACTTTAGAAAGACACTTATTTTAATTATACAAACTGCATTTAATAATATATATTTTATATATAGGAAAAATGTTAAATGTATATACACATGCAATAAAAAAATATTTATGCAATTGATGAAATAGTTTTACCTTGAAGAATTGTGTGTGTGTGTATAATTAAAATAAATTAGGGGTTAATGGGACTGGTTTTACTAAAAAAAGATTGACAGGTTTTTTGGAATGAAGGGTTAATATGGGACTGCAGGGTTTTAGAGGTGTTTTGTGCAGGGTTACCTGAGGGCTGCAGTCAGTAAGGGGTTAATGTTTAAGTCAGGGCTGCAGGTGCATTGTGATGAGTGAATAGGGGCTGCATGGTCTTAGAGGTGTTTTGTATAGGGGCTGCAGTCAGTAAGGGTTAAATAGTTGGGGCTGTGGATGAGAGGGTTAATTCGTGTTCTGCTTTGGTCACACTCTCATGCTCCAGCTGGACTTCACACATAGAGCAGCTGTCACTTTAAACAATGGGAGGAGCTGCTTCTCTGCACGGATGGGCTTTCAGCTCCACGGCAGGGGGGGAGGAGTCGGCTAGAGAGGAGGTGGGGAAGCAGACACAGCTTGATGCTGCGAGTCTCCCAGCACAGACACCAGAGAGGGGAATTCAACCAGGGAGGAGCTGGAGGGGGCGTGGCCAGTGAATCGATTCGCAGTCTGAGACGATGCATGCAGCATCGTGGAAGGAAGCATCGCGATGCATCAGGCAAACAATTATATTTGACAGCCCTAGTGGATATGCCCCCCCCAGGCTGTCGTGGATATGCCCCCCTAGCTCTCATAGATATGCCCCAGTTCATGGATATTGCCCCCCCCCAGCTCAGTGTGTATGCGTAACACACACGCACCTGGAGCTCTCCGTTCATACTTGCCATCCTGAGCGACGCTGGTAAAGTTTCCGCGCGTGCGCTCGTTGGAAGGCCCCCAGCCGCGATCACGTGGTAGTCCCACGTGATCGCGGCTGGGGGCCTTCCAACGAGTGCTCGCGCGGAAACTTTACCAGCGTCGCTCATGATGGTAAGTATGAACGCGGAGAGCTCCAGGTGCCTGTCCGAATGCCGATAGAGCATTCGGACAGCAGCCCCAGCCCCTCGGATGCCGTCTCCATGCCGGCTTCCGGTATCGGGAAATATCGGGGGCACTGCACGAGTATCAAGTATCGGCACCGATACTAGTATCGGTGCAGCCCTAATGGACTGTATCACTGAGTTATATCTGCTTTCTGGAAATTGGAATCTGTGTGTTGCCACTGCCAACTATCAGGAACAGGGTGTATCACTGAGTTTTATAGCATAGTTCTGAATATCTTTAATCTAGATAACACAGTTGAATCAGAGTTCTGCATATCTTTTAACCTATATATCACTCACCATGTCAGAAAGACCAAAAAGGACAGGCAGACGCTCCCAGACACAGATAAGAGGGCAAGCAGCCTCTGTGTCGGAAGGCTGTGGACGTGGTGCATCCTCTGTAGGAGCACGCTTGTCCTTTCTAACTGGTGCTGGCTGTCTTAAAGGAACACTCTACTCAAAAAATCACCCCCCTGTTTTTTTATCCTAACCTATCCCTATTCCCTTAATAAATCTTTTTTTTATTTTTTGTAACTGTAATACTTACCCTAACATCTACTTCTTTCCAGCGGCGTCTTTTTTTTAATTTATTTTTTGTTTTTTTTTATACTCCCCTCCCTCTTCCGCTCCCGTCCTTCTTGATTTTCTGGTTTACGTGAGAAGCGCGCATGCGCGCCTCTCACATAAGCCAGCCAATCGGCAGGCTTCCTCCCGGCTCCAAGAGGATGCGTGCAACACTAACCCTCAGCCGCTGGCGCCAGCTACTGCGGCGAGTTGGAGACGTCATCGCGCTGAAAGCGCGATGACGTCTCCTACTCGGCAAAAGTCGGCAGAAGCGGCAAATATGATTCCCGCTCTGCTGACTGACAGCTGGGAGGGCGGAGTAAACTCCTCCGCCTCTCTCAGCTGTTTTCAGCTTTTTCAGCTGAACTGCCGAGCAGAGGGAGGGGAGACAGAGGGCGGCATACTCCGGGCATCATGACCACCTAAAATAGCTTAGGTGGTCATGTTGCCTAGAATGTCCCTTTAAGCAGCAGCAACATACAGAGGATTTGCAGGATTGGCTAACCAGGCCATCCTCCTCCTCCGAGTCATCTGCCGGCCTGGCTTGTAGTGGTTTACAGTCCACCTCAGTTGCCAAAACCTATAATTCAGCCTCCATGTCCACAGCTACTCCTGCCGTATCCTCATACATGGAGTCAGCTGAATTGTTTGACTAGTGACAGTGACGTGCTGCTTGAGGATGCGCAGCAACTCCAGTGCCCTGATTCAATCTCTCAGGTTGAGGAAGGGAGTATAATCAACCTAGAGGGAGGGAGGGGGTGCCAGTGACACACAAAGAACTGGCACTCCTGTTCCCCCAGCAGCTGCAGCACACTGCCAAGTTTGCTCCAGTGACGACGAGATAGGGGGTGATGACGATGATGTCACTGACTCCACCTGGGTGCCTGATCGAACAGAGGAGTCGAGGAGGAGGCACATCAAAAACGAGGCAGAATGTCCTCTGAGCAACCGTAGCCAGTCCAAGGCATCAGATGTCAGAGCTGCTCAGGAGCAGAGCGCTGTTGTCTCGCAGCACACGTCCAGGATCTCTGCTTTCAGGGAGTTCTTCACAACATGTGCAGCAGACTGCAGCATTGCTATTTGTAAGCTATGTCGGAAGAGGATCAAGCGTGGGAAAGGCATCAGACACTTGGGTACCACGTGCTTGAGGCGACATATGACCACTTGTCACGCATCCTGTTGGCACAACACTTTGCATAGGTCGTCCTCATCTGTCTCTACCCCCACTATTTATTTATTTATAAAGGATTTTACCGGGAAGGATACATTGAGATTTCTCTCGTTTTCAAGTATGTCCTGCCATGTCATTTCCTACAACCTCCACTGAGAGGGATGATGCTACAGTAATGGGTGTACCACGTCCTTCCTCCGAATCTGCCAGCATCCCATCAGCTGCAGATTAATGCAGTCAGATTTCGTTGCCCCAGCTGCTGCAGCGGAAGAAAAAATATTGTCCCAACCATCCACATTCACAACGTCTAAATGCCAGCTTGGCAAAATTACTCGCATTACAGCTGCTGCCTTTCCAGCTGGTGGACTCTGCTTCCTTCTGTGAATTCGCCGAATGTGCTGTACCACAGTGGCAGGTTCCAAAACACCATTTCTTCTCACGGAAGGCCATTCCAGCACTATACCAGCACGTGGAAGACAATGTTATGGAGTCATTGGGAAAGGCAGTCAGCAGCAAGGTGCACATTACTTTAGACACGTGGTCCAGCAAGCATGGACAGGGCTGTTACATTTCCTTCATGGCACACTGGGTAACTCTGCTTGCAGCTGGGAGGGATCCAGGACGGGGCTCTGTGCTGGAGCTTGCTCATCCACCACACCTCCAGAAAGCCGCTTTATATGAGATCTGTCTGCTCCTCCTTCCTCTTCCTTCTCTGGCGAAGTGGCAGTTAAACCGACGTGTGGCAGGGGCTAAGCAATGGCAAAAGCAAAAAGATGCCATACTGTGCTTGAGCTGGTTTGTTTAGGGGACAGGAGCCACACCGGGCCAGAAATTCTGTCAGCTCTGCAGGGGCAGACGCAGAGATGGTTAACACCACGCCAGCTTGAGCTGGGAATGGTCGTCTGGGATAATGGCCGCAACCTTCTCTCCGCCTTACGCCAGGGTAAGTTGACGCATGTACCATGCCTAGCACACATCCTAAATCTGGTGGTACAGCGTTTCCTAACCAGGTACCCAGGGCTGGTAGAGCTTCTCAGCCAGGCCAGAGAAGTCGGCAGCCACTTCAGACGGTCATTCCCAGCAAGTGTTCACCTGGCAGAAATTCTAAGAGAATTCCACCGTCCCACAAACCGTCTGATCTGTGACATGCCCACCAGGTGGAACTTGACTTTGGCAATGCTGCAGCGTCTGCACAAGCAGCAGAGGGCCATCAGTGAGTACCTGTGTGAGTATGGCACAAGGACAGGTTCAGGTCAACTTGGTCCCCCCCCGCAGTGGCTGGTGATCAAGGATGCATGCACTGTACTGTCACCATTTGAGGAGGCAACAAGGATGGTGAGCAGGGACAGTGCATGCATGAGTGACACCATTCCTTTAGTGTTCCTGCTGGAGCGCACTCTACGGGGAATTATAGATGTGGCACTAGAGGCAGAGCAGCGGGAGGAGGAGGACTTCCCTAGCTCTTAAGGCCCCAGTCTTTACGCAGACAGCATCCCTGCGGATCCTCAGATCAGACAGGAGGAGGATGAGGAGGAATATTTAATACCCAAGGACTAGTACGTGGCTGGGAGGAGGTAGTGCACGATACGGTCATCCTCAGCGACCAGGAACACTCTGAAGCTAATGCCACCTCCAACCTACGCTGCATGGGCTCCCTTATTCTGCAAAGCCTGCTAAAGGACCCCTGGATTTGTGCTATCAAGGAGCGGGATCATTACTGGCTGGCAACCTTTCTTGATCCACGATACAAGGGTAAGGTTGCAGAACTCATCCTGCCCGCACAGAATGAGACCACTTGAGGACGCTCTAAAGCAACACTTGTGTAACACCTTTCCAGACACTGGTAAGTTACCAACTGATGACACAGGTGCTTCTGAGGCTGCTGTTTATCAGAGGAAGAGCGGTGAATGATTCCTTTTTCCAATTTTTTTTTTTTTTTTTTTTTTTTTTTTTAGTCCACGACGCCCAGGGACGTCAAATGTAGGTACCCATTGCCAGCGTCTTCACCATATGGTGCAGGACTATCTAGGGGCAAGGGCAGACCTGGATACCTTTACAGCAGATGATCCACTGGCTTACTGGGTGTTCAGATTGGATCACTGGCCAGAATTTAGCCAATATGCTATGGAGCTATTAGGTTGCCCTTCATCCAGCGTGCTTTCTGAAAGGATGTTCAGTGCCGCTGGAGGTTTTGTCAGACTAAAGAGTGCGTCTGTCCACTGACTCTGTAGACCGGCTGACATTTATAAAAATGAATCAGTCCTGGATCAGCAGCTATCAATCCCCTGATGCTGACGTAACTGAATAGATCGGGGATCTCTTCTGCATTCCCAAAACCTCCACCACTGCACTCTTCCACAATACGTCAGAGGGGTTACGGTGTGAAGGCACTAGCTGCCACCAAAGGTCCAATTTTAATGCACCTGTTGTTACTTTCATTCAAAGCCTGCATAAGTTTCACCATAATTTAGCCAAAAAAAATCACTAAACTTGTTCTGCCTGTACTAAAACGTCTCCTCTTTTCATACAGGCTGCCGCCCCAGGCACTTGTTTATGAATAGATTAAAGGAAAACCATTTACCGTCATTTGAAATGTCATTTTTTTCTTTTTAAATGTTTCTATACATCCGACAAATCCGCCACTTCACGGTAGGGCTGTGCAATATGGACAAAATAATCATATTGCGATATTTGGTTTTTGGTTTTTTTTGAATGAATATTGCGATTTTATTTGCGATTAGCACATGGATATACTGCCCCAGCTCATGGATATACTGCCCCAGCTCATGGATATACTGCCCCAGCACACCTCTTTGTGCCGCGTGTTCGGCTCCCTGTGAGCTTCCGGCGGGCATGGAGCTTGGGCGCTCACCTGGGGGAACCACGTGACGAGCCGCAAAAACGCGGCTGTACGCGTGGTTCCCCCTGCGAGCACCCAAAGCTCCATGCCGCTGGAAGCTTACAGGGCGCCGATCAAATGAATAGATAAAATTGCAGCCTTATGCGATTTAGAAATTGCATGTGCTTAAATCGCGATAGTATTTTTTTTTTTTGCGATTAATTGCACAGCCCTACTTCACAGGCAGGTTATGGGGACCTCCTAGGCACGATATTTGAAGGAATTTTTTTTTATTCTTAACCTTTATTTCATGGAAAAAATCACTGTTCCTTTAAAAACGTCGTTTTTTTTTGTTTCCTGTCCCCCAGGGCGCTACCCGGACCCCCATACTCCTTTTTATGGCAAATATCTTGCATATATGCCCTCTTGCAGGGCTCTCTAAAAATCGAACTTTTGAGTCCCATTGATTTGCATGGAGTTCGAATCGTGTTTGCGTCCGAGCTCAAACTTTTGAAATTGTTTGAATGCGAACGTTCGGCTCATCCCTAGTGACTCAGGGCAATGAAATCAATCTTACCGTAGTTCTCCAAACAGTGTGGCTGCAACTATCAAATACTTTAATAAGCCTGGACACCTTTTTTTTATCAATAGTTAAAGCCAGTAAAAAAAAAATTTGGAACCACGTTTTGTTTTCTGGAGCTATGGAGAACAAAATTACAAAGCAGGAGATTTAACACACGGTTTGATCCCACTTGTCTGTGCACATGTGGCATGGAATAGTTTGGGTTTTGTAATACAATATCTTCTAATATTAGTAGAGGAGGAATAGAGCACATCAGCTCAAAATAGCTGCTGTGGGATGTGTGGTTCTGTGCAATGGCTGGTGCTGAGACTTACTGGGCAAACACTGGGAGACTTGATGTCAAAGTTTACTGTTAAAAGGTCACCATGCCTAGATAGTTTTTTGCATTTAAAGCAGGTGTGGGAAACTACGGCACTCCAGATGTTTTGAAACTACATTTCCAGTGGTGTTCGGCTACTCATTAGGCTTGCAGAGCCTCAAGGGAAATATAGTTCCAAACCATTTGGAGGGCCCGGGTTGCTGACCTCTGATTTTATAGGAATATTTAATATTACAGTAGGTTATTTTGCTGTCGTGTCCTGGGATACTTTTAATTGTAAGGGCAGGGGCTGTGACCCCTGTATAATGTTGTGCGTATGGAACCCAATGGCAAGCCGTCGAAGGAGACCAGGAGGTGTGTGTGTATATATAAGCAATTGAATATTTACTGAGATGAAATGAAATAGAAGTCCAGAACAAAAGGCTATTCGTCAAAAGGTAGTCTTGGTTAGTACAAAGTCCAGAACAGATGATTGCAAGTAAGGGTCTTCAGGTTTAGAAGTGATCCAAAGTCCAGAATGATGGGTAGTAGAAGAGGGTAACGTGGGCTGTGGCCTTTGTAACAAGCCTGGGTTATGGATCTGGAGCTGGTACCGTGGTCGTGGAGTAAGCCTGGATGCAGGATGTGGAGCTGGTACTGCGGTTGTGGAGTAAGCCTGCATGCAGGAGCTGGTACCGTGGTCGTGGAGTAATCCGGGGTAGATGATTTGGAACTCAGGATTCACTTGGAACAGTAACGAAGAGGGAACACTGGATAACTGAAGCGGTGAACCACAGTATAACCTGGTTAATGAACTGAGAAAGGCGGCAGGTTTAAATAGGGTTCAGAGGATCATAAGAACATCGTTCACCTGGGACTCGTAGGTGGAGCTGGGTTATCTGAGTACTTGATAGGTTGATTGGGGGCATATGAGGCTCTCCAGTGCAGGCGTCATGCAGTACCTGTAAGCTACCAGCAGAGTACCAAGCTCCTCGTGTCTTAAGGAGATAGGCGATCGCGCGCGTGCTCGCTTTGTTCCTCGGCATTCGACTCCTGTCAGCGGCGTGGGGCGGACCTCGAGCTCTCTCCTGCTTGCGGACAGAGAGCGTGGAGCGACGTGCCACGAGGGACTTCGGGTGAGTATTGCAGGCGTCCCAACATGGTGGCCGGGGCCGAGAGCGAGGCATGACATTAATAGAAATCCTGTTTAATTTTTTTTCTGATATTTATAAAATGTTTATCAGAAACAAATGACACCAGGATTTCTATTAATTAAAAGTATCCCAGGACAGGGCAGCAAAATTACATATTATTAGGGATGCACCGATACCACTTTTTTATGTCATGTGACCGCTTTCCAATAAGAAATGCCCCCAGCTCACGTATATAGCCGCCCGAGAATATAATATAATATATATATATAATATTATATTATATTACATATACATACACTGGCACACACACAGACCCCAGACCAGACTTAGAGCATTCGGACAGCGCCCCATCGGCATTCGGACAGGCCCCTGCAGCTCATCACGTTCATACTTGCCTTCCACGGGTGCCGCCGGCAAAGTCTTTGCGTGTGCGTTCGTTGGAAAACCCCCAGGTGCGACGCGTGGAAACTTTGCCGGCGGCGTCCGTGGAAGGTAAGTATGAATGCCGTGAGCTGCAGGTGCCTGTCCGAATGCCGATAGAGCGTTTGGACAGCCGCCCCAGCCCCATGGATTCCGGCAAGCCAGCTCAATGCTGACTTCCGGTATCGGGGAAATACCGGGTACTGCAGGAGTACTTGGTACTCGTGCAGTGCCCCCCGATATCGGTACCGATACTAGTATCGGTGCAACCCTACATATTATATTCCTAGAAGTCAGGGGTCCGCAACCCGGGCCCTCCAAATGTTTTGGAACTATATTTCCCTTTGAGGCTTTGCAAATCTAATGAGCATCACTGGAAATGTACACAAGATAAGCCCCACCTGTGACAGTAGAGAAAGGATAAATAGCAAGTATATAGCAATGGACCCGGGAGTACACCTCACCTAATACTTGCAGGGCTTAGCCCTTAAATTGATACAAAAAACACATGGATCCAATGAGACAGATGAGGACCATTACCATCATATGAAAATTAAAAATAGCTTTATTGTACATATAGGGAAAAACCACACAAAACATCAATGTACAATAAAGCTATTTTTAATTTTCAAATGATGGTAATGGTCCTCATCTGTCTCATTGGATCTTGGATCAATGTTATTTTCACAGGAAATGTAGTTTCAAAACATCTAGGGCACTAACGCCAACATTAACTGTCACTTGCGTGAGCATTAACATTTGTTGCGGTATTTACCGCATATTACAATCCAAACGGGTTAAAAAAAAAAACCCGTTTGCGCTTGGTACCTTGCGCCTCTCTGCGCGAGGTTACTGTACTTTGCGTCCCCCATGTTAAGCATAGGGAGCGCAAAGTGTTAATCAGCGCTGGTATTACAAAGTCTCAGCTCTGATTTAACGCCTGTCTCTGGTTAGCGCAAAGTTAACCAGAGCCAGGACTTGGTGTTAACACCAGCCTTTTAAAAAACAAGAAAAGCAGCACATACTCACCCTCGGTCCCGCGGCGAGGACCGCGGCTCTGTCCGCCTCCTCTGGCCGGCCAGAGCAGGGAAAGACTGGGGGAAAAAGTCCCCCCAGTCTCTCCCTGCGTATCACTACGCCGACCGGCCGGATCTCGCGAGGCGAGATCCGGCTGGTCACGTGACCAGCAGGGAGGAACTCAATGGAGTCCTATGCTAATAGTGTGACGTTGAAAGACTGCTCGCCCTGCTACATGCAATGATTCAAAGTGCTTTAGATCCCTTTTATTTCCATTGCTACCAGTCTCAAACACACAAGGTACATTGATGTGAAGAATATTGTTTTGAACTTTTAAAATGTTACTTTTGGGAGTAATACTGCATTTTAATGCTCTATTAGACTTGGAAACCTAAATAATAATGTACAGTTGTGTTCAAATTTATTCAACCCCCACTGAAATTGAGTGTTTTGGCCAGTTTGACATTGATTTTAATTATTCAGTCATCTTGCTTACAATTAAATCAAAGAGGCACGTGTAGGTCAGACAAATATAACATAACATTTATAATGAAATAACCACAAATGTCTTTTCTGTGCTCACATCATTATCAGTTTTATTCAACCCCCAAGTGACATTCAATCTTAGTACTTAGTACAACATCCTTTTACAGTTACAACAGCTTTTAAACGTGAAGCATAGCTTGACACAAGTGTCTTGCAGCGATTTACGGGTATCTTCGCCCATTCGTCATGGGCAAAAGCCTCCAGTTCAGTCACATTCTTAGGCTTGCGCACTGCAACTGCGTTAAGTCCCACCAGAGGTTCTCAATCGGATTTAAGTCTGGTGACTGCGATGGCCACTCCAAAATGTTCCAGCCTTTAATCTGCGACCATGCTCTAGTGGACTTGGAGGTATGCTTGGGATCATTGTCCTGTTGAAAGGTCAACGTCTCCCAAGCCTCAGGTTTGTCACGGACTGCATCACATTGTCATCCAATATCTCCTGGTACTGAAGAGAATTCATGGTACCTTGCACACGCTGAAGCTTCCCTGTACCTGCAGAAGCAAAACAGCCCCAAAGCATGATTGACCCCCCCCCCCCCCGCCATGCTTCACAGTAGGCAAGGTGTTCTTTTCTTCATAGGCCTTGTTCTGCCTCCTCCAAACATAGCGTTGATCCATGGGCCCAAACAGTTCTAATTT
The DNA here is from genome assembly GCA_009667805.1 of Leptobrachium leishanense. NCBI lineage: Eukaryota > Metazoa > Chordata > Amphibia > Anura > Megophryidae > Leptobrachium > Leptobrachium leishanense. The sequence goes on from CM019071.1 coordinate 87,269,182, forward strand.
TGTTTCATCAGTCCACAGAACACTATCCCAAAACTTCTGTGGTTTGTCCTTTCTTTTCCTTTCTTTTCCTTTCATGATGCTTGGTCACAAATAAGCCCGACTGAGCATCATGGGACATGTAGTTCAGTACTTAAAGGTCGCCATCACTCTTCTACGACAAATGTTTTGTAATCGGAGTGCCATATTCAGTAAGTTGTTGTGCTCCCCATCTCATTTGATGCAGCTCAGTGAATAGTTTTTTTAAAAAAAAAAAATATGTATTGTATTTTTCAGCATCTAAAGCTGCAAATTAAATGCATATGTGCCTTCTTTCAAATTGTTTGGGGGGGGGTGCCTTTTCTATATTGAGGTTGCATTGGGTGCACGTAAGGTCTCCTAACTCTATCTAGGGGGACTCGGGCCAGTCACATGGGATATTCTTCATCTCAAGGTACCTAGATGTATGTAATGTTTTATTTTGGTGTTTTTTTTTATTTTTTTTTACATTTTTTATTGGATATACTGATTATGTAAATTGTGTATAAAAAGCCCATTTTAATTATTTTTATTAGTTATATACATTTTCAATTTTTTTAGACAAAACCTATCCAAAACCTTGCCCTTTTTGGTTTTCGTGGCAATCCACGCGTAGCATTTTATACACTGTCGTTTTAAAATCTAAAACGCAGTGTGCTAAAATACAACAGAAACCGTTTAGGGTTAAGGTTTTGGTTAAAATTGTTAGAAAAATTATTTTCTAAAGGGTAACTGAAGTGGAAATAGGCTACAAGACGGCCGCCATTGTACACAGGCGGCCATCTTGTTCAGAATATTGGTTCACTTGTATATAACTAGACAGGTTTGTAGCTGAGACTAGAATGAGGTATACGTAGAAACTTAGGAATGCGTTTAGATTAGCAGAAAAGCAATTAAAGCTTTATGAAAGATCTCTGTCTTCCTGGCACGGAGGAGAAAAGCGACTCCAAGGTCGTTGGGGCCCGCGGAAAGACGAAGGAGTATAGAAGACCGGGCCCCAGGCCATCTGAATAAACATAGCCGATAGGGAGGGAGGCACTGCCCGGAGAAAGACAGCACAAACAAATCACAGACTGTCAAACTAACGAGAAGTGTATCAATTTATAGTTATATGTGGAATGTTCTTTGTGTTCGAATTAATGATGGGAGGTATTAACCCACGTGGGGTGGAATAGAGTGTCATAGGGAGGTGGGCTAATGGGGATGTACCTAATTATGTATTTGGGGCATAAAACCTCATGTCTCTGTGTAATCGAGGCTCACTCTAAGCGATTCAATCCTGTGTGAGCACTTGTGTGACGACACAATAAACTCTTGCCTTTCCTGAAGAGACTCGTGTTTGGACAATCCTTGCTTGTGTCTGGTCCGGCGCCGTTAATGAAGTGAACCTGTCTGACTCCGGCTACATTTCTGGGGGCTCGTCCGGGATAACGGGCCTTTTGCCAAGACACAGGCAACGGCTGCTGAACACAGTGCGGCGATATTGACTGCAGGTGCACGAGAATCCCGATGGTTGGGGGCGTCCGTTGAAGGTGAGCTGACATCTGCAGGCGCCAAGCAGGATTTCCTGTACAGTGGACCTCATCTCGTCCCAAACAGACCCCCCCGGCCCGGGAAGCTGGGACACACCCGAGTCCGAGGAAACAGCGAGCAGCGCCGGCGATAGGTAACGTGTCTTCTATGTTTTGTATGTCTAAAGGAAATACCGGTGTGTGTATATAAGGGAAACGTCCGACTGAGATAGACGGATAAGAGGATGCGATGGCCACCATCCTATTGGCATATCTAGCCCGCCGCTGATAGCGCTGATATTGCTAAGGAGCCAGAGTGGCTAGCGGGTGTCTGGATTCGGGGGAATTGAATGCCAATCAAAGGGTAGTTCTGTAAGAGAGGGAGAAGGTAGCTGCGTGGAGTTGCATAGTTCAGTGTTTGTAAATAGAGCTTCGCCACGTGGGTAAAAGGGAAAGGAGGAGGGATTTTCTGTGACTGGGCTAAGAGCCTGAGTCAGTGCCTAGTGTGTACGCCGTGTAGTGAAAAGGGCTTATAGTGAAGCCAGCGATAGCTGCAGAGATAGTGGTGCTGAGTGGGTAGATTATCCATAAAGCAGATTGGAATTGCAGGCGGAAGTATAGACAAGGAACGGGGTGCACATAGCCACAAGCAGTCAAGAGTTAGAGTTCAAATTACGGGGTATAAGGAGCCACAAAGAAGGGGATAAGTACCCTTGGCTAGTAGAAAGAGTAGAAGTGCCTATGTTTTATTCTATGTTGAAAGTATCTGATACGGTATGAGCTGTGAATGAATTGACTCGAGTGCTGTGAGTGAACGCGCGCCTACTCGCTCCACGAGGAAGCAAATACGAGATTTGACCCTGGACGTACGGTTTCGGCTCAGGCGACTGCAGTCGGCTACTGAAGGGGGAAGCGTATGTGGATGCGGATAAATTGTTGACTGAAGTATCAGACTGTAGATTTTAACTGTTGTTGAAATAAGATATTTGTATCGCAAAAAGTATTGTTTTCAGGAGTGACAATGGGTAACGGGTCATCAAAGCCCAAGAGGGTAAAGGAGGGGGAGACGCCCCTAGAGTATATGGTGCGAAATTTCGATGCATTATATAAAACTCATGATTATGGTGTAGAACTGACAAAAGAAAAGCTAAAAGTGATGTGTACAGTTGTGTGGCCGTTATTAGTCCCAGGATGGCCAGAGCAGGGGTCAATGGACCCGGAGTTGGTACAGAAGGTACACTCCCAAGTCACAGAGCAGTATGGGCATCCTGAACAGTATCCGTATATAGATATATGGAGATATTGCATTAAAAACAAGAGTCATTTTATAATGATAGCGGGGAGAAATAAGAAGCAGGACCCCCAGAATAATGGAGAGAGAGAGGGAGACCGGTGTTAGATCAACCGGAAGAGAGTGATAATCTGCCCCCGTCCTACCCATTATGTTATGGGGCAGCTAGGGAGGCTCTGAATGCCGCGATTGCGCGGGCGGAGAGGGGGGAGCAGGCAGCTGCTATGTCTCGGTCAGCTCCCTCTGCTCCGTCCCGTATGGCTGAGGAAGAAGAGCAGGGTGCATCGGGTAGAGGAGATAGAGAGGCTCCACCAGAAAAGATTGAGATGCCCGATGGGAGTATATATAAATTAATTAATATTTTATGGAGTGAGATAGTTGCAGTGCTGTATAGTTTATGTGTGTGGTTCAGACTGATTTTGTCCGATTGTGTTTTTAATTGATTATTAAACTGTTCAATTAAAAGTTGAGATTGAGCGTCGTCCCTGGTGTATAGGCCCCCCTCCTTTTCTAACAGACTGTTTGCAAGAGAGAGGGGGAGAAGGAGGGAGCAGTTTGTTTTTCTTTGCTCTCTGATAGCTGGAAAGAATAACCCTTTGTGTACTTGTGCAGCGTACTATGTTTAGCTAATTTTAGTGTGTGTTACAATAGAATATTTGTCTGAAGTCTGTTGAGTGCAAGATATATGTTTATATTTTGTGTTGATATTATTCCGAAAGTTTAAGTTTTGTTCAGAGCTAGAATTAAATAGAAAAGAAAAGAAAAGGGAGTCCTGGTTTTTTATATTATTGCATATAAATAATAATAAGTATGTAATAGTATACAATATTGCCTACTAAAATATAAAATTTATTAACAAATTAAATTGAAATATATGAAACGGTTAGAAAATTAATTCGAGAAATAATTAAAGTAATTTTTCTTTACTGTTTTTACAAGGTATGTTTTTGTTTGATTTTTGATGGAATGATTTATTTTTATTGTTTTTTTTTCGATGTAGTATTAAGAGTCTGTTTTGGGCTATGGGAAAATATTTCTGAGAATATTATTTACACAATGTGTATATGTATATGCCCGAATGTCCCATCCAGCTCCTGGGGCGGGATATCTTTTGCAAATTGCAAGCCCAAATTATGTTTTTTTTTCCCGGGGGTCACGTTCAATTAAACCTGCCAGAGGGTGGCAGTTTTGTTCGGTAGTATAATCCAGCCAGCCCGCACAACCCCCAATCTGTGAAAATCGCAGTAGTTATGTCAAAGGAGGAAGAATGGCGCACGGCACCTACTCTGTCTGCCACGCTGGATCCGCACGCACTACTCCTTGGAATTCCTGAGGTGGGGGCGGAGGACAACCCGCCCAGATTAGTTGAATTAAAGCCCGGCGCAAAACCGGTGGCTCTAAGACAATATTATATCCCACAGAAAGCCAAGCAGGTTACAGAGTGTCTAAAAAGAAAGCACAAATATGTAAACAGAGTGTAAAATACCTGGGATTCCAGTTAACAGGTACCAAACGTGCACTAGGGGCAGAAAGGAAAGAAGCAATGTGCCGCATACCCCAACTAAAGACCAGGAGACAAGTCCGTGAGTTCCTGGGAGCTGCAGGCTTCTGCCGCCTGTGGATCCCCAACTTCGCAGAAATTGCCAAGCCGCTTTATCAAGCAACCAAGGAAAGAGAATTAGACCCCTTTCATTGGGAAGAAGAGCAAACCGCAGCGTTTCTGAAATTAAAGACTCTGCTAATGGAAGCTCCTGCACTGGGCCTGCCAGATCATAGTAAGCCTTTCCAGCTGTTCGTACATGAACATAATCAAACAGCAACAGGAGTATTGGTCCAGACCTTTGGCTCATGGCTGAGGCCTGTGGCCTACCTCTCCAAGCAACTCGACCCTGTGGCCTGCGGCCTACCCCCATGCCTGAAAGCAGTGGCTGCCACCGCAATGCTGATAGCAGAAGCAGACAAGCTGACCCTTGGACAAGTTCTTCATGTCAAGGCCCCATGCTGTCAAGGCTCTGCTGGATGTCAAAGGAGGTTACTGTTTAGCAACAGCCGGATGACGAAGTACCAAGCCATGATGTGTGAAAATCCACGGGTTCATTTGGACCTCATCGCTACCTTAAACCCTGCTACTTTACTGCCTGACTGTGAAGAGGATCCAAATCATGAATGCCTCCAAGTCATGGAAGAAGTGTTCAGTAGCAGGCCAGATTTGAAAGACGTACCCCTAGACAAATACGATCTACAGCTATTCACTGATGGTAGCAGCTACATGGATGATGGGAAGAAAGTCTCCGGCTATGCAGTAGTCTCAACAGAAGAAATTATTGAAGCAAAGCCACTGCCAGGCCATACATCGGCACAACTAGCTGAAATAACAGCCTTAACCAGAGCCCTTGAAATTTCTGAAGGCAAAAGAGTAAATATTTATACAGATTCCAAATACGCTTTCATGACAGTCCATGCACATGGTGCACTCTACAAAGAAAGAGGCCTACTCACGTCTTCAGAACAACAAATTAAATATGCTGCAGAAATCACGGCCCTCCTGGAAGCAGTGTGGAAACCAAGTGCTGTCAGCATCATGCACTGTCGTGGCCATCAAAAAGGCCGTGATGAAATTCCAAAAGGTAACAGACGCGCGGACCAGGCCGCAAAAGCAGCTGCAAAACCGCCACCACCAACAGAAGCAGAAGCTCAAGCTAAAGTACTGATCTGCAAGCAAGAGTCTCAATCTTCCATGCCAAATTACGAGTTCTACATGAATTTGAAAAAGTTTGAACCCCACGGCGAGTTCATTGAAATAATATTGAACAAATGGCAAGATGATTATGAACTGTTAGAACTCAATCATGATTATATCCAATGGCTTTTCCCAACTCGAACACAAGGCCGAAATTTTTACTTTATTCCCCTTAATCCGCAAGAGACACGCCTAATGGTTAACACCTCAGAAGTTCAGCAAAGACTGCGCAGAGCCTGCAAGATGATGCTGAAATTCTTCGGCGTAAAAATAGTGGGGGAGGAGGAAGACAAACAATTGAAGTTGAACGAGCAGAGAATTTCGCGTCACGTTTTGAAAATTTGACAATCAATTCTCACAATAATCTACGAATCACACGAATACTGCACAGTCTGGGATAATTGGGAGCAGAAGAATATCAAGTCCCACTGGTGAGGTTCTTCCTCAAGGAGATCCTTATCAAGAACAGACTGCCAAGAATGAAGAAAAGTGCAATGAACTTTTTCATACCAGCAGTAAGAGATCCACAAGACAGACAAGATTTGTTATTTTTCGCATGGCGATACTATTTCCCAAAGGAGAATATTCTGGGGAAATCATGGAGAATTGGCACGATACAAACCAAAACCAGTGGTGGCTGCACTTCTACCGCGCGCCACTGAGCGAATGGACACCTGTGTACTCAGAGAAGAAAAGAAGTGGCTGACAGAAGAACCCGGAGGGTATGGAGAAGATGGATGGTTCCAGATGGAAAATGGACGTGGTCCTACCAGCAACACTGGCTCCTGAAATCATAAGAGCACTTCACGCAAGTACCCATGGAGGGAGAGAAATGATGGAGCAACAGTTGGAGCCACATTTCTACGTACCAGGATTGTCAGCAATCTGCAAGGCCACAGCTCAGCAGTGTGTAACATGTGCCAGAAACAACCGAGAACAGGCCCATCTCAACCCCCAGGGAAACAGCCAATCGGGCTATCTCCAATGGCATCATTACAAATAGACTTTACAGTGCTGCCACCCTGCAAAGGATACAAATATTTACTAGTGATGGTGTGCACTTTGACAGGATGGGTAGAAGCCTTCCCAACTAGAACCGAAAAGACGACAGAAGTGGTAAAGAGTCTAATGAAAGAAATAATACCACGTTACGGACTTCCACTCGAGATAGGGTCGGACAATGGCCCTGCATTTATCCAGAACTGTTTACAACAATTTGCCCGGCTACTGGGCATCACCTGGAAGCTATAGACCGCCTACAGGCCCCAAAGTTCGGGAAAAGTTGAAAGAATGAACTGTACCCTAAAGATTTTGATGTCCAAACTGTGCCAAGACGTCACTAGGCTGGTTGGACTTGCTGCCGATAGTTCTTTTGCACATTAGGTGCAGACCAACCCCCCAATTGAAGCTAAGTCCGTACGAACTTATGTTTGGACGGCCAACCCCTCTGATTAATGGACTAAGGGGGGACCTTCGGGCATGGAGAAACTAAACTAAATGATCAGGTAGTAATGCTGGGTAAATCAATGCAGAAGTTAAATACTTGGGTGGGGGATAATATACCGCATTTTCTATATCCTTCACTGCATAAGTATTGTCCGGGTGACTCAGTATGGGTAAAAGAGTGGAAAAATTATCCACTGGGTCCAAAATGGAGAGGTCCTTACCTTGTCCTGTTATCAACCCCTACAGCAGTAAAGGTTGCCGAGGTGGTCCCGTGGATACATCACTCCAGGGTAAAAGCAGCCGCAGCCAGTCCTGAACCAACATGGAAGGTCGTTACCAACGAGACCAACCCACTGAGGCTGAAGCTGACAAAGACCACAGCCATGAGCACCTAAATGATCCTAACCCAAATAATACAGAGGATCAACAAGTGGGTGTTTTGATGGGCACAGGTCCTGACCACCCGCCAACGGGGGATACCCACAGGGTGCTTTTTAGGGGCCCGGCCCCCACCCTTGATCATCCAGAAATGTTCTTTACTTTTGAAATTCCGGTGGGGAGGGATTGGGTTTATGTGACTGTAAAAAGAATTGCCCAAGGAATTCTGACACTCGGGGCATTTGTGGTGCTGATTTTATATCTTGCTAATTTGATTTATGGACTCTCGCGTGTAGCATGCTCTAATTGTACGGGCAATGTGGGGAAAGTGGATATTTCCCATATCTGGAATGGTACGCACCCGGTGATGGAGAACCGTACCATCTGGAACCAACCCAAGAGGACACTTACTTGTGCAATTCAAATATGACTATGCTAAAAAGTCTGGGCAAACTGCATGCTGGGTGTGTAGTAGACTGCACCCAGAGACAATTCATATACCATTTGCCTCTGTTCCAATGAATTTGAGTATGTTTGTATCAGGGAATATCACAATACATGCTGTCGATGCACAAAGGGAAAAGACAGAATCAGTCAGTCCCGGGTACCCCATAATAGGACCAGTGTATCCACCAGAATGGTGTTTTCAACTAGGACCAGATAAAGAAACAAATAACGAGGGTGGGTTATGTAATTCAAGTCAGTTCAACTGGACATCATACAATTACATATTCAAAACAGGACAAAAGGCGACTTATTTATACATACGATGCAGGCAACTCACTAGAGACCAAGAGGCGGTGATTGGGAATGTGACCAATGGGAGGCAGGGTGCAGTGGATATGATGAGACGGCTGAGACACCTTGCGATAGAGATATCAAAGGGAACACTATATTCATCACTATTTATAGTGACAGGAGGGTACCAGGTGTGCTGTGAAAGGGTGTGTTACACATGGGTACCACCAACAATAACGGGAATGTGTTATTTGGCTAAGCTGGTCCCAATCCAGAAACTAAGGGGAGAAGACACAAACACAGACACAGAACTACACCCTAGGTACCCACTGGTGTTTGAAAGACCGAAGAGAGAATTGTTTGCGAAGATGGATCGAATATGGACATGGTTGCCAGCATGGACTGGATGGGGAGGAGAGATGAGGAGATTGAATAGCTATGTCAATCTGATGGATGAGATTCTGAATAGAACCAGTATGGATATCCAGCTGCTGAATCTGGAAATGCGTGAGTTACGAAAGGTGCAAATGATACATGAAATGGCGCTTGAGCAGATCAGTGCGGCCTTGAATGGATTGTGTGAAATGACAATGCACTATGAATGTTGCACCTTCATCAGAAACACTACACACGAAGTCCCAGACTATTACCAGGTAATTCAAGATCATCAGGAGAAGGTAGCACAGTTGCAGGGCACAGCCAGGAGGATTGCTGCCGAAGGCTGGAATCCGCTCCGGGGGTTTGGAGCAATGGGAGAATGGTTTGGTTCCATCTTGAGATTCATCTCAAAGATTGGATCCATGATACTTATGATAGTGGTGATCTTGATCATAGGGATACTGATATCTACACAAACACAGAAGATACCACTGATAATTCCACAGGGTATGTTCCCAGTGAAAGAAACCCCCCCTTTTTTTCAGTAGTTTCAGAATAGTGGAGTGTAATGGCTACAAGTGCCAGGAAAAGATCCTGACACTTGAGCCAAGGGGGGAATGAAGTGGAAATAGGCTACAAGACGGCCGCCATTGTACACAGGCGGCCATCTTGTTCAGAATATTGGTTCACTTGTATATAACTAGACAGGTTTGTAGCTGAGACTAGAATGAGGTATACGTAGAAACTTAGGAATGCGTTTAGATTAGCAGAAAAGCAATTAAAGCTTTATGAAAGATCTCTGTCTGTTCCTGGCACGGAGGAGAAAAGCGACTCCAAGGTCGTTGGGGCCCGCGGAAAGACGAAGGAGTATAGAAGACCGGGCCCCAGGCCATCTGAATAAACATAGCCGATAGGGAGGGAGGCACTGCCCGGAGAAAGACAGCACAAACAAATCACAGACTGTCAAACTAACGAGAAGTGTATCAATTTATAGTTATATGTGGAATGTTCTTTGTGTTCGAATTAATGATGGGAGGTATTAACCCACGTGGGGTGGAATAGAGTGTCATAGGGAGGTGGGCTAATGGGGATGTACCTAATTATGTATTTGGGGCATAAAACCTCATGTCTCTGTGTAATCGAGGCTCACTCTAAGCGATTCAATCCTGTGTGAGCACTTGTGTGACGACACAATAAACTCTTGCCTTTCCTGAAGAGACTCGTGTTTGGACAATCCTTGCTTGTGTCTGGTCCGGCGCCGTTAATGAAGTGAACCTGTCTGACTCCGGCTACATAACCTCAAAGATTTTGGTGATTAACTGGGGTGGGGGGATGCCAAGTTCTTGTCGCACTGTAATATAGTACAATCAGTGTGCTGATAGTGTAATATCAGCATTTACATGGTGATATTTATTTTTTGTAACCTTGCTTCTGAATACATTTTATTCTGTGGAGCCTAAAATGCACTTGTTGTCGGGTCTCGCAGTCCTACTGCTAGTTGACTGGTCTTTTAGTTTAGTAAACGCTTTTCCAGGATCTGTAGTCAGAAATAGCCCTTGCATGTTTTCACGCAGAGTTAGATTACGAGGTCAGACTGTCTGCCAGGCACAACACCCAAATGAAAAAGGAGAATCGTTAGTATGTGTGCAGAATGCCTGGAGAGAAATTTGGGAGATTATTTCTATTTTTCTGTGTTAAAAGAAAGGCGTCCTCCATTGCCTTCTAGCAGTAAAACACGACATGTCAATGTCAGTAGCTGTGATTTTGGATGATATGGTGCATACAAAAAGGACAAAGTATAGGAAGTGTAAATGAAAGTTGGCTGTCATGGAAGCCACGCTGCAACAGGAGTTCTATCCTGGCTTAGAATAGGATTGGGGCTGTTTAATACAGGTTTGTCAAACACATGGCTTGAGGAACCCATGAATATGGCAATACATGCCTGACTAGACCAAAACAAACTTTCAATGCCTTACACTTTGTGCACTGGATGGGCAACGCAAAATAAAAGCTCTTCTGCTTCTAAAGTCCATCATTGTTTCCAACAACTCTTGTTATTTCTTTTTTTTCTTTTTGGCACTGACTCTTACCAATGAGGCTTCCAGTGCATTAGACTGGCAGAGTCACCTAATGTGATCCCACACATACCTGCTTGCACTGTGGTCAGCGCTTCATACCCCTGGCAGTTGTAGGTGTTACATAGCAAGTTAGCAACAGGAATGGTCCTGCTCGCAGCACCAGCCGAATAAGTGCATCTATAACATTTATAGGATATAGGTGGAAAAGGTAACAATATCTTATTATGCTTATAGTAAAAAGAATTTCTAAGAATATGTTAAAACGAGTAAAAATAGTTAAATACATAGAAGCGGTTCTTCACTAACCTCCGAATTGCATCAAATGGTGAATTTCACTGTTCTGTGCAGTTTGGCAGTCTTCAGTGACATGGTCCCACAGAATGTTTGTGAATTACCCAGATTTTCGGTGTTTCAGTTTGACCGTTTAAACAGGCGAATCCCATACGATTCAATGTAAAAACTTAATTCTTTTTTTTTTTAAGATTGTCCATTTGTGGCAAAAACCTTTTTTAACGAGATTTGTTTCCCAATTTTTTTTAAATGGTGTGTTTTTTTATGGGGGGGGGGGGGGTTAAAGTTCGTCAGCTGCTGTACTCAGTATGATTTTAGTTCTAGGGTTATGTCAGACATAACCAATTTGTTTTTTTAGTTTATAACCGTAGCAGAACTATAACACAAAACATAGGATACTGTCACTGGGTGAAGGAGCTGTATGCCTGTGTTTTATCCTTGAAGCTAGAGTCCTGTACCACAACCCCACCCTCTTTGGTTGGGAACTGCCATTCCTTCACTTTGGTCTGGTCCCTTTCCCGAAACTCACTCCCACACTCAGGTCCAGTCTTTTGCCCATACCCACTCTCTCTCACACTCAGGGAAAGTCACTTAAGCAAAGTCACTCCATTCCACCTCCAGGCCCTCCTCCCACTTAGTTTGTTCATAAAATTATTTAAAAGGGACACTCTACGCACCCTGACCGCTTTAGCTTATTAACCCCGATTTCATGATGACGTCATCATCTATGATCAAGTGTTTGTAGCAGTGTCCATTTGAGAAACATGGGCTTAAGCTGCGCTTGCAGCATCAACCCATCCCTCTGACCAAGCACTTGCATACCTTGTGTGTGACAAGTACGCAAGATACGCAATTTGCGTATGTATGTACGAAAATGGCTTACGAAAAAAGAAAAGAGGGGTTGTGTGTGTGTGTTGTTTTTTTTTTTTTTTTTTACATAATGTTCCTTTTTAACCCTTTCGCTGCTGAGGCTTTTCCCGCCCCTATGCTGAGGTCATTTTTACCTGTTTTGCGCATCATGTTTAAACGTGTTTTGAAGGCTTATTTTAGTATATGACCCAGACATATTATATATCGTTCTTTCCGTCAGACTCGGTAGATTCATAATATGTCATTATTATATGTATACGTTATGTCATGTCTGTATATTATAACAAAAAATGCAATAAAATATGTATTTTCAATAATTTACAATGTGTAAAGTGTTTTTTTCCACATTTTAACATGCGAGCAATTGCGGTTATATTTTGTATGGGGTGCGCTTGTTAAAAAAATTAGAGATGGGGTCTCATTACATTTTTTTTTGGGAAAATGACACTATTTTTAACAAACGCACCGCATACAAAAATCGTTAGTGCAGCATCATTGTTCACATTATAATTGAAATGGGAACAATATTGCTGCATTAACAAACCCAAAAAAATAAAAAAAAGTGTTTTAATTTTTTTTTTTTAACAAAATTTTTCACTGTAGTGTTTGGTATCGTTGGAACGGCCATGCTCTGGCCGATCCAACGATACCAAAATTTAACCCCTAGCTGCCACGGATCGGGAGATAGGGAGTTCATTGGAACTCCCTATCTCCACAGTTGGTGGCAATTAGGGGTTAAGTCTAGGACTGGCGTCATCGTGCTACGCACGATGACGCCAGTCCTCTGGGGGAGTTCCCGGAGGCTTGGCCGACATCCAAGATGTCGGCCAGCTCCGGGAAAGGATCGCGAACCGGCGCTTTTCAGCGCCGATTCGCGATCCAGCTCCCCAGGGTTAATGCCAGCATCATTTGGAAGGGCAGGCTGTGCCCTCCAAATGATGCCTGGGTTAACCCCTGTGCGCGCCGATTGGGAGGGAGAGAGGTCCGAAGGACCTCCTCCCCCCCCCCCTCTTTTTCAGGCGCCTCCTCCGCACATGCGGGGGGGGGCGCCTGAATTAGGTGTCATCGCGCCCCCGCGATGACACCTAATTCTGGCGGCTGCTGGTCCGGATGCCGGGCTGACATCCAGGATGTCAGCGCCGCACCGGAGGGCCAGCGATCGGCCGGAACCCGGCCGAACGCTGACCCCAATGTGAGGACGCGCTCAGCGCCGTCCTCAGCACACCAGCGGGACTGCTGAGGACGCGCTGAGCGCGTCCTCAGCAGCGAAGTGGTTAAAGTAAAAATAAAGAGGGTCCTGAGGACAAGCAGCTGCACTAGTGGTCTGCTCTACGGTGGGGTCCGCTCAGGTCTCACAAGGTTTTAGCTTGCTTGTGCCATTACAGGAACGAATGCATATCAGCCTGCTCTCGCCCAAAAAGGGTGGCCACTACTGACTGCCAAGGACTTCATCCCTGCACTGGAGATGCAGCAACACCCGACGATCGTTTCGGCCTTTTTTGGCCTCGTGAGGTGGGTATAGCTGACTTGGTCTACAGGGTTATCCAGACGTGAACCCCTTGCTTGGTGTGCCTAGAGGGGTGTCAGCTATACCCTCCTGACAAGGCCTAACAAGGCTGAAACGATTGTCGGGGGTTGTTGCACCTCTCGTGCAGGGATGACATGTGGAGCAGTTGTCCCTGTAATGGCACAAACAAGCTAAAACCTTGTGAGACCTGAGCGGGCCCCAATGTAGAGCAGGCTACTAGTGCTGTTGCTCATTCTCAGGACCCTCCCAAACCCCCCCCCCCCTTTTTCCTCTTAAGTAAACCATTTTTTTTTTCCTCTTATCCAATTAATCGACTTTTTGAGAATAATTTTTAGTTGCAGCCCTGCTCCATATTGTGTATTTTTGGTAATAGGTTTTCAGATTTTATTTACGTTCAAACCATGTGGTGAAACCTTTGGAAGGAGCACTCAAAGCCTTTTCTGATTTCATCTTTTTGTACTTTGTTTCCCCTTCCAGAATGCTGTTACTGGACTATTGCCAGCAAGTTGCGAGGAGAAGGATGCCTGGGTGCGGGACAATGTGTACAGCATACTAGCAGTGTGGGGCCTTAGTCTTGCATATAGAAAAAATGCTGATCGAGATGAAGACAAGGCAAAAGCGTATGAACTTGAACAGGTAATTCTAGGGTTGGCAAAGTCTTGGAAAAAAACTTCGTGAACAAGAGGTCCTTTTCTTCTAAGACCATAACTGTTTACATTTTATTTGGAACGTGTTCAGTACGTGGAGGATACGTTTAGATTAGCTTTGCTCATACAGCCACTGCCATGGATTTATTTATCGCCTACATTACAATATATTTAACTGCCCTCTCCGACTTCATCTAGATGCAGTTTAAAGGCTAGTTTTTGGATGGGAGGTTTAGGGTGTCACACTAGCAACACAAGGAAAGGTCATTCCATATCTCCAGTGTCAAGCTGTCAGGATGTCCTTACACCTACCAGTATCACACATCCTGCTTGCACAGGGTTAGAGGAGCCCAAGCAGTGTTGTTTTTTTTTCTTCTCCTTCCAGAAATGCTATTCCAATTGAAAGCAGTATATTCTAGGTATTAGGCGCCAAAACGTTGCGCAGCGCTTTACGATTGGAGACACAGAATAAGACTTGTCCATACAAGTTAAATACACAGAACCGTAGGGGAGGACCCTGCTCGAGAGCTTACAATCGAAGAGGAGAGGGGTTACACACTAGGTGAGGGTTACAAGATGGAGTAAGAAATGTACAATGGGGATCATGGAGCGAGCCGATAGGCTTCTCTAAAGTACTGTTTTCAGAGACTTCTTGAAGGACTGGGGAGACTGGGAGAGTCTAATGTTGTGGGGGAGGGAGTTCCACAAGAAGGGGGCGGTTCGGGAGAGGTCGGGAAGGCGAGAGTTGGGAGTGCAGGTACGTGGAGCTAATAGCATCAGATCACTGGCAGAGTGAAGTGGATGGGATGGAATATACCTGTTAAGGGAGATGTAGGCAGGGGCACGGTTATGGCTTTGTACGTGAGCACCGATATTTTGAATTTGATTCTGTAGGAGACAGGGAGCTAGTGTAGAGATTGACAAAGGACAAGGTGTGATCGGGAGGTGCGGTGGATGAGCCTAGCACAGGCATTCATAACAGACTGCAGAGGGAGACTGGGATTTCCAGCAAGAAAGAGGCTAACTTAAGGCGTATGATAATATGAGCATTTTAGCAGAGTCTTGATTTTAAGAAAGGTGCGGACACGTGGATTGTTTTTTTTTTTGTGGAAGTAGTATGATTTGGTTAACAACTGAATGTGAGGAGTGAAGGAGAGATCAGAGTCTGAGGACACCGAGGCAACAGGCCTGAGAAGTAGAAGTAATGGTGGCACCATTCACCTGACGGGAAATGGTGCAGGAATATTGGCTTTGGAGGGGGGGGGGCCGGGAGTTCAGTTTTAGAGAGGTTGCGCTTTAGGAAATGGAAGTCAACCAGTCGGAGACAGCCAATAGGCAGGCAGTAATACTGTCCAGTACAGGAGGAGAAAGATCGGGAGAGGAAGAATAGATTTGGGTGTCATCAGCATAGAGATGATATTGGAGTCCATGGAAAAGAGATGAGGTTACCGAGAGGTGTAGGGGACCCAGAACAGAGCCTTGAGGTACCAGCGAAGGCGGCACCGTTGGAGGGAAGAGAAACAGGAGAGAGCAGTGTCCCTTGGGGCCAAGTTGATGCAGTGTGAGACGCAGGAGAGGGTGGTCAATAGTGTCAAATGCAGCAGAAAGGTCAAGAAGAATGAGGGAGAAGTGAACTTTGCTTTTAGCTGCAACTAAACCATTAGTCACTTTGGTCAGGGCAGTCTCTGTAGAGTGCTGGGAGCGAAAGCCAGACTGGTGCGGGTGAAGTAGGCAGCGAGAAAACCAGTGAGCACCTTATAAACCAGGCGTTCTAAGGTTTTGGAGGCGAAGGGGAGCAAAGGGCTAGGACGGTAGTTTGAAAGGGAGGTGGGATGAAGATTATTATGTTGCTCATCGCATAAGCTGAAAGTGCAGTAGGAATAAATGAAACCAAAAAAAGGTCATTGAAAGTCTTATACATCAGAGCTATGAGAAATAACATATGCGCCCCCACTTCAGAAATGAAGAGTAAATACATGCTCACTGGTGGGGTCAGTCATATTTGAAATTTGATTAAAAAGCAAAGGTACCATACTTGTACAATGAACAGGGCCAGGGAGTATCAAATACATCTAAATAACAGTTTTGGGTGCAGGGTGACAGGTTTCTTTCTTGGTGGATAGATTTACATTAACCCTTTCGCTGCTAAGGCATTTCACACCTCTGTGCTGAGGTCATTTTTACCGCTTTCACTCATGTTTAACCGCGTTTTAAAGCCATATTTTAATATATGACCCAGACATATTATATATTGTTCTTTCCGGCAGACTCGGCAGATTCATAATATATCATTATTATATGTATACGTCATGTCCTGTCTGTATATTATAACAAAAAATGCAATAAAATTCGAATTTTCAATAATTTACAATGTGTAAAGTTTTTTTTTTTCACATTTTAACATGCGAGCAGTTGCGGTTATATTTTCTATGGGGTGCGCTTGTTAAAAAAATTAGAAATGGGGACTCGTTCCATTTTTTTTTTTTTTTTGGGGGGGGGGGGAATTTCGCTATTTTTAACAAATGCACCGCATACAAAAATCGTTAGTGCAGCATCATTGTCACATTATAATTGAAATGGGAACAATATTGCTGCATTAACAAAACAAACAAACAACCCCCCCCCCCTCCCTTTCAGGCGCCTCCTCCAAAAACGCGGGGGGGGGCGCCTGAATTAGATGTCATTGCACCGCCACAATGACATCTAATGGCCGCGCCGGGGTCCCGGAGTGCACAGGGGGGTGCAGCAATCGGCCAAAATCCCGGCCGATTGCTGCCTCCTGTGCTATGGACGCGCTCAGAGCGTCCATAGCACAGGAGAACCACTTGGCTGGACGCGCTGAGCGTGTCCATAGCAGCCAAGTGGTTAATATATACATTTTTTGATGTGGTACTTTATATACAAAAGAATCACTATGGTGTATATATGTATGTTCCACTAGTAATTTGTCTTGTCTTTTTTCTTTTTGAATATTCTAGAGCGTGGTCAAGTTGATGAGGGGATTACTGCAATGTATGATGAGACAGGTAAGCTGTGACGTGGTATGAAGCACTCAATGGCAACTCTAGCAACAATATATAGGGGGCACATAAGATACCACAGTCAAAACTGGGAGGGGGCACTTATAATTTTCACCACTATCAGTGTTATTCAGAGAAAGGTGAAAACCAGCCGGAAGTGGCAGAAGAGCACAATCTAGATCAAATAGCAGATTTGGAAAGTGAGATAAATGGGAGAATTTTTCTGGTTTGGCTATTTTGACCTAGAATTTTCACTTCTCCAAAAGTTCTCTTGAGTTTCACCTTTTTTGAATAGACCTGTGTGTGTATATACAAATAATATTCCAAAATTCCATAATGTAATGTGATGCAATGATACTTTTATGTTCTAACTTGATGCATAAATTCAATATTTTATTTGCCGCAATTTGTCGGTTTTTGCCGACGCTCGATAACTGCTTCAATGACTCCAATTTTCGCAAATTACGGTGACCATTCACTATATAGGGAATTCGCCATATTTTCTAGGGTTAGACCGATATCACTTTTCAGTCACCGAAACGATGATCGGCAGCCGTTCAGGCCGATGACCAATATCGCGTGCCGATATTCTGTACATTAAGAGGAAAAAAAAAAATCACAATTTCTACACAAATCTGGCGTCGCCTGAACATGTTTTATACAATTCTGAACATTACAACAATGGAGAAAAATAAAGTTCTTGCAAAATAACCTAAATAGCTTTCCAGAAAACAGAAAATTAAAAGAGCTTCCAAAGCACACGCAAAAGAGAAAATAGCTCAGTCAGTAAAAAAGGGGGACAAAACATTTTTTAGATACATAAACGAGAAAAGTAAAACAAGGATTAGTTAGATTAAAAACAAAGGCAGGAAGGTATGTAGAAGAGGATAAAAGTCTCGCTGACTGTCTCAATGAATATTTTTGTTCAGTCTTTGCAGAAGAAAAGGAAGGAAAGGGACCTCAGTTAGGAGGAAACACTAACGAGACAATTACATATGAGTTTACAGAGGAGGAGGTTCTACAGCAGCTGTCTAAAGTAAAGACAAATAAGTCAATGGGGCCTGATGGGATCCACCCTAAATTATTAAAAGAGCTCAGTGATGTAATAGCAAAACCGTTAACAGATTTATTTAACCAATCCTTGTTAACGGGAGTCGTCCCAGAAGACTGGAAATTAGCAAATGTTGTGCCCATTTACAAGAAGGGTAGTAGGGAGGAATCGGGGGAACTATAGGCCAGTTAGTCTTACGTCAGTAGTGGGGAAATTAATGGAAACCATGTTAAAGGAAAGGATTGTTGAACATCTAAAAACACATAGATTACAGGATCAGAAACAACATGGGTTTACCTCAGGGAGATCATGCCAAACTAATCTTATTGATTTTTTTTGATTGGGTAACAAAAATAATACACAGGTGGTGCAGTAGACATTGCTTATTTAGATTTCAGTAAGGCTTTTGATACTGTTCCGCATAGAAGGCTTATCAATAAATTGCAATCTTTGAGCTTGGATTCCAATATTGTTGAATGGATTAGGCAGTGGCTGAGTGACAGGCAACAGAGGGTTGTGGTAAATGGAGTTTATTCGGCGCAAGGTCTTGTTACCAGTGCGGTACCTCAGGGGTCAGTACTTGGACCCATTCTCTTTAATATTTTTATTAGTGATATTGCAGAAGGTATTAATGGAAAAGTATGTCTTTTTGCTGATGACACAAAGATTTGCAACAGGGTTGACGTTCCTGGAGGGATCAGCCAAATGATTTAGGTAAACTAAAAAAATGGTCGGAGTTGTGGCAATTGAGTTTTAATGTGGATAAGTGCAAGATAATGCACCTGGGACGTAAAAACCCAAGGGCTGAATATAGAATATTTGATACAGTCCTAACCTCAACATCTGAGGAAAGGGATTTAGGGGTCATTATTTCAGAGGATCTAAGGGTAAGTATTCAATGTAATAGAGCAGCAGGAAATGCTAGCAGAAGGCTTGGTTGTGTAGGAAGAGGTATTAGCAGTAGGAAAAGGGAAGTGCTCATGCCACTGTACAGAGCACTGGTGAGACCTCACTTGGAGTACTGTGTGCAGTACTGGAGACCGTATCTCCAGAAGGATATAGACATCTTAGAGAGAGTTCAGAGAAGGGCTACTAAAATGGTGTACGGCTTGAAGGAGAAAGGTTACCAGGAAAGGCTTAATGATCTTAACATGTACAGCTTGGAAAAAAGACGAGACAGAGGAGATATGATAGAAACCTTTAAATACGTAAAGGGAATCCACAAGGTAGAGGAAGGGAGTATATTTAAAAGGAAGCAAAGTAGCAAAACAAGAGGACATAGTCTTAGATTAGAGGGGCAAAGGTTTAAAAGTAACATCAGGAAGCATTATTTTACTGAGAGGGTGGTGGATACATGGAGCAGTCTTCCAGTAGAAGTGGTAGAGGCCAAAACAGTAATTGAATTTAAGCAAGCATGGGATAGGCATAAGGCTATCGTAAACAAAAGATAAATGCAGGTAAAGTATCCATGTAATTGGGCAGACTAGATGGGCCAAAAGGTTCTTATCTGCCGACATTTTTCTATGTTTCTATGTAAAAAAAACCTTATAAACATCACACACTAAATGTCACTACTAGAAACGATTATCGGCAACCGTTCAGACCGATGACCAATATCGTGTGCCGATATTCTGTACATTAAGAGGGGAAAAAAAATCACAATTTCTACACAAATCTGGCGTCGCCTGAACATGTTTTATACAATTCTGAACATTACAACAACGGAGAAAAATAAAGTTCTTGCAAAATAACCTAAATAGCTTTTCAGAAAACAGAAAATAAATGGCAAAAAAACCTTATAAACATCACACACTAAATGTCACTACTAGAAAGCTAAACCATATTCTGGGTTAAGGAATCACGGAGCTCAGTATGAGCATATGACAGCGCTCCACAGCAGTAAAACGGTCACATATATTCTGCAGTGTTTTTCCACTCACCGTTCCAGGCGTTATCTTATCACAGTTGGAATCGGGTTCTGTGCATCCAGGAAAACATGGCCAATCTGACAACCCTAATTGCAATAGGTAATCTGCTAGTGCATATTTACAGGGTTATCCAAAGAGATTCGAAAAGTCACCGCACGTTCGGTGACTTTTCGTTCTCTTCAATTCGGTTCCTTTTGCCGATTGCATTTCGGTGACCCTGCGGTGTATTCAGCAAACAGCACAGGGTCCCCGAATTGCAGGGAAAAGCTGCCGTAAACTCACCGAAAACTAACCGAATGCACGCTGAAAACAAGCAAAAACATCTGGATTAACCTTCGAAGAGGAGCCGAACAGGAGCCGAAAAGGAGCCGAATCACACAGAGCCGAAGCAGCTGTGACGTAGAGGAGGCAGTGAATAAATTAGAAAAACCATTTGTATGAATCTGGGGAAAAGAAACGCTGTTTGCAAAGAAACTACTGAGCGAAAATGTCTGAAATTTTCACAGGAGGTCCAGGGAATGATAATAAAGAGGGCTGTTACAAAAAAAATAAGCAAACTGAAAAAAAAAAAAAAAAAAAAATCGGACTTTTAATTTTTTTTTAAAAAATTCAGAAAAATGCTTAAAGTATCCTAAAAAATCTATAAATAAAGAGACTTTTTGCTGCAGAATTTTATAATGAACGGTTTATTAGATATTGAATTAAAACGGGAATATTTTTAACATTGAAGCCTATGGGATTCTCCTGAATAAATTTGCCGAATTAAACCACCGAATGGCAGGGCATTAGGGGAACCTTTCACTGCTGGTTTGTGTTCTCTGAATAGCCAAAGCATTGCTTCTCTATGGGGATTTCACTGCCCTCGAACAGGGACCGAACAGGCACCGTATGTTCAGGCAATTCGCCAGGATTTGGAGAATTGCCTGCTCTCTGGATAGCCGAATGGCCAGGAAAGGTAACCGAACGCTGATTTTCAGCGTTCGGTTACCTTTCTCAAGCAATTCGAATCTCTTTGGATAACCCTGTATGTATTCACTGCCTGGCCTGCTACCTTTTAATTAGACGCTGGAGGTGTTCAAACACCTGGGAATTATATGAAAGCACTTGCCCTGTCAGGTGTATGCTTAATATGGAGCAGATTCTCTCCATGCATCCTACAGATCACTGCATACAGCAGGGCAGCACTTGTGTACCATCCATCACCCTTGACTCCTGAGTCATAAGCACAAGAGGGCAGACCCTTTCCTGTGAAATTTGCTACCCATGGATCATTACGCACTGTAAGACTGCACGCTCCATGTGTTAAACCTTTCATCTGAAGCCCACAGGCTATTCTACACTGGAGGGTAGAGCTGTTCATGGCCTTCACATGAGTGGAATAATACATGGACGGTTACAAATACAAATGGGAGGGGGTGTTCTGCCCATCGAGCGAACTTGCCATAATGGCGAACCCGCATCACTTCCGGTGCACCTACGTCACCAAAAGTGAGGCGGGATCAGCTGGTTACAGCATCCGCAATGGCAGTGAAACCTCTGATCAGCTGCAGATAGGAAGGAATTACTTCCTCATACAACACACAGCACCCTCCCAGGGCTCTGTATAGTGCACAAGCCTACTGACTGTGACCCGCACACCCTGAATATATAGAGGAATCTCTAAATACACACTATTTCAAGATTCCTCCTATATATTCAGGGTGTGCGGCTCAGTCAGTAGGCTTGTGCGCCTTACAGAGCCCTGGGAGGGGGGTTGTGTGTTATACAGAGTTGAAAAATGTTACACAGCAGGGTTGGATGACGTGACTGCAGTGGGCGGGCCCTGGCTTGGTGTACGAGGAAGTAATTACTTATCTGCAGCTGATCAGAGGTTTCACTGCCATTCCGGATGCTGTACACAGCTGTTTTTCCTCATTTTTGGTGACGTAGGTGCACCGGAAGTGATGCGGTTCGCAATTATGGCAAAGATGGCTCGATGGGCAGAACAGGGGCAGCGCTTTTCTAGCCCGATTCCTCGTGCAGCCCCATGTTTCACAGGTCTGCCTGTCTGCAGGGCATCACTCTTCCTGTGTCTGGAAACACACGATAGATGTGGCACATGTTTGTCCACCTCCCCATGGCGGGAAATGATGGCCCGCTGGAGCCTGCGTACACGCCAGACTGGTGGTGGTCACTTTCACTGTTTAAGCTCCCCTTACTCACCACACGCACCGCTGTCGGCATTAAATCCGATATGAAAAATCCTTGGCGCCATCCGCAGTCAAGCCGCAGGGACAAATCACATTGCGTGATGTCATCAAACCGCGCCGACCTATAACTAGTTGAAGCGTATGCTATGCATGTCTCTGGGCTCAGGTCCAGTTTGTTTCGCCCTATGACTACCGAGGAGCCCCATTACGGCACGTGTCACAGAGCCCTGCCCCTAACCCCAGTCAAGTGCGAGAACCCTGGGCTGCCACTCAAAATCCCTGTTAATCGGTATATCGGCAATGAAACATGCCAATATCGATAACAAGGAAAAACCTGAATATCGGTACCAATAATCGGTTGAACCCCTCATATTTTCAGAGAAATTGATTCCCCAAAAAGTGACAAAAAAGAAAAGGATCTAAAGGTGAATTGAACCTTTCGATTCTAACTTCTATAATAACCCCTAAAATGCCATTTAAAGCAGGGAAATACAATAAAAATAATAAACCGTATGGAATGTAGCCAAACATTAACCGTTATAATGCCAATAATCAAGGGAACATATGAAATGTATACATGGTGAGGCATGTAGCCTACCCATTAACTCCTAAAATACCATTAATCAAGGAAAAATAAAATGTATACTGGTGAGGGATAAAGCCTACTCATTAACCCTTAATATACAACTAAACAAAGGCACCGGCTGGGTGGAGTAGAAGTAACATCACTCCTCTATGACCGTGGAGTCTTTGGAGACACAGGTTCGAATCCCGGCAAAGAGCACCTCTCCAGTAAGTGTCCTTGGGCAAGACACCTAACGGTACATACTCTGCACCCAGGACATACTTGAAAACGAGAGAAATCTCAATGTATCCATCCTGGTAAAATACTCTCTCTCTCAAAAAAAAATACTTAATGTAATATCTATAGTCTGACCATTAACCCTTTCACCACGGAGCCATTTCAACCCTCTGGGAAAAAAAAGTGTTACCCATGACCATATTAAGTGTAAAATAAAAACGTATCATTGGAAAGGCCAGACTTTTCCCTTTCCAATGACACCTCAATTGAGCACGTTCGCACGGGAACAGAGAAACTGGGGAAGCTGGGTGCTGATGCTTGGTGGTGGTGGGGGGGGGGGCAAGGAATAACCTGGGGGGAGCAATTGGGCCCCCCTCCCCGGCCACCCTTTAGAGACACCTATGGAAGCACTCTGTTGTTGGTCATTAAAAAGCCAGTTTTGGTAGTCTGTGCTACTTTGTCAGACGACTAGGTAATTATTCCTGCACTAAATCATCCAATGTAGTAATCAAACTCATTGTCATATATTCGTTGCCTGGGTACCTCCCTTGTTTTTATAGTTTTATGGTGTGTTTGGACCAATTTCTCTCCTGAGAGTTTGGCATCTGTTCTTAATGGTCAGCGAATAGCATATGTACTGTTAGGCTAGAGTCAGACGAACGCAGTCAGAGCGCACTCTGCCTGCGTGCATAACGGAAGTCCGTACTGACGGAAGATACTGTAGATACCACACGGTCCGTTTTTGTTGACGGATGTAGAGAAAAAAAGGGAACTATGGGAAATAAAATTAATATGAAAAATTATAAAAATTTGAAAAGGATATCAAAAGCCATTTTGTGCGTCAAGGTGCTGGACGTCGCAAATGCGCTGTGTCTGACATCTCACTCACACAGAATGTGACATGGCGCACTCTGTGCGTCCGTCTAGCAGTTTTACATTCTTGCCAAACTTGCATCCGTTTGCCACGTGCGTTGTGCGTGCACAGTTCGGTGTGCACATACTTTGTGTGTGGGTCTCTATTGATCATGATTCTATGCTACGACGGACGTTAAACTGTGTGGCAACACGGACGTGATCACTGCATTCGTCTGACGCGGGCCTTAATTGGGAGATCTTTTCTTAAGCAGGACATGTCCACTGGTCATCATGGACCAGTGAACATTTCCTACTTATGGACCAGTGGATATATTCTCCTTTCACTGCAGCTTGATGCTACCTCTCTTTACTTTCACTCCTTTCATTCTCTCTTCTTGTTTTGGCAATTTGACTGCTGCAACCACCTGTGAACAGCAGCTTGAGAGTTCCTTTCTGCTGGTTTATATTAGCAGGGCTGCAATTAGAATTCTTGGGCCCCTTACTAATCTATTAGTCGGATCTCCCTTTCATCAGCTGCCCATTTCAATAAACAAATTAAAAATAAAAGTAATTTGGGGTTCTCTACTCTTCCAGTAAGTGGATAAAATGTTTTCAGTTGTGGTCTGCACCTCTGTTTGGTAACACTTTACTAAACGCTCCCTCACTGAGTCAAAGGGCTCTCAACTGCCCCAGATGCTGCATCCCACTGGGAAATTTGTTTATCTTGTTGGGCCGGTCCTGTGTGGCATGGGGTATCCTTAACAAACTAAGCAGGATTTGGCCAGAGCCCCCTGGAACCACTGGATCACTGACCATGGCTTTGGATGTCCCCGCCGGATGGCTGCCTTGGGTATGTGTATATGAGAAACTAGTACTGGGCTTCTGATATCTTCTTCCAAACTACAATGTGGTAGCTACGACTGCTTCGTTAATTTGGTGAATTGGCTCTTTTTTTTTTTCTTGAAAGCAAGGTACACGTTCTCTCATGAATGATATGTTTCTTTTTTTTTTCCTGATTTTTAGTTCTGGCTGTCACAGGCATTGTCAGCATCCATAAGACATCTTGGAATGCTAGATATTTGAAAGAAGTGCCATGTCAGAGAAATTAAATTTTGGGTTGGATTGAAAGATCTTCCTAGATTTTCCAGTCATCTCTTGTAGATCTTCATTTCAGCTCTATGGCTTTGTCCATGCTAATCCGTTCCAGAACAGCATGCTGCGGCAACACTGCTGACGCTACCGTAGAAAAAATAACCTACTGGTTGTTCTCTTGTATGTGTTTGTGGTAGCAATTCATATATTAGACAATATCCAATCTAAATTTGCCACAAAATCGTGGATTAAACCGGAATTGTCTTGGAGCATTCAATCAAACCGCTTGTTCCACTGACCCCGCTTGCTCTTATTGAGTAGAATATCCCTCAGAGGAAATGGTCAATTGTGTTTCAAACTTCATGTCTGCTTTTATAGGTCTCCAAAGTGGAAGAATTTAAGTATAGCCAGAGTGTGAAGGATTGTCTCCATGCAAAGTATAACACGGGCACCTGTTCAACGATAGTTGGCGACGACCAGTGGGGTCACCTGCAGCTTGATGCTACCTCTCTTTACCTTCTGTTGTTGGCTCAGATGACCACATCTGGTAACGTAACTGAAAATGTGACTTCTAAATGATATACACCAACTTTCAAAACCTCTTTGTAGTATAGTACAAGAAGTACTTATGGATATACCTGAAACTTGGCCCATGTAAATAAAATCCAATATATTGAGCATGGTCAAGTAATCAAAGCAGCAGTGAATCATTATATGTATTTTTTTACTTTTAACACAACCAGGGCTGGCATATCAAAAGCAAAATTCAGTCGGTGTTTCAAGATCAGCATTCAGATGTATTCTGTTTATGGTATCAGTTATATCAAGCTGCCTAAGGTTCATGGTAAAAAAAAAAAAAACTAAACGAACCTGTGCGACCGCAAGATAATTGTATTAGCGTGCTCTGTTCTGTGTGGTTTTTGGTTAATTTTTAGTGGCTTTCTGCATGGGGCTAGTTAAGTTTGTGTGTTACGGTGAAAGATACAGACCTGATCACATACAGCCTCTTCTCGCACAACCTTATTCACCCTACTTATTACTCGTATCACACACTATACATCTAAATTCTACCAGTCTCGTTGCATAATGTAGTATGAAAGATTAAAGGGGTGAAATTGGGGAAACAGACCTACAGTAGGAGTAGAATAAACAAACACCGATGCTCTGGGATATGCGCTGGTTTCCCATTGAAAAATCATGGGATGGTGAGGATTGGCTGAGCTACCTCACTTCCTGTTTCCTTCTGTCCTGAATCTCTAGATTCTTGTTTTGGATCTTTTTTAAAAAAAAAATTATTTATCCATTTTGCTTTAATTTCATAGAACATTTTAATGTGTCGGCACCACAGTAAATTTAAGGGGCATTCTATTTATATAGAGCCGCTTTTAATATTTTTGAGATGATGCTTCAAACCAAAATGCGTTGTTTGGAGGACTAAACCAGTTTTGATCGGTGCTAAAGTCCACGATTTGTTGAATCTCTATATTCAGTTATTTGTGGGGTTTTTGTAGACCATGTCCCCCACATCCCTGTTACTGCAGTCCTAAACCAGTATAAATGCTGGTACCGATCGTCCGGGAAGAGTTGTTCCATTACTGGTATTCTTTTTATGTAGGCTTATGTGGACTTGGGTTGCATTAAATTTCTTACATCCTTTGTGTTATTTGTTATATATGTTAGAGTTCTAAAGAAACATCTAAGCAATGAATAAGAAAGGCAGAAATTTTGTGTGTAGTTAAAAATAAATTGATTTAAATAAATCATAAAATAATCCAAATATATTGGATCCAGAAGGAAAATTCTAGCTGGCAGTCGGCTACCTGGATTTATGAAGCCCCAACATAATCAATTTTCTGCCTTTTTTATTTAAGTGTTAAAATGCAGGTTTGATTTAAGAGGATTAGAAAATCTCATTCATTGTTTGATCAACTTTATTCTGTATCCCCCCCCGCCCTCGTTTTTCTTTTCAGGACTCCATATAATCTATACTCTGGATGAGGTGACCTTTATACAGAACTTGGTGTTTTATATTGAAGCGGCATATAAAACAGCGGTGAGTGTAGTTCATCAATCAAACATGGCAGTGTTGATGTATCAAGATAGTTTTTTGTTTTTATTAATTTTTTTTTCTTAAACGATTGATACAAAAAGTGAAGTGCATAAGTAAAAAAAAAAAAACCCACTTTATGATGGCTTACATCATAACCGTATACAACTGCTCAAGTGACCATGAACCATGCAGATGGTATAAATATGTAGGAGTCCTCTGCACTTGTAGCTACTGACAAGAATATCTGTCTAGGTGTTCTTAGAAGTTCAGGTTCTTAATACCTCGAATAATTCTAAAACACTCATAGCGCCCAAAAAAAGCTGTTTGGTTTTAGGTGATCATTACCTTGTCTTTGTTTTCATTCTCTAGGACTTCGGCATGTGGGAAAGGGGCGACAAAACCAACCAGGGTATTGCAGAGCTGAACGCCAGCTCTGTCGGTATGGCTAAGGTGACTATAAATCTGTATAAAGATCAAACTCTTCATTTTTTTTTTTTTTTTTTTTTTTTTTATTCCACTGTATGTATTTAATTTTTATTTATTTTTCCTGGCTGAAAGGATACATTTATATAAAACATTTGTAAAGTGGATAAATAGACCCTTTTTCAGATTAGAAAAAGGGGAGAGGAGAGCTGGACCAAGAAGGATGAAAACTGGTTTGGAGGGTTCAGAATGGTGATGGGCAGTTAAGGCCGTGGCATCACAGACAAAAGACTATGTACCACATGTGTGACTTGAGGCAATTGGTTTACAGAGGGCTGATCTCTTTGTGGGACCGTACCCCTGTCGTCTGACTCATCACGCATAAACTCAATGACCACAAAATGGGGATCCCTGTTCCACAGGGTCATATTATTGGAAAGGCCAGAGTCGTCTGTCTTTTTTATACAATGATGTCTGATGCCTTCTATTTGACAGAACTGTTCTACTCCTGATTTACACGGGTAAAATTAAAAATTACAATTGACTCCTGTTAACATAATGTTACAATAGAAGTACAGTATTGAAGAGGATTACGAATCCCTTACTGTAGTGTTTTTCTCGTCTTTATCTTTATTATGGCAATGAGTTTTAAATCACTTTTCTAGGAACTATGTAATCTACATGTGACCTTTTAAAAGACATGGGTTGCATAGTTACATGGGCTGGAAAAAAAGCATGCATCGATCGGGTTAATATGCTATCGGTCCAGAAAGTAAATTGTGTGTTCGTGTCCGTGATCCTTTTGCATTGCTATCCATTATAGCTCAGATTTGGAAAGAAATGTAAATTACAATGCGCTCTTCCTTTTTTTTATTTTACATCAAAATCCAGTACTTGCCCTTTGTTGATCATAAGATTTTTTATGGGGACGTCACGTGAGTTAGAGAAATGGATCACCTTGATAAAAGGGACACTGCTACTTACATAAGCTGTAACTAGATTGCTTGTGCATTACAAAAAAAAATCACTTTTTAAAACACATGCTATTTTTTTAAGTAATTGAATGTAATAAGGGAAAAATAAATTTAATTTTATTTCTTTCCATGTTGTGCATTTTTCCTATGATGTAGCATTTACCAAAAATAATGCAGTTTTACTTTGACTGTTCTTAATGCGATACAATATTTAACAGTTAGTGAGGTGGAGAGAATGTTTAGATAAGGCAGCCGGAGGCTATTGTGTTGTTTATGCTACCTAGGATTAGAGATGGCAACGGAGTGAGATAAAACAGGGAGTTTAAGATGACCCCCTTCTGATATCCTTGAATACATCCCACACAAAACAATGATTTTCAGTATGCAATATAACCTATAGACTCCATTCTATGGCCATTGCCACAGAGTGAGGAGCAAGTGATCTAAAGATATGGGGGGGGGGGGCGCAGTATACTATACAACCCAAAAGATCCCAAAATGGATGCACCCAGGGACACCTAATAGAGTAAAATATTATCTCAACTAAACATACAAGAGAAAAATGAAGCACTTGTGAGATAACAGCAACATAAATAAGGACATTTCAAGAGCTTCAAAGGCCAGTGGGTGGGGAGGGGGTTTAAGGCTAAGGTCAGACAAAAGCATTTTTAACGTGCGTTTAGCCGCACGAAATCACGGCCGTGCTAGCAGCAAATGACGTCCAATGCCGGGGAACACACGAAGTACGGCCGCACGAACGTTCGTCCGCGCAACGCAAGTGGCAACCGAACGCATTTTTTCTAGAACGTCAAACCGCTACTACTGACGTACAGAGTGCGCTGCGCCCGCATAGCGGCGTGTTTGCGTGATTGGGAGACGTCAGACGCTGCACACGTCCGGCCAACATAACGTCCAGACACAAAAAGTGTTTTATTGATGATCCGTACAAAATCACGGACGAAAAGGCGCATCGTATGACCGCTATCGCGTATTCCGGGAAAAAATACGTCCATTCGTTCGAACGCACTTTTTCACGGACAACGCGAAAAATGCGTTCGTCTGACCCTAGCCTAAACTGTGCAATAGCACACGGTGCAGGGGTGACCGGTGGCCGGCTTTGAGCAAACGCGAGAGTCTTGACAATCCTTCACTTTGCTGTTAGATGAGATTGTGTTACGTTGATCCAGACCCTTGAGTTTCCCTTTTAATTATTAAATGACAATCATTTCCAGGCTGTCCTTCTTCAAAGGTTCCTTTTCAGTCATTTCTCTGTAAATATTGAGACATTATTTTGCTGCAGATGTTTTGTTCCTCTATTTAAAATGTTTGTGTAACCTGTAAATGTGTCCAACCTAACCTACCCTCAGATTCGTTCTTTTATTTCTCTTGGCTTGCTAGTTGTTTTACTATATATTCATTCATCCTTCTCTCCCTCTCTCCTAGGCAGCCCTAGAAGCTTTGGATGACCTTAATTTGTTTGGTGCCAAAGGTGGTCCACAGTCTGTTATCCATGTGTTGTCCGATGAGATCCAACACTGTCAGGTACTGTTGCTGCAGATGCACGTTCTAACACCACTTCACATTCTTTATGTAGCGTCCACGTTTGGCTTTTGTAACTGTCTTTCCTTTTTTTAGTCTATCCTGCACTCCATGCTTCCCAGAGCTTCCACTTCTAAAGAGATCGATGCAGGGGTCCTTTCAGTCATCTCTTTCCCAGCCTTTGCTGTTGAGGATCTTCAGGTGGTGCAGATAACAAAGCAACAGATTATTGATAAGCTCCAGGTATCATTTGCTGTTTGTTTGTTTTTCTTTGTCTCTTTAAGGACCCTCTTTAAAGGTTTTTCTATGTATGGCTACTTTTCTTTTGTGATTGCAAACTCCTCAGTTTAATTTTATGTAAAAGAACGGAAAAAAAACCTCTGAGCACCCTTTTTGACGTCTAAATATGCAATGTAATGCAATATGCAGCCACAAAATGAAGGTATAACAGCAGAACTCTACTACTGCTACAATATTCTACAATTACAGTGGTACCTCGGTTCACGACCAGGAAGTTCAACATTTTACCTCCGTTCACGAAATTCATCTCGGGTTACGAACATGGATCGTGGTCGCAGACAGGGCTATTGTGAAGCTTTTTTGTGTGTTTTTTGTAGCACAGTACTGTTCAGTATTACTGTATTAAATCCAGCGTGGCTCCCAAGAAAGTGCAGAACAAGCGTGGTGGGAAAAAGAAAGCGCAGAGAGGTGACAAGAACGTGCAGAGCGTTAATGAAGGTGAGCAGAATGTGCAGAGCGTTAATGAAGGTGAGCAGAATGTGCAGAGCGTTAATGAAGGTGAGCAGAATGTGCAGAGCGTTAATGAAGGTGAGCAGAATGTGCAGAGCGTTAATGAAGGTGAGCAGAATGTGCAGAGCGTTAATGAAGGTGAGCAGAATGTGCAGAGCGTTATTGAAGGTGAATAGGATTTGCAGAGCATTATTGAAGGTGACGAGGATGTGCAGAGCAAGAATGGTGGTAAAAAGAAAGTGCAGCGCAATAAAGAGGGTAACAAAGTGCAGAGCAAGAATGGTAACAAGAAGGTTTCAAAGCATATTTTTGTGGTTCCATCTTTTTTCCCATATGGTTCAGAACGGATTAACCTGATTTACATTGAACCCTATGGGAGAATGTGATTCGGTTTACGATCAATTCGGTTCGCAACCAGAGTCATGGAACCAATTAAGTTCGTGAACCGAGGTACCACTGTACTTACGGCATATGCCACTAGATTGTGCTGATTATATACGAGCGCCGCAAAGGTTTTTGCCTTTTTCCGTTTAGCCTTAAATTTATGTAACTTTCATATACATAGGTTTCTCCCTTTTTCATTTTATTATCTAATTGTGCGCCCCCTCCTTCCATTTATGTTTCTCTTCTACATGTAATCCAGGTCTGTTTTCTTATTCTGTAGGGTCGCTATGGCTGTTGTAGATTTTTGAGAGATGGGTATCGGACTGCAAAAGAGGTATCCTAACTCCTATTCACTTTTTTGCGTATGCAATGTTCAGCAATATAAACGTATTTTCACAACCTCATGGTGTTAAAATCTTGTGACGTTATGTTTGATTTATCATCAATGTTCTTTAAGAACTTGGTTCATACAGATCCTTGACTTTGCAGGATGCACTTTCTTAGCATTACATGTTTTATTTCGGCTTGGTCAATCTTTCTTTTAAACCCCTAAAATATGAGCGTTTTTAAGCTGGTTAAATAAAGGACATGTCAGATGTTAAATAAATGTATAAACTATGCATGTGACATACCAAATTAAGAGCTCTCCACTTTTAATATACTATTTTAGAGATTTTAAAGACTTGGGCACCCTGTTCCCTAGCTAACAGGGAAAAACTGCACCTGCAGGTTTCCCCAAAGCATCCCCATTTTGGCATCGCATTCCGTGGAAGGTGCTACCACGGCACCTTGTCCCAGAACTAAACCCTACCCTGATCATTTGTTTTTCGGAGGCGTTTTATAAACGCTGTACTGGCTTGCTGTCAGTGTGAGGGGTGGAAAAATTCTGTTTTTAAAGTACCGGAAGCGGAGCTATGAATGATCTTCAGACATCAACCAGGGGCCCAGCCGCGCACTCTCAAACCGATGCCGTGTGCCTGCCTCAGTCCCAAATTCTAAACATGAGCAGGCACACTGCATAATTTGGCACCGCCCCCTCATGTGACACGCATAGCCGCCCTAGCTGCAGCAGCAGAAAAGCCTGGAGGACAAACCCCAAAGTTTAGGGTGCGGCCCTGCAGCAGAGTCAGCCTACGTGCTTCCACTGTAGTGTGAAGGAGGACTGGGCAGAGAGGCCGAGAAAAGATTTTAAAAGGTTTGAATAAACTGAGGGAGGGGGTGTGTGTTATGTTCTGCTCGGGGGGGTGTAATGTTCTGCTGGGGGGGTGTAATGTTCTGATGGGTGTGTGTGTGTGTCTAATGTTCTGCTGGGGGGTTTGAGGAAACTGATATCAGTTTATTGCTGTGGAGCTCTGTGATACGCTCATACACACCACACATTGCTGTGAGCTTTATTGCTGTGCAGCTCTGTGATACAGTAGTGGGCAGTGTGTATGATTGTGAGTTTTATTGCTGTGGAGTTCGGTGATACTTTCATACACACAAACTGAACATTACTGTGTGGTTTATTGCTGTGGAGCTCTGTTATACGCTATATGAAATTAATTTACGGGGGGAGGGGGTAAAAGTAATTAAAGGGGAAAAATGAATTGAATTCGAGGACCCTGCTGCCAGTCTGCTTCTGGAGACCTGGAGTCGGACAGTGGACCACAGCAACAGAGTGAGAGTGGTAGGTAGCAGGATCACAGGGAAACACTGGGAGTGGCAGGCAGTTTGAAATATGTGGGTATATTGACACCGCAAGACCAGGGGGCACCACCAGGCCACATTGCAAATTTGTGCAGTGCCTGGTGCCCCTCCTATGCCACATTGCCCAAGGAGGGGACCACACACTCTGTAGATTGGCCCTGTGAAACAGGAGGGGCACCAGGCACAGCATAGATTGGCAATGTGTGAGGACACCAAACACTCCCGATTGGCATGGCACGGATTGGGTGGAGGGGGGCACCAAAACGCAACTTCGCCTGAGTAAACAAAAATGCTTGCACCGGCCCTGGCAAGGTACATGTGTCCTGCAAAAATATCTTTAAAGTTCTTCAAATAAAAAGATGGAAACCTGATAAGCAAATAACATAGCCGTATCTCTTTTTGCTCCTATTATTACAGTTGCCGCTCGCAGTAAGGAGAGCCACATGACTTAACGCTAAGGGATAAAAGCCAATGCTAACTTTCAAGGTTTCACTATACTCAGGGCAGCCACCAGAAATGATGGGGCCCCTTACTGAACCTCACGATGCCCCCCCCCCCCGGCACTTCCTCAACCTCTAACAGCTTTTCTCCCCCTTCAAAAAAAAAAAGGACATAACATGGCACCACAGCAATAAAACTCCCTGTAATGGGCAGTGTGTATGACCGTATCACAGAATCCACAGCAATAAATCTCACAGTAACGGGCTGTGTATGATGGCCTTTGGGTCTGGGCCTTGGGGTCTGGTCTGGGACTGGGCCTTTGGGTCTGGGCTCTGGTCCCTGGGACTGGGCCTTGGGGTCTCGGCTCTGGTCCCTGGGACTGGGCCTTGGGGTCTGGGCTCTGGTCCCTGGGACTGGGCCTTGGGGTCTGGGCTCTGGTCCCTGGGACTGGGCCTTGGGGTCTGGGCTCTGGTCCCTGGGGCTGGGTCTTGGGGTCTGGTCCCTGGGGTCTGGGCTCTGGTCCCTGGGTCTTGGGGTCGGGGACTAGGTCTTGGGGTCTGGGCCCTGGGTTGAGGCTGGGCCTTGGGGGTCTGGGCCCTCTGGGTCTAGGCTGGGCCTGGTCCTTGGTCTGGTCCCTGGGGCTGTGCCTTGGGGCCTGGGTCTGGGCGTTGGGGTCTGGGTCTGGGCCCTGGGACCAGGTCGAGTCTGGGGCTGGGCCTTGGAGTCTGGGGCTTGGGCCCTGGGGCGGGGTCTGGTCTGGGCCCTGGGTCTGAGCATTGGGTTATGGTCCCTGGGTTTGGGCCTTGGTCTGGGCCCTGGGTCTGGGCATTGGGGTCTAGACCCTGGGTCTAGGCTGGGCCCTGGCTCACCACTCCGCCATCTTCCTTCCCTGTCCTTCCTTCAGCTCTTCTTTTCTTCTCTCTCCTTTTCTTCTCTCTCCTTTTCTTCTCTCTCCTTTTCTTCTGCTCTTCAGCCTGGGCCCTCCGTCTCAGGCACGCAGCTTCACTGACTGGAGGTGGCCCAACCAAAGCATCATGATTGGGAGGGCCCCACACGCTGTTTGGCCCAGCCCAGCCAGCCAGTGAAGCTTCCAGGAGCCGGAGGGGAGACCGTGTCTCCTCCGGCTCCTGCAGCAGAGACACAGCTCCGGATTCGGACTTATCGAGTCCGATACCAGAGCTGTAAAAGGGCGACGCCGCTGCCGACGGCGGCCCGGGACCCCCCCGGACCCCTTACGGCAACATGGGGCGTAATGCCCTGATGGCGGCCCTGACTATACTTCCCGAAATACAGTCCGGTCCAGAAATATTGGGACATCGACACAATTCTAACATCTTTGGCTCTGTACACCACCACAATGGAGTTGGAATGAAACAAACACCATGTGCTTTAACTGAAGACTGTCAGCTTTAATTTGAGGGTATGTACATCCAACTCAGGTGAACGGTG
Source organism: Leptobrachium leishanense (assembly GCA_009667805.1). Lineage (NCBI taxonomy): Eukaryota > Metazoa > Chordata > Amphibia > Anura > Megophryidae > Leptobrachium > Leptobrachium leishanense. The sequence continues at coordinate 87,303,729 of CM019071.1, forward strand.
TAGGACTTACAGCAGTTTGCAGATGTGCCTCCCACTTGTTAAGGGACCAAAGGTAATGGGACAGAATAATAATCATAAATCAAACTTCCCCTTCTTAATACTTGGTTGCAAATCCTTTGCAGTCAATCACAGCCTGAAGTCTGGAACGCATAGACATCACCAGACGCTGGGTTTCATCCCTGGTGATGCTCAGCTGGGCCTCTACTGCAACGGTCTTCAGTTCCTGCTTGTTCTTGGCGCATTTTCCCTTCAGTTTTGTCTTCAGCAAGTGAAATGCATGCTCAATGGGATTCAGGTCAGGTGATTGACTTGGCCATTGCATAACATTCCACTTCTGTCCCTTCAAAAACTCTTTGGTTGCTTTTGCAGTATGCTTTGGGTCATTGTCCATCTACACTGTGAAGCGCCGTCCAATGAGTTCTGCAGCATTTGACTGAATGTGAGCAGATAATATTGCCCGAAACACTTCAGAATTCATCCTGCTGCTTTTGTCAGCAGTCACATCATCAATAAATACAAGAGAAGCAGTTCCATTGGCAGCCATACATGCCCACACCATGACACTACCACCACCATGCTTCACTGATGAGGTGGTATGCTTAGGAGCATGGGCAGTTCCTTTCCTTCTCCATACTCTTCTCTTCCCATCACTCTGGTACAAGTTGATCTTGGTCTCATCTGTCCATAGGATCTTGTTCCAGAACTGTGAAGGCTATGTTAGGTGTTGTTTGGCAAACTCTAATCTGGCCATCCTGTTTTTGAGGCTCACCAATGGTTTACATCTTGTGGTGAACCCTCTGTATTCACTCTGAAGTCTTCTCTTGATTGTTGACTTTGACAACATACACCTACCACCTGGAGAGTGTTCTTGATCTGGCCAACTGTTGTGAAGGGTGTTTTCTTCACCAGGGAAAGAATTCTTCGGTCATCCACCACAGTTGTTGTCTCCCGGGTCTTTTGGTGTTGCTGAGCTCACCGGTGTGTTCCTTCTTTTTGAGAATGTTCCAAACAGTTGTTTTAGCCACACCTAATGTTCTTGCTATCTCTCTGATGGGTTTGTTTTGTTTCTTCAGTCTAATGATGGCTTGCTTCACTGATAGTGACAGCTCTTTGGATCTCATCTTGAGAGTTGACAGCAACAGATTCCAAATGCAAATAGCACACTTGAAATTAACTCTGGGCCTTTTATCTGCACATTGTAATTGGGGTAATGAGGGAATATCACACACCTGGCCATGGAACAGCTGAGAAGCCAATTGTCCCATTACCTTTGGTCCCTTAACAAGTGGGAGGCAGATCTGCAAACTGCTGTAAGTCCTACACCGTTCACCTGAGTTGGATGTACATACCCTCAAATTAAAGCTGACAGTCTGCAGTTAAAGCACATTGGGTTTGTTTCATTCCAACTCCATTGCGGTGGTGTGTAGAGCCAAAGATGTTAGAATTGTGTTGATGTCCCGATATTTCTGGACCTGACTGTAGTTGTGATAAACTTTTTTCTTAATTTTTTTTTCGCTTTTTCATTCACTCTTCGCTCGTGTCTGTGTGTGTGTATGTGTGTGTCTATCTGTGTCTGGTTTGAAATTCTATGGGCCTATTACATTCTTCACGCAAAAACGCATGCGCAACTCGTGAATTTTTGCGCGAAGCGGTAAACGTTAACGCACGTTATGCAAATCAACGCTGGAATTACAATTCTCGCGCATTTTTTCATCAGCGAAAAAATAACACGCGTAAAACACGCAAAAACGTGCGTGCATTGACGTGGCGCGCTGAAATCGTTGTGCGGACTGTTTTTTCACGCCATTCAGCCAATCCGAATTAAGAACCACAATTGTCTCCCATTCAGTTTTTGCACCTGCCAAAATCAATCTGAGTATATATGCTGCAGCAATAATAAAAACACGCACAACTTCTCAATTTTATTGTTTGGGTATGCGTAAAATGTGTAACTATACTTTGCTGTATTTTTTTTTTTTTTTTTTGGGCTGGTGTTTTTGGGTTCGGCCAGGACGTTCAGATTTGCCATTAACCTCAGCTTTTAGGAATTGTTAAAATTATGCGCACAAAGGCTATGCATTAAAAACTGCGCATGGATTGTAATACCATCTGCGTACCAGCGGACAAACGCATTTGTGCTCACAATGTTAAGTATAGGAAGCGCACAGTACAGTAAGCTCGCAAGGGGTTCGAGCAGGTTCACCCGCATTAGGCGACTGCACGCGTCTGTTGCGCTGACATTGTAATACGACGTTCAGCGCAAAGCGTTTTACCCCTCGCGTTAATGTGTTTTTGCACCGGCATTAACGTTTGCGCGAAGATTGTAATAGGGCCCTATATGTGGTTTTAACTCAATGCAGCAGTTTCCAGAAGGCTGTGAATTGGTGTCACTAGACAAGTTAGATTTCCAGCTTGTGTTTCGGAAGGTAGGTTTGATGTAGTCTGGATAAGACTGGCTTTGTGTAAAATCTTGAAGGAAATATTCGGTAAATCCCGTAGCTCAAGTGGGACTAGACTTGTTTGGGGTTACGTGAATCCTTATTAAGAAGAAAAGATTTTGCCTATAGGCAAAACCCAATCCTAACATTACGTCTGTTGAATGTGGCAGGATCGCAGGAGATTATATTATGAGCCTGCAGAGCTGAAGCTGTTTGAAAATATTGAATGTGAGTGGCCACTCTTTTGGACATACTTTATCCTAGATGGGATATTTACTAAAAACAAGGCCCAGGTAAGAACTGTTATATTTGATGGCAATACATCTTTTATTTTGTTCATATTTGGACTTTCAATAAATCCCTTTCTCCTACATAAACTGTCCTCCCTCTTTTACATTGTCCCTTTTCCATACGTTTTGTGTATGTCAATTACCATTCTTCCTTACACCTGGCTTGGATCTACCGAATTAATTTTGTAGGGTTAAATGCTTGAATTGAATTCATAATGGTCGGGGTTCTGTGTGTGATTAAAAATAGAAGTTGTGGGGAACAAACAAAGAAGTGGAATATCAATAGACAATGTCACTGAAGGCAACCAGATGTATTCCCATATACACCAAAATAGAAAATGCAATAAAAATAGTGGAATGCCCAGCGCTCATATGTCATAAAATCTAAAGGATTTTCATACATACAGTATTGGATTTGCTTTATATCGGTGACCTGACTGGTAATAAAACGTCTTTGAATGTTTCTAGGAAAAATATGAAAAATAGACACAATGGTGAAGTTCATTAAACAGTGTTTAACAGTGCATTTTCTGTGTGTGATTGCTGTTGCGTCCTTCCAGTTGTTTTTTTTGTGTCCCAGGTCCAGGAATACAGAGAGGCTCTTGAAGGAGTATTGATTAAAGGAAAGGATGGTGTGCAGTTAGTTCCAGAAATATACAGTGTTCCCTTAGACAAGGTTTGTGTCTGAGGATTAAAAATAAGCATTCATTCATTAATAAACGTTAATTAAAAATAACGGGATCAAATTTTACTGTGCAGGTTGAGGAAGAATATGAGAACCCACATACAGTTGACCGTGTTCCTCTGGGGAAGATGCCTCACATGTGGGGCCAGTCGCTTTATATTTTAGGCTGTCTGATGTCAGAGGTAAGATGCAGAACACCCCTGTAGCAATATTGCAATGCATTGCTTGCAATGGTCATGCAGTAAATGTTTCTGGTTTAATAGATGTATACAGTATTTATTATATGACAGTATTTTAAGATCTTCAACGTTCCTAATACAGGACTCAAAACCACAGTCTGCTTAGGAGAGAGGAATAATATTTGTGCCGGTTTTATCTTGGCAGTAAAAATTTGGACATCAGTCCCAGTGTGAGCGCAAATTTCAATCTCCGTGATAGTGTACACACTGAAAGATCTAAAAATTACTTATCTGGCATATAACATTCCGCTGTATGTCCAGTTGACATATAATGACTCCTATATTCCATAAAAACATGAAATGGAGAACATATAGTGCAATATTGTCTGTATACCATATATAAAATATCTTTAAGAAAAATTGTTTCGGGTTTCAACTCACAAGGAAGGAGCCCTAATTGGCTCTAATTTCTGGCTTCTTGACCTCTTTTAGGGGGGTCACACCCAACCCCTCGAAATAACAGGTTGCAGATGCTGTGTCTTTAAGCAGTATGGTGCTTCAAAAATAGAGAGAAAGGCTTCATTGCGCAGATATATTATTCTTTTGAGAGTATAGTAATTAAATAAATTGTACTCACGAATTCCTGAGCCTCTATTTTCCAAGTGGCTCAGTATAAGCGCATCACAGAATCAAGGCACACTCCTGAATCGCCATATGGTGTTCGCCGTCATCATTATCTCGGCAGTGCCCATGTTTCCCAAAGTTAACCGCACATACTTTATCTGACCTGACCATGACGACGTCGTATCACATCTTTTCTAGAGGGGTCAGATTTGAATGTCAAGAACCTGCTTGTTTGTCACACCACTTGAAAATGGCTTTACGTAACCACCAGGGGTGGTACCATAACTGTTGTATCTGCTAAGGTTCTTAGAAAGTCTATCAAATCAAAATGAATTTAAACTTTACATGTTGCATGTCTCTTTAGATGGAAAGCATTATTGGGATCATGAAGTTCTTTAGAGTTAGACAGACTAGAGCTAGGCTAAGGCAAGTATCTTCTGGATTTTAATTTCCCCAGAGCCTTATTACAGAATTACAAGAGTTTGGAGATCCCAGTTTCAGTAGTTTATACTTCTCAATGCATATGTAGGAAAAAAAATTGGTATATTTTTAGGATGTGTATTGATGCAATATGGGGGAGGGGTGGAAAGTTATGGTTTATGAGGCTACCACTTACTCTGAACATTATACTTGCTAACACTCTCTAAGCTTCCATACTGGGTCAGCCACTGTCTGCTTGTAGTTAAAGCTTCCCAAGATGTCCTAGGTTCATCTTGCTGCAGATGTGATTTTCCAGTATCGGAGTCTGAATGCAGACCATTATGGTGCCTGGAAAGGGCTTGCTACAGTCTTTTCAATTTATAGTGAACTGACAAAGGCCGTAGAATGAGTGACTGTCCCGGACTCTCCCTGGCTAATCTGACAGAACTTAAAAACCATCGATTTGACAGCCTTTATAATGAAGGAAGGACTTCTGTTGCTGGACGGCCCTCTACATTCTTGGATATCTGAGGATTCAAAATGATGTCCCCTTACTCCTCGTAGAACTTAGTGCAGCTGTAATTGTCATTTGCACGTGACAGAATTTAAATCTGGACAGCGCTAACACACTGAGCAGTACAACTCTGCAATTACAGCCAAATTATACTTTAATATTTGGTTTATTTTTTCCCCCTCAGGGCTTCCTGGCACCCGGGGAGATTGATCCATTGAACAGAAGATTTTCTACTGTTCCCAAGCCAGATGTGGTTATTCAAGGTGTGTGTGTGTATTTAATAATACAAGTTATCTCTGCTTGTCCATTTACTACCTCTACGTTTAGAAAACCTAGTTGTCGCGTACATTTTTGGCTCCCTTTTAATATAAAATTAAATTTCACCTATACATTGTATTAGACAATGTGCTAGCTGGTATTTTATTGAATTCCCTTTCATACAAGTATCCTCTCCCTTCCGTTTGCTAAATGAATTGAATAGAGGAAGTGTTCTTTGTCTGGCACGCAAGTCTTATCTCTACACAATCACTAGGAGGCCATTTAATTTTGAAGACTCCTGGCTGTCACTTGCCTTTGGTGTCCCACATTTGGGGGCTCATGGGCAAACCATGTAATGAAACATTTGATACATACAGTTATTTTAAAGGCTCTGTTAATTAGACTTCTAATTGCAGTTGTCTGAATATGCCAGGTCCAAATTGAGTGCTTGTGTTTTCTGGATGGCATGTTTATTTATCTAAATGTTTAGCCTTGTCTAAATAAAGAGCCTCACAGCAAAGCTTTTGGTAAATGTTGCATCATGGGAAAAATCCAGAAACTGGAACCCAGAGATAAAATACCAAATTAAATTTTTCCTTTTTACATGCAATTACTTCAAAGAAGAAGAAACACAGCAGCCTGTGTTTTATAAAGTGGTTTTGTTTGTAATGCACAAGTAATCTAGTTAAAATTTACGTTATATTCTCTTTACAGTATGCATCCTGGCAGAGACTGAGGAGATTCAGGAAATCCTCAAGAAACATGATATTGAGGTGGAGACAGTAGCTGGGGTTTACCCCATCCGTGTGCAGCCTGCAAGAATTTTGAGCCACATATATGCAAGGCTTGGTAAGATTTGGTTTGATTGCAATGTATGATCATCATATTTTGTAGACGGTCACCATAACCTTGTCACCCATCACAGCAGGCACCATCATTCCTAACCTTGTGTCTAAATTTTTTTATTTTTGGTTGGGTCAATTCCCCTTGTTTTTGGGCACAAAATGTGCTATTACAAAATGGAATCCTCTTTATGATGGTAGTCACGTGAGACTTGGAGTACATGGACTTAATGATGCTTTTGGGTGGTGTGGGCCTAATGTGTAATGTTATTCCCAAACCTGCTCTTGTGTTAAAATCACTCTGTATTTACAACTGTAGGTACAGGGTGTTTGTGTTTTCTGTAACCTGATATATGTATTGTACGTTGTATACACTGTTTTGTTTCCAAATTTTTGATATGTACTTAAATGAATCCTTTGCTTCCATCCAAACCCCTAGTGTGTGTGTGTGTGTGTGTGTGTCTTTTTTTTTTTTCTTTCTGTGTGTGTATTTGGTGAATTATAGTGTTGGAAAATAATACCAAATAACATGCAATTCTCTTCCTTGATCCACCTGTCAGGACGCAGCAAAAGGATGAATCTCAGTGGGAGGCCATATAGAAATATGGGTGTCTTGGGGACCTCCAAACTCTACAGTATACGACAGAACATTTTTGCATTCACCCCTCAGGTAAGAAGTGTGTGTGTTTTAGTGTTATATATTTTTTATATATTGTTGTCAATTAAATTAATCGTGTTTGCAAATTAGGAATAATTTCTAATTAATTTTTTTTTTTTTTGGGAATCCCTATACTACTTGTAGTTTATCGACCAGCAACAGTTTTTCCTGGCCCTGGATAACCGTATGATTGTTGAGATGTTGCGCACGGACCTATCCTATTTATGTAGCCGCTGGAGAATGACAGGACGGCCTACAATTACCTTCCCAATCTCAAACACAATGCTGGGTAATATTCATTCTAGAAATCATGCGATTTATGCCTGCATGTTTGGAAAACTAGCTTTTAGTAAGCACTAATCTGCACTATTTCTTCTGTGGACTTTTTACTTTGTTACAATGTTTTCTGTGTGTTTTTTCTTTCTAATCCCATCTGTATGTTCAGATTGTGGATACTTCTCCAATTGTGATAACTGCATGGCCAGAATAACATGGGATGTATTGGCTCTGCAGCTACAGGTTGGCGTCCCAGAATAGGCAATAAAAATTAACTATTACGGCACATGCTCCTATGACCCGGTGGGGGGGGGGGGGGTGTAGAAGTGGGAGTGAGAGGATTGAGCTAAACAAAAAAAACAGTGGTTATGATAACGTTGTGGTCAGTTGGGATAATGGAGATGGACCCAAAGCTCATAAAGCTCTTCAGGTCCATACTCCTGTAGAATGCAATGGGACTCTCAAGCCACCATGACCCAATAAACGTTTTTAATTGGCCGAAGCATGCAAGATGTCATCTTTCTCTCCTTGTCTGTGGTCTCCGTGAACTTTATTATTACTGTTGTCTCCTGCTTGTGTCTGAATTTTCTTAGTAATTTTGTCAAACCTTAAAGTAAGGCTTTTTTTTAAAAAAAAATTATCGTGTGCATCCTTAGATTCTGCTGGTACAGATCTGGACCCAGCAGTACTTGCTACCCTGAGGAAACTGAAAGATGGATATTTTGGAGGGGCCAGGTGAGCAGTATCTTCATTTGCACAAATTGAGCTTATGACTAAGCTATGGTTCACTACAAATGCTTTTTCGTGGTGTTATGCCATTAGAGGTTAATGTCTTATTTATTTTAACTTTCTCATGGCTTCTAAGCTCTTTGCATCCCCCTATATATTGATCGGAGTAATAAGTGTTAACCCCTTCACTACCATGCGACTTTTGTAAAAAAAAAAAAAAAAATTATCCTTTACTTGAAACACGGAATGCAAACATAATTAAATATAGGGTAAAATAGAAAATTTGCACAGAGATTGTTGTTCTGAGATGGTTAATAAAATAATGTAAATTTGCTAATTTTTAATTTTTCTTGTATTCGTTTATCCATTAGAGATATTGTTGGAATGAAAGATTCTGAACTCGAGGTGGTGTCCTTTTATCTTGCACCATTTCATCCAGAGTCTGCATTCAGTATGCAGGCAGAAATGACCTTTGTGTCAAACTAGGATAAAGCTAAATAATACAAATGGTCATATATCTTGCCAGGTATTTTTAGTGATGAGATTAGCAATGAAGCTTTCCCAAAATACCAGCAGAATGTAAAAATATCTGTATGCTGCACTAACCCGTGCATATAAAATTACAGTAACACCTTGTATCTGTACTGTAAGGGATTGCCAGCAATTATAGCCTACTGAATCGTATCCCTGTACTGCAGCGAGGTACCCCAGAGCTGTCCCTGTATTGTACCCTCTTCCTGGCGGTTGTACTGCACAGGCCGGGGGGCACACGAGCGCACCTAGTGCGCCCGTAGTTACCGGCGCAGCCATGTGACGCTGCGACGGGGCCGGTCGCACACGTGTGCGCACACACTAAGCATCCGCCCAGAAAGCCTCTCCGTTGACAACGCTAGACGCACGTCAATGGGGCTACAATGCGCGATCCTCCATAGGAGTGCGCTCACCCGCTGCGTCGAGTGGAAGGAACGTCCACTCTCACGGACGTTCCTTCCACGCTCGTGTGTTTGAACTTTTTATTGACGTTTGAGGCTGCTATTTGCAGCTTCTTTTCTCTCTCCAGGGTGAATGGAGAGAGATAAGACAGAGGATTTAGTTTCTCCACAGGGGGCGCACTAGTCTTGCTTTAAAAAGGTGTAAAAATGGGGTTTTGAAATGCTAATGGGTGAAGAAAAAAAAATCGATGTATTACAATGCAAAATCATGTTAACTCAATTTTGGTAATGCGTTCTAGAAGAATTCGAGTGGTTTTTGAAGTAATCCTTAATAAAGGAGCAAATCGTCAAATCTAAAGTAATCCTACTATTTGGTAGATTATTTTTAGGGATGCTAGCACTGAACACTTAAACTGTTATTTCCCATATTCAGGAACACCTCTGTGTTGACATTGGGACATCAGATGGGCTAGATTTGCTGGTGCAGAATCCAGAAGATCCTTTCCTCAGTTCTAACCTGTTGTTTGACATTTTGCTAATACATTGTTTTCAGGCACACCCTATAACCTAAGGAACTGGTGTTTTACAAATTAAGAGGAATCTTGTTGCTTTGTGATTACAGAATCCAGATAGGCCGCCTATCGGACTTCTTGACCACATCGTGCTGCAAACATCTGAGCTTCATGGATCCTGGAATGGAGGGTAAGCTGAGCGCCGGGGGGAGTGGCTACAGCAAGGGCCATCCGATCATCGTGCGGGAGCCGGATTCGCCCATGCATGTGGCCCCTTCAGCCGATGATGGTAAGATGGTAAGCTGGTGTTGTGAAGGTTTGAAGGTAGATACAGAGAACTTTTTTGATAATGTGCTGAGCAGGACATGGGTGGAGGAGAAACGGGAGGTCTGCTGAAAATGGGGCAGAAAGTGATATGCATTTAATGGAATAAAGGGTAAGAAAAAAGGCAATGGATGATAACTTGTGATTGCATTTTACTTACCCATTTCTTTACATATAGCAATCAGACGTTTGTGATTATTGAGCTCTAGCAAGCTGAAATATACAAGCATGGCTGACCCCTCTCGAGGTTATTGTGCGGTTCTTAAAACATTCCGGTGACAGGATGGTATTGCTTCCCTTTTGTGATAACCCCAAAAAAAGTGTAATCCTTTTCCAATAATGCATTTTATTCTTTGCAGAAGATACAGAGGATGAGGTGGTTCAATACCTTAGCCACTTGCTAAGCAGCTCACCTTCACGGACTCCTCCAGCCTCACAGCGTGGAGGTCGTTCGCGTTTCCGTGCAGCCGTTCACACTGCTCGGGATATCATATCACTCCGAACCAAGGCCAAAGGTCTTAATGTACAGAGTAAGGGAAAGTTATGCTTTAAAATCGATATCTTAAAAAGTCTGTACCGTGATGTTTTAAATCACACAGAGCGAATGGAGGTGTTGCCTAATATCCTGTTGGCAAATGAGGTGGAGAAATGGATGCAACGTCATTCTATATTCTATTAAAAGGAGTGTCTGAATGTTTATTTGCACCTAATGGAGAGACCCGGATGGTGACATATTGTTGCATTTGGCCGTTGGAAGTGATTTAAGGTGGAAATCTGGACTGGGTGGGTACAAGTGGCATTTGATCATGATGACAATGAAGGAAGATTGTATTTTACAGGTGAAGTATGAAATGGTGACGATGGAGATCTTTACAATGAGGGGTATGGGTAGATATTGACACAATGTTTATCTTGGAATGATAAAGGTGGGAAATACAAGGAAAATGGTGAAAAGCCTCTTAATAGGTGACAAGATTTGGCTGCAATGGTATGAATAGGTTTGTATTTATAAAGAGGAATGCTGTCTAGCATTACTTTCCTACCACCCACTGCTCCTCTATAATGGCCTTTGTTGAGAACATCTCCCAGGGCAAGGGAAACCTCATTGCCAGCAGACTGGCCTGCTGAAATGACGTAAAAGAACTGCCAGTAAGGGGATTCTCATGCTCTCTATAGTCCCTCAATTGCCTCTGCCATCATCAGGAGACCCTTGTGATAACGGATTGACGTGTTAGATTATTTTAATCTTTATACCAAATGAACCTGTTCTTGAATGTTTTGTTTTGTGTGCTTTAGTCCCATTTGTGGTTTATTGTGGTAAATGTGTGAAAAGGTACACCTGTCATGATTTTTCAAAGAAAACTTTAATCCTAGCATGTGACCTTTTGTAGATGGAAATGGGCACGTGAGATTAAACTGTACTTCATTTAAGTGTATAGTCTGCACACTTTAAGGGCAGTAGCTGCCATGAGGTTGAAAATTATGGAACCTTTTAGAAAGTGTTCGTATAGAGACAGCAGCGGTGGAAAGAAAAGGGATGATGACTTCAATCACTGATGTAATAAACAGATTTATTAATCGGTCCCCATTTTCTAGATTTACAGATGTATCTGCCAACAAAACTGTTTCAGGCCGTACACCCGTCATTTGAAATACTGAATACAAGTCCAACAGAGCAACCATCTCCCAAGGTACTAGCTCTTACTCCCTCTAAAATATTTAGGGCCATATTACATAGTTGGTGCTAACTTAACCAGAGCTGTTGTAAACTTCCCAGAGCCATTATAGCCTATGGAGGTTTTCAGTTTACAACGGCTCTGGTTAAGTTGGCACCAAGTATGTAATATGGCCCTTAATGGGGCACAAGTCCTACAATGTGATTTTCTGCATGTTTTACTTGCCCAGTGTTTCTCAAATCAATGTTTTCCACAATGTCATTGTATAACCTTTTCATTTTAAGACCCCAACTACCCCTGCAGAGATTGTTTTGCCTAGAGACTCTAATGAGCAAGTGGATTATGCTGCTCTTGTTGATCTCCTTCGAGAAACTTCCAATGTGCAAGAGCAGGCGGACATACTGTACTTGCTGTATACCATGAAGTGAGTATTTATTCACATCTTTTACATTATGCCTTCCTCTGCTATTCCTTTTCATATGTTTTCTTGTCTGTAGGGGAGCTGAATGGGACACTCAGATATATGGGCAGCCCGGTGTGACTGTTAAAGATCTTCTTGTGGAATTGTATAATAAAGTGGGGGCCACGAAGCAATGGGCTTTAATCCGCTACATTTCTGGGATGCTGAGAAAGAAAGCAGAAGCTCTAGATGAGGTGAGGATCACTTTCTTTATTCCAGAACATATGGTGACTGTCTTCTTAAACACACATACCGCCTCCTTCACAATTGATTGAAATGTGTGTTTGAGGTGATTAAAGACCATCCTTTACCAAAAAAAGGTACCCTTGGAGTGCCCCCATGTATAGAAATAAAACGTAACCTTTATTATTTATATATTAAAAAAATAAACACACGACAGACTGGTATAATAGTCATCACATTCGTACCATTTAAAACTTCAATAGCTCCATGTGCGTAGTATCCTCAAAGTAAACTATATTGGGTTACAATTTGCTCCTGTTAATCATCATTCCAGTACGATTAGACCTCAAAATCCTACAATGACAGCAAAACATTTCAGCCCCACAGTGGGTGTTCTCTCTAATTCCATCAATCCCTTTCTCCACCATTGCTTTGTGGTTGCTGACGAGGCAACCAAATAGTTTGATATATCAATCTCTGATCTTCAGCAAGGCAGGGGTCCGTAAACTATCTCTCAGCTACTGGAAACACACACTAGGCATGTGTTTTAATGTCTTTTTTATATAATTTTATGTTGTATTATATCACCATTAGGCCTGCACAGACCTCCTGTCTCACCAGAAACAATTAACAGTAGGATTTCCTCCAGAGCCTCGAGAGAAGACCATAACTGCGTAAATATTTTTTATTTTTTTTTGCATGTCTAAAAAGACATATGCTGCTTGCAATCTTAGAAACAAGAAGTGTTGGCGTGCGCGCACCTCTATGGTGTATCGCTTTTTTCCGATCATATGAACTATTGGCACATACTGTTTTCATATCTTCCCTTAGACCTCTCCCATATGAGAAACTAATTTGTTTAATTGACGAAGCCAGCGAGCACAATATGAGCACATCCATCCTTACTCAGGTAAGCAAATCAGGATTGACAAATTTGCTTAAAGCACAAGTGTGCTAGAAATTGTTACAATGGCCCAATTTTTAAATCCACATTAAAGCTTTTATTAGCACCTCAATCTTCTTTTTTTTAAAAAAATTTATATATAGGTTTTACACAAACTATTAAAAAAAATGCTTGCCTGAAACACGTCACATTCTACTTTTTTTTTATTTTTTGTGTGTGACAAAAAATGTCCCCATTTGTGCACCTGAAGCCATTACCTAAAGCGTAGGTCTTTGTACAACAAGTCCATTTATTTTGCCAATATCTCTTGTGCTTTAATACTTTAGATCTCCTTACTCCTAATAGAAGGCATAGCTAAAGACAAGACTGGTATTTTAACATACTAGACTACAGTGAACAGGGGCGGACTGACCCATTGGGCGTTCGGGCACTTCCCGAGAGCATGGATGTGGGAGGGGCCCTAATTGGGGGCCTCGTCACTCTGCCTTGCTGCCCCTTCAGTGCAGGGTCATACATGGAGCAACATGGGGTTTTCCTCTTCTGCGCAGAGGATGCTCCACGCACGTCCTGTTGTGTCCCTTGCTCCACAAATCATGCAAGAGTCAAGGTAAATGTCTACACGTGACATCTGTCATTCTCACACTGTTATCCAAACAGCCACGTTGGAAAGATGACTTGCCTTTTGGGTTACTGACTGAAAAAATAATGAATTACAGTATATTTTGTGACCTTACAACTGGCTGATTGTAGCATTATCTTAGTTTTGCACCTGTGTAATAATATACATTATCTAATCTTTGTTCCCAACAGGAAATAATGGTGTACTTGGCCATGTACATGAGGACGCAGCCTTCATTGTTTGCTGAGATGTTTCGTTTGCGCATTGGACTTATCATACAGGTCATGACAACTGAGCTTTCCCACTCCCTTCATTGCTCTGGTGAGGGCCTGTCCAGTCTCGTTGGCAAATTCTAATTAAAATCCAATTTCCATGCTTTCGACGAGTTTTAGACTTGTGTCCAGATGCAGTAGTCTGTTTGAATTTTTATATTGTGATTTGGTACTTTCATTTATAATCGGAATTGCATCACTGGTGTTTTTAATTTTTTTTCCTGAAAAATTATCTGCGAACCAGTGATTTTGCGCTTTATCGTGATTCAATGGTCTGAGAACATGGAGTTTACAGAATATATTGTATGGCAGGCCTCAAAATTTCCACTCGCCTACTAGCATTTGGAGAGTGGAAATTACATGAGGGCGAGTGGGAATGCAGATGCAGGCAGGGCAGGATAGGGGTTAGGCGGGGCAACTAGTGGCGAGTAATTCTTAAGGCCTGGCTAGTAGCCTGGAACTTGAAATTTTGAGCCCTGTTGTATGGTGCATGGATATAAGTGAAGATTGTAAATGGGATGGCTGAAAAGCAAAGATTTATAATTAAAAGTGTTTCTAAAGCATCAATAAAATCCATAGCGCTCTACAATGGGTAGGAGAAAAGAAACCAAAGCGATTAGACACTTGAACGATAAGAGGACCCAGTTCAAGAGCTTACAAATTTTAAGCATCCCTTTTAAGATTTAAAACTGAATGTAATATACTCTACAATAAATCAAGTGACCGTAACCTATTAACTTTGGGTTGTTAAAGGAGTATTAATCTGCAAAATGATGTGTCCACTTTATGGTGCTACAAATGTGCTTCACAACAAGTAAAATGCATTTAAATGAAATACTGGACAGCCAGTTTATTCTCAGTTTATTCTCACTCCTTTATGTAGCTGAAGAAGCATCGGAGAGTCTTATGAATTTGAGCCCATCTGACATGAAGAGTCTACTGCACCACATCATGAGTGGGAAGGAATTTGGAGTGGAGAGAAGCGGTAAGTTCATATTTCCCACAGTCTGAATGATTGGGGGGGGGGGGCAAAATTAAAATTTACACTTGCCATTGACTTGTTAAATTGATGTGGTAAGTGTGAGTAAACGCTCATATCAATGCTGCACAAAGTACAATTCTGTCTTCGCAGCACCAGCAAGGGCTGATAAGGCACGGATTTGTGGTCTTGGGATGTCATGTGGTCTGTGGGAGGGCTGACTGGATGAGTCTTCTAGGTGGCTGGAAGGGGGACAAACATGGGATCTGGAGGTCTTGAAGCTCTCAGAACTGAGGAGGATGGAGAGTGCCAGTGCCTGCATGTGTGTACTTGTGGGTATCTGTATGAATGTGTACTTGGGATTTTATTTGTATTAGTGAGCTTGTATTCGTATGCCTGGTCAAGTGTCTGTGATTGAAAGTGGGAGTGAGCCTGTTTTTGTATTGATGGCAGTGTGGGTGTTCATAAAGGACAAGCACATACTAGATCATATGCACAAAATGACACGTTCACAGAAATACAGACTGTATTTTAAACTGTGTGCATTTTGATTGGGCTATATGAGCTGGGGATTGTGGAGGAGCAAAATGTTGTGCTAGAGTTCTTTTCTGTAGGATGATGTTGTGGTAGAGGTCTTTTTTGTAGGGTGGGCTCCATTTTCTTTTTGGACATTTCATGAACGGTCTTAACACAGAAATAAAGTTTACCAATAAAAATATATGTTCATTGCATGTGTTTTTTTTTGTTTTTTTTTAAAAGTCCAATGTTTTGCTAAAAATAATCCATAAACTTCAATTAAGTAGTTTACATGGTGCATTAATCTCACCTGTCTAAGGGCAATATTACATAGTTGGTGCGAGCCATTACAGTCTATGGAGTTAATCAATGGATGAGGAGGTTTTAGTAGTGTGTATTGCCAAATGCAGGTCATTCCTCTGAATTATGATTTTGTTTGGATTCCGTTCGTTGAATGTTTGGAAAGTTGTTGCTGGGACCAGCTGCTCATATAATCTAATGGGTTAATTCCATTTAGGTGCACATTATCAATACAAATGGGTTTATTTGTCATTCTACCCTTAGTTCGAACCACGGATTCCATGGCCAACCCTGCCATTTCCATCCATGAGTTGGGAGGTGTGGGAGTCACAAAGAGCGAGAGAGCTGGCATCACTCGTCTGAAAAGTGAAATAAAGCTGGTAAGTATAAAGAGCTAATGAAGACTGATATGAAAAAAAAATTAAAATCACATATGGGGTCATTTTAGAGCAACCAAAATGGCTGATGCTCTTGTAGCGATATGTAGCACACACAATTGCAAAAGGATCTCAATCCGCAATCAGTGCTCACATTACTGGCAGTTTTTTCTGCTATTATTTACATCTCAGATGTTGGGGGTTTAAATAACACCTTGTTTTACCATAATATTCCTTTTACCATTCTGCTCATTAAAAGCCAAATAAAGTGGAAATCTATAACCTATATATGGTTGTGTAGTCCATCTTTCCACTTATGAAGAATGAAATTTCAGTTTCTTAGTTTTCAGTTTATAATGTTAAATGTTGTCAATTGAAACGTTTTTCTCAAAGATATAAAGAAAATCATCATGTGGTTGGCTGTAAATGGCCATATTGCGTTTTAAAATGTTTACTGTAACTTCTCTTTTCCGACCTTCTAATGGTCTTTGTACATTTATTCGCTCTGCGGATTAATGCTCAGCTGTAGCCTATCCTTCAGTTTGTCATGTTCCCCATTCAAATTTTATTCGTTCAGTAATATTTTACACCGGTGTCTCCCAAACCTGTCCTTGGGATCCTCAACCCGGCCAGATTTTGCAGATCACCTTGGGGGAAATGCAGACTTAGTCCTACTATCACTGAGCAACAAATCATCTCCCCTGTGCTGTGCTTCAGATATTTGGAAAACTTGGCATGTCAGAATGTCCTGGGGACAGGTTTGGGCTACACAAAATCCAAATGACCCCATTACAGTTCAGCATGGATCTAAATAAAGTTGTGTATCAGTCTTGCTTTAAAAAAAACTAATTTTATAGGATTTTCTTTTTTCTTCCAAAATCCCTTCTGAAAACAAAACTTCTTAAAGTCTTCAACAAATTATTATAATGGTTATTTTCCATGTCTGTCCTTCTGTGTATACACGTTTTAAATGCTGTTGACTATGACATTCGTTTGCAGGTCCAACTTATTACGGACGTCAGTGGTCTTCCACAGTCATGTATTCTTTAGTGTCTTTCTCAAAATGGTCTCATAAATGCATATTTATTTCCACCGGTCTTATTTATTTTTCCTTGCAATAATCAAACAGAACTGTTCTTACTCCGGTATTCTGAAAATGTATTTTTGCTCCTGTATAAAACCGGTAATTATTAAACTGTGACTATCCTTAAGTGCTTGTTCTCTTCATCACATGGCTCTAACTTTTTTTCCAGCTGGATAAACGTAGACTGTCTCTGGCTCCTGAATGCCAGGTGAACCCATGAGCTGTATTATGTGTAATCACTACTACTTAAGCACATGGCTTTCATAGTCACTGCATGGGCTGTTCACTCTGGGTGAATTGCGTATGTTTGATCCTAAATATCTAGTGATGCTTAACATAGCTTGCACACTTATTAATTATTAAAAAATATTGGCTAATGGGTTTGGTGCTGCACTCTTCCTAATCTGTATCACAATGTCACTAGTTAAACATCACTGGCACAAGAAATCTTGGTGAGTATTTAAATTGTAAAACACTTTCCTATGGTTATTCCCCCCCCCCCTTTTTTTTTTTTTTTTTTTGGAGATTGACCTGGTATTCTTAAAATCAATTGGTTTTCAAGACTCCAGCATAGTTTGAGTGGACCATCTGCGACAGTGTTCCTGGACAGCCTGGTGGAATAGTTTGAGCGTTTGGTACATGGCTCACTCTTGGCTCGATTTCCAACACTACATTCAATTCTACACTTGAAATGTATCTCTTTGTTATGGAAAGACCAGCCAATCAAAACTCCGATACACTGCCCTATTAATTCTTTGTAGTGTTTTGTTGTTGTTTTTGTCAGCAAATTTTTAAATAGATATATTTTTACTATTTACAAATGACCAGCTTTCTAAAAATAGATTTTTAAGTCCATACAAATGTAACATTTAAGGGACAGACTATGTAATCTTCAATAATATCTATTTCAGTACTAAGTAAATCCACTAAACCTGCTTTATTTACGTAGTGTGAAAATGCTAATATAATTTGAAATGTAACTTTCTGCCTTATCAGATCTGCTTCTAATACCTAATTATTGAAGAAAAGTAATATAATTGACTTCAAATTTGGCCAAAGTGTTGGTCTGGGAATGCAATCATCTGGAACTTAAATATGCATAATTCACTGGCAATAGTTTTAATAATTTGTTAACCACTAACCGCTCATGAACTGAAAACGGTTGTTTAATTTGTGTTTTTTTTGTTTATTTTCTAAAACAGGATATGGATAATTTTTCAGTGACGTCACTGGTAATTATATACATATTATTATTTTGGTATAAAAATAGCTGCCAATATAAGAACTGCTAATAAATTCAGAGATGTGGGCTTACACCCATTCATAAAAATTAAGTGGTATTTTGTTAGTAATGGATAAATGTATTTTAATGTTCTATATTCTGGAGAAGGCCTGTTGACAAAAAAATGTCAAGCACAGCAGTTTAATAAGCACTCATAGATCAATGATTTGGCTGTTACCTTATCCTTTCTCAAGTAGAGACGAAACATTGCTTTGGGTTGTTCTTTTTGTCTGGTATCTTGGCTGCTCTGACCTATTGAGCACCTTTTCCTGCATCGCTAATATGTGCATTGCTATTTAGATTCCAGTGACACCAGTCATTGAAACATTACAGAATGAAACTGCAACAGAGGAATTGTTATTGTGACCTCTGACTGTACCGTAGAAATTTACCACATCTCAGTGGACCATAGCTGGTTTCACATTGGGTCTGTGACGGACCCCTTTGTCCGGCTCTCCAGACACCCACTCACCAGATCTGCCTGGCCTCCGAGTCGCTACCCGATTTGATTCCTCGAGCCACCAATTTGCTCTTTCGATCCGCTACTCTTCTGAAGGTTAGATCCAAAGGGGCCACTAAGTACCTCTCATAGCTAGGTGATTGAACTGACATACAGCTTGCCTGGTGTTCGATTCAACTGCTACAGTGATCTGCTTTATTGGGACACACACATGGGTCTTTTATGGTGACAACATTCAAACTTCCCGACCACCCCAACAGTTCCCATTGGCTGGTTTCAAGTCCAGGCTGGTTCCAGTTAAGTGAAGCATGAGGAGGACTTAAGTCCACTGGGTTTATGCAGATGAGGTCTTGTAACAGGCTGGCAGGTTATTCCACAGAAACAGATAACCGAGTGAAGTCACACAAATTAGCAATCCGTGACCACACACAGTAATTTACACAAGCCATTGTAAACGGAATCCGATAACGGGACAGTACTTGTCTGACAAGGCAGATTTACAATTCCTCGAATATGCAACAGATAAATAAGATGCGCATTGACCAGACAATAGCATTCTTACATAATTACAGATTACACAACCATTCTGCACAAGAGCCCTGCACCCCAAATCCAAATGAGGCACGTCACCGGGACACTGTCTATTTTATGGGGAGGTGGGCTATAAAAAGGAAAGGGGTCAGGGGGGTAACGGTTTGCAATCTATAAATTAAGAGAAAAACAGAGGGAACTAAAGTCAGTTTCTGGCTCCAAACAGGGGAGCACAATGTCAGGTCCGTGACCGGGTCCGTGTCATGCGACCAAAACAGATTTCACTATGAACCACTGGGACTTAGATTGGTGTCGAATAGTTCAACATGGCTGACATTACAGTGCCCCTTTGAGCCTCAGTAATGCCTAACATCACAGTTCGAAGAAAGATAAAGAATCTATATAGAATAGAGCGGGGGGGCGGGCCGCACCGGGTGACACTCTAAAAATAATTTAAAAAAAAAACCACTTTGTAAAAGTAGAATTTTTTTTTTTTTTTTTTTTACCAGGAAGGATACATTGCTATTCCTTTCATTTTCAAGTATGTCCTGGGTAGGCAAGCCTAGGCCATCACTTTCCAGGGGGCGGCAAAAAAAACCATCACTAAGGCTAGGGTCAGACGAAAGCATTTTTCCCCGTGAACGTAAAAAAGTGCGTCCGAACGCATTGATGTATTTTTTCACGGAATATACGAAAACGGTCATACGATGCGCATTTTCGTGCGTATGTTTTACGAATCCAAACCAGGAAACTTTTCGCGTCTGGACGTTATGTTGGCCGGACACGAGCAGGGTCTGACGTCTCCAAATCACACACACACACCGCTAGCGGGCGCAGCGCACTCTGTACGTCCGTACTAGGGGTTCTGCGTTCTTGAAAAAATGCGTTCATTTTCCACTTGCGTTGCGCGGCCGGACTTTCGTGCGACCGTACTTCGTATATTGGCTGTCATTGCCCGTCATTTGCTGCTAGTGCGGCCGTGATTAAGTGCGCCAGAACGCACGTTAAAACTGCGCTCGTCTGACCCCAGCCTAAGGCTAGGGTCAGACGAACGCATTTTCACGTTGTCTGTGAAAAAGTACGTTCGAACGAATGGACGCATTTTTTCACGGAGTACGCGATAGCGGTCATACGATGCGCATTTGCATCCGTGATTTTGTACGGATCATCAATAAAACCCTTTGTGCATCTGGACGTTATGTTGGCCGGACATTAGCAGTGTCTGACATCTCCTAATCACGCACACACGCCTCTAGCGGACGCAGCGCACTCTGTACAACCGTACTAGAGTTTTACGTTCTCGACAAAATGCGTTCGTTTTCCACTTGCGTTGCGTAGCCGGACTTTTGTGCGACCGTACTTCGTATATTGGCCGTCATTGCCCGTCATTTGCTGCTAGTGCGGCCGTGATTAAGTGCGCCTGCACGCGCGTTCGCACTGCGCTCGTCTGACCCTAGCCTAAAGGGGTTATTCACAGAGCACCGAAATTACGCCGACATTTTGGTGTTCTGTTGTTACCCACACTTCGGGAATTTACTCATTCTGCCATTCACCACAGGGTCCCCGAAGTGCAGGGAATCGGCCGCCTAATACCGCCGCCGCAAACCCATGGCCTGCTGCTTTCAAAAACTACTTAACGAAAATGCCTGGAATTTACATATAAAGGCCTTTGATAATAAAAAGGTCTGTTACACAAAAAAGAAAATCCGCTATTTAAAAAGGAAAAAATTTTGCTGAAAAATGCTTATATTAAAAAAAAATCAATAGATTTTTTTTACTGCAGATTAAAATAATAAATTGTTTATTAGATATTGGATAAAAATGGGAATATTTTTTAACATTAAAACCTAATGTGATTCGCCTGAATAAACCTGCTAAATGAAACCATTGAACATCAGGGCATTTCACTGACATTTCTCTGCTTTTCGGTGTATCTGATTCTGAATAGATTAACCATTGCTTCTCTATGGGGATTTTCACTGCCTTTGAACAGACACCGCATTTCACTGGCAATTCGCCTAAAATTTTGCGTAAGCATATCAGAGCTCCACAGCAATAAACCTCACAGTAATGTGCGCTGTGTATGAGCATTCATTGTTATATGGGAGTTCTGATTTGAGTAAGAGTAGTTAAAGAAACCGTAAAACTTGGGGGGGGGGTGACACCATGAGTTACCGCACCGGGTGACATCAACCCTAGTGACACCACTGGAATAGAGGATACAAAATAGAACAATGGAAAGGCGTGATCATTTTTTTTTTTTTCTAACAGTATCACATATATGCCTCTGCTAGAATCAGTCAGCATATAACATGGAGAGGTGTTACCCCCTTCTGCGTATAGCATCTGGACACCCCAGTTCAGCAGCCACCTCCACAGCGATGACTAGGTTTGAGGACTAGATTCCACTTCTCCCAGGGTAAATAAACATCAACTCCCTCGAATCAGCAGTTTTGAGCCACCCAGACTCCTCTATCCAGCAGCCTCAGCAGAGTAGTAGGCGATATTGGCAAAAACCAAACTCCAGTGGTAACGATATAGATTGCCACGTAGGTGATGCATGGCCACAAATAAAGCCAGGTGTAATAAAAAAAAAAAGTATCAAGAATTATTAAACCTTTTTATAAAACAAAGAATCCAATGCATTTCCTGATGAAGTTGGCTTAAGGCTAACGAAACGTGTCGGATTCTTTTGTTTTATACAGGTTTAAATCCTTCCCCAACCCTTTTAGATTGTAAATTCACGGGAATAGGGCCCTCGTTTGATCCTGTACTGGTTTATCAAATGTTGTTCAATGTATTGTAAACCCTGTCTACGTTGTGCCCATTGTTCAGCGCTGCGGAATATGCTGGCACTATGGTACAGCATCTCACAGAAGTGAGTACACTCCTCACATTTTTGTAAATATTTTATTATACCTTTTCATGTGACAACACCGAAAAAATTATTCTTTGCTACAATGTATAGTAGTGAGTGTACAGCTTGTATAACGGTGTAAATTTGCTGTCCCCTCAAAATAACTCAACACACAGCCATTAATGTCTGAACTGCTGGCAACAAACGTGAGTACACCCCTAAGTGAAAATGTCCAAATTTGGCCCAATTAGCAATTTTCCCTCCCTTCTTGTCATGTGACTCGTTAGTGTTACAAGGTCTCAGGTGTGAATGGGGAGCAGGTGTGTTAAATTTGATATCGTTCTCACTCTCCTACTGGTCACTGGGAGTTACACATGGCACCTCATGGTAAAGAACTCTGAGGATCTGAAAAAAAGAATTGTTGCTCAACATCAGTGGTTCCGGGGTGGCGGGGTTGTTGGATGTTTTTTTATTTTTTAGAAGTCCTAGGCTATTTGTGTTTGTGAAGTTTAAAGTGAAACACACAATATAAATCTATACAGTGTATATAATGTTAAGACCAATTTGTAGCCATGCAAACGAATTACTGAAATTACATTCTAGATTCTAGATAACCCGCTACATAACAGGTGGAGGTACCATGTGACTTGATATGCAGTTTAGTTATCTATTTGAATATCATTTTATTTCTAGTTCAGCCACACTTTGTCTTATGGAAAGACTAGTTGTTAAGCCTGCCCGGAGGGCAGTCTATTGTTGTTACCAGCTCAGAATCTGTCCACCTATTTGCTTTTCAATGTAATTTCCAAGAGTATCTCTATATAAAAATGCGTTTGTAAGGTGTCCGTTGCCATCCCATCTGCAACGGGAGGGCCAGGTGAGCAGCTGTGATGGGTGCGCGCGCAGCTGACTGCGCATTACAAACGCATTTCTGTATTAGAGCAGGCTCCTCTTCCGTCTTCGATTGTAAGCTCATGGGAGCAGGCTCACCTTTCCACTCTTAGATTCTAAGCTCATGGGAACAGGCTCCTCTTAGATTGCAAGCTCACGGGAGCAGGCTCAAGGTGGTGCTGGTGAGGTGACCAGTTGGAGGAAGGCCAATACTTTACCTTTTTCTGATGTCATGCTCACATGTCCCCAGTTCTCCCGCTGGGGGATAAAGGTTTGCCCAGGGTCTGGGGGTGACTCAGGGCAGGGGTGTGGTGGTGGTGGCCGAGGAAGAGGCGTTTTGTGCGGGGGATAAAAAATGCCGATCCGTCAGAGGCGTGCACAAAACGCCTCTACAATTTTTTTTTTTATTTTTTTTTGTCCCTCACGCAAGCCAGCGGTTTGTTTCTGTCGTGCATGTGCATTGCGTTCGGAGAAATATATATATATATATATATATATGTGTGTATGTATATGTAAAAGTAAAAATAGCGGCATTCTCGGTCTCGTAATATGAAATATTTATTGTAGAAAAATCAACGTTGCTGTCCGAACTTTCATCAGGATACATAAAGACTAAACAGGACATATAAATAACAAATAAATTACTCACCAAATTGATGTGTTCCCCCTCCCTGTGCCGAGCAGACGCCGTCCCATTCGGATGACGTCAGAATGCCGGCTCCCAAATGTGACACACCCTTCACCATGGCAACTGAATGCCTTTCAGATCGGAGCGCTGTGGATTTAGTCTGCGGGAGAAAGAGTGCACGGCATATAGCACAAAAATAAATATATAGACATCCTCCAATGGTACACACACTCTTCAAAATACTATTGATTACATTACTTCCGCAGTCTAGAGCTCCTCCGTGATCAATGTAAAGAATTAAAAACCAAAAACAAAATATGGAACAAATGAACGCAGTAGCTGTAAACCAGGTGCTTGATGGAAAAAGGCAAAATTTTTATATATATGAGATATAGCTAATTCGCATGGTTAATGGGGACAAGAAGTAGCCCAGTTGTTGAAAATCTTTTTCATTAGTTTTCCGTAATGATGGGTGTCCAAAAAAGATTCTAGTGACGATGAGGACTGAAAAGGAGAGTGAATAAATGATAACATGACTCATCAGGTCCAACTCAAAAAAACTCTAGAAGTACAGACCTAGGAAGGGATGTCCCAATAGAATAGACAAGTGTATAGTAATCACATCTAAAGTAGGCTCTATGGGGGACTAATCCAAACTGTGGAACAATGGTCAGTCAAAAAAATACACTGTGGACCACAAGCCCATGAGCTGATACATTAAAGTATTCCATCCTCCTCTACAGATTACCAAAATACCCGGTATACTGACTCCCCAACCTTATCCAGTCCAATAGAGTGGCTACACAACCACTAATAATAATCTTTAATACGTAATTGCTGAAATATCGCCATCAACCTGAATCGGCTACATCCCAAGGAAAGGCTAATAGGACAGTCTTTCATTCATCCCCCGTGGACAGATAGTATCTAATTCCCTGATCCAGTAGGTTTCCCTGCGCAACAAAAAAACACTCCAATCACCCTCCCCCTCCCCTCCCCTCCTAGGACGTGGTACATGATCGATTGCTATGAATTTTTTAGCTGGCAACTGATGTCCTTTCTCTAAAAGGTGCCTAGCAACCTGTTTGTTGCTAACACCGTCCCTATAGGCCAATCGAATAGAGGACCAGTGTCCCCTAATCCTCTCTCTCAAGGTGGTGTCGGTCTTGCCGATGTAACATAACCCACAAGGGCAAGAAATTTTATAAATCGCGTGGTCTGTCGTGCAAGTAATGCGATGTTTAATACAATATTTACTAGTATTGGGGTGATTAAATGAAGAGCCTGAGATCATGTGGCTGCATGTTACACAACTCAAGCACCTAAAACATCCTGGATGTTGAGTAATGGCCTCATTTGAGTAAGAGTGTACAGGGTCTGTGTGAACCATAAGATCCTGTAAATTACGAGATCTCCGGTGGCTAAATGGAGGTGGTCTCTGAATATCTCTGGGGAGAGTGTCATCGCCCTTGAGTATGGCCCAATTTTGCTTCAAGATCTGGTTAATCTCATCGGACCTAGGTGTGTATGCGGTAGAAAAAGCAAATGTGGAATCTTTAACACCCTTCTCCGCTAGATCCCTTTCACACTGAGTAAGGGCGTCCTTTTAGTATGCTAGTGTGGTAACCTATGTCTAAAGAAAACGTGACCACATCTCCTGGATTTGTGTCCATGCCCGTTCCTGGTCAGAATTGTTTCTCAAAACCCTCAAAAACTGTGTGTAGGGTAATGACCGTTTAAGATGGGTGGGGTGTGAGCTACTCATATGGAGTAAAGTGTTACGGTCTGTAGGTTTCTGGAAAAGTGTGTACTCCATATGATCATTACTGCAAAAAATACACCGGTCCAGAAAATCGACCGAATTCAAACTTATTTCTGCCCTGATTTTTGATAGTCCAGATTATTAATCTGGTCAACCAATGATTCTGCTCCTTGTACTGTATCACCCAAAATAATGAACAAGTCATCTATGAATCTTTTGTAATACAATATCTTGGCCCCAAATTTAGCAATTATCTCCTGTTGTTCAAACCAATACATAAATGTATTGGCATACATGGGGGCGACTGCCACCCCATGGAAGTCCCAGTCACTTGTTGGTACCAAAGACATTAAAAACAAAAGTAATTACAGGTTAGTACCAGCTCCAATAATTCCAAAACAAATTCCACCGGGGGTCCTTGATAGACCGTTGATTGTACCAAGACCTGTCGCATAGCTTCAATCCCAAGGTCAGTGGGTATGACGGTGTATAGGCTTTTCACGTCACAGGTCATGAACACCACCTCAGTCTCCGGGAGGACAATATGTTGTAAATCTGCAATTAATTGTGGAGTATCCTTCAGACAAGTGTCCAGTCCTATCACAGACTCCTTGAAGAGGAAGTCCAGCCACTTGGACAATGGTTCCAATAATCCACCACATGCCGATAAGATAGGGTGGCCTGGAGGATGTGTAATGTTCTTATGGATTTTAGGCAGGGTGTACAAGATAGGTGTTCTTGGGTTAGGTAGAAGAAAATCATAGAGATCTTGCATAATACACAACATGCTCAATCCTCTCAAAAGATTAGAATCAATCTTATTTTTGATCAAGGCTGTAGGATCGCCCTTCAGTACGCGGTACATCTTATAACTGACCTATGATGTCCTTCCTATAATCCTTAGAATTCATAATGACCACTGCTCCACCCTTATCCGCAGGTCTTATCACAATATTCTTGTCCTGCGCCAGGGATTTAATGGCTCTCCGTTCTACGGCATTGATGCTCGTATGGAATCTCCTCCTCTGAGATATTGTGGATCTTATGTTGTCCTGGGTTTTCCTCAAGAACGTTTTACTGGGGGCATGTTTATTTGGTGGATCGAAGACACTCCTTGGTTTAAATTGATTTATATTTGTAGACTGTGCCAGGACACCTGATACTCCAAAAAATTCTTTGAGACGTAGATTACGGCCAAATCTATGCAGGTCAACCTTCAATTCAAATAGATTGGGAAAGACGTCGGGGCAAAAGAAAGTCCTTTTTCCAAAAGCGAGATTTCAATTGTGGTGAGGTGTCTGTCAGGGAGGTTAAAGACTGCGGTTACCTCCGCTGTTTGGGTGGACGTCCTCATAGACCAGTGTGTTTTACCCCTCTGCCCACGTCGTGTGGGACCACTCCTGGGTCTGGACGCCGGTCTAAGCTGTTCTCCAGGGTATCTGAACTGGCCCCTAAATAAGGATCTCCACTCGTATGTGCTTGTTCGACCTCAGAGCCTGACTCAGCCGAAGTTGTGTCAATTGTGGGTACGTTTGGACGACGTATACGTCTCCGTTTGTTAAAGGTGTTCCTCCTCATATTTTCACCACTTAGCCATCGATATACACGGTGCTCACGATAATCCTGATCAACCCTCTCCATTTTTGCTCTTTTATAAGCCACTAGCTCGTTCTTGTAACTTGAGGACTTCTTCCTCCAAACGAAGAAATGTTGCCTTAGAGTCTTGGGAGGTTAAAATTACAGATTCACGTAGTACCGGCTGGGTGGAGTAGAGGTAACATCACTGCTCTGCGTGGAGAGAGCCTGTGGAGTCATGGGTTCGATCCCGGCGAGCAACCTCTCCAGTAAGTGTCCTTGGGCAAAACACCTAACGGTACATACTCGCCACCCAGGACATACTTGAAAACGAGAGAAATCTCAATGTATGCTTCCTGGTAAAAAACGTTCTAAAAAAAAAATAGTCTCCGAATTTCTACCAATTCTATTGTGACACTTTCAATGGCAATCAGAATTGGGTCAAAAGAACATTTATTCAAAACCGACACCCATTTGCGACGCACTGTCGGTTTCAGACGTCGCAACGGACTTGCTTTTTTATTTTTTTTTATCCCTCAGGCAAGCCGGCGGTTTGTTTCCGTCGTTCATGCGCATTGCGTTCGGAGAATATATGTAATGGTCTGGTTGACTGGACTAAATTATAATGCTGAGGATATATTACAATGTTACTTGTGTGACTCATAATTCTCTATAAAATGCACAGTTTGTTTTTGCATAGCTGTCTTTTATGAAGCATCTATATAATAAAACCGTTTTAAAGTCCGTCGCCGTCAAGCGCTGAGTGCGCATGCGCAACGGACATTTAAAAACTGTTGGAAAAAAAAAAGCGGAGCCGTTGGAGAGGCGCGCGCCTCTCCCTGTCTCACCTCCTCACAGCTCAGTCACTGAGGAGGTGAGAGAGGCGCTTTGCGCGCGCCTCTCCAACGGCTCCGCTTTCCTTTTTTTTGCCGACCTACCGCCGGGGCTTCAGCCCCGACCGCCAGCGTGCATTCCTGCTCCCCCGATGCTGGGCCCATGTATGCCCACCGGCGAGCAGGGACTTGAAGATAGCCACCGACGGCCCCTCTCTGATGATGTCAGAGGAAGCCCGCCGGCGGCCATCTTGAAGTCCCTGCTCGCCGATGGGCTCAGCCTCCGGCGAGCAGGGACTTCAAGATGGCGGCTGGCGGGCCCCCTCTGATGTCAGAGGAAGCCCGCCGGCGGCCATCTTGAAGTCCTGGCTCGCCGGTGGGCTCATCCATGTGAGATGGGCACAAATATATCGATGTCAGCTAGGGGAAAATATACCCATGTGAGCAGGGGCAATTATACTCATGTGTGCTGGGGCAAATATATCCATGTGAGCTGGGGGAAAATATACCCATGTGAGCTGGGGGAAAATATACCCATGTGAGCTGGGGGAAAATATACCCATGTGAGCTGGGGGCAATTATACCCATGTGAGCTGGGGGCAATTATACCCATGTGAGCTGGGGGCAAATATACCCATGTGAGCTGGGGTCAATTATATGCATGTGAGCTTGGGGCAATTATACCCATGTGAGCAGGGGGCAATTATACCCATGTGCACTGGGGAAATTATACCCATGTGAGCTGGGGGCAAATATACCCATGTGAGCTGGGGGCAAATATACCCATGTGAGCTGGGGCCAACATATCCATGTGAGCTTGGGCCAAATATACTCATGAGAGATGGGGGAAATATACCCATGTGAGGTGGGGGCAATATATATACCCATTTGAGCCGGGGGCAAATATACTCATGTGAGCTAGGGGCAAATATACTCATGTGAGCTAGGGGCAAATATACTCATGTGAGCTAGGGGCAAATATATCCATGTGAGCTGGGGGTAAATATACCCTTGTGAGCTGGGAACAGATATACCCATGTGAGCTATGGGCAATATATACCCATATGAGCTGAGGGCAATATATACCCATATGACCAAAAAAATTGTCTTTCCTTGACGTTGCTGTGCTTTCATTTCAGTGAACATTCATGCACGCCTCACTTAACATTAGACTGCCCTCTGGGCAGGCTTTCCACCTAGTCCTTTATAAAAAGAAAACCTGGGAGGCTTGGCCGACTGCCGAAGGGAGCGGACGTGTTTCTACGGAGCTCCGCACGTCTGCTGCCTCTAGGGTCCAATAACGGATTTTGTAGCAGTGTGTCTTTGATTTTCAGGCCCCGGCTATCTGGCCAACGGAACCGAGCTGTCCGGAGCCCGTTTTGTCCCCCCCTCCGGACTTGAGACGACCTTCGCAGTCGCGGGTATGTGGCTGGCACGAGGTGCCGGCGGCCATGTTGCGGCCTTCGATCTGGCTCCTATGGTCTCTGTTCCCGGCTGTTCTGCCACCTTAGCCCAACCCCAAGATGTTCTGGAGGCTAGGGAGGGGCAGGGCCCTCGTCTCCCGACCGCCCGGGATGAAAGGCTGATGAGAGCCAAGGATGGGCTGGCGGACGGATGGCGGGACGGACACCCTCCCCCTGTAAGGGAGCTCTGACGCCTTCCTTACAGGCCTGGAGGCCTGCTCGCGACTGATGGACGGGGTGGAAGAGGATACCCCGCTCACCAGAGGAGTCTGGCGGCAGATGCTGTCTGCGGGGCTGCCGGAGGGTGGAGGACCCGAACTTGGAGGAGAAGGTGGCTGCTTCGGCTGGTCGCCTGGTTGAGACCTGTCCCGCGGCTGTGACAGAGGGCCGCAATGCGGACGTTGTCCTGGCTGAGACGCTGATTGCTTGCGTCCTTGCGGGGGAGATGCAGAGCCCAGAGCAGATCGAGGGAGCGAGGCTGCTTGCAGAGCCCGATGAGGAAGCGGTGGACCTCCTGCAGACTGTGGTGACCCCCCCACTCCCTGCGCCGATCGAGAAGGGATCGCGGCGGGTCTCTAAGGAGATGACCGCGGATGGAGTAGAGCACTTACCTGAGCCCTGCGGCGCTGTCTTGGCTACGGTGAAGCTGACCAGGTGGTCGCCTGTCTGCTGCACCATCCGGGAGCTGACTCGATGTGATGGGGGTATTCGCGCAGCCTTTCCTGCTGAGAAGGGGACTACCGAGCTGGACACCGTTTCCCTCTTCGTGGATTGTGCGCTGATGGCATTGTACGAGACCGAGGGTTTCCACACTGAGGTGAGACGGGCTCGGCCTTGGCTACCACCGGCGGCTGGTGAGACTATGGTGGAGGCCTTGATACTGAAGGAATGGAGAACGGAGAGGTGCACGGACAGGACTGTGGGGGACCTTCGCACTGCGTTTCCGTGGGACATGGGCTGAGGAGGTCTATCTTGCTTACCTGCTGTTTATTGCCCGACCGTGCCCTGACCCGCCGAGTTTTCTAACTGTTTGCCCTCTGAAGCGTTCTGAAATTCCCCCTTGCTGATCTGATCTCCCTCGCCTGTGAGTTCCCTGCTGTGGCTAATTTTATTTTTTAGCATTGTTTTTCGTGTTCTCTGTGGACTATTGACGTTCATACTCTCAGAAATTTTATTGCTTGTTTTATATGCGTCCACATGCCTGATACGTAAATTCCCCCCCCCCTTTTTTTTTTCTCTGGCATATCCGGGATGTCTTAGGTGGCGCTACAGTGGCCTGGAGCCCAGCTTGGCCCCCCCAAGTGCCCAGGCCTGGTGCCATTACCCCCTCTGCGCCCTCCCCCCCCCACCGTTTTAAAGCCGTGCGGGAACTCGTCAGGGCAGGCACAATACTGGCCTTTGCCATCTTTTTCACCCCAACACCCCCCCCCTTTTTCTGTTCCCTAACCGCAGCAGTATTTTCATGCAGTTACTTCTGTGTCCTGTTGATTCTCTGTAGAGGAGACCCCCCCCCCCCCATTAGATGTTATATTTTTGCTTGCATGAATCGCTGCTCTTGGATGACTTTATTATTTGCTTTGTTTTGCTGTTTCTTTCCTGATGACATACCTTGGCCCTGCGTGGCCATTCTTGCTCGTAACATCTTAGTGCTTGGTCTTGCGTGGCCATACTTTCTTTTACAGTATGCTCTTATGCTGACTAATTTTCTAAATAAAAACTTTGGGGGGGGGGGGGGAAGAACCTAGAAATCTCTACATTCATACAATACGCACGTGTGTATGAATATTTGCAAGACACACATGGCCATGAATTGTATGTTTCTAAGAAGAGCTAAAATCGGTACAAAGCTCTGCTAATGAGCAATTCCATGTAGAAAGCAAATATACATTTTTCTGTGACGATAAAATGGTCTATATGTTGGTTTTTTGAGAGCGATATGACATCAGTGTTTATTCATATTTTATGTTTTCTATAATGGCTTGTGTTCACGCAAATTACTTTTTAATCAATCCTGTCAGTGTCTGTCATTTTGCGGTGTCCGTTATGGACCGCTCAACTCCTACAACACTGATTGGTCAGACATAGACTGGGTATATGCCCTGCTTTAGAAAAAAGGGAAGGAAATGAAAACAAATGGAGCTTTATCATAGTAAATGCATTGTCTTCTCTTAAAGACTGGAATAGTCTCGTTTTCACATTCAAGATTGAATCTGCTCATAATTTCAACCTATCCAGGAAACCGAGAGTAAATTCCATGGAATAAACACCAGTAATAAGAATTCGTCTACCACAGGATGGTACTATTGTTGAATTAAAAAAATGAAAAGAATGGATGTTGGGACATAGCATAATGACTGTGGGGAGGGAGGGGGTATTATTTTTGACCTAAACACTGTGGGACAGTATGGCTTCTTTTATAGGGTCTTTTGTGGCTTATAATTTCACTACTGGCAAAGAACAAGTGACTGAAGAACTCGTTGTACACACAAGGCACAACATGTTTAATTTTTTTCGATGTGCTCATACTTAAATTTTGGTGCTTGGGCTGCAGTCCTATATTTGGCCGCTATGTTAAACATTTGTGATTGTCAAAGTTATGTGTAAAATCTTTGTTCTCTTCTTAGAAGCCTGGAGACTCAATATCTGGTTCTTGTGACCTATCTACCTCCACAATATCAGATAATGACTATGGCTACGACAGTCGTCAGGGACAATGGCTCCGTAGGAGGCGGTTGGATGGGGCTCTGAACAGAGTTCCTGTTGGATTCTATCAAAAAGTATGGTCTGTTTTACAAAAGGTAATATTTCAAAAGAAAACAAAACTCCATTTTGTGATACTCCCTCTTTTTCATGCCTTTTATGTTCTCCTTTGGTTTCATTCACTTCTAACAGGTCATGGTTTTTACTGACCATATTTAATGCGTGCATTCAGGCTTTTAATTTGGGTAATCTAGTATGGGATAAGTAAAAGAGCACAAAATGCAACATGGGGAGGGGGGGCATGCTTAGAGGTAGGGTATTATCAGCTGTCCAACTTATGTCACTGTGTGTGTGTGTGTGTGTATGTATGTGTGTGTGTGTATATATATATATTTACAATTTCATAATTCTGGCTATTTAATCTCAATCTGTAATATGTAATTTTTAGTCTTTAAATTCAGTGCTTTTTTGTGAGTGTATGTTGGGGGGTTTGAATATCCCATTTATATGAAACCTGGTCTGTATAGAAGACGCTTAAATGAAAGGATGTGGCACGTCTACATCAAGATTTATTCTAATATAGTTAAAATATTTATGTAAATTTGCGCATTTATAAATCTTGTATTTCGCTCATTACAGAAATATTGCTGGGATGAATGATTCTAAACTCTAGATCAGGGGTCTCAAAGTACCTGCCCACGGGCCACAAATGGCCAGTTACCAGCTGGTTGGAGTATTTCATAAATGGAGGGGGGGGGGTGTATTTCTATATTTCTCTTTCCTCAGTGGTTTTTTTTTTCTTCAAGGGTTATATCCAATTGAAGGCTATATTACAAAGTTGGTGCTAACTAACCCATAGCTGTTGCAAATGTGACGCCATAGACTATAATGGCGTTAAATTAACAACCGCTCTGGTTTAAGTTGGCACCAACTTTGTAATATTGCCCTGTGCCTGGTAGTTCTGCTTCTACTAGGAAGGCAGCATGCCTTGTACTGAAGTCCTGGCAGTCATTGCCTATACTGTACACATGCAGAGTCTCCATTTCAAGGCTCAGTTAGCTGGAGCTGCAAGATACTGAGTTTCTAGGCATGGAAGCTACTCGCTCACTGGCCGATACCACATTGGTAAAATACTGGCCAGGCGGCAACCCTATATTCAGCTCAACTGCAACTGGGTAGCATTGCCTGTCTGCTGTTGCAACCACTTAACTCTAGTGCTGTAGTTGTGTTGTGGCTTTATTAATGGTACTCTTTTTGCTAGGCTCTCCTTTACATTCGTTAAATATCCTCAGGGTGCACTGGTCTTCTTCTGTTGGCATAGACCTCTATGCCAAGTGAGGGGCAGTTCATGCTGGTGAATTTTGATAACTTTGGGAGAGAATTGTTTTTTTTTTTTTACTTTGAGAACCTATACTGTATATTTATTCGTTTTGGCTGGTATCGTTAGACATGTCATGCTCATCTAAAGGTGCTACAGGTTCACTTTAACGCCCCCAAAACTGTGAAGATGCTGGAACAAAGAAACTTCATAGACTATAACATACATATTTAGATCCTGCATATTCATCTGAACCAAAGGCCCTAGATGAACAATGTCGTCTTTGTCTATTTTCCCCCCACAGTGTCATGGATTGTCTGTGGAAGGCTTTGTCCTCCCTTCTTCTAGTACACGTGAGGTAAGAAATGAATTCTGATTCTTTTCAGCACATTTTATGGTTCTGTGACAGTCCAATCACATTTCAAATTCCTGTATTTTATGTGTTTTTAATATACTTGTCCTATATCTACCAAGTAGAAAGTAATATGTACATTCATTAATTTTAAGCTTTTGTGTATTTCAAGGTAATTTACTCTTTTGTGGCAAAATTTGTAACACTATAGTGGTTATTCAGAAGGGACCAAACTTGCCACCGACGTGTGAATTTAACCTTATAGTGCAAAATCGAGGCAGCTTGTTTATTCAGAAAGCTGACAAATTGACAGTAAAATACGGTGCAGATCAGCAATCTTTCACGTCAGCATCACATCATTGGCGTCCTGAATAGATTATCCATCACTGGGACAAAGTGTCAATGAAGTGCCCTGATTTCTGGTGATTCAGTTGGACGGGTTTAAACTGGCAAATCTCATAGGATGCAAAGTAAAACCAAAATATTTTTGTATTTATATTTTTAGTCAACGGTTTATACATTTCATTTTCAGCAAAAAGTATTTTTATATTTTTAGAGCACGTTTTTGTATTTTCTTTTACATACAGGGTTATTCAGAGAGCGTGAAAAGCAGGAGAATGACTGGAGAATGAAAAATTCTCGGTCAAAATAGCCAAACCAGAAAAATTCTCCCTTTCATCTCACTTTTCAAATCGGCTATTTTGACCTAGAATTTTTCATTCTCCAGTCAGTCTCCTAGGTCAAAATAGACGATTTTGAAAAGTGAGATGAAAGAGAATTTTTCTGGTTTGGCTATTTTGACCTAGAATTTTTCATTCTCCAGTCATTCTCCAGTCATTCTCCTGCTTTTCACGCTCTCTGAATAACCCTGTTAATTTTTGATTCCCAAATTTTTTTAAAGGACTTTTTAGGTTTAAACCCTGACTTCCGTTGTAGTGTTTTTAATTTTCGGCAATCTTCAGCAACGCCTTCTTCAGGGCACTTTGGCGACCCTGTGGGGAATAGCGAATTTGTTGCTTTCTGAATAATATATATATTAGTGGCGAGAAAAGGTATGTGAACACTTTGGGATTACATGGAGTTTTGCATGAATTGGTCATAAAATGTGCTCTGATCTTCATCTAAGTCACAACAATTTGAAAAACACAGTCTGCTTAAAATAATACAACACAAACCTATGTTTTCATGTGTTTATTGAACATAACATGTAAACATTCACAGTGCAGGGTGGAAAAAGTATGTGAACCCCTAGCCTAATGTCTTTTCTAAGAGCTAATTGGAGCCAGGAGTGAGCCAACCTTGAGTCCAATCAGTGTGATATTATTGGATGTGTTGGTGAAAGCTGTCCTGCCCTCTAAAAACACCAGTTTTGGGTTTACTGGTTTCAAGAAGCACTGCCTGATGTGAACCATGCCTCCCAGAAAAGAGCTCTCAGAAGACCTACGATCAAGAATTGTTGACTTGCATGAAGCTGGAAAGGGTTACAAAAGTATCTCCAAAAGCCTTGATGTTCATGTGTCCACGGTAAGACAGACTGTCTACAATTGGAGAAAGTTCAGCACTGTTGCTACTCTCCCTAGGCGTGGTCGTCCTGTAAAGATGACTGCAAGAGCACAGCACCGAATGCTTAATGAGGTAAAGAAGAATCCTAGAGTGTCAGCTGAAGACTTGCAGAAATATCTGGCACATGCTAACATTTTTGTTGACACATCTACAATAAGGAAAACCTTAAACAAGAATAGAGTACATTGGAGGACACCACGGAGTAAGCCATTGCTGTCCAAAAAGAATATTGCAGCACGTTTGAAGTTTGCAAAAGAGCACCTGGATGTTCCACAGCACTACTGGCAAAATATTCTGTGGACAGATGAAACCAAAATTGAGTTGTTTGGAAAAAACACACAACACTAGGTGTGGAGAAAAAAAGGCACAGCACACCAACATCAAAACCTCATCCCCACTGTAAAACATGGCGGAGGGAGCATCATGGTTTGGGGCTGCTTTGCTGCCTCAGGGCCTGGACGGATTGTTGTCATTGATGGAAAAATGAATTCCAGAGTTTATCAAGACATTTTGCAGGAAAACGTAAGACCATCTGTCCGCCAACTGAAGCTCCGCAGAGGATGGGCGATGCAGCAGGACAATGACCCAAAGCATACAAGTAATTCAACAAAAGAATGGCTTCAACAAAGCAAAATACACCTTCTGGAGTGGCCCAGTCAGAGTCCTGACCTCAACCCGATTGAAATGCTGTGCCATGACCGTAAGAGAGCGATTCACACCAGACATCCCAAGAATATTGCTACACTGAAACCGTTTCGTGAAGAGGAGTGGTCCAAAATTACTCCAGATCGTTATGCAGGTCTGATCTGCAACTACAGGAAACGTTTGGTTGAGGTTATTGCTGCCAAAGGAGGGTCAACCAGTTATTAAGTCCAAAGGTTCACATACTTTTTCCACCCTGCACTGTGAATGTTTACATGTTCTGTTCAATAAAAACATGAAAACATATAATGTTTGTGTTGCATTATTTTAAGCAGACTGTGTTTATCAAATTGTTGTGACTTAGATGAAGATCAGAGCACATTTTATGACCAATTCATGCAAAACTCCACGTAATCCCAAAGGGTTCACATACTTTTTCTTGCCACTGCGTAATATATATATATATATATGTAAAATTGGGCAAAATAATCCAGTCAGTGGCCCACACTAGTAGGAATATTCATAACCTGTACTAATCTTTCATGAAGAAATTTTTAATTTTGTTAAATGTCTGTATCTGATAGACATTCTGGGTTATTCAGAGAAAGGTGAAACTCTGGAGAACTTTAGGAGAAGTGAAAATTCTAAGTCAAAATAGCCAAACCAGAAAAATTCTCCCATTTAGCTCACTTTCCAAATCAGCTATTTTGATCTCGAATTTTCACTTCTCCAAAAGTTCTCCAGAGTTTCACCTTTCTCTGAATATCCCTGTGTCACAGTTTATGGTTAAACAAAAAAAACTTTTAAAAAGGCATTCTGAACCACATCTGTAAAATGCATGGTATTTGGGAATAAACTGACCTTTTGATTTTGAAAACCACTTTGCTTTGTAATGACGTGTCAAGAAACCAGCTGTATAAGAACATGATGGACCTGTCACTTAGTATCCAGTTTCCCTAGTGTTGATCTATTTGGGCACAACCATTTAAGTAGTTGACCCCAAACATGATAATCTGCGCTTGTATTGAATTTTTTAAGTAGAGCTGTATGGTATTCATTGTTTGACATACATAATCCTTTGAATTTCTCACTTCTAGATGACACCAGGGGAGTTGAAATTTTCTGCTCATGTGGAATCTGTGCTAAATCGTGTCCCCCAACCAGAATATCGCCAGCTTCTTGTGGAAGCAATCTTGGTTTTGACCATACTTGCTGATGTGGACATCCAGAGTGTAGGTGGCATAATCCACGTAGAAAAGATCGTGCACACAGCAAATGAATTGTTTTGTCAGGAACAGGTAAAGAGCTTCCAGAACCTAGTTTTCTGCTCTTCTTGGTAAATTGATGATCCACACAGAACCTGAAGTGTGTGCAAATGTTCAATCATTTTTTTTATATCAGTTGTGAATGAACTGTCATCACCAACAGTCTGGTGTCTGTGACCATGAGCAGGGAGGAATCTTGTCTATGGCAAACTCTCACTATTTATTCAGCTTTAGTTTCAGTAGGGATTTATATTCTCCCCAATTTCTACTACTTGGTCACAATTTTCTTCTGGCTCCCGCTGTGTGGAGCGCAGGGACATATAAACAGGGGAACCGGGATCATAAAACCAAAATGCTTTTCATCAGTGTTAAAAAGTGGGGGCATAAAATGAAATGGAGGGGGGGTGGATCTTTCCCTGTGTGCCCAAAAATCCTTATATGGCCTTGTTCCAATGCCCATCTCACAGTCATTGACCTTACCACACGTCCCTGCTTGGCACACAATGTTTCACTCTTTTTGGTGTCAATACCATCCTACTGCAATCCATGACTTAATTTCACACTCTCTACCTCTCCTGGCTTTAACTAAAACCTGGCTCTCTCCGTCTGATACTGCAACACCTGATTTCCTCACATATGGTGCTCTCCAACTGACACACACCCCTAGACAGAGTGACAAAAATCGCAGTGGCGTTGGATTCTTACACTCTCTCCACTGCTCCTTTTTGCACTGTGCCCATCTCTTGCTTTCCCCACTTTTGAGATCCATACAATCTGCCTATTTAATCCTCTAGCTATTTGTATTGCTGTTATCGATCGTCCCCCGGCCAACCTTATCTCTTTCCTGACTATTTCTCTTCTTTGCTTCTACACTTCCTGTCTTGACATTCCATCTTTCTTCTTCTTGGAGATTTTTTTTTTTTTCCCCATCTAATTCTTTATTTTTATTTTGCAAAGGGCAACATACAACGAATCATTAAGTGCAGAGCCCATTTTAAACCTGACCGTTTAATGGCAGGGAACCCCCCCCCCCCCCCACAGGAGGGGGAAAAGAAAAATGGGGAGAGGAAGACCAAACAAAGGACAGAACAGGATAGAGGAAAGACCAAAGTGAGGGGGGGGTGCCACACTAGAGCACATCTCGAGTTTAATCGTGTAGTCCTCAGGACCGCCAGAGATCCCGTCCTTTAACCCAAATCATATTTCCAGCCAGGCCTCCCAGACCTTATGAAAGTGGGGCAGGGTATTGTGTACTAGAGCTGAAAGCTGGTCCATGGCCATGTTGTCCCTGATCTTAATCCGCACCTGGATCACGGATGGAGCCCTCCACTTCTGAGCCACAGCCCTCCTGGCGGCCAAAGCTATTCTATGTAGCTCTATGTAGTCTTATTCTCCGGTCTCGATAAGGTCTCTTGTGTACGGTGGAGAAGGAAAGTTCAGGGGTCCAAGACCACCGAACGTTGTAAAACCTCCTGCGTGAGAGAATTTAGAGATTTTAACATCCCTGTTGGCTTTCCACTCAGATGCCTTACGATTTCTCTTCATAACATCCCTGTTCGGCCTCACTCAGTGGTCCAACTCCCCCACACACAAAGCTGGCAATACTCTTGATCTCATCTTCTCCTACTCATGTCTTGTCTCTACTCTCATTACACCTCCAATTCTGCCTGTGTCTGTATCGCCCTCTACATTTACACAATAAAAAAAATAATCTATAAAACACTCTCTTGGTCCAGTCATGCAATGTAGGATTATAGTCGGTGTGACTGATCCCGCTACTCATACTGAGTAGATCCATCGCTGAAGTCTTCCTTGCTCCGGAGACGCTGAGAAAAAGTGTGAATTGGCTCCCAGCCCACCCAGGTACTTGTCGAGACAGTGTAGGGTGAAAGGAGTGTATAATTTTAATGGAAAACTGTGTGGCCTTTTATACAACACTGCATCAGATAAACCTACACATCCTGCCCTCAGCCATTGCCCATTCTGGTGCCGCTGCCCTCAGCCATAACCCATTAAGATAGAACAATGGTATGCTGTGATGGTAAAAGGGATTCAGATTATACAGCATCAGACAATAGGGCACGGTTTGCATCTGTTGGATGTTTGAGTGGTCTCTGTTGGTCTGTCCTGTCTGGCAAACACATTCCAGGTAGGTGGAGCTGGGAAAGGCCACAGTGACCCACACAGTAATCCTATAAACCAGTGTTTCCCAAACCTGTCCTCAGGACCCTCCGCCTCGCCAGGTTTTCCGGATATCTGAAGCACAGCACAGGTGTTATAATTAGCTGCTCAGTAATTGCAGGATTCAGTCTGCTTTTCCCCAAGGTGATCTGCAAAATCTGGCCTGGTTGAGGACATGTTTGGGAAACACTGATATATAAACCATAGTAACAGTAATGAGATAAACCTGGAAAGTGCCAGTGGCCTGTGCAAGAAACCGTCTCCACCTGAGGTACGATCGCCTGCCCCCCTCCCCCTCGGAAGAAAGGGAACATTACTTTTTTTGCCAAAAAAGAAACCAATTTTCTTAAACCCCAGAAATAAAAAAATACTTTATTTGCCCCTTATTTTGTGTGATGTGTGCCCGGTTTAAATTGGTAGTGGGAGCCAGGAAAGGAGTTGAATGCAAAAATTTGTGTAGCCGATTGTTTGCAATGTAGTGCTCCCTCTCCTGAGTTCTCTGCAGTGTTCCCTCACCTCAGGAGATGCCACTTCAACAGAAACTAGGCAGGAAATCACAGAGCTGTCTGGTCCACTGGCCCCTCTGTCACGGCTCCATCTGTAGATTCACAAACTCCTGCCACATTCCCGATCACTGCTGGGGGGGGGGGGGCGGCTCGGGCGGGGGGGGGGTGCATGGGAAGTGACCGGCTCCTCTAAAATGGCAAGAAGAGCCAGGGAGGAGTTAACTGCAAAACATTAAACCGTGCACAAATGTATCCACTCATTGACTCTACAGTGGGGACACAGCCTCCAAACCACAACTCCTATACAGTCCTTCACAGTCCCCACATCAACCATACCCTCACAGCACCCACAAATACTCAAATTCATACAGCCCCCCCCCCCATATATCACCACAGCCCCCATGTCACACATTCCCTCTTGTAGACCTCATAGACCCTAGACTCCTGTGTGATAATGCCTTTGCCGGGTCACGCCTCAGAATTCTACTACAGATTTCCCCCGATTTGCTTTCTATATCCCTAAGGTGGATGAGGACCCGAGAATAAGGAAGAAAAATACCCATAAGGCAATATTTCTAGATCAAGTTTAAGCTCTCTATATGTGAGTGCGCAATTCTAGAACTATAATATTGTGACAATTTAAAGGTGTGCTGCACTATTATTTTTTCTTTGTATATTTTCTCATATACGATGTGGAGACCACAAGAAAGATCGAATTGAACCCACAAGAATTGTATGTGAAAAGATTTTGTCTGTTGAAACAGTGCTCTTTACCTACTGTTTTCATTGCATGAGTCAAACTGTTATGTTTGGTCACTTCCGCAAATTGTTGACTTTTTTTTAGAAAATATTTTACCAGGAAGGATACATTGAGATTTCTCTAATTTAAAGTATGTCCTGGGTGGCGAGTAGGTACCGTTGGGTGTCTTGCCCAAGGACACTTACTGGAGCGGTCCTTTTGCCGGGATTCAAACCTGTGTCTTCACAGACACGGAGTAGAAGATTGTAGATTGCATGTGTGTCATAACTACAATACATTAATTCCATACTAAACCGTAATCGTGAGAAACAGTCAGTAAGCTTAACCGAGTACATGTTTAGCTAGGATCCCGAACTGAATAAAGAGCCAGAAGAGGATGGATTTCCAAAGTGAGTTAAATGGTGATTTTGACAAACCTCAAGGGTTAACTATATTAATCCCATTTGTTTTTTTTCCCTTTTATATAATAATTATAAATCTACCTTACCAATCTGTCAATTCATCTTCAGACTTCCTGCAGGTGGATGCCTACCCTGTAAGTAGCTGATGTCTGCTGACAGTGATTAATTTAGACCATCAACTAACAGCTTTTGTCTAGCCATTTGTTCATTCCGCCGTTGCCTCCTGAAACTACATCAGCTCTTGAATAATGTGCTGAAGCTGTGGTAGTCTTGTGCAAAGTATGATTGTATAACCAAGTCGTCTGCTTTTTTTTTTCTTGCTAGTCAGTTCTTAAAAGCCTTGTAAAAGTTCTAGTTTGTATGTGTCTAAAATATAGGTATTGTTAGATTCCCAGAATTCATGGAGTTTTTGCTTCTATCCAGTAACTTACTGGATACAAGCGCAGTAACGGTGACAATTATTTATTTATCCCTCTTACAGAAGGCGTTTGGTGCTGATGATACCATGCTGGAAACTGATCCTGGAACTGGAATCTGTTGCTTGTTATATGACAGCGCACCCAGCGGGCGCTTTGGGACAATGACGTACCTCTCTAAATCTGTTGCCATCACCTTGCAGGATTCTCTTCCACAGAGTGGATGCTCAATGCAGTGATACACGCACCTTATATCCTAAATACCTGCACTGTGACTGCTTTTCTGGGGCAGTCTGCTTGTTCTTTCATGCTATACGAATAGTATTTTTTGTGGCATTTTAAAGAAGTGTTTATCACCTGGTGGTCTAGCAGTGAGGATTTGACTGGCTAAATTATACATTGCATGGAGCTATATGACTGGTCTTATGCCACTTGTCTGACGCACAGGCACCCCTTCCACATTGGAAAAGGAAGTTTCTCTCAAAGTGCCATCTTGATGGTATGCGATAGATATGATTTACTAGAATAAGGATGAACATCTATCCATATCTGTATGCACTCATCAGGCAGTATGTTGGGCTTGAGGCCTGGATGTGAGATGATTATCTTGTGTGTATTATAAAAGTGCTAATTTGTAACCTGTTACTGTAACCTTTTGAACGCCTAAAGCTAACGAATGTGCCTTTTATCACAGATCTGCCTTGTTAGCATTTTTTCTTCATTTCTGACATTTAATTTTTAGATTGTCGCCATGGTAACAACGTAAGATGTTACTT
Organism: Leptobrachium leishanense; assembly: GCA_009667805.1. Classification (NCBI taxonomy): domain Eukaryota; kingdom Metazoa; phylum Chordata; class Amphibia; order Anura; family Megophryidae; genus Leptobrachium; species Leptobrachium leishanense. Next base: position 87,345,942 of record CM019071.1, read on the forward strand.
TTCAATTTATTGCATCGTGCACTGAATAGATTAATCCTTGATCCTAAACAACGAATTGTCCAACTACAATTCTAGCACTGCAATCTTTGAATGCTCCCAATCGAAAAGAAATAAAAAAACGCTGGAATATTTTTTTGATAAGCCGTAACATCATTGTTAGAAACTATTCCTGGTCATTATTTAGTTCATAAAATGTTTATTAAGTTTTCCTAGACCAGGGGTCAGCAATCGTGGCTTCCTGATGTTTTGGGAACTACATTTCCTATGTGGCTCAGTCACCCATTAGGCTGACTGAGCCGCATGGGAAATGTTCCCAAAACATCAGAGTCAAGGTTTCTGACCCCTCTGCCGAGACCGAGCTGTATTAACAGCCTTTTTCTGATCCATTTGGCGTTCAATTACACGTATGTTATGGACAATTTAATAGTTTTTCTTTTTTCCTAAACAAGTTCCCATCTGAAATCCTTGTTAATCTTTCCCTTGTGTGTGTGCTGCTATTATCCAAAGTGTCCTTGTTCATAAAGTTTGGTCATCTCTGAAATCTAGGGAGGAATCTCAAATTAACATTGTATACGGTTTAAAGTCTATTTTTATTCATTGTTTGAGGGTTTTTTCCTGTAACAACATATTTATATTTTTTCAAATTATGTGTAATATTTACTGTATGTTGAGGGCCTTAAGAGATCAGAATATGGAAGGTGGTTAAAGTCCATTATTTCAATTGCCCCTTAGCTTTTGGTACCTAAAGAAAAATCCGGTCCAATATGACACTTTAATAGATGGAATCCTTCCAGGACCTGAATGTATTGGATAAATTCTGAATGTATACGAACATCAAATTATGTCATAAGGTGTTTACATATGTTGTTTTTTTTTTTGTATAATTACCATCTGAGCCCTGTTGGAACACAATACTTCTTCTTGACCTGTATAAGAAAAATCTGTCCCCCAGACATAACTTGATGATTTGGAGACATTTAGCCAAAATACATATTGAACTTAATCTAAGGTTTAGAACAAAGCTTTTTCTTGTTAAAATGGATAGAATTCCTTATATGGAATTGCAGGAGTAGAACAGGGTAAAAGTGAATGTTTACAGTATAATCTATAAAAAATGTCGGTTAGCCTTTGTTTCTGTGTATTCGATATCAATAAAGGAACGTTCAACGCATTGCTGGTAGTTTTTGTTTTTTTTGACAGTGAAGTTGGTGTCCTTCAACAATCCTTAGGCCTCATTCACACTGATACGCATACTATATGCAAATACATGGCTCCATACACACAACCGCTTATGGATCCATATAGTTGCATTGCGTAAATGCGTGTAAAAACGGAATGGAACCAAGCTGCATCCCGGCAGCGGTTTTACGCGTGTACATCCGTACAGTTATTTTTCTGGATAACCTGAGCACAACTGACCTCATGGGATGGGTCCAGAATCGACGCTTGGATCGCCTTTCAGGTTCTCAAGCGTCCCTGCTGCCTCAATAACACAAGCAACGTTAAATGGATGATCAACTCATTGGGGGGGGGTCCATCTTTGCTATCACACTAATAGCTGCTACTACATGAGGCAGAGAACACTCTCTAGCAGCAACAGGATGCCAAAAATGATGCATTCTGGAGTTATAAACATTCCAAACGCATATATGCGTGTATATATGTTCAACAACCAGGGAGAGCTCTGAAGCCACTCGCGACTGAACAGGGAGGGGGGGTTCTAAATGCTGAAATACCTGTGCAAGATGTTAATGCCGTTTCACATTTAGGCTGGGGTCAGACCAGCACACTTTTAACGTGCGTTCTGGCGCACATAATTACGGCCGCACTAGCAGCAGATGACAGGCAATAACGGCCAATATACGATGTACGGCCGCACAAAAGTCTGGCCGTGCAACGCAAGTGGAATTTGAACACATTTTTTTTGAGAACGCTGAACCGCTAGTACTGACATACTGAGTGCGCAGCTGCGGCATAGCGGCGTGTTTGCGTGATTAGGAGACGTCAGACGCTGCACATGTGTGGCCTATATAACGTCCAGATGAAAAAAGTGTCCTGTGGTGGCTGTTGTGGTACCTGGCAATTGCAGACGATGGCTGGTCTGGATATTGATGTGGAGCGTCTGATAGCGGCAGTGGCGGAGCATCCCGAGATTTGGGACACAGCTTGTGACCTGTACAAGGACAAACCCAGAAAGGCCAGCGCATGGGTTGCAGTCTCGAGGGTGGTGTACCTGGAGTATGATACGTGGTCTGACAGAGAGCAGAAGCTACAGAGTGAGTACATGATTATTTAATTCATAATCACATGTAAATTGCATGTACAATAAAAGTAAAGGCAAACATAATCGGTGCCGTCACATGTTAAATGCTCCCCAGCTGCCAGGGCACCTGCCCTGCATCGCTAGTAAAATAATTAGACAGAGCATCGCGAAACCTGTTGCTGTGTCTATTCACAGCTATTATGTCATGGTTTGCATATTCATCCAGACCCGTAACTGTGAGGGTATCAGCGAAATTAAAACCATCCCTCGCACGAACATAATTATGTAGGATGCAACAGCATTTGACTATATCCACACAGAAATCCACATTTACATCAAGCGGTCTATGAAAAATCCTCCACTTGTTGGTCAGTATGCCAAAGCTACACTCCACATACCGTCTCGCCCGCGACAGCCTGTAATTAAACACCCGCTTCCTCACAGTCAGGTGTGTCCCTGAGTAGGGCCGTAGGAGATGTGTGGATAGGCCGAATGCTTCGTCACCCACGAAGGCATAGGGGACTGCCACGTCACTGCCAGGCAATGGTGCGGGTCTGGGTATGTGCAGGGTCCCACTCTCGAGCTCATCCAACAGTGTAGAGTTCCTGAACAATGTGGAGTCAGAGTCTTTGCCGTATGATCCGACATCCACATACACAAAATCATAGTTGGCATCTGCCACCGCCAGTAGGCCAATGGAAAAGAAATGTTTAGAATTTTGATACAGTGAGCCACTGTGCAGTGGCTTCACTATGCGGACATGTTTGCCATCCACGGCTCCAAGGCAATTGGGGAAGTTGGCTCTACCCCAAAATCCTGCTGCAATTGCTACCCATGCCTCGTCCGTGGGTGTTGGTAAACATTGCTTCTTCATGGTTTCCCATATTGTTTGGCACACCTTGCGGACGACCAGCTGTTGATCTGCCAACGCGGAAATGTAATGCAGATCCTTCAATCTGCATCCACTAGCAAGATACCTGGGAAATATGAATTAAATCTGTGTTATGATCACATCATATGAACCGACCCTAATGTCACTCTCATTATGTTTTGCAGCACATGAAATCAGCAACAAGTGGCGCACTATCAGGGACAACTACACCCGGGTCCTGAAAAAGGAAGCGGCAGCTGCGCGCTCTGGAGCTGGGGCAAGGAGGAAGGTGCACAGCTATCTTTATGCCGAACAATTGTCGTTCCTCAGAAGGACCCAGGAGCCAAGGCCAACTGCGAGCAGCATTGACCAGCCATCCACCTCTGGCTCACAGGAGCAACACCTGCTGGCAGGGGGTTCTGGCAGCTGGCAGGAGGAGGTTGACCAGGGTGGCACGGACTCGCAGGTGGAGGGGGAGGTGGAGACCGGACCGGTGCCAGCTGCAGCACCGAGAGACAGCACCAGACCGGCTCACAACAGGAGGAGGGGACCGCCTAGCGACTTCGAGCAGGCCATGGTCAGCTTCATGGGGTCGCACCATCCACAACCTCCACGCTGCACCATCACTGACAGTGAGGACATGTCCTTTGTCCACTCCTGTCAATCCCTGCTGGACCAGATGACCCGGGCGTAGAAGGTGGAGTACCGCCGCAGATCCCTAGTCCTCATCCATGAGATCCTGTCCCGTCCAGAACAGGCTGCGGTCTACTATGGTGCGGTGCCACAAGGCCACCATGCCACTGGTTATGCCAGCCACAGCCAGGCGCCAAAATGTCCCGTGTTGCTGGGCCTCCCCCAGAGTCTGGGTACCGCCGCGGATCCACACATGGTCCTCATGAGCCAGATGCTCCTCTGTACCAGGATTTGTGAGGGGTCTTGTCTGTTTTATGTTTTTGGTTGACATGCTGTTCCTGTTGTCACTGTTATGTTTTGTCCTTCATGTTATTTTCTTTTGTATATATGTTACAAATATGTTATTCATTTATTTTCTTGTTTATTACAATATATTTCTATTTACATACATTCTTGTCAGTGTCAGAGTTTTTTTTGGACGTGTCTTGGAATGTGATGCCTGCGTGTAGGTGGGTATGAATGTGTTTGCGTACATGTCACTACAGACCGACAATAGGGGCTCTGCACACCGAACACATGTCTGCTGACTGGCAGCGAAGTCATGCATGCTGGTGTTTGGAAGTACTTACCGCAAAGTGATGACCAGCATCTCCTCCGGTGGTATGGCATCCCTCATGTTGGTGTCCCTCTTGGTCAGAGGCTCCCGTAACTGTGACAACAGTTCATCGAATGAGGGGATGGACATCCGCATGTAGTTGAAAAACTTCACGGGGTCCCTCTCTCGCAGTGGCCTGTACAGCGTCACAAAGTGGCCATGCGTGTGTCTGGCAGCGTTGATGGGATGAACCCATGATCGCCGTTGTCTTTTGTGCTGGAGGTACAGGTAGCCCGTTGCAGCAAACACAAACACTTGCAGTGCATCCATCTTGGTGAAACGCCACCATCCACGAAATGGCTTTTTATACCCCTTCACCTTATTTTTTGATTCACCTATTGATTTGGTTAATTAGATTACGCGTTTAATTGCAGATTCGTAGAAAATCACGCCAAAAAATGCGCATCGTATGACCGTTTTCGCGTATTGCGTGAAAAAATACGTCAATGCGTTCGGACGCACTTTTTTACGTTCGCGTGTAAAAATGCTTTCATTTGACCCTAGCCTTAGGCAAATATTGATTTAATTTTTTTTGGGAAGCTGCATTGCTACAAATGCCAAATAAGCAGGATATCTGACACAAAGGACATGACTGTCTGTAGTGAGCCAAAACAAGATTTGAGAGTACGGAGAATTAGGCAGTCGCACTAGTGGACTGTCTCACTCAGGTCTCATAAAGGTGTTAAGTTGATTTATGCCATTACAGATAAATTTCTCTGTTTGTTAATGTAGACCCAATTTGAAATCATGCAAGATGTGAACCATCTACAGTTTTGAACTTTTCATCCCAGCACTTTTTCCGTAAAGGATAAATTAATACATGAATTATTAAAAATGAGCAAACTTATATATTTTAAAAATCAAATCTGGTGATACTCTTCATGACATTGCTATTTTTGACCTATTGAACCCTATTTTGCTTCCCATATTTTAATTGTGTCACGGGTGACCACGGGATACTGTGTTTTCAGAATGATGGGAACCCAGAGAGCGGAGTATGCCAGATCGTATGAGCCACTACACGAAGGGTGGAATGAATTGAACAACCTTATTCGTGATAGTAACCGAGACGTCGGGAGTGAGTAGGATAGACGTGGAGGCGCAGCTAGCAGAGGCTTGACACGGCGATCAGTAGGTAAACATAGGATACTGAGATGTAAGGATAATTTCATATGGGTTCGTAGTACTCACAGTAAGTTGGCACTCGTGGTAGGTTGTGGTCCTGGAACAGATGAGGAGACTGTAGGCGTAGCGGTAAACTGAGGCCTCTGGAGCAGATGAGGAGACTGTAGATGCTACGGTATGTTGAGGTCTTTGGAGCAAATGAGGAGACTGTATATGCTGCGGTATGTTTGAGGTCTTTGGAGCAGGTGAGGAGACTGTAGATGCTGCGGTACGCTGAGGTCTTTGGAACAGGTGAGGAGACTGTAGATGCCGCGGTATGCTGAGGTCTTTGGAACAGGTGAGGAGACTGTAGATGCCGCGGTACGCTGAGGTCTTTGGAGCAGGTGAGGAGACTGTAGATGCTGCGGTACGCTGAGGTCTGTAGCAGGTGAGGAGGCTGTAGATGCTGCGGTACGCTGAGGTCTTGGAGCAGGTGAGGAGACTGTAGATGCCGCGGTATGCTGAGGTCTTGGAGCAGGTGAGGAGACTGTAGATGCCGCGGTATGCTGAGGTCTTGGAGCAGGTGAGGAGGCTGTAGATGCTGCGGTACGCTGAGGTCTTTGAAGCAGGTGAGGAGACTGTAGATGCCGCGATATGCTGAGATCTTTGGAGCAGGTGAGGAGACTGTAGATGCCGCGGTATGCTGAGATCTTGGAGCAGGTGAGGAGGCTGTAGATGCTGCGGTACGCTGAGGCCCAAGAGCTGGCGAAGAGACTGTGAACGCTGCGGTATGCTAAAAGAGAGATAGCTATACACAAGGCAGAGTGTATACAGTTCGGGTAGCAAACTCAATAATTGGGCGATACTCACAGTCCCGCGGTTTCTTTTAAGCTGGTCCCCGCCTTGTCTCAGTATCTGGCGTCTGACGTCATTTCTCGCGGCGCCGCCGTCATCTAACCTTTTCCCATAGCCTTCTTCGATGTGACGCGCATGCGTGTCGGCCGTTGCCTAGCAACGAGGCGTCGGGGAGAAAACCGCGGCAATAACGCCGGCTGCTAGCAGGTTGTTAGCGATGGTATAGATGGCATCATGGATGGTTTGGCGGCGGTCAGACGACACCAAGGGGCGATCCTGACAGGCCCCCCACCAAGGCGACCTCTCCGAGGGCGATCAGGATGAGCAGCGTGGAAACGCCGGACGAGGGCAGGAGCGCGGACCTCACGATACGATACCCAGGAGTCATCCTCCGCACCATAGCCCTTCCAACGGATCAAGTATTCTAGATTACGTCGGTGCCATCGCGAATCCAGTATAAGTTCCACTTCATATTCATCGTCCGCTACGGTGGACACAGGTCCGGGAGTGGTCAGAACTCTGCTAGGAAATGGGTCAGGGGTCACAGCTTTCAGCAGGGACACGTGAAACACAGGATGTATCCTCAACGTAGGCGGCAGACGCAATTTGACGACCACAGGAGACAGTACCTTCTCAATAAAAAAGGGGCCGAGAAAACCGGGACCTAGTTTACGAGAAGGACAAGACAATTTCACGTTAGCTGATGACAACCATACCTTATCTCCTACATGATACACAGGGGCGGGCCTCCGGTGACGGTCTGCATAGAACTTGAACCTTTGTTGTGCCTTCAGTAGCTCGGCTCTGACAAGGCGATAATTTCTATGAATATTTGACAATCGCTCATCAGCTTTCGGAACATTAGTTTCGAGGGGTGACCCTGGTAACATGGAAGGGTGATAACCAGAATTGATGAAGAAAGGTGTCATAGTCGTAGAACGTTGTACCTGGTTGTTATAATTGAATTCGGCCAGTGGTAGGTACGAGGACCAGTCATGTTGGAGATAGGATATATAGCAGCGTAAGTACTGTTCAAGGATTCCGTTGGTACGTTCTGTCTGTCCATTAGCTTGAGGGTGGTATGCAGATGTTAGGGCTTGGGTGATATGTAAGCCCTTACAGAATGCTCTCCAGAAACGTGCCGTGAATTGCGTGCCTCTGTCGGTTGTGATGGTAGAAGGTAATCCATGAAGACGAAAGACTTCTCTGATAAAGACTGAGGCAGTTTCTGCGCGCGGTAGGGAGGCCTACCAGGGGAATAAAATGTGCCATTTTCGTAAACCTATCCACCACCACCATGATGGTGTCATATGTTGCTGATTTGGGTAGTTCTACTATAAAGTCCATGGCTATATCAGACCAAGGGATAGAAGGTACGGGTAGTGGTTGTAGTAGTCCTTGAGGTCGGCGTCTTGATGCTTTCATACGTATACATGTAGGACAATTTATAACATACTCGGTAATGGTTTTGGACATGTGTGGCCACCAGAAAGATCTTTCAATTATATCAATGGTCTTATGGACGCCTCCATGGCCTCCTAAGGTAGAGTCGTGGAAATTTGTAGTACTGTGGTCACTGCTAAAGGTGGTACGTATATTTTCTTTTGGTGTAACAAGAATCCGTCTTTTTCTGTAAAAGATATTCCCATGGGGGCTTCCTGCAGAGAAGGGGTTTATCAGTGATCACTTGCCATAGAGTTTTTTTTTGTGTCAAAAAACAGGTAAGTGGTAGTATGGTTCCATGTTCTCGGTTATTTCCGGGTTGCCTATCCTAGATAGGGCATCAGCTTTTCCGTTTTATTTTTTTTTATTTTTTTTTTTTTTTTTTTTTTTAAATGAAATTTTTATTGAATATCAAGGAATAAAACAGGTAGTTGTAACACGATGCATATACACGTTGCTCATAGAACATAACAATATGAGGTCACTAAGCTTAATATGAAATCACAATACTAATAAAAAACTTCTATCAATATATACAACCTCAGTACATTTCAATTATCGTTTATATGTCATAGTATTGCCCATGGTCCATTAGGCAATTCTCTTTGGTATGACTATAGATCAAAAGAAGTAGAGTCTATAGGAAGTATGACAGAGGACACTTAAAGAGGAAAAGAAAAGGAGGGAGATACTGGAAGAGGAAAGAGTAAGAAGAAGGGAAAGATAATAGAGAATAGGAGAGAAAGTGAGAGGATGAAAAAAGGAGATAAGACAAGAAGACAAAAAAAAAAAAAAAAAAAAAAAAAAATGTATATTTGGGGGGGGGATTAATGGGGTATAACGAGGAGGACGAAGAAGATACCATTATGATGTAGGAAGATTAGCTACTTAGGGGTGGGCAGGTATTATCCCATCTTAGTGGATCATGATAGTGAACTATAACCGCATCAGGTTCGGGATAGGGGGGGTGAAGCATCTCCTTGTTCAATGCGATCTAGGCTATCCAGCGGCAGTGTGTCTATGCTCTCCGTCGCCTTCCTCCAGTACCTCACAAAACCTTGCAGAAGCACAGTATGTATTCCAATGCAACCAGAGTCTCATGGAGTGTTGTGCTACCGTAGCAGGAGGAAGAGCTAGTTCCTCGTTCCTTCTCAGTACTTCTATCTTATCAATCAGCATTTTGAGAGTAGGGATGGAGGTTGATTTCCAATACAAGGGTATCAGAGATCTGGCCACCAAAATGATCCGCAACATTACCGACCTTTTTAGTGATTTCACCGGGAATGCTAGCTGAAGAAGCAAAAAGTTTAAAGGGGTAAGCTCCAACATCTCATCAGTGGTATCCCGGATCAGATCTCGAACTGTCCTCCAATAAGTTTGAATAAGAGCACATTCCCACCAGATGTGTAAATACGTGCCCGTAGCCGTAGTACATCTCCAGCAATTCGGCGATATCGTTATATTGAACGTAGCCAACAAAGCCGGAGCGCGATACCAAAAGGTCAGCAATTTATAAGAAGTTTCCTGTATCTTGGCGATCCTTACTCCTGAATGTGTGAGGGATAACGTCTTGTCCCATTCTTCTTCTGTGATATGAATGTCAAGCGTGCGTTCCCAACGGGACATATACGCAGGAGGTTCATTATCTACGGCACGCAGTAGCCCATAGAGCATTGACACTCCATGTGCTAATGGAGCAGACCGGCTACAAATCGTCTCAAAGGGGGAAAGTTGTCTGACTAACGAGGTGTTGTTCGGTAAGTTGCTCAAAAACGACTTTATTTGATGGAAGTTAAACTGTTCCGCAAAGGTAACAGTCGGTTGGTCTAGTGTCTCAAGAGGTGCAAAAACCCCTTCTCGCAATACATGGCAAGCCCTGAGGTTAGAAGAATCCGTGAAGCGTGTTGCCAGTGTCCGCAATATAGCTACAGAAAACTCTGGGTTGTGTCTCAAAGGCAATAGAGGAGAAGGGTATGTCGAAAGGGCGTATTTGGTTCGTATTCTATGCCAGATGCCAAGGGTGTGACCCATCGGTGAAATGTCGTGAGCTGTACGTTTCATGCTCTCCCAGGAGAGCCACGGTAGTGTCCACATTGGGTACCCAGCCTGGGCCTCCTCCAAGTCTAACCATCTTTGCTCTGGTGAGCCTGCCATCCAATCTACCACTCTATTGAGATGTGTTGCATAGTAGTATAACTGTGTATTTGGTAATGCAAGTCCTCCACACCTTTTAGATTTACTTAGTACATCATACTTAAGTCGTGGGCGGGATTTAGGCCAGATAAAAGAGGAAAACAGCTTGCGGATTTCTTTATGAAAAGACAGTGGTATGGCTATAGGGATTGTGTGAAACAGGTATAATAGCCGAGGCAGAAAATTCATCTTGATGACGTTAATTCGTCCAAGCCAAGATAAGAATTTCGGTGTCCATCTTGCAACATCCATTTTAAAGACTGTAAAGAGCGACGCGAAATTTAGCGCAAAAAGTTTTGTGTGATCTGCAGTGAGGCGTATTCCCAGGTATGTAAGTGAAGTGGTACACCATCTGAATGCGTACTGTGTGCTCAGGATATTCCTCCAGTGTCTACTTGATGTAATTGCTAATATTTCAGATTTTGATTCATTTATTTTGAATCCCGATAAGGTGCCGTATTCCCACAGTTCTTTAATTACCTCTGGTAATGAATTTACCGGATCTGGTAAGAGGAACATTAGGTCATCCGCGTATGCCGAAACTTTATGCTCCATGTGTGCTCCTTGTATTCCTTTAATAAGCCCATTTTGACGGATCGATGATAAAAGTGGCTCTAAACTGAGGGCGAATAGAAGTGGTGAGAGGGGGCAACCTTGGCGTGTGCCATTGCGTACGGCGAAGGCCTCAGTATGTGCCCCATTTACCCTGACCCGGGCCGATGGGGCCGAGTACAATGCGGCAATCCAGCGCATAAACTCTTCCCCAACTCCGAAACGTTTTAGTGTGTGAAATAGAAAGGGCCATAACACCCGATCAAAAGCCTTTTCGGCGTCGGTCGATAAGAGTAAGAGTGGACGTGACTTACTCCTAGAATGTGTAATGGCGTTTATTACTCTGATTGTTGCATCCCTGGCTTCTCGTCCTGGGATGAACCCTACCTGGTCTGGGTTAATCAGCTGAGGCATGTATCGTTTCAGTCGATTAGCCAATACTCTCGCTAGCAATTTCATGTCACTATTAAGGAGGGATATAGGTCTATAATTCCCACATATTGTGTGATCTTTCTCCGGCTTCGGTATTAAAGATATTGTAGCCATCAATGAGTGGGGGTGAGGTAAATTCCCCTCCTGGTATGCACCAAAGAGTTGGACCAGTTGAGGGATAATGTCCTTGGCAGCTTTTTTATAATATTCTATAGGAAGGCCATCTGGGCCAGGGCTCTTGTTATTTTTTGTTGTTTTCATTGCTTCCAGTATTTCCTCCGTGGAGATAGCAGCACACAGTGTTTCCCGTTCTATCTGTTTTAGGGGATTATGGATCGTGCGTTTCAAGTACATGTCAATTCGGTCTAAAGACTGGGTATTGCTATCAACTTTGTCTATGCTATATAATTCTGAGAAGAACTTCAGAAACTCTTTTGATATCATGCTTGGGTCAGTCACAAAAGAGCCTTTTGAAGTTTGTATTTTCGGGATGTAAGATTTAACCTTCCTATCTCTAAGTATCCTTGCAAGGAGTCGTCCAGGTTTATTTTCTTGCAACGCGAAAAAAGAACGGGTTCTCAAGGCCTGAAATTGTAGAGTTGTATTGATCAGTTTATTCAAATCGCGTCTGGTTTGTAGGAGGCGTTGGTAAACCGCTGCATCGTGAGTGGTTATATGCTCAAGTTCCAGAGCTCTAATTTCTGTCATAAGCTTCTCGCGTTCTGCTGTTTGTAATTTTTTACGTGTCGTACCTTTGTTAATAAAGAAGCCTCGCACCACCGCTTTATGTGCTTCCCATAATGTTGGTATTGGAGTATCAGAGGACAAGTTTTCCTCAAAGAAATGAACAAGAGTAGTGTGAAGCTCTGCGGAAATGAGAGGGTCATCTAGCATGGAGACATTGAGCCGCCAATGGCGCTCCCGCGGAGCAAACATCGGTGACTGGACCACCAATTTGAGAGGTGCATGATCAGACCACGTTGTAGCAACCACATCTATCGAGCATGGCAAATTGAAATTGCTATAATGCATAAAAAAATAATCTATTCGGGAGTGCGTTTTGTGTGTGTGCGAGAAGTACGTGTAATCGCGTTCTGTAGGGTGGAACGCTCTCCAGACATCTACCATCCGGTGTTCATGTAATGCGCGACGCAAAGAGCGCAAGACATGAGCAGGCGTTGCAGTGGCACCGTTAGAGGAGTCCACTACAGGATCAAGAGCGACATTAAAGTCTCCAGCTAGGATAGTAATCCCCTTCTGGAAGGTTTCTAAGGAGCGCAAGATTTGTGTCAAGCAGGCGTGCTGTTTTTTGTTAGGCAGGTAGACTGATGCAAATGTATAGGTCGTGTCTAAAATGGATCCCTTAACAAAAATAAATCTACCTCCTTCATCAATTTGTGTGTCTTCTACTACAAAAGGGACTGCTTTGGAAATTAAGATCGCTACTCCTCGTGATTTGCTGTGCGAGTAATTGCTAAAGAACCCCGTCGGGTAATATGCATCCCTCAAGGTCGGTTCCGACCCCAAGCGAAAATGGGTCTCCTGGAGGAAGGCGACGGACGCACGTGATGACCTCAAGTCACGTAACAATCTAGATCGCTTTTCAGGTATATTCAGGCCTCGAACATTATGTGAAAAAAGTTGTAGATCACACGGAGCATATGGGGAAGTTTTGCAAGGCATATCGTGCAAGGATTACCAAATCTCAGCGATAGGGGCTAGTGTATGGGAAGTAGAATTAGAAGGAGGTGAGAAAAAAAAAAAAAAAAAAAAAACGGGGGGGTAGTAAGATGTGAAAAGAGAAGTCCTTGAGAAAACGTCGAGTTACAGACCAAAGTGAAGAGGAAGAAAAGAGAAACGAAGAAGACAACAATTAGTCAATGAGGCTCTTTGTGCACCAACCAATATGTCGTACACCACCACAGTGCCAAAGGCCAGGTGGGACGACCCTCAGTTGGGGAGATTGCACTACACCTCGTGGGGGTACAGGTATATATGGTCTGTGATCAGGCCTTCAGTACCAGTGAAATACCATATAACACAATGTAATAGTTATGTGTTATAATAAAAGTGGAGCCCTTGTACTTGGGTCCCGAGATCCGCTCACACCAACTTCTAAATCTTTAGGAAATTCCAGTGGCATGCATGCATATCTGTGTCCAGGAGAACAGGTAATATAGGTTTATGCCAGGAGGTTAAGTACCCTTGCGGAAGTCAAATATAAGGTCAACATGCGAGTGACCGGGGGAAGAATCAAACAGAAAGAGAGGAAAAACTATGTAATGTCAGAGTCAGAATCATAAGACTTGTTTTACGAAAACAGATGTGAAGTAATACCTTTTAAACCAGGTGCATATATTTTCTGGAGATAACAGAGCTTAGTATCTATGCGTATTCCTATACATCATAACTTAATAGTACACCATTACTTCCATATCCTCAAATTTAACTTTTACTTTAAGAGTCCTCGGTTAAGACCCCGAAGCACAACCTGACAGGTAGCGGCCGCATACCCATCCAGGCTGTCACCTCCCACCCTCCCTCCCCCAGTAAACCTCCCACCCCCCCACAACTCCCTCCCCCCAGCACCTTGAGCCCCCTACACCAGCTGCTCAATGTTAAGTTCCTCATCCCCTCCCCTTCCCTCATCATCACATCACTCCTTCTGTCCTAGACAGCTCAAGGGGATTTTGCTTAACAGGAGCCGCTATCAGAGTCTGCAACCATGTGTACATTACCAGCAACCAAGTTTGTATTACAGCTCCTCATAGGTCCCTCCCCCTCCCTCACTAAACCTCCCACCTCCCCTCAAATTACCATCACATCTCCCACCGCTCATTCAAATGTATAAGCCTAATATTATCGTCCAGCCCTTTCTTAAGTAGTTATTCTTGTCTCTGGCCTCACAGAAGAGTGAGGCGAAGTAAAGTCCCCCCAGTCCTTGTAATAGTCGTGCCGTATCAATGAAATAATTAATAAAAGAAGAAACTTTTATGACCTCGTAGTTTGAAATCCCCCCCTCCCCCCCTGACTCATCTTGCCTGTTTCCATCAGGATTATTAGGTGGTAATGATCCCCAGTCGTAGATCCTCAGCGAAGCCTGGAAACCCATTTCAATAGTAATAACAAGCCTGGTAAGCCATTCTAGAATCCGCCGCTGTGTTTCTCAGTCAGCGCGCAAGGGGTCCGCGCCATCTTGCGTTGGGGTCAGCATAGCATCCGATTCCTGTGCAGGTGCGTCCAGCAGTCCCCTACGAGGCGATCGTTGTGGGCGAGGAGGTCTTATGTGTGTCGCGCCGGTGTTCTGGTCGTGAATGTTAGAGATTCCCAGTCAGCTACCTCAACTCTTGGTAAGTTCATGTCCAGCAGAAATGAGGTCACATCTAGCGGTGTTCGTATAACGTACATCTGGTTATTTTTGCGTACTTGAAGGGAGAACGGAAACCCCCATCTGTATGGGATGTCTGCTTCTCTCAAAAGCTGAGTGATTGGGCGTAGTGCACTTCGGGCATTCAAGGTGTGTGGAGAGAGATCTTGATATAACTCAAATGTCTCGTTAGCAAAACGCCATTTTCGGCGAGCGCGTGCCTTCATCATTATATCTTCTTTTAATACAAAATCTGGTATGTGGCAAATGAGGTCACGTGGTGGAGCTGAGTCTGTTGCGGCCTTGGGGCGAAGTGCTCTGTGTGCCCTGTCTATAGCCGAGTAAGGCAGGGACGGGCACCCCAATATATGGGCAAATGCGCCAAGGAGGAAGTCTTTGATATCCGTTACCCCCTCATGGACTCCCCTTATCCTAACATTGTGCCTCCGGGACCTATTTTCTAGATCATCCAGGCGCCTGTGTAGATCAGATAAGTGTTGGGCAGCCACTGGGTCTTGTGCTGGTGTATAGGCTGAGGACTCCGTCACCTTCTCTTCTAGACGTGCCACCCTCGTGTCAATGGCGGATATGTCAGCTCGTACGTCCGCTATCTCCCGCCCAAATGTTAGTTGCAATTGATCGAGCATTTCCTTAAAATCCGCTCTCGTGGGAAGCTCAGCTCGGGTGGGTAAGTCAGCTATAAGCTGTTCGAGTCTGTGTGTCGCAATTTGCCCTCCCAATGGTGTTTCTGGCGGCGCGCGGGGAAGACGCCATCTTTGCCGAGGGTTGGGATATAGGCCGCGGACGGGAGGTATCGAAATAGGTCGAAATAGAGCTCACCGGGGTTCTTCCTGGAGTGCTATCAGGTCTCCTGGGTGTCCTACGGTTGGAGGTGCGAACCATAGCCACAAGTGTATGCTGTAATGCGGTGTAGTCAGCGGCAGATTCGGGAGCTCCCGCACTAAGCGTCCATCTCCGTCGCTGGTCAGGCCACGCCCCCCTTTTCCGTTTTTATTACCCGGCCTGTAGGTGATCTATAAATCGAAACGGCTGAAAAAGAGGCCCACCTGGCTTGTCGAGGTTTTAGTCTCGAGCCTTCTGTAAATACTCTAGTTTCTGTGGTCGGTGAATACAGTCACCGGATGCGGGCGCTTCGAGTAGATGTCTCCAATCTTCTAAAGCCATTTTAATGGCTAGGATTCTCTTTCACCTACATCGTAGTTGCGTTCAGCCGGGGATAGACTTTTGGAAAAATAACACACTGGATGTATTCGTCCGGTTTCTATCCGTCTTTGGGAGAGTATAGCCCCTACGGCGAATTCGGAGGCGTCTACTTCCATTATATAGGGGTATGTAGGGTCTGGTAAGGCTAATATGGGCGCTTCGGTGAACATTTTTTTAACTTAAGGAAGGCTCGTTGTGCGTCTCCCATCCAGGCAAATACGACACCTTGTCTTGTTAGCATAGTGAGGGGGCGTATAACCTTTGAAAAATTTCTTATGAACTTCCGATAGAAGTTACAGAATCCTATGAAGCTTTGAACCCCCTTTTTATTTGCTGGGACTGGCCAGGTGGCTACAGCCTCGGTTTTAGCTGGATCCATGCGGATGTATCCTGGGCTAATAATGAATCCAAGAAACTCTGTTATCGGTATCAAAAGTACATTTTTCGGCCTTGGCATATAGTCTGTGTTCCTGTAGTCTATGTAACACTGTTTTTACATGTGTTCGGTGAGCCTCCAGGTTTTCAGAATATATCAGTATGTCATCCAGGTATATGATAATATAGTTGTCTAGTATATCTCGGAAGATGTCGTTCAGGAAGCGCTGAAATGTGGCAGGAGCGTTGCATAGCCCATATGGCATTACCATATATTCGTAATGACCGTAGCGAGAACGGAAGGCAGTTTTTCATTCATCCCCTTCTTTGACGCGTATAAGGTTGTAGGCTCCTCGTAAATCAAGTTTCGTGAATACCGTAGCCATACGTAGACGATCCATTAACTCAGATATTAGGGGGAGAGGATATTTGTTTTTAACTGTGATAGCATTTAGGGCTCTGTAATCGACGCAGGGCCGAAGTCCTCCATCCTTCTTTCCCACAAAGAAAATAGGTGCTCCAGCCGGTGAGGTGGATGGTCGTATGAAACCTTTCTGTAGGTTTTCGTCAATGTATTCCTTTAGTACCAGCAATTCAGGCTCCGATAGGGGATATATCCTCCCGTATGGAACTGGTGCCCCGGGTAACAGATCTACGGAACAGTCGTATGGTCTGTGAGGGGGTAGAGTATCAGCACCTTTTTTCTCGAATACATGACTAAAGGATCGGTATGGTTCAGGTATCTCAATACACAGGGCTACGGTAGGTTTCATAGAGGTATGTAGATCTGTAGCCGGTACCGTATCGTCCGTTGCGAAGGTGACGGTACCAGAGGACCAATGTATAATGGGGTTGTTCTTGCATAACCAGTTGAGGCCTAGTACACCGGGAAATAGAGGAGAAGATACTATATCGAAGACGATGGTATCGTGATGGTCAGGGCCTAAAGACACCAGCAGTGGTTTGGTTTCTTTGGTAATCGGCCCAGATGTAGGGGAACTTCCGTCGAGCATTTGGATGGCATAAGAACGAGTCTTGGGGGTGATCGGAATCCCCAACGTAACAGCTGTTTTTTCGTCCAAAAAAAGCCGCTGGCTCCGGAATCAATCATGGCCTGTAAGGGAACGATGTGCTGGTCCCACTGTAATAACAAGGACACGATTAGGTGGGATGGTGTCACGGAACATAATCTAGGAGAGGCGACAGACGTGGTAGGCGGTATGTGCTCACCTGAACGATTGGCAGGCTTAGCTCGGCATTCTCTAACTTGATGGCCAGGACGCCCACAATACATGCAGAGGCCCAGGGATCGGCGTCTGGACTTTTCTGTCTCGGTTAAGGGACCTCGTATGACTCCGATTTGCATAGGTTCTTCTTCGCTGGCGGAAGCACTATGGTTAGGTACCGGGGGTGCGTGTACGTATCTTTTCACCGGAGCATGGGTGTGAGAAGCGGATTTTTCTGCCCTCCTTTCACGTAGTCTTCTGTCTATCTGTGTGCAGAGAACCATGGTAGCCTCCAGAGTAATGGGGACTCCAGTACGAGCTAATTCGTCCTTCAGTCCTTCAGTACTTCGGATAATCCTTTTCTGAATTGTGCTAGCAGGGCAGGCTCGTTCCACTCCGAATCCAGGGCTAAATGTTTGCATTCTGTGATGTACTCTTCCACATCATCTTTTCCTTGTTTTAATAATTCAAGCGCTTGAGCCGCGGAGGTTAGACGATTAGGGTCTTCATACATGGCTTCGAGGGCACTATAGAAGGTGTTCCAGGTACGTAGCGAAGGGTGAGCGGTACGTAACAGGTGATGAGCCCATACCTGTGGTTTGCCAGTGAGGAGGGACATTACGGTCCTAATTTTCACGAAATCAGATGCATAAGTCCTTCGTTGGAGAGAGAACATGATTTGACACGACGTGATGAATAGTCGAAACTGTTTCCTATCCCCATCGAATTTATTAGGTGGAGATACATAGGGTTCAGGACCCGTAAGGGCGCCTTCAACAACTGATGGGGCTTCCGCGGAGGGGCCAACCGGTTCATCGGCATCTTGTGCTCGTTCCAACCGACTCAGGTGGGCTTGAATAGAGACCTGGTTGTTCTGTAGGTCTACAATGGAGTGGGTTAGGTTTGATAGCTGATTGGTTATGAGAGCTAGGGTATCTGGTATATCCGCGGGTTCCATGCGTAGGCCCAATTATTCTGTCACGGGTGACCACGGGATACTGTGTTTTCAGAATGATGGGAACCCAGAGAGCGGAGTATGCCAGATCGTATGAGCCACTACACGAAGGGTGGAATGAATTGAACAACCTTATTCGTGATAGTAACCGAGACGTCGGGAGTGAGTAGGATAGACGTGGAGGCGCAGCTAGCAGAGGCTTGACACGGCGATCAGTAGGTAAACATAGGATACTGAGATGTAAGGATAATTTCATATGGGTTCGTAGTACTCACAGTAAGTTGGCACTCGTGGTAGGTTGTGGTCCTGGAACAGATGAGGAGACTGTAGGCGTAGCGGTAAACTGAGGCCTCTGGAGCAGATGAGGAGACTGTAGATGCTACGGTATGTTGAGGTCTTTGGAGCAAATGAGGAGACTGTATATGCTGCGGTATGTTTGAGGTCTTTGGAGCAGGTGAGGAGACTGTAGATGCTGCGGTACGCTGAGGTCTTTGAAGCAGGTGAGGAGACTGTAGATACTGCGGTACGCTGAGGTCTTTGGAACAGGTGAGACTGTAGATGCCGCGGTACGCTGAGGTCTTTGGAGCAGGTGAGGAGACTGTAGATGCTGCGGTACGCTGAGGTCTGTAGCAGGTGAGGAGGCTGTAGATGCTGCGGTACGCTGAGGTCTTGGAGCAGGTGAGGAGACTAGATGCCGCGGTATGCTGAGGTCTTGGAGCAGGTGAGGAGACTGTAGATGCTGCGGTACGCTGAGGTCTGTAGCAGGTGAGGAGGCTGTAGATGCTGCGGTACGCTGAGGTCTTGGAGCAGGTGAGGAGACTGTAGATGCCGCGGTATGCTGAGGTCTTGGAGCAGGTGAGGAGACTGTAGATGCTGCGGTATGCTGAGGTCTTGGAGCAGGTGAGGAGGCTGTAGATGCTGCGGTACGCTGAGGTCTTTGAAGCAGGTGAGGAGACTGTAGATGCCGCGATATGCTGAGATCTTTGGAGCAGGTGAGGAGACTGTAGATGCCGCGGTATTCTGAGATCTTGGAGCAGGTGAGGAGGCTGTAGATGCTGCGGTACGCTGAGGCCCAAGAGCTGGCGAAGAGACTGTGAACGCTGCGGTATGCTAAAAGAGAGATAGCTATACACAAGGCAGAGTGTATACAGTTCGGGTAGCAAACTCAATAATTGGGCGATACTCACAGTCCCGCGGTTTCTTTTAAGCTGGTCCCCGCCTTGTCTCAGTATCTGGCGTCTGACGTCATTTCTCGGCGCCGCGGTCATCTAACCTTTTCCCATAGCCTTCTTCGATGTGACGCGCATGCGTGTGCCGGCCGTTGCCTAGCAACGAGGCGTCGGGGAGCAAACCGCGACAATAACGCCGGCTGCTAGCAGGTTGTTAGCGATGGTATAGATGGCATCATGGATGGGTTTGGCGGCGGTCAGACGACACCAAGGGGCGATCCTGACAAATTGTGAGGAATCCAAGCACTGACCCCTTCACTAAGAAGTTATTTTCTATAAAAATCCAATGGGTCCTAGCAGTGGTTTAATGAAAAGTGTGTCTGTGTGAGATACTGCACGAACTCTCGATCATAAAATAAGTATTATAAAGTAAGCCTAGGGGATCCGTGTCTTCCTGGGGAAATGGATCTCCAAGCCATTCAAACAGATATAGCACCTTGAATGACTTGTCCAAGGTGCTGAAAATTTGGGGGCCATTTGTAAATGAATTGGGTTTGCAGTAAACAGACATCCATTGCCATCGCTCCAGAATTAGACCAGGGAGTTTTCCGCTGTTGGGTTCCTGCAGGAGCCTTTGAACATGGAGTATATTCGACCATCATAGAAAGGATTAAAGGGACACTTTAGGGTTAAGGAACACTCTACTCAAAAAATCACCCCCTGTTTTTTTATCCTAACCTATCCCTATTCCCTTAATAAATCTTTAGATTTTTTTTTTTTTTTTTTGTAACTAATACCCTAAAATCCTCTTGTTTCCAGCGGCGTTTTTTTTTTTTTTTTTTATATATACTCCCCTCCCTCCTCTTCCGCTCCCGTCCTTCTTGCTGCGTCTTGGCTTCTGGTTTACGTGAGAAGCGCGCATGCGCGCCTCTCACATAAGCCAGCCAATCGGCAGGCTTCCTCCCGGCTCCCTCTGAGGATTAGTGTTGCGCGCAAGAGGATGCGCGCAACACTAACCCTCAGAGGGAGCCGCCAGCTTCTGCGGTGAGTAGGAGACGTCATTGCGCTTTCAGCGCGATGACGTCTCCTACTCGGCAAAAGTCGGCAGAAGCGGGAAATATGATTCCCGCTCTGCTGACTGACAGCTGGGAGGGTGGAATACACTCCTCCGCCTCTCTCAGCTGTTTTCAGCTTTTTCAGCTGAACCGCTGAGCGGAGGGAGGGGGGACAGGGGGCAGGATACTCCGGGCATCATGACCACCTAAAATAGCTTAGGTGGTCATGTTGCCTAGAGTGTCCCTTTAATTCCTCCTGCTCACGTACACCCCTCTCTTCTGGTGTTGTCCCCCCCCCCCATGTTTTTAGCAAAGTAAGTTTTCTGTTAAATGCCTCTTAGTGTTGTTGCAACCATTATAAACCTCGGCTATCCAGTTAGGATAAATCAAACAATGGCAGGCCGAGTTTCACCGAAATAGTTTTTCAACAGGTTTTGGCCAACCAAGCTTGTTCCCGGTCAGCTACTATACAAAGTGTGGGTGGAGTAGAGGTAACATCACTGCTCTGCATGGAGAGAGCCTGTGGAGACATGGGGTTCGATCCCAACGAGCACCTCTCCAGTAAGTGTTCTTGGGCAAGACACCTAACGGTACATACTCGCCACATAGGGCATACTTGAAAACGAGAGAAATCTCAATGTATCCTTCCTGGTAAAATCCTTTCTAAAAACAAAAAAACCTGAAGTTTTTCAACGCGGGGGGGGGGGGTGTCTTGGACGCTTGGTGACTGATAAATTTTTAAATTCTAATATAATTACCATTATATGGATGCCATAAACCTTTTTTTTAAGTTTCTTCTTGTATATCAAAATTGAAGTAAGATGCTGCACTATGCTGCGCCACGCCGGGCTACGCCATGGCTAGAGACACCAAAATCAGCCACAAGAAATGCAGCTTCAGGTCATGTCTAAAATATCTTTTGTTAGACAGACTGGCTAGAAGTTCTTTGAAATCTAATAAAACAGATACATTTCCACGTCACATTTCCACGTCAGAGTTTAACCAACAGTGAGACAAAGATTACTACATATGATTCAGAGATGGCTTTTCTCTAGCTTACACTGTCCGCACGCCCTTTCCTGCGCAGACAGGAAATCGGCTAAATTCCACGGGCCAACATCCTATGCAGAATAGACACTAACAAAATGGAGGGGGGGAATTTCACAGCCCATTTTATCAAAATAGGCTTTTCAAGATAATATTTATATTTTATACAGGAAATTTAAATCTAACAATTCTTTCCTTTTGATCACATATCACTTGTGATCATCTAAAAGATAAACCAAACCTAGGCAATTAAACTAATTACCGTATATACTCGGGTATAAGCTGAGTTTTTTGACTCAGATTTTGAGTCAAAAAACCGCGATTCGGCTTATACCCGAGTCAAGGTCCTGTACAGCGTGAGTCCGTCCTGTTGAAGGGGATGCGGCTGCGTGCAGGCGCAGCCGGTCACGTGGTCCGGCTCATCAGGTGGTACGGAGTCTCTGTACCACCTGACTGGCCGGACCGCGTGACCTGCGCACGCAAGCAGCTGCATCCCCTTCAACAGGACGGACTCACGCTGTACAGGACCTTGTGAGAGCTGGCTGCCGCTGGGGCAATATCCAGGTGAGAGCTGGGGCAAATCCATGAGCTGGGGCAATATCCATGTGCGAGCTGGGGCAATATCCATGTGCGAGCTGGGGCAATATCCCACTTAACTTATTGACTCGCGTATAAGCCTTTCACAGGTTTTTGGGGAAAAAGTAGGGGGGTCGGCTTATACACGTGTCGGCTTCTACCCGAGTATATACGGTATACCTGTGCTAGTGTCCTCGCCTAATACCTTTACGATATACGAAAGGGATTCCCTAAGGAGGCCCTTTTATGAGCATAAAATCCACTTATCTTTCTAGATTCACTCTTCCAGCGAACCACACTTGGAGCCTGGGCCAAAATACCTAATCTAGACATTAAATAACTATTTATTCCCATTTCCCAAAATATAATTCACCGAACAAGAAAAATATAATAATTTGAATGTAAAAAGTTCATTTATCTAATAATCAACAGGAGTCAGATCTATAGCTGTGTGTTTTCTTATGTTCATCTTCACTCCACAAAATGCATACACAGCTGCATTCACACACACTTCAAGAAATACATTCTCATTTTCCCAAATACAATCCTTTCTCACACTTATCTAGGGAATTAAATAAAAAAAACAATATCATCTCATAATCTAATACCGTAGTCCAAAGTGCGAGATCAAGGTTTGGTCTTTTTCAACATCCGAGTTTGAGACGCATAATCATTGAATGTCATCAGAGCTCCCACCATAGGGACTCCTGAACAAGCTGTCTCTTTGCGCTGGTTGCTTATTACCTGTGACCTTTGACCTTGACACACAATGCCCATGATTCGTTCCATATGCAGTCATTGTGACTCTCAGATTTCTTGATGTGATACGGTTTTAGCAACATTAAAGAAAATAAAAAAGAAAATATGGTATACCCCGCTAATCATATACACATTCATTCATTGTCACTCTCAAGTGCACGAAAACAATAAAAATGTTAATTTACACAAGAAGAGACACAGATAATAAATTTTAAAATTCCCCGCAAAGCCTTTGGGCCTCATGCAACAAAAGAAAGAAAGATCATACTACGTCAGACTCAATGCATTTAGATATATATAGATAGATAGATAGATAGATAGATAGATAGATAGATAGATAGATAGATAGATAGATAGATAGATAGATAGATAGATAGATAGATAGATAGATAGATAGATAGATAGATCTATCTATCTATCTATCTAACTTTGGCTCAAAACGTAAATAGCCGAAGTGCATATTCCACCCATTTTAAATATTACTATCCTATTCAGTCGTCTTGTTTGGTGTTTTGAAACAAACCTGGTGTTTTATAAAACACACCAATCCTCATATAAAAACTACTTTAATTTTACCGAATTAAAACTTTCCATTTACCACTATATATGTGTCATGAAACGTATTTATGCAAATGCATTAAATTATATGTTCCTAAATACATTAATTAACTCTAATTTTAATTGGATGTGATCTTCAATAATCCTAAATGTGTCAGGGAATTTGAACATTATTGATTGTAACCAAACAAGAAAAATAATAAGATATAAAATAATAAAAGACACAAAATAATTATCACTTAGACAACACAATGATAATCCATCAGCATATAAAAATACATTATCTTCTTCCTTTTGTCTTCTGTCTTATTGGTTGAAAATAACTGTTTTGTAAAACTGACATATCTTAAGTTTTATTTCCAAATCAATGGTCTTCTTTAACCACTTGAATGCTAAGGACGCGCTCAGCGCGTCCTCAGCATTCCCGCTGGTGTGCTGAGGACGCGCTGAGCGCGTCCTCACATTGGGGTCAGCGTTCGGCCGGTTCCGGCCGATCGCTGGCCCCTCCGGTGCGGGCTGACATCCTGGATGTCAGCCCGGCATCCGGACCAGCAGCCGCCATTATTAGGTGTCATCGCGGAGGGCGCGATGACACCTAATTCAGGCGCCCCCCCGCATGTGCGGAGGAGGCGCCTGAAAGGGAGGGGGGGAGGTCCTTCGGACCTCTCTCCCTCCCGATCGGGTGGCTCTGCGGCTTAACCCAGGCATCATTTGGAAGGGCACAGCCTGCCCTTCCAAATGATGCCTGGCATTAACCCCTGGGGAGCTGGATCGCGAATCGGCGCTGAAAAGCGCCGGTTCGCGATCCTTTCCGGAGCTGGCCGACATCTTGGATGTCGGCCAGCTTCCGGGAACTCCCCCAGAGGACTGGCGTCATCGTGCGTAGCACGATGACGCCAGTCCTACAGTTAACCCCTAACTGCCACCAAGTGTGGAGATAGGGAGTTCATTGGAAACTCCTATCTCCCGATCCGTGGCAGTTAGGGTTAAATTTTGATATGGTTGGATCGGCCAGAGCATGGCCGTTCCAACGATACCAAACATGAAAGTTAAAAATTTTGTAAAAAAAAAAGAAAAATAAAAATAAAAAAAATTTTAAAAAAAAATTTAAAAAAAAATAAACACTTTTTTTTTATTTTTTTGGTTTGTTAGTGTAGCAATATTGTTCCCATTTCAATTATAATGTGAACAATGATGCTGCACTAACGATTTTTGTATGCGGTGCGTTTGTTAAAAATAGTGTCATTTTCCCCAAAAAAAAATGTAACGAGACCCCATCTCTATTTTTTTAACAAGCGCACCCCATACAAAATATAACCGCAATTGCTCGCATGTTAAAATGTGGAAAAAAACACTTTACACATTGTAAATTATTGAAATACATATTTTATTGCATTTTTTGTTATAATCTACAGACATGACATAACGTATACATATAATAATGACATATTATGAATCTACCGAGTCTGACGGAAAGAACGATATATAATATGTCGGTGTCATATACTAAAATAAGCCTTAAAAACACGTTAAACATGATGCGCAAAACAGGTAAAAAATGACCTCAGCACAGGGGCGGGAAAAGCCTCAGCAGCGAAAGGGTTAATCGCATGATTTATCGATGAGTTGTTGATAAACTAGAATGTTTTATTGCCTGGTGTCTGATAATTCCTTATTATCCGGTTGATGTAACATTGTAATGTGAAATGATGTGTTTGGAATAAATTTCCTTCAATTCCAACAGCTTTATCAATATTGGTATTCAATAATCTTCCATCTAGCTTGATCAAAGTTGGCATGCATGGGTAGTTTTCACCTAAAGTAAAAAACTTGGGAAAAAATATATTCTTAACCTGTCAAAAACTTTAAAAATGATATGGTTAAAATACTTTTAAAAAAAATGCATGCAACACATTTTTGGACACAAAGAAAAAGGAGTGGTCATGAGAGAGAGAAAATGGAGGGGGCTAGGAGAAGAATGTGAAATTGTTTTTTTTTTTTTACTTCTGCAACGGTCACCATCTTTTTCTAAATGCACTTCAATTCAAATAAAAAAAAAAAATATCAAACTGGGAAAGACAGTATAGAAGGTCATGTTTAAAAATTGACATGTTAACTAGCACAAAGTTCTCAGGAAACTCAGAGAAAAAGATTCTTAATAAACATCCAAAACTACAATCTTTATTAAGGATATTGGTTAAAAACAAACATTCAAACGTGAGGTGTTTGTGCAGCTATTTTACAACCTGTTTTATTCCCTCCAAGAAAATTCAATGGGGGCACAATCATACGTTGTTGCACTTCACACCAAAAGACAAAAACATCAGACAGCAAAAAATAAAACTAGACATATGGCTACCAATGCAGAAAAAAAAGAGAACAAACAATACTCAGGATACTAAACTACAACCTTCATCTCCCTAATTTCCTTTGTACAGTGCTACAAAACCTGTAGGCGCTTTCCATTAAACTTTCTCTTAGATTGCAAGCTCGTAAACAGGACCTCTTTCCTTACTGTATTATGATGAACCTACATATATATTCCATTATACAAGTTACAAAACCTGTAAATGACCTGTGTCAGCCATTTTGGCAATTGTTCAATAGGGGACTCCTATTACTATAATTATCTTTAGAAGAGATTATCAAATTGTTCAGCAACAAAGAAACTACACAGGCATGCTTGTCCCTTATACAAAACATATAACCTAAATTAAGGTGTGGTCAATCCCTTTGTGCTGGACTCAAAGACCAGAGGAGAAAAAAAAAATAACCGACCATGCCTCTTTTTGGAAAATGTATAACTTTTATTAAGGCAGAATGACGACGCACATCACCTTGATACACTAGTTTTTTTTTATATCATTCATTCCTTTTATAGCATCCTAACAGAACAACAAAAATAACTACATATTCCTTTATCCAACTTGCATTCCAAAAAAACTCACATTTAGATCAGGAAGAGAGATAAGCGAAAAGAAAAAAATAAACTTATTGCAAGCCTGAATTAACCCCTTAAGGACCGCTGATGTACCCTGTACGTCCTGTCCACAGGTCTCCCTTAGACCCGCGGACGTACAGGGTACGTCAGCGGCGCCAAATCCCCCTTCCGCCCGATACTCCCCTCCCTCGCTGGATCCCTCGGCGATCTGGCAGGGAGGAAGCCTGCCCATGTGATTTACATGGGCAGGCGAGGCGGATGACGTCGCCACACTGCGTGGTGATGTCATCAGCAGGCGTCCCCATGCAATTCAATGGAGGGGAGGGGGAGGCTCCTTCGGAGCCCTCTATCTCCCCAACCATTGAAGCTAGGGAGATGCTGTTTGCACCGCTGAAAAGGGGAGAGTCTCATACATTAATTAGTAAAGACAAACAGTGAAATAAACAGACGTAATCAATGGCAAACCACTAGGAAAAAAAATAAAACAAAAACAAACATGCAATCTGAAAGAAAAAAACAGTTTGCAAATCCTTTAGAATCAGGTTATAAAATGAAACCGCGCGCAAACATACAGCAACGCGAGCAAAAAAATGGCAAGAACGGATAAAAATTGTAATAGCGCGTAAAAAAAATTGCTCTTCAATGGGAGAACAAGAAACCATTTTGCTATATAAGAAGAAATTAGACAAATCTAATCCAATTAAAATAAAATGCTCAAATGACAAGCAGATATGGACGAGTCAAAAAAATCCAGAATGGAAGTACAAGACAAATAGACACAGAATGGAGTTACAATACAACTAGAAACATTTTTTTTTTTTTTTTTTTTTATGAGTTCAATTTCCAGCATTATACAATACAATATACTCAGCACAGCGGGCGAGTTCAAACAACACACGTGAGGTCCTCAAACGATTTTTCCTTTACTACAATACACAAAATGACAAAAACAAACCAAGACAAAGAGTGTCCAACCTTGCACCAAAAAAAACATCAAGCTCTGAACCATAGCTTTATCTTCAAGGAAAATAAACAAAAACCAAGCCTGGAGGCAAGTTCGCAAAATCTGAACAAGCAAATGTAAGGGTTCATTTGAATGGGAAATCCCAAATTGGACACCAACTGATAAATTTTAAAATTCTAATATAATTACCATATATTGATGCCATAAACCGTTTTCTTTTTTCTTTTTTTTTTGAATGTAAAAGTTTTTTATTGGAGTTCACACATATAATGATACAGCATTGCAGAAATGATGAAACTTCGGAGATCAAAAACATAGATTCCTATCATTGACAATAGGCAATGCAAATGAAGCATCAGTGTTATCTGATATAAGGTCATTAGTGCGGTCTCCATTTTCCACAAACAGATATAATCCTAAACTAACATAAAACACTAAACACGGCAGCACTACAGTCGTACACAGTGAAATATCTTATATCAAGGTTCTTGACTCGACAAACACCCTCCACCCCTCCCATGTATCATCAAACTGGCACATTGAGTTATTCGCGCTGTGGAACATTTCTTTATATTTACAAACACTTTCAAGGGTCATCATAACTTCTTTCATAGATGGGCAGAATGAGGAACGCCAATGTCTTGCAATGACCGTTTTTGCTGTCCCCAGTACCATAGAGATAAACCTCCTATGACGGATCTGAATAGTAATGGGTATGATATGTAGGAGATACATTTTCGGGCATAGTGGGAGTCTAAGTAAAGTGCAGTGAGAAATTAGTCTACTGATTTTAACCCAATAACCCCCCAACGCGGGGCATAACCAAAAGGTATGTAGTAGGGAACCGAGGCCGGTAAGGAATCTCCAACAGAAGCCGGTAGTCCCCGAGATATGGGCCAAACGGGTTGGTGTTAGATACCATCTACACAGTAATTTAATATGGGCCTCACGTAGATTGGTGCTTCTAGAATATTTGTATATTGTGTCCATGGCATATGACCAGTCATCTACGGAGAGCGTGAAAGCTAAATCTTTTTCCCATTTAACCATATAGGGTAATTTTTTAGGTGGGTTCGGGGTTAAGAGGCTATTGTAACAGAGAGATAGCGGTTTCCTTTGACATTTCTTCCCCATACACAGTTTGTGAAAAGCTGAAAGGTTCGTAGGTGTGAAAGAGGTCAGGCCCTTCTGGTGTAGAGCGTGCTTCACACGTAGGTAAGAAAAACAGTCACTCAATGGGATGGCAAACTCCTGTACCAAGTATGGAAAGGGTTTCAGGGAGTGGGGTGTAAAGAGCTGCCACACATGCGTCAAGCCGCGCAAAAACCAAGAATCTAAGTTTAAGTCTGGAATATAGCGGCACAGAACTCTGAGCGGGGCGAGATATAATAAGTCATAAGGCCGTACCAACGGGCGACCCCACTGACGCCAGGACGTGAGGGAAAGCATCAAGGCGGGTAGTAAACCCATGGTGCTATTTCTAGGAAGGAGTGGAAGCCACAACAGGTCATGAAGTTTGTATGGGAAAATCATGGCGTTCTCCAACTGTAACCATAGAGGTGTTTCTTTGAGATGCATCGACGACAACAATTGGGCTAGCAAGGCTGCTTTATAATACGATTGTAAATCCAAAAAACCCAACCCTCCGGTACGTCGCGGCGCGATGACTGTAGAGGCCGATACTCGAGGGGGCTTCCTTTCCAAATGTGCGCATGCAGCAGTTTTTGCAGCCGGAGCAATAAATGCGCCGGTATGAAAACTGGAATGTTTCTGAAATAATATAAAATTTGGGGTAAGATACTCCTCTTTATGGCCGCCATACGTCCCAGCCAGGAGGATTCGTTTGTGCTCCATGTAGAGAGCTGCTTCTCGATGGAGTTCAAAAGTGGCATGAAATTTTCCTTTAGGATGGTGCCTCGCGATTTAGGCTAGGGTCAGAGTGGGGCAGTCGGAACGCGCGTGCAGGCGCACTAAATCACGGCGGCAGTAGCAGCACATAACGGCCAATGACGGCCAATATACGCAGTACGTGCGTACAAAAGTGCGCCGACACCACGCAACCGGCAAATGAACGCATTTTTCTCAGAACGTGAAACCGCTGCTACAGACGTACAGAGTGCGCTGCGGCCGCATGGCAGCGTGTGTGCGTGATTAGGAGACGTCAGACGCTGCTAGTGTGCGGCCTACATAACGTTCAAACAGCCGGATTTCCCTAGAATTGCGTTGGTGAGTACCTGCGACTGTGGTCGTCTGACCACTTAAGCGTATTCCGTGAAAAAATGCGTGCGCACGCATCGACGTACATTTTGACGGTGGCCGCAGAAAATGCGCTCATCTGTCCCTAGCCTTAGTAAGGGAGATTCCAAGGTATTTTAAAGAGGTGGAGCGCCAATCAAAAGGGTATGTGCTACGCAAGGAGCTAAGGGATGAAGCTGCAATATTTATGGGGAGAGCTTGTGTTTTACTCACATTATTTTTATAGTAAGATAACGCGCCAAATCTGTCAAGGAGGCAAAACAGGGGAGGAGCGATGTCTCCAGGGTGGTCAAAAAGAGCAGTATGTCATCTGCGAAAAGTGCCATTTTGTGCTCCCCATGCGGGGTCGGCATACCTTTTGATCGTCTGGGAGATTTTAATCTGCAGCGCTAAGGGTTCTAGGGCCAGGATAAATATTAGCGGGGATAACGGACAGCCCTGTCGGGTGCCATTGGTTATGTGGAAATAGGAGGATAGAAATCCCGATGCCAAAACTTTCGCCGATGGAGCGGAGTAGAGGGCCATAATACTGTGTACAAATTGTGCTGGCAGACCAAACTTTAGTAACACCAGCCGCATATACCCCCAGTGTAGGCGATCGAACGCCTTTTCGGCGTCCAATGCCAGCAGGAGTCCGGAGGTATTAGTCCTATGGGCCAAATCAATTATATCATAAAATCGTCGGGTATTGTCACACGTCTGGCGGCCTGGGACAAAGCCGGTTTGTTCAGTTGCGATCAATGATGGAAGTAGGGGGCCCAGCCTATTAGCTAGTAGTTTAGCATACAATTTGGCATCTACGTTCAACAGGGATATAGGGCGGAAGTTGGCACAGTGTGTCGGGGCTTTACCAGGCTTGGGCAGGGTTACTACCGTTGCTTGCAACATCTCCGGAGGGATAATGCCAGTGTTCTTAATGTCATTAAAAAACAGGGTAAGAGTCGGAACTAGTGAGGATGCAAATACCTGATAATACAGATTCGTAAAACCGTCGGGGCCAGGAGCTTTGGAGCTTTATTTTTTGGAAGTGCCTTAATAGCCTTGAGTACCTCCTCCTCTGTAAACGCAGTAAGCAAATCTGTAGCCTGAGAGGGAGAAAGGGAGGGAAGGTGCGCCGCTTGGAGAAAGAGATCTATGTCAGCCTGGGTAGGGGACGGTACGGTGTGATCCAATCCTAGGTTGTACAGGGAGGCATAATAACGTGCAAATTCATCAGTAATGAGGGCCGGATTATAAATTTTGACATTATTAGCATCCAATAGGTACGGTATGTTGGTTTGCATTCTTTTCCCTTTCAGTTTGGACGCCAGCAGTTTCCCCGATTTATTCCCTTGGGTATAATGAGCATAGTTAAGCCGTCTAATTGAGCATGCCGTGACTTGGAGCATCAGGTGCTCCAACTCGCGGCGCTGCGCAGTCAATTGAGCGGCAATATGAGGGGTGGGCGAGGCTTTATTCTGGGTTTCTAGGTCAGTGATGCGTCGTGTAAGAGCAGTCATCTGAGCATTTAGGCGTCTTTTACGCTGCGCTCCTTTCTGTATAAAATGTCCTCACATCACTGCTTTGTGGGCCAGCCAAACCGACGCTGTTGCAACGTCCCCAGTTACATTTGTCATAAAATACTCCTGGAGGAGTTGTAACGTTGTTTGCACGTCCTCTCTGTCTACAATGAGTGAGTCATTAAGTCTCCAATTCCCCATCCCCCTCGGTGGAAAAGCAGCCTCAAAAGTGAGCGTGAGCGGAGCATGGTCAGACCACGTAATGATGCCAATGGTCGCCTCCAGGAGACGAGACAAGGCTGAGCTATGTATCAAACACAAGTCAATTCTACTATATGAGGAGTGGACATGAGAGAAATAGGTGTAGTCACGTGTGTTGGGGTGACATATCCTCCAAGTATCATATAGGTCAAATGATTGCATGAATTCCCGTAGTTGTTTACTAGAGGGCGAGGGGGAGTGGGGGCGGGATTGGCTCGTCCGAGTGTCAACTTCGGGGTCAGGAGTGCAATTAAAATCCCCACATAGGAACATCGTACCACTAGACATTTTTTTCACTCTACAAAAAGCTTTCCGCAGATAAGAAACCGGGTTATCATTAGGGAGGTATAAATTAGCTATAGTGACCGGTAGCTCGTTCAGCGTACCCACAAGAATCACAAGGCGGCCCAACGGATCAATATACTGAGCCGAACACACAAAGGTCCAATCTCTATGAAACATAATCGAGACGCCTTTGGACTTTGTCGGAGCAGTGGAATGGTAGGCCTCAGTGTACATACGCGATTTCAAAAATGGAGGACGCCTCTTACAAAAATGGGTCTCTTGCAAACAAACAATAGCCGGTTGAGATTTATGCAGGTCACGAAATAAAGCATGGCTTTTGTACGGAGTGTTCAAACCCCTGACATTTAAGGAATAAATCTGGAATTGGGGTTTACTCATTTGTGGTTACGCCCAGCCCTCTAGAACTCACAGCGGACAGTGAAGACAACCTCCTCAGGAGGATGGAGGGATTCCTCTGCACATAATAGCACCTGTAACCGTGTAACATAGTGCATGCCGAACAAACAAACAATACATACATTACATACACAGGTCGAACCAAAAAGAAACAAAAAGAAAGAGAAAAAATAAAAAGCAATAAAAAAAATAAAAAAAAAACAACCAAACTTCAGAGAAAAAAAACTGCACTCCATGAGCGCAGCTGAATGGAGTCAATCAACACAGCAGATTGGTATAAGTAGAAAACAAAACTGTCAAGAAAACTCCAGTAGGGGAAACAGCAGTCCCAACTCTACCTGAGAAGGACCGCGCCAATTCACAGGCCATTGGAAGGCCTCGGGGCTTGCCGATTTAAGAGACCAGAACAGGCCCCAATGAGCGCCCAGTTGAGGTAGATAAAAAAAAAGGGGTCAGTCCAGCATCCGTGGAAGAGTTCTGACGCCCAAGAAGACGGGAAGCAGCATGGCAAAGTGGTAGGAGCACGCCCCAGTGTTGGATCTTACAGGGCCAGAGCTTCATTTCGGTCGAACCCGATGCCACTCCGGAGAAACCTTCAGCGGCGAAGATGATTCCTCCCTGGGGGGAGTAAACTCCGACACAACTTTCCAGTCCGTCAACAGACGCATGCCAGTGAGGGGGTCAGGGATAACGTGCAAGACTCCCTCCCGCCATAACAAGATCTTTGTGGGGAATCCCCAGCGATACGCCAAGTTGTGATCACGTAGAATTTTCGTGAAAGATGAAAATTCCCTTCTTTTAGACATGGTAGCAGTTGACAGGTCAGCGTAAAAAGAAATTTCAGCATACGGAGAAGGCAGAGGCATAGATTTCCGTGATGCTCTCATTAACGCTTCTTTAACATGGAAGAAATGCACCCGGACTAGAACATCTCTAGAAGCTGAGGGCGGCAGGTTCTTAGCGCGTGGTAATCTGTGTGCCCGATCCATCAGGAAATCCTGGGACGAGTACGTTGGGACTAGGATCTGGAAAAGTTCCAAAATATAGGGCTGAAGGTCAGCAGGGTTTACTGCCTCTGGAATACCCCGGATCCTTACATTGTTACGCCGCGAGCGATCCTCCAAATCAGCCAATTTCGTTGCCATGGCGTCATGTGCAGACTGCAAAGCTATATGACGGTCCACTAAATCGTTATGGGCCAAACATAGGTCGTCTGTCTTAGCCTCCAATGAGTCTGTCCTCTCACCCAGATCTTGTACATCGCGCCTCAGCTCCTGCAGCGCCTCTTTAAGATCCGTTTGAATAGTAGCTCTAAGTTCTTGCAGCATGGCATGGAGTCAGCTTACCACCTTCAGAAAGCAGTCAGACATGCAGGGTGGGCCTGCTATGGCCGCTTCCATGGTGAAGGAGGAAACAGAGGAAGGAGATCCGCCATCTTGGGCCTCACGAACCCGGTCTTTTTTTGCCGGTTCCAACGCTCGTTGCGCCTTAGGGGGCACCATCTGGAGGCTAGGAGATGTCACCCAGCTGTGGGTGAAGTTTCAGCCCCGGGGTTGCTGTAAATTAGCCGCAGGAGTTAAAAGTTTAGCGCCGGTCACAGGAGCTCTCCTCACATGCGACCGCGCGCTGCAACGTCCGGCCACGCCCCCCATAAACCTTTTTCAAGTTTCTTCTTATATATCAAAATTGAAGTAAGATGCTGCGATACAATGGCGAGAGACACCAAAATCAGCCACAAGACATGCAGCTTCAGGTCATGTCTAAAACATCTTTTGTTAGACAGACTGTTTGGCTATAAGTTCTTTGAAATATAATAAATCAGCATACAGATACATTTCCACGTCAGAGTTTAACCAACAGTGAGACAAAGATTACTACATACGATTCAAAGATGGCTTTTCTCTAGCTTACACTGTCTGCACGCCCTTACCTGCGCAGACAGGAAATCGGCTAAATTCCACAGGACAACATCCTATGCAGAATTGACACTAACAAAATGGAGGGGGGGAATTTCACAGCTCATTTTATCAAAACAGGCTTTTCAAGATAAAATATTAGATTTTAATTTCCTGTATAAAATATAAACAGTGACTTCTTCTCCCCTCTCCTGTTCATATACTGTACATATGCCATTCCTTATTGTCATATATTCTTTCAGTTTTAGACACTTCCTACAGAAGGGTGATATTTGACGTCGTTGTAAAGGTGAAGACCAATCTGCAGCAGTAGACGCTACATTGTGTTTCCGGCAGTAAAAAAAAAAAAAGTCTTTTGCCATTTCAGATGTTGGAAGGGATGCTAATATAGTCCTGCACAAACATACCAATATAACCAAGTATCCAGGGCCAGCCTTACACCTGTAGACATCCTGTGTGAAATCTGTTCCGGTGCCCCTCCACGGCTATACACTCTCATCCAATAAACTCCCATTCTTAAGCGAAAGCGATTAGAAAGCTTGATAATAACCATATGGGAGTACAACTATTAAATGAAACCACTTTAAACCAACATTGTCAAAGATGGAAAAAAAAAAACATGCACTAACCCATTAGATACTGACAGACTGGTAAAGATGCAGAGAATGATGAACAATAAAAACAGACATAGGACAGTGCCTCTAAAACACAAAGACCCTAACCATGACACTGCCAGACGCCTGAATTCTGATATACAGACATACAAAGCAATACGGATTGAGGAACACTATAGTGGTTATTCAATAAGCGAAGAAATTGCCACGGAATTGCACCATACGATGAATTTTACCGTACGGTGAAATTTCGTGGCCGTCTATTCAGAAAGCTGTCAATTCACCAAATGCTGGTGAATTGACAACGAAATATGCAGTGCGGCGATCTTCAGCAGCAGTGAAATTGTCCCATAGAAAAGTAATGGTTAATCCATTTCACTGCCACTGAAGTTCCCAAATTGCAGCAAACTGCACCGTATTTCGCTGTCAATTTGCCAGTATTTGGCTTAAACCACTTCTCATCACATACGGTATGTGTACAATCAGTGTCAGTAACAGCAGATCTTAGTGCATTGAGTCGAGGCCCTTGCTACAAAAACTGCTACATTATAGGAAAAGTCTTCAATGAGTGTTCAATAAAGTGATATTACAGATTTCAGTTTCTTCATCTGCAGTGACTTTCACTTGAGCACCGTGGAAGGTGCTCTCACAAATTACACATTTCGTTCACCTTCTAAATTTATCTAACGGACTTTATAAAATGCTGTCCCCACACCCATCAAAACTATGCCCATGTATCACTGAACTCCACAGCAATATATCTAATGGTAATGTGCACTTTGTATAAGCATTTAACAGAGCGCCACAGCAATAACCCTCACACTCATACACTACTACATAGTGTACCCCGAAGCAAACCAGGTGTTTGGCTAGGATGGCAAAAAATACCCCCGAACACCCACACTGGGCCACTGACCAAATGTCACTGGCTGTAGACCTGTCTCCAGCCGGTGACATTCGGCAGATTGCCGGCTTGGGTGTGGATCTTACTGATCCATAGAGCGTTGCAGGGCCGTGACTGCCAGACAGCTTCTGAACGTGTCACTTTATACGCTCCCTTGCAGCTCTTGCGCTAGGCCACATTAGATGACGTGAGTGTGGCTAAGGGTGAGAGGCGCTTAAAAAGTGACGCGTTCAGAAGCTGCTGACAATCACGGCCAAGTAAGATCCACGCCCGAGCCGAGTGGGCACATTTCAGCAACGGGCCGAACGTCACTAAAAAATGATTATTATAATTTATATTTTAATAAACTACAATATATCTATTACATATAAAAATTAAAATTCTTACACTAACAAATAATAAAATCTCAAATTCCATATTAAAATAATTTGTATAATTAATATATTAAAATCTTCTCTGTGCACGGCGTGCTGGAGACGTCTGTCACTTTCCCACTAGGCTGCGGAGGACGTCTCCAGAACGTTGTTGAAGTCGATGGCTCAGCGCTGATCTGTTGCCAGTCACAGACATCTCCAGCATCTTGGGTGTCAGGCCTGCCTATGAGACCACCCTTCAGCTATTAACATGCATCATCGCACATGAGCGCGATGACGTCAGAAATGGGACTTCCCCGCCAGGCAAGGAATTCCCTATGGAGGAGATATGGTGTTCCACAGAAGTTAGAGAGCCATGTCCTTACAGAGCATGGCCTTCACAATGATTCCAAACTAGTCCAGGTTTTATGTAGCAATAAATAAAAATATATTTATTTTTTTACTTTTATTCCTATGTGACACTATTCAGGAATCCCTGATGAAGTTCGCTATATGCTGATGAAACGCGTCAGATTTTTATCTTTACACTGGAATAAATTTATTTTGTTTTATCTTCGGTTCCTGTCTGATTCTTCCGTAAAACGGAGCCTCTGGTCCCCTATTGCTGATGAGACGACAAACGGATTGATACACCACTTCGCAGATATCGTGTGCTGTATCACTAGCCAGGTGGGTGGCATTCACCGTTTCCAGAGATCACCACAAGGAAGGGTAACACCTGATGGTTACATGCGTTACTATCCTGTGAGTGCGATTTCAGCAGGGGCTTATTGTGCAGTACTGTTTTATGCAGTGTAACGCTATGGTTTGTTTCATCCTATATAGATTTCACCCTGTTTTATATTCACAACGATGGGAGCAAATGAGGAAGTGATGGCGCAATGTGGTATTATGCATTTGTCCATCTACAACACAAGCCGTCGCACCGCTGATGCTCACGGTTCTAAAATTAGGCGGGAGTACAAGACCTCACCCGAGCGCTCATTTAATGTCCGTTACACGTGTAAAAAACTGAGACTACAAAATCCAAGGGGGTGTCGAGGTTTTTTTTATCTTCAGCATCAAAATTCAAGCCGTCTATGTGGTGTTCACTACTACATCTGTGCAAAAGTATGTCCATTACAACAGATCTGATTTCTGACCTGTCTGTCCCCAGTCTAAGTGGAGATTCAAACGTAATTGTGTAAGGGAAGAGATTCAGGGAGGGGAATGACAGTCTGTAAAAACAAGAATGTCCCTCTGGCCATGTCAAACGTTGGAGCCTATACATATGAAGCGGAGCCATATTGAAGGCACCTCACCACCCAGGGAGCCAACATTTCATTGTCATGATATTTACAGAGGTGGATTTATTAATACACATATATATAATCAACTACATAGAAATAAACACAACCCCCATGGCTCACTGTCAGGTCTCGGGGTCATAGTGTAGGTCTGTAGCACATGTAAAGGCCATATTATACCAAATCGCTCATGATTACCGCTGACTCTGCATATCTATAGAAGCCCTTGGCGGCTAATAATAACATAAGAGTGACTCCTAGCGTGTTATGTGTTAGCTCGGAACGTTTCTCCGCCGCTCCGTGTTTCTCGGGGATTGCTTTTTGTGTTGCTCTCGCGGGATAATCTCGGGCTGCACACACTGTGGGTGGAATGGAGGAGTCGCTGGCACCGGTTTACATTCACAGCGCAGATTATGTGGAGCTGTGCGATACCGTGCTGAGCAAAGTGCCCCGGAGGGTGAGATTTTTATAGGACTTTTACAGGGACGGGGTATTACATGGTGGGAGAGGCAACGGATTTACAATGAATGTGGGCGCAGAGCACTGTCTGATGGCGATTCACAGGGACATCACTAGCTATATAGGGACATACTAAAAGGAATGACCGAATGGAATGACTATAGCCTTTAACAGGATAGTGGAGTGCCCATAGAGAATAATGGGACAGAGCGGAGTGCCCATAGAGAATAATGGGACAGAGCGGAGTGCCCATAGAGAATAATGAGGCAGAGCGGAGTGCCCATAGAGAATAATGAGGCAGAGCGGAGTGCCCATAGAGAATAATGAGGCAGAGCGGAGTGCCCATAGAGAATAATGGGACAGAGCGGAGTGCCCATAGAGAATAATGAGGCAGAGCGGAGTGCCCATAGAGAATAATGGGACAGAGCGGAGTGCCCATAGAGAATAATGAGGCAGAGCGGAGTGCCCATAGAGAATAATGGGACAGAGCGGAGTGCCCATAGAGAATAATGGGACAGAGCGGAATGCTCCTAGAGAATAGTGGGACAGAGTGGAATGGCCATCGAGGAATAATTGTCAGGCTCGCGCCAGGATGGAGTCATGGCGTGGCCTTATGTTTATTTTCCCCAGACGCTGGGGGAGAGCAAATCAGGCAGACACAGGAAGCAGTATAAGTATATTAAGTGTATTCTCAAGGTAAGCACACAGCAACAGTCTTCTATACACTTGCAGAATACTGAAAACAAATTGACAAGTCCTCCTTCACAAAGGTAGTCTCTTCTGCTGTACCAGATAGGTAGTGCTCCCCAAGTAGGAACCAGGAGCTCTTCAGAAAAGGTACCTTGAACACAGCGACAGGTGTAGTCTGGATATGCCAGGGATAGTGGGCTAGGCAGTGTCCACTGCTAACAAGATCCACAGGGCTGGAACCAGGAGCTCTTCACAAAAGGTACCTTGAACACAGATAGCCACAGGAGTAGTCTGGATACGCCAGGGATAGTGGGCTATGCAGTGTCCACTGCTAACCAGATCCACAGGGCTGGAACCAGGAGCTCTTCACAAAAGGTACCTTGAACACAGCCACAGGAGTAGTCTGGATACGCCAGGGATAGTGGGCTATGCAGTGTCCACTGCTAACCAGATCCACAGGGCTGGAACCAGGAGCTCTTCACAAAAGGTACCTTGAACACAGATAGCCACAGGAGTAGTCTGGATACGCCAGGGATAGTGGGCTATGCAGTGTCCACTGCTGACAAGATCCACAGGCCTGGAACCAGGAGCTCTTCGCAAAAGGTCTTGATATAACACAGGCAGATGAAATAAGGAACACTAACAGGGTTATCCAAAGAGATCCGAATTGCTTGAGAAAGGTAACCGAACGCTGAAAATCAGCGTTCGGTTACCTTTCCTGGCCATTCGGCTATCCAGAGAGCAGGCAATTCGCCAAATCCTGGCGAATTGCCTGAACATACGGTGCCTGTTCGGTGCCTGTTCGAGGGCAGTGAAATCCCCATAGAGAAGCACTGCTTCGGCTATTCAGAGAACGAAAACCAGCAGTGAAAGGTTCCCCTAATGCCCTGCCATTCGGTGGTTTAATTCGGCAAATTTATTCAGGAGAATCCCATAGGCTTCAATGTTAAAAATATTCCCGTTTTAATTCAATATCTAATAAACTGTTCATTATAAAATTCTGCAGCAAAAAGTCTCTTTGTTTATAGATTTTTTAGGATACTTTAAGCATTTTTCAGATTTTTTTTTTTTTTTTTTTTAAAAGTCCGATTTTTTTTTTATTTTTTTTCAGTTTACTTATTTTTTTTGTAACAGCCCTCTTTATTATCATTCCCTGGACCTCCTGTGAAAATTTCAGACATTTTCGCTCAGTAGTTTCTTTGCAAACAGCGTTTCATTTTCCCAGATTCATACAAATGGTTTTTCTAATTTATTCACTGCCTCCTCTATGTCACAGCTGCTTCGGCTCGGCTCATGTTCGGCTTTTTCGAAGGTTAATCCAGATGTTTTTGCTTGTTTTCAGCGTGCATTCGGTTAGTTTTCGTCAGGTTTGCGGCAGCTTTTCCCTGCAATTCAGGGACCCTGTGGTGCTTGCTGAATACACCGCAGGGTCACCGAAATGCAATCGGCAAAAGGAACCGAATTGAAGAGAACGAAAAGTCACCGAACGTGCGGTGACTTTTCGAATCTCTTTGGATAACCCTGTTAGAATAGCAATAACAGTACAGAGGAATGTTGGGAATAGACAGGCTCAGGTCATTCCATTCTGTCGTTCCTTTTATACTACCACTTTTATACTACCACTATATCCGCTCCTTCTACTGATATTACCAAAGTGCCCGTGTTCTAACCCGCCTTATATTCAAAATGGTGATTTGTTATAGGATCAAGAGAGGTGATTATTGTGACCATGGGAAAAGAAAAGGGATTGTATTGTGTTCTGGCGCCACCTAGTGGTTCCTTTTGTGAAAAGAGTAGGTGCAATACCTTTTGTTGCCTGTAGGTGCTTGGAAACCAGTGGACGATTTTAGTTTGTGCAAATAGCAAAATGATTTTAAACACAAATCAACAATAAATTTGTGCAAATAGCAAAGTAATTATAACCAATACATGGAAATGTAAAATGGGAGTAAATTTAACTGAAAGGTGAATATTTTCGCTGGTAGGTACAAAAAGCAGGCAATAAACAATAGATAAACATACAAAAGTCAATGGTGATTGGTTAGTGCAGAAAATGTCTCGTGCAGGTATTACACGGGACTGGAGGTCCCAAAAAGTATTTATACAGAATGTAGCAGTTTATCTCTGTCCAGGTAGAGTGGTATATCCCAGTCCACTCAAATGATCAAGACATGAGTCCAGCGCTTCCTTCTGTCAGTAGTTATTAAGTGGTGGCATCGGTCTTTACCAGACAATGATGATCCACAGTGCCTTTAAAGAGAATAAAAATAGGGTAGTAAGCCCTGACACTATAAAATATAAATGAGAAAAAACACACATGGGCTGGTGTCTCAAGTCAGACACCGGATGCGAAGGCGGCTGGCGGCTTATGTGGGAACGCCAGATTTCCCCAAACGGCGACTGGAGGTCCTGGAACCTTGCTTACACAGCAGGAGATATCATGGTCCTCTGTATTGGATGGACTCCTCCGTAGAAAGCTGTCTTCTTAAGCCAGGCTGTTACAGGCACCTTACCATTGGCCGTAGTGCAAAAGTAGGAAAACGTTCACCTTTTGGTTTTATAAAACCAATTAAAATGCAATTAATACATAATAAAATAAAGTAAGGGTGATACACTAAAACGCGTTTCGCGGGTCACAGCCGCTTCATCATTTACAGGGTTATCCAAAGAGATTCGAAAAGTCACCGCACGTTCGGTGACTTTTCGTTCTCTTCAATTCGGTTCCTTTTGCCGATTGCATTTCGGTGACCCTGCGGTGTATTCAGCAAGCACCACAGGGTCCCCGAATTGCAGGGAAAGGCTACCGCAAACCCGCCGAAAACTAACCGAATGCACGCTGAAAACAAGCAAAAACATCTGGATTAACCTTCGAAGAAGCCGAACAGGAGCCGAAAAGGAGCCGAATCACACAGAGCCGAAGCAGCTGTGACGTAGAGGAGGCAGTGAATAAATTAGAAAAAACATTTGTATG
Organism: Leptobrachium leishanense; assembly: GCA_009667805.1. NCBI lineage: Eukaryota > Metazoa > Chordata > Amphibia > Anura > Megophryidae > Leptobrachium > Leptobrachium leishanense. The sequence goes on from CM019071.1 coordinate 87,387,091, forward strand.
AATCTGGGAAAATGAAACGCTGTTTGCAAAGAAACTACTGAGCGAAAATGTCTGAAATTTTCACAGGAGGTCCAGGGAATGATAATAAAGAGGGCTGTTACAAAAAAAAATAAGTAAACTGTAAAAAAAATCAAAAAAAAAATCGGACTTTTAAAAAAAAAAAAAAAAAAATCTGAAAAATGCTTAAAGTATCCTAAAAAATCTATAAATAAAGAGACTTTTTGCTGCAGAATTTTATAATGAACAGTTTATTAGATATTGAATTAAAACTGGAATATTTTTAACATTGAAGCCTATGGGATTCTCCTGAATAAACTTGCCGAATTAAACCACCGAATGGCAGGGCATTTTGGGAACCTTTCACTGCTGGTTTGTGTTCTCTGAATAGCCGAAGCAGTGCTTTTTCATGGGGATTTCACTGCCCTCGAACAGGCACCGAACAGGCACCGTATGTTCAGGCAATTCGCCAGGATTTGGCGAATTGCCTGCTCTCTGGATAGCCGAATGGTCAGGAAAGGTAACCGAACGCTGAATTTCAGCGTTCGGTTACCTTTCTCAAGCAATTCGGATATCTTTGGATAACCCTGTATGTGTCTCGGAAAAGAAGGTTTAGATCATAGAAGTAGAGGGGGAGTTGGGTAAAGATTATATAAATCAGATAATTGTTATCATCTGATAACAATTTGTGTGTTTATTGTGTATGATGCCGGAGTTGCTGTCATTGTGTATTCCAGGCCAGCATGGTACACTCCCTCATAGAAGCCTATGGACTACTGAAATATATGAGGTAAGTCATGTGATGTGTGTTATGGATACAGATGTGTGTGGGTAGATTGCAGTAACTTTTTATTCCAGACCCATTTCTTTTTACAGGAATGTTAAAGGAGCACGCTATACTTTATATATATTTTACTCTTGCTTTCTCTGTCGATACTAGGGGGGCCTATACTGCTTAGGGGCACTAGTAGATGTTGTGTATTTGGGATTTGAGAGATGCCATGTATGTATGGAGTTGATATACATGGTGAATAGCTTGCTTCACTACTGTCCTATATTTCATTCCCTCAAAGGTCTGATTCTTGCTTTTCATTTCGGATTAAATGGTTTTTGCTTAAAACAACCCCATACATCTGGCGTCCAATCGACAGCGTGGCCGGAATCGAAGGTTAAAATCTGTAGAAAAAACACACAGGCGATAAAGAAGTTTTATTTTTTTTGTTATTTTTCCGTTCTTGTGGCCGTTTAGGCTTTTTATTAAAGTATTTTACTTCAGTAAAAATTACGTTTTAATCCCATTATGTACATCAGTGCAACAGATAACGGCAATATATTTGGTGTATCAATATTCAGAGGGTGAACCCCTGTTCGTCAGCACTTTGCTTGTGTATTTATGTTGACTTTCAATTGATCTTTTTAATAAATAAAATAGAATTACAAAAAAATCATTTGAGTTGAAATAGAAGTGGTTCGCTACAATTTATTTTAAATTTTCTAAATACAAAAACATTTAAGCTGTTTCTCTTATGAGAGTTTTAAAGTATTTTTCTGTTTTTTAACCAAATACTAGATGGTGAAAGTGAGGATTTTCTGCAAAATTTTCAGGCCCTGAAATTTCACAAGATGAAGTATCACAAGTGACCTTTTAAAACCTTTTTGATCTCCTAATATTCCTGTTGAGGATTTAGTAATAAAGGAATTTAAAAAGAAATGAAATCCTACATGCGAGATGATTAACAGGTACTTGGCACGTATCCAGCTACCCTCAATATCGCAAGCCCAGGGTGACATACTTTCAAAACCAATAACAATAACTGAACTGTCAACCCTGCTTAAGGAGCTACCGAAACGAAAGGCACCGGGACCGGACGGTCTCCCGGGGCTTTACTACTCCGCATTCTCTAGCCAACTGCTACCACACTTATTATCTGTGTTTGAGGAGGCGGGGGACAGGGGTTCCTTCCCGGCAGATATGCTACGGGCGCATATAGTTACCCTTCCGAAACCAGGGAAAACTCCCGACCGATGCCAGAACTTGAGGCCCATATCTCTTCTAAATGTAGACATAAAACTGTATAGTAAACTTTGGGCGTCCAGATTGCAACACATCCTCCCCACTTTAATAGGCCTGGACCAGGTGGGATTCATCTCCGGACGCCAAGGACCGTATAGCACCAAAAAGTTACTGAATGTGATGGAGTTCCTAAGGGAATCAGGAGAGCCAGGTTTGATTCTGTCGCTTGATGCCGAGAAGGCATTTGACAGGGTCAACTGGCTTTTCCTCCGCAAGGTCTTGGAGAGATTTGGTTTTCCAGACCCTTTCATGAAAGCAGTTCACGCACTATACGATGCTCCATCGGCGAGAGTCCTGACAGCAGGATTCCTGTCAGAAGAGTTCGTAATAAATAATGGAACTAGACAGGGATGTCCCCTGTGGCCGCTTCTTTATGCGCTGATCTTGGAACCACTGGCGCAGGCTATACGGGAGAACGACTATATTCGCGGGGTGGAGATCGGTCCTACGTCCCACAAACTACACCTATATGCGGACGACATTTTAATTACAATGACTGACCCGATTACCTCACTTCCTGCCCTGCAGGAAGAATTGGTTGCTTATGGTGAGGTTTCCTACCATTTAGTGAATGCTCTCAAAACACAGGCACTACCCTTACAACTCCCGCAAACTCAACTTGATGACCTTAAACACACATATGATTTTGACTGGAAACACGCCCACATCATATACTTAGGCTTACGTATTACTAACTCGTTAGCCTCACTGATAACGCACAATTATGATCGCCTTTATTCCACGATTAAAACTTTATTGCATTCATGGCGATTTCGTGAAATTTCATGGATGGGTAGAGTGGCAGCGGTCAAGATGATGATAATGCCGAAGGTCCTATATGTATTTAGGGCCTTGCCGTTACCGGTACCGAGAAGTTTCCTGAACAAACTGCAGTCTCTTTTAATGTCATATATCTGGAACCGAAAACATCCTAGAGTACCCAGAAGCCTTTTGTATCTTAGACACAGAGATGGGGGACTAAATGTATCCCATGTGCACAAGTACTATTGGGCCACATGCCTGGCCTCCCTAGCGGAGCTGTTCCGTGCCGGACCGGTCCCGCAGTGGTTGGGCATTGAACACGCATCGACTGCAGGCCTTGGGCTGGACTGTCTATTGTGGATCCCTCCACGGAATAGACCTCGATTACCTAATGCATTATCATCGACCCTTTTACATCTAAAGGCGTGGGATCTCCATTTTAATCGAATCCTAACCACTATCAATGGCAACCCCGATAGTATCCTTGCCTCTACTAATGCCTCATTTCCAGACGAAACAGTGGACTCAGAGAGGCATCACTCACCTTCATCACTTCTTTGAGCCTCACGCCATTTTGCCCTTTCAAAAGATACAACAGAAATATCAAGTGCCGAATTCCATGTATCTGTCCTACATGCAACTACACTCATATATGAAATCGAATGGGGGGTACACTGGGCTCAGTGCACGCCTTCCACTCCTCTCCGAAACTGAACTGTTCTGCCTTGACCCGCATGCAAAGACTAAAACCCTCTCCATGTTTTATCGTCTGTTGAACACCCCGACCAAAGCGACGACTTGGAAATTCCAACACACCTGGGAGAAAGATCTGGGAACGACCTACACACCTACACAATGGGCGCAAGCACATCAGTTCGCGGACGGCGCCTCAAGATGCTCCACGCTCTTGGAAACCCAAAGAAAAGTATTATACTGCTGGTACCTCACACCGAATAGGGTCCATAGGATCTCACCGCGGGCCTCGGACATTTGCTGGAGATGCTCGGACGCGGTGGGTACCACTGGCCATGTTTGGTGGACTTGTCCAAAAGTGTCGACACTGTGGAGAGACATCTCACTATTGGCTACAGAGGTTCTGGGACGAAGTATTCCTTGCTCGCCAGAAGTACTGTTGCTTGGAATGATACACCTACCAAGGAAACATTCAAAAATGCTATTTATCATTGTATCCTATCCACGACTATGCTATTATTGGCCAGGAATTGGAAGTCGGATAGGGTTCCAACGTGTCGTCAGATCACTCACCTGCTGGATCAATATCGACATTTTGACGCTGTTTCTACATACTCCAATATGAACAGACCCTCGAAATCGGATCCATGGTCGATATGGGACACGCACAAAATCTATCAATCGTGTGCGGGATCGAGTACTGACACCCCCCCCCCCTCCGTCGAATCTGCTGCCGAATAATATATAGAAGTAATAAGATTTATTTGAGTGCAAGAGAAATGTGGGTTATGTACGGGATGTTGGTTGTCTCTGGTGTCTTACTGTCCCCCCCTCCCCCCTTTTTCTTTTTCTTTTCTCTCTTTTCCTCTTTCTGCTTCTGATTTTCGAACAAACGAGTTAAAGTTATTGCGATATTTGTTGAGATAACTGAGAATACACGATAACAGGAGTTTTACTCCTCATGTAGACGATGTAAATTATGGTGGAAATCTCAATAAAAAATATTTCAACCTAAAAAGAAATGAAATGTGTTTGTACATATCAGGTTTTCAGGTCTCCTTGCACATAAACATTGTAGGTCCTATTGCAATCTTAACGCTAGTGTTAGTGCTCAGATATGTTAGCGCTAGGTTAAGTGACTTTAACGCGTGCCCCCCCTCCAATACTGCATTCTGAACGCTAACGGGTTAAAAAATCAGCACAACGGTGTTTGCGCGAGCTTACTTTACTTTACGCTCCCCATGTTAGTTATAGGGAGCGCAAAGTCCTAACGCTAATTACGCACCGTTGTGGTTACTAAAGAGTTAACCACAGGTAGAAGCTGGTGCTGTCTGATTCCGCTTTTGCAGAATCAGCACCATCTGAAATGCCCCCCCCCCCCATCAGATTATCACATTTCATCTCGCTGCACGAATAGTGACCGTATCCACCGTCGGGAGTGAGACTGGGAACAAAAAGTCCTCCGTCTCGCTCTTTGACTCACTCTGCGGCCCTGCACGATCTCTCGGCCTGGCAGCACAAGCCTCCATGGAGTCCTATGGACTCCAGGAAGTGATACTCGCGGCGGCGCTGAAGCACTGCCACGAGTATCACCGAGGTTAGCGCTGCGTTACGTGACAGGCTGCTGAATTAGCGTCTGCCCCTTAATATGGTGCTAAAATAGGGATGTTAAGGGGAAACCTGCAAGCGCAGGTTTTCCCCTTTTTAGCGCATGGCACGGAATAGTCCCCTGTTTATCTTATTATGCATAGAGGACATGCAAATATTTTCAACTCCATTTGGTACTCTACAAAATTTTTAGTGTCTTTACACACCTCCTGCACGAGCTCGGAGCAGGGTTGCACTTGGCTCAATGGAGTCCTACAGACTTCAGGAGCTGATACAAGCAGTAGCGCTGCTGCCAGTATCTATGAGTGCTCTCTAATAGTACGACTTGAACTGCTAATACAGTTGTAATAGTCTGTAACATGAGATGCGAAGGGTTATTTTCCCATAGCGACTCTCTGTTACCAACTGTGGTAGGGCTCTTTGTTATTGATGGGGTAATTAAAGGTGTGCTCTTATGTAGGTCACTGCAATAATACATATTGATTTCCACATAGAAAAGTCTAATTCCAAAGATTTCATAAACCCTCCTCCAATGTATCTCTGATTTCTGTCGTTCCCTTCAATAGGGTGATAAAGCCTAAAGTTGCCACAATGGAGGAAATGGCTTCGTTTCACACAGATGCCTACCTACAGCATCTACGCAAGGTGAGCGAAGAAGGTGACAATGATGATCCAGAGACACTTGAATATGGATTGGGTAAGTTAATGTTATTGTTCTTGTGACTAGGGCAGAATCCGAGATGAAGAATAAAGATAGATTAAATGATAACGTTTGACCATTATTTATCATGCATTGCTCTCTTATGACTGTTTGACTTCTCTATACTCGGCGCTTATTTATCATCCATTTCCATATTTCCTGGCTCGAGCAGGTCAAAAGACATTCACCAAGTGCTGCTTTACAGTCCTGACACTGCCTGTAACACAAAAGGGGTCTATTGATCTAGGGCTGCATCTAACGATTATTTTCATAGTCGACTAGTTTGCCGTTTTGTTTTTGTTTGTTTTCTTTACTTAAAGTGTGAAAATTATAATTATGGAAAAGATCTTCCTGCAAAACAAACACAAGAATAGTGTAGACCATACAAAATTTAAAAAAAACAATATTAGTAAAATGCACTCAAAAAGGACATATAGATATGCGCATATCCCTGCCGAACTACACTTAAATCACCCAAATATCTGCAGGACATCCAGAAAGCTTAAACTTTAGCAAACACTATGGGCCATATTACATAGTTGGTGCTAACTTAACCAGAGCTGTTGTAAACTTCCCAGAGCCATTATAGCCTATGGAGGTTTTCAGTTTACAACAGCTCTGGTTAAGTTAGCACCAACTATGTAATACTGCCCTATATGTAGAAATTGGCCCGTCCCTCTTTTTTTTCCCTTGCACAATTTGCGTCGCGTACTTAAGTGTGTACATACGCAAATTGCATAACTTACATACTTTTTGCAGGCAAGGTATGCGAGCACCTTGTCAGAGTTATGGATTGATGCTGTGTGCTCAGCTCAAACCCATGTCTGCTTTCTCCTGAATGCTGATACATGGACTTGGATAGATATGATGTCAGCACGAAAGTGGGGTGAGAAGGGGGGGGGACACTCCACGCAGCCTGACCTGACCACTTTAATAAGCTAAAGTAGTCATGGTGTGTAGAGTGGCCCTTTTAAAATAATTTCATAAACAAACTGAGTGGGGGAGAAAACTGGAGGAGGAAGTGAGTTTGGGCAAGAAATCGGGCCCGAGCGTGGGAGGGATCGGAAAGGGTGGGAGGGTGGTTTGGTTGCACACGACTCAATACCAGGTAAACATAAAACAGAGGTACAGCTCCTTCACCCAGTGGCTGTACCCCAGGGTCTGTGCTATAGTTCTGCTGCTGTTGTAAACTAAATAAAAGCAAACTGGTTATGTCTGTCGTAACCCTAGAGTTGAATCCTACCAGTAAAACAGCGGTACATCTTTTCCAATCATATCCAAAGTAGCGTCTGAAGTTATTAACCCTTTCACGCTGGGCAGGTGGTTCCCGGCAGGAGGGCTTTAACACTGACCAGGGCGTACTAGTAAGCCCCGCTAGCAGGATGTTGCGGCGGGCCCTCCTTCGGCCCGCGTACGCATGTCATTGGCTGCTGGGGGACGGCCTTTACCGTTCCACAGCAGCGACTGGCGTGCTCCAGCTAATGGGCGGGGCCAGAGGAGGTCCATTGAAGTCAATGGGGCATATTAGTATGAACCGGGGCTTCAAGGCCACCCGCCGCAGGAATGGCATAGTACGCCCTGTGGCGGAAAAGGGTTAATGTTTAACTTAACCTGACTCTAAACAGTATGTGTTGTATAGAAACCGATTAATCGATTCATGAGAATAGTTGACAATCAATTTGTTGTTTTGTTTTAACCTTCTATTAAACAGAGTATGTTGATTTGGGAATAGTCTTACAGGGTTATTCAGAGAGCGGTGAAAAGCAGGAGAATGACTGGAGAATGGAAAATTCTAGTTCAAAATAGCCAAATCAGGTAAATTCTCCCATTCATCTCACTTTCCAAACCGGCTATTTTGACCTAGAATTTTCCATTCTCCAGTTATTCTCCTGCTTTTCACTTCTCTCTGAATAACCCTGTTAGACTTCAAACTAAGTAACAATGTGCAATGTCAAACAGCAGCCGCCAAGGCAAGCAAGGTATTGGCATCCATTAAAAGGGGAATTCACTCTCTGGATAAAAACATAATTTTGCCTCTGTATAAATGACTGGTAAGACCGCACTTTGAATATGCTGTGTAATTTTGGGCACCTGGCTTAAGAAAGGATATTCTAGTGCTAGAAAAAGTGCAGAGACGGGCAACTAAATTAATAAGGGGAATGGAAGGGTTAAGTTATGAGGAAAGACTAACCAGCTTAAACCTGTTTAGTTTAGAGAAACGGCACCTTAGAGGGGATCTGATAACCTTATATAAATATATACGGGCCATTATCAACCATTGTCTGATAACCTATTCATTAACAGGACTATACACAGGATTTGCATGGTCATTAAAAAGGATAGTCGTCTAGTTTCGCCACACCGAGTGCAGAATTGTCTAACTCCCTGTTTAGTGAATAGACCCTGTAGATTTAATTACTGTAAGTGACATACTGTAGATGTAGTCCAAGTAGAGCAGTAACAATTGTGTGAAGCACAATAATGTTAATCATAAGTCTTTACAGATACACTCTCTGCACTGTGACCAGCAGTGTTATTTCAGTGGTCACCATGTCCTGAGTACCACTGCCCCGCTGCCATTGAGGAGAGGGGGCGGGTCACAGAGTGTTGATTCAGCCCTCTGAGTGCAGGGGCTTAGTTCTGCCCAGGACCTTTGGGGGGGGGGGGGCTGAAGTACCTCATGGCGATCAGGATCTGTGGGAGTCAGGTCTATCCAATCAATGGTTGTCAGTGAGCTTTGCACTGAGAGCCATTGGATTGGCTTCTGCAGGTTACGTGAAGTGACAGCAGAGCACAGGCTGCCTGGTGCTAGAATGGAGGTAGGTTTTTAAACATAACTAAAGGGTTAAAATGGGACAGGGTCAGGAAGGGGGGTTCATGTCTAAACCCCCCCCCCCCCCCATTTTAACCCTAGAGTATCCTTTAAATTGTGATGACCACGTTATTGTTGGGATTATTCAATGCACGGCTGTGTATGCCAGTCTGCTCTTCCATGATCTTTCAATCTAATATTCTAAATCTGTCATATTTACAGGCTATGATTGCCCCATCACTGATGGTATATATGACTACGCTGCCGCTGTTGGAGGTGCCACAATAACTGCTGCTGAACAGCTTAATGCAGGAAATACCCGCATTGCAATCAACTGGCCGGGTGGCTGGCATCATGCTAAGAAGTAAGAATCACCGGAGGCTTTAGTATATCAAATACTATATACAGTACTGTGCAAAAGTTTTAGGCAGGTGTGAAAAAATGCTGTAAACAAAGAATGCTTTCACAAATGGAAGTGTTACACATTTATGTTCATAAATTAACAAAATGCAGTGAATGAACAAAAGAGAAATCTAAATCAAATCAATATTTGGTGTGACCACCCTTTGCCTTCAAAACAGCAGCAATTCTTCTAGGTACACTTGCACACAGTTTTTTGGGCTGGTAGGTTGTTCCAAACATCTTGGAGAACTAACCACAGATCTTCTGTGGATGTAGGCTTTCTCACATCCTTCTGTCTCTTCATGTAATCCCAGACACACTCGAAGATGTTGAGATCAGGGCTCTGTGGGGGCCATGCCATCACTTTCAGTACTTCTTATTCTTCTTTACGCTGAAGATAGTTCTTAATGACTTTGGCTGTATGTTTGGGGTCGTTGTCCTGCTGCAGAATAAATTTGGAGCCAATCATACGCCTCCCTGATGGTATTGCATGATGGATAAGTATCTGCCTGTATTTCTCAGCATTGAGAACACCATTAATCCTGACCAAATCTCCAACTCCATTTGCAGAAATGCAGCCCCAAACGTTCAAGGAACCTCCACCATGCTTCACTGTTGCCTGCAGATACTCATTATTGTACCGCTCTCCAGCCCTTCGACAAACAAACTGCCTTCTGCTACAGCCAAACATTTAAAATGCTGCCATTTTTTTGCACTCCAGTTCCTATGTTTTCGTGCATACTTTAGTCGCTTGGCCTTGTTCCCACATCGGAGGTATGGCTTTTTGGCTTCCATGAAGACCACTTCTGGCCAGATTTCTCCAGACAGTAGATGGGTGTACCTGGGTCCCACTGGTTTCTGACAGTTCTGAGCTGATGGCACTGCTGGACATCTTCCAATTTCGAACGGCAATAAGCTTGATGTGTCTTTCATCTGATGCACTAAGTTTCCTTGGCCGATCCACTGCATCTACGATCCTCAACGTTGCCCGTTTCTTGGTGCTTCTTCAAAAGAGCTTGAACAGCACATCTTGAAACCCCAGTCTGCTTTGAAATCTTTGTCTGGGAGAGACCTTGTTGATGCAGTATAACTACCTTGTGTTTTGTTGCTGTGCTCAATCTTGCCATGACATGAAACAGTCTTTCACAACCTCACCTTGGTAGCAGAGTTTGGCTTTTCCTCACCCAGTTTTAAGCCTCCTACACAGCTGTTTGTTTCAGTTCATGACTGGGTTTCAACCTATGTGTGACATTGATGATCATTAGCACCGGTTTGGTATAATTGGTTGATCATACACCTGACTATAATCCTACAAAATCCCTGACTTTGTGCAAGTGTACCTAGGAGAATTGATGCTGGTTTGAAGGCAAAAGGTAGTAACACCAAATATTGATTTGATTTAGATTTCTCTTTTGTTCACTCACTTTGCATGTTGAAAATTGACAAATATAAACAATCATTATTTACATTTCTGAAAGCATTCTTTGTTTACAGCATTTTTTTCACACCTGCCTAAAACTTTTGAACAGTACTGTACATATGATCTTGCGTCACACAGCTTTCTGTACCTAACAATAGCTTCTTTAGTATGAAGAGATAAAGTGTTATTTTTATTTTTTTTTTTTTTTTTACTACAGCTTTAATAAAATCTGAAAATCAGAAGACAATTTAAATTCTTCCCTCTTGAATGAGTAGCAATATAATTTCTACAAGATAAATTCGCTAAAGTTGTCTAAAAACTGACCAGAGTTTAAGGGGCAGGGATTCCCTTGATTCTCTCTTGACTGACAGTGTCTTACTGTGCTGAGTGCTAAGGCTAGTGTCAGACAAGCGTCTTTGGAGAGCGGAAGGAACGTCCGTGAGAGTGGACGTTCCTTCGGCTCGATGCCCGTCTAGCCACCTCGCTGAGCGCGCTCAGTGCTGCAAAGCGTGATCCTCCTATGGAGAATCACGGTCTGTAGCTCTGCCAATGCGTGTCCTAGCGCTTTGCCGGAGAGGCTTGGATAATGGACGATTGTTGCGCGTGCATTTCATGCGCGCGCACAAGCGTACACAGGCGTGTGACCGGCCCCGTTGCAGCGTCATAACGCTGCGACGGATGCTGGTCAGTACGCGCGCATATAGCGCGCTCGTCTGACGCCAGCCTTAGCTGTCCCATACCCATGCATTGAGAGGCATTTGCAAACCGAACTTCATCTCCTGTTCAATGAGAATCATACTTGTTGCAACACTGTCAAAACACGCAGCGAGGGTGAGGGGACACTCAGCTCACCATGACCAGTTAATGAAGATAAGTTTGTAAGGTGAGGCCATCAACGTGAAGGGAGATAGATACAGGACGATTAGCATTCGAGTGAGGAAAGACAAGTGACTTTGGTCACACTGATCTTCTACCGAAATGTCAGAGTTGATGACATTTGTTAGCTGGGTACAGACTGTACATTCTAGAAGCTTGAAGGCAAAGGGAAACAAAGAAACAGGAACGTGTTTCTCAAAAATTCAGGGTCTGGATAAGGCTTTTTATTAATTTATTTTTCACTACAGGAGTAATTATTCCATTTTTTGAAGGAGGAAGGGAAGATGCCAGAGGAACGCGAGAGATTGAAAGTCTTAAAGGGTTATTCAAACAGAGCTGAATTGGCCACCAATTTGCACTGAAAAGTGATTTTCCCCGTACGGTGCAACTCTTGTTTGCACGGTTTCCAGTGACTTATTCCTAAAGGATTACATGCTTACTCTATAAAACAACAAAGCCTTTCCAAAAAAATGTAAACGATTTAGACACAAAATGTTGAAAAAAATCAGACCGTCAAGGAGGTTAAAACACCTTTTAAATTTAGGTTTTTTTTTAAATATTTTTTTGTACCCCGTATGGCAGTTGATCGGAGGCATTCAGCACCCTATTTGGTGGATGTGTTCAGTGATTATTTTTTTTTTACAGCAGCGTTAGCCTGTTTATCCACAGATCCATTCGACGCACTTCAGGGATCCTGTAGTAAATGCTGAATTCACAGCAGGGTTGGCGGATTCAGCTCGCTGAAGTGCGCCAAATGAAAGGGCATCAAAATTGCCCTTTGATTTAACCCCTTTAGTCAAATGGTGGGACAGAACAAATGGGGTTAAGAGGAAAAGTGTTGGGTCAGGAAAAAACTTAGTTTATAACCCTCATCTGCAGACACTGGGGAGAAGACTGACATGGTGTGGGGTATTAAAAGGAAATATTTGATCTGTAAATAGAACTTGTTCTCTGTCATTAAAGTATTTGATACTGTCACGTTATAGCAACAGAAACATCTTGAGTATTTTTATGGTGTTATTTAGTGACTACTAGTTAGATGGTTTTCACGGGACCTCCTGGCCAGTGTTTCTCAACTCCGGTCCTCAAGTAGCCCTAACAGCCCACATTTGCTAGATACCTGAAGCACAGCACAGGTGATATGATTTGCTGCTCGGTGATTGCAGGATTCAGTCGGCATTTCCCCAAGGTAACCCTTAAATTCTGACCTGTTGGGTGTACATGAGGACCGGAGTTGAGAAACACTGCTCTAGGCCATTCTATCTAACTGAAAGGAGTTTGGGTTCTAAACCCACTTGGGAAGCAAATGGTTAATCAGTTTGCCTTTTTAGAAAGTGAATCTGTAAATTCTTTTAACTCGTCCAGATCTGTTTACTTTGATATTTTTTTTTTTTTATGTTAAAGAGATGAAGCATCTGGGTTTTGTTATCTTAATGATGCTGTTCTGGGAATCTTAAAGCTGCGGCAGAAATATGACAGAGTTCTGTACGTGGACATGGATTTGCATCATGGAGATGGTATGTATTTTATACTTCTATGTTCTTTTTTTGGTCTTTCTTAAGCTGGATTTTTAGGCTCCATGTTAATGCAAAATGGTTTAACAGCTGGAAATTTTTGTCAGTCGTCATCCCTGAACTCATTAAAAGGATGTCGAATTTTCTACATTGCTAACTAAAGAGGGTCATGTTGATCTAATGGAAAGGCAAAGGATAAACAAATGTTTGATTTAAATCTCCCTGCAAACTATCCTGCACCTAGGTATACACTAAACATAGACCAGAGTGGCCAACATGTACCACATGCCACTTTTGATGTAGATAATCCTGAAATGTGGAGCTTTGTATTTGGAAGAATACAAAAACGGAGACCCCCAGCATGATTAATACTTATGAAAACCCCATGCTTGTAACCATTATGCCGGGGCTGTCAAATTCATGCCCCCCCCCAGATGATGATGCCTACATTTCCCAGAATTCTATCAATGCAGTAGATGGCCGGGGAATCATGGGAGTTGTAGTTCAGAAACATCTGGGGAGACAAAGATTGGGAGCCCTGCTTTATACCTTCTTTTAAAGAAGGGTACCATGTTCAAAATTCTTTGACAATCGCAAGAAATATTCACTTTAAACCCTTCACTTTCTCTACATCAGATATTCTATATATATATACATATATTTCTTTTTTATTTGAAACACGTGGTGCAAAGATGGCAATTAAATATAGGGTAATATATTTGCGCAGAGGTTGTTCTGAGATAGGTTAAAAAAAATAAAAATTAATATAATGTAAATGTGCTCATTTTTAAGTTTTCCTGTATTCGTTTGAGTGAAAGATTCTGAACTCAAGATGGAGTCCCTTATCTTACACAATGTCACACGAGTCTGCATTATCAGCCTACAGGCAGAAATGGCCTTTGTGTCAAATACACAATATACAGATATCTGCTATACAGATAAATATTAAAAATGGTCAGATCTCCTGTTTATGGGGATTTGTACTGATCATAATGAGATTATTAGCAATGCAGCTTCCAAAAAAATACCAATAGAATATAAAAATAATATCTGTATGTGGCATAATGCCTATCTGTACTGTATACAGGGTCATTCTAACCCTCTGAATCTTATCCCTCTATAGCAGTGAGTGACCTCAGAGCTCTCTGTATTCTGCCTTCTCCCTGGCTGTTGTAATGCAGCAGCGAAGTGTTTGAAATGTTTCTCACAGCTGGTCTTATCTCTCTCCAGGATGGCTAGAAAAATAATAAGACAGTGACTTTCATTTCACCAGGGGAAGCACAGTAATCCTGCTTTAAAAATGTGTGATAAAAGGGTGTTGATATGCTAAAAGGTGCTCTTCAATGTATTCTAATGCAAAATCAAGATCTCAATTTTTGGAGTGAAAGGGTTAAAACAATGAATTCCCAGAAAAAGGAGAAAAGAAAGTCTAGCATTAAATAAACAACTGTATGCTAACTTGTGATTTTATTATACACACAGTAAAAATATAAAGTGTGTCTTTGCGAGTTACTTCAACACTAATTGTAAATTACTATTGAACTTTGAATTTTCAGTAATTTAATTTTTTCTTCATATATTTGAAATCTTTTCTCAGGTGTTGAAGATGCGTTTAGTTTTACGTCAAAAGTAATGACTGTTTCCCTGCACAAATTTTCTCCTGGATTCTTTCCTGGTAAGATTTTTTTTTTCTGTGATGAGCACAATATTAAATTTAAAATATTTTACAGAAAAATAGACCAATTTTTCCTTAGCAATTTTGTCAATTTGGGGTGATTACTGTAGATATTTGTGGGACATTGGCTAACCTTTGACTTAAATTTTACTCTTTAAGGCACAGGCGACGTGTGTGACATTGGTCTGGGTAAAGGACGCTACTACAGTGTCAATGTTCCCTTGCAAGATGGAATCAAAGATGACCAATATTACCAGGTCTGTGACAGGTAAAGACTAATCTACTGTAAAACAGATCTTATATGTTCCTTTCTTCATTCAGTCCATACTCTATTAAAACAACCTTTAATCCTTTGAAAGCTATTCTATTACTTTTATACAGTTAATGATCCAGATGATATGTTTACTATGATCGCAGAATTTCTTGGGGTGCAAATAAAAATGCTACATCACAGTGCAACAGAGCTGCATGACCACAGTATTATTTGGAAGAGTTAAATAAGCCTAGATATAGTGCTGGTCCTTTATGTGGCCAGTGTTAGGTGGAAAAACTCTCACCTATAATAAATAAATGCCTTTTGTGTTGGGGAAAAATAATCCCTCCTGGACCAATGCTGCCACATGTTAAGTTTAACACCAGACCATTGCCAAAAAAATGGCAAGACAAAGAGCCATGATGTCTCCTCGCTAAAGACACAAAACCGTGTACATATGCTGCTTAAAAACAAATAAATTACATATTAACCGCCTGCCTATAAGGCGGAGCGTGTTGCGCCGTTACTGGCTTTGTCTACCTCACGGTTATAACTGGCCCTTCTTCACTCCAAAGTGCATAACCTTGCGTTTATCTACATTCAGTTTTATCTGCCATTTAAGTGCCCAGTCCCCCAATCTATCTAAATTCTTCTGCAGCAAAGTAATATTCTGCTCACATTCCATCACTCTTCCTAGTTTTGTGTCATCTGCAAACACTGACCTATGACTGTTGATTTTCTAGTTTAAGATCATTTATAAATACTGAAGATTGACTAGCATTGGTCCTATTACAGACCCCGAGGGACACCACTTGCCACTGGTGTCCATCTTGTAATTTACCATTTATCATTGTCACAGAATTGACTTTGCACCCTCTGCTGGGAGACTTTAACCCTGTATGTTCCCCGCGTTGAAATCCCCAAATGCAGACTTTATTCCTTTGTGTGGTGTTTAATGTACTGTACCGTTACATGCTTAATTTTTAGTGTGGTGTACTTTAATTGCTGTATTCGATGGTGTGTGTGACATGCGGCATTTGGATTTGGGTGCGTGGGCATAGAGATGGGTTTTGGGTGCTGGCCTGAGGTTCTTTATTATTTACATTGCCCTCTTGTGTGCAGAAGGGTTGTGTAATCTGTTTATGCAAGAATGTTATTGCATTATATATTGCAACTATACAGTTGCAAGAAAAAGTATGTGAACCCTTTGAGATTACATGAAGTTTTGCATGAATTGGTCATAAAATGTGCTCTGATCTTCATCTAAGTCACAATAATTTGAGAAACACAGTCTTCTTAAAATAATACAACACAAACATTATATGTTTTCATGTGTTTATTGAACATAACATGTAAACATTCACAGTGCAGAGTGGAAAAAGTATGTGAACCCTTAGCCGAATGACTTCTCCAAGAGCTAATTGGAGCCAAGAGTGAGCCAACCTTGAGTCCAATCAGTGTGATATTATTGGATGTGCTCTCAGAAGACCTACGATCAAGAATTGTTGACTTGCATGACGCTGGAAAGGGTTACAAAAGTATCTCCAAAAGCCTTGATGTTCATGTGTCCACGGTAAGACAGACTGTCTACAAATGGAGAAAGTTCAGCACTGTTGCTACTCTCCCTAGGCGTGGTCATCCTGTAAAGATGACTGCAAGAGCACAGCGCAGAATGCTTAATGAGGTAAAGAAGAATCCTAGAGTGTCAGCTAAAGACTTACAGAAATATCTGGCACATGCTAACATTTTTTTTGACACATCTACAATAAGGAAAACATTAAACCAGAATGGAGTACTTGGGAGGACAACACTGAGGAAGTCATTGCTGTCCAAAAAGAATATTGCAGCACGTTTGAAGTTTGCAAAAGAACACCTGGATGTTCCACAGCACTACTGGCAAAATATTCTGTGGACAGATGAAACCAAAATTGAGTTGTTTGGAAAAAACACACAACACTATCAGGGTTATTCAGAGAGCGTGAAAAGCAGGAGAATGACTGGAGAATGAAAAATTCTAGGTAAATGTAGCCAAACCAGAAAAATTTCTCCCTTTCCAAATCGGCTATTTTGACCTAGAATTTTTCATTCTCCAGTCATTCTCCTGCTTTTCACACTCTCTGAATAACCCTGTATGTGTGGAGAAAAAAAGGCACAGCACACCAACATCAAAACCTCATCCCCACTGTAAAACATGGTGGAGGGAGCATCATGGTTTGGGGCTGCTTTGCTGCCTCAGGGCCTGAATGGATTGTTGTCATTGATGAAAAAATGAATTCCAGAATTTATCAAGACATTTTGCAGGAAAACGTAAGACCATCTGTCCGTCAACTGAAGCTCCGCATAGGATGGGTGATGCAACAGGACAATGACCCAAAGCATACAAGTAATTCAACAAAAGAATGGCTTCAACAAAACAAAATACGCCTTCTGGAGTGGCCCAGTCAGAGTCCTGACCTCAACCCGATTGAAATGCTGTGGCATGACCTTAAGAGAGCGATTCACACCAGACATCCCAAGAATATTGCTACACTGAAACAGTTTTGTGAAGAGGAGTGGTACAAAATTACTCCAGATCGTTGTGCAGGTCTGATCTGCAACTACAGGAAACAATTGGTTGAGGTTATTGCTGCCAAAGGAGGGTCAACCAGTTATTAAGTCCAAAGGTTCACATACTTTTTCCACCCTGCACTGTGAATGTTTACATGTTCTGTTCAATAAAAACATGAAAACCTATAATGTTTGTGTTTTTATTATTTTTAAGCAGACTGTGTTGGGGACCTGTTGGAGTGCTGTGTGCAGTGCTGGGGACCGTGTCTCCAGAGGGATGTGGACATCTTGGAGAGAGTTCAGTGAAGGGCTACTGGAATGGTGTGCGGCTTGAAGGAGAAAAGTTGCCATGAAAGGCTTTGTGATCTTAACATGTACAGCTTGGAAAGGAGACGAGACAGAGGAGATATGATGGAAACATTTAAATACGTAGGGGGAGTCCAAAGGGTAGAGGAAGGGAGTATGTTTGGGGGGAAGCAAAGTAGCAAAACAAGAGGACATAGTCTTAGATTAGAGGGGCAAAGGTTTAAAAGTAACATCAGAAAGCATTATTTTACTGAGAGAGTGGTGGATACATGGAACAGTCTTCCAGTTGAAGTGGTAGAGGCCAAAACAGTAATTGAATTTAAGCAAGCATGGGATAGGCATAAGGCTATCCTAAACAAAAGATAAATCCAGGTAAAGTATCCATGTAATTGGGCAGACTAGATGGGCCGAAAGGTTCTTATCTGCCGCCATGTTTCTATGTGTTTTTCAAATTGTTGTCACTTAGATGAAGATCAGAGCACATTTTATGACCAATTCATTCAAAACTCCACGTAATCCCAAAGGGTTCACATACTTTGTTTTGCAACTGTATGTTATTTGTTGAAAGGATTAACGTCCAAATTTACCCTGTCAAGAATCTGTTTCTACATGAGAAGGTTGTTAATCTGTTGACTGTAATCTGTTATCCCGATTCCCGTTGTCCTGCCTCGTTAGAAATGTTAAGTAATGTTTTGATTTAATTGTCTGTCCCTAATCTAATTATGTTTCACCTTCCAAAAGGCAAGTGTTTGTGCAATTGTCTTTTTCAGTCTGATTAGCAGTTTCTAGCGGGGGGGGGGGGGGGGTATGTAAATGGCCCATGTGTGACTGTATAAATGTATGTGTGAATGTCCCTGATTAAACCAGTTGATCCTGTTTGAACACACAGCCTGCCTGGTGTCTCATTCAGGGTACTCACAATCACCCTCGGAAGGCACAGAGCGGCCATCTGGAGCTTCATCCAAAGAGGCAGCGGGTCCAAACCAGCGGGTTAGGGCAGGAGATCAGGCTGCTCGGGGCACTGAGTTCCAAGTAACTCAGCAGCCGTGCCGATCTTCGTAAAGGAGGGTGTCTGGAGAGCATAACAGGTGGACAAGAGCGTTTCCATCACAATCACCACTCTCTGTACCTATCTTTTAGCCAGTGTTCTATCCAAGAACAAAAATTTTCATCTAGACCATTTTTTTTAAAAAAAAATTAATAGTAATCTCTTGTGCGGAACTGTGTCGAAAGCTTTGGCAAAATCCAAGGGAATCCCATCCACTGCGACCCCCTGATCTATACTTCTACTTTTTCATAGAATGCAATTAGGTTCTAAAGCAGGTTCTTCTTGCCTATTGTTCTGTGTACTTAACTTGTATGTATATTTGTTCTGTCTCACTCATCGTACAAGGCTACGGAACGTTTTGGTGCTTTTATAGAGAATTGTAACTAATTTGCACACCTGCACAAGTAAATGGAAGTGCATTTCAAATGTTTTATAAATTCATATGTAGCGGAAATTCAAGACTGGACCTAGTGGAACACATTGAACATTATACGCTACACCCTTGTCGTTTCCCTTCTTTCTTCCTTCCCCGTCTCACTAGACTAGACTGTCCCTTCGTGACTTCTGGAACCTTGTTTGTCTGCCGCCCCCCCCCCCTTCTCCCTCATCTTGAGGGATGGGTCTACAATTACCATACAAAATAAATGGTTATTACATTGGTTGCATCTGTACTTTTTTGTATTCATTAAACTATGAAAGGTTAATTAAGACATTTTGACCAATTTTTTTTATTAAAATACACTCCTGTACCTCAGAGTGCTGCTTGTTAATGTTGCATTGTGTAAAAGTCTAGGAATTCATGAATTTTTGACCTGTTCTTTGCTAATGGCTTCAAATTATGATCTTGATTATGAAATGGAGGTACCGTAGATACTCGAGTATAGCGCGACCCGAATATAACGCAATGGATAGTGAATTATTGTGGAAATGAGAGAAAACAAGACTCAAATATATCACGAGGAGCAAAATTATAGAAGTATACTGTACCGGTAAACAATTAAAATTCTTCGAGCTGCTCTTAACACAGTCAGGCTCCCCCCCAGGCCAGGATGCTCTGATCTAGAATGATTGTAGTTGTTACTAAGTATGAAGCCCCGCCGGCTGTCTTCTTTACTTGCGATAAGATTGCCGGCACAGCGAGGTGACCAACGTAGTGAATCATTCAACGATAGCCAGTACGCTGGGAGGTGTCGTTTTCTCACCTCCGGCTCAACCACTGCATCGTGGAGCAAGGGTGCATGCTCGGTTTCAAGCCTATCTTGAATGATCTGACAGTGATGGATCTCACCTCTACCGAATCTGGGAGTTCCTGAAGTGTTTGCGGGCGTCAGGGAGCCCACATTCAATTCAGGGTGACTACCTGAACTTCTGGGAGACTTGGGATCCCTGAGGAAGTCAAGCTGTTTTTACACGTGATGCAAATGTCTCGAATATTTGTTGTTTTGTTTTGAGAAAGTATTTTTCCTGGAAGGATACATTGAGATTCCTCTAGTTTTCAAGTATATCCTGGCTGGCGAGTATGTATGAATATAACGTGACCCCTCCAATTTTAAGGTAAATTTTTGTCACCAAAATCTAGCGGTATACTCGAGTATGTACAGTATATGTTACACCAAGTGGCACTGCAGGGAAAATTTCTTAAGTACACCTTCCACCTGTTTCTGAGTTCTGTGATTGCTTCTTGTTTTGTCCTTTGTGTTTTCTTGCAGTGTCCTGAAAGAGGTATTTACCACCTTTAACCCTGAGGCTGTTGTCCTGCAGCTGGGAGCGGACACCATCGCTGGGGATCCCATGTGTTCTTTTAATATGACCCCTGAGGGCATTGGCAAGTGTCTAAAATATGTTCTCCAGTGGCAAATTCCTACTCTCATCCTAGGAGGAGGTGATTTTTCTTCTGTCACTTTACATTAAGTGTGAATTGCTTGTGAATCCTATTCTTTATCTCCTTTTCAATAACTCAGGTAATCTTATTCTCAGCCACTCAACATTTTTTGTGTCGAGTACTTTATTTAATCATACTGACACCTTTTACCCCATTGCTTGCATCACCAATTGTGCTTATTACACTTTTTACTACGTATGGTCTCATTTTGATCATTTTCAGTTCAATCGGTCATTACATTTTGAAGGTCTAAATTTCAGTTTACTAAGTTTTATTAGGCTTTTTCTACCTATTAGCACTTTTCACTTATTTATTTTTCTGTTCCTTATAACCAGCAAGCATGTTTTCATTTTAACCTGAGTTTGCTATTGACATAAAATTTAATATTTATTGTCAGGAGGTTACAACCTTCCAAATACTGCTCGATGCTGGACGTATTTGACAGCACTTGTTCTCGGCAGAACATTATCTTCTGAGATCCCAGATCATGAGGTAGGCTTTTTTTTTGGGGGGGAGCAAAGGGGCCCACAATTGAGCCAGCGTGTCTCCAGACCCTCAAATACCAGTGAATACATGTTTTGTTAGAAGACACTGTATAACAAAGACTCTTCTGTACATGACTAAAATACTAACTCCTTGTTCTTCAAGTTTCAAATAATACACCTCTTCTCTGCATCTACTGACTGCCCTCGTTTTTCCTCCTATTTTTTTATTTTTTTTAATTTTAATTTGTAAAAGATTTCCAAAGCCAATAAACTTTGAATTCTTCCATAATGGAGAACTAGGGATTAGTGTTTCACCTGCTCCTTTTTGGAACAGAATGTTTCATCCGTAGCCATTGCTCTTGGTACTAACTTCAGTCATATTAAATTATTATTCAACAACCCTTTGTTAAACTAAAGCAAGAAAGCTGTTCTTAAACCTGCGATGTGTGTTATATTATGTTCTACTTTTATTCAACTTTATGTGTTATTGGTACATGATTAATCCATGGGCCAGCCCAGACTTGGTAAACAAACATGGTGACACTGAACCATTTAAGCAGAACATTTCATCTCCCCAATGTTAATACAGATCCATCATGAACCTTACACGGGCAGTAACCTTACACTTAGGGAGATCCGTTCATTTTCACAGTGGGCCCCATGACCATTGTAGGTGAATGCAGATGGCAAGAGAAGATCAGTTACCCTGTTTAGATGTACAATACCCTTAATTGGTATTAAAGAGGTTAATGCACAGGGTCATTTTGACAGAGATCTAAATTGGACTGACACATTATTGGAGTTAATCTGCATGCCAAATTAAAGTCATTTTTTTTTCTCCTTATTTGGGTTCTTTGCATTCCTCTCCTCCCTGCTTCCTGCGAAATGGAGTAAATAGCTAATCAGATATTTTTTAATATTTAACCCCTTCACTGCTGAGCCATTGGATCCCTGTGTGCTGAGCTCATTTTTACTGTTTTTGCTCATCATGTTTAAACACAAAATTAAGTCACGTTTTATTATGACCCAGACAAATGATATATCCTTTTTTTCTAGCAGATTCGTAATATATCATTATTATATGTATACATCATGCCCTGCCAGAACGCTGTAACAAAAAAGTAAAAAAGAAATGTGAATTTCCAATCATCTACAGCGTGTAAAATTATTTTTTTCACATTTTATCCGAGCCTTTGCGGTTATATATTCTGCGGGGTAAGCTTGATAAAAAATAATTATGTGATTTTAGCTGGAACTGAAAAATAAAATCATTAGTGCAGCATCATTGTTCAGTATAATAGAAATGTGAGCAAATAGTGCTGCATTAAAAAAAAATAGAGATTTTTAAAAAATTATAATTTTTTTACTTGTAACATGCTATGGCCTTTCCAATGATACGAAACCTGACCATCTAGCTGCCACAAATCAAGAGCTACTGACGCTTCCCCCCCATCGGGTTTCCATAGGTAAACCCATTGGCAGCTAGGCGTTAACTCTGCAACTGACTTCCTTGCGCCATGTGCGAGGATGTCAGTGGGCGGGGAGAGGCCCCGGAGGCTTTGCTAACATCCAAGATGTCCGCTACCTCCAGGAGCGGCACCTCAGGGGTTAGCGCTGGAAAGGTCCCAAACCAATAATCCACCACCTCCAATCCCAGAAGCCCCCCTCTGCTACCCTCTGCCGCTTCCTTCCAGCCACTGAAGCGGAAGTAATTCCTTACTGTCCTCCTCTCATCTCACCACGTGCCTGCTTGACTCCATTCCCTCACATCTAATACCTTCACTCTCCTCCTTTCTCACCCCTGCTGTCACACACATCTTCTTTTTTTAACATATTTTGCTTTATTGAAAAATTGAGAAGTCATACAAAGGTAATAATAACAGTGAAAGAAAAATTATATCGGCAACCTAAAACAAAAAGAGTGAAAACATTGTATAAAATGTGGCGAGTGCTTTAACTACAATGCAGTGGGGCTCATATAACGGTCAGACTCTTGGGTACAGTTGACAGGGGCTACGTGGGGTGTGGAGAGCTTTCCGTAAAGGGAAGGAAGGGGGGATAATATGATAATTGCATGGCTTGGGAGTATATACCTACTGAGGTTGGGGAGCGGTCCGCCCTACACGAGGCAGGAATGCGCTTAACCAATAATACCAGGATTGATAGTGCTCCGCGGCCTTACCCTGGGACAGGGTGACCCTTTTTGTTCTGCTGATCGGATATTTTCCACTTCACGCAGCCATACCGTAATGGGTGGCACAGTGGGCTGACACCAGAACAGTGGTATAACCAGGTGCGCAGCGTGTAGAAGCCTAATGGCTATCGATTTCCAAACTACCTCGGGCGGGTCCTCTGAGTGATCGAGTAAGCAGTATTCCGGGGTAAACGGGGGTGGGGGTTCCGTGACTTCAGAGACAGGTATGTACAGAGCGCCAAAACGCAGAAAGAACAGGGCACTCCCACCATATATGGAGTGATGAGGCATCGAGAGCGTCACATCTCCAGCACCTGCTAGCTTCCCGATCAGCATAGTGGCTCAGAACCTGGGGAGTTTTATGCCACCTCATGAGCACCTTATAGTTAGCCTCCTGAACCCTGATTGCCGTGGAGCTAGTAGACAAACACCTCTTAAACCTATCGCTCTCCACCGGCTCCTTCCCATCCGCCTTCAAACATGCACAGGTTACCCCTATACTAAAGAAACCCTCCCTCGATCCCAACTCTCCATCCAACTACCGTCCTGTATCCCTGCTTCCATTCACCTCTAAGCTCTTGGAAAAACTAGTTTTCAACCTCCTCTTCCTGTCCTCTAATTCCCTACTCGACCCCCTGCAATCGGGTTTCCGTCCCCTACACTCAACTGAAACTGCCCTCCGCAAAGTCACCAACGACCTCCTAACTGCTAAAAACCACGGCCTCTATTCTATTCTCCTCCTTCTTGACCTCTCGGCTGCTTTTGACACTGTAGACCACCCCCTCCTTCTACAGATTCTTGGTCTCTGTGACACTGCACTTTCTTGGATTCACTCTGACTAACAGGTCCTTCTCTGTGACAAAAATTGTGGTGTGACTAAAAGGTAGAAAAATGTTTTGTACAACCTCACGGTATCCCAGGCGTCTCTCCCAAAAAACATCTTGGTTACAAAATGAATACGTTAAAATTCGGAACCTGAGAGGCGATAAACAGAAAATATCTCATAGTGCATACTGTACAATACAATTAAAATAGGGTGCCCCCTCTTCTCTCCACACTCACGAGATCAAAAAACTTTAGCGCTTATCGTATCTACTGCGATTACCCTCACTCTGCTGATGCTTGTACTGGAACTGAGGACCTGAAGACTCTTGCCGCCACAGGAATCAACTGGACATCTTACCACAGGATAGCAAAAATTAGCAGTATTTATTGGGTAAGTAATGAATTCAATTCCAACGCGTTTCGTGTACGCAGTACACTTCATCAGGGAAAATAAAGTTAAAACAGAAAATAAAAATAAGTATAAAAACAGAAAAATAAGAGTCCCCTTTCTTAGCCTTTGCATATCTTCCTTCTCTGCCGTCGGATTGTCTCCCTTCCGGTTTCTGCGCTGGCGTGCGCCTCACCACTGGAACGCAAACATGCGCCTCATCCCTGGAACGCAGACCTCGCATCGCCGGATGTGACGTTTCGCAATCTTCCTCCTTGCGGCAGCCAAAACTAGGAGGCTGGAAACACCGGTAAGGCTCACGCCAGCGCAGAAACCGGAAGGGAGACAATCCGACGGCAGAGTAGGAAGATACAGTTGTGTTCAAAATTATTCAACCCCCACTGAAATTGAGTGTTTTGGCCAGTTTGACATTGATTTTGATCATTCAGTCCTCTTGCTTACAATTAAATCAAAGAGGCACGTGTAGGTCAGACAAATCTAACATAACATTTATAATGAACTAACCACAAATGTAATGTCTTTTCTGTGCTCACATCATTATCAGTTTTATTCAACCCCAAGTGACATTCAATCTTAGTACTTAGTACAACATCCTTTTACAGTTATAACAGCTTTTAAACGTGAAGCCTAGCTTGACACAAGTGTCTTGCAGCGATCTACGGGTATCTTCGCCCATTCGTCATGGGCAAAAGCCTCCAGTTCAGTCACATTCTTAGGCTTGCGCACTGCAACTGCTTTCTTTAAGTCCCACCAGAGGTTCTCAATCAGATTTAAGTCAGGTGACTGCGATGGTCACTCCAAAATGTTCCAGCCTTTAATCTGCAACCATGCTCTAGTGGACTTGGAGGTATGCTTGGGATCATTGTCCTGTTGAAAGGTCCAACGTTTCCCAAGCCTCAGGTTTGAGACGGACTGCATCACATTGTCATCCAATATCTCCTGGTACTGAAGAGAATTCATGGTACCTTGCACACGCTGAAGCTTCCCTGTACCTGCAGAAGCAAAACAGCCCCAAAGCATGATTGACCCCCCCCCCCGCCATGCTTCACAGTAGGCAAGTTGTTCTTTTCTTCATAGGCCTTTTTCTTCCTCCTCCAAACATAGCGTTGATCCATGGGCCCAAACAGTTCTAATTTTGTTTCATCAGTCCACAGAACACTATCCCAAAACTTCTGTGGTTTGTCCACATGACTTTTGGCATACTGCAGTCGACTCTTCTTATTCTTTGGAGACAGCAAGGGGGTGCGCCTGGGAGTTCTGGCATGGAGGCCTTCATTATGCTGTGTGCGCCGTATTGTCTGAGCTGAAACTTCAGTACCCACATCTGACAAATCTTTTCTCAGTTCCTCAGCAGTCACACGGGGACTTTTCTCCACTCTACGCTTCAGGTAGCGCACAGCAGTCGAAGTCAGCATCTTCTTTCTGCCACGACCAGGTAGCGTTTCAACAGTGCCCTTTGCCTTGAATTTGCGAATGATGCTTCCTATGGTCTCTCTTGGTATGTTTAACATCTTTGCAATCTTCTTATAGCCATTGCCCTTCCTGTGAAGAGTAGTCACCTCTTCTCTTGTCTTCCTGGACCATTCTCTTGACTTCACCATGTTTGTAACCACACCAGTAAATGTCTAGAAGGAGCTGAGTATCACAGTCATTTTAAAGCTGCCTAATTGGTGCTTATTATGCTTTATTGCTGCTCCGTGACATCCACAGGTGTTTTCAATACCTGATTGAAACCACTTGAATGAACCTCTGTTCTTCAGAGTGGTAGTCTTTAAGGGGTTGAATAATTGTGTCAATGAAGAATTCACAAAAGAAACATATACTACTGTATTACAAAACCAATTGATGTCATTTTAGTTGCATATGGTTCTTTAAAAAGTCCTTGTAGGATTTCATTCTGAATACAATTACAAATGTACACTAAATTCCCTAAAACCCTTTACAGCATTGGGGGTTGAATAATTTTGAACACAACTGTATATAAAGGCTAAGAAAGGGGACTCTTAATGGACTTTTATTTTTCTGTTTTTATACTTATTTTTATTTTCTGTTTTAACTTTATTTTCCCTGATGAAGTGTACTGCGTACATGAAACGCGTTGGAATATAATTCATTATTTACCCAATAAATACTGCTAATTTTTGCTATCCTGTGGTAAGATGTCCAGTTGATTCCTGTGGCGGCAAGAGTCTTCAGGTCCTCAGTGTGAGAATTCTCAGGGTACATTCTAGTTTTCTGCAGGGATTATCACATCAGGAGGAAGGCAGGAAAGGATGAGGAGTGAGAGGTTTATAGAGTAAAAGCGAGACAGTAATGGGAGGGGGGAAAGAGATGAGTAAGACATAGATACATGGACAGATGGAAAAATACATTAGAGAGGCCTGAGGACACTTGCCCCGTGACCCAGTTTGCCCCTGGTCACGACCCACTTTTGTGTCGTGACCCACTACTTGAGAAACATTGGTCTAGATTGTTCTCTTCTTCTGACAATTCTCCAGCCTTCACCCTTTAGTCAAGTGGATAGACCTGATAAGCTATACAATTGCACATTCCAGTAAAATAAACAATTCTCTACCATCCATAGGAGTCAAGCTTTCACCTTTTTTATGGCGATTAGCTGCTTCTTAGGGGGGGGCAAGTAACCCCTCATTTTAAAAGGGAAGTTTCAATACTTTTCATTTTGCAGTGTGTTGTCTCAGTAAGTAATTCTGTGGGGGAAACGGGCTGCGTTTCTGCCCTGCTAAGCACCAGATAAACTGTTTACTTTTCCGGCAAGTTTATTTTCAATTCTATAAAATCTGCTGCTTTCCATATTAATGAGTGACATATCCTTAGAAATAGAAGACGCTCAACTTTCCAAAAAGGGGTGACTTTTTAATGTTAGTCTTATAAAATGTGAAATATTCCCATTTAAATGTCAACACCGTAACAATTGTAAACACATTTGTTTTTTCTTTTTTTATCAGTTGTGAGTCATGTACATGCTCAGGTTATGTACATTTTTTAAAATGTTATCTGGGCAAGGCAATCAAGTGTGATTAGCTTAATTTCTTCACTTCAAAGTCTACAGGGAGATAATGATCACAAGTGTGTGGTACACGTCCTTGGCAGACAAGGGGTTAAACCAATTTAGGGAAGAATAAATGTTTTGCCTTTTCCACAGAATATGTTAAGATATATTGCTTCATGATTGAAATGTTGTGGCAAAAAAGGTTCCTCAGGCTGATGGCTTTGGCCCTATCAAGACACTCTTCAATCGTGGAAATATTATGATTATTATTATTTTTCCCCCTTCAGTTTTTTACAGAGTATGGACCTGATTATGTTCTGGAGATTACCCCAAGTTGCAGACCAGACAGAAACGATACCCAGAAAGTGCAAGAGATCATAGGTTCAATTAAAGGTAAATTGTTTTCATAAATGAAATCATCTATTACATGGACAAAATATTACATGGACCTCACCCCTCTGTCAATCTCTACACTGGCTCCCTGTTTCCTTTAGAAGTGAATTGAAAATACTGGTGCTCACATACAAAGCTCTCCATAATCGCACACCTGCCTACATCTCCTTCCCTATTAACAGGTATATCCCATCCCATCCCAGCCACTACGCTCTGCCAATGATCTGATGCTATCAGTTCCTCGTAACCGCACCCCCAACTCCTGCCTTCAGGACTTCTCCCAAGCTGCCCCTTTCCTATGGAACTCCCTCCCCCACAACATTAGACTCTCCACATCTCTCCAGTCCTTCAAGAAGTCTCTGAAAACACATTACTTTAGAAAAGCCTATTGACTCACTCCATGATCTCCCCACTCCATGATCTCCCCACTGTCATTTCTTGCGCCATCTACCCACCCGCTACTTCACATGCCCTGCTCTTTACCCTCACTTACAGGGTTATTCAGAGAAAGGTGAAAACCAGGAGAATGTCTGGAGAAGTGAAAATTCTAGCTCAAAATAGCCAAACCAGAAAAATTCTCCAATTTATCTCACTTTCCAAATCGACTATTTGGTCTAGATTGTTCTCTTCTTCTGCCATTCTCCTGATTTTAACCTTTCTCTGAATAACCCTGATAGTGTGTCACCCCTCTCCTCTTAGAACCCTGCTCGAGAGCTTATGAGCTCTTACTGTTCTGTGTGTTTTACATGTACGTATGTATATTTGTTATTCTGTCTCTCACATTGTACAGTGCTACGGATTTTATTAGCACTTATAAATACCTGTAATTGTAACTTTATTGGTTTCCTGCAGGAGCTTTTAAAGATCATGTACACTCACGGTATTGAAAGGGTTTAATTGTGGTAAAATGCAATGACTGGAAAAAACTGAAGGATAGACGAAAGTGCAATACAATCAGTCTGTGCTCTACTCCCACTAGTCATGTGTGGCACTATGCATTTCATGCTAAAATGAATTAAAACATTGCCATATTTGCCTTGAATCCCATATATCCACGTTAAATAACCAACGTTTGTGGTATACTTGCTGTAAATGCCATGAAAGTTTATACCCACCTGGCAATGTCAAGACATACCTCTAAAGTGAGACTTAGCAGCACATGTGTTAACTCTAGCTGCTTTCATCTTGTATATAAAAAAGTAGATTCATTTTATAACCAGCATCGAATAATCCCCGTGTGGGGGGTTGGATGGTGAGCACAACAGCAGAGGACCTGGCTGCAAAAATACAGAAAACGGTTAAAAGCACATAAAATGAGTCCTTGTTTAACTCCCACTACTCTTGCATGCAGTTTACTCTGTTGGTATTCTTTATTATATGATTAGTGTTATCTTTTAATCTCTTTCCTTTTCTCCATACAGACAACTTGAAACGTGTGGTTTAAGCTGCCCTAAAGATGTACATGGTCCTGTTTATAAAGACTCATTGTTGATGATTCATGTGTAAATGTGTATATATATGTATATTCAATGCTACATTTTGGAAATGTTACCTAAACCAGCTTTCAAACAAACCAACTTTCTTGGTTTTCTGGACCAAGAAAATCTATTTTTATAAAACTGTGCTTTATGGATTGTTTTTAAAATGGATATTAAATATTACTTACAAAATAGTATATTGTCTGTAAAGGAACTGATTCTTGTTTATGCAATTTCAAGGGACACTATGTAAAAAAACAGAGGGGTCAATTGTTAAGAGAAGATAAAACTTGCCCTTTTTTACTGCATCACCATCTTGGCATCTATTTTATTGTGCTAGGCCATTCAGTACAGAAAGCTGGATGACAACAAACAATGACAGATTCTAATACTATGCGTGCACTTAGGATTCACACTACCTATAAGATTCTTCTAATTGGACACTTATTGGCTGGCTGTCCCCTCTTCAACCTATGTCGGCACATGATTACATGCTGACGTAGGTTTTGAATCCTGAACTGAAGCCCAAGAAGACTGCACTCTGACAGGCTTCAAAAAAGATGATCACTGCTTTGGAGAGCTGTCACAGTGACCATGGACAGTGAGGAGGGAGGACATTACAGCCTCCTGTCAGTCTGGTCAATAAAAAGCTTTAAAAGGACATTACAAAGCACAATGATTATTTATTTGAAATTAGATGTAGTGTGTGTGTGTGTGTGTGTGTGTGTGTGTGTGTGTGTGTTCACCCCCTCTCCACCTTGATTGTCCATGGGGACAGCCTTCCATAGCTAAGAACTTCCTCCTGCTCGTGCTGGCCACCGTTATGAAATTTGTGTCAGCTTTGACTCTTATCAGGGTTCAGAACCTCCTGTTTTTAGTCTAGAGGAGTGGTTCCCAACCACGGTCCTCAAGTACCCCCAACAGGTCAGGTTTTCCAGATATGTGAAGCACAGCACAGGTGATATGATTTGCTGCTCAGTGATTGCAGGATTCAGTCTGCATTTCCCAAAAGTGTTCTGCAAAACTTGGCCTGTTGGGGGTACTTGAGGACCGCGGTTGGGAACCAATGGTCTAGCGTGTTATTGTAACTGTACAAGGAGGATAGAGTTCCTTTAATGGTAGTGCATACGGAAATAGATGAAGTGTCATTGTTTGATGGTGAGGGAAAGGGGGGTTTTTGAGGGTCATTGTTTGATGGGGAGGTGATCGCAGGAACACCAGTCAACAGCTGCTCTTCTGCAATTATCGACTTGGGCCCCTATTCTTATGTTCATGCTAAAATGGGGACGCTAACGCGGAACACCTGCAGGTCTCCCTGCAGCGTCCCCGTTTTAGCGTGAGATTCTGGGACAGGCACTACATCGGCACTTTACCCTGGAACCACGCTCTACCCTAGGTGATACTCGCAGTAGCACTATGGTGCCACGCCTCTGTGTGACATTGCAGAGGGAGACTGGGGACTATTTGTCTTCAGTCTCACTCTGCTTCTGGCTGCCAGAGGCAGCGTATCGGGCCACCGTTCTTAATATAGTAAAACCCATCCAAGCAAGCCTTATATACAGTTGTGTTCAAAATTATTCAACCCCCACTGAAATTGAGTGTTTTGGCCAGTTTGACATTGATTTTGATCATTCAGTCATCTTGCTTACAATTAAATCAAAGAGGCACGTGTAGGTCAGACAAATATAACATAACATTTATAATGAAATAACCACAAATGTCTTTTCTGTGCTCACATCATTATCAGTTTTATTCAACCCCCAAGTGACATTCAATCTTAGTACTTAGTACAACATCCTTTTACAGTTATAACAGCTTTTAAACGTGGAGCATAGCTTGACACAAGTGTCTTGCAGCGATCTACGGGTATCTTCGCCCATTCGTCATGGGCAAAAGCCTCCAGTTCAGTCACATTCTTAGGCTTGCGCACTGCAACCGCTTTCTTTAAGTCCCACCAGAGGTTCTCAATCGGATTTAAGTCAGGTGACTGCGATGGCCACTCCAAAATGTTCCAGCCTTTAATCTGCAACCATGCTCTAGTGGACTTGGAGGTATGCTTGGGATCATTGTCCTGTTGAAAGGTCCAACGTCTCCCAAGCCTCAGGTTTGTGACGGACTGTATCACATTGTCATCCAATATCTCCTGGTACTGAAGAGAATTCATGGTACCTTGCACACGCTGAAGCTTCCCTGTACCTGCAGAAGCAAAACAGCCCCAAAGCATGATTGACCCCTCGCCATGCTTCACTGTAGGCAAGGTGTTCTTTTCTTCATAGGCCTTGTTCTTCCTCCTCCAAACATAGCGTTGATCCATGGGCCCAAACAGTTCTAATTTTGTTTCATCAGTCCACAGAACACTATCCCAAAACTTCTGTGGTTTGTCCACATGACTTTTGGCATACTGCAGTCGACGCTTCTTATTCTTTGGAGACAGCAAGGGGGTGCGCCTGGGAGTTCTGGCATGGAGGCCTTCATTACGCAGTGTGCGCCGTATTGTCTGAGCTGAAACTTCAGTACCCACATCTGACAAATCTTTTCTCAGTTCCTCAGCAGTCACACGGGGACTTTTCTCCACTCTACGCTTCAGGTAGCGCACAGCAGTCGAAGTCAGCATCTTCTTTCTGCCACGACCAGGTAGCGTTTCAACAGTGCCCTTTGCCTTGAATTTGCGAATGATGCTTCCTATGGTCTCTCTTGGTATGTTTAACATCTTTGCAATCTTCTTATAGCCATTGCCCTTCCTGTGAAGAGTAATCAGCTCTTCTCTTGTCTTCCTGGACCATTCTCTTGACTTCACATGTTTGTAACTACACCAGTAAATGTCTAGAAGGAGCTGAGTATCACAGTCATTTTAAAGCTGCCTAATTGGTGCTTATTATGCTTTATTGCTGCTCCGTGACATCCACAGGTGTTTTCAATACCTGATTGAAACCACTTGAATGAACCTCTGTTCTTCAGAGTGGTAGTCTTTAAGGGGTTGAATAATTGTGTCAATGAAGAATTCACAAAAGAAACATTTACTACTGTATTACAAAACCAATTGATGTCATTTTAGTTGCATATGGTTCTTTAAAAAGTTCTTGTAGGATTTCATTCTGAATACAATTACAAATGTACACTAAATTCCCTAAAACCCTTTACAGCATTGGGGGTTGAATAATTTTGAACACAACTGTACATTCTTGAATGAAATATTGCAGCTAAACTGAACGGTCAACCACAAGTTCGTGTCTTTAGACTTGCACGATAGATGTATGGTTGAGCTTTCTCTTCCACGTCCAGTATAAACCATTCTGGCTTGAGTCATTTGGTCTGTCACTTGTTGTCTGGCTGTAGAGACATGTCATGCCCTAGATATCCCATATAGTTTACTGAACTTGCTAATGGCAGACTTTCTCTGTAACAGAGAATGAATAGGTTTAACAAAGAAGATGTGACCTGTATAGTGCCAAAGCGTCAGTGGAGTCTGTATAAACAGTTCGTACAATAAAACATTCTTCAGTGTAGCTCTTATCTCAGACCTTGGATAAAATTGCAGTAAGCAGTAACAGAGAAGCCTCTGCTTCATTTCAGCCTGACCCTTTAGTTCGATAACTCAAGGAAATTTTTTTAATTAACCTCAAACAATCTAACCTTTGTTTTGGGTCCAGAGGGAATTTAGTAGAGGGAGGGCCCTGTACCCCAGCTGCTTTTTGTTATATCGGGCACAAACAATTAGCCTTTTCATTCATTTCTAATAGTCTGAAACTTCCCCTTTCATAACTATTATGTCCTGTAACTGCACTCTTAGCACTTGTGATGATGGGATTGAAATCATTCTACATCGCATTAACGAAGAACATTTGTTGTCCCTTCTCAGTCTGTGACAGATGGACAAGTCATGTAGTTTAAAAAGCTGTTCTAGTCAAGCCCTCACCTATGCCTTAATTCTTTAGCTTTACAGGCAGTAAACCCTTTATATTAGGGGGTTGGCAGCATATTTTTGGGTGCTAGCTGGTAATCTAGCTATAGTAATCTGGATTGTCTGTCAGAGGTTTCCTGGACATTCAAAATTGCAAGTACCTGCTCTTGGTATGCTTGATTAACTAGTCATTCCACATTAGCACCCAGCTCTCTGTCACTTTTACTAACCCGAAGACAGAGTTAACTTTCAACCACTTACTGTGAAGTTTTATGATGTGCATAAAAGAGGAAGTCCTGATTCTTCTCAGAGGAAAGCGTTAAATTGGCTGTGCACAGGCTGCTTTCAGCTCCAGTTCGTGATTTACTTCAGACTCTGGGATAAGCCTGGCTCTAGTTTTGATCACAGGATACCTTCTTACAAGATCATTCTCTCGCACAGACAGAGCGCCACATCTCGCCACATCTCTCGCTCTAAGATCGGTCTGTATAAACCAAAGATACTTTTAATGTAAAACCATGGAGAAAAGCTATTTATTCAAATCCAGCCGCTTCTTTTCAAGATAAATACCTGACAGGATTTCCATCTAATATTGTGGAATATATCTTCACAATCTCCATCTTGACTTAATTTTTTTTATTTGAAGGTAAGTGTATTCTATTTGCATATTAAAAAAAACCTTTCTATAACCGTTTGTGAATGAAATTTGACAGGTGCTGTCATTGAATAATTGTCTACATATTTTATATCCACAGTATTAAGATTATATCCTATCCCCCCCCCCCCCCGTAAACTAGAACATACTGATAAAGTTGTTTTTCATATTTTAAATGTAGGTTTTCTTATGCTTGCATATAAATCAAATAGTGAAACTCTCAGTGTTTTTTGTTTTGCATCATATCCCTGTAAAGTTTCTTTAGAGAAGTGCAATGTCTGAACTGTAGCCAACTGTTACACTTTTCTGTAGTTAAAATAATAAATCTATATATAACATGTTTATATAGATGTGTGTGTATATATAAAATTACACCGCTTTTTTAAATGTGATTTTCACATGCTCTTCTCTTTTTGTCTGCTGTCCACAGAAAGTAAATATATTATCGAAGAGGTTATTTAATACGTTTTCAGCTGATGGAGGTTTGGAAGGGAATTATATATTTTTTAACCAAAATAGCTAAGTTTAATAATTCTTACATCTTTTGTATTGTTTTTCATCTTGATCATTTTGATCTAAAAATACACAATCCTCATCTGTTTCATCATTTAGTTAAGTACCACTTTTGTTATTTTATTCCTGGGGGAAAATGATGGTTATGTTTTAATATACCATATTTAGATGAGAAGTTATTACTCTTTCCTGATTATTTCCAAATTCTTAAAAAAAAGAAAGAAAATGATTCAGAGAAAAACCTTCTCCTACCTTTTTAGTTCTGTCAGTTTCACTAACCTGAAGTCAGTGTTAACTTCCATAGTTCAACCTGAAACAGGTAAAGTTTTATGTGACATGATTCAATCAGGGTTATTCAGAGAGAGGTGAAAAGCTGGAGAATGGAAAATTCTAGGTCGAAATAGCCAAACCAGAAAAATTCTCAGTTTCGAAATCTGCTATTTTGACTATCAGGGTTATTCAAAGAGATCCGAATGGCTGGAGAAAGGTAACTGAACGCTGAAAATCAGCGTTCGGTTACCTTTCCTGGCAATTCGGCTATCCAGAGAGCAGGCAATTCGCCAAATCCTGGCGAATTGCCTGCACATACGGTGCCTGTTCGGTGCCTGTTCGAGGGCAGTGAAATCCCCATGAAAAAGCACTGCTTCGGCTATTCAGAGAACACAAACCAGCAGTGAAAGGTTCCCGAAATGCCCTGCCATTCGGTGGTTTAATTCGACAGGTTTATTCAGGCGAATCTCATAGGCTTCAATGTTAAAAATATTCTGGTTTTAATTCAATATCTAATAAACCGTTCATTATAAAATTCTGCAGTAAAGAGTCTCTTTATTTATAGATTTTGTAGGATATTTTAAGAATTTTTATGGATTTTATTTTTTACATTACTTATTTTTTCTGTAACAGCCCTTTTTAGTATCATTCCCTGGACCTCATATGTAAATTTCAGACATTTTCGCTCAGTAGTTTCTTTGCAAACAGATTTTTACTTTTCAATCATTCAAGCAAACTGTTTTGCTAATTTATTCACTTCACTCGTCTGCGGTGTCAGCTTTTTCCAGCAGCTTCGCTGCGTGTGATCGGCTCCTGCTCGGGTTTTTCTTGCGTCTTCGAACAGGTTAATCCAGATGTTTTCGGCGTGCTTTCGCCGGGTTTTCGGCAGCTTTTCCCTGCACTTCGACAGCCCTGTGGTGCTTGCTGAATGTGTATTCGGCAGGGTAGCCGAAATGGGAAAGCCGATTTGCACCGAATTGAAGAGAACGAAATGTCTCCGAACGTGCGGTGACTTTTCGAATCTCTTTGAATAACCCTGCTAGAAGTTTCCATTCTCCAGCCATTCTCCTACTTTTCACCTCTCTGAATAACCCTGTCAGAATGACTGGAGAATGGAAAATGCTAGGTCAAAATAGCCGATTTGGAAAGTGAGATAAATGGGAGAATTTTTCTGGTTTGGCTATTTTGACCTAGAATTTTCCATTCTCCAGTCATTCTCCTGCTTTTCCCCACTCTCTGAATAACCCTGCATGTTTATGTATTCTTTTCTTCTCTCCCTCTTTCCTGTATCCACTGCTTTTTTTGCTATAGTAATTTTTTTACTTGGTAGCACTTTCTTGTGAGGTCTACAGTCTGTAAAAAGAGCACCAGCATGAGTATCCGATGTGATTTACTTATGGCACTTATAATACCTGCATGGAGAATTTGATACTGCACCATATACTAGTTTATTTTGTTGGCTTGAAAATTATTAGGAAAATACTTTCTCAAAAAAAAAAAAGTATTTTACCAGGAAGGATACATTGATATTTCTCTAATTTTCAAGTATGTCCTGGGTGGCAAGTACGTTAGGTGTCTTGCCTAAGGACACTTACTGGAGAGGAGCTCTTGCTAGGATCCTGTGTCTCCCCGGTTATAGAGCAGTGATGTTACCTCTTCTCCACCCAGCTGGTACTTATCCAATTTTTTTAATTATATTTCTTTATAATTTTTAGAATGTAAACCCTAATAGTAGTAAAAACTACATATAAGGACATGTGATATTACAGTATACAGATAATAAAAAAAATACAAATTATTTAGGTAAAAGTGAGCCTTTTACAAATGTTATCTATATCTGGATCCATGGGCCTTTTGTTATTACTGACTGCTCAATGTCGAGCCCTATAGTTCTTTCATGATTCATAAACAGCCAATTAAAGTATGATCTCCTAGCATGTGTCAAACCCCAATTTTTAGAGTTATTTTGCTGTTTTTTGAGCTGGACTTCTTAATCTGCATCTTGAGGTACTTTAACAGGACTGTGTCATGTTGGACCACATTCATTTGCATGGCAGCCTTTAATAAATCACATAAAATATACTAAATTCAAATAAAATTTAATAAAACCTTAAAGTAAAACGGATATTACGTACTTTCGTTATTAACACTTTAAACCATACTTGACGAGTAAATAATACACAGGAATCTCATTTGACCAGTAAAAAGGCTTTATTTAAAAAGCTCACAAGTCCTCATCATATCAACGCAATGTTTATTATTACTTTACACACAAGAAAGACAGTGTCAATTCTCCCCATCTCATCCCATTGTTTTTCTAATCCTTCAGCCATATAAACATTGATTCCAAGAGACAGAAATGTTATTAGTGTTTGAACAGCTGGAGAATGCTGAAGCAGTGACAGCTCACTGGCTATGAGGAGGAGCTATGGCACAAACCTATTCAAAACGACTTGATACCTTTCCAAATCTTCCTTAGTAGTAATCCGTTGCCAAGTAACTGTACATTGCTCGTAAATATTTTCCATGCTTTAATTCTGCCAGAAAATTGCTAGTTATTTGAACTATGTACAAAAGCTGCACACACAGGTGGATTTTATTTTTTCATTCAGTTTTACTGCACTGAGCTCATACTTCCGAAATGCGTCATACATAATTATTTGTATAATTCTTAACATTCTTTACCAGTTGCAGAATAGGCTCTATTTTCACATTTGTGATTCTACGGTACCTAGAAATGCTATACCGCTGTAATTACCCTGATTGTGGAGCTCTGAGCATATGTGTACCAGACAAGCAACATGTTTTGCTGCCCCCCCCCACCGCAGATCTCTCTCACCCAATAATGTCTGTTTCCCCAGTTTATGCAACTGTTATTCCTATCGCACCTCTTAAGGAAAAATGAGCAAAATTAGGAGCCATTATGTCTTTTCCAAACGTGGCAGTTTTTTTCCTGATCTTCTTTTTCACCATAATGTATTGACCCTTCCCATTTATTATTATCCTCTTATATAGCGCCAACAGTTTCTGAAGCGCTTTACAATAACCAAAGGAACAAGCATAAAATGGAGACAAGAGGTGTAGAGAATCCCTGCTCATAGGAGTTTACAATCTAGAAGCATTGGGGTGGAGGAACACATGGGGAGCTTTATTGGTCATCAGGAGGATCACTAGTATCAGTAGTTCAGGAATGGTCGGTGTCACGACCACTACGCACACTGCCGCGAAAGATGCCGGGTTAAGCCGCTCACTATCTGTCTATCCTAGACCCAGATAATACCTGCGTGGATCCATAATCCACATGCACGCTTATCTACCGTCCCGGCCACACTACCTCTAACAACAGGCACGTAGAGCGCGATATAATGATCCCAGGATTGCAACGCAGTACAAGTCTTCTCCTGAAGCGGGTAATGACTACGTCTCCCACAATCCCTGGTTTCACTTTCCTATTCTATTAGTTACGCTGCCACCAGTCCTCATGGACACTACGCGCGTCGCCACGGGAGACACAGGGCTAAGCAACCACACTATCTGCCTACCCTAGACTCTGACAGTGACTACAGATCCCACAATCCCTGCCGTCCGACGACCGCAACTCGCAATTTCTTATATAACCGGGCTTAAAGCAAATAGCAATACTCCCAATCTCTTAGTTAGCGTGGATCTCATCAGCCAGAAGCAGAAACTTAAATACGTTTTGTTTATTTATGATATAGAAAAATCACAGTGCATTGTTACAGGAAAAATTATAACTAGAATAAATCAATTAATTACACACTACACAGCAAATAAAAGAAAGAAGGGTTAACCACAGAGCATTACTTACGACACCTAATCAGTAAGCTAGCATCGATGGCTCCTGGAGCCTGGAGATAGGAACATGGACCGATCAGTCATCTTTCGAATGTACCCCAAGTGATCAGCCAGAGCACATGGCTAGTTTTCAGAATTTATACACTTCCTGGTCCTTCCAACCCACCCACAAATGGTCCAGCCTCCGGCACTACATATCCCAGAGTTCCCTTCTACAGAGCATGCTCTGTACGCTTGTCATTAATCTTTAATTGCCCCAAGGTGTCCTTCTTCCCCCCAGACCCCCCTTAGAGATCAAGGATGTGCTTCCTGTCTTTGAAGATAGGGTCTAAATCTTGGTGCCTGGCTGGCTCCCAAGGTGTGATTACCAGGATACACAATATGTCAGGGCACAAAAGACATTCCCTTTTACAGTTACGTGTTATATCCTCCCCCCAAGGGAGAAAGCTAACCATTTTAATTACATTTTAGCACTCCCTCTTAACAGCTGTGGACTGGGGATACACTTACCAAATGGTCAGACACAAATATGAATATGACGATATGGAGGAGATATATATGTATATAAACAGGCACATAGACACATATACACAGGCAGACCCTTATATAGATAGAAATACAGATCTAATCTGCCACATCTCCCATACAAAAGGAGACGCAGAAAGGGAGGGGCTAACATGCCTCTCACGTGTGTCTTAACACGGGTTCGCCAACGGGCATCTGGCACCTGCACCAGTCGCCGGCGCTATTACGGAGTGGGGGATGCACAGGTGTCCGTGCACTTTGCCCACCAAAGCGTGCACTCCATCTCGTAACCGCATCACACATTGCCCCATGCAGGCCTTTGGCGACTCCACCATTCTCCCCCACCTCTCCCAAACCTGGGGAAGGGGGTCACTCATACTGCACTCACAACACGGCACTGACTCTGAGAAGCCCCTGTGCTTCTGCAGCCCCTCCGGGTACACCGTTTGGGGGTGCAGCCCGTGTGCTTTACTCTCACCTGGCACCTCAGTCTTGCAGGCAGCCAAACACTCACCAACGGTCGCCTGCTCAGGAGCCATTCTTACAGCAGGGGGTCTGGTAAACCAGGGTGAAGCGCCCTGCTCCCCGGTAAATGCCCCCCCTGCATCTGCCAACGGAGTCAGGCATT
The DNA here is from genome assembly GCA_009667805.1 of Leptobrachium leishanense. Lineage (NCBI taxonomy): Eukaryota > Metazoa > Chordata > Amphibia > Anura > Megophryidae > Leptobrachium > Leptobrachium leishanense. The sequence goes on from CM019071.1 coordinate 87,426,762, forward strand.
GAACCTGGCTCTGGATAGATGGCTGGGAGATCACAGGGGCCCCAACAGGATCCGCTGCCTCCCCTTCTCTCACTGTCCCCACACATTCAGAATTTGGGGAACCATACAGATGGGGCATAGGATTCTCCACGCTCACCTCACCCCCCATTGCACACAGTTTCCCCACTGTATCACACAGTTTATCAAGCACGCCTTGCTTCGTAACCGATGAGCATACAGCCGTATGCCACCCTCCCCCACAGGGAGGTTGCTCAGTACCAGTTTCCTGTGGTACTGGGAATCTGGTTGGCTTTCCCCCAGGGCAACACGCGTCCACCCCAGGCCCTTCCTCCTGACCACACAGCATGCGCTCGGTGCCACCCGCAGCCTCAGACACATGCGACACAGACTGGCATACCACAGTATCCTGCCCATCCAGGATGTTCTGCCCTCCACTCCTTTCACCTGGCACCGCCAACCTGGATGGTTCAGGCCCTGGATAACCCTCTGCCACCCTAGGCCTCTCCTTCCGACCACCCAGTATGCCCTCTGGGCCACGCACAGTCTCAGACACCCATGGCACAGGCTGGCACACCGCGGTATCCTGCTCATCCCAGGCCTTCCGATGCCCACACTTTCCCTCCAGCACCACCGACCCAGTTGGTTCAGCCTTAAAGGAACCTGCCTTGGTCCTTTGTTCTCCCTCCCAACCGCGTGGCGTCACAGACACGCCTGAGTCTGGTCTAGGCAGGCACACCACAGTATCCTGCCACCCCTCCTAGGCATTCTGATCCACACCATTCTCACGGGGCACTAGAGTCCTGGTTGGTTTAGGCGCAAGCAGACCCGCAGTCATCCCTTGCCCTTGCTCCCAACCATATGGCGTTACAGACACACCCGAGTCTTGTGTTGCTAGGCATCCCGCAGTATCCTGCCACCCTTCCCAGGCATTCTGATCCACACCATCACATGGCAGAGACGGGCCTCGTGCCCTACTCCCCGCAGACTGCCAGCGGGTACCCACTTCCACCATGGGCACTGCGGCCTCCCACACATGGGGTCTGGGGAACCAGCTGACTCGGCTGCAGGCAGGCATTCACTCACCCCCTGCCTTTCTTCCCAGTCACACTGCCCCCTCATGCTACCACACAACACCTCGGACACACCTGGCGCAGGTGCAGACTGACTCACTGCCATCCCCACTGTAGAGCCACTAGTGGGCCTGGGTAAATCCCCAGCATCCCTTTCCAGTACATACTGTGACACCAATTTACCCAAATCCGTGCCCAGTAACACATCTGTAGGAATATTTTCAGACCTCTCCCAGCTCCCCAGTCCAGATAAAACCGGGCCATTGGTACCGCAGGACGTACCCCACCAAAACCATTTACTGCTAGAGTCCTGCCAGGAATAAAGTCTGCAGGGCTGACTAACCCTGGACGCACCAAAGTTACTTCAGCCGCCGAATCTCGTAAACCCACAGATACCGGAGTCCCGACAATGACTGCTTGCTGGTTCACGTTGGCACTGCCCTCCGATCTGGTCATGAACAGGACAGAGGGTGATGCTGAGGGGTATCTTCCCCCAGCTGTGGATGCAGGCTTCTTCCTCTGCGGGCATGCTGCCAGGAGATGGTTGACACTGTTACAAATAAAACAGCGACTGCTCACACTTCTTCCAGGCGAAGAAGGACTTGTTCCCCCCTCCCCAGCAGAGACTGGCACAGAGGGGGCGCTGTCGCCATGATGTCGGGGGGTCGTGAGGAGTTGGGCTTCCATCCCGATGATCCTTTGGGGGAACCTCTGCTCTGGTCCACAGACGCTCTGTTGGCCGCATGGAAATCGGCCAGCTCACCAGCTTCCAGGGCCGTATCGGGTTTGCGATCCAGAAGCCATTCCTGGATCTCAGGTGGGCACAGCTGCACTAACTGCTCTTTGATTAGCAGGTCTTCCAGGGCATCCAAGGTGTCAATCTTCAGCCCCCTGACCCATTGTCAAAATAGGGTGGTCAGGTGACTCACGACTGCAGAGTAGCTCTCCACGGCCCACTTCTGCAAGGACCTGAACTTTTTGAGATATACCTCTGGCGTGCGGTTATACCGTCTCTGCAACGCGGCTTTAATCGCCTCATAGTCCTGGTCGCTCTCAGCTGGTAATTCTGCAAAGGCTTCAAGCGCTGGACCTTTTAGTCCAGGAGTGAGGTACCTGGCTCATTGCTCCTTGGGCAGCTGGTACTGTCGACAAGTCTTTTCAAAACTTCGCAGGAACACATCCAGGTCCCCATCTTTGTCAAGGGTGGGAAAGTTCTCGGCACGAGGTCTGGGCGTAGAGAGATCTGCAGCACCCGCAGGGGCAGGAGATAATTGCGTTCTGCCTGCCTGGGCCATAGCGAGCTGATGTGTCCGTTTGGCTTGCCGCTCCGCAGCCTCTCGCTCACACGCAGCCCTGCGCTCCGCAGCTTCTCGGTCCGCTTGGCGCGCTGCTTGCTCAGCTTGGCGAGCTGCCGCTTCTCGGTCCGCTAGGCGCGCTGCCGCCTTTCGCTCACCTCTGCGCTCCACAGCTTCGCATTCAGCCTCAGCTCTGCGCTCTGCAGCTTCGCGTTCAGCTCTGCGCTCCTCTCGCTCTTGGTACTGCAGGATGAGCTGAAGCCGCATCTGAGAGTCCGCAGAGTCCACATGTTTTAAAACAGTCTGCAAGTAAACATCCAGGGCAGTATCACCCTTGGGCGAAGCACTTGACACTGTCCTTTCCACTGGACTTGCGTTTCCTTCGGCTGGGTCAAGCGTGGTACCCTGCTCTGCTGCGTCCTGGACTGCTTGCCTCGCCTCATAATCCTCAAGGGCTTGCAAAAGTTCATCCTTCTTTTTATCCTTCGTCAAAATATTTTTGTCTTTACATAATTGTTCCAAGGTCTTTTTCTATGGTTGTTGCGACATTCTCACTCCAGCCAAATAAAAGATAGAAAAGAAAAACAAAGAAGGGGAAGGGAACTGCTGTAAATTGTGTAAATTCTAATAAATGCACGGAGTTCTGCTCTGGAAATTGGAAAACCAATTTCTTTAGTATCTGGATCTATGTTGCTTCACAGATCCAAATACTAACCTGATATCCCACCGCTTGCCAGCAGTTGTCACGACCACTACGCGCTGCCGCGAAAGACGCCAGGTTAAGCCGCTCACTATCTGTCTATCCTAGACCCAGATAATACCTGCGTGGACCTACAATCCACACGCGTGCTTATCTACCTGTCCCGGCCACACTACCTCTCACAACAGGCACGTAGAGCGCGACATAATGATCCCAGGATTGCAACGCAGTACAAGTCTTCTCCTGAAGCGGGTAATGACTACGTCTCCCACAATCCCTGGGTTCACTTTCCTATTCTATTAGTTACGCTGCCACCAGTCCTCATGGACACTACGCGTGTCGCCACGGGAGACACAGGGCTAAGCAACCGCACTATCTGCCTACCCTAGACTCTGACAGTGACTACAGATCCCACAATCCCTGCCGTCCGACGACCGCAACTCGCAATTTCTTATATAACCGAGCTTAAAGCAAATAGCAATACTCCCAATTTCTTAGTTAGCGTGGACCTCATCAGCCAGAAGCAGAAACTTAAATACGTTTTGTTTATTTATGATCTAGAAAAATCACAGTGCATTGTTACAGGAAAAATTATAACTAGAATAAATCAATTAATTACACACTACACAGCAAATAAAAGAAAGAAGGGTTAACCACAGAGCATTACTTACGACACCTAATCAGTAAGCTAGCATCGATGGCTCCTGGAGCCTGGAGATAGGAACATGGACCGATCAGTCATCTTTCGAATGTACCCCAAGTGATCAGCCAAAGCACATGGCCAGTTTTCAGAATTTATACACTTCCTGGTCCTTCCAACCCACCCACAAATGGTCCAGCCTCCGGCACTACATATCCCAGAGTTCCCTTCTACAGAGCATGCTCAGTACGCTTGTCATTAATCTTTAATTGCCCCAAGGTGTCCCTCTTCCCCCCCAGGCCCCCCTTAGAGATCAAGGATGTGCTTCCTGTCTTTGAAGATAGGGTCTAAATCTTGGTGCCTGGCTGGCTCCCAAGGTGTGATTACCAGGATACACAATATGTCAGGGCACGAAAGACATTCCCTTTTACAGTTACGTGTTATATCCTCCCCCCAAGGGAGAAAGCTAACCATTTTAATTACATTTTAGCACTCCCTCTTAACAGCTGTGGACTGGGGATACACTTACCAAATGGTCAGACACAAATATGAATATGACGATATGGAGGAGATATATATGTATATAAACAGGCCCATAGACACATATAGAAACATAGAAAAATGTTGGCAGATAAGAACCTTTCGGCCCATCTAGTCTGCCCAATTACATGGATACTTAACCTGGATTTATCTTTTGATTAGGATAGCCTTATGCCTATCCCATGCTTGCTTAAATTCAATTACTGTTTTGGCCTCTACCACTTCAACTGGAAGGTTGTTCCATGTATCCACCACCCTCTCAGTAAAATAATGCTTCCTGATGTTACTTTTAAACCTTTGCCCCTCTAATCTAAGACTATGTCCTCTTGTTTTGCTACTTTGTTTCCGTTTAAATATACTCCTTTCCTCTACCTTGTGGATTCCCTTTACGTATTTAAATGTTTCTATCATATCTCTCTGTCTCGTCTTTTTTCCAAGCTGTACATGTTAAGATCATTAAGCCTTTCCTGGTAACTTTTCTCCTTCAAGCCGTACACCATTTTAGTAGCCCTTCTCTGAACTCTCTCTAAGATGTCTATATCCTTCTGGAGATACGGTCTCCAGTACTGCACACAGTACTCCAAGTGAGGTCTCACCAGTGCTCTGTACAGTGGCATGAGCACTTCCCTTTTCCTACTGCTAATACCTCTCCTACACAACCAAGCATTCTGCTAGCATTTCCTGCTGCTCTATAACATTGACTACTTACCCTTAGATCCTCTGAAATAATAACCCCTAAATCCCTTTCCTCAGATGTTGAGGTTAGGACTGTATCAAATATTCTATATTCAGCCCTTGGGTTTTTACGTCCCAGGTGCATTATCTTGCACTTATCCACATTAAAACTATACACAGGCAGACCCTTATATAGATAGAAATACAGATCTAATCTGCCACATCTCCCATACAAAAAGAGACGCAGAAAGGGAGGGGCTAACATGCCTCTCACGTGCATCTTAACACGGGTTCGCCAACTGGCATCTGGCACCTGCACCAGTCGCCGGCGCTATTACGGAGTGGGGGACGCACAGGTGTCCGTGCACTTTGCCCACCAAAGCATGCACTCATCTCGTAACCGCATCACACATTGCCCCATGCAGGCCTTTGGCGACTCCATCATTCAGATCTAATCTGCCACAGTCGGGGTCATGGAAGTGGCCTCAATCATGACATGTAAGTAGGTGAGCAGAGGGATGAGAAGAGTGTAGTATTTGTGTGGCGCCACTAGATGGCTCTGTTGTCAACCCACTAGGGATAACAGGGCTCAAAAAACCAACTGTATATAGGTGAATCTGATCTAAAAAAGACGAACCAGTGTGAAAAAAAGTGCAGAAATTGCCTCTAAAAGAATGAAGATTAAAACAGAAGAAGAATTAGGCAACTATCAAAAGTGAAATATAAGAACTCTGATAAAAACAGAGAATAAGAAACTCACCAGGAGTAACACTGTGCACAAAAGTAGTTCACAGACAATTAATTCGGGGTGTGAACCTGAGTGATCAATTAACCAAATAGGTACTGGGGATCACAATAAAGTGCCAAGGATCACAAGGTGAAATAAATATCTAGAATTAAAGTGCTACGGAATTCAACCTAGGTTAGAGGGAAATTAAATAAATATAATCTGAGGAATGGAATATGCAGTAAAACAGAATAAAAACACACTGAATGATACAAACACTGCCAGTGTCTAAAATAAGTCCGGCATATATATGAAAATATACTCGTTCCAGTAAGGTGAAAAAAGCGCTTAAATAGATGATGATAAAGGTAAAACTAGTCCAGATCAGAAGTTTAGTTCATAAAATACTGGCCAGGAGGAAGATACAGCAGCAGCCGGACAAACCAGAGACAGCGGCAAATCCCCGAAATCCGCTGGAGTAGAAGATTCAGGATACACGACCGGTGTCAGGCGCTAGCAGTTTCTTTCACTTCGGCTCCAGTTAGGATCGATCTAACCCGTTTATTCGTCCTCCCAGAGTAGAAGCAAAGCAGGGATGGAAAAACAAACAAAAATACATCTAGTGTAGATTGTCTATTCCTGATCAGAAGAGCACAAAGATGAAAATGTACTCACTCTTTGGGGTGCCAATTCAACCAAATAGGCACCAAATCGTAGACAAATCGGTGAATTTGTACGCCAGGGGCACCGATTCCCCTCTCAGAAATCCAGGGAGTAGAACTCTCAAGCCTTAGAGACGTCTTGCAGGATACCAGATGGACTAAAATCACCAAGAGTCAGTCGAGGTGAAATAATACATCAAAGGTTTTTAATAAATAAAGCAAGTTTAAAATACACCTCAGACGCGTTTCGCTACAGTTAGCTTCCCACTGATGAAGCTAACTGTAGCGAAATGCGTCTGAGGTGTATTTTAAACTTGCTTTATTTATTAAAAACCTTTGATGTATTATTTCACCTCGATTGACTCTTGGTGATTTTAGTCCATCTGGTATCCTGCAAGACGTCTCTAAGGCTTGAGAGTTCTACTCCCTGGATTTCTGAGAGGGGAATCGGTGCCCCTGGCATACAAATTCACCGATTTGTCTACGATTTGGTGCCTATTTGGTTGAACTGGCACCCCAAAGAGTGAGTACATTTTCATCTTTGTGCTCTTCTGATCAGGAATTAGACAATCTACACTAGATGTATTTTTGTTTGTTTTTCCATCCCTGCTTTGCTTCTACTCTGGGAGGACGAATAAACGGGTTAGATCGATCCTAACCGAAGCCGAAGTGAAAGAAACTGCTAGCGCCTGACACCGGTCGTGTATCCTGGAGCAGAGGGATGAGTTGCAACAATAATATGGTACTCTACTCTGAAGAGATGGGTTTTGAGGGATTTCTTGAAGGCCTGAAGATTAGGGGAGAGTTTGATAGGACAAGGTAAGTCATTCCACAGGACTGGAGCTGCCCTTGAGAAGTCTTGGAGGCATGAGTTGGCAATAGGGGTGTAGACAGAGGACAGGTGGAGATCGCCCGCAGACCTGAGTGGTCTAGACAGGACATGCTTTCAGAGTAAAGAAGACATGTAAGGAGGGGGTCGAGTTATGAACGATTAAACATGAGCGTCAGTATTTTAACCTGTATCCTGAAATGTACAGGAAGCCAATGGAGGGACCGGCAGAGGGGGGAGGTACGTGAGGAGTGTCAGGTGAGAAAAAAAAGCCTGGCACCGGCACTCATTATGGATTTCAAAGGGACAATACTGGCTTGGGGAGGCCAAGAAGGAGTGAGTTACAGTAATCAAGCCGTGAAATCTCATCTTCTTAACCTCTGTGTTCCTACCTGGTCTCATAGCACCCCTTATGTCTCTATTTCCTTGTGTCTCAACTTCCCCCAATTTTTCTCTCCCCAGAGAAGTGGAGACTTGCCCATTGGGGCAGCACCGCACTAGTAGTTTTGGGGCAAAAAAATAAAATGCCAAAAAAATAAAAAAAATGTGTGCAGGCTCAATGCTAGTATTTCTTGGAGGGCAGTTGGTGTTAGTTTAAAAACATACAAAAACTGTTAAGGTTTTCGCCTCATTGTGCCAACCGGAACGGAGTATGCACAGAGACCTGCAAAAAAAATATATATATATATTTATTTTTTTCCTCCCGCAAACCTAACAACTACTGAGCATGCTCTGGGCTAGTAAACCGATTTCTAGTGCTCCCCGGCAGCATGTACAATTCATGTCACGCAGGGAGAAATGAATTCACTAAGACAATATGATTTCCTTTATGAATTCTGTCTACTGCAAGGAATCACTTTTACAGACTTTCACTTAGCATGTAGAAGTGGGTTTTGGGGAATATGAAGGAAAATATTACTACAGTAAGTATTTTAAAACATTTTCCCTTCAAATTTTATTTACAGTATATATACTGTGTTATAGCCGATTGTCAGGATTTAAATGTTACATGGGTGGGGCTTATGCAAGATGTGGGGGGAGCCTAGTATTCCTCCAATAAAAAACATCTCTAACTGCTACTGCCCCAGATATTAGATCTTTTTGATTACTATCTTTTGGCTTCCCAGATGTTTGACATCTACTTGACTTACAATGTAGCCAGTACACTTCCAACCCTTTAGAAAAGACTGTTGGTTCAGATATCGTACACAACTCTGTCCCATGTTACATATTTTCTGAAGGGGGCAACTGCGTCCCCTCACCTGCCATGTCCCGCTTTGTAACCCTTTTTGACTGGCAGGATCTCCTGTTGGGTGTGCAATCTGTGCAGCCACCCATGGCTCCATCGCAATAAAGTTGTCTGACACCGCTCCCGAATTGCACTGAACAGTAGGAGGTATGGGGACCAGGGTTGTAACTACCAGGGGTGCAGAGGGTGCCACTGCACCCGGGCCCTTGAGTCCAGGGGGCCCACACTCACCTGCCTTGGCCTGGGGGCTTGTATGTATGTATATATATGTATATATATCATTATTATTGATTTTATACTTATTTTTGAGTTTTACTTTGGAGCTGTGTGATACACTCATACACGCCAGATATTACTGTTAGTTTTGTTGCTGTAAAGCTCTGATTTACTCTGTTACACACTGCACATTACTGATACGTTCATGCACAGCACACATTACTGTGAGGTTTATTGCTGTGGAGCTCTGTGAGATACACAGTGCACATAACATCAAAAATAGGATGGACTGATGAGGTCATAGTGAACCTGGAAAAAATGGGACACTGGAGTCAACATTGTGGACCTGGCTGGAGGGGACCAAAGCATGTTGACAGGAGGGGGGGATATGTTTTTGCCTACAGTGGGTACCTCCTGCACCTGGGCCCTGAAGTTTCTAGCGACGCCTCTGATGGGGACAGATTCCAATTCCTTCGTTTCACGAGAGGAGCCTTCCCAACACTATGCACTCCTGGAAGCCCCTCTACCACCATACCACGCAATGTGTGTCCCTGCCTTGCCCCTCTAGGTGGGTATGTACTATGCATCCCACCACCACGTCCTTCATGTGTCCTTTCTGTGTTTTATGGTTAATGGAGATATATCGGGAAATAGCAGAATTCCTGTAATGTACGCTTTAGTTATTTGCGCCCTCTTAATTTTGAACAAATCAGGAGAACATTCCAACTAACATATTTAGAAACGTCAACAGCTTATTTAAATATTTTAACAAATTTTAACCCTTTAAAGAATCTAACAACTCTTAATCCTTTCAGAATTTCAATGGTTTTTAACCCATTCAAGATTTTTTACAAGGTTTTTAACCCTAGACTCTGTTAATGGGAATTTAGTTCACAATATATGGCCATAAATTGCTTCAGCCTGTCGACAACGCCAATCTCTCCCACTTTCGACAGGTCCTACTGTACATCACCTAATGACCACCATTATGGGATTAACCCATTTACAGAGGACTGAATCCTATTGTGACATTTTCCCTGGTTTTGGCCGTGCCCCCTGGTGGTGAGAGGCATTCATGTTTGTTTTTCCCTGTTTTATGTTTGGCTATGCTGTCTGGGGCTGCTCTGGGGTTCTGCTGTGATCTTCTGGTCTGAGGTCATATGGCCCAATCACACAGACCCACTCCCTATATAACTCCCAGCAGCACAGAGCTTCATTGACCGTTTGTGGAGTTCTATGGTGGTTGTGGTTCTTGTGTCCTGTTCCTGATTCCCGCGTTGCTGCATAGCTTCATGTCGAGTATTTTCTGGTTTTGACTTTTGGCTTATGTTCCTCTATATTCTCTTTCTTGCTCTCTGTACACTGTATTCTGCTATTCCTGTTACTGACCTGGCCTGGCTGAGAACCGCTCCTGTGTATGACTTCTGGCTCTGGTTTATTCTCTGGTCTATTCCCTGTAACGAGCATCAAGATATTCCTGTGTATGACCTTTAGCGTGTTCTCTTGACAGTGGCGGATTGCAGGAGGGCAGAATGGGAAGAGGAGCAGGAAATGACAGTGGTGAGATCATGGTGTGAGCATATAGGCTTCTCTAAAGTAATGCGTTTTCAGAGACTTTTTGAAGGACTGGAGAGATGGGGTGAGTCTTATGTTGTGGGGGAGGGAGTTCCAAAGAAAGGAGGCAGCTCGGGAGAAGTCCTGAAGGCGAGAGTTGGGCATGCGGGTACGAGGAACTGATAGCATCAGATCATTGGCAGAGCAAAGTGGTTGGAATGGAATATACCTGTTAATAGGGGAGGAGATGTAGGCAGGGGCGCAGTTATGGAGAGCTTTGTATGTGAGGACTGTATCAATATGTGTGGAACCAGGAAGGAGAGTGTTTGTAACCCGGGGGAAGGATATATGTGTTACACTGCAGCTCAGCAGGATATAGGAGAGGAGTCACATGGACACGGACTAGTTAGCAGAACTGTAGATTAGAACCTGTTATAAGATGATCTCTTAATAAATATATAAAACCCTGCAGCTGGAGTCAGAGACAATATTTACAGAATCAGTCTCATTTATACATGGTGGCAGCGGATCTAATTTGAAAACTACTCCAAAAGCAGATATGGAAGGTTTAAAAGCACCCAGTCTCCTGGATTTTCAGGCAAGAAATCTGTCTCAGGCATGGAAGAGATGGAAAGAAGAAATGCTTCTATACACAGACCTGGTCCTGGTTGATAAACCAGAAGAGATGAAGGTAAAGCTGTTCCTGTACTTGATTGGGGATAAAGGCAGAGAGGTTAAAGACACCCTTCTCCCAGGAGTGGCAGCTCCCTCACTGACTGTCCTAATGAAAGCATTTGATGATTATTGTGAGCCAAAACAAAATGAGACTGTGGAAAGATATAATTTTTTTTCACGGAGTCAGAGGGAAGAAGAAGGCATAGACGCATATGTCACAGAGCTGCGTACACTGGCAGCCACCTGCAATTTTGGTAATATCAGAGACTCTTTAATAAGGGACAGAATTATATGTGGCACAAGAGATTCTAACCTCAGGGAACGTTTACTGAGAGAAGTGGACTTAACACTTGATAAATGTCTACAAATCGGCAGAGCTGCTGAACTGTCTACAGAGAGGGTGAAGCTCCTGGAGAGGTCCAGCACCGGTGCAGTGTCAGTCCATGGAATGGAAACAAGCTACACTCTTAGGAAGAGTCCGAGCAGAATGGCAGAGACTCCACATAAGATAATACAGTGCATATATTGTGGTAAGCGTCACGAGAAACTGAAAGAGAAATGCCCAGCATTTGGAAAGCAATGTAAGGGGTGCGGTAAGGCCAATCATTTCATTAACCAGTGCCGTGCCAGTCTGCACCAACAAAGGAAGCCGGCAGTACAAGCTGTATATAAGGAAACAGCGGATTCAGAGGAATACGAAGACATTCTGGGTCTGACTTTGGAACCAGCTTTTCAGATTTGTGCACTGAAGAAATCTACGAGCAAATTTTCATCAGCTTTGTTTGCTACCATGCTCATCGACCAGCAAGCTGTGAGATTCCAAATGGATTGTGGGGCGGACTGCAATGTCCTACCAGCAAGGATGGTGAAAGACCAATCTAAAATTCTACCCTGTGATAAGATACTAAGGATGTACAATAAGAGTACACTGACACCAGTAGGGATATGTAAGCTCAAAATAAGGAACCCATGCAATCAAAAGTTATATCAGGCTGAATTTGTTGTCATTGACTCAGAGCTGTGTCATCCTATACTAGGAAGTAGAGCTATCCAAGCCATGGATCTGATCTCGGTGCAGCACCAAAATATCCTAACTGTGGAACAAGACAGCAAACAGTCAGATAGCGCTATGTGGGGCTGGTCAACCATCAACAAGGAGTATGCTGATATTTTTCAAGGAGTGGGCTGTCTAGAGGGAAAATTGAAATTGGAAGTGGATGCTCTTGTACAGCCTGTTAGACTTCCAAAACGAAAAGTTCCTGTATCATTACTCAAACCCCTTCAAGAGGAGCTCGCCAGTTTAGAAAAACAGGGGATTATCACCCCTGTAGAGAGAAGCACAGACTGGATTAGTAGTATGGTGATAGTGAAGAAACCATCAGGGAAGTTAAGGATTTGCATTGACCCTAAGCCTCTAAATAAAGCTTTGAAAAGGAGCCACTATCCTTTGCCTACACTTGATGACATACTTCCTGATCTAGCAAGGGCAAGAATTTTTTCAGTGTGTGATGTAAAGAGTGGATTTTGGCATATCGAATTAGAGGAAGACTCCAGCTACTTAACCACTTTTTCTACTCCTTTTGGCCGATACCGGTGGGTTAGGATGCCTATGGGTATTAGTCCTGCCCCAGAGGTTTTTCAGAGAAAACTAAATCATGCACTGGAAGGGCTACCAGGTATCAGGGTTATTGCAGATGATATCCTGATTGTAGGAGAAGGAGAAACTGATGTGGAAGCCATTAAAGATCACGATCAGAAGCTGAGGAAGTTACTAGATCGTTGCAGAGAACGACAGCTCAAACTAAATCCAGAGAAATTCCAGTTAAGAAAAACTGAAGTACCTTATATTGGTCACTTATTGTCAGCCCAGGGACTTCAAGCAGACCCCAGCAAAGTAAAAGCCATTACTGAAATGCCCAGACCCACAGACGTTAAAGGAGTACAGAGATTTTTGGGGATGGTGAACTATCTTTCAAGGTTTTGTGAGAACATATCAGATGCAGGTGAACCTCTGCGCCAACTAACCCAGAAGGATGCAGTGTGGGAGTGGACTGAAGTGCAGGAAGGGGCATTTCAGCAGATCAAATCAAAAATCAGTTGTGCGCCAGTACTCAAGTATTATAACCCAGAAGAACCATTGGAACTACAATGCGATGCGTCAGAGAGAGGTCTGGGAGCAGCACTGATGCAGAGTAAGCAACCGTTAGCTTTTGCAAGCAGAGCATTGACGGAGACAGAGCAAGGTTATGCCCAGATTGAGAAGGAGTTGTTAGCAGTCCTCTTTGGCATGGAAAAATTTCATCAATTCACATTTGGACAAACAGTAGCTGTACAGTCCGACCATAAGCCCCTTGAAAGCATTATGAAGAAACCTTTACTTAAAGCACCCCGACGTCTTCAGCGTATGATGTTACGTCTTCAAATGTACGATGCATGTATCAGATACTGCCCAGGAAAGTCTCTGGCAGTGGCAGACACATTGAGTAGGGCTTATCTGGACGAGGGTTCCGTGGAGGGCTCAGTGGAGCACCAGATTGAAACGGTAAACATGCTCCAATATCTACCCATCTCAAACAGGAGACTTGACGCTATACAAAAAAGCACCGATAAAGACAAGACTTTACAAGCAGTGAAGCACATTGTTTTGAGGGGATGGCCTCATGCAAAGGAACTGGTACCTCTAGAGGCTTCACCATTTTACCACATACGTGATGAACTGAGTGTACAGGATGGTGTACTATTCAAAGGCGAGCGAGTTGTTATACCATCTGAACTTCGATCTGATATTATGTCTCGGATCCATTCTTCACATTTCGGCGTGGAAGGATGTCTACGTAGAGCCAGGGAATCTGTTTACTGGCCAGGAATGAATGCGCAGTTGAAAGAGTACATTGACCAATGTGACATATGCCGGTCATTTGATACTAAACAACAAAAGGAGACCTTGATGCCTCATGAGATCCCAACTAGACCATGGGAAAAGATCGGTACTGATTTGTTCACATTCCACGGACACGAGTATTTAATAACGGTGGACTATGACTCTAACTTCTGGGAGATAGACCAGATTCAGGATACAAGATCAACAACAGTGATAAGAAAATTGAAGGCTCATTTTGCCAGATATGGAATCCCAGACACTGTATGTTCAGATAATGGACCCCAGTTTATTTCGATGGAGTTTAAAGAATTCAGTATGAATTGGGACTTTGACCACATTACCTCATCACCAGGATACCCCAAAGCAATGGGAAGGTAGAGTCGGCAGTAAAAACGGCCAAGAGACTCCTGCAAAAGGCTGTGTCCTCTGGTAATGATCCCTACCTAGCATTATTGGATCATCGCAACACACCAACGCAAGGTCTGGAGTGCAGTCCTGCTCAAAGACTGATGGGTCGAAGGACCAAATCGTTACTTCCCATGAGAGGAAGTCTGTTAATGAAGGATCACGGGATGAATGACAGGCACCAAATTCTATGCACAAAACAACGTGCATTGCAAGCCGCTCAATATAATAGGGGAGCCAAAGACCTGCGGCCTCTAAATGTTGGCGAACAGGTGTGGGTACAACCACCAATTAACCAGGGAAAAGAGTGGCGGAAAGCTTGCCTAAGAGCCCCTGCTGGAATCAGGTCCTATGAAGTTGTAACAGAGTCAGGACAAGTTCTGAGAAGAAATAGGAGGCACCTGAGAGGCACTGGACGATACAGGCCTCAAATAAGGACCCAAAGTAGCAATCAAGAGGAATATGACACGGACGAGACAAACCAGCCATCAATAGCAAATACCCCAGAAGAAGATCAGGAAGAACCACACTGTGAAATATCAGACACAGAAAGACTGGGGGATGACACCAATGTTCTACGAGAACAACCACAAGGATACAGAAACACCCAGACTAGAAGCGGGAGATCCATCCTAAAACCAGCATATCTAAATGATTATGTGGACTAACATGTGACCCACTACAAGAATCCGTTTCACGATCCATCTACCTCCTAGACTTGAGCTAAAGGAAACAACTTCCATTTTCCCAAAAAGGGAAAGATGTATCAATATGTGTGGAACCAGGAAGGAGAGTGTTTGTAACCGGGGAAGGATATATGTGTTACACTGCAGCTCAGCAGGATATAGGAGAGGAGTCACATGGACACGGACTAGTTAGCAGAACTGTAGATTAGAACCTGTTATAAGATGATCTCTTAATAAATATATAAAACCCTGCAGCTGGAGTCAGAGACAATATTTACAGAATCAGTCTCATTTATACAAGGACCAGTATTTTGAAATTGATTCTAAAGGAAACCGGGAGCCAGTGTAGAGATTGACAGAGGGGTGAGGTGTAGGAGTCTGGCACAGGCGTTCATTACAGACTGCAGAGGGATAATCTGGGATCTCATAAGGCCAGAGAGAAGGAGGTTGCAGTAGTCAAGGCGAGAGAGAAGTAGAGTTGGACGAGCATTTTAGTAGAGTCTGGATTAAGAAAGGGACGAATGCTGCAATGCTTATTGTGTGGAAGTAGCAAGATTTGGTTAGAGACTGAATGTGAGGAGTAAAGGATAGATTGGAGTCCAAGAGGACCCCGAGGCAACGAGCCTGAGAGGTCGAAGTAATGTGGCACCATTCACCTGAAGGGAAATGGGAGCAGGAATTGAGGTCTTAGACAGAGGGAAGATAAGAAGTTCAGTTTTCGAGAGGTTGAGGTTTAGGAAATGGGAAGTCATCCAGTCGGAGACAGCTGAGAGGCAGGATGTAACATGGTCCAACACCGGAGGAGAGAGATCGGGAAAGGTAGATTTGGGTGTTGTCAGCATAGAGATGATAGTTGAAACCATGGGAAGAGATGAGATTGCCCAGAGAGGCAGTATAGATTAAGAAGAGTAGCGGACCCAGAACAGAGCCTTGAGGTACCCCAACTGAAAGAGGAACAGATGGAGAAGAGGCACCAGCAAAGGAGACACTGAAGGATCGAAGAGAGAGATCGGAAGAGAACCAGGAGACAGTGGCATCACTGAGGCCAAGCTGACGCAGCATGAGGAGTAAAAGAGGGTGGTCAACAGTGTCGAATGCAGCAGAAAGATCAAGAAGAATAAGGAGTGAGAAGTTACCTTTGGTTTTAGCAGCAGTCAAATCATTAGTCACCTTGGTCAGAGCAGTCTCAGAGTGCTGGGAGCGAAAGCCGGACTGGTGCAGATCGAGTAGAGAGTTAGCAGAAAGAAAACTGGGGAGCTGGTTATAGACCAGGCGTTCTAGAATTTTGGAGGCAAAGGGGAGCAGAGAGATGGGACGGTAGTTCGAGAGGGAAGTAGGATCAAGCAATCGCTTTTTTAGAATGGGGGTGATCAGAGCATGTTTGAAAGCAGAGGGGAAGACTCCAGAGGATAGGGAGAGGGAAATGTGAGTCAAAGCAAGGACGGCGACTGGTAGAATATATTGAGTAAGGTGCGAGGGGATGGGATCAAGTGGACAAGTGGTTGGACAGGAGGACATGAGAACCTCTGAGCAATCCTCCTCTGAGACCGGAGAAAAGGAAGACATAGTAGGAGAGAGGGCAGGGAGTCCATGGGGTAGAATGGTTAAAGGAGGAGGGCAGTGAAGAAATATCTTGTCTAAGTTTATTGATCTTATTGGTGTAGAAGTTAGCAAAGCTGACAGCAGTGAGGTCTGTGGAGGGTTGAGTGGAAGCGAGGCGCATTAACAGATTAAAAGTATGAAACAGGCGTCTGAAGCACCCGCCCTTTTTACTTATTAAAGGTTGAGTGCTGCTGCCCTCCTGGTGTACTCTTAATTTTGAATATGGACCCTAATGTGACTCTCTGCCTGCATATGATTCCTGGAGTCAACACTGCTTTACCGTTTTTGCTCATGCTTAAACGCGATTTGAAGTCATGTTTTATTAAACGACCCAGACAAATTATATATCCTTTTTTTTCAGCAGAATCATAATATATCATTATAATAAGTATTCAGCATGCTCTGCCAGAATGCTACACCAAAAAAAATGTGAATTTCCAATCATCTACAACGTGTAAGTTTATTTTTTTCACATTTTATTATCCGAGTCTTTGCGGTTACATTTTCTATGGGGTACGCTTGTTAAAAAAATTAGAAAGGGGAACCTGTTACTTTATTTTTCTGAGAAAATACGTGATTTTAGCTAAAACTGAAAAAAATGTTAGTGCAGCATAATTTTTCACATTATAATTGAAACGTGAACAATAGAGCTGCATTAATAAATTAAACAAGAAGAAAAAATTTTAAAAATGTTTTTACATTTTAGTTCATGTAACTTGGTCATGCTCTGGCCTTTCCAATGATACCAAACATGCCTCTCTAGCTGCCACTGATCAGGAGATGGGGGGGTTCTTTAGACCCATCTTAGGCTAGGGTCAGACGAACGCAGTATTAACGTGCGTTTAGCTGCACTTAATCACGGCTGTGCTAGCAGCAAATGACGTCCAATGCCGGGCAACATACGAAGAACGGCCGCACAAAAGACGTTTTGAGAACGTCAAACCACTAGTACTGATGTACAGAGTGTGCTGCGTCCGCATAGCGGCATGTGTGCGTGATTAGGAGACGTCAGACGCTGCTCATGTCCAGCCAACATAACGTCCAGACACCCAAAGTTTCCTGGTTTGGATCCGTAAAAAATCACGGCTGTAATTGCACATCGTATGACCGCTATCACGTATTCCGTGAAACAATATGTCCATTCGTTTGGACGCACTTTTTGACGGTCGATGCGAAAAAATGCGTTCGTCTGACCCTAGCCTTAGGGTTTCCATAGGGGAATCCCTTGGCAGCTAGGGGTTAATTCCCTAACTGACGTCATTGCGTGATGACATCAGAGGGAAGGGGGAGGCCCCAGAGGCTTGACTAACATCCAAGATGTCAGCTACCTCCAGGAGCAGTCTGCATTCCGACACCAAAGGGGTCAATGAGCGGCAACCTGGGAATGGTCATTCTGTGACCTTTCCATCAATGCCTCTATTTTTGAGCTAATATGTCCCGATCGGGAAGGAGAGGGGTTTAAAGGACCCCGCCTTTCAGGCACTCTCCTGGCTCTGCTGGGGAGGGCAAGTGAAACTGACATCATCACGCACCAGCGCGATGATGTCAGTACCCCGAGACCAGTCATATGGGACGGTCCCAAGCAGTCATTTGTTTCCCCGGTTCTGCAGAGACCCATGACGTGTGGGTGATGACCTCTGCACACAATGTGCAGAGCCGAGGACGTCTCCCACACCTCAGCTGCAGGGAAGAGGTTAAAAGATTAAAATAAAAGAAAAATTGGCTACTTTACAATATTTGGTCGTATATATATCTTCCTGGGATGGAAGGTTCTATGCTCTATATCAGGGCTGTCAAACTTCGGCCCCCTAGATGTTTCTGAACTACAACTCTCATGATTTCCTGGCCATCTAATACGTTAAAAGTATTCTGGGAATTGTAGGCCTCAACAACTGGGGGATAGTACGTTTTTCAGCCCTGCTCTAGATAGTGTGTTTAATATTGCACAATTTCTTTATTGGCGTACAGGCAGAAATGCCCATAGTATCACGGTTAGTGTATGAGACAAAGACTGATAATGGTCAGATGTCCTACTTTTGGCTACTTGTATTGCTCATAATCAGGGCTGGCCCGATGATGGAGCAGTGCGGTGCACTTGCTCCAGGCGGCAGAATTTTAAAGCGGCAAATCTGCGGCCGCTGCACTATTTTTTTGTTGCGCCACGGCAGCATCTTTGCCACCGGCGCAGAAGGGCACTTTAAAATCGCCGCCGGTGCCAGCGTTCCTCCAAGCTGCATGTCAGCGGCCGCCCACCTGGGATAGGAACCACCTGACCAGCGCGCGATCTCGCAAGAACGCGGCTGCGCAGCTGGTCTAGTGGTTTCCAGTGAGCGGCCAAGCTGCATGTCAGCGGCCGCTCACCTCCTGGTATGGAGAAGAATGCCGGCGGGGCCAGCAGAGGAAGTGAGGCAAGTTTGGGGCAAATATATCCATATAAGCTGGGGGCAATATATACCCATATGAGCTTGGGGCAATATATACCCATATGAGCTGGGGCAATATATACCTATATGAGCTGGAGGCAATATATACCCATATGAGCTGGAGGGCAATATATATCCATATGAGCTGGGGGCAATATATACCCATATGAACTGGGGGGCAATATATACCCATATGAGCTGGGGGCAATATATACCCGTATGAGCTGGGGCAATATATACCCATATGAGGTGGAGGCAATATATACCCATATGAGCTGGGGGGCAATATATATCCATATGAGCTGGGGCAATATATATCCATATGAGCTGGTGCAATATATACCCATATGAGCTGGGGGCAATATATACCCATATGAGCTGGGGGCAATATATACCCATATGAGCTGGGGGCAATATATCCATGTGAGCTGGGGGCAATATATACCCATATGAGCTGGGGGTAATATACCCATGTGAGTTGGGGGTAATATACCCATATGAGCTGTGGGCAATATATCCATGTGAGCTGGGGGCAATATATCCATGTGAGCTGGGGGCAATATATACCCAAATGAGCTGGGGGTAATATACCCATATGAGCTGGGGCAATATATACCCATGTGAGCTGGGGGCAAATATACTGCTGTGAGCTGGGGCAAATATATATATCCATGTGAGCTGGGGGCAAATATATCCATATATTCAGGGGGTGTGTGTCTTTTTAGGGGCTCGTCCATATAGTCAGGGTGTGTGGGTGTGTTTTTAGGGGTTCCTCCATATATTCAGGGTGTGTGGATGTCTTTTTAGGAGCTCCTCCATATATTCAGGTTGTGTGGGTGTCATTTTAGGGGGGGGCAGCATTTCAGCCTTCGCTCCAGGCAGCACAATGTCTTGGGCCGGCCCTGTTCATAATGACTTTATTATTAATACAGCTTCCAAAGGATAGCAATAGAATATAAGAATATCTGTGGATATACATGAGGCAGGTTGAATGAATGCCCTCAATTTTTGACAGCTCCCACTGACCGCTCCAAGAATCAAATCCTTGTGCCTGTAAAGTCTCTTTCAGCAGCCGAACACCCCGCAGAACCTTTGGGGAACCTTCGGTTCTAAGTAGTATCTAGGTTCACATTAATAACCTGAACTATTATTAAGAATTTTTGTCAAATTATACAGTTGTGTTCAAAATTATTCAACCCCACTGAAATTGAGTGTTTTGGCCAGTTTGACATTGATTTTAATCATTCAGTCATCTTGCTTACAATTAAATCAAAGAGGCACGTGTAGGTCAGACAAATATAACATAACATTTATAATGAAATAACCACAAATGTCTTTTCTGTGCTCACATCATTATCAGTTTTATTCAACCCCCAAGTGACATTCAATCTTAGTACTTAGTACAACAACCTTTTACAGTTATAACAGCTTTTAAACGTGAAGCATAGCTTGACACAAGTGTCTTGCAGCGATCTACGGGTATCTTCGCCCATTCGTCATGGGCAAAAGCCTCCAGTACAGTCACATTCTTAGGCTTGCGCACTGCAACTGCTTTCTTTAAGTCCCACCAGAGGTTCTCAATCGGATTTAAGTCTGGTGACTGCGATGGCCACTCCAAAATGTTCCAGCCTTTAATCTGCAACCATGCTTTAGTGGACTTGGAGGTATGCGTGGGATCATTGTCCTGTTGAAAGGTCCAACGTCTCCCAAGCCTCAGGTTTGTGACGGACTGCATCACATTGTCATCCAATATCTCCTGGTACTGAAGAGAATTCATGGTACCTTGCACACGCTGAAGCTTCCCTGTACCTGCAGAAGCAAAACAGCCCCAAAGCATGATTGACCCCCCGCCATGCTTCACCGTAGGCAAGGTGTTCTTTTCTTCATAGGCCTTGTTCTTCCTCCTCCAAACATAGTGTTGATCCATGGGCCCAAACAGTTCTAATTTTGTTTCATCAGTCCACAGAACACTATCCCCAAACATCTGTGGTTTGTCCACATGACTTTTGGCATACTGCAGTCGACTCTTCTTATTCTTTGGAGACAGCAAGGGGGTGCGCCTGGGAGTTCTGGCATGGAGGCCTTCATTACGCAGTGTGCGCCATATTGTCTGAGCTGAAACTTCAGTACCCATATCTGACAAATCTTTTCTCAGTTCCTCAGCAGTCACACGGGGACCTTTCTCCACTCTACGCTTCAGGTAGCGGACAGCTGTCGAAGTCAGCATCTTCTTTCTGCCACGACCAGGTAGCGTTTCAACAGTGCCCTTTGACTTGAATTTGCGAATGATGCTTCCTATGGTCTCTCTTGATATGTTTAACATCTTTGCAATCTTCTTATAGCCATTGCCCTTCCTGTGAAGAGTAATCACCTCTTCTCTTGTCTTCCTGGACCATTCTCTTGACTTCACCATGTTTGTAACCACACCAGTAAATGTCTAGAAGGAACTGAGTATCACAGTCATTTTAAAGCTGCCTAATTGGTGCTTATTATGCTTTATTGCTGCTCCGTGACATCCACAGGTGTTTTCAATACCTGATTGAAAACACTTGAATGAACCTCTGTTCTTCAGAGTGGTAGTCTTTAAGGGGTTGAATAATTGTGTCAATGAAGAATTCACAAAAGAAACATTTACTACTGTATTACAAAACCAATTGATGTCATTTTAGTTGCATATGGTTCTTTAAAAAGTCCTTGTAGGATTTCATTCTGAATACAATTACAAATGTGCACTAAATTCCCTAAAACCCTTTACAGCATTGGGGGTTGAATAATTTTGAACACAACTGTATATAGTCTTGGTACTTAAAATATTTGTTGTGCGATTGAATGATTTTGATATGACATTGGCCCATTTTCTTACAGGTACAAGATTAAGTCAAGCCAAGTTCTAAGAATGAAAGATAGAGAAACAGTGGCCATAAGTCATTATTCATCCACCACCATGAATGGAAAAAAAGGAAATGCTACTCATTTGCCAAGTGTTGGAGTCATGGGAGCCTCGGGAGTTGTAGCATCTAAACACACCACCTATGGGATATCCCCACCTCAGCACCTCCTAGCCAGCATGCAGCTTCAGCGACTTAACAGTCAATACCAAGGAGTCGATGACATACAGTCCTGGACTTTAAGCACCCATGGAACCCTGGCCAATGCTAGTGGATTGATTGACCTTGATCTTGTTGATGAGGAGGTTCTTATGTCATTGGTACTGGATCTGGGTCTGGACCGAGCGAATGAACTACCAGAACTGTGGTTGGGACAAAATGAGTTTGAATTTGCACCAGAATATCTGCTGTCTCCAGACAAATGAAATTTCAACATATTTCCAAGTAGACTGTGCCTCACGTGCCTTCTGCAACTTTAGTTTTGCATGAAAAAGAGTGTATTGCTTACAATTTATTCATACATGGTATAACCATTCACATACTTTGATATCTGTCATTGTTTAGGGGAAGTAAATCCAATATTTTCTTAAATATTAATTACGTTAACCTGTTAATTGTCGTGGTTCCTAATTCTATAACTTCTATTTCTAATTAACAATTTTATTTGCAAAATGCATGTAAACGCAAGTTTGTTTTTAAAAACAAACATACATAAAAAATAAAAATGCGGAAAATGCTTTATACTACATTGTTAAAAATAACAGGCAGCATTCAGCCCCAGTTCATGCATGAAACATATTAAAAAATTGTCAACTGCATTTTGACTCCCATATACCAGTGATCCCCAACCCTGGTCCTCAGGGCCCACTAACAGGCCAGGTTTGCCGGATATCTGAAGCACAGCACAGGTGATATGATTTGCTGTTCAGTAATTGAAGGATTCAGTCTGCATTTCTCAAAGGTAATCCTTAAAATCTGGCCTGTTAGTGGGCCCTGAGGGACAGGGTTGGGGACCACTGCCATATACAGTCTCAAGCAAAAGTATGTGAACTTTTTGGAATTAGTTGGTTCTCTGCATGAATTGGCCATAAAATTTCATCTGATCAACATCAATGTAGCAAGTATAGACAAAGACGATGTGCTTAAGCTATCAAGCCAAAAACCGTCATTATTTTTCAAGTCTTTATTGAATACATCTCATTAAACCTACATAGTGCTTTGGAAAAATAAGTGAATACTTGAATTTAACAGCTACTTGATCTTCCTTTGCAGGGCTGCCATCACAAATCTTGGGGCCCCTTATTGACCCACTGATCAGGGTCCCCTGTAAATCATCCCCTCCCCAACCAGTTCTGACACACCTGCCCCTCCTTTCCAATAACAGATACACAAATATTTTTCACACAGTAAATGTCGGCTGTATATAATGGGTGCAACGAGTCTGTATGAGGTGTGCCTGACGTGCACAAAGTGTGTGCAACAGTGCTGTGTGTTTGCAAAGTATGTAATGCAACCATCTCTCCCCTGGGCCCCTCCTCACTGCTCACACATGTATGGATATGATCCCCCCCAATCCCCCTTATCCCTAACTCAATGGTACCCTTGATTTAGGAGTCCCCCTTAGGCTCCATTACCCCAAGGTCCCCATTACCCACCAGATTCACATAATCCCCAGTCTCATAAATCCCCACACACACATTACTCCCAGATCTTGATTAATTCCCCCCACACCCAGGGCTGGACTGGTCTACCGGGAGGAATCCCGGTAGGCTACTTCATTTTTGGGCCACCGTAGAAACAAAGATAGTTTAATAGCCCAAGAGTCCGAGGGTTGGTAGAGGCTCGGTTTCAGGTACATACCCAAGCATGCACTGCCGGCCGCAGCCTCCGAATTCTTAATCCTCAGCTACGATGGTCCGGCCTGCTGCGCTGCCCCCTCCAGTGTGATGACGTCACCGTGCATCGTACACAGAAGAGGCCAACGGCCCTTTGCAGCATGCCATTTCCAGCAGCAGCAGGCTAGACCATCGTAACTGAGGATTAAGGAATAGGTGGCGGGGGCCGGCAGTGCATGCTTGGGCGTGTACCAAAATCCAGGCCCCTACCCACTCGCGGGCTCTCGGGCTATTAGTTAAACTATATTTGTGCGGCTTTTTATTCTCAGTCACGGTCACGTCAGAGGACAGGCAGAGGAGCCAGGACAAAGCAGCACTGAGTGCCGAGGCCAGAGACACACACACATCATCATCTTGACAGTTGATGGTGAGACACATATTTTGTTGCAGCCCCTCTAGACCCCTCTCATTCTTTTTACACCCCCAGAAGGCCCCTCATATTCGTCTCCCCCAGGCCTCCCCTCTCTATCCCAGTCCCCAGGGTGCCTCTCACTTTCTTCTACCCTCCCCCCAGGGCCTGTATCATCAAAATGAAAGGGCCCTGGGTGGGGGGTACTAAAGAATGGGATGCACAGGTGTCTAGGGGGGGGAGAGAAGAATGTGAGGGGCTTTCTGGGAGGTGTAAAAAGAATGAAAGGGGCCTGGGGGTGTAAAAAAGGCTTGCAGCTATGTGATATGCTCATGCACACCTCACATTACTGAGTTTTATTGCTGTGCAGCTCTGTGATACGCTCATACACACCGCACATTACTGTGTTTTATTGCTATGCAGCTCTGTGATACGCTCATACACACTGCACATTACTGTGACTTATTGCTGTGCAGCTCTAATACGCTCATACACACTGAACATTACTGTGAGTTTTATTGCTTTGGGACTCTGTGATACAGTAATTTGTAATGTGCAGTGTGTATGAGTGCATCACAGAGTTCCACAGCAATAAAACTCACAGTAATGTGAGTTGTGTAGGACTGAGTTTTACTGCTGTGCAGCTCTATGATGTGCTTATACACACCGCACATTAGAGTGAGTTTTATTGCTATGGAACTCCGTGATACGTATCCTTTTCGTTTGCATTTACCACAATATAGGGCTGCTCTTTATTCCCAATCTGGCCCTGCCCACACCTATTATCTGCAGATCTCCATAAATCGCCCAACTCCCATTACCCCAGGTCTTCATACACCCCCCAACTCCCTTTAACCCCAGGTCTCCATACACCCCCACAACTCCCATTACTCCCAGGCCTCCATAAATCCCAACTCCCATTACCCCTAGGTCCCCATGAATATTCCCAAAACTCATTACCCCCAGGTCTCCATACACCCACAACTCCCATTACCCCCAGGTCTCCATACACACTACAACTGCCAGGCCTCCATAAATTACTTCTACTCCAATTACCCTTAGGTCCCCATAAATCCCCCAAATCCCATTACTCCCAGGTCCCTATAAAGCCATCTCCTAATACCCCCAAGATACAAGGAATATTAAATAAAAAGGCAATAAGTATATTAACCCTTTCGCTGCTGAGGCTTTTCCCGCCTCTGTGCTGAGGTCATTTTTACCGGTTTTGATCATCATGTTTAAACGTGTTTTGAAGGCTTATTTTAGTATATGACCCAGACATATTATATATCGTTCTTTCCGTCAGACTCGGCAGATTCATAATATGTCATTATTATATGTATACGTCATGACCTGTCTGTATATTATAACAAAAAATGCAATAAAATATGAATTTTCAATAATTTACAACGTGTAAAGTGTTTTTTTTCACATTTTAAGATGCGAGCAATTGCGGTTATATTTTGTATGGGGTGCGCTTGTTAAAAAATTTAGAAATGGGGTCTCGTTACATTTTTTTGGGGGAAATTACGCGATTTTTAACAAACGCACCGCATACAAAAATCGTTAGTGCAGCATCATTGTTCACATTATAATTGAAATGGGAACAATATTGCTGCATTAACAAACCAAAAAAAAGAAAAAAACTTTTTTAATTTTTTTTTAAAAAAATTTAAATTTTTATTTTTAATTTTTATTTTTAAAAAAACTTTTTTCACAGTCGTGTTTGGTATCGTTGGAACGGCCATGCTCTGGCCGATCCAACAGTACCAAACTTTATCCCCTAGCTGCCACAGATCGGGAGATAGGGGGTTCCAATGAACCCCCTATCTCCACCATTGGTGGCATCTAGGGGTTAACTCCAGGACTGGCGTCATCGTGCTATGCACGATGACGCCAGTCCTCAGGGGGAGTTCCCGGAGGCTTGGCCGACATCCAAGATGTCGGCCAGCTCCGGGAAAGGATCACGAACCGGCGCTTTTCAGCGCCGATTCGTGATCCGTCTCCCCAGGGGTTAATGCCAGGTACCATTTGGAAGGGCAGGCTGTGCCCTTCCAAACGGTGCCTGGCATTAAGCTCAGGACCCCCGTGATCGGGAGGGAGAGAGGTCCGAAGGACCTCCCCCCTCCCTTTCAGGCACCTCCTCCGCACACGCGGGGGGGCGCCTGAAATAGATGTCATTGCGCCACCATGATGACATCTATTGTGCCCGCGGCGGTCCCGGATTGACGGGCTGACATCCAAGATGTCAGCCCGCACCGGGGGGCACAGCGATCGGCCGGAATCCGGCCGATCGCAGGCTGCTTCAGGAGGACGCGCTCAGCGCGTCCTCTGCAGCCAACCCTTCCTGCGGCAGGACGCGCTGAGTGCGTCCTCCGCAGTGAAGTGGCTAACCTCCCTGGCGGTCTAATTTTTTAAAAATTTTGTGTCTAAATGAGTCTCAATTTTTTTTAAAGGAAACGTGTTTTTGTACATAGTTAGCCTGTAATAATTAGGAATCACGCACTGAAATCCGTGCAATCAAGAGTTCTTACTGGTAAAATCCTTTATAAATAAATAAAAAAATAGTAAATAGACTGAGTCCGATAAAGTTTGAAACATGAAATAATAATTTATTATCCCAAAAATAATTATCCAAAATAATGCAAATAAATGATATTCAATAAAATAAAAAAACAAAAAACACTGATATCGGTCTGAAAACAAGGGTAAGAGGATGTATGGTCTATTTATTATCCTGTAGTGCCACCCAGTGGCCGTTCATAAACATTGCACTTTGGATTACAGTATTTTATGAATTGTTTAGAAGTTTGCCGATGATTCCCGCCCACCCTGCACCATGTGACTCGCAGGGAGCCTTCCAGGAAGCAGCTCGCCGCAATCACACTGCGGGGACAGCGAGGGAGCCAGGAGGAGGTGAGTAAACATCCAGCCCGAGTGTGGCTCGGGGTTACCGTTCACGGTAGTGAAATTTAACCCCGAGTCACACTCGGGAATACCGCCAGGGAGGTTAAAAGCATGCTGTGTATTCCAGCAGCACTATATATTGTCTTGTTTAACCCTCGCCCTTCCTGTTCTCCTGTCTCTGTTATTTTCTTGATAGTTTTCCATAAGCAGAAGACCATTCAAGGATCTTACCCCAGAGTTAGGGATCCATTTAGAGTTCTTCTGCGTTCTCCTTGTTCTGCCATTCCTTTTACAGTCCTGTTTTATCTTGTCTTGTATCCGTGTAGTATGTGTGTGCTGTGGTTTGTATCTATGCAGCCAGCAGCTAACCTGCCTAAAGGGCTAAATATCCTGAACAAAGGGCCCACCTTGGCTCAAGCCATGGGCTGTCATGACAGGCAGGGTTATTCAAATAGAATCGAAAAGTCACCGCACGTTCGGTGACTTTTCGTTCTCTTCAATTCGATGTGATTTGGTGATTCCATTTCGGCAACCCTGCGGTGTATTCAGCAAGCACCACAGGGCTGTCGTAGTGCAAGGAAAAGCCGATCAGAGAAAACCCGAGAAGCCGCCGATCACAGCGCAGAGCAGCCGCCGGAAAAAGCCGACACTGCAGACGAATGGAGTGGAAAAAAATAAAAAGTACGCTTGAATGTTTGAAAATTTAAACACTAGTCTGTTTGCAAAGAAACTACAGAACGAAAATGTCTGAAATTTACATATAAGATCCAATGAATGAAAATAAAAAGGGCTGTTACAGAAAAAAGAAAATACCGGAAAATGCCTAAAAGATCCTAAAAGAATCTATAAATAAATAGACTTTTTACTGCAGAATATTATAATCAACGGTTTATTAGATATTGAATTGAAACGGGAATATTTTTAACATTGAAGCCTATGGGATTCGCCTTAATAAACCTGTCGAATGAAACCACCAAACAGCAGGGCAATTCGGCAACTTTTCTCTGCTGGTTTTTGTTCTTTGAACAGACGAAGCTATGGGGATTTCACTGCCCTCGAACAGGCACCATATGTGCAGGCAATTCGCCAAGATTTGGTGATCAGCCTGCTCTCTGAATAGCTGAATGGCCAGGAAAGGTAACCGTCCGCTGAATTTCACTGTTCGGTTACCTTTCGGCCACAATTCGGATCTCTTTGAATAACCCTGAGGGACTCCCCAATGCCGGGTCAGCGCGGGGGTGCTCCACCGTCTGGGATCCCCAGTCCACCAATAGCATATACCAAAAATCAGTGGGCCACACCAGGAGCCTCATGGGTGAAGTAAAAACAGGCACATGCCCATGTTTAGCTTGTAGCTGCTGTAACGCAGTGATTAAAGGCAACACTTTCTCACACTCACGACATACATTTAAAATTAATAATTTTTTCACATGCGCCAGTACAAATGTCATATATCTGATTAAGTGCCCGTGTGGGTTAGTCTATGAAGGTGAAACTACTAAAAAAATAAAAAGAAAGGATCACACAGCATCAACAATTCGTACAAAAAAAAAAAAAGATTTGCAGATTCCAGAACATTTTATTGAAGAAAATCACTCCATCTCTCAATTGAAATTTCAGGTCATAGATCATGTGGCACCTTTAAGACGGGGGGGGGGGAATTGTGTAGCTTTACATAAACATAAAGAAAAAAATTGAGGATTTTTAAGCCAGATACATTGTGGCCACGAGGTCTTAATGAGGAGTTTAGTTTAAGGCTGGCCGTCCACTGGAACCGTTTTCATGCGATGGTGCGATCATCCGATATCGTCTGTCGTCGTTCGTCCGATCCTGTAACATGAATGTGAATGGAGAGTCCAGATATTAGAGCTGGTGTCAGGTGCTGGCACTTGGTATCTTCAGATCCAGTAGGGGCTATCTAGCCTAGTGTCTCGTCCTCCGAGGGTGAGATGGTGAAGGGAAAAATACAAAAAGGAGAAATATTGCGCAGCCTGTGATAACTCAATGAGTATATTAGGTGGAAGGGAGATATACTCACACTTTGGTGCCTGTTAATCAAATTGGCACCTTAAACAGTATGCAGATCGGTGGATTAAACTCAGGGGCACCGATTCCCCTCTCAGCGATCCAGGAGCAGAAGATCCAAACCTCCAAGATGTCTTTTCAGAATGTAGGAAGGATAAAATCACCAGGAAATCAGTCGAGATGATAAAATCCACAAACGGTTTATTAAAACAATCTTTAAAATTCAAACGCGTTTCGCTACTCAGAGCTTCATCAGTGGTTGTAATATGTCTGATATGAGAGAACACTATGTATAGCTACATTGCTGAAGAGAGACCCTTAGTGCAACTTCAGGGTAATTGGCCTAATTAATGCCAAACATATGTGCATACAATTAAAACAAATAAGAACTAATACTAGTAAAAACAACTAAATATCCATAAAAAAGACATCACAGTACACAGATATAGCCAGCAGAGTTGAAATAGTGCAAAAAATAGTAGTATGTCGGTAAAGATCCGACGCTGATGTCAACAACTGCAGAGAAAGAAGATATGCAAATTATCAGGAAGGCATTCAGAACCTAATTAAGTGCCAGGATTAGAGCGTCTCAAGGACCATGAAATCCTACTAGCAGAGTGATATAAATCAGAAGGAGACCTGTAATGACAGGGTGCAGAAACTACCAGGAGAATAGAGGCACTGGTAAAACGTCCAGCTAACCCCTGACAGCAGGGTGTCTGTAAACACAGATAAAGAGCCTGATAAAAGGAGAATTGATAACAAAGCCCTTGCTGTGAGCATCACTTAATCATAAAGCTAGGCTCAGTGAATAAATTAGGAGGGAATGATAACACCATTTGCAAACACTGTCCAGAGTAATGAATAATAGTGGACATAAAGGACAGAGATCGATAAAAAAAAATAAAAAAAAATTGCACCACAGCACTTACTATTCCCAGTCGGTCACCCTCACTGGTACTGAACAAGCCCTACCCTTGATTGCATTTGAGATCTGACGGGATCATTCACTTTCAGGATGGTATGGCCGTAGACAAAAGCAGTCCTAAAAATAGTGGAAATGTCCTAAAACGCTCCTGATCCAAGAAGGGAAAGAATATACTTAGAGCTTAATAATATGCTACAGAGCATACATCTGACCTACACTGAGATACGAGCATTTAAAAAAAAAAAAAAAAATTACTAACAAACATCTATGACTGGTAATAAATGAGAGTGGAGATGATATCACAAAGGAATGATCCTGTTTAATCTTTCAAATATATTTGTTTTTATTAAAGAGAACAGAAGGAATGTAATAAAAATGCATAATGAGCGGCAGAGTCTGGACATATTCAATACGATGGAAAAAATATCATGGCTAGCCCAAACTAGGCTTGTGCACCGATTTTTTTTTCGGTTCGATTCGGTTCGATTTGTTCAGATGCTTAAAATTTCGTTTCGACCGATTTCTGTTTCGATTCGGTTCGGCTCGTTTTTCGTGTACATTTTTTTTCGGAATATCGACCATTTTTCGTGTTTTCGGGTCACTTTGCTCGTTTTTTGTATCGACTTTTTGTGATTTTGGAAATTTTCGTTTTTTTCGGAATGTCTGTTCTCCTCGTTTCAAAGTGTCTAGCTCTATTCGTTTTGACGTAAACTACTATGGTTTACTTTTTTTATACTTTATATATTTTTTTATAATAAATTTTTGGTTTGTTTTTCGGATCCGATAATTCATTCTGTCGATACGATAATTCTGGCGATTCTATCGTGTTTTTTTTTATTAAATAAAGATCCTTTTTTTCTTATGAATATACATTTCACAACTTTATTTAATCACATTAAAAAAATGGTATGAAAGCCAAGGAACAAAAAAAAATGAACAAAACGATTTAAAAAACGCTAAACTGACCCGAATGGTCTGACTTTAAAAAAAATAAAAACCAGAACAAAAGGTTTTAAAACGGAAAAATAGTTGATCAAAATTATCTGAAACGAAAAAAAAACCAACAAATAAAATGATTTAAAACAGACCAAAAAAAAATTAACCCTTTCGCTGCTGAGGCATTTCACGGCTTCCCTTCACGCCTGTGTGCGGCACTGCGGTCTGCTGCTGAGCTAATTTTTAACAGTTTCGCTCCTCTTGTTTAAACGCGTTTTGAAGCCTTATTTTCTAATATGACCCAGACATGTTATATATCGTTCTTTCCGGCAGACTCGGCAGATGATTCATAATATATCAT